>CM057340.1:439937293-441333494 GCA_030015575.1 Agapanthus africanus | reverse complement strand
GAGACCGACGTCAGTGATATGCTGCCTTACGAGTGGTCGTGAGGTTTGACCGAGAGGTGACCAGAAAAGTGCCAGAACGGAATCGTCCCCGTTAGCACACCTGACAGGGCCGATGAGCCGATTGACCGCGTGATAGGTAATCCGCAGAGAAGATAAGGACCTAGAGAGTCAGAAGACGCCAGACCGTGAGCAAGAGGCAGGTAGATATCCTGCGCTGCTAGCAGTGGATTACACTGACTCCTTCTCGACCTTGAAGGAGAAACTACCGAAGACGGTATTTATGATTTGTGATTTTGTGATTCGATTATCACGTATCCGTCATTTTGGATTTCGGTATTTTGGGCGTTCTATTTGCACGATCTAGTTTTGGTGACTGAGTTTCATGATATTGGTTTCATGCACCCACTGGATATTTATATATTTTGCGCAGAGTTTTCATGCATTTTAGTGTTAGGCTTTGATTCGTGCACGCTGATGCACACGGTTGTGAGATTTTCCTTGCGGTACCCTGATTTTGGTTTGAGCCGCATTATATCGTTGATTTTGACCCGGATTTTGATGGTTGATTTTTGCACTCCGTGCTGGCGATGTGCTTTACGCCTGTTCGGTGTTTGCTATTGGATTTCGTGATTTCCGTGCATGTTGAGTGCGCAGGGTTTAGATTTTCATTCGTGCACGATGGATGCACCGGTTTGGATTTTCGCGCATGTTGGGCGCATGTTTTTAGATACGATTTTGGTGCACGCCAGATGCGCTAAATCGGGATTCTTCGTGCATGTCACATGCACCTGATTTATTTTGCTGTCAGGCACATACGATGCCCATGACAGATGCTTCGTGCACACCCGTTGCACTTGGATGTTGTTTTGTGCACCTGTTTAGCACATATATGGATTTTTTTTTGATTTCAGTGCGCACCAGACGCACAGGATGGTGTTATGTTTAGATTGGATGTCTACATGTGTAGTTCCGATCCATATCATATCGGTTTTGTATTGGATTTGACATTGTGTTTTTTTTACATTGACTCCGATGATTGCGGGATGCTTGACGGAGTTTTGTTTTCGAGTTATCTGCTCAGTACCCTTGCGCATGCATTGCGCTGTGACGTTCTATGTGTTGATGATTTCGGAGCCCCGACGACTTTGGTTTATTACTGAGATGTTTTTGTATCTGGGGGTTTAAATTTAAAATTCGGGGACCGAATTTCTTTAAGGGGAGTAGATTGTAACATTTTCAAAAATATAAAATATTAATTTTGGGAATTTTTATAATTTAATATTATTTTATTGATTATTTTAATATTAAATGCAAATAAATAGGAAAAATGTTAGAAAAAATTATGAAAAATTATGGAAAATTCTAAAATAGGGTAAATTAGTGGATTATGGCATTTTTAAGTTTTTGTGATTAGTTTGACAATAATTTAGTGCTAATCGCGATTAAAATCGCTAATCGGGTTTTTTGGCAATTTTGTGCAAAACTTGCACATATCACTTTTTCTACACTTGTGCATTTTTTTAGCCATGGTTTTCTTTTGGGATTACTATTGATGTGAGAAGGTTTGGATTTTAAAAGAAAAGGAAAAGAAAGGAAAATATAATGATGAGGGTAGGTGAGAGAGAGAGGTGGACTTTGACTTAGCATACTTAGCCATTCTCCTCGTTTTCTGTGCACAGCCCCTGTTCCTCTAGTGTTGACCCAGGGTACTTCTAGTTTTGACAGATTCTATCTAGGGTGAAATCTGGGACATATATCCTAAGTTACTATTTTGGATTCGTGTTTCCGTATTCCGTATTTTTGATTCTGAAATGGTGGAATGTGTTTTGCCTCGACTAATTGTCGTTTATACGACGATGTAGAGGATTTATTGATGGTTTTGAAGGCGTGCCATAGGTTCTCACCTATAGGCCCCCTTATCGTATCGTTTTGGATTTCTTGCGCCGTTTTAGATTGGATTTGGTTTTAATGCGCATATACGATATTTTGATGTGTAGGTACCCATGAAGACTTCGGGACGACAAGCAAATACGTGGTGACGTCCGCAATTGGTGATGCAAGGTGAGTAGATTATATCTACAGGGGGAAGTCGGGTGGATGGCGTATAGCACCCCCGCAGTCCGTAGATAGATTACTATGTAGTTTATTGTGATATTAGGTGTATTGTGGATAATGTAGGGTTAGAAGTGACTAGTGTAGTTCATAGTCGCGAACCCTAGGGTAGAATTACACCTACACACACACCCTTGCTTATCACTTGTACTTGCACTGTGATTGATGATATGTGATGACTTTGGAGATGAGTCGATGATGTGGGCTGGATGCCCTGGGATCGGTGATTTTATACGATTCATATGTGGGATATGACTTGTGATTCTTGCGGGCTTGGGATATGTGTTTACCCCCGCATGCATACTTACTGAGGTTACCGTTTTGTACTAGACATAGAGTAGTACTCCAGACTATATGATCTGACGATGGTGATATCTGTTATGTGATGAGACAGTGAGATACTGACCCCTACCCAGCTATGGGGATGCCGTACGATGATTTACCGTACGAGCCGATATTGATGATAGATCCGCACTCATAACTCGAGGATATCTTATGATATGACATTGAGGCGAGATCACCGACTATATACTTTTATACATGTATCGACTCAGATTTAGGTGGTTTCCACACCTACCCCTCCTGATTGACCGGATACTTAGATGTAGTTTGCATAGTAGATACTTCACTGTGGTGTTGACTACTAGATATCTGCATTTTCCTGCTATTCGCATTGCTGGCATATGTTCATTGTTATATTATTATCATGCTGTTAGGACACCAGCACCATTATCGATGATGCGTATGTTTCACGTACACTATTTGCCGGCTCACACACTTCATCATCGATAATTGCCATGCCACTACACTGTAGTACTGTTGCATTCATGATATGATTACTGCTTGGCATATTGTACACATGTACCTGTACACAAACATAGATGATTCTGACTTGATTGAGATTGAGGACCGCAAGATATTCTTTAAACTGATTCATTCTAAAGGAGCGGTTCCTCCCGACATATGTACATTACTATTCCATGTTGCATGATTTCCGATATCATTATCTCTCTTTACATGTCGCATACATCATGGATTGATTGCATAGCACATTGCATTGGATTTACTTCTTGATGTGGATTTTCATGTGATTTCTGATTTTGAGGACCGTGGGATTATTTAAGAAAAGATGTTCTTTTATGAAAACCCGGTACCTCGTGATATGATATTTGGGTGCGTCCACCACGCGTTTTCTCGGTGCTGAGACGTGTGCTTGAAACCCGATTCGAGGAGTGATGATCCGTTTGCGGGTTCGTGGTGGGCCCGGTATGGTTCCCCTCGGCGAGATGATCGATGGGTTATGCCGATTGAGCCTGGAGGCGGGCGAGTACCTACCGGTGATTGTATTTGAGCTCGGCGGATATCCGGGGGATACCGCCTGGAGCCGAGAGATGGGCGTACTGCCGGGGGCCGACGGGCCGCTACCGCAGACGGAGCCCAGAGATGGACATGGGTTGACTCGTGCTGCCGGGGCCGAGGGCCGATACCGCAGACGGAGCCCTATATGGATGAGGATTTACGTGTCGATGCTTGGCACGGGTTTCATGATGTTTTCCATGATATTGTTTATATCCTCATACTTGCATACATGATGCTTACTGTCAGTGGGTGACAGGTGGACGGGTTCCACATATATACAGACATGGATCATATACAGACTGGATTTACACTTGTCATACTTCATTTGTATATATAACAGGGTATGAGGGCGCTGTTATATATACCCTTACACCAATATTAGTGGTATGGGACGCTAATATATGTGTATTGATATCATTGATATTTCATCATACTTACCTCATGCAGGCATACCTTACACTGATGACATGTTATTACCTGAGTACCTGGCACTACATACATGATTAGATGTTACCTTGCCACCTTATTACACTCAGATGCACTCTTGTGGATTGTATTACTGATCGTTGACTTAGGTTTATGTCTTGCATTCGGTTTCTGCTTGTAGATATTTCTATTCACGAGTTGGCAACTCACCCCCGTTGTGCCACAGTCCTTGCAGGTTCTGCCGTACAGGTTTCATTGCGGCATTTCTGGCACACTACCTTCTTGCGGGTGATTTGCTTTGGTAGGTGGATTCTTTCGCATCAAGAATCACCATTTTATTCATGTATTTCATTGTATCTAGAAATTGTCCATCAACCAAAAACTTGTATATTCTTTCAGACTTAGAGACAGTGTGGTATTATTCGACCTTAGAGTCGCGCTTAGTAGTATTGCGGTTTTCTTGCTGCTTTTTGAGCTTTCCTTGATTTTGATCCTCGCCACTTGGCGTTGTATATTATCATATCATCGTGTGGTTGTGACCGTCGATTGACGAAGAGCTAGCTCCCGCTTGGGGATGCCTTTATCATTTTATATATTGTTATTCATGTTGTACCCCATTCGGGGCCAGTTTTACAAGAGAAACTCTGCCGAAAATTTTAGAAAAGACTGTACGGTTTTCAAATGCACATTCGGCTTAGTTATTTAAAAACCTTGATTTCAAACATGTTTTTCTTCACTTCTTTAAACCAGTTTTCTTTACTTATTCTCAAAAATGGTTTTAGATTTCTGGGCTTTTGGCTTACTTGGATCAGATGGAGTCCTATAGACTTCATATGGTTCAAGGGCCAGTCACGTGCTCTTTCGGGTCGTGACAGTAGTGTATGGTAGCTAACTAGTGCTTATCTGCCAGCATATGATGCGATTGGATTAGGGTATTCGTACGGCGTAGTTTGGCCTCCGTCAAGGGTCGTACGGGTGGATTTAATTCGATCAAGAAATGACGGGTTGAACATGACTAGCGCCCTGTGGGTAGTTTGGCCTCCGTCAAGGTCACAGGACGCTAGGGGAAAAAGTATTATCGGGAATTTCAAGTGTTGAAATTTGCAATGAGATTGCATACCTTCTATGAGATAGTTGGATCCCGATACCCACTGCGAGTAAGAGTTACTCCTGGGAGAGTTTTACACATTGCAATTAGCTGATCGAGTAGGTGCCTAGAAAGGTGTCAACGGGGTTACGCCTATGGGAAAACGAGGTTTACATTAATTAGGTTCGTGCGAAAGCACGGGGGACCTCCCTCAAAGTACCGACACTGGCCTGGCTGAAAGATTGGCGAACTTGTAGTGTGTAATTAATCCCGGCTAGTCTTTCCTTTTGGGGTTTGAAGGAAGATTTGATAAAAACCAGTGGGAGCCATCCTGATTAGATAAGATAATAACCAATCTGATCTTGCACGAGCTTACGCTAAAGTGTTTTATTCTCTCTCTCTCCAGGTAGAGACCATGTCACGTCCTAATCAAGATAATAATATGGATGTATTGACCGAACCCGCATGTTATACTGTGCATGGGAACGTTGAACCGTTCTATCTTATAAGTGTTATAAGAATGAACAGGAAACAGGAGAATATCTGGATTCTCACACCGCCCAAACGGAGAACATGCATGTTGATGCATCATCTTCGGGTGTGTTTGTTATTGAGAACTGTTTCTCAGTTCACCCTACGTCCTGGGTATTAGATACCGGATCAGGATCCCATATATGTAAGATGTTACATGGGCTGCGGAAAGGAAGAGAACTGGAAAAAGGTGATCATTCCGTTCAAGTTGGGAATGGGGCAAATGTTGCAGCCAAAGCAGTTGGCGAATATCACCTAGTATTACAAAGTGGTGATACACTGATTCTAAATGAATGCTATTATATACCGAACATGATGTGCAACATTATATCAGTTTCTTTATTAACAAAAGAAGGATATAATTTTGTAGTAAAGGATAATGTTATGAACATATTCCTAGATCAAAAGTTGATTGCATCAGGCTCGATGTATAATGGCATATTCATTCTCAATCAAAATACAGTCCTCAATTTACAAAACACACACAAGAGGAAGAGTTCTGAACTGAACGAATCTTTCTTGTAGCATTGTAGACTGGGTCACATCAATGCGACACGACTAGCTAAGTTGCATAAGGATGGATATTTAAATTCGTTTGAATTTTCATCTTATGACACTTGCCAGTCATGTCTCAAAGGCAAGATGACCAAAACTCCATTTACGGGACACGGAGAAAGAGTTACCGAACTCTTGGGACTAATACATAGTAATGTATGCGGTCCCATGTCTACACATGCCAGGGATGGTTCTTCGTACTTCATTACATTCACTGACGATCTCTCTAGATTCGGATATGTGTTCCTGATGAAACACAAATCAGAAGCTTTTGAGAAATTTAGAGAATATAAACAAGAAGTAGAGAACCAAACGGGCAAAAGTATTAAGATCCTTCGATCTGATCGAGGAGGAAAATACTTAAGTAACGAATTCAGAGATTATCTAAAAGAGAATGGGATTCTCTCTCAGCTTACTCCTCCTTATACACCACAACACAATGGTGTATCGGAGCGGAGAAATCGCACCCTATTAGATATGGTGCGCTCTATGATGAGTGTAGCTGAGTTACCTATTTCCTTCTGGGGATATGCACTGGAGACTGCTGTATACCTATTGAATAGAGTTCCAACCAAATCAGTGCCTACCACTCCATATGAGATATGGAATGGCAAGAGACCATGTCTTAATTTTATTCAGATATGGGGTTGTCCGGCCTATGTTAAAACACAAAATCCAGACAAGCTCGAGGCAAGGTCTGTTCTATGTAAGTTTGTTGGATATCCCAAACATTCGCGAGGGTATATCTTCTACCACTCCGAGGAACAAAAAGTGTTTGTTTCTCGACATGCCACTTTCTTAGAAAAGAGTTTTCTTATGAAACAGACAAGTAGCATTGAGGTAGAACTGGAAGAGGTTCCAGCAACACAAACTGTAACAGAAGACTTGGTAGAACCAGAGGATTCAGTAGAACTCGACGAACCCCAGCCTCTCCGCCGATCTAGTAGGGTATCTCGTCCACCTGAGAGATACTACGGTTTTCTCATTGACGGTGGAAGCGAAGATTGCATCATGGAGGATGATGACCCAACTAGTTTCGAGCAGGCCATCACGAGTAGAGACTCAGTGAAATGGCTGGATGCAATGCGGTCCGAGATGGAATCCATGTACACCAACAAAGTATGGACTTTGGAAGTTGCTCCTGAAGGGGTAAAACCCATCGGGAGCAAGTGGATCTTCAAGAAAAAACTTGGTGTAGATGGGAAAGTGGAGACTTTCAAAGCTAGACTTGTTGCAAAGGGTTTTCGTCAAAGACCAGGTGTGGACTATGACGAAACCTTTTCTCCAGTGGCTATGCTTAAATCCATCCGGATCATGCTTGCCATCGCTGCGTATCATGACTATGAAATCTGGCAAATGGATGTTAAGACCGCCTTTCTAAACGGTGATTTAGAAGAGTGCGTGTACATGACTCAGCCAGAGGGCTTCATAGACAGTGGGAGCAGCGGGAAGGTGTGCAAGCTGCTTAAATCCATTTATGGATTAAAGCAAGCATCGCGGAGTTGGAACATCTGCTTTGACGTCGTTATCAAAGAGTTTGATTTCGTCAAAAACCCAGATGAACCTTGTATCTACAAGAAGGTAGCAGAGAGTAAGGCTGTCTTCCTCGTATTGTACGTGGACGACATACTCTTGATAGGAAATGATATTCCTATGCTGCAATCAGTCAAGCTCTTCTTATCACAAAGATTCTCGATGAAAGATCTTGGTGATGCCTCCTACATATTGGGAATTAGGATCTATAGAGATAGATCCAAACGGATATTGGGATTGTCCCAATTCAGGTACATTGACACCATACTAAAGAGGTTTAGTATGGAAGAATCCAAGCGTGGGAATTTGCCCACGATCTCTGGAGTCACTCTCTCCAAAGAGATGTCTCCCAATACTGATTTGGAGAGAGCTCGCATGCAAGGGATATCCTATGCTTCGACTGTAGGCTCTATCATGTACGCGATGCTATGTACCAGACCCGATGTAGCATACTCACTAAGTGTAGTGAGCAGGTATCAAGCTGATCCTGGAGAGTCACTGGACAGCTGTGAAGAGCATTCTCAAGTACTTGCGAAGGACTAAAGAGATGCTCTTGGTGTATGGTAACGGAGAACTCCAAATGGAGTCTTTTACCAAGTCGAGCTTCCAGAGTGATAAGGATGACTCTAAGTCGCAGTCGGGATTTGTCTTTACCCTTTACGGAGGGGCGGTTAGCTGGAAGAGTTCCAAGCAGGAAACCGTGGCAGACTCGACGATGGAGGCTGAATACATCGCTGCCAACGATGCTGCCAAAGAGGCTGTCTGGATCAAGAAGTTCATTACTGAACTTGGAGTGGTTCCATCCATTGAGCATCCAATACCTTTGTATTGCGATAACAATGGAGCGGTGGCTTTGGCCAACGAACCAAGGTCCCATCAGCGATCCAGGCATATTCTGAGGCGGTATCACCTGATCCGGGAGATAGTTGATCGCCGGGAGATCGAGGTCAGGAGGGTTGACACGAAGAACAACACGGCGGATCCACTCATGAAGGCCATTCCCCAGATACAGTTTGAGAGACTCTTCGGGATGCTCGGTATGTGATACTACAGCAACTCGCCCTAGTGCAAGTGGGAGATTGTTAGTTGTATGTATGCCCTAGAGTCCAGTATTGTACAGATGATGTATATTATATTGGATGCTTGGACATATATAGAGATGACTTTCTTGCTCGATATGATAGTATGCTATCTGGTTACTCTTTATCTTAACATGTACACGTGTCTCTTTAAACTGTCTTATAGTTACATGTTGGTAAAGCCCTTAGGATGTGTACTTGACTACCTGGACTATGATGCAGATCATACTAGTGGGGACATGGTAGTCCATAGGTACATCCTTCAAGGTCCCTAGTTGTGGGTGTATCGAGACGGGGCATCGATATACCAGTGTAGAGTAGCGTATACGCTTCTCGACCTATGAGATGGGCGATGGATGATCCCATATCCATTGGTGTTTGACATCAGAGATGATATACGGGTGCTCAGTGGAGACTGGGTACACTGGACGGACTCGCCGAGAACTCCCAGATGGTATTATACCTCACGTCAGATGGCAGTTCTCAGGTGACACTTGTGCAGGTTAGTCTGCAGACCCGAGATCGTCATAGAGTCTTGTGTGATTCCCACTGTGCTTTGATTTCCACCTTACCACGTCCATGAGGGCATGCAAAACGGTGGTCTTTGGGTACAGTCCCGAGTCACATGGAGGCAATGAGCGATAGGAGGGGTTTCGTCTCTCCCGGTATTGGGGGTTGATGTTGCGCTGTACTCGATTGGCCGTAACAGGGAAGTCCCTGGCCAGGGCTGATCAGAGATTTGCTGGTAAGTATTACCAGTAGTTTCTCGACCCGTTATGAGCCTCACATCGGCACGACTTATCGGTTATTGGGGTCTGACGTTTACCACCCCTAGACTTGATATGCGACATATCAGACGAACAGACCGGACTGTACGGTAAGTGTTACTGGTTGGATTCATAGGAGTGTGAGCGGGCTGGCTCGTCGATCTTCTGATCGCTCAATACCCGGGTGGCCGTTACGTTTAGCAGACCGCTTGCGGATTGTGGGTGCTTTATATGATCATCATCTGCTACCGGCGTATTGACGAGTCTTTAGAGTCCTACACAGGGGTTTCCTGGCTCAAGCGAAACGAAATAGAAGCGCATATGAGATATGTGCGGGACCGAGAATAATGCGTGTATGTGATACCGTATTCCATTCTCGCGATGAATGTATCGATTGGTTATATGCGATATAACCTAGATATCGAATCAAGGATTGATTCGATAAGCCGATACATAGGATACTAGTCGGTTATATGCGATATGACCGGATCGTTAAATCAAGTGTTGATTTAATGATTTAATGTAAAATTATATATTTGATATATTACTTTGCATTAACTAGTATTGGTTCACTTTAAAAGGATTTTCTCACTTGATGTTCACAAGTTGTATATGTGATATACTTTTGTGCACATGATTGTATCATGTTTGATGATACATGTATTTTGGCTTTGTGTTAAGACTTATACCATGGTTATGATAATGGTTAGGGTTTTTGATTTATTCACTTATTTATTTATCCATTCTTTTTGAGAAATAAATAAAAGAAAACAAAATGGTTTCATTCTAACATGAAGCTTGTTGAAGCTTCATGAAGGTTTGACTAATGTGACCATTTTGTCTTCATGCTTAACCCTAACCATTCCAAATAACTATGGTCTAATCTCTACACATAACCATAGTTAGGAGATGATAAGTATTCATTTTCTTTTTCATTTTAGAATACTTATCATATACTATCTTGAGCTTCATCTTCTTCTTCAAGAAAAAGCTTGCTACCATCAATGGCATCTTGAGCAAAAGTGTGAGAAATCCAATTCTAAAGTGAACCCACCTCCTATTTCTTCACCCTCTACCTTTTGCCAAGTAGTATAGGGTGTTTTCTTCACAAGTTTCACAACTTGGTGAAGTTGGAGCTTGATCTTGTGCAACCTCGACGTAGATCATCTTCGGTATCGTAGCCGACGACTAGTCCGTTCATTTCTCCGATGAAGCCGATGTTAGAGTCCGAGATCCGACTTGGACAGCGAAAGGACGACTACGTGGAGCTAAGGAAGTGGATAACCGGATCTACAAAGGTTGCAGCTTCTTAACTTTAGTTAAGTAGTTAACTAGTTTATTGATTCGCCTAAAATTCTAGTTAACGATCCGTATTAGGGTTTCTCGGCACTTGTAAAATTTGAAATTGGCAGGATTGATGCCTTGTGAGACCTTATTAGTGTGCCTAGGAACCCTACAAGCAGTTGACCATTTTTAGGGATATTTTTGTCTTTTCACATAGTGGCAGATTGTTGCCCTAGATTTCTATTTCCCTGCCTATAAATAGTCCAGAACTTGTGAAGCCAAGTGTGCATAATCTTGTATTTTTCTAGGTTTAGAATACTTGTTTCTTCTTCCTCTTCTCATCTCTTCTCCATTGAAAATCTTGTAGTGAGCTTTTGTGAGTGAAGAATGATGAATAAAGAAGAACCATTTACTTATCATGCTTGTCTTGTTCTTTAGTTAACTTATTAATTGTTATAATTTTCATTTGTTAACTTAGTTGTTGTTATTTCTTGTTGTTTCTTTCTTCTCTCTTTTTCTTTATCCTTAAAACAACCATGATGCTTACGCTTGATCCTTGCTAAGGTGAGGTCGCAAATAGCTAGTTGTTATCTTCTAATCTCCTTCTTTCTATCTTCCTCTTTTGTTTTATTTTTCCGTATTATGGGTGAGTAGTTTCCATACTTGTTAAGGTAGGACAAGGGAAGTTTGAGAGAAGGAAATCTCTCTCACTCTTTCCTTCCCCAACATCTTAAATCGACTCCCGTTAATTGAACCACAATCCGCTCCTTACGGCACCCTATCCTACATGATAGCGGTGATTCCGTAGTGAGACCGGTTGTGGTTGAATTAACCGGAGGTTATGGCTAAGAGCCAAGAACGGACGGACAAGCACCAAAAGGAAGAACTTATGCGTTGGAAAGCCTAGCTTATACTCGCAAGTTCCTTCCTAGTCGTGCTAATCCCCGTTGTTGCCGATTACCGTAACACCGATATTATGAGTGGCAATGAAAGAAGTGGGGGACTCCTAACTCAAACTAACCTAATCCTAACCCTAACAAGCTCTCTTTACATATCATTTTAACACTTAGATAATCACAAACAAATCTGGAAAACTGGACTTAACTCGTTAAAGCACATAGAAAAAGATTCCCATCTCCCTGCGGACGACCCGTACTCAACCGGCTAGCTACAAGCGAAACCGTCTTGATTGCGGTAATTAACTAAAACTTGAACACGCAGAATCTCTACCAATCAGGGATCTGGGCTCCTTGGCTAACTGATTGTTAGGGATTCTGCGTGTTCAAGTTTAGTTAATTACCGCAATAAAGACGGTTTCTCTTGTAGCTAGCCGGTTGAGTACGGGTCGTCCGCAGGGAGATGGGAATCTTTTTCTATGTTCTTTAACGAGTTAAATACAGTTTTCCAGATTTGTTTGTGATTATCTAAGTGTTAAAATGATATGTAAAAAGAGCTTGTTAGGGTTAGGATTAGGTTAGTTTGAGTTAGGAGTCCCTCACTTCTTTCATTGCCACTCTTAATATCGGTGTTACGGTAATCGGCAACAACGGGGATTAGCACGACTAGGAAGGAACTTGCGAGTACAAGCTAGGCTTTCCAACGCATAAGTTCTTCCTTTTGGTGCTTGTCCGTCCGTTCTTGGCTCTTAGCCATAACCTCCGGTTAATTCAACCACAACCGGTCTCACTACGGAATCACCGCTATCATGTAGGATAGGGTGCCGTAAGGAGCGGATTGTGGTTCAATTAACGGGAGTCGATTTAAGATGTTGGGCAAGGAAAGAGTGAGAGATTTCCTTCTCTCAAACTTCCCTTATCCTACCCTAACAAGTATGAAACTACTCACACATCATAATGAAAAGAAAACAAAACAAAAGAGGAAGATAGAAAGAAGGAGATTAGAAGATAACAACTAGCTATTTGCGACCTCACCTTGGCAAGGATCAAGCGTAAGCATCATGGTTGTTTTAAGGATAAAGAAAAAGAGAAAGAAAGAAACAACAAGAAATAACAACAACTAAGTTATCAAATGAAAATTACAACAATTAACAAGTTAACTAAAGAACAAGACAAGCATGATAAGTAAACGGTTCTTCTTTATTCATCATTCTTCACTCACAAAAGCTCACTACAAGATTTTCAATGGAGAAGAGATGAGAAGAGGAAGAAGAAACAAGTATTCTAAACCTAGAAAAATACAAGATTATGCACCCTTGGCTTCACAATGTTCTGGGCTATTTATAGGCAGGGAAATGGAAATCTAGGACAACATTCTGAACCAAGATGAAAAGACCAAACAACCCCTGAAATCCCATCAAGTGAGGCGCCACTACGGCCGCGGATCCGCGGCCTAGACCCCCTATTGGCCGCGGATCCGCGGCCCTATGGTGGAGTTGGGCTGTCGGCTTTTGTGTGCTGCCCTGGTCTGCTATCCCCTTTTGTCTGGTACATGTTTTTTCTGATAATCTTTCCACATTTCTTCCAGAATTCTAGTGGATCAAAAGGTGATTGGACATGGATCTTTTGTAATGATTTTCTTGAGCTCCGCATAGATTTCTTGGATCTTGTGTTGCCATGGAGCTTTGTGCATGAAAGTGACATCGATTTGCCATTTTGTCTCTTAAACTGGTGTGTGGCAACAGACGGATAAAGAGCGGAGACCCGTGTTTTATCTGTGGTTGGCAGGAACCCGGGTTTTTGTCGTGTTTTTCCATGAATTTCACCGTTTAGAGCCGAGAATCTGTATCCTGCAATTGACTAGCAAACACGGCTCAAGAGTACCTACCGATGTGCAATGTGATAAAAATTGGGCGGTATGAAAATGTAAAAATCTGATATGAACAAATACCCCCAAACTTATCATTTGCTCGTCCCGAGCAAAGACAATTTATTCACAAAAAATTTCCTAACCTCACTTTCGCAGGGAACACGATTGCACTGAGCATGTGCAACAAGCCGTTAAACCTCTAGGTGTCCCTAGTAGGAGGAGTGTTGTCTCCTGAGGGTTTTCAGCGGATACTACCCACAAAATCCGGTCAAGTTGGTTTTGTAAAATAACTAAGATTCAAACCCTAAAGTTTTGTTTCAGAAAATAACAATTCTATTATCCTAAGTCTAGACTATCGAACCTTTATTTTTCACACCTCGCTTCTTATTTAACTACAGCTTTTATATGTCTTCACGTGCAGTGCAAATAGTGTCGTTAAGTTTCCAGAAGGATCGATTTACGTCGTCATGTCACACAATAAAGCCCAGATAAAAATTTTGAAAGGATCTCATAAGTTTTATAAAGAGTTAAGCATTTTTCAAGTTTCGTTTTCCAGTAAAGTTTCAACTTTAGAATTTCTATCTTCCTTAACAGGAAACTAGGTCTTATTTTTCACTCCACCTTTTTCTTGTTTTCATTTCATACACACCTCTGTGAACGTGCAATAGTCTTTATCATAGAATAAAACCTTCATATCTCCGCTAAATTTTTTTATAAAAGCCTGTCTTTTATCAAGATTATTCTAACACAAAGAACCGTTAGGAATTTTAACTCGGAGAGAATACTTGCTTGACTTTGTTTTAATCTGGACTTTCTAGGCTTCTTAGCGAGCTTTGGGCCAATGCTCCCAAACCAGTTGGTTTTAGGGCATTAGGTGTAAAAACACCCCAGAGGACTTAATTACTCAAGTTACCTAGGTCCAAAAACAAAAGACAGTTTGGCGTGAAAATCATGATGATTCAATACGACGAAGACATAACCGGCAGTTCAATTATTTTTTTGGATAAAAGACGTGTTTAGTGGGTTCGGTGTGTAATCATTCCAATCAAGTTTCAGATGGGTTATTTTTCAGACTTAGTTCCAATTAAGTCATCAATAACATTTCTTCATATTCACTTCACTTCATAAATTATTCTTGATATTACTTATTTCCGAACAAACCTATTTGATCCTCAGAAAATCATTTATCCATTTAAAAGGTTTTAGACATAAAAAGACTTGTCATCTAATTTCCAAAACTCATGACACGTGTAGTGTGATGTAAAGACGTATATCAGCTATAGTTAACTTCAAAGGAGAGTTATCTTTCAGGTTTTCAAAATCTAAATATAAGATTTAGTTATTTTTATCTTATCAAACCAAACCGTCGAAATGTTGAATCAGAGTCCTCCCACTAGCTAACTTGACAAAAAAGTTTTTATGTTTTTAGAAAATTTTCAGATTTTTATGGATTTTATGGATTTAAATATGCAGATGCAAAATATACATATGAATGCGAAGGTAAGAAATGCGTACCGAGCGTACCCCCAAACTTAAACTGGACAGTGTCCTCACTGTCATTGCATGAAGAGATCATTTGAAGGGTCAAAATTGTCGGGTAGGTATACACATAAATTTTTATTTTTGTTTT
The DNA here is from genome assembly GCA_030015575.1 of Agapanthus africanus. NCBI lineage: Eukaryota > Viridiplantae > Streptophyta > Magnoliopsida > Asparagales > Amaryllidaceae > Agapanthus > Agapanthus africanus. The sequence continues at coordinate 441,318,365 of CM057340.1, read as the reverse complement.
TGGTTTTAAGAAAAAGAAAAAGAAAAAGAATATCCACAAAAATGTACAAAATGGTATATACATCCCCCCAAACTTATTTGGAACAGTGTCCACTTGTTCTTTGCAGGATAACCGAAGTTTGGAGGTAGGCAGAGGAAGATCATGCAGGGTAAACCGGCTCCTGTAAGAACAGGAGCTCCTCTGTTGGTTCGGCGCTAAGGAACGGTTTTAGTCGGTGTCCGTTCACTTTGAAAAATGAACCGTCCTTTGGATTTTCCAAATCCACAGCGCCCTGCGGATACACATTCCGCACAAAATATGGCCTTTTCCAGCGAGATCTGAGCTTTCCTGGATGGAAGTGAAGTCGGGTGTCGTAAAGCAGTACCTGTTGACCAGGTACGAAGGTTTTGCGCAAAAGGTGTTTATCGTGAAACACCTTCGTTCGGTTGTTAACGACAACCGTGTTATCGTAAGCCTCATCCCTAAGCTCGCTCAGTTCGTTCAATTGCAGCTTCCGATGGATGCCCGCATCTTCGAGAGACAGATTCAGCTCTTTTATCGCCCAAAATGCGCGATGCTCTATTTCGACAGGTAGGTGGCAGGCTTTTCCGTACACAAGCCGATAGGGAGACATGCCAAGGTCGGTTTTATAAGCGGTTCGAAAGGCCCAAAGGGCATCAGTGAGTTTCAGCGACCAATCCTTACGGTTCTTGGAAACCGTCTTCTCCAGTATCTGCTTGATTTGCCGATTTGAGACTTCGGCCTGCCCGCAGGTTTGGGGGTGGTAGGGCGTGGATAGCTTATGATTAATGGAGTATTTCCGCATCAAGGCCTCGAAAGTTTTGTTGCAGAAATGACTTCCATTGTCGCTAATGATCGCTCGGGGGTGCCCAAACCGGGAGAAAATATTTTCTTTTAGGAACCTAACGACAACCTTGTTGTCGTTAGTCCGGCTGGGCACAGCCTCGACCCATTTAGAGACGTAATCAACAGCGAGAAGGATGTACAAGTTCCCGAAAGAGCTGGGAAACGGCCCCATGAAATCTATCCCCCAAACGTCGAAAATCTCCACAACCAAGATCGGTTGGAGCGTCATCTCGTTCCTCCGGGATATCCGGCCCAAGTGTTGGCACCGAGAGCAAGTCTTGCAATAGTCATGAGCGTCTTTGAAGAGTTGTGGCCAGTAGAAACCACATTGCAAGATCTTCTCAGCTGTCTTTCTGGGGCCAAAGTGCCCGCCACACGCTTGATCGTGGCAAAATGACAGCACACTCTTGAATTCCTCGTCAGGGACACAACGACGAATAATCTGGTCGGGACAGTATTTGAACAAATAGGGTTCGTCCCAGTAAAAGTGTTTTACTTGGGATAAGAAGCGAAGTCTGTCCTGACTTGACCATTCAGTCGGTAGTAATCCTGTGGCCAAATAGTTCACAATATCTGCGAACCAGGGTTCGCAAGATACTGTCAAGAGCTGTTCATCCGGAAAAACGTCGTTGATCGGAATTGGAAGCGAAGGCGAAGAAGGAAGTCGTGAGAGATGGTCGGTAACTACGTTTTCACATCCTCGTTTGTCCTTAATGACAAGGTCAAACTCTTGAAGCAAGAGGATCCAACGTATTAACCGAGATTTTGCATCTTTCTTCGCAAAAAGATGGCGCAGAGAAGAATGGTCGGTGTAGACAATGACTGGAGAGCCGATGAGGTAGGGCCTGAACTTTTCTAAAGCAAATACAACAGCCAAGAATTCCTTCTCAGTTGTTGTATAATTGAGTTGGGCATCGTTCAGGGTTCGGCTCGCATAATAGATTACATGCGGCATCTTGTTGATGTGTTGTCCAAGGACAGCAACAATGGCAAAGTCGGATGCATCGCACATAATCTCAAATGGGTGCGTCCAGTCAGGCGAAGAAAGAACGGGAGCAGAAGTGAGTGAGCTTTTCAATGATTCGAATGCAGTCACACAGCTCGAGTTGAAGTCGAATGGCGTATCCTTGGCCAGTAAAAGAGTCAAGGGCCTAGCAATCTTGCTAAAGTCCTTGATGAACCGTCTATAGAAACCGGCATGGCCAAGGAAGGCTCGGATATCTCTGACGCATCGAGGAGGAGGTAGATTGGAAATGACCTCAATCTTTGCTTTGTCAACCTCTATGCCATTTTGCGAGATGATATGTCCTAAGACAATACTTTCGCGCACCATGAAGTAGCACTTCTCCCAATTCAAAGTGAGATTCTTGTCCTTACATCGGGTAAGGACAGCGTCAAGATGCAGCAAACACTCGTTGAAGGAATCGCCAAAGATGGAGAAATCATCCATGAAAATCTCCAGAAATTTTTCCACCATGTCTGAGAAGATTCCCATCATACACCGCTGGAAGGTAGCGGGCGCATTGCATAACCCAAAGGGCATGCGTCGATATGCAAACGTGCCGAAAAGACAACTGAATGTGGTCTTGTCCTGGTCTTTTTCGGCGATGGGAATCTGATTATAGCCGGAGTAGCCATCAAGAAAGCAGTAGTACTCGTGTCCGGCCAATCGTTCAAGTATTTGGTCAATGAAAGGTAGCAGAAAGTGGTCCTTCCGCGTTGCGGCGTTGAGTTTTCTGTAATCAATGCATACTCGCCACCCAGTTTGGGTGCGAGTAAGGATTAACTCGTTCGCCTCGTTGGTTATGACCGTGATGCCCGACTTCTTGGGGACAACATGAATGGGGCTAACCCACTGGCTATCAGAGATAGGGTAAATGATACCACTATCCAGACATTTTACGATCTCCTTCTTCACAGCCTCTTTCATGACTGGATTGAGACGTCTTTGTGGATCCCGGGCTGGTTTGGCATCATCCATCAGATGAATGTGATGTTCAACGATCAGGGGACTAATCCCCTTGATGTCCGCCATGGACCAGCCAAAAGCTTGCCTGTTGCTGTGCAAGACCGCGAGAAGGGCTTTCTCTTGCTCTGGAGCTAGAGAAGCCGAGATGATGACAGGTAGGGTCTCGTTGTCACCTAAGTAAGCGTACTTAAGGTGAGATGGCAAAGGCTTGAGTTCGAGCGTGGGAGGAGAAACGATTGAAGGCAAGATTGGTGCAGAGGTCTCGAACTCAAAAGATTCCAGCAAAGGTTCGAAACGAGTGTAAGCAACCGAGTCGGATGGTTCAGGTAACTCATCCAGAAATTCGAAGGATTCAAACTCGGGTTGCGAGCGGCATAAATCGTTCAAGAACGTGAAACACTTGTAGTCGTTGTCGGGCGCAGAAACAGCAGCAGGTTCGAGGAGGAACGCACTAGTGGCGTTAAGGTTAGCATGATCGAACAGAAACTCCTCGAATTCACACACTTCAGGGGTGATCTCTTGGATCGAGCAGACGTCTAGTATATGAGCATTAGGTTCGGAGGGCTGATTCCCCAACCTAAAAATGTTGAGTTCAATTGTCATGTTTCCAAAAGAGAGGTTCATCGAACCATTGCGACAATTGATCGCAGCATTTGAGGTTGCAAGGAATGGGCGACCGAGTATCACCGGAATTTGATTCCGGGGGTTAGCTACAGGCTGTGTTTCTAATACAATGAAGTCAACGGGGAATATGAAGTCCCCGAATTTGATTAACACATCCTCTAGCTCACCCCTAGGATGGGTGATCGATCGGTCGGCCATTTGGAGAGTACTGTGTGTGGGTTTCAGCTCTCCTACGCCTAATTGCTCGTATACTGAGTACGGAAGCAGGTTAACACTGGCACCAAGATCTAATAGTGCGTGGTTGATGTTCTTATCCTTAATGGTAATAGAAATCGTAGGACAGCCAGGGTCCTTCCGTTTTTGTGGTAAGGATTGGGTAAGAGCATCACTCACAGCACTAGCCAAGAAAAATTTCTTTGGTACCTGAGACTTCCTCTTTTTCGTACACAAGTCCTTTAAGATTTTCGCGTAGGATGGGACTTGTTGGACAGCATCTAAAAGAGGAATGTTAATGTTAACCTGTTTAAATAACTCCAGAATCATCTCCATTTGAGGATTTTGTTTATTGGACCTCAACCGGTTTGGAATTGGGACGTTTTTAAAATTGGTTGAGTCTAATGCTTGTGGAGGAGATTGTGGAATCGGAACGGATCCCAGAACAGGTGTTTTCGTGGAGTGAGAAGCGGGTCCGTTCAGAGCAGAAGAAGAAGAAGAAGAAGGAGAGCCTTTTGAAGAATGGAGAATTGGCTCAGAAGACGAAGAAGCAGGAGAAGAAGAAGAAGAAGAAGAAGAAGCAGCGGCCGGGGTGTCATCGTTGATCCGTGTGCCAATGTTGTTTTGCAGCATCCTTCCCGATCTCAATGCGGTCACGGCACTCACATTATGATTCTGTTGTTCAAGAGCAACATGTACATTCTGTGGGTGACCGGGATTTGGGAGTGGCTGGGACGGGAGCTTCCCCTTCTCTCGCTCGCTTAAGGCCGCATTCAGCTGTGCAATCTAGGCCTCGATGGTCTTGATGCTTTGCCCGTGAGCGGCAGTGTGTTGCACTAAGGACTGAATGGAAGACTGGATGTTATCGGTAGATTGAGTCGTTTGTTTGACGAACGCCTCCAGACTTCGTTCAAGCGAGAAAACCTTATCGTTGTTTTGCGGAACAAAGTTGTTTTGGGGAAAAGAATTGTTGGGTGCAAAGTTGTTCGTCTGATTTTGAAAAGGCTGGGGTTGGAAGGGCTGCTGAAATTGAGTTTGTTGTTGCGCTTGTTGTTGCGGCGGAGGGGGCCTTTAGAAATTGTTGCCTTGGAATTGATTCTGATTCTGATTCCAGGCGAAATTGGGGTGGTTCCTCCAACCGGGATTGTAGGTGGAAGAGTATGGATCATTCCTCGGTCTTTGCTGGAATGCAGCAGTAACCTGATCCTGTCCTTGCGATGGTGGATTGTAAGGACACTCTTCGGTTAAGTGAGAAGGATCGGAACAACAAGCGCAAATGGTACGAAGGGGGAGAACAGGGGTAGGAGCAGGAGAAGAAAATTTGCTCTCTATCGCTTCAAGCTTTCTCGTTATTGCAGGGTTCCTAGGCACTCTAGTGAGGTCTCCCAAGCCATCAACCATGGCAATTTCAAAAATTATGGTGCCTACAAACCCTAAACAACGGATCGTATACTAGATTTCTAGGCGAACAAGAACTAGTTAACAGTTAACTAAGGGAATACGGAAATACAACCTTTGTAGATCCGGTGCTCCACCTCCACGGCTCCGCAACGAGGTCCTCTCCGCTGTCCAAATCAAATCTGGGCTCTAAGATCGGCTTCGTCGGAGAATGGGCAAGCTAGGTCGTCGATGTCCATGCCGAAGATGATCTACGTCGAGGCATCGATGAATCAAGCTCCACCTTCACCAAACCCTAAAATCTTGTGAAGGAAACACACTCTACTACTTGGCAAGAGGTAGAGGATGAAGAAATAGGAAGTGGGTTAACTTTAGAATTGGATTTCTCACTCTTTCCATCAATCCACCATTGATGGAGCTTGCTTTTCATGAAGAAGAAGAAGAGCAAGAAGAAGATCATTGTTATGATAAGTTAAAAGAATAATGAAAAGAGAAACAATTCTTATCATAACTTGAACCCTAGTTAAGTGTAGAGAAAAGACCATGGTTAATGGAATGGTTAGGGTTAAGGATAAGAACAAAATGGTCACTAGGTCAAAGTCTTCAAGAAGCTTCAATATGAAACAAAAATAGCCACCATTTTCTTCTTATTCCTTTTCTAATTATTTCCAAAATAAATAAATAGATAAATAAATAATAAAAGGAAATAAAACCCTAATCATATTAATAACCATGGTTTATTCTTAACTTACACTTAAACAATCATGTATCATCAAACATGATACAAGCAAATGCACAAAAGTATATCGCATATACAATGCGCCCATCCGAGTGAGAAAATCCATCTTAAGTAAACCGATACTAGTTGATGCAAAGTAATATATCAAATATATAAATATGCATTAAATCATTAAATCAACACTTGATTCAATGACCCGGTTATGTCGCACACAACCGACTAGTATACAATATATCGGCTTATCGAATCAACGCTTGAATCGATAACTAGGTTATATCACATACAACCATTCGATATATTTATCGCGAGAATAGAATACGGTATCACATACACGCATTATTCTCGGTCCCGCACATATCTCATATGCGCTCCTATTTCGTTTCGCTTGAGCCAGGAAACCTCTGTGTAGGACTCTAAAGACTCGTCAATACGCCGGCAGCAGGTGATGATCATATCAAACACCCACAAGCCGCAAGCGGTCTGCTAAACGTAACGGCCACCCGGGTATTGAGCTATCTGAAGATCGACGAGCAAGCCCGCTCACACTCCAGTGAATCCGACCAGTAACACTACCGTACAGTCCGGTCTGATCGTCTGATATGTCGCATATCTCGCCTAGGGGTGGTATACGTCAGACCCCAATAGCTCAATAAGTCGTGTCGATATGAGGTCTATAACTGTTCGAGAAACTACTGGTAACACTTACCAGTAAATCTCAGCAACCCTGGCTAGGGATTTCCTGTTATAGCCAATCGAACACAGCGCAACATCAACCCCCATATACCGGGAGAGACGAATCCCCTCCTATCGCTCATTGCCTCCATGTGACTCGGGACTGTACCCAAAAACCACCGTTTTGCACCCCCTCTTGGACGTGGTAAGATGGAAATCAAAGCACAGTGGGAACCACACAAGACTCTATGACGATCTCGGGTCAACAGACTACTCTGTACCAGTGTCACCAGAGAACTGCCATCTGACGTGAGGTATAATACCATCTGGGAGTTCTCGGCGAGTCCGTCCAGTGTACCCAGTCTCTACTGAGCACCCGTATATCATCTCTGATGTCAAACACCGATGGATATGGGATCATCCATCGCCCATCTACATGGGTCGAGAAGGTACACGCTAGTCTACTCTGGTATATCGATGCCCCGTCTCGATACACCCTCGACTAGGGACTTTGAAGGATGTACTTATGGACTACCATGTCCCCACTAGTATGATCCGCATCATAGTCCAGGTAGTCAAGTACAGATCCTAAGGGCTTTACCAACATGTAACAGAGAGACAATCAGCATACACGTTAAGGTAAAGATCAACCAGATAGCATACTATCATGTCGAGCAAGAAAGTCCTCCCTATATACGTCCCAGCATCCACTACAATATACATCCTATGTACAGTAATGGCCTCTAGGGCATACATATAACTAACAATCTCCCACTTGCACTAGGGCCATCTTTAGCAGTGGTTGTAGTATCTCATACTCAACCATCCCATAATAGTCTCTCTCTGGGAACAGGCCTTTGTGAGTGGATCCGCTGTGTTGTCCTCAGAATCTACTCTCCAAACCTCGATCTCCCTGGAGATCAACCATCTCCATGATCAAGTGATACTGCCTTAGAATATGTCTGGATCACTGATGGGACCGGCGTTCCTTGGCATAAGCCACAACTCCATTGTCTCACAATGGTTGGAACGTAGTTCATCTCATGAACCATTATACATCCAAACAACCTTTTTGGTAGCATCTTAAGTAGCGATGTATCCTGCCTTTATCGTCTAGTATGTCACGGTATCTAGCTTGGAACTCTTCCAACATACCGTCCCTTTACTGAGGGTAAAGACAATGCCTGTGACTGACACTCAGTCGTTTCTATCACCCTGGAACAATTCCAGTGATTCTTCCCAGGATCGGTTGATACCGTCTCACTACAACTAGTGAGAATCCTAACATCCAATTAAATCTATCTCATAGATCCAAAATCCAGGATTTAGGAGGTATCACTTTGATCCTATATGGAGAATCATTGTGATAAGCGGAGATTGATCGAGCGTAGCATAAGAAACTCTTTTCTTATCAAGAGTATGTCATCCACGTAATCTACGAGGATCATCACCATACTCCCTACTACCTTTTTGTTTATACAAGGTTCATCTACCATTTTGATGATGTCAAACTCTTTGACTACTTCATCAAAACAGACGTTCCAACTCCGCGATGCCTGCTTTATCCTATAAAGCATCTTGCACACGTTTCCGCTGCTCCCACTGTCTACGAAGCCCTCTGGCTGTGTACTTACAGACGCACTCTTCTAAATCATCATTTAGAAAAGCAGTCAAGACACCCAACCACCAGATATCGTAGTCATGGTATGTAGCCGTGGTAAGTAGGATCTGGATGGACTTAAGCATAGTCACTTGAAAAGGTATCATCATGATCCACGCCTGGTCAATGATGCAAACCTTTAACAAGTCTAGCTTTGAAAGTCTCAACTCTTCCATGTACACCAAGTAATCTTCTCAAGATATACTTGCTCCTGATGGGGATTTAACCCTTCAGATATAGCAACCAAAGTCCATACTTTGTTGGTGTATATGGATTCCATCTCAGATCGCTAAGCATCCAGCCATTCTTACAGAGTCTCTACTCTTGATGGCCAGCTCGAAACTAGTTGGGTCATCATCTCATGATGCAATCCTCGCTCCCACTGTCATAGAGAAACCAGAGTATCTCTCAGGTGGGTGAGGAACCCTACTAGATCAGCGGAGAGGCTGAGGTTCGTTGGAATCTACTGAATCCTTCGGTTCTACCAAATCATCAACTCCAGTTTGTATAGCTGGAACGTTTCCAGGTCTACATAACAGACGTTGCCTCGAGCTTGTCCGGATTTAGCTTTTAAACATTGGCCGGACAACCCCAAATCTTAACTAACTTAAGATATGGGCTCTTCCCTTTCCATATCACATATGAAGTGGTAGGCATAGATTTGATTCGAACCCTATTCAATAGGTATGCGACTTCTCAAGTGCATAACCCCTTAAGGAAAAAGGTAACTCAGTAGTACTCATCATAGAGCACACCATATCAAATACGGTGTATCTGCTCCGCCCCGATATACCATCGTGCAATGGTGTATACGGAGGAGTAATGCTGAGAGAGAATCTTATTCTCCTTTAGAATAGTCCTGGAATTCCGTGCTCAAGTATTCTCCTCCTTGATCTCATCAAAGGACATAATACATATACCCGTATATTGGTTCTCTACTTCTAACTTATATTCTGTGAATATCTCAAAAGGTTCGGACTTGTGTTTCAACAGGAACATATGTCTGAATCTTGAGAGATTATCAGAGAATGTAATGAAGTACAAAGAATCAGTCTTGGCAAGTGTAGACTGGGGACCTTGCATACATCAACATGTATCATCCCAAGAGTTCACTAACTCTTTCTCTGTTTCCAGTAAACGGAGCTATGGTCATCTTATCTTTGTGACATGACTGGCGAGTTTCACAAGATGTAAATTCAAACTGATTTAAATATGCATCTATATGTAACTCTAGCTAGTCGGGTCGCACTGATCTGACCTAGTCTACAATACCTCAAGAAGGATTCGTGCATTTCTGAACTCTTCCTCTTGTGTGTGTTCCGTACACTAAGAACTGTAGTTTGATTTAGAACATTAATGCTTTTAGATAACGTGCCTGAACCGATCAACTTTTGATATAGGAAATGTTCAAAACATTATCCATTAATACAAAATTTTATCATTTCTTTACTGTTAAAGAGACTGATATGATTTTGTATATCAGGTTCGGTATCTAATAACATTCGTTCAGAATCAATGTATTCTGGTAATACAGGGTGACAGTGACCAACAGACTTGGCTGCAACACTTGCCCCGTTTTCTGCCTCATGAAACTTATCACCCGTTCTCAGTTCTTCTACCTTTCTGTAGCCCTATGTAACATATTACATATGCGGGATCCTGATCCGGTATCATATACCCAGGACGTAAAGGATACTGAGAAACAGTTCTGTATAATGAACATACCCGAAGATGATGCATCAGCATGCACTTTCTTCGTTTGGGCGGCACGGGAATTCTGGTATTCCCCAATTTCCTGCTCTGTCTTATAACAATTATAAGTTGGAGCGGGACCAACGTTCCCCAGCTCAGTATAACAAGCGGGTTCGGTCAATATTCCGTATTATTATCTTGATTAAGGCGTGATATGGTCGCTACCAGGAGAGAGAGAGAAGAAAACACTCAGCGTGCGCTCTGTCAAGAATAGATTGGTTTTATTTTATCTAATCAGGATGGCTCCCACTGCTTTTTATCAAATCTTCCTTCAAACCCTAAAAGGAAAGACTAGCCGGGATTAATTACACACTACAAGTTCGCCAATCTTTCAGCCAGGCCAGTGTCGGTACTTTGAGGGAGGTCCCCCGTGCTTTCGCACGAACCTAATTAATGTAAACCTCGTTTTCCCAGAGGCGTAACCTCGTTAACACCTTTCTAGACACCTACTTGATCGGCTAATTGCAATGTGTAAAACTCTCCCAGGAGTAACTCTTACTCGCAGCGGGTATCGGGATCCAACTATCTCATAGAAGGTATGCAATCTCATTGCAAATTTCAACACTTGAAATTCCCGATAATATTTTGCCCCTAGCGTGCTATGACCTTGACGCAGGCCAACAAACCATAGTCCGCTAGTCAAGTTCAACCCGTCATTTCCTGATTGAATTAAACCCACCCGCACGACCCTTGACGCAGGCCAACAAAGTCGCACGACTACCCTAATCCAATCTGCATCATATGCATAAGCCGATAAATACTAGTTAGCTACCGCACACTACGCCTTGACGCAGGCCAACAAACGTAGCACGAATACTAACTACCACTTATCTGAAATGACGGAGGGCTACGACAGGTTTTTCTGAAAACCTATTGCGTAATGAACTTGATATCGTTGTAGAATCAAATGATTTTAAAATGGAGTGCTTTTGAGGCTTTTCTAGTTTTGCTAAAGGAGTCACTCCCGGTGAAGGGATCGTCGGTCCTTTCCTCGTCGAATGAGGTGCGGGATATATCATATATATCACTGTGCAAAGCAAAAACATTTAAAAGCAATCAAAAGACAAACTGAGTGTGTAGCATCTGCCAGTTATTGCTAAAGGAGTCACTCCCGGTGAAGGGATCTCGGTCCTTTCCTCATCGAATAAGGTGCAGGATGTTCTTTAATGAACACCGCGATGCAAAGCAAGAACTGTAGCTACCTGTTTTATTTTGAAATTCGATTCCACAACATCTTTAGGTTTCTTTTATTTCATTAATCACATTAATGAAGTCCCATCAATTAATGTACCTAAACATCACAGATAGATATGACGTACACTTATGCCATCCGCATTCGCCTCGATATCCCCTCGTGCACCGTTAGGTTAGGTAACTAACGACAGAGCAGGGCAGGGCTAGCGCGGGTGTAAAACATAAGCAACGTCTATATAATATATCATATATACTATATATAATATCTGCCACAGAACATCGCATGAACTCAGATAAAACACAGCAGAAGAAACATATGAAATATTGGATGTACTAGGACGTCCGTGTTTTCAATACGAGCCAGTATAAAACACGGATTCCACGGTCGTGATGAATAGCCAAACCCACACCCCTAGACCCCTACGAGAGCGGCAAGCAACCCTGCCAATTCTGGAGTTAGGAGACCCGGACTCGACTCCTCGAGTTTGTCTCCCACTGGACTCCAGAACCCGGTTACTTGTGCTCCCCACCTTGGGTCTATCCTAGTGCGGAAAAGTAAATAATATACAAACGGTGACTACTTCCGCTACCTGGAAGCGCCCCAATAAAAGAATATTACATACAAGTTTTTACATGAATGAAAATGAAAAACACTCATCTCACATAAAAACCCCCGGCTATTCAAACACGACGATCCAATATAACATATCCAGCAACACATAACATCACATGTCATCAACGTAAGTAAATATGCGCATCCCAATTGTCGTTGACATATAGCAACGAAACCGGCGATATCACATATTACACTTACGGTCACAGAAAAGAAAGTGTAAAACTACAACAGTTGGAATCCGCAACCACCTCAGACATCGCATGCCTGACCAAATGAATTACTTAGACATCGCATGCCTAACAATTATAAACCCCGCATTTTAGTCTCAAAATTGAAAACTCTTTTCAATATCAAGTCGGGCAATTCAACAAGATTCCCGACATCCTGATCGAATGCTCGTCGCAAACTTCAGTAGACGGCTGCACCCCCGATACCGGCGACGAAGTGCACCAAGGCGGAACACCGCTACCGCGAGCACCCGGACGGATGCTTTCGGCGACAGGGTTCTCCTACAGTCACTTGGTCGGGGCTATGGAGTGAGGCTGTCTATTAAGTTTACCCGGCGAGTATCCGCGTACGCTACGTGATTGCGACGGACTTTTGATCACATCAAAATTCCGTGGCAACCGATCAAGTGAGACTAAACTGCTACGTTTATAACATTCATTCAGTTATCATATAACTTATTGTGAATTCCAATTATTGTATCCCATTCCAGATAAACAGAAAATGTTAAACTTTCCGATCGAACAATCGAACACCCAAGTTTTCCCGATACAGATCAACACATGAAACAAGTCTAACAATATTCCGTTCGTGCCTCAGTACCAACGGTCCAGCCGTAGAAGGGTCAAGCCAACGCCTCACATGTGGCACGCCGTACTGCCCCAAACCCGAAGGTTCAAAGGGCAGTTCAAGACGGTCACATAATCGAGTTAAGGTTTGTGTCTTCTAGAGGGACCATCGCGTTACTTGCACTACTTAGAACGTCGTTAAACTATGGAAAATCCAACACTTGGAAATTTCCCGACAGGGGAAAAATCGGGTATTTATATCCGGTCGAACTTTTTAACATATTCTAAAATTTATCCGGAAAACACATGGACAGAATTAGACTTTCCGATCGAAACAATGATTCCCAAAACAACACTGAACAACTCAACTCTTGAGTTCAGTTTAAATATTCCAGGAAAATGAGAACTGCATTTTACAAGTTACAGTGAAATTTGACATGTGTCGGCTTCTAATTGGCGGCTCTTCCGCCGCACAAACCACCTTTGTGCGGCCCTTCCGCCGCGCTTTTGTGGAATCAGGGTACCAAATTTCACAGTAATTCTTAAAAAAGCCTGCTTATTTTTCTGGATATTTTTAATTGCCAAAAATCAACAGTTTTGAAAAAAAGTACAGAGAGCAATTTTGCAATGGGATTTTGGTTCGATCGGGTTTCTAATTCCGTCCGGGGATCGCCTAAGGCTCTAGCTAGGCTCTGATACCACTGCAGGGTTCCTAGGCACTCTAGTGAGGTCTCCCAAGCCATCAACCATGGCAATTTCAAAAATTATGGTGCCTACAAACCCTAAACAACGGATCGTATACTAGATTTCTAGGCGAACAAGAACTAGTTAACAGTTAACTAAGGGAATACGGAAATACAACCTTTGTAGATCCGGTGCTCCACCTCCACGGCTCCGCAACGAGGTCCTCTCCGCTGTCCAAATCAAATCTGGGCTCTAAGATCGGCTTCGTCGGAGAATGGGCAAGCTAGGTCGTCGATGTCCATGCCGAAGATGATCTACGTCGAGGCATCGATGAATCAAGCTCCACCTTCACCAAACCCTAAAATCTTGTGAAGGAAACACACTCTACTACTTGGCAAGAGGTAGAGGATGAAGAAATAGGAAGTGGGTTAACTTTAGAATTGGATTTCTCACTCTTTCCATCAATCCACCATTGATGGAGCTTGCTTTTCATGAAGAAGAAGAAGAGCAAGAAGAAGATCATTGTTATGATAAGTTAAAAGAATAATGAAAAGAGAAACAATTCTTATCATAACTTGAACCCTAGTTAAGTGTAGAGAAAAGACCATGGTTAATGGAATGGTTAGGGTTAAGGATAAGAACAAAATGGTCACTAGGTCAAAGTCTTCAAGAAGCTTCAATATGAAACAAAAATAGCCACCATTTTCTTCTTATTCCTTTTCTAATTATTTCCAAAATAAATAAATAGATAAATAAATAATAAAAGGAAATAAAACCCTAATCATATTAATAACCATGGTTTATTCTTAACTTACACTTAAACAATCATGTATCATCAAACATGATACAAGCAAATGCACAAAAGTATATCGCATATACAATGCGCCCATCCGAGTGAGAAAATCCATCTTAAGTAAACCGATACTAGTTGATGCAAAGTAATATATCAAATATATAAATATGCATTAAATCATTAAATCAACACTTGATTCAATGACCCGGTTATGTCGCACACAACCGACTAGTATACAATATATCGGCTTATCGAATCAACGCTTGAATCGATAACTAGGTTATATCACATACAACCATTCGATATATTTATCGCGAGAATAGAATACGGTATCACATACACGCATTATTCTCGGTCCCGCACATATCTCATATGCGCTCCTATTTCGTTTCGCTTGAGCCAGGAAACCTCTGTGTAGGACTCTAAAGACTCGTCAATACGCCGGCAGCAGGTGATGATCATATCAAACACCCACAAGCCGCAAGCGGTCTGCTAAACGTAACGGCCACCCGGGTATTGAGCTATCTGAAGATCGACGAGCAAGCCCGCTCACACTCCAGTGAATCCGACCAGTAACACTACCGTACAGTCCGGTCTGATCGTCTGATATGTCGCATATCTCGCCTAGGGGTGGTATACGTCAGACCCCAATAGCTCAATAAGTCGTGTCGATATGAGGTCTATAACTGTTCGAGAAACTACTGGTAACACTTACCAGTAAATCTCAGCAACCCTGGCCAGGGATTTCCTGTTATAGCCAATCGAACACAGCGCAACATCAACCCCCATATACCGGGAGAGACGAATCCCCTCCTATCGCTCATTGCCTCCATGTGACTCGGGACTGTACCCAAAAACCACCGTTTTGCACGCCCTCTTGGACGTGGTAAGATGGAAATCAAAGCACAGTGGGAACCACACAAGACTCTATGACGATCTCGGGTCAACAGACTACTCTGTACCAGTGTCACCAGAGAACTGCCATCTGACGTGAGGTATAATACCATCTGGGAGTTCTCGGCGAGTCCGTCCAGTGTACCCAGTCTCTACTGAGCACCCGTATATCATCTCTGATGTCAAACACCGATGGATATGGGATCATCCATCGCCCATCTACATGGGTCGAGAAGGTACACGCTAGTCTACTCTGGTATATCGATGCCCCGTCTCGATACACCCTCGACTAGGGACTTTGAAGGATGTACTTATGGACTACCATGTCCCCACTAGTATGATCCGCATCATAGTCCAGGTAGTCAAGTACAGATCCTAAGGGCTTTACCAACATGTAACAGAGAGACAATCAGCATACACGTTAAGGTAAAGATCAACCAGATAGCATACTATCATGTCGAGCAAGAAAGTCCTCCCTATATACGTCCCAGCATCCACTACAATATACATCCTATGTACAGTAATGGCCTCTAGGGCATACATATAACTAACAGTTATTGCGGCCATTTCAGCTTTCATCGCAATAGAGACGTCAAGTTGGTGAATTCCTACCCTAGACTGACCGGTAGAAGTGGAGGTAGAAGAAGAAGTCGTTGGTCTGGTGCTCTCCCATTGTAGCGTTTGCTCCGCAAGGTCGTCAAAGAATTGCCACGCTTCCTCGTCAGATTTGGATAGGAAGTGGCCCTGACAGATGGTTTCCAACAACTGCTTCGTTGCTGGGTTCAGGCCCTCGTATAAGATTTGGCAAAGTTGTCATTTCTCTATACCGTGGTGAGGACACTGAACAAGAAGGTCTTTATACCGGTCAAAGCACTTCCAGAAAGGTTCAGAAGGAAGCTGAGAGAATTGGTTGATTTCATTGCGGATCCTTGCGGTTATATGATTCGGATAAAATTTCTTTAGAAACGCTTTTACAAACTCGTCCCAACTAGTTATGGAATGGGAAGCGGTGCTATACAGCCATTTTTCAGCAAGATCGCATAAAGTGAACGGAATGACCCGTAGGCGTATAGCATCGTCCGACAGTTGGGTAGTCTTCATCATGGCACAAACGTTTTGAAATTTATTGATGAAGATATAGGCATCTTCAGATTCAATCCCATGAAATCGTGGAAGCATGTTGATGAAGTGGGGCTTAATTTCAAAATTATCCCCATTGGCCGGTGGAAGAGAAAGGCAGGTGGGAAGTGCAGAACGGGTGGGATAGAAACGATCCTGGAGCGCGATTCGCTGCGGCGCTACAACAGGCGGTGGTGGTGGGTTATTGGTCTCCGTAGGAGGTGGAGCCAATCCAGGGGTAGTCAAAAAGATGTTCGGATTAAATCCTAACATCGCGGAAGAAGAGGTTGGTGATGGTGAAGGTGAAGATGTATGAACAGAATTCCGGTCAACGTCGGAGTTGGCCGGCAAAGGTAAAGGTGAAAGAGGAGTGGACGGAGTTTCGACGTCTTAGTCGATCGCGTAGTCGGTAGCGACTAACGTAACACGGACTAGGCGGGCGCTAGTGTCCCGAGTCCAAGCGGACATACACTAAACGAGTTTAGTATAGTCAAAGCGGAGAAGGTGAGGGTAAGAAAACTTCAATGGAGAAAGGCGATGGGTGGTGGGTGAAAAATGGATTTTTGCGACAAAGGGCAAGTTTTTATAAAAGTTTTTGATTTTTTCCTTTTTTTTTTAGAAAGAGATTTACAGAAATATGTACGGATTTACGGCTTTAAGCAATCACAAACAAGATATGCGCAATCACACCTAGATCTAGTGGTCACCTAGGTCAACTAGACAGCTCCTAACTGTTCCAAAGAACTAGAAACAGGACCTCAAACCGCCTCTTCTCCGCCAATTGCGGCCAGATAAGTGCCAGGTAAGTGGGAGATTGTCCAACGCTTTCGCGAAGTTCCTTAATTAAATAACCACTTGCCTTCGTCACACTTGCCTATACACCGCAAAGTCAGGATAGGATAAACGGCCGATACCTTTAATTAGTCCTCTGTCCTATTGATCGCGAAGTCCTTAGGGCTGAGTCTAGTATTTTTTAATTTAACAATGGTCAATGCATATGCTTTTTTTGATTTCTGGGGTCCTGGGAAGGGTGATGAAATCCCTACCCAATCTGAATTGGTTTCAAGCCCCTTAAGTCCGTATTAATGAATGCAAAGCGATAACAAATAAACTGCAAACAATTTTTATTTTAGCGCGGCGCAAAGAATCCTGCACAAGAACAGTTTATTGGAAGGGGGAAGAGAATTTGCGCAAAGAATGCTGCAGAAAACACAGTTTATTGGAGTCCAGAGGAGTGGGAGAGAGAAGAGAGACTCACCCAAAAATTTTGGCACACTGAATCCCTTAAACGGCCGCGGTTCCACGGCCTAAGCTTGCTTATGCCGCGGTTCCGCGGCAGTACTGGGGAGTTGGGGCTTCAGTTTTCTGTTTTGGGCTTCTTTTGGTGTTCTCTTCTTATCTGTATGTCCTGAATCTTGATTTGTTCACTGGAACTGCTCCAGAATCTTACAGTAGACCGTTTGCTTCGTTTTGATCTAGCCGCGAAATGTGGGTCTATCTTCCCACGTCTTTGGCACTGAACTTGAATTTCGTATTATCCCACGTCTTGGGCACTGAACTTGAATTTCGTATTTTCCTGCACACTTGCACAAAAACTAATCAAAAATAACAAAAAGATTTTGTACAATGTATATATATATATTTGTTTTGGTTATATTTATATTCACAAGTTAACCCGAAATTACACAAGGAAATAAACTACCGTCTTCCCGGCAACGGCGCCATTTGATTGTTAGGGATTCTGCGTGTTCAATTTTAGTTAATTACCGCAATCAAGACGGTTTCGCTTGTAGCTAGCCGGTTGAGTACGGGTCGTCCGCAGGGAGATGGGAATCTTTTTCTATGTGCTTTAACGAGTTAAGTCCAGTTTTCCAGATTTGTTTGTGATTATCTAAGTGTTAATATGATATGTAAAGAGAGCTTGTAAGGGTTAGGATTAGGTTAGTTTGAGTTAGGAGTCCCTCACTTCTTTCATTGCCACTCTTAATATCGGTGTTACGGTAATCGGCAACAACGGGGATTAGCACGACTAGGAAGGAACTTGCGAGTATAAGCTAGGCTTTCCAACGCTTAAGTTCTTTCTTTTGGTGCTTGTCCGTCCGTTCTTGGCTCTTAGCCATAACCTCCGGTTAATTCAAATACAACCGGTCTCACTACGGAATCACCGCTATCATGTAGGATAGGGTGCCGTAAGGAGCGGATTGTGGTTCAATTAATGGGAGTCGATTTAAGATGTTGGGCAAGGAAAGAGTGAGAGAGATTTCCTTCTCTCAAACTTCCCTTATCCTACCCTAACAAGTATGAAACTATTCACACATCATAATGAAAAGAAAACAAAACAAAAGAGGAAGATAGAAAGAAGGAGATTAGAAGATAACAACTAGCTATTTGCGACCTCACCTTGGCAAGGATCAAGCGTAAGCATCATGGTTGTTTTAAGGATAAAGAAAAAGAGAAAAAAAGAAACAACAAGAAATAACAACAACTAAGTTATCAAATGAAAATTACAACAATTAACAAGTTAACTAAAGAATAAGACAAGCATGATAAGTAAACGGTTCTTCTTTATTCATCATTCTTCACTCACAAAAGCTCACTATAAGATTTTCAATGGAGAAGAGATGAGAAGAGGAAGAAGAAACAAGTATTCTAAACCTAGAAAAATACAAGATTATGCACCCTTGGCCTCACAAGGTTCTGGGCTATTTATAGGCAGGGAAATGGAAATCTAGGGCAACATTCTGAACCAAGATGAAAAGACCAAACAACCCCTGAAATCCCATCAAGTGAGGCGCAAGTACGGCCGCGGATCCGCGGCCTAGACCCCCTATTGGCCGCGGATCCGCGGCCCTATGGTGGAGTTGGGCTGTCGGCTTTTGTGTGCTACCCTGGTCTGCTATCCCCTTTTGTCTGGTACATGTTTTTTCTGATAATCTTTCTACATTTCTTCCAGAATTCTAGTGGATCAAAAGGTGATTGGACATGGATGTTTTGTAATGATTTTCTTGAGCTCCGCGTAGATTTCTTGGATCTTGTGTTGCCATGGAGCCTTGTGCATGAAAGTGACATCGATTTGCCATTTTGTCTCTTAAACTGGTGTGTGGCAACAGACGGATAAAGAGCGGAGACCCGTGTTTTATCTGTGGTTGGCAGGAACCCGGGTTTTTGTCGTGTTTTTCCATGAATTTCACCGTTTAGAGCCGAGAATCTGTATCCTGCAATTGACTAGCAAACACAGCTCAAGAGTACCTACCGATGTGCAATGTGATAAAAATTGGGCGGTATGAAAATGCAAAAATCTGATATGAACACTAACGCCATAGCCCCATTATTATCGCAATACAATGGTATTGGATCCATAATAGTTGGAACTACTCCTAGCTCCAAGACGAACTTCCTCATCCAGACGGCTTCCTTGGCGGCATCATTCGCAGCAATGTACTCAGCTTCCATCGTACAGTCTGCAACGGTATCCTGTTTGGAACTCTTCCAACTTACCACCCCTCCATTTGAGGGTAAATACAAACCCAGAGATAGATTTTCTGTCGTCCTTATCGCTCTGGAAGCTCGAATCGGTAAAGGCCTCCATTTGGAGATCTCCATTACCATACACCAAGAACAATTCTTTAGTCCTTCGCAAGTACTTAAGAATGTTCTTCATAGCTATCCAGTGATTCTCCCCTGGGTTGGATTGATACCTGCTTACAACACTAAGTGCATAAGCTACATCTGGGCGTGTACATAACATCGCATACATTATAGATCCTACTGCCGAAGCATAGGGTATAATGCTTATGCGAGCTCTCCCTTCATCGGTCTTTGGTCAAGATTCCTTGGAGAGAGTGACCCCATGGCAAGCGGGTAAGGCACCACGGTTGGAGTCTTCCATACTAAACCTTTTTAGGATGGTGTTAATGTACCTGGTTTGGGACAATCCTAACAACCTCTTGGATCTATCCCTATAGATCCTAATGCCCAGGATGTATGTGGCATCACCCAGGTCCTTCATGGAGAACCTTAGTGATAAGAAAGATTTGACTGACTGGAGCATATGAATGTCATTTCCTATCAGAAGAATGTCATCCCCGTACAATACGAGGAATGTGACAGCTCTCCCTACAGCCTTCTTATAAACACAAGGTTCATCTGGATTTTTGATGAAATCAAACTCTTTGATAACATCATCGAAACAGATGTTCCAACTCCGTGATGCCTGCTTTAACCCATATATGGATTTAAGCAATCTACATGCTTTTCCGCTACTCCCACTGTCAATGAAGCCCTCCGGCTGATCCATATAAACGCATTCTTCTAAATCTCCATTTAGAAATGCCGTTTTAACATCCATCTGCCAGATTTCATAGTCGTAGTAAGCAACAATAGCAAGTAGGATCCGAATGGATTTAAGCATAGCTACGGGCAAAAAAGTCTCGTCATAGTCCAAACCTGGTCTTTGACGAAAACCTTTCGCCACAAGTCTTGCCTTATAGGTCTCTACCTGCCCATCTACACCAATCTTTCTTTTAAAGATCCATTTGCACCCCACAGGTTTTACCCCAGGGGGTACAATGTCTAAAGTCCATACTTTGTTGGTGTACATACACTCCATTTCGGATCTCATGGCATCCAACCACTTCACAGAGTCTCCACTCGTGATAGCTTGCTGAAAACTGGTTGGATTATCATCCTCCATGATGCAGTCTTCTCTGTCACCATCAATGAGGAAACCGTAGTACCTCTCCGGTGGGCGAGAAATCCTACCAGACCTACAGAGTGGCCGAGGTTCCTCAGTTTCTATTGCAACAGCCGGTTCAACCAAGTCGTCATTTGTAGTTTGTGTCTCTAGAACCTCTTCTAGATCCACCACCTTGCCATCATCTTTATCTGTAAAAAACACTTTTTCTAAGAATGTGGCATACCGAGAAACAAACACCTTTTGTTCCGCCTTGTGGTATAATAGATATCCATAAGAGTTCCTTGGATATCCCACAAAGTTACACATGACTGACAGTGTCTCGAGTTTGTCCGGATTCTGCTGTTTAACATAGGCCGGGCAACCCTAAATCTTAATTCTCTTAAGAGATGGTCTCTTCCCATGCCATATCTTATATGGCGTGGTAGACACGGTTTTTGTTGGGACCCTGTTCAGTAGAAACGCTGCATGCCCCCAAAATGAGACGGGTAACTCAGCATCACTCATCATGGAACGGACCATATCTAATAGGGTCCTATTCCTTCGTTCAGACACACCGTTGTGCTGTGGTGTGTAAGGAGGAGTGAGCTGAGAGAGAATCCCATTCTCTATTAGGAAGTTTGCAATTCTATACAGAGGTACTCTCCACCTCGATCTGATCGAAGCATCTTGATACTCAAGCCGGTTTGCTTTTTTACTTCTTGTCTATATTCAGTGAATTTCTCGAAAGCTTCGGATTTGTGTTTTAATAAAAATACATGACCGAATCTTGAGAAATCGTCAGTGAAAAGTAATGAAGTAGGAAAAACCGCCTCTTGCCTGTATAGATATTGGCCCACATACATCACTATGTATGAGTCCTAGGAGCTCGGCAGCTCTTTCTCCGTGTCCGGTAAACAGAGTTTTGGTCATTTTACCCTTCATACAAGACTGGCAAGTCGCATAAGATTTATATTCAAAAGAGTTTAAATATCCATCTTTGTGTAACTTGTTTAGTCTTGTTTCGTTAATATGACCAAGTCTACAGTGCTAAAGAAAAGCTTCATTTATTTCTGAAAGTTTTCTTTTATTAGTGTGTTGTATGCTGAAAACTGTATGTTGATTTAGGACGTATATCCCGTTATTAAGTGTACCATACCCAACCAAAATTTGATTCAGGTGAATGTTCTTAACATTGTTCTGCGATACAAAATTATATCCTTCATTGTCTAACAAAGAAACAGATATTATATTTCAAAGCATACTTGGTACAAAATAACATGGGTTCAAAACCAATATACACCCAGATGGCAACCCCAAGTGATACTCTCCCACTGCGACTGTATGTACATTGGAACCATTTCCAACGCGGAGAGTATGGTAACCTGTCTTCAAAACCTTGCTATTTCTCAGCCCCTGCATAGAATTGCAAATGTGAGAACCTGAACCGGCATTTAATACCCAGGAAGCAGAGTTTATTGAAAAACAGTTTTCTGTCACAAACACACCTGAAGCGGAAGCATCCCCATGCTTCTTCTTGAGATTCAAGTACTCCGTACAGTTGCGCATCCAATGTCTTGTTTTGTGGCAGTGAAAACATTCACCTTTCCCCGATTCTCCCGCTTTGGACATTTCCTTCCCCTTAACCTTTTTAACTCCACCCTTAGGATTGGTGGGCTTCTTCTTTTTCTTTCCATTGGCCTTAGCCTTTGGGCGAGAAGAGGAAGATTGTCCAACAGTCATAACGGGAGTTTTCACTGATTTCAGTGTGCTCTCTGCACTCCTTAACATATTAAGGAGTTCAGGTAGTTCCCTCTCCATGTTGTGCATGTTGAAGTTAACTATGAATTGAGTAAAGGTGGAGGGGAGGGACTGTAGAATAATATTCGTATATTGTTCGTTGTCCATTGTCTATCCAAGGTCCTCAAGCTCTTTTTTGAGAGCTATCATCTTCAGAACATGGTCTCCTATCGATGTGCCAGGGGCCATTCGCATCTGAAACAATTTCTTTGATACTTCGTATCGTAATACGCAGGATTGCTCTCCATACAGCTCCTTTGTATGGAGGAATATGTCATGAATATCCATATTCTAGTGCTGCTTTTGATGTGTGTTGTCCATTGATGCAAGCGCGAGGCATTTGGCCATGGCACAGTCAGCTTCCCATGTCTTGTGGACTTCTTTGTCCGCAACTGAGGATTTTTGACCTGGGACGGGCGGGGCTGAAGCCGTTAGGACATATGATATTTTATCATAAGTCAAGGCTATTTTCAGATTCCTCAGCCAGTCTTTATAATTGGTCCCATTTAGTTTGTTTTTATCTAGTAGAAGCTTGAGTCCAGTCATTAGTATCTGCCATTAAGAGAGAGAAATGAATACATTCAACGAAAGCTCTTGCAAAGATCAGATTGGTTATTATCTTGTCTAATTGATATCTACCACTGCTTTAATCAAGTTTTTCTTTCAAACCATAAAAAGAAAACTAGCCAGGATTTATTACAGTCTACAACTTTGCTAACCGTTCAGCCAGGCCAGTGTCGGTACTTGAGGGAGGTTCCCTGTGCTTTCGCACGGACATAATTAAAGTAAACCTCGTTTTCCCAGAGGCGTAGCCCCGTCAACACCTTTCTAGACACCTAATGAGTTAGCTAATTGTAAACTGCAAAACTCTCCTGGGAGCAACTATTTCCCACAGTAGGATCGGGATCCAACCATCATATGGAAGGTATGCAATCTCATTGCAAATCTCAACACTTGAAATTCCCGATATGATTTTTACCCCTAGTACCAATGACCTTAACTATGGTCAACAAATCATAAGTACCAGTCAAGTTCTACCCGTCATTTCTTGATCAATTAGACCCACCCATATGACCCTTAACTATGGTCAACAAAGTCATATGAATGTCCTAATTAATCTGCATCATATGCAGTGTAGGAAGACATCACTTAGCTATCGTACACTACGCCTTAACTAAAGTCAACAAACGTAGCACGAATACTAAGTACTCTAATTCCTAAAATGACGGAGGGCTGCAGATGACTTTTAAGAAAATCTTTAACGCTTTGAACTTGATATCGTCATAGAATCAAATGGTTTTCAAAAGGAGTGGCTTGTGCTCCACAGTTTTGAAAAGTAGCTTTTTCATAAAGAGCCGAGTGGTTTTCAAATCCGATGCTACAACATCTTTTTAGGTTTATTTTCTTTAGATTAATCATATTAATGTAGTCCCATCATTTAAGTCCTTAAGCCAATCACAGAAAAGAAACGAAAATACAACGTACGCTTATGCCATCCGCATTCGCCGCAATGTTCCGTTATGCACCGTTATGTTACTTAACGAACGGCATACCGGGACGGGACTACCGCAGGTGTAAAACATAAGCAACGTCTACTATATATCTCATATATTATACATCATTCGTCTCAGATATCACAGAACACAGGCAGCAGAAACATATATATAATGTGGGATATACTAGGACGTCCGTATTTAGTATTTAGCCAATAATAGAAAATACGGATTCCACATTCGCAATGAATAGACAAGCCCACACCCCAAGACCCCTACGAGAGCGGCAAGCGACCCTACCAATCCTGGAGTTTAGGAGACCCGGTCTCGACTCCTCGAGATGGCCTCCCACTGAACCCCAGAACCCGGTCAGTTGTGCTCCCCTCTTTGGGTCTATCCTATTGCGGAAAAGTAAATAATATGCAACACTGTGACATCAACCTTAACCAGGAAGTGCCCCAAATAAAAGAATATTACATTACATTTGAATTTTACATGAATGAAAAATAAAACTCTCATCTCACATAAAACCCCCTGGCGATTCAATCGCGACAATCCTGTACATCATATCTCAGCAACACATAATATCATATATCATCAACATAAGTAAGTATGCGTACCCCGATTGTCGTTGATGTATAGCAACGAAACCGGCGATATCGACATACTACACATACGGTCACAGAAAAGAAAGTGTAAAACTACAATATTTGGAATCCACATTCTCTTTAGAAATCGTAAATCCGAAATATCATATACTTCGCATTTCATGCCTAACTATATGAATTCCACATATTGTATCACATTCCAGATAAAATAGACAGTATTAAACATTTCGATCGAATAATCAAATACCCAAAATTTCCTAAAGCTCAACACTTGAGCGGAGTTCCATAAAAACCCGGAATGTGTCACAGTAGTAGCGGTCCAGCCATAGAAGGGTTAAGCCAACGCCTCACATGTGGCACGCCGTACTGCCTCAAACCCTAAGGTTCAAAAGGCAGTTCAATACGGTCACATAATCGAGTTAAGGTTTGTTGTCTTCTAGAGGGTCCACCACAAAACTTGCACGTATTTCCGAAAGATTTAAACCCCGTGAAAAAGTGAGTAAATGATACTCGTTCGACCAATTCAATACTTTCTAAATTACCCGGAAAAAAGCAAGAAATTAAAATTCCGATCGAATCACCGAGTCCAAAACCATCCCCAGAATATTCAACATGTGGCACGCCGTACTGCCTCAAACCCTAAGGTTCAAAAGGCAGTTCAAGACGGTCACATAATCGAGTTAAGGTTTGTTGTCTTCTAGAGGGTCCACCACAAAACTTGCACGTATTTCCGAAAGATTTAAACCCCGTGAAAAAGTGAGTAAATGATACTCGTTCGAACAATTCAATACTTTCTAAATTACCCGGAAAAAAGCACGAAATTAAAATTCCGATCGAATCACCGAGTCCAAAACCATCCCCAGAATATTCAACACATGAATCAAATTAAACATACCTAAAACAATATACAAGCAGGTATAGGCATTACTGTGTGAATAAGAAGCTATGAAGCCTCTGTACGGCCGCGGAGCCGCGTCCTAAGCAAGGTATGGCCGCGGTTCCGCGGCAGCTTGTACAGCTCATGTCTTCGTATTTCATAGTGTTGCTAAGATTTTCTTGCTGTATTTTTTAAGTATTTTTAATTCTGAAAATAACACAGTTTCAAAAACTGTCCAGAGAGTGTTCAAAATCCGTATTTTCTTGTTTGATCGGAGTTTTAACTTCGTTAAAGTGTCGCCTAAAGTTCTAGGTCGGCTCTGATACCAATGTTAGGTTTACCTAGCACCTAATGAAGGGTTTGTAAGCATCACATGTCTCAAAATTAAATCTTTAAGGTGCTAAGTGAACATACAAAAAATCATCACTAGAAAATTAGGTTTTCTAAACATGCACATCATCACAAGAAGATAAAGCTAGGGTTTTGAGAGTACAACCTTTGTAGCTCCCTACGCTAGACTCCTTGGCTACTTGAGGGTTGGAAAACGTCTGCTTGAGAACCTCTAGGTCCACGATGATCGACCCGGAGTCCTCTTTGTCCAAGCTTGAAACTTCACAAGATCAAGAGAAGAAATGGAAGCTAACACTCTTCACAAGTGGGCAAGACTAGTGTAGAATGGTGTTGTGGTTGGTTTTCTCACTTCAAAATCTTAACTTGATAAGTAATTTTCTCACTTGAGAAATCTAGAGAGCAAAAGATAAAGGAGGAAGAAGATGATGGCTTTCTTAGCTTAAGATAATGATAAGCTTAATGTGAAAAATAGAATATATAAGTATATATATTTTCTACTCTTCATCTCAAACCATGGTTACATAATAAAGATATTATTGTACTTGAGTTAGAACACAAAAGGAAGATTAACTCATGGTTAAAAAGTAGGTGAACAAGGTTAGTTCAAAGAAGAGTGTAGAAGATAACCATGTATTAATCTTTTTCTTTTCTTTAGTTTTAAAACAAATACAATATATATCCATATATATAATCATAAGGTGTGAGTCTTATATTGCCACCATCTTCTATATATACAACCATGATAGAATGATGTATGCATGTATGTGTGCATGCACATCCATATGTGCATGTACAAGAATGAATGCATACATTCATGCATACACCAAAAAGACAAGAAAAGGATTTGTAGTGAGACACTAAAGGTTAAATGATAAATCAACACTTGATTTATCAACCCGATCTTATCACATACGACCCGACCAAAAGCAAGCCGCCCGATTAAGATACGGTATCTCATACGCGCATTTTAACCGGGTCCATGCGCATATCGCATATGCGCACCACAACGTTTCTCCTAGACTAGGTAACTCCTTTGTGGGACTCTAAGACTCGTCAATACGCCTGCAGTGGGTGATGATCATATCAAGCACCCCCAAGCCGCAAGCGGTCAGCTAAACGTAACGGCCACCCGGGTATTGAGCGATCAGAAGAAAACAAGCGAACCTGTTACAACTCCCGTCGAGCCAACCGGAAACACTACCGTACAGTCCGGTCTCTTCGTCAGATATGCTGCATATCGAGTCTAGGGATGGTAACGTCGACCCCAATAACTCAATAAGTCGTGCCGATTAATGGTCTATAACAGATCGAGAAACTACTGATAACACTTATCAGTAAATCTCAGCAGCCCTGGCCAGGGACTTACTGATATAACCAGTCGAGCACAGCACAGCATCAACTCCCAATACCGGGAGAGACGAAACCCCTCCTATCGCTCATCGCCTTCGTATGTCTCGGGACTGTACCCAACGGCCACCTGTTTGCAGGACTCAGTAGAGCCGTGGTAGGATGGTAATCAAAGTACAGTGGGAGAACACTCAAAACTCTATGACGATCTGGGGTCTACAGACTAACTTGCACCAGTGTCACCTAGGAAATGCTATCCGACGATAGATATAATTCCATATAGGAGTTCTCGGCGAGTCCGTCCAGTGTACCCAGTCACCACTGAGCACCCGTATACGATCTCGATGTCAAACATCGATGAATGTGGGAACCTCCATCGCCCATCATATGGGTCTAGTATCATATACGCTAGTCTACTCTGGTATATCGATGCCCCATCTTGTTACACCTACGACTAGGGACATTCCACGATATGCTTATAAACTACAGATGTCCCAATAGTATGATCTCCATCATAATCACAGTAGTCAAACCTATATCCTCAAGGCTTTATCAACATGTATGAATGAATAAAAGCATGATCAAATCAACATGTCGATGAAGAAGAACCAGATAGCATACTATCATGTCGAGCAAGAATGTACACTAAATATATATATATATACATCCACTATCACATAATGGCCTCTAGGGCATACATATATCCAACAGACAAGTCCCTGGCCATGGCTGCTATGGAGATTTACTGATAAGTGTTATCAGTAGTTTCTCGACCCGTTATGAGCCTCACATCATCAAGACTTATTGGTTACTGGCGTATAACGTTTATCACCCCTAGACTAGATATGCGACATATCAGACAAAGCGACCGGACTGTATGGTAGTGTTACTGACAGGCTTTTGCACGAGAAAGAGCAGGCTTGCTTGTTGATCTTCTGATCGCTCAATATCCGAGTAGCCGTTACGTCAAGCTAGTACCGCTGACGGCTTTTGTGTGCTTGATGTGATCATCACCTACTGCCAGTGTATTGACTAGTGTTTAGAGTCCTACATAGAGGTTTCACTGGCTCGGGCAAAATGAAGTAGGAGCACATCTGTAATATTTGCATGACCAAGATTAATACGAGTATATGATACCGTATTCTATTCTCGCGATATAAGGAATCGATCGGTTATATGAGATATAGCCGGATTATCGAATCAAGTGTTGATTCGATAAATCGATACAGTATCGGTCGGTTATATGAAATATAGCCAGGTTATCGAATCAAGTGTTGATTCGATAAGTTGATACAAATAATATTAGTTGGTCATATTATGTATAGCCGAATTATTAAATCAAGAGTTGATTTAATGATTTAATGTATAAATATATATTTGACATATTAATTTACATTAACTGATATTAGCCCACTTAAGCATTTCTTTTTCTCACATCTGCACAATTAATATATATGTGATATTTATTAATTGTGTTTACTTAATGTGTCATTGTTGATGATACATGCAACATGGGTGTATGAGACCTACAACATGATAATAATAATAATGAATGGTTTATTTATTTAGAATAAAACAATTATTAGTTGGAAATTTGTCACATGGTATCAAACTTCATGAAGCTAGGAGACCCATTGACTAGTCCACTAGTTTTGTCTTATACTAGATATTTGTTAACCCAACCATTATCTAAACTCATGGTTAAGTCTCTACATGAGATATATTAGATATTTTCTCACCCATGCTTGCCATTCACTCTCTCCTCTATTATTTTGCTTCTTCTTGCTCTTAAGATGAGAAAGCTCTCTAGGTTTTGAGAGGAGAATAAAAACTAGTGAGAAGAGTAATTCTAAAGTGAGCAAAAATCCTACTTCATCATTCTCTACTATATTAGAATTTTAGTATAGGGTGTTAGCTTCACTAATCCCACATCGGTGAAGAGGGTAGCTTGGGTTTGTGGCTCCTCGACGTAGATCATCTTCGTCTTTGAAGACTTCAACCAAGCATGCATCTTTCTTCTTATGGAGCCGTTCGAGAGTCCGCAAGATCAAAACTTGGAGCGAAGGGACTACTACAAGGAGCTAAAGAAGTGAAGGACCGTACTATAAAGGTTGTAATCCCTACTCACTTAGATGTAAAATAGTTTACATTTTGTAATGTCTAAATCTCTAGTTAAAGATTTTAGGGTTAGTATTGTTAAGCATGGCAATTTTTGAAAAATGGCACTGGCGATGCCTCCTGAAACCATGCTGCCGTGCCTAGAAATCCTACAGTGGTATCAGAGCTAAGTTAGAGCTTTAGGCGTTGCCTAGACGAAGTTAGAAATCCGATCGAACCCCGAAAACCCAATTTGGACCCCTCTCTGGAAATTTTTCCAAAAATTGGATTTTTCTTTGTTAAAAATACTCTAAAAATCATGCATGTAATTCCATGAACCCACCTGAAGAACGAGTCCTTAAATCGTCTAAGTGACCGCAGAACCGTGGCCAATACATGGTTTTGGCGGCGGTTCCGCGGCGCCACTTGAGATGCTTGGGATGGGCCTTTAGCTACTGGTTTATAGGCACTGTTGTATGGTTCTGGGTACTTCTAACACTGCTCAAGTTTTGAGCTTTTTGGGAAATTTGGGAATTCGTTGATTAGATCGAATTGTTTAAACTTCGCCTAGCTTTCTGTGAATGTGATACAATATTTGGAATCTAAATAAATTAGTTATGTGATAACTAGTTTGAATTTTATAAATCTAGCAATTTAGTCTCAATTCATCGGTTGCCACGGAATTTTGATGTAGATCAAAATTCCATCGTAATCACGTAGTGGACGCGGATACTTGCCGAGTAACGATACTAGACAGCAACGCCCCATATCCCCGACCAAGTGACTGTAGGAGAACCCCGTTGCATAAAGCATTAATTCGGGTGCTCGTGGCCACGGTGTTCCGCCTAATTGTGCTTTGTCTACGGCATCGGGGGCGCGTCCGTCTACTAAAGTTTCCGACGAGCATTCGATATGGATGTCGGGAATCTTGTTGAATTGCCCGACTTGTAATTGGAAAGTGTTTTCAATGTCGAGACTAAATTGCAGGGTTTATAATAGTTGGGCATGAAATCCGAAGTATGTGATACATTGGGTTTATGATGTTTAAGGTGGTTGCGGATTCCGATTGTTGTAGTTTTTCATTTTCTTTTCTGCGACCGTAAGTGTAATATGTGGTGTGTCGCCGGTTTTGTTGCTATATGTCAACGACAATTGGGATACGCATATTTACTTACGTTGATGACTTGAGATGTTGTGTGTTGCTGGGATATGTTATATTGGATCGTCCTGTTTTGAATAGCCGGGGGTTTTATGTGAGATGAGAGTTTTTATTTTCATTCATGTAAAATTCATTGTATATAATATTCTTTTATTGGGGCACTTCTGGGTTGAGGATGATGTCACCATTGTTGTATATTATTTTACTTTTCCGCTTTATGATCGACCGAAGGAGGGGAGCACAAGTAACCGGGTTCTAGGGTCCAGTGGGAGACCATCTTAAGGAGTCGAATCCGGGTCTCCTAACTCTAGAATTGGTAGGGTTGCTTGCCGCTCTCGTAGGGGTCTAGAGATGTAGGTTTGGCTATTCATCACGACCGTGGAATCTGTGTTTTATAACGGATTAAATTAAAACACGGAATTCCTAGTATATCTAATATTTCATATATTATCTTCTGCTGGTAATTTTCTGTAATGTGATCACTGTGGATTCTGAGACGAATGGCTATATGTTATATATGAGATATATAATAGAAGTTTCTTATGTTTTGCACCCGCGCTAGTCCCATTATGGTATGTCGTTAGTTAAGTAACCTAACGGTTCATAACGGGATACTGTGGCGAATGCGGATGGCATAAGCATACGTTGTATTTTTGTTTCATCTGTGATGCTTAGGAAGCATAAATGATGGGGCTTCATTAATGAGATTAAAGAAAAGAAAGAAACCTAAAAGATGTTGTAGAATCATATTTTCAAAAAAGGGTAGCTCTAGATTTTTGCTTTGCAAAGCGGTATTTCTTATAGAATATCCAGCACCTCATTCGATGAGGAAAGAGCCGAGATCCCTTCACCGGGAGTGACCACTTTAGCAAAAGCTAGCAGATGCTACAACCCACTTGGTTTTGTCTTTTGATTGCTTCTTTTAGTTCTTGCTTTGCATAGCGGTATTTATGAAATATCCTGCACCTTATTCGATAAGGAAAGAGCCGAGATCCCTTCGCCGGGAGTGACCTCTTTAGCAAGACTAGTAAAAAGCCTCAAAAACACTCTTTTTAAAAAAATCACTAGTTTCTACAACTATATCAAGTTCATTACGCTCATGGTTTTCTTAAAAATCTGCGTAGCCCTCTGTCATTTCAGATAAGTGCTATTTCAGTATTCGTGGTACGGTAGTTTGGCCTGCATCAAGGCATAGTGTACAGTAGCTGATTAGTACCTATCTGCAGCATAGGATGCGATTGGATTAGGGTATTCGTACGGCGTTGTTTAGCCTGCTTCAAGGGTCGTATGGATGGGTTTAATTCAATGAGGAAATGTACTGGTTGAACTTGATAAGCGGACTATGGGTTTTTGGCCTGCGTCAAGGTCATAAGACACTAGGGGTAAAAGATATATCGGGAATTTCATGTGTTGAAATTAGCAATGAGATTGCATACCTTCTATGAGATAGTTAGATCCCGATACCCACTGTGAGCAAAAGTTGTAAGTCCACGTTACCTGTCCCCGGTTCTTTGGGGTTGCGGAAATGGTGAAAAACGATTTTTCTTTAGGGGTAACTTGGACTCAAAATACGGATCTTTGTTAAACAACTATCTAACAACCTAACTAGGAGTTTTACCTACTGGGTTAGGGGGTTATACCTTAACTTGAACTCCTTCTCTTCGACTCCTTGTGGTGGTCGGATGGTTCTCTCCTCGTCGTTTCCTTGTGCCGAAGATGGATCCACCTGAAAGCTTCTACCTTTGGCTCCAGCCTCAATCTAGAGGAAACTAGAACACTTGGTTTGCTAGACCTTGCATACTAGGATGAGTAGAGAAGTGTTTTGGGTTTTATCTCTAAGGAAATGGTTCTCAACTCATGAGAGGGAGTTTCCTTGAGCTAGAGAGAGAGCAAGAGGAAGAGGGAGAGCTTGAGGATGAGAGAGAATGAGAATGATAGAATGAGCAAAACCTTTTTCACCCTTGCTCTCATAATCCAAAAAATAATCATAACAAATAATAATAATTGAGTATTATGTGATGGTTGTTATCATATCAAATGGCAATATCATTTCATGCTTTAAATGCAATTTGTGAACAAACAAGCAAGCAAAGGTCAATGCCAAGAAATGATAGCCATTGTCATGATGATGGTCAACAAGTCCAACCTAGTCAACCGGTCAACTAAGTCAACAAGCCTACAAAGTCAACCTTTCAACCCAACCATGGCACAATAATACTTAATTAATATTATCATTAATCATATTTCTTATTCTCATTAGTGTTTACCAAAAGTCAACAGTCAACAACCCTAATGAAAATCCTCTGCCTCTGTCGCTGTCAACCGTGCATACACACCCGCATCCGCGTTCCGAGGAACACGAATACAAACGAGATAAAACCAATTCCAAAACGTACACTAGGATCTGGCTTAAACCAAAGCCCGCTAGTGATAACTACCCGGACACTGAACGTGCACAAGTGCACGGATGTGACCGAACCCTGTCGCAAAACCATGCGACCTCTACTCTTTTTGCCTAAAGGCGAATAGCTTTCTGTGTGGGACTCAAAAGACTCGACACTACGCTGGCAGTGGGTTTAACCACAGACCGCAAGTGGCACTAGCTGTGCGTAACGACCCCCAGGTAAATGCCGATAAGAAGACGGACGAGGCGAAACCCATCTGAACTCCTACTGAGCCTGAATGTGACAATCTGCGTACAGCCCGGTCTGTTCGTCTGAGAATATCGCATGGCGGGCCTAAGGGGTGGTAAACGTCAGTCCCCTAATAGCGGTACAAGTCGTGTCGGAGTGAAGCCCAGAACACCCTGAGACAACACTGGAAACCTACCAGTGTATCTCGCTTGCCCTGGCCAGGGACGACTATGTGTAATGGCTCTCCTAGGCACATCGCGATATCAACTCCCAATACCGGGAGAGACGAATCCTATCTAACCGTCTCTGCTTCTAAGTGCTTCGGGACTGCACCCAACTACTACCTGTTTGCACGACTCCTTCGAGCCGTGGTAGGGTAGTAATCAAAGTACAGTGGGAACACACTCGAAGCGAAGTGACAGTGTGAAGTCAGCGGACTAAGCGGTACTCATGTCACCTGGGAACTGATAACTGACGATAGGTATAGTACCAACCAACAGTTCCCAACGAGTCCTATCCAGTGTACTAGTAACATAACGAGCACCCGCATACTATCTCAAGTACGACGTACTGACGGCTGTGGGACAGACCGTCTCCCCTGCTGGGATGAGAAGCACATACGCTAGTCTACTCCGGAGTATCGATGCCCTGTTTCGATAGTCCTATGACTAGAGACCTGCATAAGGATGTGCTTGTGGATTACCCAGCCCCCACGAGTGTGACTGCCATCACAACGCTGGTAATCAAGCAAAGATCCTAAGGGCTCCACTAATGTGTATAGGCGATATGTTAAAAGAAACACATGTACACACATTGAAGTAGAGACAAACCAAGTAGCATACTATTATTTTGATCAAGATTGTCTATACAATGGTGAATATCCAAAACTTCCATTAAGTAATATACAAACTAGTATGATACAGTAATGGCCTCTAGGGCATATACACTAACAATCTCCCACTTGCACTAAGGCCATGCACTGGCGTATCGAAGACCTATCATCTCGATCAGCCGCTCGAACTGAGTCTGGGGCAAGGCCTTTGTGAATGGATCTGCAGTGCTATCTTCTGAAACAACCCTCCGAACCTCGATCTCCTGGCGATCCACGATTTCCCTGATCAGGTGATACCGCCTTAAGATGTGTCTGGATTTCTGATGGGACCTGGGTTCCTTCGCTAAAGCTATAGCCCCGTTGTTGTCGCAATACAGAGATATTGGATCAACAATGGACGGAACCACCTGAAGTTCTTTCAAGAACTTCCTTATCCAGACGGCTTCTTTTGCGGCATCAGATGCAGCGATATATTCCGCTTCCATTGTCGAGTCAGCAACGGTTTCCTGTTTGGAACTCTTCCAACACACCTCCCCTCCATTGAGGGTAAAGAAAAAACCCGACATGGACTTGGAATCATCCTTGTCACTCTGGAAGCTGGAGTCAGCAAAGGCCTCGATCTGGAGGTCTTTTCCTCCATACACCAAGAACATCTCCTTACTCCTTCTCAGGTACTTGAGAATGTTCTTTACCGCTATCCAGTGTTTCTCCCCAGGGTTTGACTGATACCGGCTTACCACACTAAGTGCATAAGCTACAACCGGTCTGGTACACAACATCGCATACATTATAGAGCCTACCACAGAA
This sequence comes from Agapanthus africanus, assembly GCA_030015575.1. Taxonomy (NCBI): domain Eukaryota; kingdom Viridiplantae; phylum Streptophyta; class Magnoliopsida; order Asparagales; family Amaryllidaceae; genus Agapanthus; species Agapanthus africanus. Next base: position 441,283,722 of record CM057340.1, on the reverse strand, counting down.
GCGTAGGGTATAATAGACATGCGATCCCTTTCCAAATCAGTCTTGGGTGACATCTCTTTGGAGAGGGTGATCCCGTGACAAGCCGGTAGATTACCACGCTTGGAATCTTCCATACTGAATCTTTTCAGTATGGTGTCGATGTACCTGGACTGCGAAAGTCCTAATATCCTCTTGGATCTATCACGATGGATCCGGATCCCCAGAATGTAGGTGGCATCACCCAGGTCTTTCATGGAGAACCTGTGTGACAAGAACCCTTTGACAGATTGTAGCATAGGAATATCATTTCCTATCAAGAGAATGTCATCCACGTATAAAATGAGGAATACAACAGTTCATGCTACAAATCTACTATAGATGCATGGTTCATATGGATTTTTGATAAAGCCAAATTCTTTGACCGTCTCATCAAAACAGATGTTCCAACTCTGCGATGCCTTCTTTAGTCCCTAAATGGACTTAAGCAACTTGCACACCTTTCTACTGCTCCCACTCTGAATGAAACCCTCTGGCTGGTCCATATAGACACAGTCCTCTAAATTTCCATTTAGAAAAGCGGTCTTTACGTCCATCTGCCCAATCTCATAATCGTGGAAGGAAGCAATGGCAAGAAGGATCCGAATGGATTTCAGCATAGCCACTGGAGAAAAGGTCTCGTCATAGTCCAAACCAGGTCTTTGACGAAAACCCTTTGCAACAAGTCTAGCCTTATAGGTCTCAACCTGTCCATCTATACCAATCTTCTTCTTGAAGATCCACTTGGATCCTATGGGTTTTACCCAATCTGGAGCAATGTCCAAAGTCCATACTTTGTTGGTGTACATGGACTCCATTTCGGTCCGTATTTCATCCAGCCATTTTACTGAGTCAGCACTCTGAATGGCCTGCTGGAAGCTAGTAGGCTCATCACTATCAATGATGCAATCCTCTCTATCCCCGTCTATGAGAAAACCGTAGTATCTCTCGGGTGGATGAGACTGCCTACTACTCCTGCGGAGTTGCGTAGGAATGTCCTGTTCTTTTGAACCCTCTGGTTCTACTAAGCTTTCAGTAATATTCTGTGGTTCTGGAATTCCTTCCAGTTCTATTACGCTCCCACTTATTTCCTTTTCTAAGAACTGGTGTTCCAGAAAGTGAGCATTACGAGAAACAAAGACCTTTTGTTCCTCTACGTAATAGAAGAGATACCCCCTGGAGTTCTTTAGGTATCCCACAAACTTGCACAGTACTGAACGTGCCTCGAGTTTGTCCGCATGCTGCATTTTGACAAAAGCTGGACATCCCCAGATCTTCAGATATTGAAAATAGGGTTTCTTCGCACTCCATATCTCATATGTTGTGGTAGGCACAGTTTTAGTTGGAACTCGGTTCAAAAGGTATGCAGCTGATTCTAGCGCATATCCCCAGAATGATCGCGGCAACTCAGCGTTACTCATCATGGACCGTACCATATCCAATAGGGTTCGGTTCCGTCTCTCCGATACACCGTTATGTTACGGAGTGTACGGAGGAGTAAGCTGAGAGAGAATTCCATTCTCTTTTAAGTAATCCAGGAACTCGGCGCTTAAGTATTCACCACCTCGATCAGATCTCAGTGTCTTGATACTTTTGCCTGTTTGTTTTTCTACTTCATTCTTATATTCCTGGAATTTTCCAAAAGCTTCGGATTTATGTTTCATTAAGAAGATATATCCGTACCTTGAAAAGTCATCCGTAAAAGAAATAAAGTAAGAATAACTGCTTCGCGCATGCGTAAACATTGGAGCGCACACGTCGCTGTGTACGAGTCCCAAGAGCTCACTCGCTCTTACTCCGTGTCCAGTGAACGGAGTCTTTGTCATCTTTCCTTTGAGACAGGATTGACAAGTTGCATATAATTGATATTCGAACGGATCCAAATATCCTTCTGTATGTAACTTCGTCAAACTTCTCTCATTGATGTGACCCAGTCTATAATGCCATAAGAAAGCCTGATTTGTTTTCGGAGACTTTCTTTTGTGTGTATTCTGGACATTGAAAATCTGTGGTTTGTTTAATACATATATACCATTGTTCAATGTACCCGACCCAATCAAAACTTGATTAAGGTGAATGTTCACAACATTACTTACAAATGCAAATTCATAACCTTCTTTAGATAATAAAAATACAGATATGATATTACAGGTTGCATTGGGTACAAAATAACAATCTCGCAAAACCAAAACATGTCCATCTGACATTCCCAGGTGATAGTCCTCCACGGACTCAACATCCATGCCAGCTCCGTTTGCAACTCTGAGGGTCATATCACCTGCCTTCAGAACCCTACGCCTTATCAATGCCTGCAAAGAATTACAGATATGAGATCCTGATCCGGTATCCAATATCCAGGATGTAGAGTTTATTGATAGACAGTTTTCAATAACATACACACCTGAAGCTGAAGCCGCAACATTCTTCAGATCCTGGTTTTTGGCCTTCCAAGTCCTGCAATCCTTTTTCCAGTGTCCACTCTTGTGACAGTAAAAGCATTCTTCCTTTCCCACAAGCTTTCCCGCTACCTTTGTTGCCTTTGTCTTTCCCTTCGTATCCACTTTACTAACACCGCCCCTTGGTTTGGCGGGGGCTTTCTTCTTCTTTCCCTTGGCTTTCGCCTTGGACTTAGAAGAGGAAGATCTTCCTACAAACAAAGTGGATGTTTCCCTACCTTTCTGTAGAGTGCCCTCTGCACTCCTCAACATGTTGAGGAGCTCCGGAAGTTCAACCTCTTTTCCTTACAAGTTGAAGTTCAGGATAAACTGGGCGTAAGTGGAAGGAAGGGACTGGAGAATCAGGTCCGTATAGAGCTCATTCTCTAACGTGGTCCCAAGGTCCGTGAGCTCTTCAATGAAGCCAATCATCTTAAGCACGTGTTCCGCTACCGATGATCTGACGGCCAATCTCGTCGAAAACAACTTTTTCGAGACTTCGTATCTGGCGATACAGGATTGTTCTCCATACAGTTCTTTTGTATGAAGAAATATGGATTCCAGGTCCATATTCTCATGCCTCCTCTGATATTCATTGTCCATAGAGGCAAGCACGAGGCACTTGGCCTTCGCTCAGTCGATCTCCCATGTCTTACAGATTTCTATATCCGCGACGCTGGAGGTGGGACCCAGGACTGTGGGAGCTTTGTTGGTAAGGAGATACCCCAACTTGTCGTAAGTGATTGCCATTTTGACATTTCTGAGCCAATCTTTGTAGTTTGGCCCTGTCAGTATGTTTTTATCTAGAAGTAACTTAAGTCCGGTCATGACGATTGGTCGCTGCAATTAGGAGAGAGAAAGAAGAAACACTCAGCATGATGCTCTTGCAAGTTTAGAGTGGTTTTTAGTTTGTCTAAACAGGATGGCTCCCACTGTTTCTCGAATCCCTCCTCAAACCAAAAAGGAAGAATTAGTCAGGATCAATCTCACCGTACAATACTTGCTTAACCGTTCAGCCAGGCCAGTGTTGGTACTTCGAGGGAGGTTTTCCAACGTTTTCGCGAAGTTCCATAATTAAATAACCTCTTATCCCTGGGGGCGTAGCCCCGCTAACACCTTTCTAGACACCTACTTGGTTTATAGCATTGATCGTTAAGTGAGAAATTTCCCGAGGAGTAGCATATACTCACAGTAGGATCGGGATCCAAATATCATCGCGTGACAAAACTGAAGGAATCCTACTAGAATCATCACACTCCAAATGGTATGCAGCGCTAGCAAGTTTCAGTTTCTTTTGAAACTCCCGATGCGGATTTTTGCCCCATGCTCTTATGACCTTGGCGTGAGGTCAAAATGTCATAAGTCACATGTCAAGTTCTACCCATCATTATCCAGGTTAATTTGAAGCCACCCGTACCTACCCTTGACGTAGGCCAAAATGGCAGTACGACTGTCACAAACCAACGCATTCTATCTATGCAACAGATAAATATCCGGCAGCCACCAATCACTATGCCTTGGCATGAGGTCAAAATACATAGCTTGAATACTACCGAATATTTAACTGAAATGATGGAGGGCTACGAATGGTTTTGGAGAAACCGTGAACGTAGTGAACTTGATATAATCGATGGAACGAGATAGCTTTTAAAAGGAGTGGTTCAAGCTCCGCATTTAAAAGTTGGTTTTTGAAAAGAACCGAGTGGTTTTTAAAGTGTTACAACGACTTTTACTTGGTTTATTTTCTTGCATTAATTTTAATGCGTCCCATCATTTAATCCTATCATTGCAGAAAACAACGAAAATATGACGTACGCTTATGCCATCCGCATTCGCCACGGGGCCCTGATCGCACGCTTTTGGCATGTCGGTGTTCAAAGTTCTAAAGTTATAACCGCGATCAGGACGGTGTCACAATGCAGCTAGCCGGTTGAGCACGGGTCGATCCATAGGGAGATGGTTCTATGTCCGTTCGAGTTTTAGACGAGTCAATAAATAATTTGTATATGTTTGTTCAAATCTAACCTATGTGTTTTATATGCAAGTATAAAGTTGTTAAGAAAATGATATGAAAGTGTAAGCTAAAGAAATCCACACTCAAAACCTTTGAGCCGAGTCTTGACCAATTGAAGCTAGAGCAATCGGCAACAACATGGACTAGGGGATTTAAGCACGATATTCGTGGAATCCGTCTTATTGACCCTTGTCCTTCCGTTCTTATCTCTTGCTTTCTCCTTCGGCCAAACCGAACGCAACCGGTCGTGGTTAGGAATCACCGTTACCTTGGTAGGGTAAGGTGCCTAACGAAGCGCTTGCGTAACGTTTGGGCGGAGTTCAAAGGAAAATAACGGAAAAAGGAAATGAGGAATGAAATCTTAACTTACAATATTGTATTTATTGTTAACAACAGCATATTTCAACCATTCACAAGACGAACCAAAAAGAGCAAAAGAAAAGATAAACAATGAAAAGAAAAGATTACAAGCAAGTAATTAAAAGTGCATGGAATTTAAGTGCATGAAACTAAAGCATGAATGTAAAGCAAGTAATAAAAAGTAAGAAAGAAATAAGCAAGAAAGAGAAATAGAAACCATGGAACAAGTTACACACCATGGGTTTAATAACCCAAACTTAAACTTGCAAGCTCAATTAAGAGGTTGCAAGATCAATAGAGTGCTAAAAACCCAAGGCAAAATGAAGCACAAAAGAGACTTTATTCCTTCCAAAATGATACAACCCTTGAGATCAAATACTAACCCTTAAACCTTCAAGCTCAACGAAGAGGTTGAAAGATCAAGAGAAAGCAAGGATCTCAAGGGGAAGCTAAGCAAAAGAATGATACAAAATAACCCTCATCTTCATTTAACATCCACTCAAAAGCTCTCACAACAATTTAATGGAGGAAAGATGATGAAGAAGAAGCTAAACCAAAAACTAACAAAAAGAGAGCATAAGAATTGATCCCCTTGGCTTGGCAAGTTCTGGGCTATTTATAAACAGGAAACTGGAAAAATTGGGCAACAATCTGCCACCTAATAAAAGTACCAAACTGCCCCCAAAAGCTAATCAACTGTCGAGCCTACATGGCCGTGGATCTACGGCCTAGACCCTATGTTGGCCGCGGATCCGCGGCCATAAAGAGGAGTTGGGTCATATAATTTGGTGGCTTTTCCTGTTTTGATGTTGTCTGCAGTGTGGTATATGTTCTTTCTCAGAATCTCTTCACAATGTTTCCAGAATTTCAGCAGATCAAATGGTGATGTGATATGGATCTTTTGCCATGATTTTTCTTGAGCTCCGCATAGACATGTTGGATATTGTGTTGACATTGTTCTTGAAAATGACATCGATTTGCCATTTTTTCCCTTAAACTGGTGTGCGGCAACATACGGATAGAGAGCGGAGACCCATGTTTTATCTGTGGTTGGCAGTAATCAGGAATTTGTCGTGCTTTTCTATGAATTTCACTGTTTAGAGCTGAGAACCTGTATCCTGCAATTAACTAGCAAACACGGCTCAAGAGTGATTACCTATAAACAAACGAGCATAAGAGTGGGCGGTAATAAATACAATATTCTGGTATGAACAAATACCCCCAAACTTAAATTTTGCTCGTCCCGAGCAAAACCAATTATTCACAAAAGGTCCTAACCTCACTTTCGCAGGGAACGCGATTGCACTGAGCGTGTGCAACAAGCCGTTAAACCTCTAGGTGTCCCTAGTAGGAGGAGTGTTGTCTCCTGAGGGTTTTCAGCGGATTACACCCACAAAATCCCATCAAGACAGTGTCATAGGTTAACAACGATACTACTCCTACAGTTTAGTATCTATGTTAGAAATTCTATCATCCTAAGTTAGAAACATCCAACCCTAATGCTTCACACCTCCTTTCTATTTAACCTTAGATCCTATACGTTCCAAAAAATTTTAGAAAGATGTTGGTATCACCTGAGTTTCCCTTCTAAAGTGCGGTCTTAATTCCGGTATTTTTATCAACTTTACAGAAAACACAAGTCTTACTCTTTATTTCTATCTTTTATCCAAACATCGATTGTATACCCCTACGTGCGTGTATATTTGCACCCCTACACTCAAGAATTCAATTCAAGCTATAATACCTTTGCCTTAATACCTTATACTACTTCTTTTCATTAAGGATGGACGGATTTGCTCACACACCTTTCATGTGACTTTTAATGCTTCTTGAGGCACTAACGGCCGATTACTGAATGTGTGAACTTTAAAGCGTAAATAGCAGTTTCCAGATCTTGACTTTATTCTATTTTTTTTAGTTTTTCTTTTTCTTTTTCAAGACCGGATATATTTTCCAATAATGCTCTTTTGGTGTTTAGCTTTAAATACCGTTTTTTCTTTCATACTAGGTTTTCAGGCAAAAGTATTTCTAGGTATCCTCTACTATCCCAAGTTTCAAGGTGCGTGTAAGTGCAGTTATAGGGTATATACTTTCTAAATTTGAACTTAAGAAAAGAAACTATTTTTCAGACTTATCCTTCAGTAAAACTTCAATACTTTCCCCTCATCTTGACTTAACTCAAGAACTTAACTCAAGATTACCTATTTCTCAAAAAAACTGTAAGGACGTATACTTACCAAACTTAGATAGAATGACGGTTATTTTTAGGGTTTTCAATTCCTAAGCCTAGGATTTAGTTATTTCAAACATATCAACTAAGCTTTCAGAATAAAATCTAAGTTACCCTATTAGCTAACTTGACGACAAAGTTTTTAAATTTTTTTGGAAAATTTTTCGATTTTTTTGAGTTTTTTTTTTAATTAAGGTATGCAAATGCAGAATATACAAATGAATGTGAAGGAAGAAAGCTTACCGAGCACATCCCCAAACTTAAACTTGACAGTGCCCTCACTGTCAAGCAACACCAAGAGGGTCAAAATTGTCGGCGCTTTCCAAAAAAGATTTTTATATAAACTAAAAAAAAGGAAACCAAAAATATATACCCAAAAAGGTTCCCACCTAAACTTAAGTGAAACAGTGTTTCACTGTTTAGCGTTGAAGTTCAGGATCGGGGGAGGGGGGGGAAGAACAGTATCAAGCTATACAAGGCCTTACACAGGCCAAAAGTGAGTACCAACCATTCAAAGATCTTATCGTGATAGTGTGCTGGTTGGTGAAAGAATGCGGAGAGGTAAGAAATGGAGAATGCGCGAGACCGTATGGAGGAAGAAGCGGGATACTGTCTCGGTATATGAGAAGAAGAATGGCGGAAGGGAGAAAGATGTGGAATATGAACTTGAGGGTGGAAATGGATTGAATAAATTAGTACAATCTGTAATGATCGATATGAAAAGATGGATTGTACTAATCTATCAATATGGCGAGAAATTGGGTCAAATTCCTCAAGATTAGTGAGAAACCATGGGTACGCCAAACTTGATAAACCAGATGATGGAAATGGAAGTGATACGGTTACTTGTAAGGTCGGAACGATGGAAAGGATGGAGGTAGGTGATTCAGGAAGGTTATCGGTTAAAGGTTCAGGACGGTGTACACAGTCAATGAAAAGAACATGATGAATTAGAAAATAAGACTCATCAATTAAAACTGGTTCATCCTCAGTACTATCATCAATAGTCTCCTCAAAGTTAAGCACATCCATGCATTTATCCTCAAAATCGAGACCCATATGGGGTTCGGGAAAAACATTTAATGACTCGGGATGATGAATTGGAGAGAAAAACTCTGCCAAATTTACAGGTTCATCATCAAAAATATTCCCGGCGTCAATATCCTCAATCAAGTGAAAATCAATATTCTCAGACACCTCATCAAAAGCATGGATTTCAATCGATTCTGGTTCTAAGATGGAGGTGTAGAGGTCAAAAGAATTGGGTGTGGTTTCACTTAAAAGGGACCCTTCATATTCGGATAAATCAAACACTACAAAGTCGCACAACTCATTAACCCTTCTATCTTCAATCGGTGAATCTTTTGGAATATTAGATAGATATTCAAAACCGGAGTTGTGGGATTCAATTTGTGGAGGGTAGGTTTGACTTGGAAGGGGGTACAGCTCACTCTCACCACTCAAATTCTCAACCTGTCCTACCGCCTCATCATACATTGGAAAATTAGGAGGTAGTTGGAAACTAGCTACCGGGTCACTAGGTTGTATGAGGGTGGCCATGGACGTATTCAAATCCATCATCGGTTGGTACGATGCTACCCTAAAGTCTTCTAATGACTGTTCCAGACTAGACATGGGTTGTGAAGGGGTTTCAGTAAAAGATTCAAAGTTGTTTGGATACTGAAAACTCCCAAATGGCTGTTCAGAAACAATGTCTAGGGAAGGTGCAAAAGTTGGGTAGGACTGGTAGGAATTGAATGGCTGGACAGGAGCAGGATCAATATTTGGATAAGAAGGTGAATGGAATTGTTGATCCCAGGAATCTTTAGTGGTGAAAGGAGTGAAAGATCGGCTACAGGATTGTTCAATATGTTCAGCAATGGACAAAGGACGACTTGCAAAAAGGGTATCAACATAAGAGGGTGGGAGAGGTTGAAAAGGATGATACAAAATGGATTGCGGAGGGCAAGTGTTTGTCCTAGACACGTCTATGCGATCTTTCAATGAAATTTTTGGCAAGGAGGGGTTGTTCGAAATTCGACAAAAGCAAGAACCATAAGAAGTGATGTCTGGTTGTGGATACCAAAGTTCGGCAAGAGTTTTTCTAGGTGGGGTACCTATGATATGAAGAGAGAAAGAAAGAAAGGAAGAGAAAAGGAGGGGAAAATGAATGTGGATTTTTTTAAATTTTTATTAGAAGAAAGAAAAAAAAAATTTTGTTTTTGGAGTTTTGAAAATTGTTTGTTTGAAAGAATACGGAATTATGGGACTAAAATTTACAAGCACAATCACAATCACAAAATGCACAAACACACCTAAAGCTAGGGTCACCTAGGTCAGCTAGACAGCTCCTAACCATTCCAAAGGGCTAGAAATAGGACCTCAAACCGCCTCTTCTCCACCAATTGCGGCCAGGTAAGTGCCAGGTAAGTGGAAGTCTCCCCACTACGTAAGTAGTGGTCCTAATTAAGTAACCACTTGCCTTAGACACACTTGCCTAGACACCGCAAAGTCAGGATAGGATAAACGGCCGATGCCTACAACCAGTCCTCTGTCCTATTGAGCACGACGTCCTTAGGGCTGAGTCTAGTATTTTTTTATTAGCTCAAGGTAATGCGTATGCAATTAGTGATTTGTGGGGTCCTGGGAAGGGTGATGAAATCCCCACCCAATCTGAATTGGTGTTATAACCCCTTAATGTCCGTATTAATATATGCAAAGCGGTATACAAACAAAATTTAAAACAACAAAAATTTATTGTGCGGCTGTGCAATCTGTGCAAAGAAACCTGCAGAAAATACAGTATAGTGGAATTCACAGAGAAGATAAAAGAAAACAGAAAGGGCAAAAAAAAATTGGGGCACAGAGGCCTCAATACAGCAGCGGAACCGCGGCCAAAGCCCCCCTTTGTCCGCGGTTCCGCGGTCAAGTTGATGAATTGGCGCCTGAAATTTGGTTCCTTGCACTCCCCTTGATCTCTACTCCAAAATAAAATGCTCTATTTTCTTTTTGTATTACTGTACTTGCTCCAGATTAGCCTGCACACTTGCACAGAAAAATTATCCAAAATAACAAAAAGATTTTATATTTTTTTTATTTATAAATATATAAAAAAAGAATATTAACCCGAATAACAAGAAAGAAAATACGTTACCATCTCCCCGGCAACGGCGCCATTTGATCGCACGCTTTTGGCGTGCCGGAATTCAAAGTTCAAAAGTTATAACCGCGATCAGGATGGTGTCGCTATGCAGCTAGCCGGTTGAGCACGGGTCGATCTACAGGGAGATGGTTCTATATCCGTTCGAGTTTTAGACGAGTCAAAAAATAATTTGTATATGTTTGTTCAAATCTAACCTATGTGTTTTATATGTAAGTATAAAGTTGTTAAGAAAAAGATTCGAAAGTGTAAGCTAAAGAAATCCACACTCAAAACCTTTGAGCCGAGTCTTGACCAATTGAAGCTAGAGCAATCGGTAACAACGTGGATTAGGGGATTTAAGCACGGTATTCATGGAATCCGGCTTATTGACCCTTGTCCTTCCGTTCTTGTCACTTGCTTTCGCCTCCAGCCAAACCGATTGTTGGAGATAGTGCCCTCAGAGTCAATTATTAGGTCACAGGTACGTGATTGCAATGATTGATGGAGGACCTATCCCGGTAGGACAGTCTTACTCGAGATGATAGTATGCTATCTGGTTTACCTTTATCATCGTGTACTGTTTTAAGTGACCTGACATGTCGCTATTACACGTTGATAGAGCCCCTAGGATTCTTGCTTGACCACCAGCAGTATGAGGGCGATCATATAAGTGGGAGCTGGGGGTCTATAAGCATATTCTTAAAAGGTCCCTAGTCGTGAGAGTTTCGAGACAGGGCATCGATTCTCCATAGTAGACTAGTGTATACAGTCGAGACCCCGACGAGGGGCGGTGGCCGGTCTCACAAGCCACTGGTGTCAGTTGGATCACCTAAGATGTATACAGGTGCTCATTGGGTTATGAGTACACCGGACAGGACTCGCCGGGAACATGCTAGTTGGTCATATACCAGACGTCAGATGGCAGTTCCCTGGTGACATGTGTGCAGGTTAGTTCATCGACCTGGGGATCGTCATTTGTCTCGTGTGAGTTCCCACTGTACTTTGATTACTACCCTACCACGGCTCAAAGGAGTCGTGCAAACAGGTTTTAGTTGGGTACAGTCCCGAGCCACATGGAGGCAGTGAGCGTATCTTCAGGGGTTCGTCTCTCCCGGTATTGGGGGTGAGGTCGTGCTGTGTCTAGGAGAGCCATTACACGAAGCCCTCGGCCGAGGCAAGGAGATTTACTGGTAGGTATTCCAGTAGTATCTCAGGGTGTTCTGGGCTACACTCCGACACGACTTGTACCGCTTTTGGGGGTCTGACTTTTACCAACCCCCTAGGCCCGCCATGCGATGCTCATAGACGAACGGACCAGACTGTACGGATATTGTCACTGACAGGCTCAGTAGGGAGTCAGGCTGAGTTCGCTCACAGACGTCCCTTTTTGGTCAATACCTGGTAGCCCGTTATGTATTGGCTTATACCTCTAACGTGCTAGTGGTTAAATCCACAACCAAGGTGTTGATGAGTCTTTAGAGTCCCCCACTTTCAGTTACTCAGCTTTCGGGCGAAAGGTTGTAGAGGCCGTATGGAGATATGGCAAGGTCCGACCAGATACGTGCGGTATTGCACGGATCGGGATCGGACAGTTTGTACTACAGGCCGTATGGATATATGGCAGGGTTCGATCAGATACGTGCGGTATTGCACGGATCAGGATCGAACGGATATTACTAGCCGGCTTTGGTTTAAGCCGGATCCTAGTATAGTACAGTGTAGATTTTGTCTCCTTGCATTTGTATTTCGGTCAAAATACAAATGCGGGTGTGTATGCACAGTTTCGGGGTTTTCCTGTAATTTATTACGGGACCAGTTTTCTGGAGTTGCCAGTTTGCTTTCCGTTTCGGCCAATTTCCATTGTTCCGTTCATTGGCCGAAGATTGGTGGAGGAGGGCTTATTTGCATTGTTGCAAATAAGTGGTTGTGGAGGGGGTCTTTGCATTCTTGTTGCATCATGATGGTTTTCATGATGAGCACCATACCTTGACCTTTTTGACTTGATCACTTCATGATGGCTTGACTTTGTAAGCATCATGGTTGTTGATGATTAGTGTGTGGAGTATGGGTTTGTTTTGGTGATCATTTCTTTTCATGATGAGTTTTTTCCTTTCTCTCTCTTGCATGATATGAGAATGGCTCCCATCTTTTTGATACTCTCTCACTCTTTCACTCTCTCCACCACCATATACATGGCCGGCCTCATTGAGGGAGGGGGCTGTCCAAAATTCTTGGGGTGGGATTTTTATCATTCTAGCTCTGTAAAATCCCACATGTTTCATCTCCATAAGCTCATATCATTTCCTCCACCAAAAGGCAATTCCTACAACCCCAAAGTGAGACTTGAGGACTACATATTCTACAGCGAATCTTGGGCACGTCGAGTAGCCGGCTTCGTGCCCGAGTTGCCTCGGCATTGAGGTGGGAGCCCGTAAAAGAAGTAGGCGATGTGGTGCACTTCCGGCGACGAGGAGGAGACGGGACATTCCGCAAGAGATCGGGACGATGATGAGAAGACCGGAGGACTTGGATCGTCGGTATATCTCTATTCCCTTTCTTGTTGTTAGCTAGGACTAATTAATGGTTCGATCCGGGTATTAGTGCGCGGCGGTTTGCCAGTTCAAAGAAAAATTTAAGTTTATCACCGCTTCCGCATTTGGCCGTCGGATTGACGGCCGGGGCGCCGCCGTGCACTTACACCGAACGCAACCGGTCGCGGTTAGGAATCACCGTTACCCTGGTAGGGTAGGGTGCCTAACGGAGAGCTTGCGTAACGTTTGGGCGGAGTTCAAAGGAAAATAACGGAAAAAGGAAATGAGGAATGAAATCTTAACTTACTATATTGTATTTATTCTTAACAACAGCATATTACAGCCATTCACAAAACGAACCAAAAAGAGCAAAAGAAAAGATAAATAAAGAAAAGAAAAGATTACAAGCAAGTAATTAAAAGTGCATGGAATTTTAGTGCATGAAAGTAAAGCATGAATGTAAAGCAAGTAATAAAAAGTAAGAATGAAATAAGCAAGAAAGAGAACTAGAAATCATGAAACAAGTTACACACCATGGGTTTAATAACCCAAACATAAACTTGCAAGCTCAATTAAGAGGTTGCAAGATCAAGAGAGAGCTAAAAAGCCAAGGCAAAATGAAGCACAAAAGAGACTTTATTCCTTCCAAAATGATACAACCCTTCAGATCAAATACCAACCCTTAAACCTTCAAGCTCAACGAAGAGATTGAAAGATCAAAAGAAAGTAAGGATCTCAAGGGGAAGCTAAGCAAAATATTGATACAAAATAATCCTCATCTTCATTTAACATCCACTCAAAAGCTCTCACAACAATTTAATGGAGGAAAGATGATGAAAAAGAAGAAGTTAAATCAAAAACTAACAAAAAGAGGGCATAAGAATTGATCCCCTTGGCTTAGCAAGTTCTGTGCTATTTATAGGCAGGAAACTGGAAAAATAGGGCAAAAATCTGCCACCTAATAAAAGTACCAAACTGCCCCCAAAAGCAAATCCACTGTCGAGCCTACATGGCCGCGGATCTGCGGCCTAGACCCCATGTTGGCCGTGGATCTGCGGCCATAAAGAGGAGTTGGGTCATAGAATTTAGTAGCTTTTCCTATTTTGATGTTGTCTACAGTGTGGTATATGTTCTTTCTCAGAATCTCTTCACAATGTTTCCAGAATTTCAGCAGATCAAAATGTGATGTGATATAGATCTTTTGCCATGATTTTTCTTGAGCTCCGCGTAGACATGTTGGATATTGTGTTGACATTGTACTTTGTGCTTGAAAATGACATCGATTTGCCATTTTGTCCCTTAAACTGGTGTGCGGCAACATACGGATAGAGAGCGGAGACCCGTGTTTTATCTGTGGTTGGCAGTAATCCGGAATTTGTCGTGCTTTTCTATGAATTTCACTGTTTAGAGCTGAGAACCTGTATCCTGCAATTAACTAGCAAACACGGCTCAAGAGTACCAACCTATAAATAATCGAGCATAAGAGCGGGCGGTAATAAATACAATATTCTGGTATGAACAAGCCCCGTCATTACCCGTTAGGTTACTTAACTAACAACAGAGCGGGGGCTGGACGAGCGCGGATGCAAAACATAAGCAACGCCAAAATAGATATCATATATAGATATATACATTCGTCAGATGCAATGATAGCCATTTCAGATCACAGATGAACACATTGGATATACTAGGAATCCGCATTCCGTACGAGCCTGTAACGAAAAGCGGATTACACGGTCGCGGTGAATAGCCAATACCCCACCCTAGACCCCTACGGGTGAGGCAAACTACCCGCCAAATACCCGAAGTGAAGCAACCTCCCTCAACAACGTGAGTAGGCCACTCGGCTCATCGAAGTACCCAGTAGTTTGTACACCCTCTCTATGGGTCTATCCCAGGAGTAAAAACAGTTAAAAGAAATTATACAATGACGGCTACAACCTCATCCCGGATGTGCGGCCATACAAATAATATTACATCAATTTATATATTACATGAATTGAAAGAAAAAGAAAAACTCTCATCTCACAACCCCTGGCTATTCATCCGCGACAATCCAACGAATTTATATACACATACCATCAACATTACAGATCACAGATATGTATAACCCCCACTAATCGACGTATAGCGATTAGCAGATGTTCAATACATATATCACATCACAGATATAAACCCGTTAGCTAAAGTCTTTAGAAGTTCGATTAAAATACGGATTTTTAAACCCCAAAAACTAATTTTGCTTTCTGGAAAACTGGGCAGAAAAAACATATTGTAAAAATCCCAAAACACCCCACTGAACACTTTACGGGAAAAATTTCCCACGACCGAGTCAACTCGGTCGTGGATCCGCAGCGGGAGAACGCTCCTGCCGTGATTCTGCGGCGCTTTGACCAATTTAGTGGACCATTTTTCTTGCTTGTTCTTTAAAAACCCTGAGCCGATTTTTAGTACATGATTTATTATGTTTTGAACAGAAATAAAAATCGGCAGAAAGTTGATATTTCGGGCATGTTTCATGATTTTTCTCCGATCGAACTTCTAGTTACTTTGCTAACATGTTAGATGGTGTTTAACTAGGCTCTGATACCACTGTAAGTCCACGTTACCCGTCCCCGGTTCTTTGGGGTTGCGGAAATGGTGAAAAACGATTTTTCTTTGGGGGTAACATGGACTCAAAATACGGATCTTTGTTAAACAACTATCTAACAAACTAACTAGGAGTTTTACCTACTCGGTTAGGGGGTTATACCTTAACTTGAACTCCTTCTTTTCGACTCCTTATGGTGGTCGGATGGTTCTCTCCTCGTCGTCTCCTTGTGCCGAAGATGGATCCACCTGAAAGCTTCTACCTTTGGCTCCAACCTCAATCTAGAGGAAACTAGAACACTTGGTTTGCTAGACCTTGTATACGAGGATGAGTAGAGAAGTGTTTTGGGTTTTATCTCTAAGGAAATGGTTCTCAACTCATAAGAGGGAGTTTCCTTGAGCTAAAGAGAGAGCAAGAGGAAGAGGGAGAGCTTGAGGATGAGAGAGAATGAGAATGATAGAATGAGCAAAACCTTTTTCACCCTTGCTCTCATAATCCCAAAAATAATCATAACAAATAATAATAATTGAGTATTATGTGATGGTTGTTATCATATCAAATGGCAATATCATTTCATTCATTAAATGCAATTTGTGAACAAACAAGCAAGCAAAGGTCAATGCCAAGAAATGATAGCCATTGTCATGATGATGGTCAACAAGTCCAACCTAGTCAACCGGTCCACTAAGTCAACAAGTCAACAAAGTCAACCTTTCAACCCAACCATGGCACAATAATACTTAATTAATATTATCAATAATCATATTTCTTATTCTCATTAGGGTTTAGCAAAAGTCAACAGTCAACAACCCAAATGAGAATCCTCTGCCTCTGTCTCTGTCAACCGTATATACACACCCGCATCCACGTTCCGAGGAACACGAATACAAACGAGATAAAACCAATCCCAAAACGTACACTAGGATCTCGATTAAACCAAAGCCCGCTAGTAATAACTGCCCGGACAATAAACGTGCACATGTGCACGGATGTGACCGAACCATGTCGCAAAACCATGCGACATCTACTATTTTTGCCTAAAGGCGAATATCTTTCTGTGTGGGACTCTAAAGACTCGACACTACGCTGGCAGTGGGTTTAACCACAGACCGCAAGCGGCACTAGCTGTGCGTAACGGCCGCCAGGTAGATGCCGATTAGAAGATGGACAAGGTGAAACCCATCTGAACTCCTACTGAGCCAGAATGTGACAATCTGCGTACAGTCCGGTCTGTTCGTCTGAGAATATCGCATGGCGGGCCTAGGGGGTGGTAAACGTCAGTCCCCTAATAGCGGTACAAGTCGTGTCGGAGCATAGCCCAGAACACCCTGAGACAACACTGGAAACCTACCAGTGTATCTCGCTTGCCCTGGCCAGGGACGACTATGTGTAATGGCTCTCGTAGACACAGCGTGATATCAACTCCCAATACCGGGAGAGACGAATCCTATCTAACCGTCACTGCCTCTAAGTGCTTCGGGACTGCACCTAACTACTACCTGTTTGCACGACTCTTTTGAGCCGTGGTAGGGTAGTAATCAAAGTACAGTGGGAACACACTCGAGGCGAAGTGACAGTGTCAAGTCAGCGGACTAAGCTGTACTCATGTCACCTGGGAACTGATAACTGACGATAGGTATAGTACCAACCAACAGTTCCCGACGAGTCCTGTCCAGTGTACTCGTAACCTAACGAGCACCCGCATACTATCTCATGTACGACGTACTGACGGCTGTGGGACAGACCGTTTCACCTGCTGAGATGAGAAGCGCATACGCTAGTCTACTCCGGAGTATCGATGCCCTGTCTCGATAGTCCTACAACTAGGGACCTGCATAAGGATGTGCTTGTTGATTACCCAGCCCCCATGAGTGTGACTGCCATCACAACGCTGGTAATCAAGCAAAGATCCTAAGGGCTCCACTAATGTGTATAGGCGATATGTTAAAAGAAACACATGTACACACATTGAAGTAGAGACAAACCAAGTAGCATACTATTATTTTGAGCAAGATTGTCTATACAATGGTGAATATCCCAAGCTTCCATTAAGTAATATACAAATTAGTATGATACAGTATTGCCCTCTAGGGCATATACACTAACAAAAGTTGCTCCTGAGAGAGTTTTGCACTTTACAATTAGCTAACTAATTAGGTGTCTTGAAAGGTCAACGGGGCTACGCCTCTGAGAAAATGAGGTTTATTTTTATTAGGTCCGTGCGAAAGCACGGGGAACCTCCCTCAGAAGTACCGGCACTGGCCTGGCTGAACGGTTAGCGAAGTTGTAGAATGCAATTAATCCCGGCTGAATTTTCTTTTTATGGTTTGAAGGAAAATTTAAGAATAGTAGTGGGAGACATTGGTTAGATAAGATAAATAACCAATCTGATCTTTGCAAGAGCATACGATAAGTGTTTTCTTCTCTCTCCAGGTAGCGACCATGTCAGGCCTTAATGAAGATAATTATATGGATGTATAGACCGAACCGGCTTTTTATGCTGAGCAGGGAACGTTGGTTCCGCTCTAACCTATAATTGTTATAAATCCGAGCACGAAGTTGGAAAATATCCGGATTTCCACGCTGCCCAAACGAAGAATGAGCATGTTGATGCATCTTCTTCGGGTGTGTTAGTCACCAAGAACTGTTTCACAGTACACTCTACGTCCTGGGTATTTGATGCTGGATCGGGATCCCACATATGTAATATGTTGCATTGGCTATGAAAAGGTAGAGAACCGGGAGAGGTTGATCATTCTGTAAGAGTAGGGAATGGTGCAAATGTTGCAGCCAAAACAGTTGGCGAATATTGTTCATATCAGATTTTTGCATTTTTATACAGCCCAATTTTTATCACATTGCATATCGGTAGGTACTCTTGAGCCGTGTTTGCTAGTCAATTGCAGGATACAGGTTCTCGGCTCTAAACGGTGAAATCCATGGAAAAATACGACAAAATCCGAGTTCCTGCCAACCACAGATAAAACACGGGTCTCCGCTCTTTATCCGTCTGTTGCCACACACCAGTTTAGGAGACAAAATGACAAATCAATTGTCACCTTCATGCACAATGCACTATGGCAACACCAAAACCAAGAAATCTACGCGGAGCTCAAGAAAATCCATGTCCAAAGTCCACCTTTCCCTCAACAGAAATTCTGGAAGAAATGTGGAAGTATTTTCAGAAAATACATGTACCAGACAAGAAAGGACAGCAGACCAGGGCCGTACAGAAAAGCCCATGCCCTGAATCCACCATATCGCGGCGGATCCGCGGCCAATAGGGGGTCTAGGCCGCGGATCCGCGGCCGTATGGTCTCCTCAGCAGAAAACTTTTCAGGGGTAGTTTGGTATTTTTACAAGGGTTCTGATTGTTGCCCTAGGTTTTCCTTCTCCAGCCTATAAATACTCCAGAACTTTGAGAAGGAAAAGGTCCATAATCTTGTATTCTCTTTTGTAAGGTTTAGTTGTGTTTCTTCTTTCTCTTCTCATCTCTTCTCCATTAAAACTTGTAATGATCTTGGTGAGTGAAGAATGGTGAATAAAGAAGATCATTTTATTATCATGCTTGTCTTGCTTTTTCTATAATTGTTGTAATTTTAATTTGTTAACTAGTTGTTGTTATTTCTTGTTGTTTCTTTCTTCTCTCTTTTTCTTTATCCTTAATACGACCATGATGCTTACGCTCAATCGTCGCCAAGGTGAGGTCGCAAATAGCTAGTCGTTATCTTCTAATCTCTTTCTTTCTATCTTCCTCTTTTTGTTTTGTTTTATTTTTCCGTATCATGATGTGTGAGTAGTTTAATACTTGTTAGGGTAGGATAAGGGAAGTTTGAGAGAAGGAAATCTCTCTCACTCTTTCCTTGCCCAACAGCTTAATTCGACTCCCGTTAATTAAACCACAATCCGCTCCTTACGGCACCCTATCCTACATGATAGCGGTGATTCCGTAGTGAGACCGGTTGTGGTTGAATTAACCGGAGGTTATGGCTAAGAGCCAAGAACGGACGGACAAGCACCAAAAGGAAGAACTTATGCGTTGGAAAGCCTAGCTTATACTCGCAAGTTCCTTCCTAGTCGTGCTAATCCCCGTTGTTGCCGATTACCGTAACACCGATATTAAGAGGGGCAACGAAAGATGTGGAGACTCCTAACTCAAACTAACCTAATCCGAACTCTAACAAGCTCTCTTTACATATCATTTTACCGCTTAACTAATCACAACAAAATCTGAAAAACTGGACTTAACTCGTTAAAGCACATAGAAAAAGATTCCCATCTCCCTGCGGACGGCCCGTACTCAACCGGCTAGCTACGAGCGAAACCGTCTTGATTGCGGTATTTAACTAAAACTTGAACACGCAGAATTACTAACAATCAAATGGCGCCGCTGCCGGGGAGACGGTAGTTTATTTCCTTGTGTAATTTCGGGTTAACTTGTGAATATAACCGAAAAACAAAACAAAAAAAAATTACTTTGTAAAAGAAACCATCTTGTTATTCTTGATTAGTTTTTGTGCAAGTGTGCAGGAAAATACAAAGTTCGAGTTCAGTGGCCAAGACGTTGAAAATACAGAGTTCAAGTACAGTGCCAAAGACGTGGGAAGATAGACCCACACTTCGCGGCTCCACCGCGACGAATCAAAACGAAGCAAACGGTCTACTGTAAGATTCTGGAGCAGTTCCAATGAGCAACTAAAGATTCAGCAAATCCAGACAAGCAGAGAACAAGCACAGAAGCCCACACAAAAAATTTGAAGCTCCAATCCCACCACATAGACGCGGAACCGCGGCATAAGGTGGTGTTTGGCCGCGGATCCGCGGCCATTTGGTGGCTTCAGAGGCCCAAAATCTCTCTGTAAGTCCCTGTTCTCCTCTCCACTCCTCTGAACTCCAATAAACTGTGTTTTCTGCAGATTTCTTTGCGCAAACTCTTCTCCCCCTTTCAATAAACTGTTCTTGTGCAGGATTCTTTGCGCCGCAATAAAAATAAAAATTGTTTGCAGTTGATTTGTTACTGCTTTGCATTTCTTTAATACGGACTTAAGGGGCTTGAAACCAATCCAGGTTGGGTGGGGATTTCATCACCCTTCCCAGGACCCCAAAAATCACAAAAGCATATACATTGTCCATTGTAAATTAAAAAAATACTAGACTTCAGCCCTAAGGACTTCGCGCTCATTAGGAGAAGATAAACCGTGTTTAGAACCTCGCTTAACGGTATATTGTTTACGGGGTGTCTAGGAAAGTGTTAAAGGCGCAACCGCCGAAAGAGAAAGGGTTATTTAATTAAGGAACTTCGCGAAAGCGTTGGACAACCTCCCCTTATCTCTGCACTTACCTGGCCTTGTGATCAGTGTATTTTTAAGCCCGTTTCTCGACACTGTTTAACTTCGACAATCAAGTTCAGCAGCAGGTCTAGTAGACCTAGGTTACCCTAGATCTAGGTGTGATTGTGCATATCTTGTTTGTGATGAATTAAGCCGTATTTCCGTACAAATTTCTGTAAATCTCTTTCTAAAAACAAAAGAAAAAAGAAAAAAATCAAAAACCCTTATAAAAACTTGCCCTTTGTCGCCAAATCCATTTTTCACCCACCACCCATCACCCATCACCTTTCTCCATTGACGTTTTCTTACCCTCACCTTCTCCGCTTTGACTATACTAAACTCGTTTAGTGTATGTCCGCTTGGACTCGGGACACTAGCGCCCGTATAGTCCGCGTTACGTTAGTCGCTACCGACTACGCGATCAACTCCGAAGTCGATACTCCGTCCACTCCTCTTTCACCCCTTCCTTTGCCGGCCAGCTCCGATGTTGACCGGAATTCTGTTCATACATCTTCACCTTCACCTTCACCAACCTCTTCTTCCGCGATGTCAGGATTTAATCCGAACATCTCTTTGACCACCCCTGGATTGGCTCCACCTCCTACGGAGACCAATAACCCACCACACCCGTCTGTTGTAGCGCCACAGCGAATCGCGCTCCAGGATCGTTTCTATCCCACCCGTTCTGCACTCCCACCTGCCTTTCTCTTCCTCCGGCCAATGGGGACAACTTTGAAATTAAGCCCCACTTCATCAACATGCTTCCACGTTTTCATGGGCTTGAATCTGAAGATGCCTATATCTTCATCAACAAATTTCAAAACGCCTGTGCCATGATGAAAACCACCCAGCTGTCGGACGATGCTATACGTCTACGGGTCATTCCGTTCACTCTATGCGATCTTGCTGAAAAATGGCTGTATAGCACCGCTTCCCACTCAATCACCAGCTGGGACGAGTTTGTTAAAGCGTTTCTAAAAAAATTCTATCCGAATCATAAAACCGCAAGGATTCGAAATGAAATCAACCAATTCTCCCAGCTTCCTTCTGAACCCTTCTGGAAGTGCTTTGACCGGTACAAAGACCTTCTTGTTCAGTGTCCTCACCACGGTATAGAGAAATGGAAACTCTGCCAAACCTTATACGAGGGCCTGAACCCAGGAACGAAGCAGTTGTTGGAAACCATCTGTCAGGGCCACTTCCTATCCAAATCTGACGAGGAAGCGTGGCAATTCTTTGACGACCTTGCGGAGCAAACGCTACAATGGGAGAGCACCAGACCGACTTTTTCTTCTTCTACCTCCACTTCTACCAGTCGGTCTAGGGTAGGAATCCACCAACTCGATGTCTCGATCGCGATGAAAGCAGAAATGGCTGCGATAACAAGAAAGCTTGAAGCGATAGAGAGCAAATTTTCTTCTCCTGCTCCTGCCCCTGTTCTTCCCCTTCGTACCATCTGCGCTTGTTGTTCCGATCCTTCTCACTTGACCGAAGAGTTGATTGATAGGATACGTGCATGTTCAAGTTCTAGTTTAAATACCGCAATCAAGACGGTTTCGCTTGTAGCTAGCCGGTTGAGTACGGGTCGTCCGCAGGGAGATGGGAGTCTTTTTCAAAGTGTTTTAACGAGTTAAGTCCTGTTTTCAGATTTTGTTGTGGTTATCTAAGTGTAAGTTGATATTTAACGAGAGCTTGTTAGGGTGAGGATTAGGTTAGTTTGAGTTAGGAGTCTCCACATCTTTCGTTGCCCCGCTTAATATCGGTGTTACTATAATCGGCAACAGCGGGGATTAGCACGACTAGGAAGGAACTTGCGAGTATAAGCTAGGCTTTCCAATGCATAGTCCTTCCTTTTGGTGCTTGTCCGTCCATTCTTGGCTCTTATCCATAACCTCCGGTTAATTCAACCACAACCGGTCTCACTACGGAATCACCGCTATCATGTAGGATAGGGTGCCGTAAGGAGCGGATTGTGGTTCAATTAACGGGAGTCGATTTAAGTTGTTGGGCAAGGAAAGAGTGAGAGAGATTTCCTTCTCTCAAACTTCCCTTATCCTACCCTAACAAGTATAAAACTACTCACACTTCATAATACGGAAAAATAAAACAAACAAAAGAGGAAGATAGAAAGAAGGAGGCTAGAAGAATACGACTAACTATTTGCGACCTCACCTTGGCGAGGATCAAACGTAAGTATCATTGTCGTATGAATGATAAAGAAAAAGAGAGAAGAAAGAAACAATCAAGCAAATAACAACAACTACTTAACAATTAAAATTACAACAAATTACAACAAGTAAAGAAAGAGACAAGCATGATAATAAATGGTCTTCTTTATTCATCACTCTTCACTCAAAAGCTCACTACAAGTTTAATGAAGAAGAGGTGAGAAGAGGAAGAAGAACAACACTAAAAAAATGAGAATACAAAAATTGACTCCTTCCTTCTCAAAATTCTGGGCTATTTATAGGCCAAGAAATGAAACCCTAGG
Source organism: Agapanthus africanus (assembly GCA_030015575.1). Classification (NCBI taxonomy): domain Eukaryota; kingdom Viridiplantae; phylum Streptophyta; class Magnoliopsida; order Asparagales; family Amaryllidaceae; genus Agapanthus; species Agapanthus africanus. The sequence continues at coordinate 441,260,584 of CM057340.1, read as the reverse complement.
GCAACCAACAGAACCCTGACGAAATGACCAAACTGCCCCTGAAATCTCGTGCTCTGAACTGTCTGTACGGCCGCGGATCCGCCGCCTATAGCCCCCTATGGCCGCGGATCCGCGCCCCTACTGTGGGTTTAGGGTGTGGGCTTCTGAGTGTTTTCCTGGTCTCCTGTCCCCTCTTGTCTGGTGTATATATTTTCTGAAAAATCTACCCCATTTCTTCCAGAATTTCTATTGAGCAAAGGTGGACTTTTTTTGTGGATGATTGCCTCGAGCTCCGCGTAGATCTCTTGGATTTTGTGCTACCATTGAGCCTTGTGCATGAGAATGACGTTGATTTGACACTTGTCTTCCTAAACTGGTAACTGGCAACATACGGATGAAGAGCGGAGACCGTGTTTTTATCTGTGGTTGGCGGGAACCGGATTTTGTCGTGTTTTCCATGAATTTCTCCTTTTGAGAACCGGGAACCTGTATCCTGCAATTGACTAGCAAACACGGCTCAAGAGTATCTACCGATATGCAATGTGATAAAAATTGGGCGGTATGAAAATGCAAAAATCTGATATGAACAAATACCCCCAAACTTATCATTTGCTCGTCCCGAGCAAAGCCCATTTATTTACAAAAAATTTCCTAACCTCACTTTCGCAGGGAACGCGATTGCACTGAGCATGTGCAACAAGCCGTTAAACCTCTAGGTGTCCCTAGTAGGAGGAGTGTTGTCTCCTGAGGGTTTTCAGCGGATACTACCCACAAAATCCGGTCAAAATGGTTTTGTAAAATAACTAAGATTCAAACCCTAAAGTTTTGTTTTAGAAAATAACAATTCTATAATCCTAAGTCTAGACCATCGAACCTTTATTTTTCACACCTCGCTTCTTATTTAACTAAAGATTTTATATGTCTTTACGTGCAGTGCAAATAGTGTCGTTAAGTTCCAGAAGGATTGATTAAAGTCATCATGTCGCACAATAAAGCCCAGATAACAATTTTAAAAGGATCACATAAGTTTTATAAAGAGTTAAGCATTTTTCAAGTTTCGTTTTCCAGTAAGGTTTCAACTTCAGAATTTCTATCTTCCTTAACAGGAAACTAAGTCGTATATTTCACTCCACCTTTTTCTTGTTTTCATTTCATACACACCTCTGTGAACGTGCAATAGTCTTTATCAAAGAGTAAAACCTTCATATCTCCGTAAAAAAAATTTTTAAAAGCCTGTCTTTTATCAAGATTATTCTCACACAAAGAACCGTTAGGAATTTTAACTCGGAGAGAACACTTGCTTGACTTTGTTTTAAACTGGACTTTCTAGGCTTCTAAGCGAGCTTTGGGCCAATGCACCCAAACCAGTTGGTTTTAGGGCATTAGGTGTAGAGACACCCCAGCGGACTTAATTACTCAAGTTACCTAGGTCCAAAAACAAAAGACAGTTTGTCGTGAAAATCAGATGATTCAATACGAACGGAGATATAACCGGCAGTTCAAATATTTTTTTGGATAAAAGACGTGTTTAGTGGGTTTGGTGTGTAATCATTCCAATCAAGTTTTAGATGGGTTATTTTTCCGACTTAGCTCCAATTACGGCATCAATAACATCCCTTCATATTCGCTTTACTTCATAAACTATTCTTGACATTACTTATTTCAGAACAAACCTATTTGATCCTCAGAAAATCATTTATCTGTTTAAAAGTTTAAATATGAAAGACTTGTCATCTAATTCCCAAAATCTTACGACACGTGTAGTGTGATGTAAAGACGTATATCAGCTATAGTTAACTTCAAAGGAGAGTTATCTTTCAGGTTTTCAAAATCCAAACATAAGATCTAGTTATTCCTATTTTTTCAAACAAAAACCGTCGAATGTTGAATCAGAGTTCTTCCACAAGTTAACTTGACAAAAAAGTTTTTATATTTTTTAGAAAATTTTCAAATTTTTATGGATTTTATGGATTTAAATATGCTGATGCAAAATATACATATGAATGCGAAGGGAAGAAATGCGTACCGAGCGTACCCCCAAACTTAAACTGGACAGTGTCCTCACTGTCGTTGCATGAAGAGATCAGGTTGAAGGTTCAAAATTGTCGGTTAGTGATACACAATTTTTATTTGTTTATGTTTTTTTTTTTTTTTTTAAAGAAAACAAAAAGAATATACACAAATATAAACAAAATGGTTTGTACATACCCCCAAACTTATTTGGAACAGTGTCCACTGTTCTTGGCTGGATAACCGAAGTTTGGAGGTGGGCAGAGGAAGATCATTCAGGTAAACCGGCTCCTGTAAGAACAGGAGCTCCTCTGTTGGTTCGGCGCTAAGGTACGGTTTACATCGGTGTCCGTTCACTTTGAAAATTGAACCGTCCTTTGGATTTTCCAAATCCACAGCGCCCTGCGGATACACATTCCGCACAAAATACGGCCCTTTCCAGCGAGATCTGAGCTTTCCAGGATGGAAGTGAAGTCGGGTGTCGTAAAGCAGTACCTGTTGACCAGGTACGAAGGTTTTGCGCAAAAGGTGTTTATCGTGAAACACCTTCGTTCGATTCTTAACGACAACCGCGTTATCGTAAGCCTCATCCCTAAGCTCGTTCAGTTCGTTCAACTGCAGCTTCCGATGGCTGCTCGCATCCTCGAGAGACAGATTCAGCTCCTTTATCGCCCAAAATGCGCGATGCTCGATTTCGACAGGAAGGTGGCAGGCTTTTCCGTACACAAGCCGATAGGGAGACATGCCAAGGTCGGTCTTATAAGCGGTTCTAAATGCCCAAAGGGCATCAGTGAGTTTCAGAGACCAATCCTTACGGTTCTTGGAAACCGTCTTCTCCCGTATCTGCTTGATTTGCCAATTTGAAACTTCGGCCTGCCCGCAGGTTTGGTGGTGGTAGGGCGTAGAAAGCTTATGATTAATGGAGTATTTCCGCATCAAGGCCTCGAAAGTCCTATTGCAGAAATGACTTCCATTGTCGCTAATGATCGCTCGGGGGTGCCCAAACCGTGAGAAGATGTTTTCTTTAAGGAACCTAACGACAACCTTGTTGTCATTAGTCCGGCTGGGCACAGCCTCGACCCATTTAGAGACGTAATCAACAGCTAGAAGAATGTACAAGTTCCCAAAAGAGCTGGGAAACGGCCCCATGAAGTCTATCCCCCAAACATCGAAAATCTCCACAACCAAGATCGGTTGGAGCGGCATCTCATTCCTCCGGGATATCCGGCCCATGTGTTGGCACCGGGAGCAAGTCTTGCAATAATCGTGAGCGTCTTTGAAAAGTTGTGGCCAGTAGAAACCACATTGCAAGATCTTCTCAGCTGTCTTTCTGGGCCCAAAATGCCCGCCACAAGCTTGATCGTGGCAAAATGACAGCACACTCTTGAATTCCTCATCAGGGACACACCGACGAATAATCTGGTCGGGACAGTACTTAAACAAGTAGGGTTCGTCCCAGTAAAAGTGTTTTACTTGGGATAAGAAGCGAAGTCTGTCCTGACCTGACCATTCGGTTGGTAGTAATCCTGTGGCCAAATAGTTCACAATATCTGCGAACCAGGGTTCGCACGATACTGTCAAGAGTTGTTCATCCGGGAAAACGTCGTTGATCGGAATTGGAAGCGAAGGCGAAGAAGGAAGTCGTGAGAGATGGTCGGCAACTACGTTTTCACATCCTCGTTTGTCCTTAATGACAAGGTCAAACTCTTGGAGCAAGAGGATCCAACGTATTAACCGAGATTTTGCATCTTTCTTCGCAAAAAGATGGCGCAGAGCTGAATGGTCTGTGTAGACAATGACTGGGGAGCCGATGAGGTAGGGCCTGAACTTTTCTAAAGCAAATACAACAGCTAAGAATTCCTTCTCAGTTGTTGTATAATTGAGTTGTGCGTCGTTCAGGGTTCGGCTCGCATAATAGATTACGTGCGGCATCTTGTTGATGTGTTTTCCGAGGACAGCACCGATGGCAAAGTCGGATGCATTGCACATAATCTCGAATGGGTGCGTCCAGTCAGGTGAAGAAAGAACGGGAGCAGAAGTGAGTGAGCGTTTCAGTGACTCGAATGCAGTCACACAGCTCGAGTTGAAGTCGAAAGGCGTGTCCTTGGCCAGCAAAAGCGTCAAGGGCCTAGCAATCTTGCTAAAGTCCTTGATAAACCGTCTATAGAAACCGGCATGGCCAAGGAAGGCTCGGATATCTCTGACGCATCGGGGAGGAGGCAGATTGGAAATGACCTCAATCTTTGCTTTGTCAACCTCTATGCCATTTTGCGAGATGATATGTCCTAAGACAATACCTTCGCGCACCATGAAGTGGCATTTCTCCCAGTTCAAGGTGAGATTCTTGTCCTTGCATCGGGTAAGGACAGCGTCAAGATGCAGCAAACACTCGTCAAAGGAGTCGCCGAAGATGGAGAAGTCATCCATGAAAATCTCCAGAAATTTTTCCACCATGTCTGAGAAAATACCCATCATACACCGCTGGAAGGTAGCGGGCGCATTGCATAACCCAAAGGGCATGCGTCGATATGCAAACGTGCCGAAAGGACAAGTGAAAGTGGTCTTGTCCTGGTCTTTTTCGGCGATGGGAATTTGATTATAGCCAGAGTAGCCATCAAGAAAACAATAGTACTCATGTCCGGCCAATCGTTCAAGCATCTGGTCAATGAAGGGTAGCGGAAAGTGGTCTTTCCGCGTTGCGGCGTTGAGTTTTCTGTAATCAATGCAAACTCGCCACCCAGTTTGGGTGCGAGTAGGGATTAACTCATTCGCCTCGTTGCTGATGACCGTGATGCCCGACTTCTTGGGGACAACGTGAATGGGGCTAACCCACTGGCTATCAGAGATAGGGTAAATGATACCACTATCTAGACATTTGACGATCTCCTTCTTCACAGCCTCCTTCATGACTGGATTAAGACGTCTTTGTGGATCCCGGGCTGGTTTGGCATCATCCATCAGATGAATGTGATGCTCAACGATCAGGGGACTAATCCCCTTGATGTCCGCCATGGACCAGCCAAAAGCTTGCCTGTTGCTGTGCAAGACCGCGAGAAGGGCTTTCTCTTGCTCGGTAGCTAGAGAAGCCGAGATGATGACAGGAAGGGTCTCGTTCTCACCTAAGTAAGCGTACTTAAGGTGAGACGACAAAGGCTTGAGTTCGAGTGTTGGAGGTGAAACGATGCAAGGCAAGACTGGTGCAAAGGTCTCGAACTCAAAGGACTCCAGCAAAGGTTCAAAGCGAGTGTAGGCAACCGAGTTGGATGGTTCAGGTAACTCATCAGGAAAGTCGAAAGATTCAAACTCGGGTTGTGCGCGGCTAAGATCGTTCAAGAACGTGAAACACTCGTATTCGTTGTCGGGCGCAGAAGCAGCAGCAGGTTCGAAGAGAAACGCACTAGTGGCGTCAAGATTATCGTGTTCAAACAGAAACTCCTCGAATTCACACTCTTCTGGGGTGATCTCCTGGATCGAGCAGACATCCAGTATATGAGCATTAGGTTCGGCGGGCTGATTCCCCAACCTAAAAATGTTGAGTTCAATCGTCATATTTCCAAAAGAGAGGATCATTGAACCATTGCGACAATTGATCACAGCATTTGAGGTTGCGAGAAATGGGCGACCGAGTATCACCAGAATTTGATTCCGGGGGTTAGCTACAGGCTGTGTATCTAAGACAATGAAGTCAACGGGGAATATGAAGTCCCCGACTTTTATTAACACATCCTCTAGCTCACCCCTAGGATGGGTGATCGATCGGTCGGCCATTTGGAGAGTGCAGTGCGTGGGTTTCAGCTCTCCGTCGCCTAATTGCTCGTATACTGAATACGGAAGCAAGTTAACACTGGCACCAAGATCTAATAGTGCGCGGTTGATGTTCTTATCCCCAATGGTAATTGAAATCGTAGGACAGCCAGGGTCCTTCCGTTTTTGTGGTAAAGATTGTGTAAGGGCATCACTCACAGCACTAGCCAAGAAAACCTTCTTGGGTACCTGAGACTTCCTCTTTTTCGTGCACAAGTCCTTTAAGATTTTCGCGTAAGATGGGACTTGTTGGACAGCATCTAAAAGAGGAATGTTAATATTAACTTGCTTGAATAACTCCAAAATCTTCTCCATTTGTGGATTTTGTTTGTTAGACCTCAACCGGTTTGGAAATGGAACATTTTGAAAATTGGTTGAGTCTAATGCTGGAGGAAGAGATTTTGGAGTTGGAACGGATCCCAGAATAGGTGTTTTCGTGGAGTGAGAAGTCGGTCCGTTCAGAGCAGAAGAAGAGGAAGGAGAGCCTGTTGAAGAATGGAGAATAGGCTCAGAAGACGAAGAAGAAGAAGAAGAAGAAGAAGAAGAAGTGGCCGGGGTGTAATCGTTGATTCGCTTGCCAATGTTGTTTTGCAGCATCCTTCCCGATCTCAGTGTAGTCACGGCACTCACATTATGGTTTTGTTGTTCAAGAGCAACATGTGCATTATGTGGGTGACCGGGATTTGGAAGTGGCTGGGACGGGAGCTTCCCCTTCTCTCGCTCGCTCAAGGCCGCGTTCAGCTGTGCAATCTGGGCTTCGATGGTCTTGATGCTTTGCCCGTGTGCGGCAGTGTGTTGCACTAAAGATTGAATCGAAGACTGGATGTTGGCGGTGGATTGAGTCGATTGTTTAACAAACGCCTCCAGACTTCGCTCGAGCGAAGAAACCTTATCGTTGTTTGACGGAACAAAGTTGTTTGGTGGAAAAGAGTTGTTGGGTGCAAAGTTGTTCGTCTGGTTTTGGTAAGGTTGGGGTTGGAAGGGCTGCTGATATTGATGCTGAGTTTGTTGTGGCGCTTGTTGTTGCGGCGGAGGGGCCCTTTGCAAATTGTTGCCTTGGAATTGATTCTGATTCTGATTCCAGGCGAAATTGGGGTGGTTCCTCCAACCGGGATTGTAGGTGGAAGAGTACGGATCATTCCTCGGTCTTTGCTGGAAGGCAGCATTAACCTGATCCTGTCCTTGCGAGGGTGGATTGTAAGGACACTCTTCGGTCAAGTGAGAAGGATCGGAACAACAAGCGCAGATGGTACGAAGTGGGAGAACAGGGGCAGGGGCAGGAGCAGAAAATTTGCTCTCTATCGCTTCAAGCTTTCTTGTTATAGCAGCCATTTCAGCTTTCATCGCAATAGAGACGTCAAGTTGGTGGATTCCTACCCTAGACTGACCGGTAGAAGTGGAGGTAGAAGAAGAAGAAGTCGGTCTGGTGCTCTCCCACTGTAGCGTTTGCTCCGCAAGATCGTCAAAGAACTGCCACGCTTCCTCGTCAGATTTCGATAGGAAGTGGCCCTGACAGATGGTTTCCAGCAACTGCTTCGTTGCTGGGTTCAGTCCCTCGTATAAGGTTTGGCAGAGCTGCCATTTCTCTATACCGTGGTGAGGACACTGAACAAGAAGGTCTTTGTACCGGTCAAAGCACTTCCAGAAGGGTTCAGAAGGAAGCTGGGAGAATTGGTTGATTTCATTTCGAATTCTTGCGGTCTTATGATTTGGATAGAATTTTTTCAGAAACGCTTTAACAAACTCGTCCCAGCTGGTGATTGAGTGGGAAGCGGTGCTATACAGCCATTTTTCAGCAAGATCGCATAAAGTGAACGGAATGACCCGTAGACGTATAGCATCGTCCGACAGCTGGGTGGTTTTCATCATGGCACAGACATTTTGAAATTTATTGATGAAGATATAGGCATCTTCAGATTCAAGCCCATGAAAACGTGGAAGCATGTTGATGAAATGGGGCTTAATTTCAAAGTTGTCCCCATTGGCCGGAGGAAGAGAAAGGCAGGTGGGAAGTGCAGAACGGGTGGGGTAGAAACCATCCTGGAGCGCGATTCGCTGCGGCGCTACAACAGGCGGAGGTGGTGGGAGATTGGTCTCCGTAGGAGGTGGAGCCAATCCAGCGGTGGTCAAAGAGATGTTCGGATTAAATCCCGACATCGCGGAAGAAGAGGTTGGTGAAGGTGAAGGTGAAGGTGAAGATGTATGAACAGAATTCCGGTCAACGTCGGAGTTGGCCGGCAAAGGAAGGGGTGAAAGAGGAGTGGACGGAGTATCGACTTCGGAGTCGATCGCGTAGTCGGTCGAGACTAACGTAACGCGGACTAGACGGGCGCTAGTGTCCCGAGTCCAAGCGGACATACACTAAACGAGTTTAGTATAGTCAAAGCGAAGAAGGTGAGGGTAAGAAAACGTCAATGAAGAAAGGCGATGGGTGGTGGGTGAAAATGGATTTGGCGACAAAGGGCAAGTTTTTATAAAAGTTTTTGATTTTTCCCTTTTTTTTTTTTTTTTAGAAAGAGATTTACAGAAATATGTACGGAAATACGGCTTAAGCAATCACAAACAAGATATGCACAATCACACCTAGATCCACGGTCGCCTAGGTCTACTAGACCTGCTCCTGAACTTGATTTTCAAAGTTAAACAGTGTCGAGAAACAGGCTTAAAAATACACCGATCACGGAGCCAGGTAAGTGCAGAGATAAGGGGAGGTTGTCCAACGCTTTCGCGAAGTTCCTTAATTAAATAACCCTTTCTCTTTCGGCGGTTGCGCCTTTAACACTTTCCTAGACACCCCGTAATCAATATACGGTTAAGCGAGGTTCTAAACATGGTTTATCTTCTCCTAATGAGCGCGAAGTCCTTAGGGCTGAAGTCTAGTATTTTTTTTAAATTTACAATGGACAATGCATATGCTTTAGTGATTTTTGGGGTCCTGGGAAGGGTGATGAAATCCCCACCCAATCTGGATTGGTTTCAAGCCCCTTAAGTCCGTATTAAAGAAATGCAAAGCAGTAACAAATCAACTGCAAACAATTTTTATTTGCGGCGCAAAGAATCCTGCATAAGAACAGTTTATTGGAAGGGGGAGAAGAGTTTGCGCAAAGAAGCCTGCAGAAAACACAATTCAGTGGAGTTCAGAGGAGTGGAGAGAGGCAGAGAGACTTACAGAGAGAAAAATTGCACCCTGAAGGCACTGAATGGCCGCGGTTCCGCGGCCAAACACCTACTTAGGCCGCGGATCCGCGGCTAGGTTGAGGAATTGGGGCTCTGAAATTTTGGGGTGTTCTCTGTTGGGGTTCCTCTGCTTGCCTGAATGTACTGAATCTTGAATGGCTCACTGTATTTGCTCCAGATTTGTACAGTAGACCGGATGCTTCTTTTTGTCCGTCGCGGTGTAGCCGCGAAAATGTGGGTCTATCTTCCCACGTCGTTGGCACTGTACTTGAACTCCGTATTTCCAACGTCTTTGGCGTCGATCTTGAGCTTCGTATTTCCTGCACACTTGCACAAAAACTAATCAAGAATAACAAGATGGTTTCTTTTACAAAGTATATTTTTTTTTCGTTTTTTTTTTTATACTTACAAATTAACCCGAAATTACATAAGGAAATAAACTACCGTCTCCCCGGCAACGGCGCCATTTGATTGATAGGATACGTGCGTGTTCAAGTTCTAGTTTAAATACCGCAATCAAGACGGTTTCGATTATAGCTAGCCGGTTGAGTACGGGTCGTCCGCAGGGAGATGGGAGTCTTTTTCAAAGTGTTTTAACGAGTTATGTCCAGTTTTCAGATTTTGTTGTGGTTATCTAAGTGTAAGTTGATATTTAAAGAGAGCTTGTTAGGGTGAGGATTAGGTTAGTTTGAGTTAGGAGTCTCCACATCTTTCGTTGCCCCACTTAATATCGGTGTTACGGTAATCGGCAACAACGGGGATTAGCACGACTAGGAAGGAACTTGCGAGTATAAGCTAGGCTTTCCAACGCATAGTCCTTCCTTTTGGTGCTTGTCCGTCCGTTCTTGGCTCTTATCCATAACCTCCGGTTAATTCAACCACAACCGGTCTCACTACGGAATCACCGCTATCATGTAGGATAGGATGCCGTAAGGAGCGGATTGTGGTTCAATTAACGGGAGTTGATTTAAGTTGTTGGGCAAGGAAAGAGTGAGAGAGATTTCCTTCTCTCAAACTTCCCTTATCCTACCCTAACAAGTATAAAACTACTCACACTTCATAATACGGAAAAATAAAACAAACAAAAGAGGAAGATAGAACGAAGGAGGCTAGAAGAATACGACTAACTATTTGCGACCTCACCTTGGCGAGGATCAAGCGTAAGTATCATTGTCGTATGAATGATAAAGAAAAAGAGAGAAGAAAGAAACAATCAAGCAAATAACAACAACTACTTAACAATTAAAATTACAACAAATTACAACAAGTAAAGAAAGAGACAAGCATGATAATAAATGGTCTTCTTTATTCATCACTCTTCACTCAAAAGCTCACTACAAGTTTAATGGAGAAGAGGTAAGAAGAGGAAGAAGAACAACACTAAAACTAGGCAAAATGAGAATACAAAAATTGACTCCTTCCTTCTCAAAATTCTGGGCTATTTATAGGCCAAGAAATGAAACCCTAGGGCAACCAACAGAACCCTGACGAAATGACCAAACTGCGCCTGAAATCTCATGCTCTGAACTGTCTGTACGGCCGCGGATCAGCCGCCTATAGCCCCCTATGGCCGCGGATCCGCGCCCCTACTGTGGGTTTAGGGTGTGGGCTTCTGAGTGTTTTCCTGGTCTCCTGTCCCCTCTTGTCTGGTGTGTATATTTTCTGAAAAATCTATCCCATTTCTTCCAGAATTTCTATTGAGCAAAGGTGGACTTTTTTGTGGATGATTGCCTCGAGCTCCGCGTAGATCTCTTGGATTTTGTGCTACCATTGAGCCTTGTGCATGAGAATGACGTTGATTTGACACTTGTCTTCCTAAACTTGTAACTGGCAACATACGGATGAAGAGCGGAGACCGTGTTTTTATCTGTGGTTGGCAGGAACCGGATTTTATCGTGTTTTCCATGAATTTCTCCGTTTGGGAACCGGGAACCTGTATCCTGCAATTGACTAGCAAACACGGCTCAAGAGTATCTACCGATATGCAATGTGATAAAAATTGGGCGGTATGAAAATGCAAAAATCTGATATGAACAAGAGTGTCCTTACAATCCACCCTCGCAAGGACAGGATCAGGTTAATGCTGCCTTCCAGCAAAGACCGAGGAATAATCCATACTCTTCCACCTACAATCCCGGTTGGAGGAACCACCCCAATTTCGCCTGGAATCAGAATCAGAATCAATTCCAAGGCAACAATTTCCAAAGGGCCCCTCCACCGCAACAACAAGCGCAACAACAAACTCAACATCAATATCAGCAGCCTTTCCAACCCCAACCTTTTCAGAATCAGACGAACAACTTTTCACCCAACAATTCTTTTCCACCAAACAACTTTGTTCCGTCAAACAATGATAAGGTTTCCTCGCTCGAGCGAAGTCTGGAGGCGTTCGTTAAACAATCGACTCAATCCACCGCCAACATCTAGTCTTCCATTCAATCTTTAGTGCAACACACTGCCGCACACGGGCAAAGCATCAAGACCATCGAGGCCCAGATTGCACAGCTGAACGCGGCCTTAAGCGAGCGAGAAAAGGGAAAGCTCCCGTCCCAGCAACTCCCAAATCCCGGTCACCCACATAACGCACATGTTGCTCTTGAACAACAGAACCATAATGTGAGTGCCGTGACCACACTGAGATCAGGAAGGATGCTGCAAAACAACATTGGCAAACGAATCAACGATGACACCCCGGCAGCTTCTTCTTCTTCTTCTTCTTCTTCTTCCTCGTCTTCTGAGCCTATTCTCCGTTCTTCACAAGGCTCACCTTCCTCTTCTTCTGCTCCGAATGGACCCACTTCTCACTCCACGAAAACACCTGTTTTGGGTTCCGTTCCGACTCCACAATCTTCTCCTCCAGCATTAGACTCAACCAATTTTCAAAATGTTCCATTTCCAAACCGGTTGAGGTCTAACAAACAAAATCCACAAATGGAGAAGATTTTGGAGTTATTCAAGCAAGTTAACATTAACATTCCTCTTTTAGATGCTGTCCAACAAGTCCCGTCTTACGCAAAAATCTTAAAGGACTTGTGCACGAAAAAGAGGAAGTCTCAGGTACCCAAGAAAGTTTTCTTGGCTAGTGCTGTGAGTGATGCCCTTACCCAATCTTTACCACAAAAACGGAAGGACCCTGGCTGTCCTACGATTTCAATTACCATTGGGGATAAGAACATCAACCGCGCACTATTAAATCTTGGTGCCAGTGTTAACTTGCTTCCGTATTCAGTATACGAGCAATTAGGCGCCGGAGAGCTGAAACCCACACACTGCACTCTCCAAATGGCCGACCGATCGATCACCCATCCTAGGGGTGAGCTAGAGGATGTGTTAATAAAAGTCGGGGACTTCATATTCCCCGTTGACTTCATTGTCTTAGATACACAGCCTGTAGCTAACCCCCGGAATCAAATTCCGGTGATACTCGGTCGCCCATTTCTCGCAACCTCAAATGCTGTGATCAATTGTCGCAATGGTTCGATGAACCTCTCTTTTGGAAATATGACGATTGAACTCAACATTTTTAGGTTGGGGAATCAGCCCGCCGAACCTAATGCTCATATACTGGACGTCTGCTCGATCCAGGAGATCACCCCAGAAGAGTGTGAATTCGGGGAGTTTCTGTTTGATCACGATAATCTTGACGCCACTAGTGCGTTTCTCTTCGAACCTGCTGCTGTTTCTGCGCCCGACAACGACTACGAGTGTTTCACGTTCTCGAACGATCTTAGCCGCGCACAACCCGAGTTTGAATCCTTCGACTTTCCGGATGAGTTACCTGAACCATCCAACTCGGTTGCCTACACTCGTTTTGAACCTTTGCTGGAGTCCTTTGAGTTCGAGACCTTTGCACCAATCTTGCCTTCCATCGTTTCACCTCCAACACTCAAACTCAAGCCTTTGCCGTCTCACCTTAAGTACGCTTACTTAGGTGAGAACGAGACCCTCCCTGTCATCATCTCGGCTTCTCTAGCTCCAGAGCAAGAGAAAGCCCTTCTCGCGGTCTTGCACAGCAACAAGCAAGCTTTTGGCTGGTCCATGGCGGACATCAAGGGGATTAGTCCCCTGATCGTTGAGCATCACATTCATCTGATGGATGATGCCAAACCAGCCCGGGATCCACAAAGACGTCTTAATCCAGTCATGAAAGAGGCTGTGAAGAAGGAAATCGTAAAATGTCTAGATAGTGGTATCATTTACCCTATCTCTGATAGCCAGTGGGTTAGCCCCATTCATGTTGTCCCCAAGAAGTCGGGCATCACGGTCATAACCAACGAGGCGAATGAGTTAATCCCTACTCGCACCCAAACTGGGTGGCGAGTTTGCATTGATTACAGAAAAGTCAATGCCGCAACGCGGAAAGACCACTTTCCGCTACCTTTCATTGACCAGATGCTTGAACGATTGGCCGGACACGAGTACTACTGCTTTCTTGATGGCTACTCCGGCTATAATCAAATTCCCATCGCCGAAAAAGACCAAGACAAGACCACATTCACTTGTCCTTTCGGCACGTTTGCATATTGACGCATGCCCTTTGGGTTATGCAATGCTCCCGCTACCTTCCAGCGGTGTATGATAGGAATCTTCTCAGACATGGTGGAAAAATTTCTGGAGATCTTCATGGATGATTTCTCCATCTTCAGCGATTCCTTCAACGAGTGTTTGCTGCATCTTGACGCTGTCCTTACCCGTTGTAAGGACAAGAATCTCACTTTGAACTGGGAGAAATGCCACTTCATGGTGCGCGAAGGTATTGTCTTGGGACATATCATCTCGCAAAATGGCATAGAGATTGACAAAGCAAAGATTGAGGTCATTTCCAATCTACCTCCTCCCCGTTGCGTCAGAGATATCCGAGCCTTCCTTGGCCATGCCGGTTTCTATAGACGGTTCATCAAGGACTTTAGCAAGATTGCTAGGCCCTTGACTCTTTTGCTGGCCAAGGATACGCCATTCGACTTCAACTCGAGCTGTGTGACTGCCTTCGAGTCATTGAAAAGCTCACTCACTTCTGCTCCCGTTCTCTCTTCACCTGACTGGACGCACCCATTTGAGATTATGTGCGATGCATCCGACTTTGCCATTGGTGCTGCCCTTGGACAACACATCAACAAGATGCCGCACGTAATCTATTATGCGAGCCGAACCCTGAACGACGCCCAACTCAATTATACAACAACTGTGAAGGAATTCTTGGCTGTTGTATTTGCTTTAGAAAAGTTCAGGCCCTACCTCATCGGCTCTCCAGTCATTGTCTACACGGACCATTCTGCTCTGCGCCATCTTTTTGCGAAGAAAGATGCAAAATCTCGGTTAATACGTTGGATCCTCTTGCTCCAAGAGTTTGACCTTGTCATTAAGGACAAACGAGGATGTGAAAACGTAGTTGCCGACCATCTCTCACGACTTCCTTCTTCGCCTTCGCTTCCAATTCCGATCAACGACGTTTTTCCGGATGAACAGCTCTTGACAGTATCTTGCGAACCCTGGTTCGCAGATATTGCGAACTATTTGGCCACAGGATTACTACCGACTGAATGGTCAAGTCAGGACAGACTTCGCTTCTTATCCCAAGTAAAACACTTTTACTGGGACGAACCCTACTTGTTCAAGTACTGTCCCGACCAGATTATTCGTTGGTGTGTCCCTGACGAGGAATTCAAGAGTGTGCTGTCGTTTTGCCACGATCAAGCGTGTGGCGGGAATTTTGGCCCCAGAAAGACAGTCGAGAAGATCTTGCAATGTGGTTTCTACTGGCCACAACTCTTCAAAGACGCTCACGACTATTGCAAGACTTGCTCCCGGTGCCAACACTTGGGCCGGATATCCCGGAGGAACGAGATGCCGCTCCAACCGATCTTGGTTGTAGAGATTTTCGATGTTTGGGGGATAGATTTCATGGGGCCGTTTCCCAGCTCTTTTGGGAACTTGTACATCCTTCTCGCTGTTGATTACGTCTCTAAATGGGTCGAGGCTGTGCCCAGCCGAACTAACGACAACAAGGTTGTCGTTAGGTTCCTCAAAGAAAACATTTTCTCCCGGTTTGGGCACCCCGAGCGATCATTAGTGACAATGGAAGTCATTTCTGCAACAAAACCTTCGAGGCCTTGATGCGGAAGTACTCCATTAATCATAAGCTCTCTACGCCCTACCACCCCCAAACTTGCGGGCAGGCCGAAGTTTCAAATCGGCGAATCAAGCAGATACTGGAGAAGACGGTTTCCAAGAACCGTAAGGATTGGTCGCTGAAACTCACTGATGCCCTTTGGGCATTTCGAACCGCTTATAAGACCGACCTTGGCATGTCTCCCTATCGGCTTGTGTACGGAAAAGCCTGCCACCTACCTGTCGAAATTGAGCATCGCGCATTTTGGGCGATAAAGGAGCTGAATCTGTCTCTCGAGGATGCGGGCAGCCATCAGAAGCTGCAGTTGAACGAACTAAGCGAGCTTAGGGATGAGGCTTACGATAACGCGGTTGTCGTTAAGAACCGAACGTAGGTGTTTCACGATAAACACCTTTTGCGCAAAACCTTCGTACCTGGTCAGCAGGTACTGCTTTACGACACCCGACTTCACTTCCATCCTGGAAAGCTCAGATCTCGCTGGAAAGGGCCGTATTTTGTGCGGAATGTGTATCCGCAGGGCGCTGTGGATTTGGAAAATCCAAAGGACGGTTCATTTTTCAAAGTGAACGGACACCGATGCAAACCGTACCTTAGCGCCGAACCAACAGAGGAGCTCCTGTTCTTACAGGAGCCGGTTTACCCTGACTGATCTTCCTCTGCCTACCTCCAAACTTCGGTTATCCAGCCAAGAACAGTGGACACTGTTCCAAATAAGTTTGGGGGTATGTACAAACCATTTTGTATATATTTGTGTATATTCTTTTTCTTTTCTTTAAAAACAAAACCAAATAAAAATTTGTGTATCACTAACCGACAATTTTGACCCTTCAAATGATCTCTTCATGCAATGACAGTGAGGACACTGTCCAGTTTAAGTTTGGGGGTACGCTCGGTACGCATTTCTTACCTTCGCATTCATATGTATATTTTGCATCTGCATATTAGAATCCATAAAATCGATAAAAATCTGAAAATTTTCTAAAAATATAAAAACTTTTCTGTCAAGTTAGTTTGTGGAAGAACTCTGATTCAACATTTCGACGGTTTTGTTTGAAAAAATAGGAATAACTAAATCTTATGTTTAGATTTTGAAAACCTGAAAGATAACTCTCCTTTGAAGTTAACCATAGCTGATATACGTCTTTACATCACACTACACGTGTCGTGAGTTTTTGGAAATTAGATGACAAGTATTTTATGTTTAAAAATTTTTTTAAACAGATAAATGATTTTCTGAGGATCAAATAGGTTTGTTCTGAAATAAGTAATGTCAAGAATAGTTTATGAAGTAAAGCGAATATGAAGGAATGTTATTGATGCCGTAATTGGAACTAAGTCTGAAAAATAACCCATCTGAAACTTGATTGGAATGATTACACACCAAACCCACTAAACACGTCTTTTATCCAAAAAAAAAATAATTGAACTGCCGGTTATATCTTCGTTCGTATTAAATCATCTGATTTTCACGCCAAACTGTCTTTTGTTTTTGGACCTAGGTAACTTGAGTAATTAAGTCCGCTGGGGTGTTTCTACACCTAATGCCCTAAAATCAACTGGTTTGGGTGCATTGGCCCAAAGCTCGCTAAGAAGCCTAGAAAGTCCAGATTAAAACAAAGTCAAGCAAGTGTTCTCTCCGAGTTAAAATTCCTAACGGTTCTTTGTGTGAGAATAATCTTGATAAAAGACAGACTTTTATAAAAAAAATTTAGCGGAGATATGAAGGTTTTACTCTATGATAAAGACTATTGCACGTTCACAGAGGTGTGTATGAAATGAAAACAAGAAAAAGGTGGTGTGAAGAATAAGACCTAGTTTCCTGTTAGGGAAGATAGAAATTCTGAAGTTGAAACTTTACTGGAAAACGAAACTTGAAAAATGCTTAACTCTTTATAAAACTTATGTGATCCTTTTAAAATTGTTATCTAGGCTTTAGTGTGCGACATGATGACTTTAATCGATCCTTCTGGAACTTAGCGACACTATTTGCACTG
Organism: Agapanthus africanus; assembly: GCA_030015575.1. NCBI lineage: Eukaryota > Viridiplantae > Streptophyta > Magnoliopsida > Asparagales > Amaryllidaceae > Agapanthus > Agapanthus africanus. The sequence continues at coordinate 441,243,490 of CM057340.1, read as the reverse complement.
CACGTAAAGACATATAAAATCTGTAGTTAAATAAGAAGTGAGGTGTGAAAAATAAAGGTTCGATAGTCTAGACTTAGGATTATAGAATTGTTATTTTCTGAAACAAAACTTTAGGGTTTTGAATCTTAGTTATTTTACAAAACCAACTTGACCGGATTTTATGGGTAGTATCCGCTGAAAACCCTTAGGAGACAACACTCCTCCTACTAGGGACACCTAGAGGTTTAACGGCTTGTTGCACTTGCTCAGTGCAATCGCGTTCCCTGCGAAAGTGAGGTTAGGAAATTTTTTGTGAATAATTTGGCTTTGCTCGGGACGAGCAAATGATAAGTTTGGGGGTATTTGTTCATATCAGATTTTTGCATTTTTATACCGCCCAATTTTTATCACATTGCATATCGGTAGGTACTCTTGAGCCGTGTTTGCTAGTCAATTGCAGGATACAGGTTCTCGGCTCTAAACGGTGAAATCCATGGAAAAATACGACAAAATCCTAGTTCCTGCCAACCACAGATAAAACACGGGTCTCCGCTCTTTATCCGTCTGTTGCCACACACCAGTTTAGGAGACAAAATGACAAATCAATTGTCACCTTCATGCACAAAGCACTATGGCAACACCAAAACCAAGAAATCTACGCGGAGCTCAAGAAAATCCATGTCCTAAGTCCACCGTTCCCTCAACAAAAATTCTGGAAGAAATGTGGAAGTATTTTCAGAAAATACATGTACCAGACAAGAGGGGACAGCAGACCAGGGCCGTACAGAAAAGCCCATGCCCTGAATCCACCATATCGCGGCGGATCCGCGGCCAATAGGGGGTCTAGGCCGCGGATCCGCGGCCGTATGGTCTCCTCAGCAGAAAACTTTTCAGGGGTAGTTTGGTATTTTTATAAGGGTTCTGATTGTTGCCTTAGGTTTTCCTTCTCCAGCCTATAAATACTCCAGAACTTTGAGAAGGAAAAGGTCCATAATCTTGTATTCTCTTTTGTATGGTTTAGTTGTGTTTCTTCTTTTTCTTCTCATCTCTTCTCCATTAAAACTTGTAATGAGCTTGGTGAGTGAAGAATGGTGAATAAAGAAGATCATTTTATTATCATGCTTGTCTTGCTTTTTCTATAATTGTTGTAATTTTAATTTGTTAACTAGTTGTTGTTATTTCTTGTTGTTTCTTTCTTCTCGCTTTTTCTTTATCCTTAATACGACCATGATGCTTACGCTCGATCCTCACCAAGGTGAGGTCGCAAATAGCTAGTCGTTATCTTCTAATCTCTTTCTTTCTATCTTCCTCTTTTTGTTTTGTTTTATTTTTCCGTATCATGATGTGTGAGTAGTTTAATACTTGTTAGGGTAGGATAAGGGAAGTTTGAGAGAAGGAAATCTCTCTCACTCTTTCCTTGCCCAACAGCTTAATTCGACTCCCGTTAATTAAACCACAATCCGCTCCTTACGGCACCCTATCCTACATGATAGCGGTGATTCCGTAGTGAGACCGGTCGTGGTTGAATTAACCGGAGGTTATGGCTAAGAGCCAAGAACGGACGGACAAGCACCAAAAGGAAGAACTTATGCGTTGGAAAGCCTAGTTTATACTCGCAAGTTCCTTCCCAGTCGTGCTCATCCCCGTTGTTGCCGATTACCGTAACACCGATATTAAGAGGGGCAACGAAAGATGTGGAGACTCCTAACTCAAACTAACCTAATCCTAACTCTAACAAGCTCTCTTTACATATCATTTTACCGCTTAACTAATCACAACAAAATCTGAAAAACTGGACTTAACTCGTTAAAGCATATAGAAAAAGATTCCCATCTCCCTGCCCGTACTCAACCGGCTAGCTACGAGCGAAACCGTCTTGATTATGGTATTTAACTAAAACTTGAACACGCAGAATTACTAACAATCAAATATCACCTTGTTTTACCAAATGGTAATACATTGATTCTGAACGAATGCTATTACATACCGACCCTGATATACAATCTGATATCAGTTTCTTTATTAATTAAAGAAGGATATAATTTTGCAGTACAGGATAATGTTATGAACATCTTCTTGAATCAAAAGTTGATTGGATCAGACTCGGTAAATAATGGCATATACATTCTATCAAACCACAGTTCTTAACATATAAAATACACACAAGAGCAAGATTTCAGAGATGAACGAATCCTTCTTCTGGTATTGTAGACTAGGTCATATCAATGCAACACGACTAGCTAAGTTGCATAAGGATGGATATTTGAATCCGTTTGAATTTACATATTATGACACTTGCCAGTCATGTCTCAAAGGAAAGATGACCAAAACATCATTTACTGGACACCGAGAAAGAGTTACGGAACTCTTGGGACTGATACATAGTGATGTATGTGGTCCCATGTCTATACATGCAAGGAATGGTTCCTCATACTTCATTACATTCACTTACGATCTCTCTAGATATGGACATGTATTCCTGATGAAACACATGTACGAACCTTTTGAGAAATTCAAAGAATATGAGCACGAAGTAGAGAACCAAACGGGTAAAAATATTAAAATCTTACGATCAGATCTAGGAGGAGAATATTTGAGCATGGAATTCCGTGACTATCTGAAAGAGAATGGGATTTTCTCTCAGCTTACTCCTCCGAATACACCACAGCAGAACGGTGTATCAGAGTGGAGGAATCGCACCCTATTAAATATGGTGCGCTCTATGATGAGTTATGCTGAGTTACCTATTTCCTTTTGGGGTTATGCACTGGAGACAGCTGCAGACCACTCCATAAGAGATATGGAAAGGAAAAAGACCATATTTTAATTATGTTAAGATATGGGGTTGTCCGGCATATGTGAAAACACAAAATCCGGACAAGCTCAAGACAAGGTCAGTTCTGTGTAAGTTTATAGGATATCCCAAACATTCGCGAGGGTATATCTTCTACCACTCCGAGGAACAAAAGGTGTTTGTTTCTCGACATACCACCTTTCTAGAAAAGGGTTTTCTTATGAAAGAACTTAGTGGAAAGGAGGTAGGACTGGAAGAGGTTCCAGCTATACAAACTAAGATAGAATATTTGGTAGAACCAGAGGATTCGATAACTTCCAACGAACCTCAGCCTCTCCGCTGATCTAGTAGGGTTCCTCATCCACCTGAGAGACACTACGGTTTTCTCGTTGATGGTGGGAGCGAGGATTGCATCATGGAAGATGATGACCCTACTAGCTTCGAGTAGGCCATCACGAGTGGCGAATCAGTGAAATGGCTGGATGCAATGCGATCTGAGATGGAATCCATGTACACCAACAAAGTATAGACTTCGAAAGTTGCTCCTGAAGGGGTAAAACCCATCGGGAGCCAATGGATCTTTATGAAGAAACTTGGTGTAGATGGAAAAGTTGAGACTGTTTCCCCCAATCAGAGCAAAGCTCTGTCTGAATTTAAAAAATTCAAAAAATTGAAACAACGCTTCAAATCCCTTGGGCTGCGCGCAACGCGCCACGTATCAAAAGCTGATGCGTCAGCACAGTGCCCAAGGCAGCGCGCCCAATCAGAGTAAGGCTCTATTTAAAACAAAATTAAAAAGAAGCAACGCTTCAGATTATCTGCGCTCTGCGCTGCACGACACGTGGCTAGCGCAGTTGCACTGCGCTCTGTGCTGCGCGACACGTGGCAGCGCAGTGGCGCTGCGCTGTGCGCTGCGCGACACGTGGCATCGCAGTTGCGCTGGCGCTCTGCGCTGCGCGACACGTGGCAGCGCAGTTGCGCTGTGCGACACGTGTCAAGCGCGGGTGGCTCTGTGCCAAACAGAATCAAAATTCCAGTAAGATCTTTTTGTTCTTGTTAAAACAAGAAGATTGTCTTCTGTAAAATAGAAGCCCTTGGATCAAAGATCCAACGGTAGGGAAAATTCCCCAACTCACTCAGAAAATGATCTCTTTACCAAATTTTACAAATTAATGGGCACTATATAAAGACCCCTAGACCCCAATTTAAAAAAAAGAAGGATCATCAAGATAAAAAACAACATAGAGAATAGAGAGAGCTCTGAAAAATTGTGAGAAGAACTCAAGAAGAGAAAAAAGGTAAAAACTTTTATAAAAAGAAGAACTTCTTCTGAATGGATCATTGATCTAAGAACAAGATCAATGATCTTCAATAAAAAATAAATAATAACAGTGCCTTCCACTTGCAAAAACTACATTGTTGCGCTCCTGGATTGGCGCAAGCCACCAGAGAGCACCACGTGTCAGCACCACGACCACTTGTGCTATGCGCTTTTAAAAATAGAACATTGCTCTTTAAAGTTGGCACAACTCACCAGAGCGCGCCACGTGTCAGCAGCGCAACAGCACAGCGCACTGGCGCAGTGCACTGCGCACTGCGCTTGCGCTCACCAGAGCATGACACGTGTCACCACTACAAGCGCTTGCGCTCAATAATTGCCCCAAAGCGCCTGACTGTAAGTCCACGTTGCGACCCCCGGTTCTTACGGGGAGGCGGAAACGGTATAAAAATCAAATTTTTAGCGCAAGGGGCAACATGGACTAAGCAAAGTCGGGATCTTTGACTAAACTAAAACTAGCATACTTAGCTAAAGAGAGTTAGCTACTCGGATGGAGATGGTTATACCTAGCTTGTCTTGAACTCCTTCTCTTCAAGCTCCGATGGTGGTCCGATGGCTCCTTCTCGTCGTCTCCGTACGCCGAAGATATATCCACTTGAAAGCTCCAACCTTTAGCTCCTTCTTCGTTCTTTGAAGAAACTAGTTCACTTGGTTTTCTAAACCTAGTGAACTAGAATGAGTAGAGAGGAAATAGAATGGGATTTTATCTATGGTTCTTGATTCTCAACTCATGAGACAAGAGAACCATAGATCAAGAAAGGGAGCAAGAGGTTGAGGGTGAGAGAAAGAGGAGAGCTCAAGAACAAGAGAGAGAATGAGCAAGAAAGAATGAGCAAGTATTTTGTCTCTCACCCTCTCATAATCCAAAGCAATGATAACTCATCATATTAACAAAAGTCTTATGTGATGGTTAGAAGCAACCATAACCATATCATTTCATGCACTCATTTTACAAAAATGAGCAAGTAAACAAAAGTCTTTGCCATGAAATGATGGCTATGGTCATCATGATGGTCAACTAGTCAAGCCTAGTCAACCGGTCAACAAGTCAACAAAAGTCAACAAGTCACCAAAGTCAACAAGTCAACAAAAGTCAACAAGTCAACAACCATATCACCATAATACTTAATTAATATAATAGTTAATCACATATCATATTCTCATTAGGGTTGAGCATAAAGTCAAATAGTCAACGGTCAACAGTCAACAACCCTAATGAGAATCCGCTGCCTCTGCCTCCCTGTCAACTGTGCATACACACCCGCATCCGCGTTCCGAGGAACACGAATGCAAACTGGATAAATCCAATCCCATAAGGTACACTAGGATCTGGCTTAAACCAAAGCCCGCTAGTGTAAACTGTCCGGACACTGTACGTGCACAAGTGCACGGATGTGACCGAACCCTGTCGCAAAACCACGCGACCTGTCGCAATACCATGCGACCTCTACTCTTTTGCCTAAAGGCGAAAAGCTTTCTGTGTGGGACTCTAAAGACTCTACACTACGCTGGCAGTGGGTTTAACCACAGACCGCAAGCGGCACTAGCTGTGCGTAACGGTCCCCAGGTAATGCCGACAAGAAGACCGACGAGGCGAAACCCATCTGAACTCCTACTGAGCCTGAGTGTGACATTCTCCGTACAGTCCGGTCTGTTCGTCTGATACATCGCATGGCGGGCCTAGGGGGCGGTAAACGTCAGTCCCCCAATAGCGGTACAAGTCGTGCCGGAGCGAAGCCCAAAACACCCTGAGATAACACTGGAAACGTACCAGTATATCTCGTTTGCCCTGGCCAGGGACTACTCGTGTAATGGCTCTCCAAGACACAGCGCGATGTCAACTCCCAATACCGGGAGAGACGAATCCTGTCTAACCGTCACTGCCTCCAAGTGCTTCGGGACTGCACCCAACCACCACCTGTTTGCACGACTCCTTTGAGCCGTGGTAGGGTAGTGATCAAAGTACAGTGGGAACACACCCGAGGCGAAGTGACAGTGTCAAGTCAGCGGACTAAGCTGTACTCATGTCACCTGGGAACTGATAACTGACGATAGGTATAATACCAACTAGTCAGTTCCCGACGAGTCCTGTCCAGTGTACCCGTAACCTAACGAGCACCCGCATACTATCTCAAGTACGACGTACTGACGGCTGTGGGACAGACCGTCTCCCACACTGGGATGAGAAGCGCATGCGCTGGTCTACTCCGGAGTATCGATGCCCTGTCTCGATAGTCCTGCGACCAGGGACGTGCATAAGGATGTGCTTATAGATTACCCAGCCCCACTAGTGTGACGGCCATCACATCGCTGGTAATCAAGCAAAGATCCTAAGGGCTCTACTAATGTGTATAGGCGATATACAAAAATAAACACATGTACACATTGAAGTAGAAACAAACCAAGTAGCATACTACTATTTTGAGCAAGATTGTACATACAAGGTGGATATCCCAAGCATCCATTAAGTAATATACAAACTAGTATGATACAGTAATGGCCTCTAGGGCATATACACTAACAATCTCCCACTTGCACTAAGGCCATGTACTGGCGTATCGAAGACCTATCATCTCGATCAGCCGCTCGAACTGAGTCTGGGGCAAGGCCTTGGTGAATGGATCTGCAGTGTTGTCTTCTGAAGCGACTCTCCGAACCTCGATCTCCTGGCGATCCACGATCTCCCTGATCAGGTGATACCGCCTCAAGATGTGCCTGGATTTCTGATGGGACCTTGGTTCCTTCGCTAAAGCTATAGCCCCGTTGTTGTCGCAATACAGAGGTATTGGATCAACAATGGACGGAACCACCTGAAGTTCTTTCAAGAACTTCCTCATCCAGACAGCTTCTTTTGCGGCATCAGATGCAGCGATGTATTCCGCTTCCATCGTCGAGTCTGCAACGGTTTCCTGTTTGGAACTCTTCCAACACACCGCCCCTCCATTGAGGGTAATGACAAAACCCGACATGGACTTGGAATCATCCTTGTCACTCTGGAAGCTGGAGTCAGCAAAGGCCTCGATCTGGAGGTCTTTTCCGCCATACACCAAGAACATCTCCTTAGTCCTTCTCAGGTACTTGAGAATGTTCTTTACCGCTATCCAGTGTTTCTCCCCAGGGTTAGACTGATACCGGCTTACCACACTCAGTGCATAAGCTACATCCGGTCTGGTACACAACATCGCATACATTATAGAGCCTACCGTAGAAGCGTAGGGTATAATAGACATGCGATCCCTCTCCAAATCAGTCTTGGGAGACATCTCTTTAGAGAGGGTGATCCCGTGACAAGCCGGTAGGTTACCGCGCTTGGAATCTTCCATACTGAACCTCTTCAGTATGGTGTCGATGTACCTGGACTGTGAAAGTCCTAATATCCTCTTGGATCTGTCACGGTAGATCCGGATACCCAGAATGTATGAGGCATCACCCAGGTCTTTCATGGAGAACCTGTGTGACAAGAACCCCTTGACAGATTGTAGCATAGGAATGTCATTTCCTATTAAGAGAATGTCATCCACGTATAAAACGAGGAATACTACAGTTCTCGCTACAAATCTACTATAGATACATGGTTCATCTGGATTTTTGATAAAGCCAAATTCTTTGACCGTCTCATCAAAGCAGATGTTCCAACTCCGCGATGCCTGCTTTAGTCCATAGATGGACTTAAGCAACTTGCACACCTTTCCGCTGCTCCCACTCTGAATGAAACCCTCTGGTTGGTCCATATAGACACACTCCTCTAAATTTCCATTTAGAAAAGCTGTCTTTACGTCCATTTGCCAGATCTCATAATCATGGAAGGCAGCAATGGCAAGAAGGATCCGAATGGATTTCAGCATGGCTACTGGAGAAAAGGTTTCGTCATAGTCCAAGCCAGGTCTTTGACGAAAACCCTTTGCTACCAGCCTAGCTTTATAGGTCTCAACCTGTCCATCTACACCAATCTTCCTTTTGAAGATCCACTTGCATCCTACGGGTTTTACCCCGTCTGGAGCAATGTCCAACGTCCATATCTTGTTGGTGTACATGGACTCCATTTCGGTCCGCATTGCATCCAGCCATTTCACTGAGTCAACGCTCTGAACGGCCTGCTGGAAGCTAGTAGGCTCATCATAATCTATGATGCAATCCTCTCTATACCCGTCTATGAGATATCTCTCGGGCGGATGAGACTGCCTACTACTCCTGCAGAGTGGCGCAGGAATGTCCTGTTCTGTTGAACCCTCTGGTTCCACTAAGCTTTCAGTAAAAGTCTGTGGTTCTGGAACTTCTTCCAGTTCTATTGTGTTCCCACTTATCTGGGTTTCTAAAAACTCAGTTTCCAAGAAGTAGGCATGACGAGAAACAAGGACTTTTTGTTCCTCTTCACAGTAGAAGAAATATCCTTTGGAATTCTTTGGATATCCCACAAACTTGCACTGTACTGAGCGTGCCTCGAGCTTGTCCGCATGCTGCTTTTTGACAAAAGCTGGACATCCCCATGTCTTAATATGCTTAAGATAGGGTCTCTTCCCACACCACATCTCATATGGTGTAGTAGGCACGGTCTTAGTAGGTACTCGGTTCAAAAGGTATGCGGCTGATTCTAGCGCATATCCCCAGAATGATCGCGGCAACTCAGCGTTACTCATCATGGACCGCACCATATCCAATAGGGTGCGGTTCCGTCTCTCCGATACACCGTTATGTTGCGGGGTGTATGGAGGAGTAAGCTGAGAGAGAATTCCGTTCTCTTTTAAATAGTCCAGGAACTCGGCACTTAAGTATTCTCCACCTCGATCCGATCTTAGAATCTTAATACTTTTGCCGGTCTGTTTCTCTACTTCATTCTTATACTCCTGGAATTTTCCAAAGGCCTCGGACTTGTGTTTCATCAAGAAGACATAACCGTACCTTGAGAAGTCATCCGTAAAAGTAATGAAGTAAGAATGTCCGCTTCGGGCATGTGTAGACATTGGACCGCACACGTCACTGTGTACGAGTCCCAAGAGCTTGCTCGCTCTTACTCCTTGTCCAGTAAACGGAGTCTTTGTCATCTTTCCTTTGAGACAAGATTGACAAGTGGCATACGATTGATATTCGAACGCATTCAAATATCCTTCTGTATGTAACTTAGTCAACCTTCTCTCATTGATGTGACCCAATCTACAAGGCCATAAGAAAGTCTGATTCATTTCCGGAGACTTTCTTTTGTGTGTATTCTGGACATTGAAAATCTGTGGTTGGTTTAACACGTATATACCATTACTCAATGTACCTGACCCAATCAAAACTTGATTAAGGTGAATGTTTACAACATTACTTACAAACGCAAATTCATAACCTTCTTTAGAAACTAAAGATACAGAAATGATATTACAAGTTGCGTTGGGTACAAAAAAGCAATTACGCAAAACCAAAACATGTCCATCTGACATTCCCAGGTGATAGTCCCCCACGGCTTTAGCATCCATGCTAGCTCCGTTCGCAACTTTGAGGGTCATGTCACCTGCCTTCAAAACCCTACGGTTTCTCAACGCCTGCAAAGAATTACAGATATGAGATCCTGATCCGGTATCCAATACCCAGGAAGTAGAGTTTATTGAAAGACAATTTTCAATAACATACACACCTGAAGCTGAAGCTGCAACCTGCTTCAATTCCTGTGTTCTGGCCTTCCAGGCCCTGCAATCATTCTTCCAGTGTCCTTTCTTATGACAATAGAAGCATTCTTCCTTATCCACAAGCTTCCCCGCTATCTTTGTTGCTTTACCTTTTCCCTTCGTATCCACTTTACTAACACCGCCCCTTGGTTTGGCGGGGGCCTTCTTCTTCTTTCCCTTGGCTTTCGCCTTGGACCTAGAAGAAGATGATCCTCCTACAAACAAAGTGGATGTTTCCCTACCTTTCTGTAGGGTGCCCTCTGCGCTCCTCAGCATGTTGAGGAGCTCTGAAAGTTCAACCTCTTTTTCCTGTAGGTTGAAGTTCAGTATAAACTGGGCGTAAGTGGAAGGAAGGGACTGGAGAACTATATCCGTATATAGCTCACTCTCCAATGTGATCCCTAGGTCAGCGAGCTCCTCAATGAAGCCGATCATCTTTAGCACGTGCTCGGCTACTGATGATCCGACGGCCATTCTTGTCGAAAATAACTTTTTCGACGCTTCGTATCTTGCGATACGTGATTGCTCTCCATACAGTTCTTTTGTATGGAGCAATATGGATTCCATGTCCATATTCTCATGCCTCCTCTGATGTTCGTTGTCCATCGAGGCAAGCAGGAGGCACTTGGCCTTCGCGCTATCAATCTCCCAAGTCTTGCGGATTTCCTTATCCGCGACACTGGAAGTTGGACCAGGGACAGGGGGAGCTTTGGTGGTAAGAAGATACCCCAGCTTGTCATAAGTGATTGCTATCTTGACATTCCTGAGCCAATCTTTGTAGTTTGGCCCTGTCAGTTTGTTTTTATCTAGGAGTAACTTAAGTCCAGTCATGTTGATTGGTCGCTGCAATTAGGAGAGAGAAGAAGAAACACTCAGCATGATGCTCTTGCAAGTTTAGAGTGGTTTTTAGTTTGTCTAAACAGGATGGCTCCCACTGTTTCTCGAATCCCTCCTCAAACCATAAAGGAAGAATTAGTCAGGATCAATCCCACCGTACAATACTTGCTTAACCGTTCTGCCAGGCCGGTGTCGGTACTTCGAGGGAGGTTTTCCAACGCTTTCGCGAAGTTCCTTAATTAAAGAACCTCTTTTCCCTGGGGGCGTAGCCCCGCTAACACCTTTCTAGGCACCTACTAGGTTTATAGCATTGATCGTTAAGTGAGAAATTTCCCGAGGAGTAGCATATACTCACAGTAGGATCGGGATCCAAATATCATTGCGTGACGAAACTGAAGGAATCCTACCAGAATCATCACACTCCAAATGGTATGCAAATCTAGCAAGTTTCAGTACTTATGAAACTCCCGATGTGGATTTTTGCCCCATGCTCTTATGACCTTGACTTTGGCCAACAAATCATAAGTCACATGTCAAGTTCTGCCCGTCGTTCTCCAGGTTAATTTGAATCCACCCGCACCTACCCTTGACTTTGGCCAACAAGGCAGTACGACTGTTCCAAACCAACGCATCTATCTATGCTGCACATGAATACCCAATAGCTACCAATCACTGTGCCTTGACTTTGGCCAACAAACACAGCTTGAATACTATTGACTATTCATGTGAAACGACGGAGGGCTACGGATGGTTTTGGCAAAACCGTGAACGTAGTGAACTTGATTTGGTCGATGGAACGAGATAGCTTTTAAAAGGAGTGGCTCAAGCTCCGCATTTAAAAGTTGTTTTTGAAAAGAACCGAGTGGTTTTTCGAAAGTGTTCCAACGACTTTAACTTGGTTTATTATCTTGCATTAGTTCTTTTAATGCGTGATATTCTTGCATTAGTTCTTTTAATGCGTCCCATCATTTAATCCTACCATTGCAGAAAACAACCAAAATATGACGTACGCTTATGCCATTCGCATTCGCCACGGGGCCCCGTCATTACCCGTTAGGTTACTTAACTAACGACAGAGCGGGGGCTGGGCTAGCGCGTCTGTAAAACATAAGCAACGCCTAAATAATATCATATCTAGATATACTGCAATGATAAACATTTCAGATCACAGATAAATACATTGGATATACTAGCAATCTGTAATTTGTACGAGCCTGTAACAAAAACAGATAACACGGTCGCGGTGAATAGCCAAAACCCCACCCAAGACCCCTACGGGTGCGGCAAACTACCCGCCAAGTACCCGAAGCGTAGCAACCTCCCTCATCTCCATGAGTAGGCCACTCGACACTTCGGCATACCCGGTAGTTTGTGCACCCCTTCCATGGGTCTATCCTAGGAGCAAAAACAGTAAAAAGAAATTATACAATGACGGCTACAACCCCGACCCGGTTGTGCGGCCATACAAATAATTATTACATCAATTTACAAATTTACATGAATTGCAAGAAAAGAAAACTCTCGTCTCACAACCCCCGGCTATTCACCCACGACAATCCAACATATTTATATACACATTCCAGCACATTACAGATCATGTATAACCCCGACCAATCGACTTATAGCGATTAGCCGACGTTCAATACATGCAAACATCACAGATATAACCATCATAGTCAAAGTGCAGTGAAGTTCGGAAAAAATACGGAATTATAGGACCCCAAAAGGAAATTTCTTTTCTGGAAAATCTGGGCACATATAATATATTCCAAAAATCCCAAAACCAATACAGACACACACTGCACGAAAAACGATGTAGAGAAGACGACAAAGCGCGGCGCTTCCGCGGCAAATGCCTACCTGGTGCGGCGGAAGCGCGGCGGTTTGAAGGAAACAGTGGACCGTTTTTCATGGGTGTTCACACAAAACCCTGAGCCGAATTTAGGAGTATAAAGTTTTTCATTTTGACCAGAAAAAATTTCAACAGAAACTCAGGTTTTGCAAAAGTTAGGTTTTTGGATTTTTTTTCGGTTCCGAACTTCGTTACACTTTACTACCAAGCTAGTTTAAGTTTAACCTGGCTCTGATACCACTGTAAGTCCACGTTACGACCCCCGGTTCTTACGGGGAGGCGGAAACGGTATAAAAATCAAATTTTTAGCGCAAGGGGCAACATGGACTAAGCAAAGTCGGGATCTTTGACTAAACTAAAACTAGCATACTTAGCTAAAGAGAGTTAGCTACTCGGATGGAGATGGTTATACCTAGCTTGTCTTGAACTCCTTCTCTTCAAGCTCCGATGGTGGTCCGATGGCTACTTCTCGTCGTCTCCGTACGCCGAAGATAGATCCACTTGAAAGCTCCAACCTTTAGCTCCTTCTTCGTTCTTTGAAGAAACTAGTTCACTTGGTTTGCTAAACCTAGTGAACTAGAATGAGTAGAGAGGAAATAGAATGGGATTTTATCTATGGTTCTTGATTCTCAACTCATGAGACAAGAGAACCATAGATCAAGAGAGGGAGCAAGAGGTTGAGGCTGAGAGCAAGAGGAGAGCTCAAGAACAAGAGAGAGAATGAGCAAGAAAGAATGAGCAAGTATTTTGTCTCTCACCCTCTCATAATCCAAAGCAATGATAACTCATCATATTAACAAAAGTCTTATATGATGGTTAGAAGCAACCATAACCATATCATTTCATGCACTCATTTTACACAAATGAGCAAGTAAACAAAAGTCTTTGCCATGAAATGATGGCTATGGTCATCATGATGGTCAACTAGTCAAGCCTAGTCAACCGGTCAACAAGTCAACAAAAGTCAACAAGTCACCAAAGTCAACAAGTCAACAACCATATCACCATAATACTTAATTAATATAATAGTTAATCACATATCATATTCTCATTAGGGTTGAGCATAAAGTCAAATAGTCAACGGTCAACAGTCAACAACCCTAATGAGAATCCGCTGCCTCTGCCTCCCTGTCAACTGTGCATACACACCCGCATCCGCGTTCCGAGGAACACGAATGCAAACTGGATAAATCCAATCCCATAAGGTACACTAGGATCTGGCTTAAACCAAAGCCCGCTAGTGTAAACTGTCCGGACACTGTACGTGCACAAGTGCACGGATGTGACCGAACCCTGTCGCAAAACCACGCGACCTGTCGCAATACCATGCGACCTCTACTCTTTTGCCTAAAGGCGAAAAGCTTTCTGTGTGGGACTCTAAAGACTCGACACTACGCTGGCAGTGGGTTTAACCACAGACCGCAAGCGGCACTAGCTGTGCGTAACGGTCCCCAGGTAATGCCGACAAGAAGACCGACGAGGCGAAACCCATCTGAACTCCTACTGAGCCTGAGTGTGACATTCTCCGTACAGTCCGGTCTGTTCGTCTGATACATCGCATGGCGGGCCTAGGGGGCGGTAAACGTCAGTCCCCCAATAGCGGTACAAGTCGTGCCGGAGCGAAGCCCAAAACACCCTGAGATAACACTGGAAACCTACCAGTATATCTCGTTTGCCCTGGCCAGGGACTACTCGTGTAATGGCTCTCCAAGACACAGCGCGATGTCAACTCCCAATACCGGGAGAGACGAATCCTGTCTAACCGTCACTGCCTCCAAGTGCTTCGGGACTGCACCCAACCACCACCTGTTTGCACGACTCCTTTGAGCCGTGGTAGGGTAGTGATCAAAGTACAGTGGGAACACACCCGAGGCGAAGTGACAGTGTCAAGTCAGCAGACTAAGCTGTACTCATGTCACCTGGGAACTGATAACTGACGATAGGTATAATACCAACTAGTCAGTTCCCGACGAGTCCTGTCCAGTGTACCCGTAACCTAACGAGCACCCGCATACTATCTCAAGTACGACGTACTGACGGCTGTGGGACAGACCGTCTCCCACACTGGGATGAGAAGCGCATGCGCTGGTCTACTCCGGAGTATCGATGCCCTGTCTCGATAGTCCTGCGACCAGGGACCTGCATAAGGATGTGCTTATAGATTACCCAGCCCCACTAGTGTGACGGCCATCACATCGCTGGTAATCAAGCAAAGATCCTAAGGGCTCTACTAATGTGTATAGGCGATATACAAAAATAAACACATGTACACATTGAAGTAGAAACAAACCAAGTAGCATACTACTATTTTGAGCAAGATTGTACATACAAGGTGAATATCCCAAGCATCCATTAAGTAATATACAAACTAGTATGATACAGTAATGGCCTCTAGGGCATATACACTAACACTGACAAGCCACTGTCAGATAATTAATGCACTGTATTATTTACAGAAGGACCAAGCCCAATTAAAAAAGGCCTAACAGGCCTAATAAAATGCTATGCATTATTTTAAAGAAGGGCAGAGCCCAAACAGATGCTCTGCATCATTTATAAACGGACAGAGCCCAAATCAAAAAGGCCTAGCAGGCCAGAATAAAATGCAGTGCATTATTAAACAGGGGAATAGCCCTAGCACAGGCCTAATAGGCCATAGATAAAAAAAGTTGAATATTCTCAACTGGACTTAGCCCAATCATGGCCGTAAGTCCTCAAATTAAATTGACTGAGCAAGACTACTCTCCTAAATCAATTTACACCCGGTTCAAGGGTACATCTCCGAACACCTCTGACACCTATCGTTGTAATCCTTCAACGACGTCAGAGAGGTGATGGGTCCCGACAACCACACATCGATACGGACTGCGGGGTCCTTAAACTCGTGGACCGAAACGTCCTTAAACTAATATTCATCCCAAAATGGGAATGTTGGACCGAAATGTCCTTAAACTAATGTTCGTCCCCAAATGGGAATGATGGACCACCATGTCCCTAAACTGGAAATCGACCGCAATGTCATTAAACTAAACAATAGAGCCAATTGCTCACTTGTCGGATCCAAACGATCCCGTTAAGTTGATCTTAGTCTGGAGATTAGGCTAACGTATCCTTAATGAACATTTAACTTGATCTTAGCCTCAATATGGCTAACGTATCCTTAAACTAAAACACCAAACCCAAATCTAAGTAAATACGGATTTGGACTAATCCACGTCCTACGGGCGGCGGCATCACTTAGTCTTCGTATACAATCCACGGGAAACCACAAACAAAACAAACACCCATGACACGAAGTGAAATTCTGGAGAAGGAGAAAGTTGTTACCGCGATGCGGTAGCGTAATTAACTGCAGGGGCTTGCGCCTGCAGGGAAGAGCGTCCCCACAATCAAAAACCCCTCAAGCGAGGGGGAATCTGATGAAGTCTGCTAAATCGGCCGCATCCTTCTAAAGTTCCGATACACGGTGCCATAAATCAACTTGGCATCTTCGGAGAGGTGGACGGATAAAACCAAATAGCATCTGCCCCGAATTTCAGGCAAGACGTTTATCGCGTCTCCGTCGCGTCTTTCGGAGGGGAACAGATTCTGGCACGCCCGGTGGGACCTTTTCCTCTTTCCACTCCACACTTCGTGTGTCGTCTTCGCGAACGAATCGCGGTTTGTTAATGGTTGCCTTTGGATTTCAAGTTACTAAGATTTGGTCTTTTGCCTGGCGCAGAAATCAAGCATCAAAGGCCTCCAGCTGCTCGAGCTGCTCAAAGTGCCAGTGCAACCAACGCTCAGCCTCACCTGGAGGTGTAGCCTATAGGCCTCAAGCGGCCTCCATCCTTGCCATGCCGGTGGGCCAGGTGACCCAGGCCACCACCGGTCTATTTTCGCTACCATGCTCCCGCCTACAAACTTCACCATGCCAGTGCCCACACCAGAAGCGAACAAGAAGTCGGTTTTCGATCGGCTCACTGCTACAACGGCCCCTTTCAACGGGTCTTCCAATATCAAACCGGCAGCCTCTGTCTTTGCCAGGCCGAGCCAGAACTCTGATGGGCCCGCCAAGAAGCCCATGAACCCTGAAGTGGCCATCCCGAGGAAGATAGCCACCTCTACTCCTGAAGTCGTCAAGGCGGCTTCTCCTGTTAAAGAGTCGGTCTTTTCAAGGCTGACTATTTCGGCTCCTGGTCCTACTCGAGGATCTGTCTTTAACAGATTGAACATTGCCACTCAAAAGACAACATCAGTCATTAAGAGGCTGGTACCGGCAGCGCCTCATTCGGACAGGGGGCAAGACGAAACTGCCCCTATCTCCGAGCCAGTCCCAATGGCTCGTCACACTCGACGTCGCCACTGGCACCGAGTAAGGAAGGCCGGGGGCAACTCCCCCTCAGGGCTAACTCCACCGGCTCCGATGACGGAAGTTAATGCTGCTGTTCCAACTGGGAACAGCTTTGAACCGCTAAGGAGGGTACTTAAGAACTCTCCAACTGCTATGCTAAAAAGATCTGCTCCACCTGCGGAGAGGGTTATAGAAACGAAGCTGGAGCAGCCCCCTCAACGGCTGTCCTCCAAGATTTATAAGGTCTGGCGGAGAGTTCAAGACTCGGTAATCGACCAAGATCACTCTCGCCAACAGAAAAGGGCAAAAGTGCAAGAAGAAAAGAACCGTCCGGACGAACAGCAAAGGACGACCACCACCAGGGTGCCTGCTGCGACGGCCCCCTCAACTTCAACGGCCCATAAGAGAAGGAGGTCGGAGAAAATTCCCACGCCCACGGCAAATGTCAAAGGAGGCGAGCCTAAACGCCCTAAGTCTGGGGGCATTGTAGTCCATACTGTATACATGGCGTCGGGAAAGGAGGACAGCCGTGCATCTACAGGTCATAGACCGCTTACACGATCAGTGACCAAAGCTCAGGAGCAACAGCAGAAGCTCCAAGAAATAATGAATGCGATGGCCGCACTCACTGGGCCAAAAGAAAGTCCCGAAGCATCCTCGGATCAACGCCATGAGCAAGAAACTGACGCTGAATTCCTTCGTAAGGTACTGAAAAAGAAGGACAAAGAGGCTATAGAACAAGCATCCAATATAATACGAATGGCCCTCCTGTTCCTGGACATGGTGGGTATGATGATCCAGCAAGATCCTCCTGCTGAAGAAGATCCTCCGATCGTCCTTGAAGACGACAGGGGAGAAACGTCAAATCCTCCACCGGCTCTGTCAATAGCCAAGGAGGAGACAATCTCCAAAGCAGACTTGGACGAATATATAGACCAACAGATATGGGTTTATCATGCGACTGAGGCAGCCGGTCAGGTCGTAAAAACAGGACGACCATATCCGAGATGGTACGATCAGATAAAGTACCTGCCGAGCTTTACAATATCGAAATTTCATGTCTATAAGGGGACGGGCAATCCCACTAGCACGTTGCCCAGTTTAGAGCACTTTGCGGCAACACCGGCAGTGATCATAAACTGTTGCTTCGCCAGTTCGTCGGCAGCTTGTCAGATACAGCGTTCGAGTGGTACTCTGAGCTCCCAAACGACTCTATCAAGACATTTGCGGAGATGGAACTGCTGTTTACCCAGCGTTTCGCAAGCTCCAGTGAACGCACCCCGATGACGGCATTGATTAATGCCAGGGTGAAGACAGGCGAGACATGCGTCCAATACGCGATACGGTGGCGGAACTTATGGTCAAAATGTGAACAACGCATCGAAGAGGCTCCTGCGGTAGGCATGTTTGTGGGAACCCTTGATCCGCAAGCGACCATCTCATAATTTATGATGTTCTTCAAGCCGACTACCTTCCAGGCCCTAATCGACAAGCTAGCTCAAATGGATCAAATGGGCCATAGACCTCCCCCTCCAAAGCCGGACTCTCGAAATGAGAAAGGGAAGGGAAAAGCAATCATTGTCGCTAATACTCAACAACAGCCGAGCAACTTGAAACCGGCTGTCCGTCAAAATAATATGCGTCCGCACGTACCCCTTGAGGAGAGGCTAGGACGTCCTTACTCGTTTCCGCGAGATAAAACGAGGAGATTGTTCGACCTGGCCTTGCGCAACCGACTGATAAATCTGCCGGATCCAAGACGTCCGTGATCGCACGCTAAAAGCGTGTCGGATGTTCAAAGTTCTAAAGTTTTCCGCGATCAGGACGGTGTCGCTATGCAGCTAGCCGGTTGAGCACGGGTCGATCCACAGGGAGATGGTTGTATGTCCTTTCTTGTTTTAGACGAGTCAATAAAGAATTTGTATGAGTTTGTTCAATCTAACCTATGTGTATTATTTGCAAGTATAAAGTTGTTAAGAAAAAGATACGAAATTGTAAGCTAAAGAAATCCGCACTCAAAACCTTTGAGCCGAGTCTTGACCAATTGAAGCTAGAGCAATCGGCAACAACGTGGATTAGGGGATTTAAGCGCGGTATTCGTGGAATCCGGCTTATTTACCCTTGTCCTTCCGTTCTTCTCTCTTGCTTTCGCCTCCGGCCAAACCGAACGCAACCGGTCGCGGTTAGGAATCACCGTTACCTTGTTAGGGTAGGGTGCATAACGGAGCGCTTGCGTATGGTTTGGGCGAAGATCAATGGAAAATAAAGGGAAAAAGTAATGAGCAAGGAAGTATTAACTTACAATATCGTATTGATTCTTAACAACAACAACAATTACAACCATTCACAAAATGAACCAAAGAAAGCAAAAGAAAAGAACAAAGAAAAGAAAAGATTACAAGTAAGTAAGTGCATGAATTTAAATTGCAAATAAGTAAAGCAAGATAATAAAAAGCAAGTAATAAATAAGCAATAAAAAGAATTAGAAACTAGAACTCAAGACGAGCATGGGATCAATAGCCAACCCTTAAACTTGCAAGCTCAATCAAGAGGTTGCAAGATCAAGAGAAGGGTAGAGAACGCATGTGAAATGAAGTGCTAATTCCATAAGAAAATACGACCCTTGAGATCAATAACTAACCCTTAACCTTTCAAGCTCAATGAAGAGGTTGAAAGATCAAGAGGAAGCAAAAATCTCAAGGGGAAGTTAAACTAACAAGAAAGATACAAAAAGCCTCATCTTCATTAACATCCACTCAATGCTCTCACTACATTTCCATGGAGGAAGAATGAAGAAGAAGAAGAAGAATAACAAAACTACACTAAAACCTACAAAAGAGGCACAAAGAATGGACCCCTTGCTTGGCTCAGTTCTGGGGTATTTATAGGAGGGTAATGGCAAACCTAGGGCAACAATCTGCCCATAAATAGAATGACCAAACAGCCCCCAAAAGACGACACCATGCAGAGACTATAGGGCCGCGGTTCCGCGGCTTAAGCCTGCTTATGCCGCGGAACCGCGGCTATATTAGGGAATTGGGCTGTGGGCTTTTGTGGAGATCCTTGGTTTGCTATAGTCTGCTGTGTAGTATATGACTTTTCTCATAATCTCTTCACAATTATTCCAGAATTTTAGTAGATCAAAAGGTGATGTGATGTGGATCTTTTGCCATGATTTCCTCGAGCTCCGCGTAGATTTCTTGGATCTTGTGTTGACATTGAGCTTTGTACATGACATGACAATCGATTTGCCATTTTGTCCCTTAAACTGATATGTGGCAACACACGGATAGAGAGCGGAGACCCGTGCATTTATCTGTTGTTGGCAGTAATCCGGAATTTGTCGTACTTTCCATGGATTTCACTGTTCAGAGCCGAGAACCTGTATTCTGCAAATATGTAGCAAACACTGATCAAAAGCACCTACCTATAAACACACGAGCGTAAGAATGGGTGGTATAAAATGCAATATTCTGGTACGAACAGTCCGTCGCAGCCAAATGGTGTCAACGATCCCAACTACTGTCCCTATCATCGAGTACTGGGTCATCCGATCGAAGATTGCTACGTCTTTAAAAATTGGATTGAGGACTAGTACCAACAAGGAAAGTTCACCTTGTCTGACAGATGGAAGGTGAATCCGCCGCAGCCTCACACCCCTAAAAGGATGAATACACCAGGGGCAACATGCTCCCTCGTTGAAGAAGCCCCGTGGGAGGTTGTCCTATCAGCTAAGACAAAGAGGATGCTAAACGAGCTTCAGACATGCCCAGCGATCAGGTGGAAAAACCCGTTGGAACCGCAGGTCATTGAAGGGATGTTGAAGCCGCGTCCAACTCCAAAGACCGATGGTGGTAGCCCAAGCACTCACAACCAGCCGTCAAAATCTTTGAAGAAGAAGACGAAGAAATCCAAGAAGCCTGTGATGCCTGGCGACAAGCGCACAGACTTACAAAGACAGATTGACGCGCTGGAGGAATATAACCAGAAAGCACGGACTCCCTTCACACTCCAGGAGTTCCTCAACTACGTCTTTCAAGAGGAAGATGAGGGAGAGAGTTCGTCGGATGAATCCGAGGAATACGTGGCGAGCTTTCATATGATTTCCCATTCGTTTACAGACGATGAGGAAACTCCTTACACTGAAAAGCTGGGGGCAGATCCTAAACCGGAAATTGTGGGGCCATCGGATGAAACAATTGACGCATTCCTCAATGAAGCTCTGTTGAAAAGTAAAGCTGATCGGGAACGCGAGACGTCCATATTTGAAAGGGCCAAGCGACTGCGACTTGACGAAAGAGTTGAGACACTCCAACTGAAGCAAAGTACGTCCACCGCAGATAAAAGCAAATTCAAGATGAGGAAAAGGTTTGCTAAAGCCATATCAATGGGTATGAAGCTACCATCCTCTGAAGGAAACATTACAGGTGAAGCGGAAATGCACCCCTCCTACTGCTTATATCATCGGAATAATTCGCACTCCACCGATGAGTGCAAAGATTTCAATAGATGGTGGAAGGGATATGTTGCTCACCGACAACATTTCAAGCGGGAGAAGCGCAAAACTCGTCGGGAGCAGAATGGTACGACCGAGGGGCTCAACAGAATTATCGGTGATTTTCACATGGTTAACACCGGGGGTTCGCAAGTGCTCACATTCGGGAGCGATTCTGACAAGGAGCTGGCTCTTAGCCCCCTCTTTAGAGAGTCCACCTCAGGAAAAGAAGAAGAGCCGAAGCTCTGCGAAAATATCCGGCTGCGTAATCGGACGCTACCCGAAAAGAATCTCGGACCCTCAAATAAAAAAGATAAAGGGAAAGAAAAGGTCTCTGAGGATATCGCCCTAGATGACCAAGTCATGGAAGAGCTAACTGCCAAGGACCCGCCGAAGAAAAAAAAGGTGGATTACAACGTCTTAGCGCATCTGAGAAAGCTACCCTCGCAGCTCAGCATTCTTGACGCCCTTTTACTATCAAAAGAGGCATGGGATTCATTAATCAAGGCACTACAGGAGCCGGAGCAATTCCAAGCTTTTCTCGCCGAAGAAAAGATGAAGGATGAATTGGAAGAAGTGCACACGACCGATGTCACTTTCGGTGATGAAGACCTTCTCCTAGGGACGTGCGAACACAATCGCCTCCTCTATGTCTCAGGATACTACCATGATATAAAGATAGGCAAAATCTTGTTCGACATTGGATCTTCCGTTAATCACCTTAACGTGCGGGTGTTAAAAGAAATCTGCATGAGCGTCCAGCACCTTGCTGGGGATAAGATCACCATCACCGGGTTCGACTCCCAATCATCAAGAACTCTTGGGTCTGTGATACTGACGCTACGCTTTAGGCTACTTGTCACGGACATTAAGTTCCACGTTATAAACGCCAAGACATGCTACAATGTTCTGCTCGGACGACCATGGTTACACGAGTATAATATCATCCCTTCTACACAACATCAGTGTATAAAATATTTTTAGGACGGTCTCGAGTATACCGTGATGGGAGAACTGAACCCATTCTCTGTGAACGAAGTCCGCAAATATGAAGATGCCAAATACTTCTTACCAGATTTCGAAGACACGGAGAGGTGTCACAAGCCGGAGAACAAAGCTAACGCCACCATCCCTGTCTTCGGGAGTGATACCGAGGAGGAAGAGGAGATAGTTTATTCGGGTCCACCCCAATATAATAAGCCGGGACTATCCGCTCCTACATTGATCTTTGGTAGTGACTTAGAAGATGAGGTCCATGCTGTATTCTCTGCTCGGCCTTCAATACAAACGTCCGCTGACGAAGAGCAAAGTCTACAAGTCGCCATGGTTCCACTTGAACACCAAAAAGAACTGGATGCGCTCGATACCTATAGTGTAGAAGAGCTACGAACGTTCTATGTCCCTCCTAGGCGAGAAGGCGAAAATGCAATTCTATTCTACCGCTCTGAAGAAACCAAAGTGAAGAAAGAAATCTGGCACGGTATGGATCCCACGCTTGACAGGCTTCAGCCCATTCGTCTGCCCAGATATTATATAGAAGGGTTGAAGAGGTTGCTAAAGCGCTAGGGGATATCCTTCAAACAGACCGCTCGAAAAGCCAAATTCTATGACAGGGTCTGGAACGTTCCCGGGACTCAGCATAAGTTGCCTAACGGGAGAATAGAAACAATCGGGCTTGGTTACATTCGGTCCAAGAAACGAGAGCTACTCCATGATTGCTATGTCGTGCATGACTTCAATGAAGAAGCGGATGCTCAATGGGAGGACGCTAATCTCGAACCAGTAAAAGTTCCTGATGCAAAAGTGCCCAGTCCGTCGTTCGAAGAACAAATGAACAAGCTTATAAGGGAAGCTGGCCAAAAAGTCAGAAACGACCACAACCGTGAGATGGCCATCTACGAGAAAGCCAAAACGCAACGCCTCCTCCAACAGGCCATGAAAGATGAAAGTGCCGCTCCCTGTCAACCTGGTATAAAAAAGGTTCGACGCAGAGGCAGAAACAGTTCAAAAAGCGAAAAAGGCGCTCGACAGCAACAAAGTAGGACTAATAAGCCACGCAAGTGGGAATCAAGTGGTCAAGATCTATCCCTCATGAAGAAAATGGGTCGAGCATACTCTTTCCCTCAAGATAGGACGAAGAAAATACTTGACCTCGCACTAAAACATCAGATGCTCACACTACCGGAGTCCAAGCACCACGAACAAGCAGACGAAGTTCCTCACCCAAACTATTGCTCTTATCACCGAGTAATAGGGCATCCTCTCGAAGACTGCTTCACCTTCAAGAATTGGGTCAAAAATCAGTATCAGCTTGGCAAATTCACTCTGTCTGACAACTGGAGGGTAACGCCGCTACAGATGCACGAACCCAAAGCCACGAGAGCAGAGCCAGACCCACATCGGTCTTCGAAGCGAGCTCGTAATTGTCATATGATAACAATATCAAAAGAAGAGCCCGAGAATATGGATGACCATCCCTGGTGCTTTGAAAACAGCAACGACGAGGTGATCTCAGAATTCCCACCAGTGCCAAAAGAGCTGGAAGATGGAATACATACTGTAGGGTTCCTAGGCACGCTCAAGAGGTCTTACAAGGCATCAACCATGCCAATTTCAAATTTTTCCGGTGCCAAGAAACCCAAATATAGATCGTTAACTAGAGAATAGGCGATGCAGGCAAGTTAACAACTTAACTAAAAGGAAAGAGACTACAACCTTTGTAGATCCGGTCCTCCACTTCCTTGGTTCCATGATGACGTCCCTCCGCTGTACCCATCGGAATCCTAGACTCTCGCGGTGGTTTCATCGGAGAAAAGATCGGGCTAGGTCGTCGACTTCGATGCTGAAGATGATCTACGTCGAGGCAACTCAAGATCAGCTCCAACTTCACCAAGCCATGAAACTTGCGAAGAAAACACCCTATACTACATGGAAAGTTGTAGAGGATGAAGAAATAGGAAGTGGGTTCACTTTAGAATTGGATTTCTCACTCTTTTTCTCATTTCACCATTGAAGCTAGCAAGCTTTCATGAAGCTTGATGAAGATGATGAAGATGAAAAAATAAAAAGAATTATCTTGAAAAGAAAATTCCATTCATTCTTATCATAATGCAACCTTGGTTAAGTGTAGAGAATAAATTAGGGTTAGGTGAATGGTTAGGTTTAGGCAAAAGACAAAATGGTAGATAATCTAAAGAAGCTTCATGAAGCTAAAGCAAAGAAACAAAATTAGCCATCATTTTCATTTTGCCAAAAAAAGAATAAATGAATGAATAAATAAATGAATAAGTAAATAAACAAAACCCTAACCATTCACTTAAACAAGGTTTAAAGTAAACATACACCCAAACTTGCATGATACAATTAAGTGCACAAAAAAATATATCACATATACAATGTGCACATCAAGTGAGAAAATCCTTTTTAAGTGAACAAATACTAGTTAATGTAAAGTAATATATCTAATATATAATTATACATTAAATCATTAAATAAACACTTGATTTAACGATCTGGTCATATGGCATATGACCGACTAATATCCAATGTATCGACTTATCGAATCAATCTTCGATTTGATAACTAGGTTATATCGCATACAACCAATCAATACATTCATCGCGAGAATAAAATACGGTATCACATACACGCATTATTCTCGGTCCCGCACATATCTCATATGCGCTCCTATTTCATTTTGCTTGAGCCTGGAAACCTCTGTGTAGGACTCTAAAGACTCGTCAATACGCCGGCAACAGGTGATGATCATATCAAACACCCACAAGCCGCAAGCGGTCTGCTAAACGTAACGGCCACCCGGGTATTGAGCGATCAGATGATCGACGAGCAAGCCCGCTCACACTCCTGTGAATCCAACCAGTAACACTTACCGTACAGTCCGGTCTGTTCGTCTGATATGTCGCATATCTCGCCTAGGGGTGGTAAACGTCAGACCCCAATAGCTCGATAAGTCATGCCGACGTAAGGTCCATAACATGTGTGAAACTACTGATAACTCTTACCAGTATATCACTGCAACCCTGGCCAGGGATTTCCAGTTATGGCCAGTCGTGCATAGCGCAACATCAACCCCCAATACCGGGAGAGACGAATCCCCTCCTATCGCTCATTGCCTCCATATGAATCGGGACTGTACCCAAAAGCCACCTGTTTGCACGACTCAGTAGAGCCATGGTAGGGTGGAAATCAAAGCACAGTGGGAGACACACAAGACTCTATGACCATCTTGGGTCAACAGACTAAGCTGTACCAGTGTCACCAGAGAACTGCCATCTGACGTGAGGTATAATACTGTCTGGGAGTTCTCGACGAGTCCGTTCAGTGTACCCAGTCTCCACTGAGCACCCGCATACCATCTTTGATGTCAAACACCAATGAATATGGGATCATCCATCGCCCATCACATGGGTCGAGAAGATATACGCTAGTCTACTATGGAATATCGATGCCCCGTCTCGATATTCCCACGACTAGGAACATTGAAGGATATACTCATGGACTACCCAGGCCCCACTAGTATGATCCGCATCACAGTCTGGAAGTCGAGTACACATCCTAAGGGCTTTATCAACATGTAACAGAGAGACAGAAAGTATACATGTTAAGATAAAGAGCAACCAGATAGCGTACTATCATGTCGAGCAAGAAAGTCCTACCTATATATGTCCCAGCATCCACTACAATATACATCCAATGTACGGTAATAGCCTCTAGGGCATACATATAACTAACAATCTCCCACTTGCACTAGGGCCATCTGTAGCAGTGGTTGCAGTATCTAATACACAACCATCCCATAAAATTCTCTCTTTGGGAAAAGGCCTTTGTGAGTGGATCCGCCGTGTTGTCCTCTGAGTCTATTCTCCCAACCTCGATCATCCTGGAGATCAACTATCTCCATGATCAGGTGATGCTGCCTCATAATATGTCTGAGTCACTGATGGGACCAGGGTTCTTGGGCCAAAGCCATACTTCCATTGTCACACAATGGTGGGAACCTAGTTCATCTTATGAACCAATATACACCCAAACTGCCTCATTGGTAGTATCTTTAATAGCGATGTTACCAGCCTTTATCGTCTAGTTTGCCACAGTATCTAGCTTGGAACTCTTCCAACATACCGTCCCTCTACTGAGAGTAAAGACATTGCCTGTGACTGACATTCAGTCATCCCTATCACTCTGGAACCTTTCCAGTGATTCACCTTTATCCTATTTGGAGAATCCTTGTGATAAGAAGAGATTGACCGTTCGTAGCATAAGAAACTCTTTTCCTATCAAGAGTATGTTGTCCACGTACAATACGAGGATGATGATTGGTAGAGATTCTGCGTGTTCAAGTTTAGTTAATTACCGCAATCAAGACGGTTTCGCTTGTAGCTAGCCGGTTGAGTACGGGTCGTCCGCAGGGAGATGGGAATCTTTTTCTATGTGCTTTAACGAGTAAAGTCCAGTTTTTCAGATTTTGTTGTGATAAATTAAGTGGTAAAATGATATGTAAAGAGAGCTTGTTAGGGTTAGGATTAGGTTAGTTTGAGTTAGGAGTCTCCCACATCTTTCGTTGCCCCTCTTAATCTCGGTGTTACGGTAATCGGCAACAACGGGGATTAGCACGGCTAGGAAGGAACTTGCGAGTATAAGCTAGGCTTTCCAATGCATAAGTTCTTCCTTTTGGTGCTTGTCCGTCCGTTCTTGGCTCTTAGCCATAACCTCCGGTTAATTCAACCACAACCGGTCTCACTACGGAATCACCGCTATCATGTAGGATAGGGTGCCGTAAGGAGCGGATTGTGGTTCAATTAACGGGAGTCGAATTAAGCTGTTGGGCAAGGAAAGAGTGAGAGAGATTTCCTTCTCTCAAACTTCCCTTATCCTACCCTAACAAGTATGAAACTACTCACACATCATGATACGGAAAAATAAAACAAAACAAAAGAGGTGGATAGAAAGAAAGAGATTAGAAGATAACAACTAGCTATTTGCGACCTCACCTTGGCGAGGATCAAGCGTAAGCATCATGGTTGTTTTAAGGATAAAGAAAAAGAGAAAAGAAAGAAACAACAAGAAATAACAACAACTAAATTAACAAATTAAAATTACAATAATTAACAAGAGAACAAGACAAGCATAATAATAAACGGTTCTTCTTTATTCATCATTCTTCACTCAAAAGCTCACTACAAGTTTTAATGGAGAAGAGATGAGAAGAGGAAGAAGAACATGTATTCTAAAACCTAGAGAAAAAATACAAGATTATGGACCCTTTCCTTCACAAAGTTCTGGTCTATTTATAGGCTGAAAAATGAAAACCTAGGGCAACCACCAGACTACAAATGAAAAGACCAAATTACCCTAAAAAATTGGTCAACTTCCGCCACTATACGGCCGCGGATCCGCGGCCTAAGCCAGCTTATGCCGCGGATCCGCGGCCCTTTAGTGGAGTTAGGTGGCCAATTTTTGTAGGGTTTCCTGGTTTGCAGTGCCCATTATTCTGGTACATGATTTTTCTCAGAATTGCTTCATGATTTTTCCAGAATTTCTGTTGAGGGAAAGGTGATTTGATGTGGACTTTTTGTCATGCTTTCCTCGAGCTCCGCGTAGATTTCTTGGATCTTGTGCTGCCATTAAGCCTTGTGCATGAAAACGACATTGATTTGACATTTTGTCTCTTAAACTGTTATCTGGCAACATACGGATGAAGAGCGGAGACCGTGTTTTCTCAGTGGTTGGCAAGAACCCGGATTTGTCGTGTTTTCCATGAATTTCACCGTTTTAGAACCGAGAACCTGTATCCTGCAATTGACTAGCAAACACGGGTCAAGAGTATCTACCGATAAACAATATGATAAAAATTCGGCGGTATAAAAATGCAAAAATTTGATATGAACAAATACCCCCAAACTTATCATTTGCTCGTCCCGAGCAAAGCCAATTTATTCACAAAAAATTTCCTAACCTCACTTTCGCAGGGAACGCGATTGAACTGAGCATGTGAAACAAGCCGTTAAACCTCTAGGTGTCCCTTGTAGGAGGAGTGTTGTCTCCTGAGGGTTTTTAGCGGATACTACCCACAAAATCCGGTCAAGCCAGTCTTGTAAAATAACTAAGACTCAAACCCTAAAGTTTTGTTTCAGAAAATAACAATTCTATTATCCTAAGTCTAGACTATCGAACCTTTATTTTTCACACCTCGCTTCTTATTTAACTACAGCTTTTATATGTCTTTACGTGCAGTGCAAATAGTGTCGTTAAGTTCCAGAAGGGTCGAATAAAGTCCTCATGTCATACAATAAAGCCCAGATAAAAATTTTGGAAGGATCACATAAGTTTTATAAAGAGATAAGCATTTTTCAAGTTTCGTTTTCCAGTAAGGTTTCAATTTCAGAATTTCTATCTTCCTTAACAGGAGACTAGGTCTTATTTTTCACTCCACCTTTTTCTTGTATTCATTTCATACACACCTCTGTGAACGTGCATAGTCTTTATCATAGAATAAAACCTTCATATCTCCGCAAATTTTTTTATAAAAGCCTGTCTTTTATCAAGATTATTCTCACACAAAGAACCGTTAGGAATTTTAACTCGGAGAGAACACTTGCTTGACTTTGTTTTAAACTGGACTTTCTAGGCTTCTTAGCGAGCTTTGGGCCAATGCACCCAAACCAGTTGGTTTTAGGGAATTAGGTGTAGAAACACCCCAGCGGACTTAATTACTCAAGTTTCCTAGGTCCAAAAACAAAAGACAGTTTGGCGTGAAAATCAGATGATTTAATACGAACGGAGATATAACCGGCAGTTCAGTTATTTTTTTTCGGATAAAAGACGTGTTTAGTGGGTTTGGTGTGTAATCATTCCAATCAAGTTTTAGATGGGTTATTTTTCAGACTTAGTTCCAATTAAGGCATCAATAACATTCCTTCATATTTACTCACTTCATAAACTATTCTTGACATTACTTATTTCAGAACAAACCTATTTGATCCTCAGAAAATCATTTATCTGTTTAAAAGTTTTTAGACATAAAAAGACTTGTCATCTAATTTCCAAAAACTCACGACACGTGTAGTGTGATGTAAAGACGTATATCAGCTATAGTTAACTTCAAAGGAGAGTTATCTTTCGGGTTTTCAAAATCTAAACATAAGATTTAGTTATTCTTATTTTATCAAACAAAACCGTCGAAATGTTGAATCAGAGTTCTCCCACTAGCTAACTTGAAAGAAAAGTTTTTATGTTTTTAGAAAATTTTCAGATTTTTATGGATTTTATGGATTTTAAATATGCAGATGCAAAATATACATATGGATGTGAAGGTAAGAAATGCGTACCGAGCGTACCCCCAAACTTAAACTGGACAGTGTCCTCACTGTCATTGCATGAAGAGATCATTTGAAGGGTCAAAAATGTCGGTTAGCGATACACAATTTTTATTTGTTTTTGTTTTTAAAGAAAAGAAAAAGAATATACACAAATATATACAAAATGGTTTGTACATACCCCCAAACTTATTTGGAACAGTGTCCACTGTTCTTGGCTGGATAACCGAAGTTTGGAGGTAGGCAGAGGAAGATCAGGCAGGGTAAACCGGCTCCTGTAAGAACAGGAGCTCCTCTGTTGGTTCGGCGCTAAGGTACGGTTTGAGTCGGTGTCCATTCACTTTGAAAAATGAACCGTCCTTTGGATTTTCCAAATCCACAGCGCCCTGCGGATACACATTCCGCACAAAATACGGCCCTTTCCAGCGAGATTTGAGCTTTCCTGGATGGAAGTGAAGTCGGGTGTCGTAAAGCAGTACCTGCTGACCAGGTACGAAGGTTTTGCGCAAAAGGTGTTTATCGTGAAACACCTTCGTTCGATTCTTAACGACAACCGCGTTATCGTAAGCTTCATCCCTAAGCTCGTTCAGTTCGTTCAACTGCAGCTTCCGATGGCTGCCCGCATCTTCGAGAGACAGATTCAGCTCTTTTATCGCCCAAAATGCGCGATGCTCTATTTCGACAGGTAGGTGGCAGGCTTTTCCGTACACAAGCCGATAGGGAGAAATGCTAAGGTCGGTCTTATAAGCGGTTCGAAATGCCCAAAGGGCATCCGTGAGTTTCAGCGACCAATCCTTACGGTTCTTGGAAACCGTCTTCTCCAGTATCTGCTTGATTTGCCGATTTGAAACTTCGGCCTGCCCGCAGGTTTGGGGGTGGTAGGGCGTGGATAGCTTATGATTAATGGAGTATTTCCGCATCAAGGCCTCGAAAGTCTTGTTGCAGAAATGACTTCCATTGTCGCTAATGATCGCTCGGGGGTGCCCAAACCGGGAGAAAATGTTTTCTTTAAGGAACCTAACGACAACCTTGTTGTCGTTAGTCCGGCTGGGCATAGCCTCGACCCATTTAGAGACGTAATCAACAGCGAGAAGGATGTACAAGTTCCCGAAAGAGCTGGGAAACGGCCCCATGAAATCTATCCCCCAAACATCGAAAATCTCCACAACCAAGATCGGTTGGAGCGGCATCTCGTTCCTCCGGGATATCCGGCCCATGTGTTGGCACCGGGAGCAAGTCTTGCAATAGTCAGGAGCGTCTTTGAAGAGTTGTGGCCAGTAGAAACCACATTGCAAGATCTTCTCAGCTGTTTTTCTGGGGCTAAAATGCCCGCCACACGCTTGATCGTGGCAAAACGACAACACACTCTTGAATTCCTCGTCAGGTACACACCGACGAATAATCTGGTCGGGACAGTACTTGAACAAATATGGTTCGTCCCAGTAAAAGTGTTTTACTTGGGATAAGAAGCGAAGTCTGTCCTGACTTGACCATTCAGTCGGTAGTAATCCCGTGGCCAAATAGTTCACAATATCTGCTAACCAGGGTTCGCAAGATACTGTCAAGAGCTGTTCATCCGGGAAAACGTCGTTGATCGGAATTGGAAGCGAAGGCGAAGAAGGAAGTCGTGAGAGATGGTCGGCAACTACGTTTTCACATCCTCGTTTGTCCTTAATGACAAGGTCAAACTCCTGAAGCAAGAGGATCCAACGGATTAACCGAGATTTTGCATCTTTCTTCGCAAAAAGATGGCGCAGAGCAGAATGGTCTGTGTAGACAATGACTGGAGAGCCGATGATGTAGGGCCTGAACTTTTCTAAAGCAAATACAACAGCTAAGAATTCCTTCTCAGTTGTAGTATAATTGAGTTGGGCGTCGTTCAGGGTTCGGCTCGCATAATAGATTACGTGCGGCATCTTGTTGATGTATTGTCCAAGGACAGCACCAATGGCAAAGTCGGATGCATCGCACATAATCTCAAATGGGTGCGTCCAGTCAGGTGAAGAAAGAACGGGAGCAGAAGTGAGTGAGCTTTTCAATGACTCGAATGCAGTCACACAGCTCGAGTCATTGAAATCGAATGGCGTATCCTTGGCCAGCAAAAGATTCAAGGGCCTAGCAATCTTGCTAAAGTCCTTGATGAACCGTCTATAGAAACCGGCATGGCCAAGGAAGGCTCGGATATCTCTGACGCATCGGGGAGGAGGCAGATTGGAAATGACCTCAATCTTTGCTTTGTCAACCTCTATGCCATTTTGCGAGATGATATGTCCTAAGACAATACCTTCGCGCACCATGAAGTGGCATTTCTCCCAATTCAAAGTGAGATTCTTGTCCTTACATCGGGTAAGGACAGCATCAAGATGCAGCAAACACTCGTTGAAGGAATCGCCGAAGATGGAGAAATCATCCATGAAAATCTCCAGAAATTTTTCTACCATGTCTGAGAAGATTCCCATCATACACCGCTGGAAGGTAGCGGGCGCATTGCATAACCCAAAGGGCATGCGTCGATATGCAAACGTGCCGAAAGGACAGGTGAAAGTGGTCTTGTCCTGGTCTTTTTCGGTGATGGGAATTTGATTATAGCCGGAGTAGCCATCAAGAAAGCAGTAGTACTCGTGTCCGGCCAATCGTTCAAGCATCTGGTCAATGAAAGGTAGCGGAAAGTGGTCTTTCCGCGTTGCGGCGTTGAGTTTTCTGTAATCAATGCACACTCGCCACCCATTTTGGGTGCGAGTAGGGATTAACTCGTTCGCCTCGTTGGTTATGACCGTAATGCCCGACTTCATGGGGACAACGTGGATGGGGCTAACCCACTGGCTATCAGAGATAGAGTAAATGATACCACTATCTAGACATTTTACGATCTCCTTCTTCACAGCCTCTTTCATGACTGGATTGAGACGTCTTTGTGGATCCCGGGCTGGTTTGGCATCATCCATCAGATGAATGTGATGCTCAACGATCAGGGGACTAATCCCCTTGATGTCCGCTATGGACCAGCCAAAAAATTGCCTGTTGCTGTGCAAGACCGCGAGAAGGGCTTTCTCTTGCTCTGGAGCTAGAGAAGCCGAAATGATGACAGGGAGGGTCTCGTTCCCACCTAAGTAAGCGTACTTAAGATGAGACAGCAAAGGCTTGAGTTCGAGCGCTGGAGGTGAAACGATGGAAGGCAAGATTGGTGCAAAGGTCTCGAACTCAAAGGACTCCAGCAAAGGTTCAAAACGAGTGTAGGCAACCGAGTTGGATGGTTAAGGTAACTCATCCGGAAAGTCGAAGGATTCAAACTCGGGTTGTGCGCGGCTAAGATCGTTTGAAAACGTGAAACACTCGTAGTCGTTGTCGGGCGCAGAAACAGCAGCAGGTTCGAAGAGAAACGCACTAGTGGCGTCAAGATTATCGTGATCAAACAGAAACTCCTCGAATTCACACTCTTCTGGGGTGATCTCCTGGATCGAGCAGACGTCCAGTATATGAGCATTAGGTTCGGCGGGCTGATTCCCCAACCTAAAAATGTTGAGTTCAATCGTCATGTTTCCAAAAGAGAGGTTCATCGAACCATTGCGACAATTGATCACAGCATTTGAGGTTGCAAGAAATGGGCGACCGAGTATCACCGGAATTTGATTCCGGGGGTTAGCTACAGGCTGTGTATCTAATACAATTAAGTCAACGGGGAATATGAAGTCCCCGACTTTTATTAACACATCCTCTAGCTCACCCCTAGGATGGGTGATCGATCGGTCGGCCATTTGGAGAGTGCAGTGCGTGGGTATCAGCTCTCCGACGCCTAATTGCTCGTATATTGAATACGGAAGCAGGTTAACACTGGCACCAAGATCTAATAGTGCGCGGTTGATGTTCTTATCCCCAATGGTAATTGAAATCGTAGGACAGCCAGGGTCCTTCCGTTTTTATGGTAAAGATTGGGTAAGGGCATCACTCACAGCACTAGCCAAGAAAACTTTCTTGGGTACCTGAGACTTCCTCTTTTTCGTGCACAAGTCCTTTAAGATTTTCGCGTAGGATGGGACTTGTTGGACAGCATCTAAAAGAGGAATGTTAATGTTAACCTGCTTGAATAACTCCAGAATCTTCTCCATTTGAGGATTTTGTTTATTAGACCTCAACCGGTTTGGAAATGGAACATTTTGAAAATTGGTTGAGTCTAATGCTGGAGGAGGAGATTGTGGAGTTGGAACGGATCCCAGAACAGGTGTTTTCGTGGAGTGAGGAGTGGGTCCATTCAGAGCAGAAGAAGAGGAAGGAGAGCCTTGTGAAGAACGGAGAATAGGCTCAGAAGACGAAGAAGAAGAAGAAGAAGAAGCGGCCGGGGTGTCATCGTTGATCCGTTTGCCAATGTTGTTTTGCAGCATCCTTCCCGATATCAGTGTGGTCACGGCACTCACATTATGGTTCTGTTGTTCAAGAGCAACATGTGCATTATGTGGGTGACCGGGATTTGGGAGTGGCTGGGACGGGAGCTTCCCCTTCTCTCGCTCGCTTAAGGCCGCGTTCAGCTGTGCAATCTGGGCCTCGATGGTCTTGATGCTTTGCCCGTGAGCGGCAGTGTGTTGCACTAAGGACTGAATGGAAGACTGGATGTTTGCGGTGGATTGAGTCGATTGTTTGACGAACGCCTCCAGACTTCGTTCGAGCGAGGAAACCTTATCGTTGTTTGACGGAACAAAGTTGTTTGGTGGAAAAGAATTGTTGGGTGCAAAGTTGTTCGTCTGATTTTGGAAAGGTTGGGGTTGGAAGGGTTGCTGAAACTGAGTTTGTTGTTGCGCTTGTTGTTGCGGCGGAGGGGCCCTTTGGAAATTTTTGGCTTGGAATTGATTCTGATTCTGATTCCAGGCGAAATTGGGATGGTTCCTCCAACCGGGATTGTAGGTGGAAGAGTATGGATCATTCCTCGGTCTTTGCTGGAATGCAGCATTAACCTGATCCTGTCCTTGCGAGGGTGGATTGTAAGGACACTCTTCGGTTAAGTATGAAGGATCGGAACAACAAGCGCAAATGGTACGAAGGGGGAGAACAGGGGCAGGAGCAGGAGAAGAAAATTTGCTCTCTATCGCTTCAAGCTTTCTTGTTATTGCAGCCATTTCAGCTTTCATCGCAATAGAGATATCAAGTTGGTGAATTCCTACCCTAGACTGACCGGTAGAAGTGGAGGTAGAAGAAGAAGAAGTCGGTCTGGTGCTCTCCCATTGTAGCGTTTGCTCCGCAAGGTCGTCAAAGAACTGCCACGCTTCCTCGTCAGATTTCGATAGGAAGTGGCCCTGACAGATGGTTTCCAACAACTGCTTCGTTGCTGGGTTCAGGCCCTCGTATAAGATTTGGCAAAGTTGCCATTTCTCTATACCGTGGTGAGGACACTGAACAAGAAGGTCTTTGTACCGGTCAAAACACTTCCAGAAGGGTTCAGAAGGAAGCTGAGAGAATTGGTTGATTTCATTGCGAATCCTTGCGGTTTTATGATTCGGATAGAACTTTTTGAGAAACGCTTTGACAAACTCGTCCCAACTGGTTATGGAATGGGAAGCGGTGCTATACAGCCATTTTTCAGCTAGGTCGCATAAAGTGAACGGAATGACCCGTAGGCGTATAGCATCATCCGACAGTTGGGTGGTTTTCATCATGGCACAGACGTTTTGAAATTTGTTGATGAAGATATAGGCATCTTCAGATTCAAGCCCATGAAATCGTGGAAGCATGTTGATGAAGTGGGGCTTAATTTCAAAATTATCCCCATTAGCCGGTGGAAGAGAAAGGCAGGTGGGGAGTGCAGAACGGGTGGGATAGAAACGATCCTGGAGCGCAATTCGCGGCGGCGCTACAACAGGCGGGTGTGGTGGGTTATTGGTCTCCGTAGGAGGTGGAGCCAATCCAGAGGTGGTCAAAGAGATGTTCGGATTAAATCCTGATATCGCGGAAGAAGAGGTTGGTGAAGGTGAAGGTGAAGATGTATGAATAGAATTCCGGTCAACGTCGGAGTTGTCCGGCAAAGGAAGGGGTGAAAGAGGAGTGGACAGAGTATCGACTTCGGAGTCGATCGCGTAGTCGGTAGCGACTAACGTAACGCGGACTAGACGGGCAGTAGTGTCCCGAGTCCAAGCGGACATACACTAAACGAGTTTAGTATAGTCAAAGCGGAGAAGGTGAGGGTAAGAAAACGTCAATGGAGAAAACGATGGGTGGTGGGTGAAAAATGGATTTGGCGACAAAGGGCAACTTTTTATAAAAGTTTTTGATTTTTCTTTTTTTTATTTTTAGAAAGAGCTTTACAAAGATATGTACGGATATACGGCTTAAGTAATCACAAACAAGATATGCACAATCACACCTAGATCTAGGGTCACCTAGGTCTGCTAGACCTGCTCCAGAACTTGATTGTCGAAGTTAAACAGTGTCGAGAAACGGGCTTAAAATACACTGATCATGAGGCCAGGTAAGTGCAGAGATAAGGGGAGGTTTTCCAACGCTTTCGTGAAGTTCCTTAATTAAATAACCCTTTCTCTTTTGGCGGTTGCGCCGTTAACACTTTCCTAGACACCCCGTAAACAATATACCGTTAAGCGAGCTTCTAAACACGGTTTATCTTCTCCTAATGAGCGCGAAGTCCTTAGGGCTGAAGTCTAGTATTTTTTTAATTTACAATGGACAATGCATATGCTTTTGTGATTTTTGGGGTCCTGGGAAGGGTGATGAAATCCCCACCCAATCTGAATTGGTTTCAAGCCCCTTAAGTCCGTATTAAAGAATGCAAAGCGGTAACAAATCAACTGCAAACAATTTTTATTTTTAGCGCGGCGCAAAGAATCCTGCACAAGAACAGTTTATTGGAAGGGGGAGAAAAGTTTGCGCAAAGAAATCTGCAGAAAACATAGTTTATTGGAGTACAGAGGAGTGGGAGAGAGATGAGAGACTTACAGAGAGATTTTGGCAGCCCAAAGGCACCAAGTGGCCGCGGATCCGCGGCCAAACACCTGATTAGGCCGCGGTTCCGCGGCTATGTGGAGGGATCATGCTCCCAAATTTTTTGGGTGTGTTGTTCTAGGATTCCTCTGCTTGTCTGGATTTGCTGAATCTTGATTTGCTCACTGTATCTGCTCCAGATTTTTACAGTAGACCTTTTGCTTCGTTTCAATCCGTCGCGGTGTAGCCGCGAGATGTGGGTCTATCTTCCCACGTCTTTGGCACTGTACTTGAACTCTGTATATCCCACTTCTTTGGTACTGAACTTCAAACTTCGTATTATCCTGCACACTTGCACAAAAACTAATCAAAAATAACAAGATGATTTTTTTTTTACAAAGTATTTTTTTTTTGTTTTGGTTATATTTATATGTTAACCCGAAATTACACAAGGAAATAAACTACCGTCTCCCCGGCAACGGCGCCATTTGATTGGTAGAGATTCTGCGTGTTCAAGTTTAGTTAATTACCGCAATCAAGACGGTTTCTCTTATAGCTAGCCGGTTGAGTACGGGTCGTCCACAGGAAGATGGGAATCTTTTTCTATGTGCTTTAACGAGTTAAGTCCAGTTTTTCAGATTTTGTTGTGATTAATTAAGTGGTAAAATGATATGTAAAGAGAGCTTGTTAGGGTTAGGATTAGGTTAGTTTGAGTTAGGAGTCTCCCACATCTTTCGTTGCCCCTCTTAATCTCGGTGTTACGGTAATCGGCAACAACGGGGATTAGCACGACTAGGAAGGAACTTGTGAGTATAAGTTAGGCTTTCCAACGCATAAGTTCTTCCTTTTGGTGCTTGTCCGTCCGTTCTTGGCTCTTAGCCATAACCTCCGGTTAATTCAACCACAACCGGTCTCACTACGGAATCACCGCTATCATGTAGGATAGGGTGCCGTAAGGAGCGGATTGTGGTTCAATTAACGGGAGTCGAATTAAGCTGTTGGGCAAGGAAAAAGTGAGAGAGATTTCCTTCTCTCAAACTTCCCTTATCCTACCCTAACAAGTATGAAACTACTCACACATCATGATACGGAAAAATAAAACAAAACAAAAGAGGAGGATAGAAAGAAAGAGATTAGAAGATAACAACTAGCTATTTGCGATCTCACCTTGGCGAGGATCAAGAGTAAGCATCATGGTTGTTTTAAGGATAAAGAAAAAGAGAAAAGAAAGAAACAACAAGAAATAACAAGAACTAAATTAACAAATTAAAATTACAATAATTAACAAGAGAACAAGACAAGCATAATAATAAACGGTTCTTCTTTATTCATCATTCTTCACTCAAAATCTCACTACAAGTTTTAATGGAGAAGAGATGAGAAGAGGAAGAAGAACATGTATTCTAAAACCTAGAGAAAAAATACAAGATTATGGACCCTTTCCTTCACAAAGTTCTGGGCTATTTATAGGCTGAAAAATGAAAACCTCGGGCAACCACCAGACTACAAATGAAAAGACCAAATTACCCTAAAAAATTGGTCAACTTCCGCCACTATAAGGCCGCGGATCTGCGGCCTAAGCCAGCTTATGCCGCGGATCCGCGGCCCTTTAGTGGAGTTAGGTGGCCAATTTTTGTAGTGTTTCCTGGTTTGCTGTGCCCATTATTCTGGTACATGATTTTTCTCAGAATTGCTTCACGATTTTTCCAGAATTTCTGTTGAGGGAAAGGTGATTTGATGTGGACTTTTTGTCATGATTTCCTTGAGCTCCGCGTAGATTTCTTGGATCTTGTGCTGCCATTGAGCCTTGTGCATGAAAACGACATTGATTTGACATTTTGTCTCTTAAACTGGTATCTGGCAACATACGGATGAAGAGCGGAGACCGTGTTTTCTCAGTGGTTGGCAAGAACCCGGATTTGTCGTGTTTTCTATGAATTTCACCGTTTTAGAACCGAGAACCTGTATCCTGCAATTGACTAGCAAACACGGCTCAAGAGTATCTACCGATAAACAATATGATAAAAATTGGGCGGTATAAAAATGCAAAAATCTGATATGAACAGATGACCATCTTACTCTCTACTACCGTTTTGTATATACAAGGTTCATCTACCATTTTGATGAAGTCAAACACTTTGACTATCACATCAAAACAGACATTCCAACTCCGTGATGCCTGCTTTATTCTGTAAAGCAACTTTCACACAATTCCGCTGCTCCCACTGTTTACGAAGCCCTCTGGCTATGTTCTTATAGACGTTCTCTTCTAAATCATTTTAGAAAAGCAGTCATGGCACCCAACCACCAGATATCGTAGTCATGGTATGTAGCAATGGCATGTAGGATCTGCATGGACTTAAGCATAAGCCCTGGAAAAAGTTTCATCATTATCCACGCCTGGTCAATGACGAAAACCTTTAACAAGTCTAGCTTTGAAAGTCCCAACCTTTCCATCTACACCAAGTAATCTTCTCAAGATATACTTGCTCCTGATGGGGATTTAACCCTTCAGATATAGCAGCCAAAGTCCATACTTTGCTGGTGTACATGGATTCCGTCTCAGATCGCTAAGCATCCAGCCATTCTTACAGAGTCCCCACTCTCGATGGCCTGCTCGAAACTAGTTGGGTCATCATCTCATGATGCATTCCTCGCTCCCACTGTCATCGAGAAACCGAAGTATCTCTCAGGCGGATGAGAAACCCTACCAGATCGGCGGAGAGGCTGAGGTTCGTCGGGAACTATTGAATCCTTTGGTTCTGTCAAATCATCAGCTGCAGTTTTGTATAGCTGGAACCTTTCCAGTTCTACAGAACTTACCTTGCCTCGATCTTGTCCGGATTTTGCTTTAGACATAGGCCGGACAATCCTAAATCTTAACTTACTTAAGAGATAGGCTCTTCCCATACCATATCTTATATGGAGTGGTAGGCAGTGATTTGATTCGAACCAAATTCAATAGGTACGCAGCTTCTCAAGTGCATAACCCCCAAAAGGAAACAGGTAAATCAGTAGTACTCATCATAGAGCACACTATATCTAATATGGTGCGATCGCTCCGCCCTGATACACCGATGTGCTTTGGTATATTCAGAGGAGTAACACTGAGAGAGAATCTTATTCTCCTTTAGAATAGTCCAGGAATGACATGCACAAGTATTCTCCTCCCTGATCTTATCATAGGACATAATACTTATACCTGTATTTTGGTTCTCTACTTCCAACTTATATTCTGTGAATATCTCAAAATCTTCGGACTTATGTTTCAACAGGAACATATGGCTGAATCTTGAGAGATTATCAGAGAATGTAATGAAGTACAAAGAACTGGTCCTGGCATGTGTAGGCAGGGGACCTTGAATACATCACTATGTATCAGTCCCAAGAGTTTACTAACTCTTTCTCTGTTTCCTATAAACAGAGCTATGGTCATCTAATCTTTGTGACATGACTGGCAAGTTTCACAAGATGTAAATTCAAAATGATTTAAATATGCATATAAAATGTAACTTCAGCCAGTCGGGTCGCATTGATATGACCTAATCTACAATGCCTCAAGAAGGAATCGTTCATTTCTGAACTCTTCCTCTTGTGTGTGTTCGGTATACTATGAACTGTAATTTTATTTAGAACGTCAACGCTTTTAGATAACGTGCCTGAACCAATCAACTTTTGATAATAGGATATGTTCAAAACATTATACAACAATACAAAATTATATCCTTTCTTTACTAATAAAGAGACTGATATGATTTTGTATATCAGGTTCGATATGTAATAGCATTTTTTCAG
This sequence comes from Agapanthus africanus, assembly GCA_030015575.1. NCBI lineage: Eukaryota > Viridiplantae > Streptophyta > Magnoliopsida > Asparagales > Amaryllidaceae > Agapanthus > Agapanthus africanus. The sequence goes on along the minus strand of CM057340.1, from coordinate 441,203,161 downwards.
AATCAATGTACTGATAATACATGGTGACAGTGACCAACAGACTTGGCTGCAACACTTGCCCCATTTTCTGTCTCATGAAACTTATCACCCGTTCTCAGTTCTCTTTCTTTCTGTAGCCCTATGTAACAGATTACATATCTGGGATCCTGATCCGGTATCAAATACCCAGGATGCAGAGGATACTGAGAAACAGTTCTTTATAATGAACATACCCGAAGGAGATGCATCATATGCACTTTTTTCGTTTGGGCGGCATGGGAATCCTGGTGTTCCACTAATTCCTGCTCGGTCTTATAACAATTATAAGTTGGAGCGGGACCAACGTTCCCCAGCTCAGTATAACAAGCGGGTTCGGTCAATACATCCATATTATTATCTTGATTAAGGCGTGATATGGTCGCTACCTTGAGAGAGAGAAAAGAAAACACTCTGGTTGCGCTCTTGCAAGATTAGATTGATTATTTATTTTATCTAATCAGGATGGCTCCCACTGTTTTTATCAAATCTTCCTTCAAACCTTATAAGGAAAGACTAGACGAGATTAATTACACTCTATAAGTTCGTCAATCTTTCAGCCAGGCCAGTGTCGGTACTTTGAGGGAGGTTCCCCGTGCTTTCGCACGGACCTAATTACAGTAAACCTCGTTTTCCCAGAGGCGTAACCCCGTTGACACCTTCCTAGACACCTACTTGATCGGCTAATTGTAAAGTGCAAAACTCTCCTAGGAGTAAAAATTACTCGTAGTGGGTATCAGGATCCAACTATCATATCGAAGGTATGCAATCTCATTGCAAATTTCAACACTTGAAACTCCCGATAATGGTTTTTACCCCTAGCACCTATGACCTTGACTATGGTCAACAAATCATAAGCACTAGTCAAGTTCTAACCGTCATTTCGTGATTAGTTAGACCTACCCACATGACCCTTGGCTAAGGTCAACAAAGCCACATGACTATCCTAACTAATCGCATCATATGCGGTGTAGGATGATATCACTTAGCTACCGTACACTACGCCTCGGCTATGGTCGACAAACGTAGCACGAATACTAAGTACTCTACTTCCTAAAATGATGGAGGGTTGCAGATGGTTTTAAGAAAACCTTTAACGCTTTGAACTTGGTCTCGTTGCGGAATCAAATGGTTTTTAAATGGAGTGTTTTTTAGGCTTTTCCAGTTTTGCTAAAGGGGTCACTCCCGGTGAAGGGATCGTCGGCCCTTTCCTCGTCGAATGAGGTGCGGGATATATCATATATATCACTGTGCAAAGCAGAAACTATAGAAGCAATTAAAAGACAAACCGAGTGTGTAGCATCTGCCAGTTATTGCTAAAGGAGTCACTCCCGGTGAAGGGATCTCGGTCCTTTCCTCATCGAATAAGGTGCAGGATGTTCTTCAAGGAACACCGCGATGCAAAGCAAGAACTGTAGCTACCTATTTTTATTTTGGAATTCGATTCCACAACAACTTTTAGGTTTATTTTCTTTCATTAATCTCATTAATGAATGTCCCATCATTTAAGTCCACCTAAACATCACAGATAAATATAACGTACGCTTATGCCATCCGCATTCGCCTCGATGTCCCGTCTGCACCGTTAGGTTAGGTAACTAACGCCAGAGCAAGGCAGGGCTAGTGCGGGTGTAAAACATAAGCAACGTCTATATAATATATCATATATACTATATACAATATCTATCTGAACATATCACATTATCACATCACAGATAACGCAGCAGAAAATATCATATGAAATATTGGATATACTAGGACGTCCGTGTTTTTAATACGAGCCAGTATAAAACACGGATTCCACGGTCGTGATTAATAGCCAATCCCACACCCCTATTCCTCTACGACAGCGGCAAGCAACCCAACCAATTCTAGAGTTAGGAGACCCGGACTCGACTCCTCGAGTTGGTCTCCCACTGGACCCTAGAACCCGGTTACTTGTGCTCCCCTTCTTGGGTTTATCCTAATGCGGAAAAGTAAATAATATACAATTGGTGACATCATCCGCAACCTGGAAGTGCCCCAATAAAAGAATATTACATACAAGTTTTTACATGAATGAAAATGAAAAACACTCATCTCACATAAAAACCCCCGGCTATTCAAACACGACGATCCAATATAACATATCCAGCAACACAGAACATCACATGTCATCAACGTAAGTAAACAAGCGCATCACAATTATCGTTGACATATAGCAACGAAACCGGCGATATCACATATTACACTTACGGGCGCAGAAAAGAAAGTGTAAAACTACAACAGTTGGAATCCGCAAACTCTTTAGACATCGCATGCCTAATCAAATGAATTCCTTAGACATCGCATGCCTAACAATTATAAACCCCGCATTTCAGTCTCATTATCGAAAACTCTTTTCAATATCAAGTCGGGCAATTCAACAAGATTCCCGACATCCTGATCGAATGCTGGTCACAAACTTTAGTAGGCGGCCGCACCCCCGATGCCGTCGACGAAGTGTACCAAGGCGGAACATCGCTGCCGCGAGCACCCGAATGGATGCTTTCGGTGACGAGGTTCTCCTACAGTCACTTGGTCGGGGCTATAGGGCGTGGCTGTCTATTAAGTTTACCCGGCGAGCATCCGCGTACGCTACGTGATTGCGACGGACTTTTGATCACATCAAAATTCCGTGGCAACCGATCAAGTGAGACTAAACTGCTATGTTTATAACATCCAAATCAGTTATCTCATAACTGCTTGTGAATTCCAAATGTTGTATCACATTCCAGATAAATAGAAAATGTTAAACTTTCCGATCGAACAATCAAACACACAAGTTTTTCCGAAACAGCTCAACACATGAAATAAGTTTAAACACATTCACTTCATGCCTCAGTACCAACGGTCCAGCCGTAGAAGGGTCAAGCCAATGCCTCACATGTGGCATGCCGTACTGCCCCAAACCCTAAGGTTCAAAGGCCAGTTCAAGACGGTCACAAAATTGAGTTAAGGTTTGTTTTCTTCTAGAGGGTCCATCGCATTACATGCACTACTTTGAACGTTTTCAAGCTACGGAAAAATCCAACACTTGGAAATTTCCCGGCAGGGGAAAAGTTGGGTATTCATATCCGGTAGAACTTTTTAACATATTCACAATTTATACGGAAAAACACAAACAAAGTTAAAGATTCCGATCGAATCGTCGAGTCCTATATACACCCCAGATTACTCAACTCTTGAGTGCAAATTAAAAATTCCCAGAAAACTCAGGATTAAAATTAAGTCATTACTGTTCAAACAGTTCTGAAGGAAGCGACCGTACGGCCGCGGAACCGCCGCACGAGGCATGCTCGTGCCGCGGTTCCGCGGCTCTTTGATCGATTTAGGTGTCCCGTTTTGTACGGTAATACTTAGAAAACCCTGCTTATTTTTCTGCATATTTTTAATTTGGAAACATCCACTGTTTACAAAAATGTACAGAGAGGGGTTGCAATTAGGGTTTCGGGGTTCGATCGGGTTTCTAACTTCATCTACACTTCGCCTAAGGCTCTAGCTAGGCTCTGATACCACTATAGGGTTCCTAGGCACACTCAAGAGGTCTCACAAGGCATCAACCATGCCAATTTCAAATTTTTCCGGTGCCGAGAAACCCTAATATAGATCATTAACTAGAGAATAGGCGATGCAGGCAAGTTAACAACTTAACTAAAAGGAAAGAGACTACAACCTTTGTAGATCCGGTCCTCCACTTCCTTGGCTCCATGATGACGTCCCTCCACTGTACACATCGGAATCCTAGACTCTCACGGTGGTTTCATCGGAGAAAAGATCGGGCTAGGTCGTCGACTTCGATGCCGAAGATGATTTACGTCGAGGCAACTCAAGATCAAGCTCCAACTTCACCAAGCCATGAAACTTGTGAAGAAAACACCCTATACTACATGGCAAGTGGTTGAGGATGAAGAAATAGGAATTGGGTTCACTTTAGAATTGAATTTCTCACTCTTTTTCTCATTTCACCATTGAAACTAGCAAGTTTTCATGAAGCTTGATGAAGATGATTAAGATGAAAGAATAAAAAGAATTATCTTGAAAAGAAAATTCCATTCATTCTTATCATAATGCAACCTTGGTTAAGTGTAGAGAATAAACTGGGGTTAGGTGAATGGTTAGGTTTAGGCAAAAGACAAAATGGTAGATAATCTAAGGAAGCTTCATGAAGCTAAAGCAAAGAAACAAAATTTGCCACCATTTTCATTTTGCCAAAAAAAGAATAAATGAATAAATAAATAAATGAATAAGTAAATAAGCAAAACCCTAACCATTCACTTAAACATGGTTTAAAGTAAACAAACACCCAAACTTGCATGATACAATCAAGTGCACAAAAAAATATATCACATATACAATGTGCACATCAAGTGAGAAAATCCATTTTAAGTGAACAAATACTAGTTAATGTAAAGTAATATATCTAATATATAATTATACATTAAATCATTAAATCAACACTTGATTTAACGATCCGGTCATATCGCATATGACCGACTAATATCCAATGTATCGACTTATCGAATCAATCCTCGATTCGATAACTAGGTTATATCGCATACAACCAATCGATACATTCATCGCGAGAATAGAATACGGTATCACATACACGCATTATTCTCGGACTCGCACATATCTCATATGCGCTCTTATTTCGTTTTGCTTGAGCCAGGAAACCTCTGTGTAGGACTCTAAAGACTCGTCAATACGCCGGCAGCAGGTGATGATCATATCAAACACCCACAAGCCGCAAGCGGTCTGCTAAACAAAACGGCCACCGGGGTATTGAGCGATCAGAAGATCGACGAGCAAGCCTGCTCACACTCCTGTGAATCCAACCAGTAACACTTACCGTACAGTCCGGTCTATTCGTCTGATATGTCGCATATCTCGCCTAGGGGTGGTAAACGTTAGACCCCAATAGCTCGATAAGTCATGCCGACGTAAGGTCCATAACATGTGTGAAACTACTTATAACTCTTACCAGTATATCATTGCAACCCTGGCCAGGGATTTCCAGTTATGGCCAGTCGTGCATAGCGTAACATCAACCCCCAATACCGAGAGAGACGAATCCCCTCCTATCGCTCATTGCCTCCATGTGAATCGGGACTGTACCCAAAAGCCACCTGTTTGCACGACTCAGTAGAGCCATGGTAGGGTGGAAATCAAAGCACAGTGGGAGACACACAAGACTCTATGACGATCTCGGGTCAACAGACTAAGCTGTACCAGTGTCACCAGAGAATTGCCATCTGACGTGAGGTATAATACCTTCTGGGAGTTCTCGGCGAGTCCGTTCAGTGTACCCAGTCTCCACTGAGCACCCGCATACCATCTCTGATGTCAAACACCAATGGATATGGGATCATCCATCGCCCATCACATGGGTCGAGAAGAAATACGCTAGTCTACTCTGGAATATCGATGCCCCATCTCGATATTCCCACGACTAGGAACATTGAAGGATGTACTCATGGACTACCCAGGCCCCACTAGTATGATCCGCCTCACAGTCCTGGAAGTCGAGTACACATCCTAAGGGCTTTACCAACATGTAATAGAGAGACAGAAAGTATACATGTTAAGATAAAGAGCAACTAGATAGCGTACTATAATGTCGAGCAAGAAAGTCCTACCTATATATGTCCTAGCATCCACTACAATATACATCCAATGTACAGTAATGGTCTCTAGGGCATACATATAACTAACACATGCTACCGCAGATAATCTCAAGAAAATTGAGTTAGGGACGGCAAACGACCCGCGACCGACATTCGTTAGCGAGCTGCTATCTGAAGAAAGGGTGGCTGCGTTAAAAGACGTGCTTATGCAGCATAGAGATTGCTTCGTATGGAACTATTCGGAAATGCCGGGACTAGATCCAGAAATTGCTGTGCACAAATTGGCAATATCTCCAGACGTCAAGCCAGTCAAACAGGCGCCAAGAAGAATGCGGCTCGAGCTTGAGATAAGTATCAATGCTGAGGTTAAGAAGCTGATCGACTCTGGCTTCATCCAGGAGGTTCAGTATCCCGAGTGGATCGCCAACATCGTCCCGGTGATGATGAAAAATGGGACAGTGCGCATATGCGTGGACTTCTGGGATCTCAATAAAGCTTGCCCGAAGGACGATTTCCCAGTACCAGTCATTGAACTGATGATAGACAATACGTCCACTGACGAAGTTTTCTCCTTCATGGACGGCTCATCAGGGTATAATCAGATAAAGATGCATCCCGAAAACCAGAAGCACACCGCCTTCAGGACTCCGTTAGGTATATTCTGCTATAAGGTGATGCCCTTTGGTCTAAAGAACGCCGGAGCCACCTATCAGAGGGCCATGACGAAGATCTTCGATGACCTCATACATGAAATCGTCGAGTGTTATATTGACGACCTCGTGGTGAAAAGCAGATCATACGAGGAACATCTCGAGCATCTGAAGACCGTATTTCAATGCCTTCGACAATACAACTTCAAGATGGACCTTCTCAAGTGTGCATTCGATGTTTTCTCCAGCAAATTCCTGGAATTCATCGTCCGACACCAAGGTATTGAGATAGATCCGTCAAAGATTAAGGCGATCATGGAAATTCCCCCGCCAAAAACTCTCAAACAGCTGCGGTCTCGCGTATATGCAACGATTTATAGCCAACCTTTCAGGCAAGTGTCGTCCTTACAGCCACCTGATGAAGAAGGGAACCCCGTTCGTCTGGGACCAAAAATGCCAAAACGCGCTAGACGAGATCAAGCAATACCTGCAAAACCCGCCAGTGTTGGCTGCTCCGGTCAAGGGAAATCCCCTCATTCTTTATACAACCGCCCTCGAAGGTTCCTTAGGCGCATTATGGGCTAAAGAGAACGATCAAGGGAAAGAAAGAGCACTCTACTACTTAAGTCGAGTTCTACTGGGGGCAGAAAGCAACTATTCCCCTATTGAAAAACACTGCCTGGCGTTGATCTTTGCGATAACGAAACTCAGGCACTATGCGTTGGCGCATGAAGTCCATCTCATTTCAAAGGTGGACCCCCTTAAATATTTGATGTCGAAGGCCATACTGACTGGTCGACTCGCTAAATGGGCCCTACTCTTGATGGAGTTCTTGATAACATATCAAACTCTTAAGGCAGTGAAAGGCCAGGCCATCGCCGACTTCCTCGCTGAACATCCGATACCTGCCGATTCCTTCCTGAATTGCGATCTGCCAGAAGAACATGCTTTTGACGCGATCGACAGTAGTGATACTCGATGGGAGCTTTATTTCGATGGAGCATCATCCTTGAAGAAGCGCAAACAAAGCACCCCTATAATCAAATCGTGGGTAGGATTCATCTTCGTAACTCCACTAGGAGGGATAATGCGCTTTGCTTTCTCCTTAACAGAACCGAGGATGAACAATGAAGCCGAGTACGAAGCTCTAATAGCACGCCTCGAGATCGCCATTGACATGGGAATTGAAAACCACCTCATATACGGAGATTCCCAACTGGTCGTTAGTCTAGTAAATGGCGACTACCAAACGTGCAAACCAGAGTTGGTGAAGTACGACGTAAAGGTGCAACAACTGTTGAACCAAATTCCTTCCTACACTTTGGAAAACATACCGCATGCAGAGAATAGCAAGGCTGACACGTTAGCCAAGCTCGCTAAAGAACTGGCTGATGAGAACCTCGATGACGTCAGAATCATGGTACAAAGCCGTCGGGTGCTTACCCCAGTAGAAATATCTCCAGAATCATCCGAAGAAAAGGGAGAGACTGAGTAAATGGCTATGCAAGTAAAAGACTGGGAAAAGGCTGAGGATTGGAGAGAAGTCTTTATAGACAACTTTAAATACCGTCGAACGCCCGAAGATGCGTCCTCAAGACATCAGCTCATGAAACGAGCTCTGTCTTTCGCCTTCCTCAATGATACTCTGTATAAGAGGTCGTTTGATTCTCTGTGGTTGAGATGTCTGGGACCTGAGGAGGCGAAAAGAGTCGTTCAGGAAGTTCAAGACGGACTCTGCGGTTCTCTCCAAGCAGGCCCGAAAATGAAGTTGAAGATAAAACGGATGGGCTACTATTGGCCAATGATGATTCAGGACTGCCTCGAATATGCAAAGCAATGCCACTCATGCCAGATTCATGGGGACTTCATCCATCAACATCCAAATCCTCTACACCCAACAGTGGCTAGCTGGCCGTTCAAAATGTGGGGAACTGACATAGTCGGCCCCATCGAACCAGCATCGTCTAGAGGACATCGTTTCTTCCTGGTGACGACTGACTACTTCTCCAAATGGGCAGAAGCGGTACCGTTAAAGGAAGTGAAAACGGAGAATATCCTTCATTTCTTCAAAACGCATGTCATTTATCGGTTTGGAACTCCACGACGGATCATCTCCGATAACGGGCCAGCTTACAGAAGCCACAAGATCAGTCGCTTCGCGCTGCAGCATAATATAGACTGGAGATATTCCTCAGTTTATAATCCGCGAGCTAATGGTCTAGCCGAGGCCTTCAACAAGACCTTGACGAAGATCATGAAGAAGACGGTGTCCCGAAATAAGAAGGACTGTCACGAGAGACTGCAAGAAGCTCTCTGGGCGTATCGAACTACGTTCAAGACGGCCACGAACACAACGCCGTACGCGTTGGTATTCGGTACAGAAGCAGTACTCCCCCTCGAAATAGAGCTACCTTCTCTACGGGTGGCAGTCCACTACGAGCTGACGGACGAAGAAAATGCTGACCTTCAGCTTGAGGAGCTTGATGCCCTTGATGAAACACGGCTCATAGCGCAACAGAATCTAGAAACTTATAAAGCAAAGATGACGCGCTCATAAGAAAGATTGACCCGGCCGAGGACATTCTGCAAAGGAGAACTCCTGCTAGTGGTCAAAAGGCCTATGATCCCCAATCGCGCCAAGCGGGGAAAATTCAAGCCGAACTATGAAGGCCCGTACATCATAGACAAGGTCTACCAGGGTAGAGCCTATCTACTCATGGATATGCACGGTGAAAGGCCTTTCAGGCCAATAAACGGTCGCTTCCTAAAGAAATACTACGCTTAATGAGTCCCAGCCTTGGTCAATGATAGATGACGACGACTATGACCAATCGCTATCTTCCTAAGCCCAAACTCTATAAGTAGTAATCGGCCTTCTTCAGGAATGGACCGAAACGTCCTTAAACTAACGACGGACCGAAACGTCCTTAAACTACTACCGCAACATCCTTAGGCTGACGAGATGAATAAAAAATATATATATATATATATAAATAAAAATATATATATATAATAAACGGTATGTCCATAAGCAAAATGGGCACGGATGAAAACCCGAAAGGGCTCCGTGAGTAAAAACAGCAGGGCTACCGGCGAGTCTTGTGAAAACCCGAAAGGGAGCAACCTCGTTAGAAAAAAAAGGAATAAAAAGAAAAAAACGGTACGTCCATAAGAAAAATGGGCACGGATGAAATTCCGAAAGGGCTTCGTGAGTAAAAACGGCAGGGCTACCGGCGAGTGTTTGTGAAAACCCGAAAGGGCGCAACCTCGTTAAAGGACACTTACAGGGTCCTCTCGACCTTGTAAGGAGAAACCACCCGCGTGAGATCCTTATGACTCAGAAGGGAGCAACACACTTAGGAGTCCTCATGATTCCTAAGGAGAAATTACACTTGCGAGATCCTCAAGACTCGTAAGGAAAACTCTCTTATGGGACCCTCACGGCTCATAAGACTTGAAAGTCTTAAGTTACAGAGACCTGAACCTGTTCTTAAGCAACCCCCACAAACTTCGATATTGCCCTACAACTGGCTCAATACTGACCCTTGTATACAATCCACGGGCGCGAATAAACATTTCCCTAACCAAGTCCCATCTGTGACTAGAGATATGTTCATTTGGTGAACAACCCTTGTAAGTCCTCTTGACTTATAAGGAGAAAACCCTTTTGTATGATCCTTACGACTTGCAAGAGAAGACGCACTTAGGAATCCTCACGATTCCCAAGGAGAAGACACACCTACAAGATCCTCACGACTTGTAGGGAGAAATACCATTTTGAGACCCTTACGGCTCATGAAGTCAAAAGCCTTAGTCGACAGGACCCTAACCCTGTTCGCTAAGCCACCTTTGTTCGACATCGATAGAGGCAAATGATGATTCGCACCTGGCAATATTCCAGTTGTAGCGGTATTGATGCCGAAATCGGTGTCTAATTTCAGGTTTACGGCGAAAAGCCAGTAGGCTGCACATGCATACGAAATAGCCGAAATGATGGGGCAACTTGCAGTAAAAAAGCAGCAAATAAAAACGTATGCACAAAATAAACAGCCGAAATGATTGGGCAACTCGCAATAAAAAGCAGCGAGTAAAAATAAAATAAACAGCCGAAATCATTGGGCACCGCGAAAAATAGCCGAAATGATTGGGCAATAGCGACTTTCGCGATCAAAAGCTGAAATGATAGAGCATCGCGGAAATAAAGCAAAAAAATTGATGAAACATTTGCCCTACAGTGAGGTCACATCGATCCCTGTATACAATCCAAGAGCACAAACAAAGAGAGAACCATACCTTCCCAACCGGCTCCGCCAGAAAGAAAAACCCAAATCTCGACGGTTTACCAACAGCCTAGAGACAACCGCGACATTCGTCTTAATGCAACAGACGCAGTGCCAGCAAACGAAGCGAAGATCAAATTCCTAGCTTCACGGTTCTGACGGTAACTTACATAAAACCTGAAAGACCACCACAAATACCTCAATTCAGGGAAACTAGCGTCCTTGTTGAGAGCCTCCTGATTCGCGTCGTCCCGCAGAGAAACCAGTGTCTCCACAGAAATACTCCGATTCGTTTCAACCCCGAAGAAACCAGTGTCTTCGGCAAAATCCTTCGACTCAGGGAAACCGGTGTCCTTGACGAGAACATCCTAATTCGCGTCGACCCGCAGAGAAACTAGCGTCTTTACAGGAGTACATCGATCCGTTTCAACCGCAGGGAAACCAGTGTCCCTGATAAATACCTCAATTCAGGGAAACTAGCATCCTTGATGTGAGCCTACAGATTCGTGTCGGCCCGCAGAGAAACCAGTGTCTCCGCAGGAATACTCCGATTCCTTTCAACCCCGAAGAAACCAGTGTCTTCGGCAAAATCCATCGACTCAGGGAAACCAGTGTCCTTGACGAGAACATCCTGATTCGCGTCGACCCGCAGAGAATCTAGCGTCTTTGCAGGGATACATCGATTCGTTTCAACCCCAGGGAAACCAGTGTCCCTGGAAAATACCTCAATTCAGGGAAACTAGCGTCCTTGATGAGAGCCTCCTGATTCGCGTCGGCCCGCAGAGAAACCAGTGTCTCCCTGGAATACCCCGATTCGTTTCAACCCTGAAGAAACTAGTGTCTTCGGCCAAATCCATCGACTCAGGGAAACCAGTGTCCTTGACGAGAACATCCTGATTCGCGTCGACCGGCAGAGAAACTAGTGTCTTTGCAGGAATACATCGATTCGTTTCAACCCCAGGGAAACCAGTGTCCCTGGAAAATACCTCAATTTAGGGAAACTAGCGTCCTTGATGAGATCCTCCTAATTCGCATTGGCCCGCAGAGAAACCAGTGTCTCCGCAGGAATACTCCGATTCGTTTCAACCCCGAAGAAACCAGTGTCTTCGGCAAAATCGTTCGACTCAGGGAAACCAGTGTCCTTGATGAGAACATCCTGATTCGCGTCGCCCCGCAGAGAAACTAGCGTCTTTGCAGGAATACATCAATTCGTTTCAACCCCAGGGAAACCAGTGTCCCTGGAAAATACCTCAATTCAGGGAAACTAGCGTCCTTGATGAGAGCCTCCTGATTCACGTCGTCCCGCAGAGAAACCAGTGTCTCCGTAGGAATATTCCGATTCATTTCAATCCAGAAGAAACCAGTGTCTTCGGAAAAATCCTTCGACTCAGGGAAACCAGTGTCCTTGACGAGAACTTCTTGATTCGCGTCGACCCACAGAGAAACCAGTGTCTCCACAGGAATACTCCGATTCGTTTCAACCTCGAGGAAACCAGTGTCCTCGGAAAAATACTTCAACTCAGGGAAATCAGTGTCCTTGACGAGAACTGCTCGATTCGTCTCGACCCGTGAGGAAATTAGTGTCTTCGCGAGGACTCCCCGATTCGTCTCGACTTGAAAGATAAAGCCTTAGGCAGCAAGGATTTAAAAACTTGTTTCCTAAGCACTGGGATTCTGCAAGTCGATCTAAAACGGTCTCTTACATACTATCCACGGGTCTCACTCTCCAAAGTTGAATCTCGACAAGGAGGGAAACAACCGCTTACGAGTCCTCTCGACTCGTAAGAGGGAAAATGTTAGTTATATGTATGCCCTAGAGGCCATTACTGTACATAGGATGTATATTGTAGTAGATGCTGGGACATATATAGGTATGACTTTCTTGCTCGACATGATAGTATGCTATCTGGTTGCTTTTTATCTTAACATGTATACTTTCAGTCTCTCTGTTATATGTTGATAAAGCCCTTAGGATGTGTACTCGACTTCCAGGACTATGATATAGATCATACTAGTGGGGCCTGGGTAGTCCATGAGTACATCCTTCAATGTTCCCAGTCGTGGGAATATCGAGACGGGGCATCGATATTCCAGAGTAGACTAGCGAATATCTTCTCGACCCATGTGATGGGCGATGGATGATCCCATATCCATTTGTGTTTGACATCAGAGATCGTATGCAGGTGCTCAGTGATGACTGGGTACACTGAACGGACTCGCCGAGAACTGCCAAATGATATTATACCTCACGTTAGATGGCAGTTCTCTGGTGACACTGGTACAGCTTAGTCTGTTGACCCGAGATCGTCATAGAGTCTTGTGTGTCTCCCACTGTGCTTTGATTTCCACCCTACCACGGCTCTACTGAGTCATGCAAAAAGGTGGTTTTTGGGTACAGTCCCGATTCACATAGAGGCAATGAGCGATAGGAGGGGATTCGTCTCTCCCGGTATTGGGGGTTGATGTTGCGCTATGCTCGACTGGCCATAACTGGAAATCCCTGACTAGAGTTGCAGTGATTTACTGATAAGAGTTATCAGTAGTTTCACGCTTGTTATGGATCTTACATCGGCATGACTTATCGAGCTACTGGGGTCTGACATTTACCACTCCCAGGCGAGATATGCGACATATCAGATGAACAGACCGGATTGTACGGCAAGTGTTACTGGTTGTATTCACAGGAGTGTGAGCGGGCTTGCTCGTTGATCTTCTGATCGCTCAATACCCGGGTGGCCGTTACGTTTAGCAGGCCGCTTGCGGCTTATGGGTGTTTGATATGATCATCACCTGCTGCCGGCGTATTGACGAGTCTTTAGAGTCCTCCACAGAGGTTTCCTGGCTCAAGCGAAACGAAATAGGAGCGCATATGAGATATGTGCGGGACCGAGAATAATATCAGTATGTGATACTGGATTCTATTCTCACGATTTGTATCATCCGACGGTTATTTAAGATATAGCCGGGATACCGAATCAAATGTTGATTCGATATATTGATACACTTGATATTAGTCGGTTACATGCAATATGACCGGATCATTAAATCAAGTCTTGATTTAATGATTTAATGTATAATTATATATTTGATATACTACTTTACATTAACTAGTATTTGTTCACTAAAGATTGATTTTCTCACTTGATGTGCACAAGTAGTATATGTGATATATTTTTGCGCACTTGATTGTATCATGTTTGATGATACATGCAAACTTGGGTGTATGTTTGCTTTAAACTATGATTAGGTTAATGGTTAGGGTTTGATTTATTTGTTTTATTTATTTTCATTATTCATTTTGGCAAAAATAAAATGGAGGCTTGTTTTGTTTTACCCTTGAAGCTTCATGAAGCTTCGATAGTCTACCATTTTGTTTTTATCCTAAACCTAACCATTACCTAAACACTAGTTTATTCTCTACATGAGTTAAACTAACCCATGGTTGCTATATGATAAGATAACTTGATTTATTATTATTCCTTAATTCTTTTTCTATTTTCTTCTTCTTCTTCTTCTTCTTGAGGAAGAAAAAGATAGCTTGCTTGAAAATTATTAAGTGATGAATCCTAGTGAGAAATTCAAATCCAAAGTGAACCCACTTCCTATTTCTTCATCCTCTACCACTTGCCATGTTGTATAGGGTGTTTTCTTCATAAGGTTCATGACCAAGTGAAGATGGAGCTTGATCTTGAGTTGCCTCGACGTAGATCATCTTCGGCATCGATGTCGACGACCTAGCCCGCCCATTTCTCCGATGAAACCGACGCTAGAGTCCGGGATTCCGATGATCGCAGTGGAGGGATGTCAACATGGGGCTAGAGAAGTGGAGGACCGGATCTACAAAGGTTGTAATCACTTTCACTTAGCAATAAAGTTGTTTACTTGCATTCTTTCGCCTTACCTCTAGTTAATGATCTAGTATAGGGTTCTTTGGCACATGGAAATTTTTTTTGATTTTGGCATGGTTGATTAGTTGTAGAACCTCATGGGTGTACCTAGGAACCCAACAGTGGTATCAGAGCCTAGCTAGAGCTTTAAGAGAAATGTAGACGACATTAGAAGTCTGATCGAACCCGAAACCCTAATCCAAAACCCTTCTCTGTACAATTTTTCAAAACTGGGATTTTTGTGAAATAAAAATATGTAGAAAAATCAGCAGTCTTTTTTAAGAATTACTGTGAAGCATGTGCGCATAACTCGACCAAGTGGCCGCGGAATCGCGGCACGAGCATGGCATATGCGGCGGTTCCGCGGCCATAAAGGAGTATCTTGTCACGTGCTTTGCACAGTAATACCCGTATGCAAAGCCTGTGTTTTCTGGGAATTTTTAAAGTTTACTCAAGAGTTGAGTTTTCTGGGTTGTATTGGGAGTTCGTAGATTCGATCGGATTGTCTTATTTTATCTATGTGTTTTCTGGGTATTTTAGAACATGTTAAAAAGTTCGACCGGATATAAATACCCAATTTTTCCCCTGCCGGGAAATTTCCAACTGTTGGATTTTTCCGTAGTTTCAGAACGTTCTGAGTAGTGCAAGTAATGTGATGGACCCTCTATAAGACAACAAAACTTAACTCGATTATGTGACCGTCTTGAACTGCCCTTTGAACCTTAGGGTTTAGGGCAGTACGGCGCGCCACATGTGAGGCGTTGGCTTGACCCTTCTACGGCTGGATTGTTGGTACTGTGGCATGAAGTGAATGTTCTTAAACTTATTTCATTTGTTGAGCTGTTTCAGGAAAACTTGGGTGTTTGATTGTTCGATCGGAAAGTTTAACATTTTCTATTTATCTGGAATGTGATACAATATTTGGAATCCACAAATAGTTATGAGATAACTGATTTGAATATTATAAACATAGCAGTTTAGTCTCACTTGATTGGTTGCCACGGAATTTTGATGTGATCAAAAATCCGTCGCAATTACGTAGCGTACGCGGATACTCGCCGGGTAAACTTAATAGACAGCTACACCCCATAGCCCCGACCAAGTGACTGTAGAAGAACCCCGTCGCCGAAAGCATCTGTTCGGTTGCTCACGGCAGCAGTGTTTCGCCTTGGTGCACTTCGTCGACGGCATCGGGGGTGCGGCCGTCTACTAAAGTTTGCGACGAGCATTCGTTCTGGATATCGGGAATCTTGTTGAATTGCCCGACTTCATATTGAAAAGTGTTTTCGGTAATGAGACTAAAATGCAGGGTTTATAATTGTTAGGCATGCGATGTCTAAGGAATTCATTTGGTTAGGCATGTGACGTCTAAAGAGTTTGCGGATTCCAACTATTGTAGTTTTACACTTTCTTTTCTGCGACCGTAAGTGTAATATGTGATATCGCCGGTTTCGTTGCTATATGTCAACGACAATTGGGATACGCATGTTTACTTATGTTGATGACATGTGATGTTATGTGTTGCTGGATATGTTATATTGGATCGTCGTGTTTGAAAAGCCGGCGGTTTTTATGTGAGACGATTGTTTTTCATTTTCATTCATGTAAAAACCTTGTATGTAATATTCTTTTATTGGGGCACTTCCAGGTTGCGGAAGATGTCACCGTTGATGTAAATTATTTACTTTTCTGCATTAGGATAGACCCAAGGAGGGGAGCACAAGTAACCGGGTTCTAGGGTCCAGTGGGAGACCATCTCGAGGAGTCGAGTCCGGGTCTCCTAACTCTAGAATTGGTAGGGTTGCTTGCCGCACTCATAGGGGTCTAGGGGTGTGGGTTTGGTTATTCATCGCGACCGTGGAATCCGTGTTTTATACTGGCTCGTATTAAAAACACGGACGTCCTAGTATATCCAATATTTCATATGATATTTTCTGCTGCGTTATCTGTGATGTGATCATGTGATATGTTCAGATAGATATTGTATATAGTATATATGATTTATTATATAGACGTTGCTTATGTTTTACACCCGCGCTAACCCTGCCGCGCTCTGCCGTTAGTTACCTAACCTAACGGTGCAGACGGGACATCGAGGCGAATACGGATGGCATAAGCGTACATTATATTTATCTGTGATGTTTAGGTGGACTTTAATGATGGGATATTCATTAATGTGATTAATGAAAGAAAATAAACCTAAAAGATGTTGTGGAATCGAATTTGAAAATAAAAACAGGTAGCTACAGTTCTTGCTTTGCATCGCGGTGTTCCTTGTAGAACATCCTGCACCTTATTCGTTAAGGAAAGGACCGAGATCCCTTCACCAGGAGTGACTCCTTTAGCAATAACTGGCAGATGCTACAACCCTCGGTATGTCTTTTGATTGCTTATATAGTTTTTGCTTTGCACAGCGGTATATGTGATATATCATGCGCCTCATTCGATGAGGAAAGGGCCGAAGATCCTTTCACCGGGAGTGACCCCTTTAGCAAAACTAGAAAAGCCTAAAAAACACTCTATTTAAAAACCATTTGATTCCGCAAAGAGATCAAGTTCAAAGCGTTAAAGGTTTTATTAAAATCCATTCGCAACCCTCCGTCATTTTAGTAAGCAGAGTACTTTGTATTCGTGCTGTGTTTGTTGACCATGGTCAAGGCACAGTGTACGGTAGCTAAGTGATGTCTTCCTACACCGCATATGATACGATTAGTTAGGACTGTCGCATGACTTTGTTGACCTTAGTTAAGAATCATGTGGGTGGGTCTAATTAATCAGGAAATGACGGGTAGAACTTCACTACTACTTATGATTTGTTGACCATAGTTAAGGTCATAAGAGCTAGGGGTAAAAACCTTTATCGGGAGTTTCAAGTGTTGAAATTTGCAATGTGATTGCATACCTTCTATATGATAGTTGGATCCCGATAGCCACTGCGAGTAATTTTTACTCCTGGGAGAGTTTTGCACTTTACAATTAGCCGATCAAGTAGGTGTCTAGAAAGGTGTCAATGGGGTTACGCCCCTGGGAAAATGAGGTTTATTGTAATTAGGTCCGTGCGAAAGCACGGGGAACCTCCCTCAAAGTACCGACACTGGCCTGGCTGAAAGATTGGCGAACTTGCAGAGTGTAATTAATCCCGACTAGTCTTTCCTTTTAGGGTTTGAAGGAAGATTTGATAAAAACAGTGGGAGCCATCCTGATTAGATAAAATAAATAACCAATCTAATCTTGCAAGAGCGCACGCAGAGTGTTTTCTTCTCTCTGTCTCTCCAGGTAGCGACCATATCACGCCTTAATCAAGATAATAATATGGATGAATTGACCGAGCCCGCTTGTTATACTGAGCTGGGGAACGTTGGCCCCGCTCCAACTTATAATTGTTATAAGACAGAGCAAGAATTAGGGGAATACCAGGATTCCCATGCCGCCCAAACGAAGAAAGTGCATGAGATGCATCTCCTTCAGGTGTGTTCATTATAAAGAACTGTTTCTCAAGTCCTCTACGTCCTGGGCATTTGATATCGGATCAGGATCCCGCAAATGTAATCCGTTACATAGGGCTACAGAAAGGTAGAGAACTGAGAACGGGTGATCAGTTTCATGAGACAGAAAACGGTGCAAGTGTTGCAGCCAAGTCTGTTGGTCACTGTCACCCAGTATGACCGGTACATTGATTCTGAACGAATGTTATTAGATACCGAACTTGATATACAAAATCATGTCAGTCTCTTTATTAGTAAAGAAGGATATAATTTTGTATTGTTGGATAATGTTTTGAACATTTCCTATATCAAAAGTTGATCGGTTCAGGCACGTTATCTAAAAGCATTGATGTTCTAAATCAAACTACAGTTCCTAGTAAACAAAACACACACAAGAGGAAGAGTTCAGATATGAACGATTCCTTCTTATGGCATTATAGACTAGGTCATATCAATGTGACCCGACTAGCTTAAGTTACATTCTAGATGCATATTTAAATCAGTTTGAATTTACATCTTGTGAAACTTGCAAGTCATGTCACAAAGATTAGATGACTATAGCTTTATTTATTGGAAACAGAGAAAAAGTTAGTGAACTCTTGGGACTGATACATGATGATGTATGTTAGGTCCCCTGTCTACAAATTGTAGGGTTCCTAGGCACACTATAGAGGTCTCACAAGGCATCAACCAAGCCAATTTCAAATTTTACGGTTGCCGAGAAACCCTAATACGGATCGTTGACTAGAAGTTTAGGCGAAATACGAATCTAGTTAACAACTTAACTAAAGATAAGAAGCTACAACCATTGTAGATCCGGTTATCCACTTCCTTAGCTCCACGTAGTCATCCCCTCGCTGTCCATCTCGAATCTCGGACTCTCGCATCGGCTTCATCGGAGAAATGAGCGGAATAGGTCGTCGGCTTCGTGCCGAAGATGATCTACGTTGAGGCTACACTGGATCAAGCTCCGACTTCACCTAGTTGTGAAACTTGTGAAGAAAACACCCAAAATCACTTGGCAAGAGGTAGAGGATGAAGAAATAGGAGGTGGGTTCACTTTAGAATTGGATCTCTCTCACTTTTGCTCAAGTTGCCATTGATGGACTTAAGCTTTTCTTGAAGAAGAAGATGATGAAGAAGAAGAAAGAATATGATAAGTCTTTTTTCCAATTGAATACTTATCATATACTAACTAGGGTAGAGTGTAGAGAATAGACCATGGTTACTTGGATGGGTTAGGGTTAAGCATGAAGACAAGAATGGTTAAGAAGTCAAAGCTTCATGAAGCTTCAACTAGAAACAAATAAAGCCACCATTCTCATCTAAATCATTTCCAAATAAATAAATGAAAAATTAAATAAATGAATGAATAAGAAAAACCTTAATCATCAAATTAACCATGGTTTAATTCTATACACTTAACCAATTGATCAAGTATCATCAAACATGATACAAATATGTGCACAAAAGTATATCACATATACTTCTTGCACATCAAGTGAGAAAATCCATTTAAAGTGAACCAATACTAGTTAATGCAAAGTAATATATCAAATATATAATTATACATTAAATCATAAATCAACACTTGATTCAATGATCCGGTCATGTCGCACATAACCGACTAGTATCCAATGTCGACTTATCGAATCAATCTACGATTCGATAACTAGGTTATATCGCATATAACCAATCGAAACATTCATCACGAGAATGAAATACGGTATCACATACTCGCATTATTCTCGGTCCCGCACATATCTCATATGCGCTCCTATTTCGTTTCGCTTGAGCCAGGAAACCTCTGTGTAGGACTCTAAAGACTCGTCAATACGCCGGTAGCAGATGATGATCATATCAAGCACCTACAAGCCGCAAGCGGTCTGCTAAACGTAACAGCCATCCAGGTATTGAGCGATCAGAAGATCGACGAGGTATCCCGCTCACACTCCTGTGAATCCAACCAGTACAACTTACCGTACAGTCCGGTCTGTTCGTCTGATATGTTGCATATCAAGTCTAGGGGTGGTAAACGTCAGACCCCAATAACCGATAAGTCGTGCCGATGTGAGGCTCATAACGGGTCGAGAAACTACTGGTAACACTTACCAGCAAATCTTTGATCAGCCCTGGCCAGGGACTTCCCTGTTACGGCCAATCGAGCACAGCGAAACATCAACCCCCAATACCGGGAGAGACGAAACCCCTTCTATCGCTCATTGCCTCCATGTGACTCGGGACTGTACCTAAAGACCACCGTTTTGCACGCCCTCATGGACGTGGTAAGGTGGAGATCAAAGCACAATGGGAATCACACAAGACTCTATGACGATCTCGGGTCTACAGACTAACCTGCACAAGTGTCACCTGAGAACTGCCATCTGACGTGAGGTATAATACCATCTGGGAGTTCTCGGCGAGTCCGTCCAGTGTACCCAGTCTCCACTGAGCACCCGTATACCATCTCTGATGTCAAACACCAATGGATATGGGATTATCCATCGCCCATCTCATGGGTCGAGAAGCGTATACGCTAGTCTACTCTGGTATATCGATGCCCTTTCTCGATACACCCACGACTAGGGACCTTGAAGGATGTACTTATGGACTACCATGTCCCCACTAGTATGATCTGCATCATAGTCCAGGCAGTCAAGTACACATCCTAAGGGCTTTATCAACATGTAACTATAAGACAGTTAAAAGAGACAAGTGTACATGTTAAGATAAAGAGCAACCGGATAGCATACTATCATATCGAGCAAGAAAGTCGTCTCTATACATGTCCAAGCATCCAATATAATATACATCATCTGTACAATACTGGCCTCTAGGGCATACACACAACTAACAATCTCCCACTTGCACTAGGGCCAGCTGCTGTAGTATCGCATACCGAGCATCCCGAAGAGTCTCTCAAACTGTATCTGGGGAATGGCCTTCGTGAGTAGATCCGCCGTGTTGTTCTTCGTGTCAACTCTCCTGACCTCGATCTCCCGGCGATCAACTATCTCCCGGATCAGGTGATACCGCCTCAGAATATGCCTGGATCGCTGATGGGACCTGGGTTCCTTGGCCAAAGCCTCCGCTCCATTGTTATCGCAATACAAAGGTATTGGATGCTTAATGGATAGAACCACACCAAGTTCAGCAATGAACTCTTGATCCAGACAGCCTCTTTGGCAGCATCGTTGGCAGCGATGTATTCAGCCTCCATCGTTGAGTCTGCCACGGTTTCCTGCTTGGAACTCTTCCAGCTAACCACCCCTCCGTAAAGGGTAAAGACAAAACCCGACTGCGACTTAGAGTCGTCCTTATCACTCTGGAAGCTCGAATCAGTAAAGGACTCCACTTGGAGTTCTCCGTTACCATACACCAAGAGCATCTCTTTAGTCCTTCGTAAGTACTTGAGAATGCTCTTCACAGCTGTCCAGTGACTCTCTCCAGGATCAGCTTGATACCTGCTCACTACACTTAGTGAGTATGCTACATCGGGTCTGGTACATAGCATCACGTACATGGTAGAGCCTACAGCCGAAGCATAGGGTATCCCATGCATGCGAGCTCTCTCCAAATCAGTCTTGGGAGACATCTCTTTGGAGAGAGTGACTCCAGAGATCGTGGGCAAGTTCCCACGCTTGTATTCTTCCATACTAAACCTCTTTAGTATGGTGTCAATGTACCTGGATTGGGACAATCCCAAAATCCGTTTGGATCTATCTCTATAGATCCTAATTCCTAATATGCAGGAGGCATCACCAAGATCTTTCATCGAGAATCTTTGTGATAAGAAGAGCTTGACCGATTGCAGCATAGGAATATCATTTCCTATCATGAGTCTATCGTCCACGTACAATACGAGGAAGACAACCTTACTCTCTGCCACCATCTTGTAAATACAAGGTTCATCTGGATTTTTGACGAAATCAAACTCTTTGATAACGACGTCAAAGCAGATGTTCCAACTCCGCGATGCTTGCTTTAATCCATAAATGGATTTAAGCAGCTTGCACACCTTGCCGCTGCTCCCACTGTCTACGAAGCGCTCTGGCTGAGTCATGTACACGCACTCTTCTAAATCACCATTTAGAAAGGCGGTCTTAACATCCATTTGCCAGATTTCGTAATCATGATATGCAGCGATGGCAAGCATGATCCGGATGGATTTAAGCATAGCCACTGGAGAAAAGGTTTCGTCATAGTCCACACCTGGTCTTTGACGAAAACCCTTTGCTACAAGTCTAGCTTTGAAAGTCTCCACTTTCCCATCTACATCAAGTTTTTTCTTAAAGATCCACTTGCTCCCGATGGGTTTTACCCCTTCAGGAGCAACATCCAAAGTCCATACTTTGTTGGTGTACATGGATTCCATCTCGGACCGCATAGCATCCAGCCATTTCACTGAGTCCCTACTCGTGATGGCCTGCTCGAAACTAGTTGGGTCATCATCCTCCATGATGCAATCTTCGCTTCCACCGTCAATGAGAAAACCGTAGTATCTCTCAGGTTGACGAGAAACCCTGCTAGATCGGCGGAGAGGCTGGGGTTCGTCGGATACTACTGAATCCTCTGGTTCTACTAAATCTTCAGTTATAGTTTGTGTTGCTGGAACCTCTTCCAGTTCTACCTCAATGCCACTAATCTGTTTCATAAGAAAACCTTTTTCTAAGAAAGTGGCATGTCGAGAAACAAGCACCTTTTATTCCTCGGGGTGGTAGAAGATATACCTTTGTGAATTTTTGGGATATCCTACAAACTTACATAAGACTGATCTTGCCTCGAGTTTGTCCGGATTTTGTCTTTTGACATAGGCTGGACAACCCCATATCTTAACATACTTAAGAGATGGTCTCTTCCCTTTCCATATCTCATATGGAGTGGTAGGCACTGATTTGGTAGGAACCATATTCAATAGGTGAATGGCTGTCTCAAGCGCATACCCCCAGAAGGAAATAGGTAACTCAGCTGTACTCATCATTGAACGCACCATATCTAATAGGGTGCGATTCCTTCGTTCCGATACACCGTTGTGCTGTGGTGTATAAGGTGGAGTAAGCTGAGAGAGAATCCCATTCTCTTTTAGGTAATCTTGGAACTCATTGCTCAAGTATTCTCCTCCTCAATCAGATCGAAGGATCTTAATACTTTTGCCCGTTTGGTTCTCTACTTCTTGCTTATATTCTCTGAATTTCTCAAAAGCTTCAGACTTTTGTTTCAATAGGAACACATGCCCGTATCTAGAGAGATCGTCAGTGAATGTAATGAAGTAGGAAGAACCGTTCCTGGCATGGGTAGACATGGGACCGCATACATCACTATGTACCAGTCCTAAGAGTTCAGTAACCCTTTCTCCTTGTCCACTAAACCGAGCTTTGGTCATTTTTCCTTTGAGACATGAATGGTAAGTTTCATAAGATGATAATTCGAACGGATTCAAATAACCATCCTTATGTAACTTAGCCAGTCGTGTCGCATTGATATGACCAAGTCTACAATGCCACAAGTAGGATTCGTTCATTTCTGAATTTTTCCTCTTGTGTGTGTTCTGTATATTGAGGACTGTATTTTGATTTAGAATGAATATGCCATTATGTAACGAGCCTGATGCAATCAACTTTTGATCTAGGAATATGTTCATAACATTATCCTTTATTACAAAATTATATCCTTCTTTACTCAATAAAGAAACTGATATAATGTTGCACATCATGTTCGGTATATAATAGCATTCATTCAGAATCATTGTATCACCACTTGGTAATACTAGGTGATATTTGCCAACTGCTTTGGCTGCAACATTTGCACCGTTCCCTACTTGAACGGAATGATCACCTTTACCCAGTTCTCTACCTTTCCGTAGCCCATGTAATTGCTTACATATGTGGGATCCTGATCCGGTATCTAATACGCAGGACGTAGGGTGAACTGAAAAACAGTTCTCAATAACTAACACACCCGAAGAAGATGCATCAACATGCATGTTCTTTTGGGCGGCTAGAGAATCTAGATATTCTCCTATTCCCTGTTCAGTCTTATAACTCTTATAAGAAAGAACGGGTCCAACGTTCCCCTGCACAGTATAACATGCGGGTTCGGTCAATACATCCATATTATTATCTTTATTAGGGCATGACATGGTCGCTACCTGGAGAGAGAGAGAAGAAAACACTTTAGCGTATGCTCTTGCAAGATCAGATTGGTTATTATCTTATCTAATCAGGATGGCTCCCACTAGTTTTTATCAAATCTTCCTTCAAACCCTAAAAGGAAAGACTAGCCGAGATTAATTACACATTACAAGTTCGCCAATCTTTCAGCCAGGCCAGTGTCGGTACTTTGAGGGAGGTCCCCCGTGCTTTCGCACGAACCTAATTAATGTAAACCTCGTTTTCCCAGAGGCGTAACCCCGTTGACACCTTTCTAGACACCTACTTGATTTGCTAATTGCAATGTGTAAAACTCTCCCTGGAGTAACTCTTACTCGCAGTGGGTATCGGGATCCAACTATCTCATAGAAGGTATGCAATCTCATTGCAAATTTCAACACTTGAAATTCCCAATAATATTTTACCCCTAGTGTTCTATGACCTTGACGAATGCCAAACAACCCATAGTCCACTAGTCAAGTTCAACCCGTACATTTCTTGATTGAATTAAACCCACCCGCACGACCCTTGACGAATGCCAAACAACGCCGTACGAATACCCTAATCCAATCTGCATCATATGTATAAGCAGATAAATACTAGTTAGCTACCGTACACTACGCCTTGACGAATGCCAAACTACCGTAGCATGAATACTAATTAGTACTTATCTGAAATGACGGAGGGCTACGCAGGTTTTCAGAAAACCTATTGCGGAATGAACTTGATATCGTTGTAGGATCAAATGTAGTTTTGAAATGGAGTGATTTTGAGGCTTTTCTAGTTTTGCTAAAGGGGTCACTCCCGGTGAAGGGATCTCGGTCCTTTCCTCATCGAATAAGGTGCAGGGTATATCATATATACCACTATGCAAAGCAAGAACTGTAGCTACCTGTTTTATTTAAAATTTGATTCTACAACATCATTTGGTTTCTTTTATTTCATTAATCACATTAATGAAGTCCCATCATTTAAGTCACTTAAACATCACAGATAAATACGACGTACACTTATGCCATCCGCATTCGCCTGGATGTCCCCTCGTGCACCGTTAGGTTAGGTAACTAACGGCAAAGCAGGGCAGGGCTAGTGCGGGTGCAAAACATAAGTAACGTCTATATAATATATCATATATACTATATAAAGTATCCATCACAGAACATATCACATGATCACAACACAGATATCGCAGCAGAAGAAACATATGAAACATTGGATATACTAGGACGTCCGTGTTTTCAATATGAGCCAGTATAAAACACGGATTCCACGGTCGTGATGAATAGCCAATCCCACACCCCTAGACCCCTACGAGAGCGGCAAGCAACCCTACCAATTCTAGGGTTAGGAGACCCGGAGTCGACTCCTCGAGATGGTCTCCCACTGGACCCTAGAACCCGGTTACTTGTGCTCCCCTCCTTGGGTCTATCCTAATGCGGAAAAGTAAATAATATACAAAAGGTGACAACTTCCGC
This sequence comes from Agapanthus africanus, assembly GCA_030015575.1. NCBI lineage: Eukaryota > Viridiplantae > Streptophyta > Magnoliopsida > Asparagales > Amaryllidaceae > Agapanthus > Agapanthus africanus. The sequence goes on along the minus strand of CM057340.1, from coordinate 441,177,575 downwards.
TACCTGGAAGTGCCCCAAATAAAAGAATATTACATACAAGTTTTTACATGAATTAAAATGAAAAACACTCATCTCACATAAAAAAAAACCCGGCTATTCAAACACGACAATCCAATATAACATATCCAGCAACACATAACATCACATGTCATCAACGTAAGTAAATATGCGCATCCCAATTGTCGTTGACATATAGCAACGAAACCGGCGATATCACATATTACACTTACGGTCACAGAAAAGAAAGTGTAAAACTACAACAATTGGAATCCGCAACCTCTTTAGACATCACATGCCTAATCAAATGAAATACTTAGACATCACACGCCTAACAGTTATAAACCCCGCATTTTAGTCTCATTATTGAAAACTCTTTTCAATATCAAGTGAGACTAAACCGTTAGATTTATAACATTCATTCAGTTATCTCATAACTGTTTGTGAATTCCAATTATTGTATCCCATTACGGATAAATAGAAAATATTAAACTTTCCGATCGAACATTCGAACACCTAAGTTTTCCTGAAACTGTTCAACACATGAAATAAGTTCAAAGACATTCACTTCATGCCTCAGTACCAACGGTCCAGCCGTAGAAGAGTCAAGCCAACGCCTCATATGTGGCACGCCGTACTGCCCCAAACCCGAAGGTTCAAAGGGCAGTTCAAGACGGTCACATAATCGAGTTAAGGTTTGTTGTCTTCTAGAGGGTCCATCGCGTTACTTGCACTACTTAGAACGTCTTTAAATCTCGGAAAAATCCAACACTTGGAAATTTTCCGGCAGGGGAAAAGTTGGGTATTTATATCCGGTCGAACTTTTTAACATATTCAAAAATTATCCGGAAGACACATAGACAAAGTTTGATAATCCGATCGAATATACGAACTCCCAATACAACCCAAAAAACTCAACTCTTGAGTTCAAATTAAAAATTACCAAGAAAACCAACACTAAAAACTAGGAATTACTGTGTAAACAAAATCGTCTGAAGAGACAAACTGGCCGCGGAACCGCCACAATAGGCATGCTGTTGCCGCGGTTCCGCCGCACCTTTAGCGATTCAGGTTCTCGAACTTCACAGTAATTCTTAGAAATACCTGCTGATTTTTCTGCATATTTTTAATTCGCAAAAATCCACGATTTCAAAAAATGTACAGAGAGCATTTTGGATTTAGGGTTTCGGGTTCGTTCGGGTTTCAAACGTCGTCCAGACTTCGCCTAAGGCTCTAGCTAGGCTCTGATACCACTGTAGGGTTGCTAGGCACACTATAGAGGTCTCACAAGGCATCAACCATGCCAATTTCAAATTTTACGGGTGCCGAGAAACCCTAATACGGATCGTTGACTAGAAGTTTAGGCGCAATACGAATCTAGTTAACAACTTAACTAAAGGTAAGAAGCTACAACCTTTGTAGATCCGGTTATCCACTTCCTTAGCTCCACGTAGTCATCCCCTCACTGTCCATCTCGAATCTCGGACTCTCGCATCGGCTTCATCGGAGAAATGAGCGGAATAGGTCGTCGGCTTCGTGCCGAAGATGATCTACGTCGAGGCTACACTGGATCAAGCTCCGACTTCACCTAGTTGTGAAACTTGTGAAGAAAACACCCAAAACCACTTGGCAAGAGGTAGAGGATGAAGAAATTGGAGGTGGGTTCACTTTAGAATTGGATCTCTCTCACTTTTGCTCAAGTTGCCATTGATGGACTTAAGCTTTTCTTGAAGAAGAAGATGATGAAGAAGAAGAAAGAATATGATAAGTCTTTTTTCCAATTGAAAAGTAATTGAATACTTATCATATACTAACTAGGGTAGAGTGTAGAGAATAGACCATGGTTACTTGGATGGGTTAGGGTTAAGCATGAAGACAAGAATGGTTAAGAAGTCAAAGCTTCATGAAGCTTCAACTAGAAACAAATAAAGCCACCATTCTCATCTAAATCATTTCCAAATAAATAAATGAACAAATAAATAAATAAATGAATAAGAAAAACCCTAATCATCAAATTAACCATGGTTTAATTCTATACACTTAACCAAATGATCAAGTATCATCAAACATGATACAAATATGTGCACAAAAGTATATCACATATACTTCTTGCACATCAAGTGAGAAAATCCATTTAAAGTGAACCAATACTAGTTAATGCAAAGTAATATATCAAATATATAATTATACATTAAATCATAAAATCAACACTTGATTCAATGATCCGGTCATGTCGCACATAACCGACTAGTATCCAATGTATCGACTTATCGAATCAATCTACGATTCGATAACTAGGTTATATCGCATATAACCAATCGAAACATTCATCGCGAGAATGAAATATGGTATCACATACTCGCATTATTCTCGGTCCCGCACATATCTCATATGCGCTGCTATTTCGTTTCGCTTGAGCCAGGAAACCTCTGTGTAGGACTCTAAAGACTCGTCAATACGCCGGTAGGAGATGATGATCATATCAAGCACCTACAAGCCGCAAGCGATCTGCTAAACGTAACAGCCATCCGGGTATTGAGCGATCAGAAGATCGACGAGGTAGCCCGCTCACACTCCTGTGAATCCAACCAGTAACACTTACCGTACAGTCCGGTCTGTTCGTCTGATATGTTGCATATCAAGTCTAGGGGTGGTAAACGTCAGACCCTAATAACCGATAAGTCATGCCGATGTGAGGCTCATAACGGGTCGAGAAACTACTGGTAACACTTACCAGCATATCTCTGATCAGCCCTGGCCAGGGACTTCCCTGTTACGGCCAATCGAGCACAGCGCAACATCAACCCCCAATACCGGGAGAGACGAAACCCCTCCTATCGCTCATTGCCTCCATGTGACTCGGGACTGTACTTAAAGACCACCATTTTGCACGCCCTCATGGACGTGGTAAGGTGGAGATCAAAGCACAATGGGAATCACACAAGACTCTATGACGATCTCGGTGTAGGGTTCCTAGGCACTCTAGTAAGGTCTCACAAGGCATCGAACATGCCATTTTAAATTTTTTTTGGTGCCGAGAAACCCTAGACTACGGATCGTTGCTAGAATTCTAGGCGAAACAAAAAGCTAGTTAACACATTAACTAAAAGTCGGAAACTACAACCTTTGTAGATCCGGATTTCCGCCTCCTTAGCTCCACGTGGTCATGCCCTCGCTGTCCATCATGAATCCTCGACTCGATCATCGGCTTCATCGGGAAAGCAAGCGGAATAGGTCGTCGGCTTTGTGTCAAAGACGATCTACGTCGAGGTTGCACAAACTCAAGCTCCGACTTCACAAACTTGTGAAACTTGTGAAGTAAACACCCAAAACAACTTGGCAAGAGGTAGAGGGTGAAGAAATAGGAGATGGGTTCACTTTAGATTTGGATTTTGCTCACTAGATCACAAGATGCCATTGATGGCATCAAGGTTGCTCACTTGAAGAAGAAGAAGAAGATGAGCTAGAATATTATGATAACTTGAGTTAAATGAATAATAAACTCAATATTTATCATAACTTAACTAAGGTTAAGTGTAGAGAATTAACCATGGTGATTAGAGTGGGTTAGGGTTAAGCAAAAGGATAAGAATGGTTGCTAAAGTCAAGGGTTCATGAAGCTTCAAATAAGAAACAAGAATAGCCACCATTCTCATTTTGAATTTATCCACATAAATAAACAAATGAATGAATAAATAAAAATGGAAAACCCTAATTACAAAATAACCATGGTTTAATTCTATTCACTTAACCATATGATCAAGTATCATCAAACATGATACAAAAAGTGCACAAAAGTATATCACATATACAATGTGCAATCCAATGAGAAAAATCCGTTTAAAGTGAACCAATACTAGTTAATGCAAAGTAATATATCAAATATATAATTATACATTAAATCATTAAATCAACACTTGATTCAATGATCCGGTCATGTCGCACATAACCGACTAGTATTCAATGCATCGATTTATCGAATCAATGATTCGATAACTAGGTCATATCGAATATAACCAATCGAAACATATATCGCGAGAATGAAATGCGGTATCACATACACGCATTATTCTCGGTCCTGCACATATCTCATATGCGCTCCTATTTCGTTTCGCTTGAGCCAGGAAACCTCTGTGTAGGACTCTAAAGACTCGTCAATACGCCGGTAGCAGATGATGATCATATCAAGCACCCACAAGCCGCAAGCGGTCTGCTAAACGTAACGGCCACCCGGGTATTGAGCGATCAGAAGATCGACGAGCTAGCCCGCTCATACTCCTGCGAATCCGACCAGTAACACTTACCATACAGTCAAGTCTCTTCGTCTGATACGTCGCATATCAAGTCTAGGGGTGGTATACGTCAGACCCCAATAACCCGATAAGTCGTGCTGATGTGAGGCTCGTAACGGGTCGAGAAACTACTGGTAACACTTACCAGCAAATCTCTGAACAGCCCTGGCCAGGGACTTTTCTGCTACGGCCAATCGAGCACAGCGCAACATCAACTCCCAATACCTGGAGAGACGAAACCCCTCCTATCGCTCATTGCCTCCATGTGACTCGGGACTGTACCCAAAGACCACCGTTTTGCACGCCCTCATGGACGTGGTAAGGTGGAGATCAAAGCACAGTGGGAATCACACAAGACTCTATGACGATCTCGGGTCTACAGACTAACCTGTACAAGTGTCACCTGAGAACTGCCATCTGACGTGAGGTATAATACCATCTGGGAGTTCTCGGCGAGTCCGTCCAGTGTACCCAGTGACCACTGAGCACCCGTACACCATCTCTGATGTCAAACACCAATGGATATGGGATCATCCATCGCCCATCACATGGGTCGAGAAGCGTATACGCTAGTCTACTCTGGTATATCGATGCCCCGTCTCGATACACCTACGACTAGGGACCTTGAAGGATGTACTTATGGACTACCATGTCCCCACTAGTATGATCTAGATCATAGTCTAGGTAGTCAAGTACAAATCCTAAGGGCTTTACCAACATGTAACTATAAGACAGTATAAAGAGACTAGTGTACATGTTAAGATAAATAGCAACCAGATAGCATACTATCATGTCGAGCAAGAAAGTCATCTCTATATATGTCCAAGCATCCAAAATAATATACATCATTTGTACAATACTGGCCTCTAGGGCATACATACAACTAACAATCTCCTACTTGCACTAGGGCCAGCTGCTGTAGTATCTCATACCGAGCATCCCGAAGAGTCTCTCAAACTGTATTTGGGGAATGGCCTTCGTGAGTGGATCCGCCGTGTTGTTCTTCGTGTCAACTCTCCTGACCTCGATCTCCCGGCGATCAACTATCTCCCGGATCAGATGATACCGCCTCAGAATATGCCTGGATCGCTGATGGGACCTGGGTTCCTTGGCCAAAGCCACCGCTCCATTGTTATCGCAATACAAAGGTATTGGATGCTCAATGGATGGAACCACTCTAAGTTCAGTAATGAACTTCTTGACCCAGACAGCTTCTTTAGCAGCATCGTTGGCAGCGATGTATTCAGCCTCCATCGTCGAGTCTGCCACGGTTTCCTGCTTGGAACTCTTCCAGCTAACCGCCCCTCCGTAAAGGGTAAAGACAAAACCCGACTGCGACTTAGAGTCGTCCTTATCACTCTGGAAGCTGGAATCGGTAAAGGACTCCACTTGGAGTTCTCCGTTACCATACACCAAGAACATATCTCTAGTCCTTCGCAAGTACTTGAGAATGCTCTTCACAGCTGTCCAGTGACTCTCTCCAGGATCAGCTTGATACCTACTCACTACGCTTAGTGAGTATGCCACATCGGGTCTGGTACATAGCATCGCATACATGATAGAGCCTACTGCCGAAGCATAGGGTATCCCTTGCATGCGAGCTCTCTCCAAATCAGTCTTAGGAGACATCTCTTTGGAGAGAGTGACTCCAGAGATCGTGGGCAAGTTCCCACGCTTGGACTCTTCCATACTAAACCTCTTTAGTATGGTGTCAATGTACCTGGATTGGGACAATCCCAAAATCCGTTTGGATCTATCTCTATAGATCCTGATCCCCAATATGCAGGAGGCATCACCAAGATCTTTCATTGAGAATCTTTGTGATAAGAAGAGCTTGACCGATTGCAGCATAGGAATATCATTTCCTATCAAGAGTATGTCGTCCACGTACTATACGAGGAAGAAAACCTTACTCTCTGCCACCTTCTTGTAGACACAAGGTTCATCTGGATTTTTGACGAAATCAAACTCTTTGATAACGACATCAAAGCAGATGTTCCAACTCCGCGATGCTTGCTTTAATCCATAAATGGATTTAAGCAGCTTGCACACCTTCCCGCTGCTCCCACTGTCTACGAAGCCCTCTGGCTGAGTCATGTACACGCACTCTTCTAAATCACCATTTAGAAAGGCGGTCTTAACATCCATTTGCCAGATTTCGTAGTCATGAAAGGCAGCAATGGCAAGCATGATTCGGATGGATTTAAGCATAGCCACTGGAGAAAAGGTTTCGTCATAGTCCACACCTGGTCTTTGACGAAAACCCTTTGCTACAAGTCTATCTTTGAAAGTCTCCACTTTCCCATCTACACCAAATTTCTTCTTGAAGATCCACTTGCTCCCAATGGGTTTTACCCCTTCAGGAGCAACTTCCAAAGTCCATACTTTGTTAGTGTACATGGAATCCATCTCGGATCGCATAGCATCCAGCCATTTCACTGAGTCCCCACTCGTGATGGCCTGCTCGAAGCTAGTTGGGTCATCATCCTCCATGATGCAATCCTCGCTTCCACCATCAATGAGAAAACCGTAGTATCTCTCAGGTGGACGAGAAACCCTACCAGATCGGCGGAGAGGCTGAGGTTCGTCGGGTACTACCGAATCTTCTGGTTCCACTAAATCTTCAGTTATAGTTTGTGTTTCTGGAACTTCTTCCAGTTCTACCTCAGAGCCACTAATCTCTTTTGCAAGAAATTCCTTTTCTAAAAAGGTGGCATGTTGAGCAATAAACACTTTTTGTTGTTCACTGTGGTAGAAGAGATATCCATTTGAATGTTTAGGATATCCTACAAACTTACATAGAACTGACGGTGCCTCGAGTTTGTCTGGATTTTTCCTTTTGACATAGGCCAGACAACCCCATATCTTAACTCGTTTAAGACATGGTCTCTTCCCACTCCATATCTCATATGGTGTGGTAGGTACAGATTTAGTTGGAACTTGATTCAATAGGTATGCCGCTGCTTCAAGCGTATACCCCCAGAAGGAAATAGGTAACTCAGCTGTACTCATCATAGAGCGCACCATATCTAATAGGGTGCGATTCCTCCGCTCCGATACACCGTTGTGCTGTGGTGTATAAGGAGGAGTAAGCTGAGAGAGAATCCCATTCTCTTTTAGGAAGTCCAGGAATTCATTGCTCAAGTATTCACCTCCTCGATCAGATCGAAGGATTTTAATACTTTTTCCGGTTTGTTTCTCGACTTCTTGTTTATATTCTCTGAATTTCTCAAAAGCTTCAGACTTGTGTCTTATCAAGTACACATGTCCGTATCTTGAGAGATCGTCAGTGAATGTAATGAAGTACGAAGAACCATCCCTAGCATGTGTAGACATGGGACCACATACATCACTATGTATTAGTCCTAAGAGTTCGGTAGCTCTTTCTCCGTGTCCCGTAAACGGAGTCTTGGTCATCTTGCCTTTGAGACATGACTGGCAAGTGTCATAGGATGAAAATTCAAACGGATTTAAATATCCATCCTTATGCAACTTAGCCAGTCGTGTCGCATTGATGTGACCCAGTCTACAATGCCACAAGAAGGATTCGTTGAGTTCAGAACCCTTCCTCTTGTGTGTGTTTGTTATGCTGAGGACTGTTGATTGGTTTAGAACATAAATGCCATTGCACAACGTGCCTGATCCAACCAACTTTTGGTTATGGAAAATGTTCATAACATTGTCCTGTAATACAAAATTATATCCCTCTTTACTTAATAAAGAAACTGATATAATGTTGCATATCAGGTTCGGCATGTAATAGCATTCGTTCAGAACCAATGTATTACCAGTTGGTAATACAAGGTGATATTCCCCGACAGTCTTAGCTGCAACAATTGCACCATTTCCAACTCTGATGTCTTTATCACCTTCCCCAAGTTCTCTACCTTTCCTAAGCCCATGTAACTGATTACATATATGGGATCCTGACCCGGTATCCAATACCCAGGACGTAGAGCAAATAGAGAAACAGTTCTCAGTAACGAACACACCCGAAGAAAATGCATCAACATGTACTTTCTTCATTCGGGTGGCATGGGAATTCTGGTATTCCCCTATTTCCTGTTCATTCCTATAACTCTTATAATAAAAAATGGAACCAACGTTCCCCAGCACAGTATAACATGCGGGTTCGGTCAATACATCCATATTATTATCTTCATTAGGGCATGAAATGGTCGCTACCTGGAGAGAGAGAGAAGAAAACACTTTAGCGTATGCTCGTGCAAGATCAGATTGGTTATTATCTTATCTAATCAGGATGGCTCCCACTGCTTTTTATCAAATCTTCCTTCAAACCCTAAAAGGAAAGACTAGCCGGGATTAATTACACACTACAAGTTCGCCAATCTTTCAGCCAGGCCAGTGTCGGTACTTTGAGGGAGGTCCCCCGTGCTTTCGCACGAACCTAATTAATATAAACCTCGTTTTCCCAGAGGCGTAACCTCGTTAACACCTTTCTAGACACCTACTTGATCGGCTAATTGTAATGTGTAAAACTCTCCCAGGAGTAACTCTTACTCGCAGCGGGTATCGGGATCCAACTATCTCATAGAAGGTATGCAATCTCATTGCAAATTTCAACACTTGAAATTCCCGATAATCTTTTGCCCCTAGTGTACCATGACCTTGACAGAGGTCAACAAATCATAGTGCACTAGTCAAGTTCAACCCGTCATTTCTTGATTGAATCAAACCCACCCGCACGACCCTTGACAGAGGTCAACAAGGTCGTACGACTACCCTAATCCAATCTGCATCATATGCATAAGCAGACAAATACTAGTTAGCTACCGCACACTACGCCTTGACAGAGGTCAACAAACGCAGCACGAATACTAAATAGTCTTTATCTGAAATGACGGAGGGCTACGCAGGTTTTTCATAAAAACCATGAGCGTAATGAACTTGATATCGTTGTAGAATCAAATGAAGTTTTGAAATGGAGTGATTTTGAGGCTTTTCTAGTTTTGCTAAAGGAGTCACTCCCGGCGAAGGGATCTCGGTCCTTTCCTCGTCGAATGAGGTGCGGGATATATCATATATATCGCTGTGCAAAGAAAAAACCCAAAAGCAGTCAAAAGCAAACCGAGTGTGTAGCATCTGCCAGTTATTGCTAAAGGAGTCACTCCCGGTGAAGGGATCTCGGTCCTTTCCTCATCGAATAAGGTGCAGTGTATATCATATATACCGCTATGCAAAGCAAGAACTGTAGCTACCTGTTTTATTTTAAAATCTGATTCTACAACATCTTAGGTTTCTTTTCTTTCATTAATCACATTAATGAAGTCCCATCATTTAAATACCTAAACATCACAGATAGATATGACGTACACTTATGCCATCCGCATTCGCCTCGATGTCCCCTCGTGCACCGTTAGGTTTGGTAACTAACGACAGAGCAGGGCAGGGCTAGTGCGGGTGCAAAACATAAGTAACGTCTATATAATATATCATATATACTATATACTATATCCATCACAGAATCTCAACACATATATCGCAGCAGAATATGTTGGAGATAGTGCCCTCAGAGTCAATTATTAGGTCACAGGTACGTGATTGTAATGATTGAGGGAGGGCCTATCCCGGTAGAACAGTCTTACTCGAGATGATAGTATGCTATCTGGTTTACCTTTATCATCGTGTACTGTTTTAGGTGACCTGACACGTCGCTATTACACGTTGATAGAGCCCCTAGGATTCTTGCATGACCACCAGCAGTATGAGGGCGATCATATAAGTGGGAGCTGGGGGTCTATAAGCTTATCCTTAAAAGGTCCCTAGTCGTGGGAGTTTCGAGACAGGGCATCGATACTCCATAGTAGACTAGTGTATACAGTCGAGACCCCGACGAGGGGCGGTGGCCGGTCTCACAAGCCACTGGTGTCAGTTGGATCACCTAAGATGTATACAGGTGCTCATTGGGTTATGAGTACACCGGACAGGACTCGCCGGGAACATGCTAGTTGGTCATATACCAGACGTCAGATGGCAGTTCCCTGGTGACATGTGTGCAGGTTAGTTCATCGACCTGGGGATCGTCATTTGTCTCGTGTGAGTTCCCACTGTACTTTGATTACTACCCTACCACGGCTCAAAGGAGTCGTGCAAACAGGTTTTAGTTGGGTACAGTCCCGAGCCACATGGAGGCAGTGAGCGTATCTTCAGGGGTTCGTCTCTCCCGGTATTGGGGGTGAGGTCGTGCTGTGTCTAGGAGAGCCATTACACAAAGCCCTCGGCCGAGGCAAGGATATTTACTGGTAGGTATTCCAGTAGTATCTCAGGGTGTTCTGGGCTACACTCCGACACGACTTGTACCGCTTTTGGGGGTCTGACTTTTACCAACCCCCTAGGCCCGCCATGCGATGCTCATAGACGAACGGACCGGACTGCACGGATATTGTCACTGACAGGCTCAGTAGGGTTGTCAGGCTGAGTTCACTCACGGACGTCCCTTTTAGTCAATACCTGGTAGCCCGTTACGTATTGGCTTATACCTCTAACGTGCTAGTGGTTAAATCCACAACCAAGGTGTTGACGAGTCTTTAGAGTCCCCCATATTCAGTTACTCAGCTTTCGGGCGAAAGGTTGTAGAGGCCGTATGGAGATATGGCAAGGTCCGATCAGATACGTGCGGTATTGCACGGATCAGGATCGGACGGTTTGTACTATAGGCTGTATTGGTATATAGCAGGGTTCGATCAGATACGTGCGGTATTGCACGGATCAGGATCGAACAGATATTACTAGCCGGTTTTAGTATAAGCCGGATTCTAGTATAGTACAGTGGAGATTTTGTCTCATTGCATTTGTATTTCGGTCGAAATACAGATGCGGGTGTGTATGCACAGTATTGGGGTTTTCCTGTAATTTATTACGGGACCAGTTTTCTGGAGTTGCCAGTTTGCTTTCCGTTTCGGCCAATTTCCATTGTTCCGTTCATTGGCCGAAGTTTGGTGGAGGAGGGTTTATTTGCATTGTTGCAAATAGACATTAGTGGAGGGGGTTCTTTGCTTTTTGTAGCATCATGATAGTCTTCATGATGGTGCACCACCCATTGACTTGCTTGACTTTCCTTTTCATGATAGCTTGACTTTGGTGTCATCATGCATGAGATGATGGTTGTGTAGGAGTGTGGTTGTGTTTGTAATCATGTTCTTTCATGATTCCTTTGGATTCCTTTTGCATTCCACCCACCCCCTTGACCTTTCTTTTTCTCTCTCCAATCACACAAAAGGAAATGGGGGCCGGCCACTTTTGTGGTATGGTTGTTTTGATTCATTTGGTAGTGTGGTATTTTTCTTCTCATGTTTGCTAGAAAAGTTCTCTAGCTCCTTTTCAAAAAGGTTGCTCCTTTTTCCTTCACCAATGGCAATTCCACAAACCCCAAAAATGAGACTTGCTCACTACATATTCTACAACGAACCTTGGGCACGTCGAGTAGCCGGCTTCGTGCCCGAGTTGCCTCGGCATTGAGGTGGGAGCCCGTAAACAAAGTAGGCGATGTGGTGCACTTCCGGCGACGAGGAGGAGACGGGATTTTTCCGCAGGAGATCGGGAGCATGACGAGAAGACCGGAGGACTTGGATCGTCGGTATATCTCTATTCCCTATCTTGTTAGTAGCTTAGACTAGTTAGTGGTTCGATCCCGGTTATAGTGCGCGGTGGTGCCGGTTCGCTAAGTCCGCAAAATTTAAGTTATTCACCGTTTCCGCATTCCGGCGTCGGATTGACGGCCGGGGCGCCGCCGTGCACTTACGGTGGTATCAGAGCCTCGCCATTAACTTCGTCTAGCTTTTTGTAATGTGTTTTGCATTTCCGATCGATCAAAAAGTTCCAAAACCCGTATTCCTTTCGCATCAGTTTCTGTCGAAATTTTTTTGGAGTCTAAAAATTTTTCAGGTGGTCTCAGAATGATGTGCAGGGAGTACAAAGAACACAGAAAAAATTTGGTGGCACAATTCGTCCGTACGACCGCGGAAGGGCGGCCAAAACCCCCATTACGCCGCCCTTACGCGGCACACTGTTCACATTACTGCACCATTTTTTTTCAGATGTTTTCTGGGTTTAATATATGGGCTTTGGAATATTAAAGTTGGGCCAATTATTTCTGTGAGTGCTACAGTTTTCTTTGGGGCCCACTTGTTAATTGTTTGATCAATCGGAAATTTTTTAAACACATTTTTCACAGTATTTACATTATATCTGCGACCGTGAATGTCACTCGATCGGTAAATCCGGTCTAACTGCTATAGCCCGGTTAGACGGATTTGCGAACGTGACTTTCACGTTGATGTTCTGTTTTTGCTGTGATGTTGCGGATCGGTCGTGGGGATAGCCTGGGTGCAATGCTAGTACAGTTGTGGTTGTATTATGTACATTTGATATTGCGGGGCGAGCGTCCGACATGTGGACTGCCGTCACTGCCAGTTTGTATTATTCTTTTGGGGCACGACCTGGTTGCGGTCGATGTACCCGTTGTATGTATATTTTACTTTCTGTACTAGGATACCCCGCGGAGGGGTGCACGGATAGCCGGGTTCTAGAGGGCAACGGGCCCGCATCTCATGGCATTGAGACGGAGGGGGCTACACTCTAGGATTGGCAGGCTATTCGCCGCACTCGTAGGGGGTATAGGATTGACCCAGGAGGGGTGCCCAAGTTACCGGATTCCGTGAAGTGCTGGGTGGTCCATTCACGGTGCTGAAGGGGGCTGCCTCGCTTCAGGTTTTGGCGGGTGACTTGCCGCGCCCGTAGGGGTCTAGGATTACATTGCACAGGCTATCCACACGACCAGGGGAACGTCGGGTTTCAGCAGTGGCTCTGTGAAACCCGGGGATCCCAGATATCTGTATTGTTCTGTGATGCTGTACATTTCTGTGATGTTGCATTTTATTCACGCCTTGAGCGAAATATAATATATTGGTTTATATATTAGTAGATGTTGTATATGTTTTTCATCCGCGCTAGTCCAGTCCCCGCTCTGTCGTTAGTTAGCTAACCTAACGGGTAATGACGCGACCCAGTGGCGAATGCGGATGGCATTTACGTACATCAGTATATTTTCGTTCTTTTTGGTGTGATCAATTGATGGGACTGCATTGATTCGGATCAATGCAAGTTAAAAACAAACCTAATCTGATGTTGTTGGAACACTTTTCAAAAGGGCTGTTATTGCAAGGACGTTTACTTTTGTTTTGCATCGTGGTATTCATTAGAATATCCTGCTCCTCAGTCGACGAGGCAAGGGCCGAGATCCCTTCACCGGGAGTGACCCCTTGGACAAAAAGTTTGCGTCAGGGCATTGACTTCACTATAGCCGATTGCTTTTGCTTTGCATCGCGGTATTCATTTGGAATATCCTGCACCCCATTCTACGGGGAAAGAGCCGAGATCCCTTCACCGGGAGTGACCTCTTTAGCGAAGGTTTTCGTCACTATATTTTTAAAAGCTATCCGTTCCTTCGACGATATCAAGTTCATTACGTTAAAGGTTTTCGCCAGAAACCATTCGTAGCCCTCCGTCGTTTCATATGGGTAGTCAATAGTATTCAAGCTGTGTATGTTGGCCAAAGTCAAGGCACAGTGTTTGGTAGCTGTTGGTTATTCATATGCAGCATAGATAGATGCGTTGGTTTGGGACAGTCGTGCTGCCATTTTGGCCAAAGTCAAGGGTATGTACGGGTGGATTCAAATTAACCTGGAGAATGACGGGCAGAACTTGACATGTGACTTATGATATGTTGGCCAAAGTCAAGGTCATAAGAGCATGGGGCAGAAATCACATTGGGAGTTTCAAAAGAACTGAAACTTGCCAGATATGCGCATACCTTCTGGAGTGTGATAGCGTGAGCGGATTCCGTCACGTTGTCATGCGATGAGAGTTGGATCCCGATTCCCACTGATGAGTTAGTTTACTCCTCGGGTGACCCCGACTAATTCTTCTTTCAGGTTTGGAGGAGAATTTGAGGTACAGTGGGAGGATTCCAGATTAGATAAATTGGTAACCATTCTGATCTAGGTTAGAGTGCACGCTGAGTGTTTCTTTTCTCTCTCTCTTTGGCAGCGACCATTGACCCAACCCTAAGACTTTAACTCAGTGACCAAGTTGACCGAACCTTCTTAAACACCGGCCTTTGGATTGTCAGAGTTGCATACCTCATTGCCACTCCTACTTTTACCCTTTTCTCCAGGACACCCCGTATTACTACGAACGTCCACTTCCATTGGACAAAACCATCGTATGGTTAGATACGAACTCGAAAGAATTTATTCGAGGATGGTTTCCGGTTCTGGAGAAAACGGATAGGATTATTCAGTTGTCTTTTCCTTTTACCCTCTCTCAGGTTACGAGTACTCCTTGGTTTAGGGGTAGTACACCTATTACGCAAATTGGATTGTCTTCTTCCAAACCTTAGGCTGGTGCCGACCGGTAGGGAATGAAGAAAACCAATTAGCATAACGATGGTGTGCAGAAGGTATTAAGTTCAGACAAAGAAAGGGATTAGTAAGAGGGCAAAGTAAATTGCAACAGATATTCACGACCAAACCAAATATTTCGTTACCACTCCCACATCACCTTTGTATTTCTCCAGGACACTCCGTATCACTACGAAGATCCACAGTTTATATGGATAATCCATCGTATGGTTATATACGAACTCGAAAGGAACTTGTTCCAGTTCGGGGATGGATTCTGGTTCAGGAGAAGCAGGAATTAAGTTCATTCGGTTGTCTTTTATCCTCACCTTCTCTCGCATTGCGAGTGCTCCTAGGATTAGGACAGTACACCCATTATGCTTATTGGATAGTCTTCTTCCAAACCATAGGCTGGTGCCGAACGGTAGGGAAGGAAGAGAACCATTTGGCCTAAAGGGGTGTGCAGAAGGTAATGACTAAAGACATATGAAGGGATTTGGAGAGGTGGCAAAGAATTATGCGGTTACAGTCGTGAATCTGGAAGAGGCATTACTAGGAATACCAGAATACCCCATCGGAACATTTCAATGTTTCAGGTTCACTGTGTAATGTTAAAAGAAAACTGATTTCCCGATTAGACACTTGCTCCAGGGTATGTATTTACCAGGTATGATTCTCACATCTGTATGGTTTTACAGATGATGAGTGGGAGTAGGTTATTGGGAATTGGGTGATCATCCTCATTATATCAGGATTCGTTGTAATCGGTGATATTTGAGGAAATCACCTGGGCTGTTTGCCGGTCGGCAAATATTTGGTTTTGAATATCCGATGTTATGCACCAATTTCAAATAGATATATCTGTACGTCTATTTTCATAGAGTGAGATATACCTTTTTGAAATTATGTCTATGACATTTACCTATATCAGTGGATGGTTAGGTAAGGAGCATTAAACAGCGGTGTAATTCTTCTTAACCATAAGTACAGTTTTCAACCTACGACACACAATGAATGAGTTATCAGACTCAAGGGACTTATACAAAGGATTGTATGTTGTCCAGGGTCCATCAGGACAGAGGGGTTGGTCCTCGCACTATATTCAGTTTACTTATGACTTCTCTAGTTTTTGGACAGGTGTTTCGTGGAAACACAGGGTCTGAATTTTGAGAAGTTATAGGTATTTGAATAGAGTAGAGAACCAGGTATAGCAAGTATCGGGATTCTTCAAAGTGATCGAAGATGTAGATACTTGTATATGGTATTCAGTTGATAGTAATGACTAAGAGATCTTGCTTCTCTTTCAAGTTACTCATAATTGGAAGCATTCCTAAGTTGAGTAACGCTGATCGGCCTCCTTCCATTTAGTTGACATGCGCTGGGGACAGCTGCATGATTTGAATCTGGTTCAATTAAATCAGTGCCTCTGTTTCTATATTGGATATAGAACAGTTCATATCTTAACGATGTTAAGGTACGGGGAGTTGTCCGGTTTATGATTAAAACCAGACACTGGATAACTCAAGGCACGTTTCTGTAATGGCTGTTTGTGGGTTGACCCAGG
Source organism: Agapanthus africanus (assembly GCA_030015575.1). Taxonomy (NCBI): domain Eukaryota; kingdom Viridiplantae; phylum Streptophyta; class Magnoliopsida; order Asparagales; family Amaryllidaceae; genus Agapanthus; species Agapanthus africanus. The sequence goes on along the minus strand of CM057340.1, from coordinate 441,161,301 downwards.
CTATGACGCGGGTTGACTTTCTACCATCTGGATGAACAATAGAAATATTGTTCTAGACTCGCCACAGTTTTATTAAAAATGGATTTTTTCAGAAAACAGTAGTGGGAGTATGGTAGAACTGGAAGTAATTCCAGAACCACAAACGATTACTGAAGATTTGATAAGGAACCTAAAGATTCAATCTGGATTGACATTCCATTGGCCACTCCGCAGATAAGGTGGGTAACTTCAGGCACCCGAGAGGTACTACGGTAGCCTCAAGGACGGTGACAGGGAAGTTCTTGTTTACCCACAATTGCCATTGCTGTTGTTCCAGGTTACGAGACCCGGCGGGAGGATGAGTATAGCGTCGTTCTAAACCAGTTTTAGAAGTGTACGTCTATATGACTCTGCCAGAGGGTTGTCGTAGTCAGTGGGAGCAGCGGAAGCATTGGTGGACAGGTTGCTTATGTCTATTTATAGACTAGGGCAGATGTAGCGGAGAGAGATCATCTATTTCTGACATGATAGTCATGGGTTTGACTTCATCAGAATAGGGGATGGATCTATTGAGAAGGTAGTAGGGTGTGATATCCTGGTATTTGGATGATATACACAGAGTAGGAAAAGAAACTCCTACACTACGATCGGTTATACTTTGGTCGTCACACAGTTGTTTCTCCACAAAGGAAATGGATTTTATATCTGACATACTGGTTACTGGATCTATGGTTTTAGATCTAGATTTGGGTGGTTTCCCAATCAGGGTACTTGACAGCATTCTAAGAGTATTTAGGATGGATGACTCCTGGCACGGTAGTGTACCTGCAGGTAATGGAGTCACCCTCTCCAAAGGTGTCTTACAGACTAAAGGGAAGAGGGACGGGCATGATTGGCAGATCACTTGCTCATGCAATTGAGTCAATCGTGAGATGTCAAGTACCACACCAGATGTTGTTCTTGCACTAGATGCAATAAGTTGACATTAATCCAATCCTGGAGAAACAGCCGGAAGCAGTTTTAGAACATAAGTGGATGTTCTAGGGATATGATAACGACAGCCTTATCCAGGAGACAGTTATCATTCCAGGCTTCCAAGGTGACATGGACGACAAGGAGGTTGTCAGAGTTATAGTTTTCCTTCTGATGAGGGGCAGTATTTTGGACAGGTGATCCAAGGCAATACTGAGGGAGGCATGGCGCGCAGGATACTGATTAAGTTCAGTTGACGATACAGTCTAAGAAGTTTGGATTTGGAGTTCATTTATGAGCTAGGTCCCATCAGACATCCAGACATATTCTGAGACAGGTATTTCTCTTTTCGGGAGATGGGTTTCTCCGCGAACTTGAGATAAAGAGAGACATAGAAAGAAACAGCAATGCGGATCCACTCACTGAGGCTATTCCTCGAACGCAATAGTTCCGCAAACGAGCTTTGTGAGACTGACTAGTAGAGGAGTTGGATGTTCGGTATCACACGGGCTGTGAGTATGCGACATCGCAATAATTAGCCTTGAATGCAAGTGGGAGATTGTTGGAGATAGTGCCCTCAGAGTCAATTATTAGGTCACAGGTACGTGATTGTAATGATTGAGGGAGGACCTATCCCGGTAGAACAGTCTTACTCGAGATGATAGTATGCTATCTGGTTTACCTTTATCATCGTGTACTGTTTTAGGTGACCTGACACGTCGCTATTACACGTTGATAGAGCCCCTAGGATTCTTGCTTGACCACCAGCAGTATGAGGGCGATCATATAAGTGGGAGCTGGGGGTCTATAAGCTTATCCTTAAAAGGTCCCTAGTCGTGGGAGTTTTGAGACAGGGCATCGATACTCCATAGTAGACTAGTGTATACAGTCGAGACCCCGACGAGGGGCGGTGGCCGGTCTCACAAGCCACTGGTGTCAGTTGGATCACCTAAGATGTATACAGGTGCTCATTGGGTTATGAGTACACCGGACAGGACTCGCCGGGAACATGCTAGTTGGTCATATACCAGACGTCAGATGGCAGTTCCCTGGTAACATGTGTGCAGGTTAGTTCATCGACCTGGGGATCGTCATTTGTCTCGTGTAAGTTCCCACTGTACTTTGATTACTACCCTACCACGGCTCAAAGGAGTCGTGCAAACAGGTTTTAGTTGGATACAGTCCCGAGCCACATGGAGGCAGTGAGCGTATCTTCAGGGGTTCGTCTCTCCCGGTATTGGGGGTGAGGTCGTGCTGTGTCTAGGAGAGCCATTACACAAAGCCCTCGGCCGAGGCAAGGAGATTTACTGGTAGGTATTCCAGTAGTATCTCAGGGTGTTCTGGGCTACACTCCGACACGACTTGTACCGCTTTTGGGGGTCTGACTTTTACCAACCCCCTAGGCCCGCCATGCGATGCTCATAGACGAACGGACCGGACTGCACGGATATTGTCACTGACAGGCTCAGTAGGGTTGTCAGGCTGAGTTCACTCACGGACGTCCCTTTTAGTCAATACCTGGTAGCCCGTTACGTATTGGCTTATACCTCTAACGTGCTAGTGGTTAAATCCACAAGCAAGGTGTTGACGAGTCTTTAGAGTCCCCCACATTCAGTTACTCAGCTTTCGGGCGAAAGGTTGTGGAGGCCGTATGGAGATATGGCAAGGTCCGATCAGATACGTGCGGTATTGCACGGATCAGGATCGGACGGTTTGTACTATAGGCTGTATTGGTATATAGCAGGGTTCGATCAGATACGTGCGGTATTGCACGGATCAGGATCGAACAGATATTACTAGCCGGTTTTGGTATAAGCCGGATTCTAGTATAGTACAGTGGAGATTTTGTCTCATTGCATTTGTATTTCGGTCGAAATACAGATGCGGGTGTGTATGCACAGTATTGGGGTTTTCCTGTAATTTATTACGGGACCAGTTTTCTGGAGTTGCCAGTTTGCTTTCCGTTTCGGCCAATTTCCATTGTTCCGTTCATTGGCCGAAGTTTGGTGGAGGAGGGTTTATTTGCATTGTTGCAAATAGACATTAGTGGAGGGGGTTCTTTGCTTTTTGTAGCATCATGATAGTCTTCATGATGGTGCACCACCCATTGACTTGCTTGACTTTCCTTTTCATGATAGCTTGACTTTGGTGTCATCATGCATGAGATGATGGTTGTGTAGGAGTGTGGTTGTGTTTGTAATCATGTTCTTTCATGATTCCTTTGGATTCCTTTTGCATTCCACCCACCCCCTTGACCTTTCTTTTTCTCTCTCCAATCACACAAAAGGAAATGGGGGCCGGCCACTTTTGTGGTATGGTTGTTTTGATTCATTTGGTAGTGTGGTATTTTTCTTCTCATGTTTGCTAGAAAAGTTCTCTAGCTCCTTTTCAAAAAGGTTGCTCCTTTTTCCTTCACCAATGGCAATTCCATAAACCCCAAAAATGAGACTTGCTCACTACATATTCTACAACGAACCTTGGGCACGTCGAGTAGCCGGCTTCGTGCCCGAGTTGCCTCGGCATTGAGGTGGGAGCCCGTAAACAAAGTAGGCGATGTGGTGCACTTCCGGCGACGAGGAGGAGACGGGATTTTTCCGCAGGAGATCGGGAGCATGACTAGAAGACCGGAGGACTTGGATCGTCGGTATATCTCTATTCCCTATCTTGTTAGTAGCTTAGACTAGTTAGTGGTTCGATCCCGGTTATAGTGCGCGGTGGTGCCGGTTCGCTAAGTCCGCAAAATTTAAGTTATTCACCGTTTCCGCATTCCGGCGTCGGATTGACGGCCGGGGCGCCGCCGTGCACTTACAGAATAAACATATGAAATATTGGATATACTAGGACGTCCGTGTTTTCAATACGAGCCAGTATAAAACACGGATTCCACGGTCGTGATGAATAGCCAATCCCACACCCCTAGACCCCTACGAGAGCGGCAAGCAACCCTGCCAATTCTAGGGTTAGGAGACCCGGACTCGACTCCTCGAGTTGGTCTCCCACTAGACCCCAGAACCCGGTTACTTGTGCTCCCCTACTTGGGTCTATCCTAGTGCAAAAAAGTAAATAATATACAAAGGGTGACAACTCCCGCATCCTGGAAGTGCCCCGAATAAAAGAATATTACATACAAGTTTTTATACATGAATGAAAATGAAAAACACTCATCTCACATAAAAACCCCCGGCTATTCAAATACGACGATCCAATATAACATATCCAGCAACACATAACATCACATGTCATCAACGTAAGTAAGTATGCATACCCCAATTGTCGTTGTCGTATAGCAACGAAACCGGCGATATGAACATACTACACTTACGGTCACAGAAAAGAAAGTGTAAAACTATATCAATTGGAATCCGCAACTACTTTAGACATCGCATGCCTAACAGATATAAATCCCACATTTTAGTCTCATTATCGAAAACTCTTTTCAATATCATATGGGACTAAAGTGCTAGATTTATAACATTCATCCAGTTATCTCATAACTGTTTGTGAATTCCAATTATTGTATCCAATTCCGGATAAATAGAATATATTAAACTTTCCGATCGAACACTCGAACACCCAAGTTTTCCCGACACCGATCAACACATGAAATAGGTTCAAAGACATTCACTTCATGCCTCAGTACCAACGGTCCAGCCGTAGAAGGGTCAAGCCAACGCCTCACATGTGGCACGCCGTACTGCCCCAAACCCGAAGGTTCAAAGGGCAGTTCAAGACGGTCACATAATCGAGTTAAGGTTTGTGTCTTCTAGAGGGACCATCGCGTTACTTGCACTACTTCGAACGTCTTTTAACCACAGAAAATCCAACACTTGGAATTTTTCGGCAGGGGAAAACCTGGGTATTTATATCCGGTCGAACTCTTTAACATATTCTACAGTTATCTGGAAAAACACAAAAGACGAAATTTGATAATCCGATCGAATCACTGATTCCCAATAGTACCCCAGAATACTCTTCTGTAAAGTCACAATAAAAATATCCCAGAATACACAGCATTGAATTATATGAGTTACTGTGAAGAAATAATTATTCAAGGGAACAGTAAGGCCGCGGAAGCGCCGCACATGCCTAGCATGTGCCGCTCTTCCGCGGTGGAAAAGTGGAATTAGCCCCTCGTGTTTCACAGTAATTCTAATAACACCCTGCTTGATTTTCTACATATTTTTAATTGACAAAAATCCGAATTTTTAGAAAAAGTTCAGAGAGCATTTTTAGGTTTTGGATTTCGGTTCGATCGGGTTTCAAACGTCGTCGGGACTTCGCCTAAGGCTCTAGCTAGGCTCTGATACCACTGTAGGGTTCCTAGGCAATCTAGTAAGGTCTCACAAGGCATCGAACATGCCATTTTAAATTTTTTTTGGTGCCGAGAAACCCTAGACTACGGATCGTTGCTAGAATTCTAGGCGAAACAAAAAGCTAGTTAACACATTAACTAAAAGTCGGAAACTACAACCTTTGTAGATCCGGATTTCCGCCTCCTTAGCTCCACGTGGTCATGCCCTCGCTGTCCATCATGAATCCTCGACTCGATCATCGGCTTCATCGGGAAAGCAAGCGGAATAGGTCGTCGGCTTTGTGTCAAAGACGATCTACGTCGAGGTTGCACAAACTCAAGCTCCGACTTCACAAACTTGTGAAACTTGTGAAGTAAACACCCAAAACAACTTGGAAAGAGGTAGAGGGTGAAGAAATAGGAGATGGGTTCACTTTAGATTTGGATTTTGCTCACTAGATCACAAGATGCCATTGATGGCATCAAGGTTGCTCACTTGAAGAAGAAGAAGAAAAAGAAGAGCTAGAATATTATGATAACTTGAGTTAAATGAATAATAAACTCAATATTTATCATAACTTAACTAAGGTTAAGTGTAGAGAATTAACCATGGTGATTAGAGTGGGTTAGGGTTAAGCAAAAGGATAAGAATGGTTGCTACAGTCAAGGTTTCATGAAGCTTCATATAAGAAACAAGAATAGCCACCATTCTCATTTTGAATTTATCCACATAAATAAACAAATGAATGAATAAATAAAAATGGAAAACCCTAATTACAAAATAACCATGGTTTAATTCTATTCACTTAACCATATGATCAAGTATCATCAAACATGATACAAAAAGTGCACAAAAGTATATCACATATACAATGTGCAATCCAATGAGAAAAATCCGTTTAAAGTGAACCAATACTAGTTAATGCAAAGTAATATATCAAATATATAATTATACATTAAATCATTAAATCAACACTTGATTCAATGATCCGGTCATGTCGCACATAACCGACTAGTATTCAATGCATCGATTTATCGAATCAATGATTCGATAACTAGGTCATATCGAATATAACCAATCGAAACATATATCGCGAGAATGAAATGCGGTATCACATACACGTATTATTCTCGGTCCTGCACATATCTCATATGCGCTCCTATTTCGTTTCGCTTGAGCCAGGAAACCTCTGTGTAGGACTCTAAAGACTAGTCAATACGCCGGTAGCAGATGATGATCATATCAAGCACCCACAAGCCGCAAGCGGTCTGCTAAACGTAACGGCCACCCGGGTATTGAGCGATCAGAAGATCGACGAGCTAGCCCGCTCATACTCCTGCGAATCCGACCAGTAACACTTACCATACAGTCAAGTCTCTTCGTCTGATACGTCGCATATCAAGTCTAGGGGTGGTATACGTCAGACCCCAATAACCCGATAAGTCGTGCTGATGTGAGGCTCGTAACGGGTCGAGAAACTACTGGTAACACTTACCAGCAAATCTCTGAACAGCCCTGGCCAGGGACTTTTCTGCTACGGCCAATCGAGCACAGCGCAACATCAACTCCCAATACCGGGAGAGACGAAACCCCTCCTATCGCTCATTGCCTCAATGTGACTCGGGACTGTACCCAAAGACCACCGTTTTGCACGCCCTCATGGACGTGGTAAGGTGGAGATCAAAGCACAGTGGGAATCACACAAGACACTATGACGATCTCGGGTCTACAGACTAACCTGTACAAGTGTCACCTGAGAACTGCCATCTGACGTGAGGTATAATACCATCTGGGAGTTCTCGGCGAGTCCGTCCAGTGTACCCAGTGACCACTGAGCACCCGTACACCATCTCTGATGTCAAACACCAATGGATATGGGATCATCCATCGCCCATCACATGGGTCGAGAAGCGTATACGCTAGTCTACTCTGGTATATCGATGCCCCGTCTCGATACACCTATGACTAGGGACCTTGAAGGATGTACTTATGGACTACCATGTCCTCACTAGTACGATCTACATCATAGTCTAGGTAGTCAAGTACAAATCCTAAGGGCTTTACCAACATGTAACTATAAGACAGTATAAAGAGACTAGTGTACATGTTAAAATAAATAGCAACCAGATAGCATACTATCATGTCGAGCAAGAAAGTCATCTCTATATATGTCCAAGCATCCAATATAATATACATCATTTGTACAATATTGGCCTCTAGGGCATACATACAACTAACACTCGGGTCTACAGACTAACCTGCATAAGTATCACCGGAGAACTGCCATCTGACGTGAGGTATAATACCATCTGGGAGTTCTCGGCGAGTCTGTCCAGTGTACCCAGTCTCCACTGAGCACCCGTATACCATCTCTGATGTCAAACACCAATGGATATGGGATCATCCATCGCCCATCTCATGGGACGCTAGTCTACTCTGGTATATCGATGCCCTATCTCGATGCACCCACGACTCGGGACCTTGAAGGATGTACTTATGGACTACCATGTCCCTACTAGTATGATCTGCATCATAGTCCAGGCAGTCAAGTACACATCCTAAGGGCTTTATCAACATGTAACTATAAGACAGTTAAAAGAGACAAGTGTACATGTTAAGATAAAGAGCAACCAGATAGCATACTATCATATCGAGCAAGAAAGTCGTCTCTATATATGTCCAAGCATCCAATATAATATACATCATCTGTACAATACTGGCCTCTAGGGCATACACACAACTAACACAAATGCCAGGACCGGTTCTTTGTACTTCATTACATTCTCTGATAAAATCTCAAGATTCAGCCATATCTTCCTGTTGAAACATAAGTCCGAAGTTTTTGAGATATTCACAGAATATAAGTTAGAAGTAGAGAACAAAAAACCGGGTATAAGTATTATGTCCTCTAATAAGATCAGGGAGGAGAATACTTATGCATAGAATTCCTTGACTATTCTAAAGGAGAATAGGATTCTCTCTCAGTGTTATTCCTCTGAATACACCACAGCACAACGGTGTATCGGGGCAGAGCAATATCACCCTATATGATATGGTGTGCTCTATGATTAGTATTACTGAGTTACCTTTTTCCTTTTGGGAGTTATGCATTTGAGAAGCTGCATACCTATTGAATAGGGTTCGAATCAAATCAGTGCCTACCACTCCATATAAGATATGGTATGGGAAGAACCTATCTCTTAACTAAGTTAAGATTTGTGATTGTCCGGCCTATGTCAAAAGCAAAATCCAGACAAGATCGAGGCAAGGTCAGTTCTGTAGAACTGGAAAGGTTCCAACTATACAAACTGCAGCTGATAATTTGATGGAACCAGAGGATTCAATAGTCCCCGATGAACCTCAGTCTCTTCGCCGAACTAGAAGGGTTCCTCACCTGCCTGAGAGATACTTCGGTTTCTCGATGACAGTGGTATTGAGGATTGCATCATGAGAAGATGACCCAACTGGTTTCGAGTAGGGACTCTGTATGAATGGTTGGATGCTTAGCGATCAGAGATGGAATCCATGTACACCAACAAAGTATGGACTTTGGTTGCTATATCTGAAGGGTTAAATCCCCATCAGGAGCAAGTATATCTTGAGAAGATTACTTGGTGTAGATGGAAAAGTTGAGACTTTCAAAGCTAGACTTGTTAAAGGTTTTCTTCATCGACCAGGCGTCGATAATGATGAAACCTTTTCCAGTGGCTATGCTTAAGTCCATCCGGATCCTACTTAACATTGCTACATACCATGACTACGATATCTGGTGGTTGGGCGTCATGACTGCTTTTCTAAATACTGATTTAGAAGAGAACGTCTATAAGAACACAGCCAGAGGGCATCGTAAACAGTTGGGAGCAGCGGAAACGTGTGTAAGTTGCTTTACAAGATAAAGCAGGCATCGCGGAGTTGGAACGTCTGTTTTGATGTGGTAATCAAAGTGTTTGACTTCATCAAATGGTAGATGAACCTTGTATATACAAAATGGTAGTAGAGAGTAAGGTGGTCATCCTCGTATTGTACGCGGATAACATAATCGAAATAGGAAAAGAGTTTCCTATACTACACACGGTCAATCTCCTCTTATCACAAGGATTCTCCAATAGGATAAAGGTGATACCTCCTAAATCCTGGCTTTTGGATCTATGAGATAGATTTAAATGGATGTTAGGATTCTCACTAGTTGCAGTGAGATATTATCAATCGATCCTGGGGAGAATCACTGGAAAGGTTCCAGGATGATAAGGACGATTGAATGTCAGTCGCAGGCATTGTCTTTACCCTCAGTGGAGGGACGGTATGTTGGAAGAGTTCCAAGCTAGATACCATGGCAGACTAGACGATAAAGGCTGGTAACATCGCTATTAAAGATACTACCAAAGAGGTAGTTTGGGTGTATATTGGTTCATGAGATGAACTAGGTTCCTACCATTGTATGACAATGGAAGTGTGGCTTTGGCCCAGGAACCCTGGTCCCATCAGTGACCCAGACATATTCTGAGGTAGCATTGACTGATCACGGAGATAGTTGATCTCCAAGGTGATCGAGGTTAGGAGAGTAGACTCAGAGGACAACACGGCGGATCCACTCACAAATGCCTTTTCCATAGAGAGACTTATATGGGATGGTTGAGTATGTGATACTGCAACCACTGCTACAGATGGCCCTAGTGCAAGTGGGAGATTGTTAGTTATATGTATGCCCTAGAGGCCATTACTGTACATAGGATGTATATTGTAGTGGATGCTGGGACATATATAGGTATGACTTTCTTGCTCGACATGATAGTATGCTATCTAGTTGATTTTTATCTTAACATGTATACTTTCAGTCTCTCTGTTACATGTTGATAAAGCCCTTAGGATGTGTACTCGACTTTCAGGACTGTGATGTAGATTATACTAGTGGGGCCTGGGTAGTATATGAGTATATCCTTCAAAGTTCCTAGTCGTGGGAATATCGACACGGGGCATCGATATTCCAGAGTAGACTAGCGTATATCTTCTCGACCCATGTGATGGGCGATGGATGATCCCATATCCATTGGTGTTAGACATTAGAGATGTTATGCGGGTGCTCAGTGATGACTGGGTACACTGAACGGAGTCGCCGAGAACTCCCAGATGGTATTATACCTCACGTCAGATGGCAGTTCTCTGGTGACACTGGTACAGCTTAGTCTGTTGACCCGCGATCGTCATAGAGTCTTCTGTGTCTCCCACTGTGCTCTGATTTCCACCCTACCACGGCTCTACTGAGTCGTGCAAACAGGTGGTTTTTGGGTACAGTCCCGATTCACATGGAGGCAATGAGCGATAGGAGGGGATTCTTCTCTCCCGGTATTGGGGGTTGATGTTGCGCTATGCTCGACTGGCCAAAACTAGAAATCCCTAGACAGGGTTGCAGTGATTTACTGGTAAGAGTTATCAGTAGTTTCACGCTTGTTATGGACCTTACATCGGCATGACTTATCGAGCTACTGGGGTCTGACGTTTACCATCCCTTGGCGAGATGTGCGACATATCAGACGAACAGACCGGACTGTACGGCAAGTGTTACAGGTTGGATTCACAGGAGTGTGAGCGGGCTTGCTCGTTGATCTTCTGATCACTCAATACCCGGGTGGCCGTTACGTTTAGCCGACCACTTGCGGCTTGTGGGTGTTTGATATGATCATTACCTGCTGCAGGCATATTGACGAGTCTTGAGAGTCCTACACAAAGGTTTCCTGGCTCAAGCGAAACGAAATAGGAGCGCATATGAGATATGTGCGTGACTGAGAATAATACCAGTATGTGATACTGGATTCTATTCTCACGATTTGTATCATCGGACGGTTATATAAGATATAGCCGGGTTATCGAATCAAATGTTGATTCGATATATTGATACACTTGATATTAGTCGGTTATATGCAATATGACCGGATCATTAAATCAAGTTTTGATTTAATGATTTAATGTATAATTATATATTTGATATACTATTTTACATTAACTAGTATTTGTTCACTTAAGATTGATTTTCTCACTTGATATGCACAAGTAGTATATGTGATATATTTTTGTGCACTTGATTGTATCATGTTTGATGATACATGCAAACTTGGGTGTATGTTTGCTTTAAACTATGATTAGGTTAATGGTTAGGGTTTGATTTATTTTTTTTATTTGTTTTCTTTATTCATTTTGGCAAAAATAAAATGGAGGCTTGTATTGTTTTACCCTTGAAGCTTCATGAAGCTTTGAAAATCTACCATTTTGTTTTTATCCTAAACCTAACCATTACCTAAACACTAGTTTATTCTCTACATGAGTTAAACTAACCCATGGTTGCTATATGATAAAATCACTTGATTTATTATTATTTCTTAATCCTTTTTCTATTTTCTTCTTCTTCTTCTTCTTCTTCTTCTTCTTGAGGAAGAAAAAGATAGCTTGCTTGAAAATTATCAAGTGATGAATCCAAGTGAGAAATCCAAATCCAAACTGAACCCACTTCCTATTTCTTCATCCTCTACTACTTGCCATGTTGTATAGGGTGTTTTCTTCACAAGGTTCATGACCAAGTGAAGATGGAGCTTGATCTTGAGTTGCCTCGACGTAGATCATCTTCGGCATCGAAGTCAACGACCTAGCCCGCCCATTTCTCCGATGAAACCGATGCTAGAGTCCGGGATTCCGTTGATCGCAGTGGAGGGACGTCAACATGGAGCTAGAGAAGTGGAGGACCGGATCTACAAAAGTTGTAGTCACTTTCACTTAGCAATAAAGTTGTTTACTTGCATTCTTTCGCCTTACCTCTAGTTAACGATCTAGTATAGGGTTCTTTGGCACTTGGAATTTTTTTGGACTTTGGCATGGTTGATCAGTTGTAGAACCTCATGGGTGTGCCTAGGAACCCTACAGAAAATTCTCTTATAAGATCCTTACGACTTATAAGAGAAAACACACTAAGGAATCCTCACGATTCCTATGGAGAAAATCCACCTCTGGGATCCTCTCGATCCGTAGGGAGAAAAGTCTCCGTGAGACCCTCACGGCTCATAGAGTTGAAAAGCCTTAGGCGGCAGATCTGAACCTGCGGCCTAAGCCATCTCTATCTCTTGAAGAAAATAAGATGCTTACTCTACTATCTGTCAACCATGTTTATCAAGACAGATTGCTGATAATAAGAAAAGGGAGAAAGCAAAGAAATAGTATAAGACATTGCAAAGAAAAAAATGTGTATCTTTATTAATTCAATCAAGTACAAGGTGAATCGTACAAAAGAATAAAGAATGGATACATCTTATTCGAAAAAGAATTTTTTTTACATGTATATTGATACAAGAGCAGTTACTGGGAAGGAAGCGTCTTAATTAGCCCTATCAGTTGTTCGCGCACTTCCTTCTATGCCTTTTCCTGATCGGCCACCACCGCCAGTTCCGCTTCCACTTGAGCCCGTTGCTATAAGAAGGATGCAAGCTGCTCCCCAACGGCCAGCTGAGCTGCTTCACGGCCTTGGGCATCACGCTCGGTGGCATCGAGCTTCCGCTTCAATGTCAGCCCATTAAGGATACGCTCCAGAAGGCCCTCGAAGATAGACTTTACCTGGGCAACGTTCGCCTCAACCTCAGCACGCAGACGAGCCGTCTCGCTTGAGGTCTCCTGGCATTTCCTCAGCATTAATGTAAGTCCACGTTGCTCACCCCGATTCTTACGGGGAGGCGGAAACGGTGAAAAACAATTTTTGGCGCAAAGGCAACATGGACTAAAACATGGATCTTTGCTAAACTACAAACTAGCAAACTACTAGAGGTGCTATCTACTATGCCATAGAAATTATATCTCACGATACTGGTCCTTCGGATCTTCATTCCGCTGTCCCGCTCTTCCATCCAAGCTCCGAAGATCGATTCGGATCTTGGTCACCTCCGCAGCCTCCTTGAGTCGAAGACGTTCCACCCGAGAGTTGTACAACGAGCTCCACCCCGAGTCGAGGCAACTAGGGCAACAAGATCGCTAGTCTTGATGTCCTAGGTTATGTAGAAGAGGTAGATGGAAGTGTTTGTCTATTTGGATCCTTTTTCTCTCAACACATGAGATCAAAGGATTTTTTCAAGAGGAGGAAGATGAAAGAGAACTAGCAACCATGGAGCTCTTTTTCTTTTCTTCTCACAAGAGAGAGAATGAGAAAATAGAAATGAAATTGTCAACTAAAGAAAAAGGGCACCATGGTTCAATAATGCATAAACACCATCATTACCAATCCTTGCATGATAAACTTGATGGCTACTAATGACTTGACCATTTTCATAATCCAAAAAGAAAAAGAAATCCAAAGAAAACTCTAGACCTCTCATGAAGGTCAAAGTCAACTTTGGTCAAACGGTCAACAAAGTCAAGTGTGGTCAAATATGGTCAAATGGTCAAAGCAATTAGCCATCACATAATTATCATTGAAAAGATTAGTAAATAATGTCTCCGGCTTATAATGGTTTTGACCGAACCAACTGCCAAAAACCCTAATGAGTCCGCCTCAAAATGGTTTTGACCGAATCAACTGTCAAAACCCTAATGAGGCACCTCCTCCTTCTTCGCTCCTCAAAATTGTGCATAGAGACCCGCATCCGCATTCCGTAGAATGCGAATGCACAGAAGACAAAACAAATCCATCCGCGCAATACTAGGATCCGGCTTAAACCAAAGCCCACTAGTATTTCCTGCCCGAACAGCATACGCACACAAGTGCACGTAAGTGATCGCAGCCCTGCCGTAAAACCATACGGCCTCTGCACGTTTCGCTCAATGCAGCTCTTTATGTGGAACTCTAAAGACTCGACACTACGCTGGCAGTGGGTTTAACCATAGACCGGAAGCGGCACTAGCTGTACGTAACGGTCCCCAGGTAGATGTCGATAAGAAGGCCGATGAGGTAAACCCATCCGAACTCCTACTGAGCCTATATGTGACAATCTCCGTACAGTCCGGTCCGTTCGTCTGAGAATATCGCATGGCGGGCCTAGGGGGGTGGTAAGCGTCAGTCCACTAATAGCGGTACATGTCGTGTCGGAGTGTAGCCCAGAACACTCTGAGATAACACTGGAAACCTACCACTATATCTCGCTTGCCCTGGCCAGGGACTACTTGTGTAATGGCTCTCTTAGACACAGCGCGATATCAACCCCTAATACTGGGAGAGACGAATCCTGTCTAACCGTCACTGCCTTCAAGTGCTTCGGGACAGCACCCAACTACTACCTGTTTGCATGACTCCTTTGAGCCGTGGTAGGGTAGTAATCAAAGTACAGTGGGAACACACTCGAGGTGAAGTGACAGTGTCAAGTCAGCGGACTAAGCTGTACTCATGTCACCTAGGAACTGATAACTGACGATAGGTATAATACCAACCGACAGTTCTAGACGAGTCCTGTCCAGTGTACTCGTAACCTAACGAGCACCCGCATACTATCTCCAGTACGACGTACTGATGGCTGTGGGACAGACCATCTCCCCTGCTGGGATGAGAAGCGCATACGCTAGTCTACTCCGGAGTATCGATGCCCTGTCTCGATAGTCCTACGACTAGGGACCTGTATAAGGATGTGCTTATAGATTACCCCACCCCCACTTGTGTGACTGCCATCACAACGCTGGTAATCAATCAAAGATCCTAAGGGCTCTACTAATATGTATAAGTGATATGCTAAAAGAAACACATGTACATATTGAAGTAGAGACAAACCAGGTAGCATACTACCATTTTAAGCAAGATTGTCTATACAACTGTGAATATCTCAAGCTTCCATTAAGTAATATACAAGCTAGTATGATACAGTAATGGCCTCTAGGGTATATACACTAACAATCTCCCACATGCACTAAGGCCTTGTACTGGCGTATCGAGGACCTATCATCTCGATCAGCCGCTCGAACTGAGTCTGGAGTAGGGCCTTTGTGGGTGGATCTGCATTGTTATTCTCCGAATCTACTCTCTTCACCTCGATCTCCCGGCGATCTACGATCTCCCTGATCAGGTGGTACCGCCTCAAAATGTGCCTGGACTTCTGATGGGACCTGGGTTCCTTCGCTAAAGCTGTAGCGCCGTTGTAGTCGCAATAGAGCGGTATTGGATCAATAATGGTAGGAACCACCTGAAGCTCCGTGAGGAACTTCTTCATCCAGACAGCTTCCTTTGCGGCATCGCAAGCAGCTATGTACTCAGCTTCCATAGTTGAGTCAGCAACGGTTTCCTGCTTTGAACTCTTCCAGCAAACCGCCCCTCAATTGAGGGTAAAGACATAACCCGACATTGACTTGGAGTTATCCTTGTCACTATGGAAGCTGGAGTCAGCAAAGGCCTCGATCTGGAGGTCTTTTCTACCATACACCAAGAACATCTCCTTAGTCCTTCTCAGGTACTTGAGAATGTTCTTTACCGCTATCCAGTGTTTCTCCTCTGGGTCCGACTGATACCGGCTTACAACGCTCAATGCGTATGCTACATCTGGTCTGGTACATAACATCACATACATTATAGAGCCTACCGCATAAGCGTAGGGTATAATAGACATGCGATCCCTTTCCAAATCAGTCTTGGGAGACATCTCTTTGGAGAGGGTGATCCCGTGACAAGCCGGTAAATTACCGCGCTTGGAATCTTCCATATTGAATCGTTTCAGTATGGTGTCGATGTACCTGGACTGCGAAAGTCCCAACATCCTCTTAGATCTATCACGATAGATCTGGATCCCCAGAATGTAGTTGGCATCGCCCAGGTCCTTCATGGAGAACTTCTGTGACAAGAATCCTTTGACTGACTGTAGCATAGGAATATCATATCCTATTAGGAGAAAGTCATCCACGTACAAGACGAGGAATACCACAGTTCTCCCTACAATCTTACTGTAAATGCATGGTTTATCTGGGTTTTTGATAAAGTCGAATTCTTTGACAGCATCATCGAAGCAGATGTTCCAACTCCGCGATGCCTGCTTCAGTCCATAGATGGACTTGAGCAACTTGCACTCTTTACCGCTGCTCCCACTCTCAATGAATTCCTCCGGCTGATCCATATAAACGCACTCTTCTAAATTTCCATTTAGGAAAGCCGTCTTTACGTCCATCTGCCAGATTTCATAATCGTGGAAAGCAGCAATGGCAAGAAGGATTCGAAAGGATTTGAGCATAGCCACTGGAGAAAAGGTCTTGTCATAGTCCAAACCAGGTCGTTGACGAAACCCCTTTGCAACAAGTCTAGCTTTATAGGTTTCCACCTGCCCATCTACACCAATCTTCTTTCTGAAATTCCATTTGCAGCCTACGGGTTTTACCCTTTCTGGAGCAAAGTCCAAAGTCCAAACTTTGTTGGTGTACATGGACTCCATTTCGGTCCATATTGCATCCAGCCATTTTACCGAGTCACCGTTTTGAATGGCTTACTGGAAACTAGTAGGCTCACCATAGTCAATGGTGCAATCCTCTCTATCCCCGTTTATGAGAAAATCGTAGTATCACTCGGGCGGATGAGACTGCCTACTACTCTGACGGAGAGGCGCTGGGATGTCCGGTTCTCCTGAACCTTCTGGTTCTTCCAAGATTTCAGTAATAGCTTGTGGTTCTGGAATTTCATCCAGTTCTATTGCGCTCCCACTTATTTGATTTTCTATAAATTCAGTTTCCAAGAAGTGGGCATGTTGAGAAACAAAAACCTTTTGTTCCTCTGCGGAATAGAAAAGATACCCCCTGGAGTTCTTTTGGTATCCCACAAACTTACACAGTACTGAGCGTGCCTCGAGCTTGTCCGCATGCTGCTTCTTTACAAAAGCTGGACATCCCCATGTCTTAAGATACTTAACACAGGGTTTCTTCCCACACCACATCTGATATGGGGTGGTAGGCACAGTCTTGGTTGGAGCCTTCTTCAAGAGATATGCAGGCATTTCTAGTGCTTAACCCCAGAAAGATCGTGGCAACTCAGCCTTACTCATCATGGAACGAACCATATCCAATAGGGTTCGATTCCGCCTTTCCGATACACCGTTGTGTTGTGGTGTGTATGGAGGAGTAAGCTGAGAGAGAATTCCATTCACTTTTAAGTAGCCCAGAAACTCGGCACTAAAGTATTCACCACCTCGATCAGATCTTAGGGTCATGATACTTTTGCCTGTTTGTTTTTCAACTTCATTCTTGTATTCCCCAAATTTTTCAAAGGCCTCAGATTTATGCTTCATTAAGAAGATATGTCCATACCTAGAGAAATCATCTGTGAATGTAATGAAGTATGAATAACCACTTCGTGCATGTGTAGACATTGGACCACACACATTACTGTGTATGAGTCCCAAGAGCTCGCTTGCTCTTTTTCCGTGTCCATTGAACGGAGTCTTTGTTATCTTTCCCATGAGACAAGATTCACAAGTGGCATAAGACTGATACTCGAACAGATTCAAGTATCTCTCTTTATGTAACTTTGTTAACCGTGTCTCATTAATGTGACCCAGTCTACAATACCATAAGAAAGCTTGATTTGTTTCCGGAGACTTTCTTTTAAGTGTGTTCTGGACACTGAAAATCTGAGCTTGATTTAATTCGTATGTTCCGTTTTCTAATGTACCTGACCCAATCAGCACTTGATTTAGGTGGATGTGGACCACATCGCTTACAAAAGTAAAATCATATCCTTTCTTAGAAAGTAATGATACAGATATGATATTACAAGTCGCACCTGGTACATAAAAACTGTTATGCAGAATCAATATCTGCCTAGTTTTCAGTCCAAGATGATATTCCCCTACGGATTCAGCGTACATTCTCATTCCGTTAGCAACCCTGAGAGTCATATCACCTATCTTGATAACCCTACGGTTTCTCAGAGCCTGTAACGAATTACAGATGTGAGATCCTGATCCGGTATCCAATAACCAGGAAGTAGGGTTAACTGACATACAGTTCTCTATCACAAACACACCCAAAGCCGAAGCCACAACATGCTTCGAATCCTGGCTACTGGCTTTGCTAGCCCCGCAATCCTTCCGCCAATATTCATTCCCATAGTAATAGGAACGTCCCTCTTTTACTATATCCAGTCCCGTAACTTTTGCCATTCCCTTCCCTTCTACTTCCCTGGTTTCCTTCAGGGTAGAAGGTAGAGACTGCAAAATCAAGTCAGCACCAGACTCGTTCTTCAACGTGGTCTTCAGGTCCGTGAGCTCAAAATAGCTGGTCTCTGTAAGGACGTTGCCCCTTACAGATGACCCAATAGACAACCTCGCTGGAAGCAATTTGTTTGAGGTCTCATATCTTGCGATACGAGATTGCCCTCCATATAAATCTTTGTTATGGAAGAAGATAGAAACTAAGTCCATCTTCTCATGCTGTCTCTTGTATGCACCATCAACTGAGGCTAACATGAGGCTCTTGGCTTTCGCACAGTCTTTTTCCGATGTCCTACGGATATCAATATCCGCGACAGGGGAAACTGGACCTAAGACGGCAGGGGTTGGATCAGTTAAGAGGTGTCCTAGCTTACCGTGGGCAATGGACATCTCGACAGACCTTTGCCAGTCACAACAGTCAGATTCAGTCATTTTATTATCTAGATGTAACCTAGGTGTGGTGACTGGGTCGCTGCAATTAAGAGAGACAGATGAAAACACTCAGCCTGATGCTCTTGCAAGTTTAGATTGGTTTTTAATTTATCTAAACAGGATGGCTTCCACTGTCTCTCGAATCCTTCCTCAAACCATAAAGGAAGAATTAGTCAGGATCAATCTCACCGTACAATACTTTCTTAACCGTTCAGCCAGGCCAGTGTCGGTACTTCGAGGGAGGTTTTCCAACGCTTTCGCGAAGTTCCTTAATTAAGTAACCTCTTTTCTCTGTTGGCGTAGCCCCGCTAACACCTTTCTAGACACCTACTTGGTTTATAGCATTGATCGTTAAGTGAGAAAGTTCCCGAGGAGTAGCATATACTTACAGTAGGATCGGGATCCAAATATCATCGTGTGATAAAACTGAAGGAATCCTACCAGAATCATTACACTCCAAATGGAATGCAGCACTAGCAAGTTTCAGTTTCTTTAGAAACTCCCGATGTGGATTTTTGCCCAATGCTCTTATGACCTTGACGAAGGTCAACAAATTATAAGTCACATGTCAAGTTCTACCCGTCATTATCCAGGTTAATTTGAACCCACCCGTACATACCCTTGACAAAGGTCAACAAGGTAATACGACTGTCCCAAACCAACGCATCTATCTATGCTACATATGAACACCCAACAGCTACCAATCACTATGCCTTGACGAAGGTCAACAAACATAGCTTGAATACTATTGAATATTCATACGAAATGACGGAGGGCTACAAATGGTTTTGGCGAAACCGTGAACGTAGTGAACTTGATATAATCGATGGAACGAGATAGCTTTTAAGAGGAGTGGTTCAAGCTCCGCGTTTAAAATCTGGTTTTTGAAAAGAACCGAGTGGTTTTGAAAGTGTTCCAACGACTTTACTTTGGTTTATTTTCTTGCATTAATTTTAATGCGTCCCATCATTTAATCCTACCATTGCAGAAAACAATGAAAATATGACTTACGCTTATGCCATCCGCATTCGCCACGGGGCCCCGTCATCACCCGTTAGGTTACTTAACTAACGACAGAGCAGGGGCTGGACTTGCGCGGATGCAAAACATAAGCAACGCCTAAATAGATATCATATATAGATATATACATTCGTCAGATGCAATGATAGTCATTCCAGATCACAGATGAACACTTTGGATATACTAAGAATCCGCGATTCGTTCGAGCCTGCAACGAAAAGAGGATTACACGGTCGCGATGAATAGCCAATACCCCACCCTAGACCCCTACGGGTGCGGCAAACTACCCGCCAAGTACCCGAACCGAAGCTACCTCCCTCAACAACGTGAGTAGGCCACTCGGCACTTCGAGATACCCGGTAGTTTGTGCACCCCACCTTGGGTCAATCCTAGGTGCAAAAACAGTAAAAGAAAATTTTACAATGGCGGCTACAACCTCATCCCGGATGTGCGGCCAAATAAATAATATTACATCAATTTACAAATTTTACATAAATGAAAGAAAAAGAAACTCTCATCTCACATCCACCCGGCTATTCATCCGCGACAATCCAACGAGTTCATATACACAAACCATCAATATTACAGATCACAGATATGTACAACCCCCACTAATCGGCGTGTAGCGATTAGTAGACGTTCAATACATATATCACATCACAGATAATATCCATTAGCCAAAGTGTACGGAATATCGATCAAAATACGGATTTGTAACCACCCCAAAAATCAATTTGTTTTCTGGAAAATCTGGGTAGAAACAAACTATATTAAAAATCCTAAAACCTCCAACTAAGTACACTGCACCAAACTCGGTCCATGGCCGAGTCAACTCGGTCGCGGATCCGCGGCGCTTTGACCGGTTCAGTGGATCGTTTTTGCTGGTTGTCTTTAGAAAACCCTGAGCCGATTTTTCATGTATGTCAAATAATTTTTAGAGCGGTATAAAAAATCGGAAAAAAACATGGTTTTTCCGGACGTGTTTTGCAATTTTTTTTTCCGATCGAAATTCTAAACACTTTGCTAACTTGCTAGTTTATGTTTAGCTAGGCTCTGATACCACTGTAAGTCCACGTGTCTCACCCCGGTTCTTACGGGGAGGAGGAAACGGCGAAAAACAATTTTTGGCGCAAAGGCAACATGGACTAAAACACGGATCTTTGCTAAACTACAAACTAGCAAACTACTAGAGGAGTTATCTACTATGCCATAGAAATTATACCTCACGATACCGATCCTTCGGGTCTTCATTCTGCTGTCCCGCTCGTCCATCCAAGCTCCGAGGATCTCTTCGGATCTTGGTCACCTCCGCGGCCTCCTTGAGTCGAAAAAGATCCACCCGAGAGTTGTACACCGAGCTCCACCTCGAGCCGAGGCAACTAGGGCAACAAGATCGCTAGTTTTGATGTCCTAGGTTATGTAGAAGAGGTAGATAGAAGTGTTTGTCTATTTGGATCCTTTTTCTCTCAACACATGAGATCAAAGGATTTTTTCAAGAGGAGGAAGATGAAGGAGAACTAGCAACCATGGAGCTCTTTTTCTTTTCATCTCACAAGAGAGAGAATGAGAAAATAGAAATGAAATTGTCAACAAAAGAAAAAGGGCACCATGGTTCAATAATGCATAAACACCATCATTACCAATCCTTTCATGATAAATTTGATGGCTACTAATGAATAGACCATTTTCATAATCCAAAAAGAAAAAGAAATCCAAAGGAAACTCTAGACCTCTCATGAAGGTCAAAGTCAACTTTGGTCAAACGGTCAACAAAGTCAACTGTGGTCAAATATGGTCAAATGGTCAATGCAATTAGCCATCACATAATTATCATTGAAAAGATTAGTAAATAATGTCCCCGGCTCATAATGGTTTTGACCGAACCAACTGCCGAAACCCTAATGAGTCTGCCTCAAAATGGTTTTGACCGAATCAACTGTCAAAACCCTAATGAGGCACCTCCTCCTTCTTCGCTCCTCAAAATTGTGCATACACACCCGCATCCGCATTCCGTAGAATTCGAATGCACAGAAGACAAAACAAATCCATCCGCACAATACTAGGATCCGGCTTAAACCAAAGCCCACTAGTATTGCCTGCCCGAACAGCATACGCACACAAGTGCACGTAAGTGATCTCAGCGCTGCCATAAAACCAAACAGCCTCTACACGTTTCGCTCAGTGCAGGGAAACTCTCTGTGTGGGACTCTAAAGACTCGACACTATGCTGGCAGTGGGTTTAACTACAGACCGCAAGCTGCGCTAGCTGTACGTAACGGTCTCCAGGTAGATATCGATAAGAAGGCCGATGAGGTAAACCCATCCGAACTCCTACTGAGTCTATATATGACAATCTCCGTACAGTCCGGTCCGTTCGTCTGAGAACATCCAATGGCGGGCCTAGGGGGTGGTAAACGTCAGTCCCCTAATAGCGGTACAAGTCGTGTCGGAGTGTAGCCCAGAACACCCTAAGATAACACTGGAAACCTACCAGTATATCTCGCTTGCCCTGGCCAGGGACTACTTGTGTAATGGCTCTCCTAGACACAGCGTAATATCAACCCCCAATACTGGGAGAGACGAATCCAGTCTAACCGTCACTGCCTCCAAGTGCTTCGGGACTGCACCCAACTACTACCTGTTTGCACGACTCCTTTGAGCCGTGGTAGGGTAGTAATCAAAGTGCAGTAGGAACACACTCGAGGCGAAGTGACAGTGTCAAGTCAGCGGACTAAGCTGTACTCATGCCACCTGGGAACTGATAACTGACGATAGGTATAATACCAACCAACAGTTCCCGACGAGTCCTGTCCAGTGTACTCGTAACCTAACGAGCACCCGCATACTATCTCCAGTATGACGTACTGATGGCTGTGGGATAGACCATCTCCCCTGATGGGATGAGAAGCGCATACGCTAGTCTACTCTGGAGTATCGATACCCTGTCTCGATAGTCCTACGACTAGGGACCTGTATAAGGATGTGCTTATAGATTACCCAGCCCCCACAAGTGTGACTGCCATCACAACGCTGTTAATCAAGCAAAGATCCTAAGGGCTCTACTAATATGTATAAGCGATATGATAAAAGAAACACATGCACATATTGAAGTAGAGACAAACCAAGTAGTATACTACCATTTTGAGCAAGATTGTCTATACAACTGTGAATATCCCAAGCTTCCATTAAGTAATATACAAGCTAGTATGATACAGTAATGGCCTCTAGGGCATATACACTAACACTTAAGGCCGCTTCTTGTTCCAAGTGACGGAAATAAGAAGCGCTTTGCTCAATCCATGCTGCTCTTTGATTGCTTGCGGCTATGGTCTCGGGAGCAGGGCGCATAAACTCCGATTGATGCAGGCGGACCTCGATTTCCCTGCAGTGGTTAACACAAAGCTCGACGAGGCCTCCATCATGAAAAGTCACAAGCGCCGCCAACAACGGGTTAACCTCCGCAGCGAAATCCACCGCGGATGGGAGAGCGTCTGCGTCAAGCTCCTCGACGTATCCGCTCAGCATGCCCAAGCTCATTACAGCACCCTTTGAAGACGGACGTCTCAAGAAGGGGCCTGCCGGCATTATAACGCGAGACTCAAAGGGCGCTGGGATCAGAACGACAGCTGAAACAACAAAATACGATTAGATGATGGTTCAAGAAATAAAAAAAAAGTCATCGATCCGATAGTTTACTATACCAGCTGCAGCAGGTGGCAAGGCCGGGAGGGCCGGTGGCGTGACCGATCTTTCAGCCCCTCCTTCGATTTGTAGCACTGCAATCAGGATGAGGGAAAGTCAGAAATAATTCGATTACTGAAAAAAAAGAAAGACATCAAATGGAAATTATACTCACCAGCGCCACCGGAGGAAGAAGCGAGTTCGGATGGGAAGGAGAAGTGCGGGTGCAACACGTGATAGAGATGATCAAAAAGCACACCTGAAAAGATGCAATAGTACGACATTAGTACATAAATTATGTGGCTGAAAGATAAAACTAATGGATTGCAAATCCACACCTTCTAACATCTGCGACGGTGCAAAGGAAGGATGAGAGGTGACCACCGCCCAGGCAGTAGTTGACGGCGCTCCAACACATGGCATTTTAAAAATCAAAATTACACCACACTGCAATGCAGTGGGTAGGGGACCAAATGGGGACCCACAAAATCTGGATGACAGTGCATCAGTTAATAAGACAACCCCATCATTGGATGAGACTGTGAATTAATCCCTAAGAGAATATTCTCATTAATAAAAATCCCTAGAGACAAGGAGAAAATCTCCTCTTTCAGAGCAATACTCTGTCACAGAGTGACACTTGTCAAACTCTGTTCTCAAAGGAATAAAATTCCTTAAAAGAGCATAGCTCTGTGATAATGATGAGAAAATCCATTAAAAGAATATTTTTCTTTAAACCCCTCAAGATTAAAAATTTTGGGATCTTAAAGATCCTTGAAAACTCTAAGGAGTTCTTCATTTTCAGATCAAAAAGATCTACATTTGATCCAAAGAGCAAAGCTCTGTTCATGGGTTAAGAAACCCATGAAACAAGATCTCTGTAGATCTATGAACTCATAAGAGCAAGGCTCTGTTGGTGAAACCTTAAAGGGGTTTTCTTTAGATCAAAGATCTATAAGAGCAAGGCTTTGTTGAATTTAATTTAAGTTAAATTTTACCTAAGATGATCAAAAATCTGAACTCTGGAGTTCTTGAAAAGAAACGAGAGAAAGGCTCTAAAGTTCTCAGAAGCAAGAGCAAGGCTCTGAAAATCAAGATTCGTGAAAATGGCAAAACATTTACAAAGGACCAAGGGTCCTATTTATAGGCGCCTGCGCCCCTTCAACTCACCCGTTGATCCAACGACCAAAATCTTGCCACCGCTGCACTCACGTGTGCGCCACATGAGCGCAATGGTGGGGGGGCATTTGTTTCCCCCAATCAGAGCAAAGCTCTGTTTGAATTTCAAAAATTCAAAAAATTGAAGCAACGCTTCAAATCTCTTGCGCTGCGCGCAATGCGCCACGTGTTAAAAACTGATGCGTCAGCGCAGCGCCCAAGGCAGCGCACCCAATCAGAGCAAGGCTCTATTTAAAACAAAATTAAAAAGAAGCAACGCTTCAAATGATCCGCGCTCTGCGCTGCGCGACACATGGCAGAGCAGTTGCGCTAGCGCAGATGCGCTGCGCTCTGCGCTGCGCGATACATGTCAGCGCAGGTGCGCTGCGCTGTGCGACACGTGTCAGCGCAGTTGCGCTAGCGCTCTGCGCTGCGCGACACGTGGCAGCGCAGTTGTGCTTGCGCAGGTGCGCTGCGCTCTGCGCTGTGCGACACGTGTCAAGCGCTGGTGGATCTGCGCCAAACAGAATTAAAATTCCTGTAAGATCTTTTTGTTCTTGTCAAAACAAGAAAATTGTCTTCTGTAAAACTGAAGCCCTTGGATCAAAAGATGCAACGGTGGGAAAAATTCCCCAAATCACTCAGAGAATGATCTCTTTAACAAATTTAACAAATTAATGGGCATTATATAAAGGCCCCTAGACACCAATTCAAAAAAAAGAAGGATCATCAAGATCAAAAACAACACAGAGAATAAAGAGAGCTCTGAAAAATTGTGAGAAGAACTCAAGAAGAGAAAAAAGGTAAAACCTTTATAAAAGGAAGAACTTCTTCAGAATAGATCATTGATCTAAGAACAAGATCAATGATCTTCAATAAAAAATAAATAATAACAGTGCCTTGCGCTTGCAAAAACTGCATTGTTGCGCTCCTGGGTTGGCGCAAGCCACCAGAGAGCGCCACGTGTCAGCACCACGACCACTTGCGCTATGCGCTTTTAAAAATAAAGCATTACTCTTTAAAGTTGGCGCAACTCACCAGAGTACGCCACGTGTCAGCAGCGCAACAGCGCAGCGCACTGGCGCAGTGCACTGCGCACTGCGCTTGCGCTCATCAGAGCGTGACACATGTCACCACCACAAGCGCTTGCGCTCAATAATTGGTGCAAAGCGCCTGACAAGCCACTGTCAGATAATCAATGCATTGCATTATTTACAGAAGGGCCAAGCCCAATTTAAAAAGGCCTAACAGGCCTAATAAAGTGCTATGCATTATTTTAAAGAAGGGCAGAGCCCAAACAGATGCTCTGCATCATTTATAAAGGGACAGAGCCCAAATCAAAAAGGCCTAGCTGTCCAGAATAAAATGCAATGCATTATTAAACAGGGGCAAAGCCCTAGCATAGGCCTAAAAGGCCAAAGATAAAAAAAGTTGAATATTCTCAACTGGACTTAGCCCAATCATGGCCTTAAGTCCTCAAATTAAATTGACTGAGCAAGACTGCTCTCCTAAATCAATTTACACCCGGTTCAAGGGTACATCTCCGAACACCTCTGACACCTATCGTTGTAATCCTTCAGCGACGTCGAAGAGGTGACGAGTCCCGACAACCACACATCGATACGGACTGCGGGGTCCTTAAACTCGTGGACCGAAATGTCCTTAAACTAATATTCGTCCCAAAATGGGAATGTTGGACCGAAATGTCCTTAAACTAATGTTCGGCCCCAAATGGGAATGATGGACCACCATGTCCCTAAACTGGAAATCGACCGCAATGTCATTAAACTAAACAATAGAGCTAATTGCTCTCTTGTCGGATCCAAACGATCCCGTTAAGTTGATCTTAGTCTGGAGATTAGGCTAACGTATCCTTAACGAACGTTTAAGTTGATCTTAGCCTCAATATGGCTAGCGTATCCTTAAACTAAAACACCAAACCCAAATCTAAGTAAATACGTATTTGGACTAATCGACGTCCTGCGGGCGACGACATCACTTAGTCTCCGTATACAATCCACGGGCAACCACAAACAAAACAAACACCCACGACACGAAGTGAAATTCTAGAGAAGGAGAAATTTGTTACCGCGACGCGGTAGCGTAATTAACTGCAGGGGCTTGCGCCTGCAGGGAAGAGCGTCCCCACAATCAAAAACCCCTCAAGCGAGGGGGAATCTGACGAACTCTGCTAAATCGGCCGCATCCGTCTAAACTTCTGATACACGGTGCCATAAATCAACTTGGCATCTTCGGAGAGGTGGACGGATAAAACCAAATAGCATCTGCCCCGAATTTCAGGAAATACGTTTATCGCGTCTTCGCCGCGTCTTTCGGAGGGGAACAGAGACTTTCAAAGCTAGATTTGTTGCAAAAGGTTTTCGTCAACTACCAGGTGTGGACTATGATGAAACCTTTTCTCCAGTGGTTATGCTTAAATCTATCCGGATCCTGCTTGCCATAGCTGCATACCATGACAACGAAATCTGGCAAATGGATGTTAAGACCGCCTTTCTAAATGGTGATTTAGAAGAGTGCGTGTACATGACTCAGCCAGAGGGCTTCATGGAAAGTAGGAGCAGCGGGAAGGTGTGCAAGCTGCTTAAATCCATTTACGGGTTAAAGCAGGTATCACGGAGTTGGAACATCTGTTTTGATGTGGTAGTGAAAGAGTTTGACTTCATCAAGGACGTAGATGCACCTTGTATATACAAGAAGGTGGCAGAGAGTAAGGTTGTCTTCCTCGTATTGTACATGGATGACAAACTCTTGATAGGAAATGTTGTTCCTATGCTACAATCGATCAAGCTCTTCTTATCGCAAAGAATCTCAATGAAAGATCTAGGGGATGCCTCCAACATCTTGGTGATTAAGATCTACAGAGATAGATCAAAAAGGATACTAGGATTGTCCCAATCCAGGTACATTGACACCATACTAAAGAGGTTTAGTATGGAAGAATCCAAACGTGGGAATTTACCCACGATCTCTGGACTCACTCTCTCCAAAGAGATGTCTCTCAACACTGATTTGGAGAGAGCTCCCATGCAAGGGATACCCTATGCTTTGGCAGTAGGCTCTATCATGTACGCGATTTATGTACCATACCCGATGTAGCGTATTCACTAAGTGTAGTGAGTAGGTATCAAGAAGATTCAGGAGAGAGTCACTGGACAGTTGTGAAGAGCATTCTTAAGTATTTGAGAAGGACTAAAAAGATATTCTTGGTGTATGGTAATAGAGAACTCCAAGTGGAGTCCATTACCAATTCGAGCTTCTAGAGTGATAAGGACGACTCTAAGTCGGTCTCGGTATTTGTTGTTAGTGTATATGCCATAGAGGCCATTACTGTATCATACTAGTATGTATATTACTTGATGGAAGCTTGGGATATTCACAGTTGTACAGACAATCTTGCTCAATATAGTAGTATGCTACTTGGTTTGTCTCTGCTTTAATGTGTACTTGTGTGTTTATTTATTATATCACCTATACGCATTAGTAGAGCCCTTTGGATCTTTGCTTGATTACCGGCGTTGTGATGGCGATCACACTCGTGGGGGCTGGGTAATCTACAAGCACATCCTTATACACGTCCCTAGTCGTGGGAGTATCGAGATAGGGCATCGACACTCCGGAGTAGACTAGCGTATGCGCTTCTCATCCCAGCACGGGAGACGGTCTGTCCCACAGCCGTCGGTACGTCGTACTTGAGATAGTATGCGGGTGCTCGTTGGGTTACGAGTACACTGGACAGGACTCGTCGGGAACTGATGGTTGGTATTATACCTATCGTCAGTTATCAGTTCCCAGGTGACATGAGTACAGCTTAGTCCGCTGACTTGACACTGTCACTTCGCCTCGAGTGTGTTCCCACTATTCTTTGATTGCCACCCTACCACGGCTCTACTGAGTCGTGCAAATAGGTAGTAGTTGGGAGCAGTCCCGAAGCACTTGGAGGCAGTGACGGTTAGACAGGATTCGTCTCTCCCGGTATTGGGGGTTGACATCACGCTGTGTCTAGGAGAGCCATTACACGAGTAGTCCCTGGCCAGGGCAAGCGAGATATACTGGTAGGTTTCCAGTATTATCTCAGGGTGTATTGGGCTTCACTCCGACACGACTTGTACCGCTATTAGGGGACTGACGTTTACCGCCCCCCTTGGCCCGTCATGCGATGTATCAGACGAACAGACCAGACTGTACGGAGATTGTCACATACAGACTCAGTAGGAGTTCGGATGGGTTTACCTCATCGGCCTTTTTATCGACATGTACCTGGGGACCGTTACGTACAGCTAGTGCCGCTTGCGGTCTGTGGTTAAACCCACTGCTAGCGTAGTGTCGAGTCTTTAGAGTCCCACACAGAGAGTTTCCCTGCACTGAGCGAAACGTGTAGAGGCCGCATGGTTTTACGGCAGGGCTGCGATCACTTACGTACACTTGTGTGCGTATGGTGTTCGGGCAGGCAGTACTAGTAAGGCTTTGGTTTAAGCCGGATCCTAGTATTGCACAGATGGATTTGTTTTGTCTTCTGTGCATCCGCGTTCTACGGAATACGGATGCAGGTGTGTATGCACAGTTTTTCGGAGTGATGAAGGAGGAGGTGCCTCATTAGGGTTTTGGCAGTTGGTTCGGCCAAAACCGTTATGTGGCGGGCTCATTAGGGTTTTGACAGTTTGTTTGGTCAAAACCATTATGAGCCGCGAACATCATTTACTAATCCTATTAGTGATAATCTTATGATGGCTAATTGCATTGACCATTTGACCCCGTTGACCTCTCTTGACTTTGTTGACCGGTTGACCGGGTTGACCATTGACTTTCAAGAGGGTTCTACACTTTTCTTTTCTTTTCCTTTTTCTTTTGGATTATGATAATGGTCATTTCAAAGTAGCCATCAACTTTATCTTGATGGGATTAGTAATGATGTTGTTTTGCATTATTTGCAACCATGGTTCTTTTCTTTTGTATCATAATATTATTCTCATTCTCTCTCTTGAAATGAGAAGCCCCATGGTTGCTAACCTTCCTCCTTCTTCTTCCTCCTCTTGATTTCTCCTTTGATCTCATGTGTTGAGAGAAAAAGGTTTTCACTTGACAAACACATCCATACATCTCCTCTACACATCCTAGGGCTTCTAGATTAGCAATCTCCTTGCCCTAGTTACCTCGGCTTGAGGTGGAGCTCGGTGTACATCTCTCGGGTGGATCGTCTTCGACTCAAGGAGGCCGCGGAGGTGACCAAAGTCCGGATCAACCATTGAGCAAGCAAAGAGAAGAGCAACAAGAAGTGAAGAACAACAAAGAAGAAGAACAAAAAGAAGAGAAGGAGTTCAAGTTGAGGTATAACCCCTAACCGAGTAGATACATCTCATGTTAGGATGCTAGTGTATTGTTTAGCTAAGATTCGGCTTTAACGGTCCATGTTACAAAGTTTAGAAAAAATTTTGTTTTACCGTTTCCGCAACCCCGAAAGTACCGGGAGAGGTAACGTGGACCTAACAGTGGTATCAGAGACTAACTAAACATAAACTAGCTTGGTAGTGAAGTGTATCGAAGTTCGAAACGGAAAAATCGATAAAACCAAGTTGCGAAAACCTGAGTTTCTGTTAATTTTTTTTTCTGGTCAAAACAAAATTTATCATGCACCTAAAATCATCTCAGGGTTTTCTAAAGATAACCACCAAAAACGAGCCAGAGATCTGACCAAACGAGCGCGTTTCCGCGGCGACATCAAGCTAGGTCGCCGCGGATCCGCGGCCGTCTTGTCTCCTCTCTGCCTCGATTTTGGTGCAGTGTATCTCAGTATTGGTTTTAGGATTTTTGAGATATATTATATGTGCCCAGATTTTCCAGAATAGAAATTTGTTTTTGGGGGCCTATAATTCCGTATTTTTTCGAAACTTCAGTACACTTTGACTATGTTGGTTATATCTGTGATGTTCTTATGTATTGAACGTCGGCTAATCGCTATATGTCCATTAGTCGGGGTTATACATATCTTTGATCTGTGATTGTTGTTGATGGTTTGTGTATATGAACTCGTTGGATTGTCGCGGATGAATAGCCGGGGTGGATGTGAGATGAGAGTTTCTTTTTCTTTCATTCATGTAATAAATTTGTAAATTGATGTAATATTATTTGTTTGGCCGCACAACCGGGTCGGGGTTGTAGCCGTCATTGTATAATTCTTTTTACTGTTTTTGCTCCTAGGATAGACCCATGGAGGGGGTGCACAAACTACCGGGTATCTCGAAGTGCCGAGTGGCCTACTCATGGCATTAAGGGAGGTTGCTTCGCTTCGGGTACTTGGCGGGTAGTTTGCGGCACCCGTAGGGGTCTTGGGTGGGGTATTGGCTATTCATCACGACCGTGTAATCCGTTTTTCGTTGCAGGCTCGAACGAATTGCGGGTTCCTAGTATATCCAAAGTATTCATCTGTGATCTGGATTGGCTATCATTGCTATATTGCTATATATAATAACTATTTAGGCGTTGCTTATGTTTTACAGCCGCGCTAGCCCAGCCCCCGCTCTGTCGTTAGTTAAGTAACCTAACGGGTGATGACGGGGCCCCGTGGCGAATGCGAATGGCATAAGCGTACGTCATATTTTTGTTGTTTTCTGCAATGGTAGGATTTAAATGATGGGACGCATTAAAAGAACTAATGCAAGAAAATAAACCTAAAATACGTTGTTGGAACAAGTTTTTCAAAAAGCTGTTATTACAAGGACGTTCATCTTTCTGTTTTGCATCGAGGTATTCGGTTATGAATGCCCAGCACCTCAATCGACGAGGCAAGGGACGTGATCCCCTCATCGGGAGTGACCCCTTGGACAAAAGGTTTGCGTCAGGGTAATAACTTCACCATAGTCGATTATTCTTGCTTTGCATCGAGGTATTCATCTTACGAATGCCCAGCACCTCACTCGATGAGGAAAGAGCCGAGATCCCTTCACAGGGAGTGACCTCTTTAGCAAAAGTTTTCGCCACTATGTTTTTCAAAAGGATGTATCACGTTCCTTCAACGATATCAAGTTCATTAAGCTAACGGGTTTTTCGCCAAAAACCCAGCCGTAGCCCTCCGTCGTTTCTTATAAGTTATACTTAGTATTCGTGCTGCGTTTGTTGACTGTGTCAAGGCGCAGTGAACGGTAGCTAAGTGTAGCTTATTTGCTGGATACAATGTGATTGGTTAGGACATTTGTAGAACCTTGTTGACTGTGTCAAGGGTTATGCAGGTGGGTTTAATGCAATCAAGATAATGACCGGATGAACTTGACTAGGACTTTTTGATTTGTTGACTGTGTCAAGATCACTTGGGTCCTAGGGGAAAAAACTGCATCGGGAGTTTCAAAACAACTGAAACTTGCAGATTTCGCATACCTTCTGGAGTGTGGTGACTAGAGTGGATTCCATCTAGGTTATCACACAATGACAGTTGGATCCCGATCCCACTGATGAGTTGGTTTACTCTCGGGAGATTATTTCACTTAACGATCAATGCTATAAACCTAGTAGGTGTCTAGAAAGGTGTTAGTGGGGCTACGCCCCCAGGGAAAAGAGGTTCTTTAATTAAGGAACTTCGCGAAAGCGTTGGAAAACCTCTCTCGAAGTACCGACACTAGCCTGGCTGAAAGGTTAAGCAAGTATTGTGACGTGAATTAAAACCCGGCTAGTTCTTCTTTTAAAAAGCTTTTAAGAAGAATTTGAGGAAACAGTGGGAGACATCCTGGTTAGATAAATTAATAAACCAATCTAATCTTGCAAAAGCATACGCTGAGTGTTTCTTTTCTCTCTCTCCAGGCAGCAACCTTTTCACGCCCTAATCAAGATAATAAAATGTATCGCTTGACCGATCCGAATTCTTATTCGGGACCGGGGAAAGTTGGTTCAGCTCTAACTTGTGACAACAGTCATGAGTATGAGAATGGGATAGGGGATTGTATGGATTTCCAGGATACCCAGTTGAAGAAGAAGCATGGTTTTGCATCTACTTCAGGTGTTCTTGTAATTGAGAACTGTTTTACGGTCAGCCCTACCTCCTGGGTACTTGATACCGGATCAGGATCTCATATCTGTAATTTATTGCAGGGACTGAGAAAAAGTAGGAAAGTTGCACCAGGTGATATGTCGCTCAGAGTAGCGAACGGAGCACAAGTTAATGCGACAGCCGTCGGTGAATATCACCTAGTATTGCCAAATGGCAAGACTATGATTTTGAACGATTGCTACTATGTACCCTCCATGGTTTGCAACATCATATCAGTTTCTTTACTCGATAAAGATGGATATAACTTTGTTCTTGAAAAGAATATCATGAACATTTACCTTCATAAGTTACTGGTTGCAGAGGGTACACTGTGTAATGGTATCTACGTTCTAAATCAGAATACAGTTCTCAATATACAAAACACACGCAAGAGGAAGAATTCAGATACGAATGAATCCTACTTGTGGCATTGTAAACTTGGTCATATCGGAGAGAAAAGACTGAGTAAGTTGCATAAAGATGGACTCTTGGATGCGTTCGAGTTTTCATCTTATGAAACTTGTCAGTCTTGTCTCAAAGGGATGATGACCAAATCTCCGTTCACCGGACATGGAGAAAGAGCAGCAGAGCTCTTGGGACTTGTACATAGTGATGTATGTGGTCCGATGTCTATACATGCAAGGGGTGGGTTCTCGTACTTCATCACATTCACTGACGATCTCTCTAGGTTCGGATATGTGTATCTGATGAAGCACAAATCTGAAGCTTTTGAGAAATTCAAGGAATTTAGAAACGAAGTAGAGAACCAGACAGGCAAAAGTATCAAGATCCTCCGGTCTGACAGGGGAGGGGAGTACTTAAGCACGGAATTCCTAGATTACTTAAAAGAGAATGGTATTCTCTCTCAGCTTACTCCTCCTTATACACCACAGCACAACGGTGTATCGGAGCGGAGGAATCGTACCCTATTGGATATGGTTCGCTCCATGATGAGTAGTGCTGAGTTACCTCTTTCATTCTGGGGATATGCACTTCAAACTGCAGCACATCTATTGAATCAAGTTCCATCCAAATCCGTGCCTAAGACTCCGTATGAAATATGGAGTGGTAAGAGTTCGTATCTTAAACGTGTTAAGATTTGGGGTTGCCCAGCTTATGTCAAAAAGCAGAACCCAGACAAACTTGAGGCACAGGCAGTTTTGTGTAAGTTTGTGGGATACCCAAAAGATTCAAGTGGGTATCTGTTCTACCATGCAGAGGAACAGAAGATAATTGTTTCAAGAAATGCCACATTTTTAGTAAAAGAATTTCTTGTTAAAAACATTAGTGGCAGCACGGTAGAACTGGATGAAATTCCAGAAACACAAGCTTTAACTGAAAATTTGGAGGAACCGCTAGATTCAATAACCCCAAACGAACCTCAGCCACTCCACAGATCTGGTAGGATTTCTCATCCGCCCGAGAGATACTACGGTTTTCTCATAGACGGGGATCGAGAGGATTGCATCTTGGAAGAAGATGACCCTACCAGTTTCGGGCAGGCCATTATCAGTAGGGACTCTGATAAGTGGCAGGAAGCAATGCAATCCGAAATGGAGTCCATGTACGCCAATAAAGTGTGGACCTTGGATATTGCTCCACCTGGGGTAAAACCCGTAGGATGCAAATGGATCTACAAAAGGAAACTTGGTGTAGATGGGCAGGTGGAAACCTATAAAGCTAGACTCATTGCAAAAGGTTTCCGTCAAAGACCTGGTTTGGACTATGACCAAACTTTTTCTCCGGTGGCTATGCTCAAATCCATTCGGATCCTACTTGCCATTGCTGCCTTCCATGACTATGAGATCTGGAAGATGGATGTTAAAACGGCTTTCCTAAACGGTTGTTTGGAAGAGTGCGTTTACATGGATCAACCAGAAGGTTTCGTAGACAGTGGGAGCAGCGGAAAGGTGTGCAAGTTGCTTAAATCCATTTATGGATTAAAGCAGGCATCGCGGAGCTGGAACATCTGTTTTGATGAGGCGATCAAGGAATTTGATTTCATCAAGAACGAAGATGAACCCTGTGTATATAAGAAGATTGTAGGACGAACTGTCGTATTCCTAGTCTTGTACGTGGACGACATTCTTTTGATAGGAAATGATGTTCCTATGCTACAATCGGTCAAGCTATTTTTGTCACAAAGGTTCTCCATGAAAGACCTGGGTGATGCCTCGTACATTCTGGGGATCAAGATCTATAGAGATAGATCCAAGAAACTATTAGGACTTTCGCAGTCCAGGTACATAGAGACCGTACTCAAGAGATTTAGTATGGAGGGTTCCAAGCGCGGTAACATACCCGCATTGCACGGAATTACCCTCTCCAAGAAGATGTCTCCTAAGACTGACGAGGAGAGGGTTCGCATGAGCACTATACCCTACGCTTCGGCGGTAGGATCTATAATGTATGCGATGCTATGTACAAGACCAGATGTAGCTTACGCGCTGAGCACGGTAAGACGGTATCAGTCAGACCCAGGGGAGGACCACTGGACAGCAGTGAAGAACATTCTCAAGTACCTGAGAAGGACTAAGGAGATGTTCCTGGTTTACGGTAATGGAGACCTCAGGGTCGAGTCCTTTACCGATTCAAGCTTCCAGAGTGACAAAGATGACAGCAAGTCTGTCTCGGGTTTTGTGTTTACCCTCAACGGAGGGGCGGTATGTTGGAGGAGTTCCAAGCAGGATACCGTCGCAGACTCGACGATGGAGGCTGAATACATTGCTGCAAGCGATGCCGCAAAAGAGGCGGTCTGGATTAAGAAGTTCATTAGTGAACTTCAGGTGGTTCCGTCTATTGTTGACCCAATACCTTTGTATTGCGATAACAATGGGGCTATAGCTTTAGCGAAGGAACCAAGGTCCCATCAGAAATCCAGGCACATCTTAAGGCGGTATCACCTGATCAGGGAGATCATTGATCGACAGGAGATCGAGGTGCGGAGAGTGGACACAAAGGACAACACTGCGGACCCATTCACGAAGGCTTTACCCCAGACTCAGTTCGAGCGGCTGATCGAGATGATAGGTCTTCGATACGCCAGTGCATGGCCTTAGTGCAAGTGGGAGATTGTTAGTGTATATGCCCTAGAGGCCATTACTGTATCATACTAGTATGTATATTACTTGATGGAAGCTTGGGATATTCACAGTTGTACAGACAATCTTGCTCAATATAGTAGTATGCTACTTGGTTTGTCTCTGCTTTAATGTGTACTTGTGTGTTTATTTATTATATCACCTATACGCATTAGTAGAGCCCTTTGGATCATTGGTTGATTACCGGCGTTGTGATGGCGATCACACTCGTGGGGGCCGGGTAATCTACAAGCACATCCTTATACACGTCCCTAGTCCTGGGAGTATCGAGATAGGGCATCGACACTCCGGAGTAGACTAGCGTATGCGCTTCTCATCCCAGCACGGGAGACGGTCTGTCCCACAGCCGTCGGTACGTCGTACTTGAGATAGTATGCGGGTGCTCGTTGGGTTACGAGTACACTGGACAGGACTCGTCGGGAACTGATGGTTGGTATTATACCTATCGTCAGTTATCAGTTCCCAGGTGACATGAGTACAGCTTAGTCCGCTGACTTGACACTGTCACTTCGCCTCGAGTGTGTTCCCACTGTTCTTTGATTGCCACCCTACCAGGCTCTACTGAGTCATGCAAACAGGTAGTAGTTGGGAGCAGTCCCGAAGCACTTGGAGGCAGTGACGGTTAGACAGGATTCGTCTCTTCCGGTATTGGGGGTTGACATCGCGCTGTGTCTAGGAGAGCCATTACACGAGTAGTCCCTGGCCAGGGCAAGCGAGATATACTGGTAGGTTTCCAGTGTTATCTCAGGGTGTATTGGGCTTCACTCCGACACGACTTGTACCGCTATTAGGGGACTGACGTTTACCGCCCCCCTAGGCCCGCCATGCGATGTATCAGACGAACAGACCGGACTGTACGGAGATTGTCACATACAGACTCAGTAGGAGTTCGGATGGGTTTACCTCATCGGCCTTCTTATCGACATCTACCTAGGGACCGTTACGTACAGCTAGTGCCGCTTGCGGTCTGTGGTTAAACCAACTGCCAGCGTAGTGTCGAGTCTTTAGAGTCCCACACAGAGAGTTTCCCTGCACTGAGCGAAACGTGTAGAGGCCGCATGGTTTTACGGCAGGGCTGCGATCACTTACGTACACTTGTGTGCGTATGGTGTTCGGGCAGGCAGTACTAGTAAGGCTTTGGTTTTAGCCAGATCCTAGTATTGCACGGATGGATTTGTTTTGTCTTCTGTGCATCCGCATTCTACGGAATACGGATGCAGGTGTGTATGCACAGTTTTTCGGAGTGATGAAGGAGGAGGTGCCTCATTAGGGTTTTGGCAGTTGGTTCGGCCAAAACCGTTATGTGGCGGGCTCATTAGGGTTTTGATAGTTCGTTTGGTCAAAACCATTATGAGCCGCGAACATCATTTACTAATCCTATTAGTGATAATCTTATGATGGCTAATTGCATTGACCATTTGACCCCGTTGACCTCTCTTGACTTTGTTGACCGGTTGACCGGGTTGACCATTGACTTTCAAGAGGGTTCTACACTTTTCTTTTCTTTTCCTGTTTCTTTTGGATTATGATAATGGTCATTTCAAAGTAGCCATCAACTTTATCTTGATGGGATTAGTAATGATGTTGTTTTGCATTATTTGCAACCATGGTTCTTTTCTTTTGTATCATAATATTATTCTCATTCTCTCTCTTGAAATGAGAAGCCCCATGGTTGCTAACCTTCCTCCTTCTTCTTCCTCCTCTTGATTTCTCCTTTGATCTCATGTGTTGAGAGAAAAAGGTTTTCACTTGACAAACACATCCATACATCTCCTCTACACATCCTAGGGCTTCTAGATTAGCAATCTCCTTGCCCTAGTTACCTCGGCTTGAGGTGGAGCTCGGTGTACATCTCTCGGGTGGATCGTCTTCGACTCAAGGAGGCCGCGGAGGTGACCAAAGTCCGGATCAACCATTGAGCAAGCAAAGAGAAGAGCAACAAGAAGTGAAGAACAACAAAGAAGAAGAACAACAACAAGAGAAGGAGTTCAAGTTGAGGTATAACCCCTAACCGAGTAGATACATCTCATGTTAGGATGCTAGTGTATTGTTTAGCTAAGATCCGGCTTTTACGGTCCATGTTACAAAGTTTAGAAAAAATTTTGTTTTACCGTTTCCGCAACCCCGAAAGTACCGGGAGAGGTAACGTGGACCTAACATTTGTCTTTACCCTCAATCGAGGAGCGGTTTGTTGGAAGAGTTCTAAACAGGAAATCGTGGCAGACTCGACGATGGGGGCTGAATAAATCACTGCCAACGATGCTGCCAAAGAGGTTGTCTGGATGAAGAAGTTCATAACTGAACTTGGAGTGGTTCCGTCCATTGTGCATCCAATACCTTTGTATTGCGATAACAATGGAGCAGTGGTCTTGGCCAAGCAACCCAGGTCCCATCAGCGATCCCGGCATATTCTGAGGTGCTATCATCTGATCTGGTAGATAGTTGATTGCCGGGAGATCGAGGTCAGGAGAGTTGACATGAAGGACAACACGGCGGATCCACTCACCAAGGCCATTCTCCAGATACAATTTGAGAGACTCTTCAGGATGTTGGGTATGAGATACTACAACAATTGTCCTTAGTGCAAGTGGGGGATTGTTAGTAATTTGTATGCCCTAGAGGCCATTATTGTATAGGTGATGTATATTATAGTGTATGAATGGATATATATAGAGAGGACTTTCTTGCTCGACATAATAGTATGCTATCTGGGTGCTCTTTATTTTAACATGTTGACTTGTATAGGTGATGCTGTCTTTCTCTCACATGTTGATAAAGCAATTAGGTTGTGTACTTGACTACCAGGACTATGATGGAGATCATACTAGTGGGGCTAATGGTAGTCCGCAAGTACACCCTAAAATAGTTCCTAGTCGAGAGTGTATCGAGACAGGGCATCGATATTCCGGAGTAGACTAGCGTATATGCATCTTGACCCATATGATGGGCGATAGATGATCCCACATCCATTGGTGTTTGACATCAAAGATGGTATACGGGTGCTCAATGGAGTCTGGGTACACTGAACGGACTTGCCGAGAACTCCTAGTTGGTATTATACCGATCGTCTTGTTGCAGTTCTCCGGTGACACTGGTACAGGTTAGTCTGTAGACCCGAGATCGTCATTGAGTCTTGTGTGATTCCCACTGTGTTTTGATTTCCACCTTACCACGTTCAATAGAACGTGCAAAACGGTGGATTTTGGGTACAGTCCAGAATCACATAGAGGGAATGAGCGATAGGAGGGGATTCATCTCTCTCGGTATTGGGGGTTGTTGTTACGCTGTGCTCGATTGGCAATAACGACAATTCCCATGCCAGGGCTGCTATGGAGATTTATTGATAAGTGTGATCTGTAGTTTCTCAACCCGTTATGAGCCTCACATCGGCGTGACTTATCGGTTTTTAGGGTCTGACGTTTACCACCCCTAGACTACATATGCGACATATCAGACGAAGAGACCGGACTGTATGGTAGTGTTACTGACAGACTTTTGCAGGAGAAAGAGCAGTCTTGCTTGTTGATCTTCTGATTGCTCAATATTCGGGTAGCCGTTACGTCTAGCTAGTACCGCTAACGGCTTATGGGTGCTTGATGTGATCATCATCTACTGCCGGTGTATTGATGAGTCTTTAGAGTCCTACACAGAGGTTTCACTAGCTCAGACAAAACGAAGTAGGAGCATATATGTGATACGTGCGGGATCGAGATTAATACGAGTTTATGATACCGTATTCTATTCTCGCGATATAAGGTATCGATCGATTATATGAGATATAGCCGGGTTATCGAATCAACTGTTGATTCGATAAATCGATACAGTATGGGTCGGTTATATGAGATATGGTCGGGATATTGAATCAAGTGTTGATTCGATAAGTTGATACAAATAATATTAGTCGGTCATATTATGTATAGCCGGATTATTAAATCAAGAGTTTATTTAATGATTTAATGTATAATTATATATTTGATATATTAATTAACATTAACTAATATTAGCCCACTTAAGCATTTCTTTTTCTCACATGTGCACACTTAATATATATGTGATATATATTAATTGTGTTTACTTAATGTGTCATGATTGATGATACATACAACATGGGTGTATAAGACCTACACCATGATAATGATAATTAAGGGTTTATTTATTTAGAATAAAACAATTATTAGTTGGAAAGTTGTCACATGGCATGAAGCTTCATGAAGCTTGGAGACCCATTGACTAGTCCACTAGTTTTGTCTTATACTAGATATTTGTTAATCCAACCATTATCTAAACTCATGATTAAGTCTCTACATGAGATATATTAGATATTTTCTCACCCATGGTTTCCATTCACTCCCTCATCTATTATTTTGCTTCTTCTTCCTTTTGAAATAAGAGAGCTCTCTAGGTTTTGAGAGGAGGATAAAAACTAGTGAGAAAAGTAAATCTAAAGTGAGAAAAAAATCCTACTTCATCATCCTTTACTAGATTAGCACTTTAGTATAGGGTGTTAGCTTCACTAATCC
Source organism: Agapanthus africanus (assembly GCA_030015575.1). Classification (NCBI taxonomy): domain Eukaryota; kingdom Viridiplantae; phylum Streptophyta; class Magnoliopsida; order Asparagales; family Amaryllidaceae; genus Agapanthus; species Agapanthus africanus. Next base: position 441,120,969 of record CM057340.1, on the reverse strand, counting down.
CACATTGGTGAAGAGGGTAGCTTGGGTTTTTGGCTCCTTAACGTAGATCATCTTTAGCTTTGAAGACTTCAAGCAAGCATGCATCTTTCTTCTAGTGGAGCCGTTCGAGAGTCCGCAAGATCACAACTTGGAGCGAAGGGTCTACTACAAGGAGCTAAAGAAGTTAAAGATCGGACTACAAAGGTTGTACTCCCTACTCACTTAGATGTAAAATAGTTCACACTTTGTAATGTCTAAATCTCTAGTTAAAGATTCTAGGGTTAGTATTGTTAAGCACGGCAATTTTAAAAAAATGTCATGGGCGATGCCTCCCGAAACCTTGCTGCCGTGCCTAGCAATCCTACATGAACCCATATACTTGCCGCGGAACCACGGCATAACATGTGCATTGGCCGCGGTTTCATCGCTGTTTCATGGTTGTTTTGTGCGAAATTTTATCTAGCACTCTATTTGTTGGAAATATGATTTTTGGGATATTTAGTTTTGTCCCAGATTTGTTTTAGTGCTAGATTGCATTTGGGACCAATTTGGAAAAGTTTAGTCGATCGAAATTTAAGTTCGTGTTTATGAGTGCATGTGAATATATCTACGACCGTGAATATCATTGAGCGGTACAACCTGACTAGTTGCTATATGTTCAACTAGACGGGTTTACGAACATGATATTCATGTTGATGTTATGAGTTGTGCTGATATTGTTGTTGGATTGTCATGGTGGATAGCCTATGGTGCAATGGTAGATGCACAGTTCAGATTCTTTTGTATATTTTTTATTGCGAGGCGAGCGTCCGACATCTGGACAACCGTCACTGCCAGATTGTATATTCATTTATTGGGGAACGGCCGGGTTGAGGTCGGTGTCGCCATTGTATATATATATTTCTTTTCTGTACTAGGTTTAACCTACGGTGGAGTGCACAAATATCCAGTTTCTAGAGGGCAACGGGCTTGCATCTCATGGTGTTGAGACGGTGGGGGCCTAATTCTAGAATTGGCGGGCTATTCGCTGCACTCGTAGGGAGTATAGGATGACCCACAGAGGGGTGATCAAGTTACTAGTCCGTGAAGTGCTGGATGGCCTATTCACTTTGTTGTTGGGGTTGCTTCACTTCTGGCATTGGCGGGTAACTTGCCGCGCTTGTAGGGGTTTAGGTTTTCATTGCACGAGTTATCCACATGACTGGGAATACGGATGGATAATAGTAGTAGGCTTTGGTTTAAGCCGGGTCCTTGTATTATATTTGTTAGATTATTTTCATCTCTTTATATTCGTATACTTCGGAATACAGATGCGGGTATGTATATACGGTTGAGGGTATTCTTGTAATTTAATACAAGATTACTTTTAGAAGATTATACTCATCATGGTTTAGACCTTTTTGGATTAAAAGTTTATTGAGGTGTAGAAGGAGGTGTTTATTGCATTTTTGTTGCATGGCTAATTAGTGACCCATGGTTACTATTCGAGCATGCTTAGGGTTTTTGTTTGTTGTGAGATTATGTTGACTTGAGATATTTTTTGTTGACTAAGATATTTTGGAGACATGAACATTTATGTGATGGCTCCACTATTCTTATCAGACTCACACAACAAACAAAAAAGGAAAAGCCATTATTCATTTCTTTCTCTCTCTCTTGAGTTGCTCTTAACACCTCATTCTCATTGCATCTTCATCTTCCTCTAGCTCTACCCAAACCCTCTCATGAATTGAGAATCTTTGGGTTTCTTGAGACAAATTGATCCTTCATCACTCTTTACTTCATCTACGTTATCTAGAGTGTTAGTGTATATGCCCTAGAGTCCATTACTGTATCATACTAGTTTGTATATCACTTAATGAAAGCTTGGGATATTCACAGTTGTATAGACAGTCTTGCTCAAAATGGTAGTATGCAACTTGGTTTGTTTCTACTTCAATATGTGCATGTGTTTCTTTTAGTATATCGCTTATACATATTAGTGGAGCCCTTAGGATCTTTGCTTGATTACCAGCGTTGTGATGGCAGTCAAACTAGTGGAGGCTGGGTAATTTACTAGAACATCATTATACAGGTCCTTAGTCGTAGGATTATCGAGACGGGGCATCGAAACTCCGGAGTAGACTAGCGTATACGCTTCTCATCCCAGCAGGGGAAATGGTTTGTCCCACAGCCATTAGTACGTCGTACTGGAGATAGTATGCATGTGCTCGTTAGGTTACGAGTACACTGGACATGACTCATCGGGAACTGTTGGTTGGTACTATACCTATCGTTAGATAACAGTTCCCAGGTGACAGGAGTACAGCTTAGTCCGTCAACTTGACACTGTTACTTCGCTTCGAGTGTGTTCCCACTGTACTTTGGTTACTACCCTACCACGGCTCAAAGGAGTCATGCAAACAGGTAGTAGTTGGGTGCAGTCCCGAAGCACTTAGGGGCAGTAGCGGTTAGACAGGATTCGTCTCTCCCGGTATTGGGGGTTGATATCGCGCTGTGTCTAGGAGAGCCATTACACAAAGTCCTTGGCCAGGGCAAGCGAGGTTTACCGGTATTGTTTCCAGTAGTTTCTCAGGGTATTCTGGGCTACACTCTGGCACGACTTGTACCGCTATTAGGGGTCTGACGTTTACTGTCTCCCTACGCCCGACATGCGATACTCTTAGACTAACAGACCGGACTATACGGAGATTGTCACATTCAGGCTCAGTAGGAGTATCAGATGGGTTTACCTCATCAGCCTTCTTATCGACATCTACCTGGGGACCATTACGTACAGCTAGTGCCTCTTTCGGTCTGTGGTTAAACCCACTGCCAGCGTAGTGTCGAGTCTTTAGAATCCTACACAGAGAGTTTTCCTGCACTGGGCAAAAATGTGTAGAGGCCGTATGGTTTTACGGCAGGGCTACTTGTGCGCGTATGATGTTCGGGCAGACAATACTAGTGGGCTTTGGTTTAAGCAGGATCCTAGTATTGTACAGATGGATTAGTTTTGTCTTCTATGTATTCGTGTTCTACGGAATGCGGATGCGGGTTTGTATGCACGGTTGTGAGGAGCGAAGAAGGAGGTGTCTCATTTGGGTTTTGACCATTGACTTGGTTAAAACCAATATGAGGTGAGAGAAATGTTTATTAATCTTTTTAATGATAATTGTGTTTTGGCTTATTGGTTTGACCATTTGACCTTGCTTGAAAATTTGACCTAGTTGACTATGGTTGACTTAGATATTTTGCAAGCACTAGACTCTTCTTATTCGTTTCGATTTATCTTTGAGATGATAATGGTCTAATCAAGGGTAGCCATCATAATTTGTCATGATAAAAGATTACTAAATATTTTTCTTATGCATCATTATCTTCTTCTCATTCACTCTCATCAAATTAGAGGTCCTATGGTTTGCTTCTTCTTCCTCCTCACTACAAATTCCTAATAGTCTCATGTGTTGAGAAAATTTGGTTATAAATAGACAAACAAACCCATCTTCTTCCTCCACATCACCAAGGGCATCAAGAGTAGCAAACTTGTTGCTCTAGTTACCTCGGCTTGATGTCACGACCCAAATGTTTCGACTCGTGACCGGCACTTAACCACGCAACGTCTACAGGCGTAACGCGACTAAGTAAGCCGAAACCAGAAATCAAAACCACATAAAAGTAACGAGTGTTGAAAACATTTAGTTAAAACATTTAGAAAACCTTAAATAGCGCAATAAGTTCTTTTAAAGTCACGTCATCATTTAAATAATTTTGGCAGCATTTCCTTTGTAAAAGTAACCCCGAAATCGGGTATAAAACAGGATACAAGTGAAAATGAGATCTAATGAAATAAAGCATCCCCAAACGGGAGCAATCACGCCCACCGGCGGAAACCATCACCACAAGAGTAATATACGACGCCGTAGCGAAGAATGAGCAATAAGTAAACATCACAGAATAATAAACTGCATATATAAACAATCGGCTCCCACGAGCTCGACACCAGAATACAAAAATATACATCATCGTCCTCACACTGTCTCTAAGTCCAGTACATATATGGTAGATGGAGAATACTAGGTACAAAAGGGTGTACAATAAAAGTAATCACATACCACAACCCACCTAAAAGCAAAACAGCTCTCGCACCAACTGTAGTGGTATCTGTAGCCAAAAGATGCAAAAGGCAGCATGCTGCGACTAGTCTGAGGGACAACCTGCAAATACTGTGGCACAACGGGGGTGAGTTGCCAACTCATGAATAGAGATAACATATAAAGGTAATCGCGAGCATGCACGTAATGCGCTACTCTATCATATGCCTGCAAGTAAGATCTATATGCGACATGCAGTAGGTGCAATAATCATGCAAATGCTCTGTCAGGTAAAATAACTACAGGATGAGATACATGATAATCAATGCTGAGCATGGGATAAATAACATCTACACGAAATATCAACGTGGAAAGATAATCGGTGCCTAAAACTGCACCCCAAATCCCAAATAAACTCAGGCGCCGGCACTCTCCTCGGCCCTCAAATCCTGTAAATCTCTGAGAATCACGAGTGCCCAACATCGGCACTCAAAATATCATAAAATACTCGTGTCCAGCATCGACACGCAAATCCTCATATATCGGGCTCCGTATGTCCGGATCAGCCCACGGGCTCCGTCTGCGGTATCGGCCCTCGGCCCCGGTAGTATGGATTATCCCGCATCCATCTCTCGACTCTGGTCAGTATCCTCCGGATAACCGCCAGGTCCAACCAATCACCGGTAGGTACTCGCCCACCTCCAGGCTCAATTGGCAAAGTCCATCGTTCATCTTGCCGAGGGGAACCATACTGGGTTCACTACGAACCCGCAAACGGATCATCCACTCCTCGAATCGGGATTCAAGCACACGTCTCAGCACCGAGAAAATGCGTGGTGGACGCACAAAAACATCATATCACGAGGGACCGGGTTTTTCAAATGGTGCATCTTTTCTTAAATAATCCCACGGTCCTCAAAACCAGAAATCACATGAAAATCCAACACTAATAAGTAAATCAAATGCGATGTGCTATGTACATCAAGCCATAATATAGGTACAAGGGAGAAACCGCTTTTTGAAATAGTTTCAGTTTTCAAAGACATCATGCGGCTCCCAATTTCTATGAAAATCATATCGAATCATATGTGAAATGAACTACAGCATAATAATCATGGCAATTCTACAGTGAGTGTGTCATGGCAATTACTGACGGTGTGTGTGTAACATGCAGATTAGTGCTCGTGCAACATGAACCGTTGGTAATAGTGCGGTGTTCTATCAATTCTAAGTTTACATACATATAATAGGGAATGCAGTATGCAACAACAGTATCTATAACAGTCAATGGGGTAAATGCAACATATAGCTATAAAGTCCTATCAGCGCTGACGCATAACGCCATGCGGGCGATATCCCCGTAGATGTTAAATCTACTCACTGAAGTATCGCGCTAAGTTTAGCCGACGACTTGCTTCCCCTTCTTCGCAGCGTCCGTCGCACTCGCCTGCGGACCTAGAATTACACAAAATATCACATATAAGCTCAAATCCACAAAAACGCGATATTAAGGTCAAACTAGAAACCCACGTCGCAAACCAAGAGCGCGTGTGCGCGATACGCTAAAACGTGTGATTACGTGCCTGAACTACACCGACGCGTCGTGATACGCAGAAATCCCAAGCCCACACATGTATCACGCGTGTCGTGAAGGTTTAAATAATACGAGAAACAGGTATTTAGCTCCAGATTTTTCTACAGCAACAATTAAATAAAATTGCACACACCATGAGTCTAAGGATAGCAGCAGACACCTACAGAGCCAAACCCAAACCCAAGCCCTCCCCATCTGGCCGCAAATTGCGGCCAGAACCCATATTTCGGCGGCCAAAAAGTGGAGTCTGGGGGTCGTGTTCTACACATGGGATCTACAGCTCACAACTATACTCCAGTTAACTCAGATTTATTCTGAACTCACTGGGTCGATAGCAGTTTGCAGAAAGCTAGAATTTGCTTAAAAACGGTAAATTTGCATCAAATAGCAATCTGGTGGTATTTTAGTGCAATTGGGGGCTAAGCTAGGTTAACATGGCCCTAACAACACTCAATCAACTCAATTTAACCAATACACTCTTCACTTGATCAAAGTTCCTACTAATTACCACATATCGCACTAAAATGCACCATTAATCACTAATCGAAGCCAAACTTCACTAACTAAGCAAACTAGGGGGTAAGTTTAAGAAGTATGCCCCAAACTCGACCCTAGGGAGCTGGAGGAAGAAGAAGGAGTAGAGGGAAGGAGCTGCAGCTGAAGTTGTTGCTGTTGCTGCTGCTCATTGTTGCTGCTGCTGCTCACTGCTGCTGCTGTGCCTGCTTGCTGCTGCTGCTGTGCTTACTTTTGCTGCTGTTGTGCCTGCTTCTGCTGCTGCTGTGTGAATGTGGGTGTGTGAGTGTGAGAGTGAGAGGTTGAGAGAAATGGGCACAAGAAAGAAAGGAAAATGATAACTCCCAATGTCAACCCGTCCTTTCTCTCTCATCATTAAATGCAAGCATGGGCTTTGCAATGATGTATTCTCTCTCTCTCTTAAGTCAACACCCCAAAACAAAAATTCAAATTAAAACAACCATCAATTAACTAAATAGACTTAATTAAAACCCAAAAGACTTAATCCCCATTATTAAACCCACCATGGTTGCTAATCATGGTATAACCTTATTTTAAACCCTAGTTTACAGGCACATGTGTGTGCAAGCCTAGGAAAATTCTAGAAAAATATTTATTAAATGTGGAAAAATATTTGAAACTCAATTTGGTAAACTTTTTATTAAAAACCTTTATTTAAATATAATTAGCCACAAAATACATCCTAAGGTGTTACACTTGAGGTGGAGCTCGGACTATAGACTCTTGGATGGATCGTCTTCGACTCTAGGAGGCCGCGGAGGTGACCAAGATCCGGATCGATCCTCGGAACTTGCATGGACAAGGAGGACAGCGGAATGAAGAACCGAAGGACCGTTTTCGTGAGGTATAATCTTCGTATCATAGTAGATTAAACCACTTGTAGATCGTTAGTAATGGTTTGGCAAAGATCCTTTAGCTTCAGTCTATGTTGCTAAGTAAGAAAGTTTCGATTTTTACTTGTTCCGCCTTCTCGCTAGCTTACGGGGTGAGCGACATAGACTTATAGTGGTATCAGAGCCTGGCTAAACCATCACTAACAGTTTAAACGACGCGTTAAATTTACGAAACTGAAACAGCCCGAAAACAACGGACCCAAGATTGTAGTTTCTGTCGAAATTTTGTTGGCCTCTGAAATTTAAGCAGTGAAAAGGCTACAGAACAAAATTGGAGGAGTTTTACATTTGGGAGGGGCTGCAACACACCGTGGATTCCGGCCAGGCCGGTTCATCTATAGGGGAAGTGCATCATTTTTGTAGTGTGGCTCTTTGAATTATATCTTGGGTTTCAGGAGTATTTTATTTTTGCCGATTTTGACTTTGCTGAAAATTATTCACTGTAGCACTGTGGGTGTTTCGAAGTCATGATTTAAAGTCGTTTAATGTTCTGTGTTTGTGAAATGCTATATGTACTGAACGTCTACTAATCGCTATACGTCGATTAGTGGGGGTTGTGCATATCTGTGATCTATGATGTTGGTTAGTGGATATGAACTTGTTGGATTGTCGTGATGAATAGCCGGGGGTGTGAAATGAGAGTTTTCATTTTTCATTAAATGTATTATTTGTAATTTGATGTTATATTATTTTATGGTCGCACATCCAGGTTGAGGTTCTAGCCGCCATTGTATATTATTTCTTTTACTGTTTTTGCTCCTAGGATAGACACAAGGTGGGGTGCACAAACTACCAGGTACTTTGAAGTGCCGAGTGGCCTACTCACATTTTTGAGGGCGGTTGCTTCACTTCGGGTATTTGGCGGGTAGTTTGCCGCACCCGTAGGGGTCTAGGGTGGGGTTTGACTATTCATCGTGACCGTGTAATCTGTCTTTCGTTGCAGGCTCAAACGAAGCGCGGATTCCTAGTATATCCAATGTGTCCATCTGTGATCTGGAATGGCTATCATTGCATCTGACGAATTTATATATATCTATATATAATATCTAATAGGCGTTGTGATGTTTTGCATCCATGCTAGTCCAGCCCCCGCTCTGTCGTTAGTTTAGTAACCTAATGGGTGATGACGGGGCCCAGCGGCGAATGCAATTGGCATAAGCATAAGTCGTATTTTCGTTGTTTTTTGCAATGGTAGGATTAAATTGATGGGACGCATTATATTAATGCAAAGAAAACAAGCCAAAGCTGAATCGTTGGAACAATTTCAAAACCACTCGGTTTTTTCAAAACAGCAAAACTTTTAAAAATACGGAGCTTAAACCACTCCTTTTAAAAAGCTATCACGTTCCTTCGATTATATCAAGTTCACTACGTTCACGGTTTCGCCAAAACCATTCATAGCCCTCCGTCATTTCATATGTATATTCAATAGTATTCAAGCTATGTTTGTTGACCTTCGTCAAGGCATAGTGATTGGTAGCTGTTGGGTGTTCATATGTAGCATAGATAGATGCGTTGGTTTGGGACAGTCGTATTACCTTGTTGACCTTCGTCAAAGGTATATACGGGTGGGTTCAAATTAACTTGGACAATGATAGGTAGAACTTGACATGTAACTTATGATTAGTTGACCTTCGTCAAGGTCATAAGAGCATAAGGAAAAATCCACATCGGGAGTTTCTAAGGAAACTGAAACTTGCTAGTGTTGCATACCATTTGCAGTGTGATGATTTTGGAAGGATTCCTTCAGCTTTATCACACGATGATATTTGGATCCCGATTCTACTGTGAGTATATGCTACTCCTCGGGAAATTTTCTCACTTAACGATCAATGCTATAAACCAAGTAGGTGTCTAGCAATGTGTTAGCGGGGCTACGTCCACAGGGAAAAGAGGTTATTTAATTAAGGAACTTCGCGAAAGCGTCGTAAAACCTCCTTCGAAGTACCAACACTAGCCTGGCTGAACGGTTAAGAAAGTATTGTACGGTGAGATTAATCCTGACTAATTCTTCTTTTATGGTTTGAGGAAGGATTCGAGAAACAGTGGGAGCCATTCTGTTTAGATAAACTAAAAACCAATCTAAACTTTGAAGAGCATCATGCAAAGTGTTTTCTTCTCTCTCTCTTAATTGCAGCGACCCAGTGACCAGACATAGGTTACATCTAGATAATAAAATTACTGAATCTGACTGCAATGACTGGCAAAGGTCTGTCGAGATGTCCATTACCCATGACAAACTGGGACACCTCTTCACTAATCCAACCCTTGCCATCTCAGGACCAGTTTCCATCGTCACGGATACTGATATCTGTAAGACATCGGAAAAAAACTATGCAAATGCCAAGTGCCTCGTGTTGGCCTCAGTACATGGTACATACCAGAGGCAGCACGAGAACATGGCCTTAGTTTCTGTCTTTTTCCATAACAATGATTTATATGGAGAGCAATCTCGTATCGCAAGATATGAGACCTCGAACGAATTGCTTCAAGCGAGGTTGGCTGTCGGGTTATCTGTAGGAGACAACGTCCTTACAGAGACTAGCTATATAGATGAGCTCACAGACCTGAAGACCACGTTGAAGAACGTGTCAAATACTGACTTGATTCTACAGTCTTTGCCCTCTACTTACACGCTGAAGGAAACCAGGGAAGTAGAAGGAAAAGGAAGGGCAAAAGTTTTGGGACTAGATATAGCGAAGGAGGGATGTCCCTATTGTTACGGGAAAGGACATTGGCAGATGGATTGCGGGGCTTTGAAAGCCAGTAGCCAGGGTTCGAAGCATGTTGTGGCATCGGCTTCAGGTGTGTCTGTAATAGAAAATTGTATGTCAATTAACTCTACTTCCTGGGTACTAGATACCGGATCAGGATCTCGCATCTGTAATTTATTACAGGCTTTGAGATACCATAGAGTTATCAGGTTAGGTGATATGACTCTCAGGGTTGCTAACGGAATGAGCGTGGACGCTGAATCCGTAGGGGAATATCACCTTTGATTGACAAGTGGGCACATATTGATTCTACGTAACTGTTTGTATGTACCTAGTCTAGCTTGTAATATCATATCTGTATCCTTACTTTCTAAGGAAGGATATGATTTTACTTTTGTAAGTGTTGTGGTCCACATCCACCTAAATCAAGTTCTGATCGGGTCTGGTACATTAGAAAACGGTATATACGTATTAAATCAAGCTCAGGTTTTCAGTGAACACACTTAAAAGAAAGTCTCCAGAAACAAATCAGGCTTTCTTATGGCATTGTAGACTGGGACACATCAATGAGACACGGTTAACGAAACCGCATAAAGTGGGATATTTGAATCCGTTCGAATATAAGTCTTATGCTACTTGTGAATCTTGTCTCATGGGAAAGATGACTAAGACTCCATTCACTGGACACGGAGTAAGAGCGAGCGAGCGATCTCTTAGGACTCATACACGGTGACGTGTGTAGTCCAATGTCTACACACGCGCAAAGTGGTAATTCATACTTTATTGCTTTTATGGATGATTTTTCTAGGTATGGACATGTCTTCCTGATGAAGCATAAATCCGAAGCTTTTGAGAAATTCCGGGATTACAAGAATGAAGTGGAAAAACAAACAGGCAAAAATATCAAGACACTGAGATCTGATCGAGGTGGTGAATACTTGAGTGCCGAGTTTCTGGGCTACTTAAAAGAGAATGGGATTCTCTCTCAGCTTACTCCTCCATACACACCACAACACAATGGTGTATCGGAAAGGTGGAATCGAACCCAATTACATATGGTTCGTTCCATGATGAGTAAGGCTGAGTTACCGCGATCTTTCTGGGGTTATGCACTAGAAACAGCTTCATACCTTTCAAACAAGGTTCCAACCAAGACTGTGCCTACCACACAATATCAGATGTGGAGAGGGAAGAAACCCTGTCTTAAGTATCTTAAGACATGGGGATGTCCAGCTTTTGTAAAAAGGCAGCATGCGGACAAGCTCGAGGCACGCTCAGTACTGTGTAAGTTTCTGGGATACCACAAGAACTCCAGGGGGTATCTTTTGTATTCCGCAGAGGAACAAATGTTTTTTGTTTCTCAGCATCCCCACTTCTTGGAAACTGAATTTTTAGAAAATCAGATAAGTGGGAGCGCAATAGAACTGGAAGAAATTCCAGAAGCACAAGCTATTACTGAAAGCTTGGTAGAACCAGAAGTTTCAGGAGAACCGGACATCCTGGCGCCACTCCGCAGGAGTAGTAGGCCGTCTCATCTGCCTGAGCGATACTACGGTTTTCTCATAGACGGGGATCGAGAGGATTACATCATTGAAAATGATGAGCCTACTAGCTTCCAGCAAGATATTCAAAGTGCTGACTCAGTAAAATGGCTGGATCAATATGGACCGAGATGGAGTCTATGTACACCAACAAAGTTTGGACTTTGGACATTGCTCCAGAAGGGGTAAAACCCGTAGGTTGCAAATGGTTCTTCAGAAAGAAGATTGATGTAGATGGGAAGGTTGAAACCTATAAAGCTAGACTTGTTGCAAAGGGTTTTCATCAAAGACCTGGTTTGGACTATAACGAAACCTTTTCTCCAGTGGCTATGATAAAATCCATTCGGATCCTTCTTACCACTGTTGCCTTCCACGATTATGAGATCAAGCAGATGGACGTAAAGAAGACTTTTCTAAATGGAAATTTGGAAGAGTGCGTCTATTTGGATCAGCCGGAGGGTTTCATTCAGAGTGGGAGCAGCGGTAAAGTGTGCAAGTTGCTTAAGTCCATTTATGGACTGAAGCAGGCATCACGGAGTTGGAACATTTGCTTTGATGATACTGTCAAAGAATTCGACTTTATCAAAAATCCGGATGAACCATTCATTTACAGTAAGATTGTAGGGAGAACTGTGGTATTCCTCGTCTTGTACGTGGATGACATTCTCTTAATAGGAAATGACATTCCTATGCTACAGTCGGTCAAAGGATTCTTATCGTAGAGGTTCTCTATGAAGGACCTGGGCGATGCCAACTACATTCTGGGGATCCAGATCTTTCATGATAGATCTAAGAGGATGTTGGGACTTTCGCAGTTCAGGTACATCGACACCATACTGAAACGATTCAGAATGGAATAGTCGAAGCGTGGAATCTACCGGCTTGTCACGGAATCACCCTCTTTAAAGTGATGTCTCCCAAGACTGATTTGCAAAGGGCTCGCATGTCATCTATACCCTATGCATCTGCAGTAGGCTCTATAATGTATGCGATGTTGTGTACCGGACTAGATGTAGCATACGCACTGAGCGTTGTAAGCCGGTATCAGTCTGACCCAGGAGAGAAACACTGGATAACTGTAAAGAACATTCTCAAGTACATGAGAAGGACTAAGGAGATGTTCCTGGTGTATGGCGGAGAAGACCTCCAGATCGAGGCCTTCGCTGACTCCAGCTATCAGAGTGACAAGGATGACTCCAAGTCCATGTCGGGTTATGTCTTTACCCTCAATGGAGGGGTGGTTTGCTGGAAGAGCTCTAAGCACTAAACCGTTGCTGACTCAACGATGGAAGCGGTGTACATAGCTGCTTGCGATGCCGCAAAGCAAGTTGTCTGGATGAAGAAGTTCCTCACGGAGCTTCAGGTAGTTCCTACCATTGTTGATCTAATACCGCTGTGTTGCGATAACAACGGCGCTCTAGCTTTAGCAGAGGAACCTAGGTCCCATAAGAAGTCCAGACACATTTTGAGGCAGTACCACCTGATCAGGGAGATCGTAGATCACCAGGAGATCGAGCTGAGGAGAGTAGATTTAGAGAATAACATTGCAGATCCACTCACGAAGGCCATATCCCAGACTCAGTTCGAGCGGCTGATCGAGATGATATGTCATCAATACGCCAGTACATGACCTAGTGCAAGTGGGAAATTGTTGGTGTATATGCCCTAGAGGCCATTACTTTATCATACTAGTTTGTATATTACTAAATGGAAGCTTGGGATATTCACAGTTGTATAGACAGTCTTGCTCAATATGGTAGTATGCTACTTGGTTTGTTTCTACTTCGATATGTGCATATGTTTCATTTAGCTTATCGCTTATACATATTAGTAGAGCCCTTAGGTTCTTTGCTTGATTACCAGCGTTGTGATGGCAGTCACACTAGTGGGGAATGGGTAATCTACAAGTACATCCGTATACAGGTCCCTAGTCATAGGATTATCGAGACGGGGCATCGATACTCCGGAGTAGACTAGCATATACGCTTCTCATCCCAGCAGGGGAGATGGTCTGTCCCACAGCCATTAGTACGTCATACTGGAGATAGTATGCAGGTGCACGTTAGGTTACGAGTACACTGGACATGACTCGTCTGGAACTGTTGGTTGGTACTATACCTATCGTCAGATAATAGTTCCTAGGTGACAGGAGTACATCTTAGTCCGTCGACTTAACACTGATACTTCGCGTCGAGTGTGTTCCCACTATACTTTGGTTACTACCCTACCATGGCTTAAAGGAGTCGTGCAAACAGGTAGTAGTTGGATGCAGCCCCGAAGCACTTGGAGGCAGTAGCGGTTAGGCAGGATTCGTCTCTCCCGGTATTGGGGGTTGATATCGCGCTATGTCTAGGAGAGCCATTACACAAAGTCCCTGGCAAGGGCAAGCGAGATTTACAGTAGTGTTTCCAGTAGTTTCTCAGGGTGTTTTGGGCTACACTCCAGCTCGACTTGTACCGCTATTAGGGGTCTGACTTTTACCGCCCCCTAGGCCTGACATGCGATACACTTAGACGAACAGACCGGACTGTACGGAGATTGTCACATTCAGGCTCAGTAGGAGTTCGGATGGGTTTACCTAATCCGCCTTCTTATCGACATCTACCTAGGGACCGTTACATATAGCTACTGCCGCTTGCGGTCTGTAGTTAAACCCACAGCCACCGTAGTGTCGAGTCTTTAGAGTCCCACACAGAGAGTTTCCCTGCACTGGGCGAAAAGGTGTAGAGGCTGTATCATTTTACGGTAGGGCTACGATCACTTACGTGCACTTGTACGCGTATGATGTTCGGGCAGACAATATTAGTAGGCTTTGGTTTAAGCCGGATCCTAGTATTATAAAGATGGATTAGTTTTGTCTTCTGTGTATTCGTGTTCTACGGAATGCAGATGCGGGTGTGTATGCACGGTTGTGAGGAGCGAAGAAGGAGGTGTCTCATTAGGGTTTTGACCATTGACTTGGTAAAAACCAATATGAGGTGAGGAAAATGTTTATTTATCTTTTTAATGATAATTTTGTTTTGGCTAATTGGTTTGACCATTTGATCTTGCTTGACAATTTGACCTAGTTGACTATTGTTGACTTAGATATTTTGCAAGCACTAGACTCTTCTTATTCTTTTAGATTTATCTTTAAGATGATAATGGTCAAATCAAGGGTAGCCATCATAATTTATCATGATAAAAGATTACAAAATATTTTTCTTATGCATCATTATCTTCTTCTCATTCTCTCTCATCAAATGAGATCTCCCATGGTTTGCTTCTTCTTCCTCCTCACTACAAATTCCCAATAGTCTCTTGTGTTGAGCAAATTAGGTTCTAAATAGACAAAAAAAACCATCTTCTTCCTCTACATCACCTAGGGCATCAAGAGTAGAAAACTTGTTGCCCTAGTTACCTCGGCTTGAGGTGGAACTCGGACAATAGACTCTCGGGTGGATCGTCTTCGACTCAAGGAGGCCGCGGTGATGACCAAGATCCGGATCGATCTTCGGAGCTTGCAAGGACGAGGAGGACAGCGGAGGGAAGAACCGAAGGACCGTTTTCGTGAGGTATAATCTTCATATCACTGTAGATTAAACCTCTTGTAGATCGTTAGTAATGGTTTGGAAAAGATTCTTTAGTTTTAGTCTATGTTGCTATGTAAGAAAGTTTTGATTTTTACTTGTTCCGCCTCCTCGCTAGATTGCAGGGTGAGCGACATAGACTTACATAGAGTAGCGATCTAGATGCCCTAATTGCCTTGGATATGAGGTTGGAGCTCGTTGCATAGACTCTCGAGTGGATAATCTTCGATGGAGGGAGACTGGAGATCAAGCTTGATCAAGGAAGTCCCTAGGATCTTAGGATGATGGTTGAAGACCGAAAGACATGGATCTATTCGGTATAACCATTCTAACTCATTTGCATGTTTTGTTATCTAGGGCTTATGGATAGATCCGGGTAATTGGTTGTGGTAGCGCCAAGTTTTATAAATTTTTGTTCCGCATTTGGTCATGGATTGATGGCCGGGGCACTGCCGTAACCCAACATGGTATCAGAGCCACACCATAAGACTTAGTTAACTCATTGCGACATTATAAATCAGTCGTTTTGTCGTGCAAAAACTGCCGACCAAAACAGTTCCGAAAACTTAAGGTTTGAGATGTTTGCACACACCCCGGGCTCACGGTTTGAACTGAGAAGCTGCGGGGTGGTGAAGGGGCACCCCGGGGAATCCCCAAGGGGGGACCAAAATGGCTGAGCCAACTCCTCAAGACCAACAGAAGGTGGTCTTGGCGGTGGGGACCCGAAACTGCCCCACCCTGGGCAGTTTTGAGTCTGCCTCAACCCCTGGCCAGCTCGTGGTGGCATCGGGGGTGGGGTATCCCCTCTAGGCCCCCCGACTCGAAGTTAATTTCATGCTCTAACTCCCCGTGAATGTTCGGGCGCGTTTCGTTTTGATTCGGACGTCCGAATTGGCTTTAAACGGTCGGTATTTGGAAATTTAGCTCACTGTTTTTTCATGGTTTTGGAAATTGGTTTAGTTTGCTAATTTCGTGCGAAATTTGTTGGATATGTATGCCCTAGAGGCCATTATTGTATATGTATACCTATGGATGCTTGGACATATATATGTACAGGACAGTCTTGCTCGATATGATAGTATGCTATCTGGTTTGTCTATATCTTAACATGTGCATGTTTTACTTGCTATTATATATCTTTTATATATGTTGATAAAGCCCGTTGAATCATTGCTAGACTACCTGGGTTGTGATGGCGATCATACTTGTGGGAGCTGGGTAGTCGGTACGCACATCCTTAAATGGTCTCTAGTCGTGGGCGTATCGAGACTGGGCATCGATATTCCGGAGTAGACTAGTGTATACTTTTTTTGACCCCGACAAGAGCCGATGGTTTAGTCCCACAACCATTGGTCTTTAGACCTAAGATCGTATACAGGTGCTCGCTGGGGGTGAGTACACCGGAAAGACACACCGATGACTTCCAGATGGTACTATACCTATCGTCAAATGGAAGTTCTCAAGTGACAGGAGTACATGTTAGTCTTTAGACCTGAGATCATCATTTGTCTCGTGTGAGTTCCTATTGTGCTTTGATCACTACCCTACCACGGCTCTACTGAGTCGTGCAAACAAGTTTTGGTTGGGTATAGTCCTGAGCCATATGGAGGCTGTGAGCGATTATCGAGGATTCGTCACTCCCGGTATAGGGAGTCGATATCACACTATGTTCGATTGGTCATGACCATAAGACCTTGGCCAAAGCAGTTGGTATTTACTGATAGCCTGATCAGTAGTTTCCCGGATTGATCCTGAGCCACATCAGCATGAATTACCGGGTTATTAGGGTCTGACGTTTACCACCCCCAGACCCGGTATGCGATACTCTAAGACGAAGAGATCGGACTGTACGGTGATTGTCACAGATAGGCTCAGTAGGGATTCAGATGAGTTTGCTCATCGGCCTTCCTTTTCAACAAGTACCCGGGTAGCCGTTACGTACAGCTAGTGCCGCTGACGTGCTTGTGGTTATGGATTTATCCAGTAACTCACTGCTGGCAAACTATCGAGTCTTTAGAGTCCCACACACATGGTTTGTAAGTCGAAGTCACATAGCCCACGGGTTTGCGGGAAGGCGGATTGGGTAAAAAACGATTTTTACAACATGGTAACATCGACTTGAACTCCAAGATCTTAGCTAAACCATAACTAACAAACTAACTGGAGGTTTTAACTACTATGTAAGAAGATTATACCTGAAGTTTCAAGTCCTCCTTGTCTTCTCTCTATCCTCCTTCACTTCGCGAGCTCCTTGGAGTGGAAATGGATACCACCTCCTCGTCGGCTTCTCGATGTCACAGAAGATCCACCCTAGAGTTCCAACCTTGAGCTAAACCTTTAAGTTGAGGCAACTAGATCACTAAAATAAGTAACCTAGAATGAGTAAAGTGTGATTTTGGGTAGCTTAGTCTCACAAACCCTTGATTCTCAACACATGAGACACTAGGGTTTTTGAGAGGAGGAAGAAGAGAGTGAACTTGAGAAAAGAGAAATGTTTTTAATCAAAACGGTAATAGAAAATGGAAGGGCTAGCTTGACATGACCACAAGCATGGCACAACAAAATATCTCACAAAAATATCTACGTCACAAAAATATCTCACAAAAATTTCTAAGTCAAAATGTCAATCCAAGTCAAGTGGTCAACCCAAGTAGCCATGCCACAATTTATCATTTATCAAAAATAACAAATACTTTTCTCCACCATATATTTGTTTTAATAAAGTCAATGGTCAATACCCTAATGATGTGTCTCCTTCTATACCCCCATCATTCGTATATACGTATCCGCATCCGTGTTCCGAAAGACCCGAATACAACGAGACGAGACTAATCCAATAATCAAATACTAGGATCCGGCTTAAACCAAAGACTACTAGTATTGTCCCCTCGAACATCACACGCGCACAAGTACACGTATGTGATCGAACCCTGTCGTAAAACCATACGACCTCTATATCGTTTCGCTCGAAGCTGGGAAACCCTCTATGTGGGGCTCTAAAGACTCGACAGTTCTCTGGCAGTGGGTTTAACCAGAAGCACGTCAGCGGTACTAGCTGTACGTAACGGCTACCCAGGTATCTGTCGATAAGAAGGATGACAAGCAAGCTCATCCAAACTCCGACTGAGCCTGTCTGTGGCAATCTCCGTACAATTCGGTCTATTCGTCTAAGAGTGTCACATATCGGTCCTAGGGGTGCGGCAAGCATGAGACCCCTAATAGTGCAATAAGTCATGTCGGAGTGCGACCAAAATCACCCTGAGAAACTACTGGAGTACCTACCAGTAAATCTCATTTGCCCTAGCTTGGGACTTTGTGTAATGGCTTTCCGAACACAGCGCGACATCAACCCCAAATACCGGGAGAGACGAATCCTATCAAACCGCGACTGCCTCGAAGTATTTCAGGACTGCACCCAATAACTACCTGTTTGCACGACTCAATAGATCCGTGGTAGGGTAGCAATCTAAAAACAGTAGGAACACACTTGAGGCGAAATAGCAGTGTCAAGTCAACGGACTAAGCTGTACTCATGTCACTTGGGAACTTTTACCTGACGATAGGTATAGTACCAACCAGCAGTACACCACGAGTTCGTCCAGTGTAACTCATAACCCAATGAGCACCTGCATACTATCTCCAGTACGACGTACTGATGGCTGTGGGACAGACCATCTCCCCTGCTGGGATGAGAAGCCTATACGCTAGTCTACTCTGTAGTATCGATGCCCTGTCTCGATAATCCTACGACTAGGGACCTGTATAATGATGTGCTTGTAGACTATCCAGCCCCCACCTGTGTGACTTCCATCATAATGCCGTTAGTCAAACAAAGATCCTAAGGGCTCTATCAATATGTATTAGCGATATGTTAAAAGAAACATATAAACATATTAAGATAGATACAAACTAAGTAGCATACTACTATATCGAGCAAGATTGTCATAATTCCGTGTATATTTCCCAAGAATCCAAAATGTAATATACAAACTAGTACTATACAATAATGGCCTCTAGGGCATATCACACTAACAATCTCCCACTTGCACTAAGGCCATGTGCTGGCATATCGCTGACCTATCATCTCGAATACCTTCTTGAACTGCGTCTGAGGGATGGCCTTTGTGAATGGAACTGCAGTGTTTTCCTCAGTAGCAACACACCGAACCTCGATCTCCCAGTGATCCACGATCTCCCTGATCAGGTGATACCGCATCAAGATGTGTCTGGCCTTCTGATGGGATATGGGATCCTTCGCTAATGATATAGCCCCGTTGTTGTCACAATACTGAGGTATTGGATCAACAATGGATGGAACCACCAGATGTTCTGTTAAAAACTTCCTCATCCAGACTGCTTCTTTTGCGGCATCAGAAGCTGCGATATACTTCGCTTCCATCGTCGAGTCAGCAACGGTATCCTACATGGAACTCCTCCAACAGAACGCCCCTCCATTGAGGGTAACGACATAACCTGACATGGACTTGGAGTCATCCTTATCACTCTGGAAGCTGGAGTCAGCAAAGGCCTTGATCTGGAGGTTTTTTCTGCCGTAAACCAAGAACATTTCCTTAATACTTCTCATGTACTTGAGAATGTTCTTTACTGCTATCCAGTGCTTCTCTCCGTGGTTTGACTGATACCAGCTTACCTCGCTCAGTGCCTAAGCAACATCTGGTCTGGTACACAACATCGCATATATTATAGAGCCTACCGTAGAACCGTAGGGTATAATAGACATGCGATCCCTTTCCAAATCAGTCTTGGGAGACATCTCTTTGGAGTGTGTGATTCCATGACAAGCCGGTAAATTACCGTGCTTAGAATTTTCTATACTGAATCTTTTCAGTATGGTGTGGATGTACCTGGACAGTGAAAGTCCCAACATCCTCTTAGATCTATCACGATAGATCTGGATCCCCAGAATGTAAGAGGCATCACCCAGGTCTTTAATGAAGAACCTGTGTGACAAGAACCCTTTGACATATTATAGCATAGGAATGTCATTTGTTATCAAGAGAATATCATCCACGTACAAGATGAGAAATACAACAGTTCATGCTACAATCAGACTATAAACGCATGGCTCATCTGGATTATTGATAAAGTCAAATTCTTTGACCGTTTCATCAAAACAGATATTCCAACTCCGCGATGCCTGCTTTAGTCCATAGATGGACTTAAGCAACTTGCACACTTTTCCGCTGCTCCCACTTTGATTGAAGCCCTCTGGCTGGTCCATATAGACACACTCTTCCAAATTTCCATTTAGAAAAGTGGTTTTTACGTCCATCTGCCAAATCTCATAATCATGGAAGGCAACAATGGCAAGAAGGATCCGAATGGATTTGAGCATAGCCACTGGAGAAAAGGTTTCATCATAGTCCAAACCAAGTATTTGACGAAATCCTTTTGCTACGAGTCTAGCCTTATAGGTTTCAACCTGTCCATCTACACCAATCTTCTTTCTGAAGATCCATTTGCAGCCTACGGGTTTTACCTATTCTGGAGCATTGTCCAAAGTCTATACATTGTTGGTGTACATAGACTCCATCACGGTTCACATTCCATGCAGCCATTTAACCGAGTGAATGCTCTGAATGGCTTGCTGGAAGTTAGTCGGCTCATCATTATCAATGATGCAATCTTCTCTATCCCCGTCTATGAGAAAACCGTAGTATCTCTCTGGCGGATGGGACAGCCTACTACTCCTGCGGAGTGTTGCAGGAATGTCCTGTTCTTTTGAAACTCATGGTTCCGCCAAGCTTTCAGTAATAGCTTGTGGTTCTGAAATTTCTTCCAGTTCTATTACGCTCTCACTAGTTTCTTTTTCTAAAAACTGATGTTGCAGAAAGTGGGCATGATGAGAAACAAAAACCATTTGACCCTCTGCGTAATAGAAAAGATACCTCCTGGAGTTCTTTAGGTGTCCCACAAATTTACACAGTACTGATCGTGCCTCGAGTTTGTTCGCATGCTGCTTTTCAACAAAAGCTGGACATCCCCATATCTTAAGATACTGAAGATAGGGTTTCTTCCCACTCCATATCTGATATGGTGTGGCAGCACAGTCTTGGTAGGAACCTTGTTCAAATGATATGCAGCTGATTCTAGTGTATCGCCCCAGAATTATCGCAGTAACTCAGCATTACTCATCATAAAACGTACCATATCCAAAAGGGTTCGGTTCCGTCTCTCCGATACGCCGTTGTGTTGTGGTGTGTATGGAGGAGCAAGCTGAGAGAGAATTCCGTTCTCTTTTAGGTAATCCAGGAACTCGGCACTTAAGGATTCACCACCTCGATCAGATCTCAGTGTCTTGATACATTTGCCAGTTTGTTTTTCCACTTCATTCTTATATTCTCGGAATTTCGCAAAGGCCTCGGATTTATGTTTCATCAAGAAAATATGTCCATACCTAGAGTAATAATCAGTAAAAGTAATGAAATAGGAATAACCACTTCTTGCATGTATAGACATTAGACCACACACATCGCTGTGTATTAGTCCTAAGAGCTCGCTCGCTCTTACTCCGCGTCCAGTGAACGGACTCTTTATTATCTTTCCTTTGAGACATGATTGACAAGCTGCATAAGATTGATATTCGAACGGATCCAAATATCCTTCTTTATGTAACTTGGTCAACCTTGTTTCGTTGATGTGACCTACTCTACAATGCCATAAGAAAGCATGATTTATTTCTGGAGTCTTTTTTTCGGTGTGTTCTGGACATTGAAAATTTGTAGTTGGTTTAATACGTATATACCGTTGTTGAAAGTACCTGGACCAATAAGGCCATGATTAAGGTGGATGTTTACGACATCGCTTAAAAATGTAAAATCATAACCTTCTTTAGATATCAAAGATACAGAAATGATATTACAGGTCAAACTAGGTACAGAAAAACAGTTGCGCAAAACCAATATATGTCCACTCGTCAATCCAAGATGATATTCCTCTATGGACACAGCATCCACGCTCGCTCCGTTAGCAGCCCTAAGGGTCATATCACAGGTCTACAAAACCCTATGGCTTCTCAGTTTCTGCAAAGAATTGCGGATATGAGATCCTAATCCGGTATCCAATACCCAGGAAGTAGAGTTGGTTGACAGAATTTTCAATTACAAACACACCTGAAGCCGAAACCACAACTTGCTTCGGGTCCTGGTTCTTGGCCTTCCAAGCCCTGCAATCTTTCTTCCAATAACCCTTTTTATGACAGTAGAAGCATTCTTCCTTCCCTGTTGTCGGCCCCGCCACTTTTTCCATGCCCTTTGCTTCCACTTTACTAACACAGCCTCTCGGCTTTGTGGGGGCCTTCTTCTTCTTTCCTTTGGCTTTCCCCTTGGATATAGAATAGGAAGCTCCACCAATAAGTAGAGCGGGTGTTTCCCTAGCTTTCTGCAGGGTGCCTTCTGCACTCCTAAACATGTTGAGGAGTTCCGGAAGTTCAACTTCTTTTGCTGGAATATTAAAATTCAAGATAAACTGGGCGTAGGTTGAAGGAAGGGACTGCAGAATTAATTCTGTATACAGCTCATTCTCTAACGTGGTCCCGAGGTTCGCGAGTGTTCTAAACCCACGGTGACGTGGTTTTTGGAAAATAAGGACAATGTTGGATATGTCGGTTTTTGTCGGAAAAATAGTGCACGACGTGAGTATCGAGTTTTAAAATTTATAAACCGCAAGTGCACGGTGCGTTGTAGCTAGCCGGCAAGCACGGGTCGAACCACAAGGAGTGGATATCACGACATCAAATTGAGTTATGGATCAATAAATTGGAGAATGGTGTTTTTGTCATGATTTAGTGTACTGCCTAAAAGAAACAAGGTTTTGGGATACGAAAACTTGGGCTGAGGTTCAGTAAGAGTGAAATATGTCATTTACCCCCAACTCTCCATTTTGATTCAAGATTCATTCTTTTAGTTTCCATTTGAGTAGCAAAAGTATGCCGTATTTATCCGAAACATGTATCGGGATGAAATACGATATCAAGGGTAGAAAAACAGAAACTAACAAGAATGAGGTTGATAATGGAGTAGATATGGAATTAGTTAAGTGAAGTAGCAAGTATAGACTATATGCAAGAATGCTATATATCCTATCTAGCTAATTGCGACACGTAACTTAATTCCGTATTCACGCCTTCTTCAAGTCGTAACATAGCAACGATAAGATGTAAAGAAAGGATATGATATATGTTAAAGGTTGATTTGCAACCATTCAAAACGATATATCCTATCAAGCAAAACATAATAAACTTGCGATGTTAAGAAAAGAAGCGAAAAAATGCAAAAATCAAAATGGAGGGGTTGGAAGTGAAGTCATTCCACATCCTACCTCCCCATAGCCCAAGAGCAACTACTCACACATCATTATATGAATATCGCAACTGAATAATCAAAAGAATCGATGAAATAAAAAAAAGATACAAGAATCAAACTTGAATATAATGAGTGTTTATTGCAATGGTTCAAAATACATGTAATGAGTTCAACTACCAAAATCTAATCTTGCAAACTCAAAAATAGAGGTTGCAAGACCAGAGGAAGGCAAAGAACTCAATTTAATTCCAAGAGCAACAAGAATTTTTACAAAAGTGCACAAGTATATCTGAATATCTGCTCCAAAATTCCATGTCTGAACTACATCTCAGATCTGCTATTTGTAAGCAACCCAAAATAAAAAGATACAACCACAGGTGGCCTAAATACACAATGGGGGACCCACACAAAGAAAACGAACCAATTATTCATTTTCTAGGCCGCAAATTGCGGCTGTTTTGAATAAATTGGGGGCCAGGTCTTGGAGAGTGTGTCCCACCTTTATACAATAGTCTTCTGATTAGTTGAATATCTCCCTGTAATTGCAATTTTGTCAAATGATCTCGTGGGTGAATTCTGGAGCAATGAACAGAGAGCAATTCATGGGTAAGTCCATGTTCACACATGTTTCACACTTGGTCACACTCTTTCTTTGTTGCAAACTCTTTTAATCTTGATCTGAATTGTGCCCGTTTGCAGTTTTGGTTGAAAACCGTCATTTCTGTTCATGTTATGTACCATCTCCAGTGTTTTTGCCTGTGTACCTGTGTTCTGTACTAATGAGTAGAAAGAGATTAATAGCACTGTTTATTAACAAAAATGATAGGAAATGAGTGGTATTAAAATGTAATAAAGCGTGCCTAACAAATATCCCCAAACTTATCTTTTGCTCGTCCCGAGCAAAACCATTTATTCACAAAAGAGAATCCTAACCGCACTTTCGCAGGGAACGCGATTGCACTGAGCGTGTGCAATAAGCCGTTAAACCTCTAGGTGTCCCTAGTAGGAGGAGTGTTGTCTCCTTAGGATTTTCAGCGGATTACACCCACAAAATCCAGTCAAGTTAGTTTTGCTAGAAAATAGTTGATCCAAATCTTATGGTTAAGTATCAAAGCTAGAACTTCTATCACCCAAGTTAGAAACATTAAACCCTATTTTTCACTACTCGCAATTTGTCTAACAAGCTAATATGCGTCTTTTCGTGATAGTGCGGTAGTGTCGTCAGGTTTTTAAGAATTTGATTAGGGTCATCATGTCAAAAGTTACAGACCAAGGTAAACATCTAAAGGATCATACAAGTTCGAAAAGAGTTATGATTTTCTCAAGTTTTATTCTCCAGTTAGGCTTCAAGTCAGAATATATATCGATTTTAACAGAGTACCACAGTCGTAATGTTCACTCCTATCTTTCACCTGTTTTTGTTCATACACACCCTTCAATATTATGCAAAACGTCTTAATAAATACAAAACTTCATATCTTCCCGAAAAAACTGTTTTACTAGAAAATTTGTCACTGCCAAGATTATACTCCCACAAAGAACTATAAGGACTTTTAACTCGGAGAGGACACTTACTTAGCTTGTTTTATCAAGCGATTGGAAACTTAGCGGGCTTTGGGTCAATGAGTCCCAAACCAGATGGTTTTAGGGCATTAGGTGTGGAGACACCCCAAGGACTTAATTACCCAAGTTACCAAGACCACAAAACAAAAGACTCATTTTAAATTTTTAGCACTTTAGTAAAACAGAGATATAGCCAGTTTTTTTTCTTTTAAAACAAGAAGACGTTACATGTGATAAGGTGTGTAATTACTCCACAAAGTTCCAGTTGGGTTACTTTTCGGACTTGTAGCTTCTGTAAAAGCCTCTATAAAATTTTTCATATCTACGTCACTGTATGAATTATCCTTGATATTACTTAACTCAGCCAAACATTTTTGATCCTAAGGATGGTTTAACACTTTAAATGTTTTTACAGACTTGTCAGACATTCATTAAATTAGCAAAAACATACGACACGTGTAAGTGATATAAAAGACGTATATCAGCTAAGGTTAAACGCACAGGCGGGTTATTTTTCAGGTTGTCAATCTCAATTCTTGAATTTAGTTATTTCTACCTTCTCAATTTAACCGTAAGATTTCGAATCAATGTTCCCCTACTAGCCAACCGACAAAGTTTTTATAATTTATAAGGCTTTTTTAAATTTTTATAAATTTTTCAAATTTTATAATTTTTTAAATTTTTTAAATTTTTGTACAATGCAGTACAAAAGCAGATATGAAATGCAACTACATGCAAAAGAAAAGAAAAATACTATAAGTAAATGCAGAGATGCAGGAAATATGCAAATGCAAACTATATGCTACCACCCCCAACTTGAAAACTGGCATTGTCCTCAATGTCGTCTTGCTTTTCCCTTGCCCTTCTTGCTCCCGCTGGCGTCGTCATGCGATTCCTGTTGAGCCGCTTCAATCTTGTCTAGCTGCTCCTGCATCTTTTATTGTTTCTTGAGTATGTGGCGAATACTCCTAAATGTCAGGCGCTGCACGTCCTTATCGTTATCTGGTTCTGGCTCATTCAAAAGTGCTTCTGTCGAGCTTTCGGGACCCGGATGTTCGCTTGGGTCCTCCTTTGACCAGATTTTCTACTCATAGTGGCTGCCGGTGTATCCTTGCAAAATTCTCTCTATTTCGACTGGCCAATGTGCATAAACAGTCGCAAATCCCTCAAACTCAATCTCATGCATATAGTACTTCGCAAGTTTGGTTACTAGCACTGGCAACTGGAGTTTGTTCTGGGCCACCCCCTCCATGATTGTGTTGAACAATTGTGTTACAACACAGAAAAATTGGTCCTTTTCCATCAAACAATGCACAATATGTCCCACCCAAGCCGGGAAGGAAGAAACACGGCTCTTTCCCCTGATGTTGCGGTTTGCCCATCGGCAAACCGCAAGCATGTTTCGGTACATCTGGGCTGGATTCGGCCCCTTATCTTTCAATTCCACAAAGTCCCCCATCAATGATCTGTAAACCGCCAATTCTTGTGGTTCTTGATTTCCAGGTCTCATGGGGATACCTGTGACCCTAGAAATGGTATCGGCCTGAAAGATTCTACGTCGTCCTTGAAAAAAAAAATCTATGAAGTTTGCTTCTGATTTGCCATTTCATAAAGCTTCATAAAAATCCTCTACTAATTCCCTCACAGCAAATAAAATATTTCCTCTGTAGATTAAATACTCCCACCCTCTTTGGCAGATTTCATTGTAGAAATAATGTACATAGGTTGCGTCGGAGAAAATCTCGAAGAAATTTTTCTCACAATCCAAAGCTTCCATTTTAGATATGAAATTCTAAGTGGAAATTGAACAAGAAGATATGAAATCTTACAGAGGGGAAAGGAGATCTGGGCTGTAGGAGTAGATCAGGCCGTAAATTGCGGCTTTCTTGAATTTTTCGGCTGCCGGAGATGAAGATCTGGGGTTGATGTTTCTAGGTTGGGTTTCGTTTGGGGAGAGAGATTCAGAGTTTTTGCAAAATGATAACTGAAGTTTCAGGTTGGGATTGGGACAGCTTATAAAGGATTATTTACAAAGACACCCCTTTATAAAACGAATTTGCAAAAGAAAACTAAAATTACAAAAAGGCTCCAAAAAGAGTATATACAAGAAAACATGGGGGGTGTTTTAATCGATGTAACTTGGCTCATACAAAAACATGAGCTCCCCCGTTTCCGCGGGCAATTCTAAAAATGGTTTTAGCCGTTGGCCATTAACTTTGAACGTATTACCAGTTTGCTCATTTTCGATTTCTACAGCACCGTGCGGAAAAACGGTGCGCACAAAAAATGGGCCTGTCCATCTTGATTTCAACTTCCCGGGAAACAAATGAAGTCGGGAGTCATAGAGCAGAACCTTTTGCCCCACGGTGAACGTTTTTCTGAGAATCGCCTGGTCATGAAAGACTTCCGTCTTTTCCTTGTACAGTTTGGCATTCTCGTACGCATCATTGCGTATCTCGTCAAGTTCGTTTAATTGAAGTTTTCGCGCTTCGCCGGCTTTTTCCAAGTCGATATTGAGCTGTTTGGTTGCCTAGAAAGCGCGATGCTCTAATTCAACAGGCAAGTGACATGCCTTTCTAAAGATGAGTCGGTATGGGGACATACCTAGGTTCGTTTTGAAGGCTGTGCAGAATGCCCAGAGCGCGTCACTTAACTTCAATGACCAATCCTTGCGGTTATTGTTGACAGTCTTTTCCAAATTTTGTTTAATTTGTCTGTTGGAGACTTCAACCTGACCGCAAGTTTGAGGATGGTAGGGTGTTGACAATTTATGGCTGATGGAATACTTTTTCATTAGTGATTCAAAAGATCTGTTGCAGAAATGCGTTCCATAATCACAAATGATGGTGCGAGGCGTACCGAACCAAGAAAAAATGTTTTCTTTCAAGAATTTTATGACAACTTTGTTGTTGTTTGTTCGACAAGGGATGGCCTCTATCCATTTGGACACATAGTCCACAGCCATCAAAATGTACAAATTCCCAAAGGAGTTTGGGAATGGCCCCTTGAAATCAATACCCCAGATATCAAAAATTTCCACAATCAGAATGGACTGTAGAGGAATTTGATTCCGTTTTCCAATCTTGCCCATGTGTTGGCATCGGTTGCAGGTTTTGCAGTATTCGAAAGCATCCTTGAAAAGTGTCGGCCAGTAGAAACTGCTTTGCAAAACCTTTTCAGCTATTTTTCTGGGTCCGAAATGGCCCCCGCAGGCTTGATCATGGCAGAAGGACAAAACACTTCTTTTCTCAGAATTAGAGATGCACCGTCTAATGATCTGATCTGGACAGTATTTGAACAGGTATGGTTCATCGCAGTAAAAGAATTTGACCTGGGAGAGAAATTTATACTTGTCTTGATTCGGCCAAAAAGATGGTATTTCTCCGGTGACTAGAAAGTTGACGATATCAGCGATCTATGGTTCACTTGATACGGAGAGAAGATGTCCATCCGGAAAATGCTCATTGATTGGAATTTCCTCATTTGGTACGTTTGGTATGCGAGGCAGATGATCGGCTACAACATTGTCGGTCCCCTTTTTATCTTTGATGGTTAAGTCAAATTCCTGAAGAAGGAGGATCCAATATATTAATCTGGCCTTGGCATCCTTTTTTGCAAAGAGGTGCTTAAGCGCAGAATGATCAGTGTAAATAGTGACGTGGGTTCCGATCAAGTAGGGACGAAATTTCTCAAGTGCGAACACAACAGCTAAGAGTTCTTTTTCAGTCATGGTGTAATTTAGCTGTGCGTCATTCAACGTCCTGCTCGCATAATGGATAATATGCGGCTTCTTTTCAAATCGCTGTCCTAAGACAGCTCCTATTGCAAAGTCAGAAGCGTCGCACATTAGTTCAAAAGGTTCGTTCAAGTCTGGTGCGCTTAAAATCGGAGCAGAAGTGAGTTCCGACTTTAGAAGCTTGAACGCGTGAAGGCACTCAGAGTTGAAATCAAAGGGTATTTCTTTGGCCAGTAAAGAAGTCAAGGGTCTAGCCAGTTTGCTAAAATCCTTGATGAAACGACTGTAAAACCCGGCGTGGCCTAAGAATGCCCTAATGTCACGGACAGTCCGTGGAGGTGGGAGGCTTGAGATAACGTCGATTTTTGCCCTATAGACTTCAATTCCCTTTTCAGAAATGATATGGCCTAACACGATGCCGTGTTTGACCATAAAATGACACTTCTCCCAGTTGAGTGTGAGGTGCTTTTCTCGACATCGTAGCATTATTAGCTCTAGATGCCTCAAACACTCAGAAAATGAATCCCCAAAGACGGAGAAATCATCCATGAAAACCTCTAAAAATCGCTCTACCATATCAGAGAAGATGCTTATCATGCACCGCTGAAATGTTGTGGGTGCATTGCACAGCCCAAAGGGCATGCGGCGGTAGGCGAAGGTACCAAAATGATAAGTGAAGGTTGTTTTGGCCTGATCGTCTGGATCAATCGGGATCTGATTATAGCCAGAATACCCATCTAAGAAGCAATAGTAGGCGTGTCCGGCGAGGCGTTCAAGCATTTGATCAATGAAGGGCAACGGGAAATGGTCCTTGCGAGTTGCTGCGTTGAGCTTTCTGTAATCAATACAGACTCTCCATCCCGTTTGTGTACGGGTTGGGATTAGCTCATTTGCTTCATTCGTGACAACGGTGAGTCCCGATTTTTTTGGTACCACATGAATGGGGCTTACCCATTTGCTATCAGAGATGGGATAGATGATCCTATTGTCCAGGCACTTCAGCATTTCATTCCGTACCGCTTCTTTAATTACCTGGTTAAGCCGGCATTGAGGATCCTTGAAGGGTTTGGAATCATCAGTCATATGGATTCTGTGCTGGCAGATAGCAGGGCCGATTCCTTTGATATCAGCCATTGACCACCCAATCGCTTCCATGTTCTTTCTCAGAACATCCATGAGGGCCGACTCTTGCTCAGGCGCAAGGTCGGTTCCAATTATTACTGGAAGCGTTTCATCATTTCCCAAGTACGCATACTTGAGGTGGTCAGGAAGAACTTTGAGGTCAAGTTTCGGTGGCTCCTCTACAGATGGTGGCACTTCAGGGGCTGGTTCGTTGCGAAGAGGTTCAAATTGGGGCCCCCAATGTGCGTAGGATGCATGTTAAGGATTTAGCTTCTCAAGGAAAAGAAGCTCCTCAGAAAACAGATCTTCAAAAGTCTCGTCCAGACACTCATTTTTGAAGTCAAATGTCCTCTCCTCAGACATATCATATACAGCGTTGACTTCAAAAGTGTCATCGTGTTTCTCACTCGCCTGGTTTCCTAGTGTGAAAATGTTGAGGTCCACTGTCATGTTCCCAAAAGAAAGTTTCATGGACACATTACGACAGTTTATCAACACGTTGGATGTGGCTAGGAAAGGCCGTCCTAGTATGACTGGAATTTGACCGCTGGGATTGGTGACGGGCTCAGTCTCCAACACAATGAAGTCTACGGGGAATATGAATTCCCTGACCTTGATTAGAACATCATCAATTTCTCCCCTCGGTACTTTTGTTGAACGATCTGCCAGTTGCAGAGTCACTCTGGTCGGCTTGAGTTCTCCCAATCCCAGTTGTTTGTAAACTGAGTAGGGATTCACACTTTCCCCCAAGTCTAACAAGGCTCGGTTAATTTGTTTGTCCCCAACGGTGCAAGAAATAGTAGGACAGCCTGGGTCCTTATATTTCACCGGAATGGACTTGGACAAAACATCGCTCAGAGTGGCGGCCAAGAAGACGGTTTTGGGGACGTTTGTGTGTCGTTTTTGGGTGCACAAGTCCTTCAGAAATTTTGCGTATGCCGGAACTTGTTGGATGACGTCCAACAAAGGAATGTTGACCTCACAGCGTTTAAAAACTTCCAACACCTTTTCCATGTTTGCAGAAGGCTTCTTTGATTTTAACCTATTAGGATAGGGAGCCTTAGGTCCAAACACTGAGTTTGGAAAGGCTGCAGATGGAATAGGTGCAGAAAACGAGAATGTTCTTGCTGGATCATCAGTGTGGTCGTGTGGCGAATTCTCATGTTGCTTTGAAGGATATGCAGCAGATGACGAAGAAGAAGCAGGAGGAGGAGAAGAAGAAGAAGAAGGTGATGAAGATGACGACGGATCACAAAGAGGAGCAGGAGATGAACTATGTGCTGGCAAACTGACAACCGAACGCTTGGATGATTCGCTGGGGTTGACAACCTTGTTGTCAAACGTTCATCCTGATCTGAGGACGGTGACGGCGTTCGCATTCTCAATATTGTTTGTCTGCACAACATGAGCGTTGTTGTTTCTCTGTTCTCTTGGGTTTATCACGGGTTGAGAGGGAAATGTTCCCTTCTCATGTTCATTAACTGCTACAGCCAGTTGACTGATTTTGATTTCTAATCTGGCTATCGCTTGAGTGTTAGCGCTATGCAACTGACCGGATGTTTGCATAAAAGTAGGCAGACTAGATGAAGTCTGCGCAGAAGTTTTAATCAAAGCTTCTAACCCTTTTTCGATGGATGTCACCCTCTTGTCGTCTTGGGCGAACCCAGGGGGTATAAAGGTTGGGTTGTACTGATTCGGCTGCTGGGGCTGCTGGGGCTGGTTAGTTGAATATCCCAATTTTTGGTTTTGAAAATTTGAATTTTGAAATTGTTGGAAAGGCGGGTTTGAATTGTTGTTTTGAAAAGGAGCCTGATTCCAAGCAAAATTGGGATGATTCTTCCAACCAGGGTTGTACGTCGGTGCAAAAGGGTCGTTCCTGGGGCGCTGGTTCTGATACAGCGCATTAATGTTTTCAGGTCCCCGGGACCCAACGAGAAACTGACATTCCTCCGTTATGTGGCTAGGATGTTGACAGTTAGCGCACAAAGTCGGAGAAATTTGATGGACTGGTAGCGGTGAATTTTTGCCCTCTAAATCTTCCATTCGTCGTACAAGAGCGGCGATTTTGGCTTCGGCAGCTATAGAGTTGTCAACTATGTGTGCACCGCTCCTGGTCACAGATGGTTTCTCACTCACACTCTCCCACTGGATGGTTTTGTTAGCCAGTTCTTCCAAAAAGTTCCATGCGTCCTTAGCACCATAGCTCAGGAATTTGCACTGACACATGGATTCTAACATCATGCATGAACTGGAATCTAACCCCTCATAGACAGTCTGACATAACCTCCACTGTTCTAACCCGTGATGGGGACATTTGATTAAGATGTCTTTAAATCTTCCTAAGCATTTCCAAAAAATTTCACCCTCTTTTTGTTTAAAATTGTGGAGTTCATTGCGAATTCGCATGGTTTTATGAATAGGGTAAAAAATTTTAAGAAAAACTTTCACAAAGTCATCCCTTGTTGTGATCGATCTAGCTGGTAAACTGTTTAACCAGCTTTTTGCATTATCCTTAAGCGCAAAGGGAATGAATTTGAGCTTAACGACATCCTCTCCAACTCCGTGAATCTTCATCATCGCACATGCTCCTTCAAATTCACTGATTAACAGGTAAGCATCTTCGGACTCGAGTCCGTGGAATTTGGGGAGTAGTGGTATGAATTGCGGTATGATCTCATAGTTGTTTGCCGCAATGGTGGGCAATACTATGCATGAAGGAAGGGATGAACAGTGTGGGTAACATCTGTCCTGTAATGCCGCCTCCTGTTGCTCAATGATTGTTTGCTCCGTCATTGTTGGTGGTGTAGGAGAAGAAAGTGAAGGTGTAGAATCGGACGGCTCCGATGAGGCAGAAGGTAAGAAGGTCTCAGAAGGTTCCGAGGAATCAGAAAGTGAAGAAGAATCGAAAGATATAGGCACAAACCGAACTAATCGAGATTGTGAATCTCTAGTCCAAGCTGACATGCACTTTCCGGGAGTGGTTGGAAAGACAGAGAGAAAAGAAGGAAAAAAAATGTTTTTCAACCAAAATATTCACAACCACAAATATCACACACAAGGTATAACAAGATCACAAACAAGACACACTGCACACACCTAAACAGTCTAGGGTCACCTAGGTCAACTAGACCTGCTAAAAAAACATGCCTTTTGAAGTAAAAATGTACTGCGAAAAGGGCCCAAGATAGACTGATCGAGAATCCAGGTATGTGCAGAGAGGAAGGGAGGTTTTCCTCCTCTTTCGCGAGGTTCCTTAATTAGAGTAACCTTCTCTCTTTCGGCGGTTGCGCCATTCACACTTTCCTAGACACTTCAGGAACAATGTACCAATCGGCGGTGTTCGAAATACACTTAACTTACCCTAGTGAGCGCGAAGTCCTTAGAGGCTGAAAGTCTAATTTCTTTTAAAGTTAATGAGGGTGTGAAAATGCTCATTCTTTGTGGTTTGTGGGCCACGGAGAAGGGTGATGAAATCCCTTACCGTATCTTGTTGGGGTTCTTTTCCCTTAAGTCCGTATTAAACTCATGAAATGCGCAAACAATAAAAGTTGTTCAAATCATCAATCAATCGTTTTTTATGTTATAAGCGGCACGCTGCAAAACAAATAAGGTTAGTTTCTTTTGGCACTTGTGCAGCGGAGTTTGCGAAGGAAATCCTGCACAAAATTGAAGTATTGGAGCGTCAGGTTTGAGGAGAAGGGGTTAGGAAAAATACGTACCTTGAATTTTTGAGTTTAGAAACTCCCATAGGCTTGATCCGTGATCACTTGAATGTTCGCTTGTACTGGTCGATCTACCCGGATCTTTGGCACTGTTAACTTCGTAACGCCTTTCTCCAGAATTCTGTTCTCAGCTCCGCACGATCGTACTTCGTATTTCAGTTGAAATCTGGAATTTGATAAAAAAAAATACGATATTTATGGCTAAATTTCTGTAGATATATAATGAAATAATTTTGCATACATAAATGGACTAACAACAGAAAATTAGAGAAGTGACAGAAAATTTGGAGCAAAACACCAGGGTTTGGCCGCAATTTGTGGCCAATATGGATAAAATTGCGGCCAGACTTTGATTTTATTGCTCAGTTTTCTCTGTTTATTCTTTTATTTTTGTTAGTATACCCTTTCTATCTGCAAAATAATTTTAGCACAATTATCTCAACAGCAGATCAGAAAACACAGAGAGCAACGAGTCGGATATTTGAGGTGATTTTGGTGTTTTGTTTGTTTTATACAAAATATATACAGAGATAACTCAAAATAATCTTCATGGTGTTGCCACTCCCCGGCTACGGCGCCAAAAACTTGTTCTAAACCCACGGTGACGTGCTTTTTGGAAAATAAGGTCAATGTCAGATATAAAGGTTTTTGTCGGAATAATAGTGCACGACATGAGTATCGAGTTTTAAAATTTTTAAACCGCAAGTGCACGGTTCGTTGTAGCGAGCCAGCAAGCACGGGTCGAACCACAAGGAGTGGATATCACGACATCAAATTGAGTTATGGATCAATAAATTGGAGAATGGTGTTTTTGTCACGATTTAGTGTGCTGCATAAAAGAAACAAGGTTTTGGGATACGAAAACTTGGGCTGAGGTTTAGTAAGAGTGAAATACGACATTTACCCCCGACTCTCCATTTTGATTAAAGATTCATTCTTTTAGTTTCCATTTGAGTAGCGAAAGTATGCCGTATTTATCCGAAACATGTATCGGGATGAAATAAGATATCAAGGATAGAAAGACAGAAACTAACAAGAATGAGGTTGATAATGGAGTGGATATGGTATTATTTAAGTGAAGTAGCAAGTATAGACTATATGCAAGAATGGTATATATCTTATCTAGCTAATTACGACACGTAACTTAATTCCGTATTCACGCCTTCTTCAAGTCCTAACATAGCAATGATAAGATGTAAAGAAAGGATAGGATATATGTTAGAGGTTGATTCGCAACCATTCAAAACGATATATACTATCAAACAAAACATAATAAACTTGCGTTGTTAAGCAAAGAAGTGAAAAAATGCAAGAATCAAAAGGGAGGGGTTGGAAGTGAAGTCATTCAACATCCTACCTCCCCATAGCCCAAGAGCAACTACCCACACATCATTATATGAATATCGCAACTGAATAATCATAAGAATCGACGAAATAAAAAAAAGATACAAGAATCAAACTTGAATGTAATGAGTGTTTATTACAATGGTTCAAAATACATGTGATGAGTTCAACTATCAAAATCTAATTTTGCAAACTCAAAAATAGAGGTTGCAAGACCAGAGGAAGGCAAAGAACTCAACTTAATTCTAAGAGCAACAAGAAATTTTACAAAAGTGCACAAGTATATCAGAATATCTGCTCCAAAATTCCATATCTGAACTACATCTCAGATCTGCTATTTATAGGCCAACCAAATAAAAAGATACAAGCACAGGTGGACTAAATACACAATGGGGGACCCACACAAAGAAAACGAACCAATTATTCATTGTCTGGGCCGCAAACTGCGGCGGTTTTGAATAAATTGGCGGCCAGGTCTTGGAGAGTGGGTTCCACCTTGATACAATAGTCTTCTGATTAGTTGAATATCTCCCTGTAATTGCAATTTAGTCAAATGATCTCATGGGTGAATTCTGGAGCAATGAACAGAGAGCAATTCATGGGTAAGTCCATGTTCACACATGTTTCACACTTGGTCACACTCTTTCTCTGTTGCAAACTCTTTTAATCTTGATCTGTATTCTGCCCGTTTGCAGTTCTGGTTAAAAACCGTCGTTTCCGTTCATGTTGTGTACCATCTCAAGTGTTTTTGCCTGTGTACCTGTGTTCTGTACTAATGAGTAGAAAAAGATTAATAGCACTGTTTATTGACAAAAATGATAGGAAATGAGTGGTATTAAAATGTAATAAAACGTGCCTAACAGCGAGCTCTTCAATATAGCTGATCATATTAAGGACAAGTTCCCTACAGAAGATCCGATGGCCAACCTCGCCTGAAATAGTTTCTTCAAGATCTCATATCTTGCGATACGAGATTGCTCTACATATAATTCTATGGAATCGAGGAATATGGATTCAAGATCCATATTCTCGTGCCACCTCGGGTGGTCATTGTCCATAGATGCCAGCACGAGGCACTTGGCCTTCTCGCAGTCAATCTCCTATGTCTTACGGATTTCCTTATCCGTGACTCTGGATTCTGGACCTGAGACGGCGGGGGATTTAGTAGTAAGGACATTGCCCAACTTGTCATAAGTTATTGCCATCTTGACATTCCTGAACCAATCTCCGTAGTTTGCCCCTGCCAATATATTTTTATCTAATAGTAACTTAAGGCCTGTCATGTTTTGGTCGCTGCAATTAGAAGAGAGAGAAGAAACATTTTAGCATGATGCTCTTGCAAATTTAGATTAGATTTTAGTTTATCTAAATTGGATGGCTCCCACTGTTTCTCGAATCTTTTCTTAAACCATAAAAGAAGAATTAGTCAGGACTAATCTCACCGTACAATATTTTCTTAACCGTTTAGCCAGCCTAATATCGGTACTTCGATGGTGGTTTTACGACGCTTTTGCGGAGTTCATTAATTAAATAACCTCTTTTCCTTGGGGGCGTAGCCCTGCTAACACCTTTCTAAACACCTGCTAGGTTTATAGCATTGATCGTTAAGTGAAAAAATCTTCCGAGGAGTAGCATATGCTCACAGTAGGATCGAGATCCAAATATCATCGTGTGATAAAGTCGATGGAATTATACGAAAATTATCACACTCCAAATGGTATGCAACACCAGTAAGTTTCAGTTTTTTAGAAACTCCCGATGTGGATTTTTTGTAGTGTTCCTAGGCACACTAATGAGATCTCACAAGTCATCAACCATGCCAATTTCAAATTTTACAAGTGCCGAGAAACCTTAATACGGATCGTTAACTAGAATTTTAGGTGAAACAATGAAACTAGTTAACAACTTAACTAAAAGAATGGAAATACAACCTTTGTAGATCCGGTCCTCCACCTCCATAGCTCCGCAATGAAGTCTCCTCGCTGTCCAAATCGAATCCTGGGCTCTAGCGTCGGCTTCATCGGGAAAATGGGCGGGCAAGGTCATCGACTACGATGCCGAAGATGATCTACGTCGAGGCATCACAAGATCAAGCTCCCACTTCACCAAGTCATGAAACTTATGAAGAAAACACCCTATACTACTTGGCAAGAGGTAGAGGATGAAGAAATAGGAAGTGGGTTCACTTTTGAATTGGATTTCTCACTCATTTTCTCAAGTTGCCATTGATGGAGGCAAGTTATTATTCTTGAAGAAGAAGAAGAAGATGATGATAATATTATGATAAGTTAATTTTAAATAGAAAAGAAAATCAATACTTATCATAATACAACCATGGTCAAGTGTAGAGAATCAACTAGGGTTAAGTGGAGTGGTTAGGGTTAAGCATGAGACAAAATGGTCACTTAGTCAAAGCTTCATGAAGCTTCAGGATGCAAACAAAGAAAGCCACCATTTTTTCTTTATGCCATTTATTTTCCAAAAAGAATAAATAAATAAATAAATGAATATGAAAATGAAATGAAACCCTAACCATTCATATAACCATGGTTTAATCTTTACACAAACCCAAGTTAGCATGCATCATCAAACATGATACAAACTTGTGCACAAAAATATATCACATATACAATGTGCACAATCAAGTGAGAAAAACCATTTAAAGTGAACCAATACTAGTTAATGCAAAGTAATATATCAAATATATAATTATGCATTAAATCATTAAATCAACACTTGATTTAACGATCCGGTCATATCGCATGTGACCGATTAGTATCCAATGTATCGATTTATCGAATCAATCCTTGATTCGATAACTAGGTTATATCGCATACAACCATTCGACACATTCATCGTGAGAATGAAATACGGTATCACATACAGGCATTATTCTCGGTCCCGCACATATCTCATATGCGCTCCTATTTCGTTTCGCTTGAGCCAGGAAACCTCTGTGTAGGACTCTAAAGACTCGTCAATACGCCGGCAGCAGGTGATGGTCATATCAAACACCCACAAGCCGCAAGCGGTCTGCTAAACGTAATGGCCACCCGGGTATTGAGCGATCAGAAGATCGACGTGCAAGCCCGCTCACACTCCTGTGAATCCAACCAGTAACACTTACCGTACAGTCCGGTCTCGTCGTCTGATATGTCGCATATCTCGCCTAGGGGTGGTAAACGTCAGACCCCAATAGCTCGATAAGTCGTGTCGATATGAGGTCTATAACAGTTCGAGAAACTACTGGTAACACTTACCAGTAAATCTCAGCAACCCTGGCCAGGGATTTCCGGTTATAGCCAATCGAACACAGCGCAACATCAACTCCCTATACCGGGAGAGACGAATCCCCTCCTATCGCTCATTGCCTCAATGTGATTCGGGACTGTACCTAAAAACCACCGTTTTGCACGCCCTCTTGGACGTGGTAAGGTGGAAATCAAAGCACAGTAGGAACCACACAAGACTCTATGACGATCTCGGGTCAACAGACTACTCTGTACCAGTGTCACCAGAGAACTGCCATCTGACGTAAGGTATAATACCATCTGGGAGTTCTCGGCGAGTCCGTCCAGTGTACCCATTCTCCACTGAGCACCCGTATACCATCTCTGATGTCAAACACCAATGGATATGGGATCATCCATCGCCCATCTGTATGGGTAGAGAAGGTATACGCTAGTCTACTCTAGTATATCGATGCCCCGTCTCGATATACCCACGACTTGGGACCTTGAAGGATGTACTTATGGACTACCATGTCCCCACTAGTATGATCCGCATCATAGTCCTGGTAGTCAAGTACACATCCTAAGGGCTTTACCAACATGTAACAGAGAGACAATCAGTATACACGTTAAGGCAAAGAGTAACCAGATAGCATACTATCATGTCGAGCAAGAAAGTCCTCCCAATATATGTCCCAGCATCCACTACAATATACAACCTATGTATAGTAATGGCCTCTAGGGCATACATATAACTAACAATCTCCCACTTGTACTCGGGCCATCTGTAGCAGTGGTTGTAGTATCTCATACTCAACCATCCCATAAAAGTCTCTCTCTGGGAAAAGGCCTTTGTGAGTGGATCCGCCGTGTTGTCCTTTGAGTCTACTCTCCCAACCTTGATCACCCTGGAGATCAACTATCTCCATGATCAGGTGATGCTGCCTCAGAATATGTCTGGATCACTGATGGGACGGGCGTTCCTTGGCATAAGTCACAACTCCATTGTCTCACAATGGTAGGAACGTAGTTCATCTCATGAACCAATATACAACTCCATTGTCTCACAATGGTAGGAACGTAGTTCATCTCATGAACCAATATACACCCAAACAGCCTCTTTGGTAGCATCTTAAGTAGCGATGTATGCAGCCTTTATCGTCTAATATGCCATGGTATCTATCTTGGAACTCTTCCAACATACCGTCCCTCCACTGAGGGTAAGGACAATGCCTGTGACTGACATTCAGTCGTCTTTATCACCCTGGAACACTTCCAGTGATTCTCGTCAGGATCGATTGATACCATCTTACTACAGCTAGTGAGTATCCTAACAAACATTTAGATCTATCTCATAGATCCAAAACCCATGATTTAAAAGGTATCATTTTGATCCTATGTGGAGAATCATTGTGATAAGCGGAGATTGATCGAGCGTAGCATAGGAAACTCCTTCCCTATCAAGAGTATGTCATCGACGTACTCTACGAGGATCGTCACCATACTCCCTACTACCTTTTTTGTTTATACAAGGTTCATCTACCATTTTGATGATGTCAAACTCTTTGACTAATACATCAAAACAGATGTTCCAACTCCGCGATACCTGCTTTAATCTGTAAAGCAACTTGCACACGTTTCCGCTGCTCCCACTGTTTACGAAGCCCTCTGGCTGTGTACTTATAGACGTTCTCTTCTAAAACATCATTTAGAAAAGCAGTCATGACACCCAACCGCCAGATATCGTAGTCATGGTATGTAGCCGTGGCAGGTAGGATCCGGATGGACTTAAGCATAGCTACTTAGAAAAGGTTTCAACAAAATCCATACCTGGTCAATGATGCAAACCTTTAACAAGTCTAGCTTTGAAAGTCTCAACTTTTCCATCTACACCAAGTAATCTTCTCAAGATATACTTGCTCATGATGAGGATTTAACCCTTCAGATATAGCAACCAAAGTCCATACTTTGTTGGTGTATAAGGATTCCATCTCAGATCGCTAAGCATCCAGCCATTCTTATAGAGTCTTACTCCTGATGGCCAGCTCGAAACTAGTTGGGTCATCATCTCATGATGCAATCCTCGCTCCCACTGTCATAGAGAAACCGAAGTATCTCTCAGGTGGGTGAGGAACCCTACTAGATCGGCGGAGAGGCTAAGGTTCGTTGGATACTATTCAATCCTTTGGTTCTACGAAGTCATCAGCTGCAGTTTGTATAGCTGAAACATTTCCAGTTCTATATAACAGACCTTGCCTCGAGCTTGTCCGGATTTTGCTTTTAGACATAGGCCGGACAACCCCAAATCTTAACTAGCTTAAGACATGGGCTCTTCC
Source organism: Agapanthus africanus (assembly GCA_030015575.1). Taxonomy (NCBI): domain Eukaryota; kingdom Viridiplantae; phylum Streptophyta; class Magnoliopsida; order Asparagales; family Amaryllidaceae; genus Agapanthus; species Agapanthus africanus. Next base: position 441,080,698 of record CM057340.1, on the reverse strand, counting down.
CATACCATATCTCATATGGAATGGTAGGCAACTGATTTGATTCGAACCCTTTTCAATAGGTATGCAGCTTCTCAAGTGCATAACTCCCAAAAGGAAAATAGGCAACTCAGCAGTGCTCATCATAGAGCACACCTTATCATATAGGGTGTGATTGCTCCGCCCCGATATACCATCGTGCTATGGTGTATACGGAGGAGTAATACTGAGAGAGAATCTCATTCTCCTTTAAAATAGTCCAGGATTTTCGTGCTCAAGTATTCTCCTCCTTGATCTCATCAAAGGACATAATACTTATACCTATATTTTGGTTCTCTACTTCTAACTTATATTCTGTGAATATCTGAAAAGGTTCGGACTTGTGTTTCAACAGGAACATATGTCTGAATCAAAAGAGATTATCAGAGAACGTAATGAAGTATAAAGAACCAGTCCTGGCATGTGTAGACAGGAGACCTTACATACATCATCATGTATCAGTCCCAAGAGTAAACTAACTCTTTCTCTGTTTCCATTAAATGGAGCTATGATCATCTTATCTTTGTGACATGACTGGTAAGTTTTCATAAGATGTAAATTCAAACTGATTTAAATATGCATCTAAAATATAACTTCAGCCAGTCGGGTCGCATTGATATGACCTTGTCTACAATACCTCAAGAAGGATTCGTTCATTTCTGAACTCTTCCTCTTGTGTGTGTTCTGTATACTAAGAACTGTAGTTTGATTTAGAACATCAACGCTTTTAGAAAACGTGCCTGAACCGATCAACTTTTGATATAGGAAATGTTCAAAACATTATCCAACAATACAAAATTTTATCATTTCTTTGCTGATAAAGAGTCTGATATGATTTTGTATATCAGGTTCGGTATCTAATAACATTCGTTCAGAATCAATGTATTGGTGATACAGGGTGACAGTGACCAACAGACTTGGCTGCAACTCTTGCCCCGTTTTCTGCCTCATGAAACTTATCACCCATTCTCAGTTCTCTACCTTTCTGTAGCCCTATGTAACATATTACATATCTGGAATCCTGATCCGGTATCAAATACCTAGGACGTAGAGAATAGAGAAACTGTTCTGAATAAAGAACACACCCGAAGATGATGCATCAGCAAGCACTCTCTTCGTTTGGGTGGCACGGGAATTCTGGTAATCCCCTATTTCCTGCTCTGTCTTACAACAATTATAAGTTGGAGCGGGACCAACGTTCCCCAGCTCAGTATAACAAGCGGGTTCGGTCAATAATCCGTATTATTATCTTGATTAAGGCGTGATATGGTCGCTACCAGGAGAGAGAGAGAAGAAAACACTCAGCGTGCGCTCCTGCAAGAATAGATTGGTTATTATTTTATCTAATCAGGATGGCTCCCACTGCTTTTTATCAAATCTTACTTCAAACTCTAAAAGGAAAAACTAGCCGGGATTAATTACACGCTACAAGTTCGCCAATCTTTCAGCCAGGCCAGTGTCGGTACTTTGAGGGAGGTCCCCCGTGCTTTCGCACGAACCTAATTAATGTTAACCTCGTTTTCCCAGAGGCGTAACCCCGTTGACACCTTTCTAGACACCTACTTGATTAGATAATTGCAATGTGTAAAACTCTCCCAGGAGTAACTCTTACTCGCAGTGTGTATCGGGATCCAACTATCTCATAGAAGGTATGCAATCTCATTGCAAATTTCAACACTTGAAATTCCCGATAATATTTTGCCCCTAGCAGCTATATGACCTTAACATAGTCAACAAATCATAAGTGCTAGTCAAGTTCAACCCGTCATTTCCCGATTGAATTAAACCCACCCGCACGACCCTTAACATAGTCAACAAAGTCGCACGACTACCCTAATCCAATCGCATCATATGCTTATGCAGATAAGCACTAATTAGTTACCGCACACTACGCCTTAACATAGTCAACAAACTTAGCACGAATACAAACTAGTACTTATCTGAAATGACGGAGGGCTACGACAGGTTTTTCTGAAAACCTATTGCGTAATGAACTTGATATCGTTGTAGAATCAAATGATTTTAAAATGGAGTGTTTTTGAGGGTTTTCTAGTTTTGCTAAAGGAGTCATTCCCGGTGAAGGGATCTTCGGTCCTTTCCTTGTCGAATGAGGTGCAGGATATATCATATATATCACTGTGCAAAGCATAAACTATAGAAGTAATCAAAAGACATACCGAGGGTTGTAGCATCTGCCAGTTATTGCTAAAGGAGTCACTCCCGGTGAAGGGATCTCGGTCCTTTCCTTATCGAATAAGGTGCAGGATATATCATATATACCGCTGTGAAAAGCAAGAACTGTAGCTACCTGTTTTATCTTTGAAATTCGATTCTACAACATCTTTAGGTTTCTTTTACTTTCATTAATCACATTAATGAAGTCCCATCATTTAAGTACCTAAACATCACAGATAAATACGACGTACACTTATGCCATCCGCATTCGCCTCGATGTCCCCTCGTGCACCGTTAGGTTAGGTGACTAACGGCAGAGCGGGGCAGGGCTAGCGCGGGTGTAAAACATAAGTAACGTCTATATAATATATCATATATACTATATACAGTATCTATCACAGAACATATCACATGATCACATCACAGATATCGCAGCAGAAGAATCATATGAAACATTGGATATACTAGGACGTCCGTGTTTTCAATACGAGCCAGTATAAAACACGGATTCCACGGTCGTGATGAATAGCCAAACCCACACCCCTAGACCCCTACGAGAGCGGCAAGTAACCCTACCAATTCCAGAGTTAGGAGACCCGGACTCGACTCCTCGAGTTGGTCTCCCACTGGACTCCAGAACCCGGTTACTTGTGCTCCCCTCCTTGGGTCTATCTTAGTGCGGAAAAGTAAATAATATACAAAGGGTGACATCTTCCGCAACCTGGAAGTGCCCCAATAAAAGAATATTACATACAAGTTTTTACATGAATGAAAATGAAAAACACTCATCTCACATAAAAAACCCCGGCTATTCAAACACGACGATCCAATATAACATATCCAGCAACACATAACATCACATGTCATCAACGTAAGTAAATATGCGCATCCCAATTGTCGTTGACATATAGCAACGAAACCGGCGATATCAAATATTACACTTACGGTCACAGAAAAAAAAGTGTAAAACTACAACAGTTGGAATCCGCAATCTGCTTTAGACATCGCATGCCTAATCAAATGAAATACTTAGACATCGCATGCCTAACAATTATAAACCCCGCATTTTAGTCTCAAAATCGAAAACACTTTTCAATATAGAGTCGGGTAATTCAACAAGATTCCCGACATCCTGATCGAATGCTCGTCGCAAACTTTAGTAGGCGGCCGCACCCCCGACGCCGTCGACAAAGTGCACCAAGGCGGAACACCGCTGCCGCGAGCACCCGAACGGATGCTTTCGGCGACGGGGTTCTCCTGCAGTCACTTGATCGGGGCTATGGAGTGAGGCTGTATATTAAGTTTACCCGGCGAGTATCCGCGTACGCTACGTGATTGCGACGGAGTTTTGATCACATCAAAATTCCGTGGCAACCGATCAAGTGAGACTAAACCGCTAGATTTATAACATTCATTCAGTTATCTCATAACTACTTGTGAATTCCAATTATTGTATCCCATTCCAGATAACTAGAAAATGTTAAACTTTCCGATCGAACTTTCAAACACCCAAGTTTTCCCGAAACATCTCATCACATGAAACTAGTTTAAAAACATTCACTTCGTGCCTCAGTACAAACGGTCCAGCCGTAGAAGGGTCAAGCCAACGCCTCACATGTGGCACGCCGTACTGCCCCAAACCCGAAGGTTCAAAGGGCAGTTCAAGACGGTCACATAATCGAGTTAAGGTTTGTTGTCTTCTAGAGGGACCATCGCGTTACCTGCACTACTTAGAACGTTATTAAACCACAGAAAGATCCAACACTTGGAAATTTCCCGACAGGGGAAAAGTTGGGTATTTATATCCGGTCGAACTTTTTAACATATTCTAAAATATCCGGAAAGCCACATAGACAAAATTAGACAATCCGATCGAAATACCGAGTCCCCAATACAACCCAGAAAACTCAACTCTTGAGTTCAGGAAAAAAAATATCCCAGGAAAACCAGCACTGCAAAATAGGAATTACTGTGCAAAATTCAATGGGAGAAGAGACAAAATGGCCGCGGAACCGCCGCATTAGCACGCTAATGCCGCGGTTCCACCGCACTTTAGACAGATCATTAGGTAATTTTTGCACCGTAATTCTTAGAATTTCCTGCTTAATTTTCTGCATATTTTTAATCTGGAAAAAACCCAATTTTTGGAAAAAGACCAGAGAGCAAATTTGTGTTAGGGTTTCGGTTTAATCGGACTTCTAACTCCGTCTACGCATCGCCTAAGGCTCTAGCTAGGCTCTGATACCACTGTAGTGTTCCTAGGCACACTAATGAGGTCTCACAAGGCATCAACCATGCCCATTTCAAATTTTACAAGTGCCGAGAAACCCTAATACGGATCGTTAACTAGAATTTTAGGCGAAACAATGAAACTAGTTAACAACTTAACTAAAAGAACGGAAATACAACCTTTGTAGATCCGGTCCTCTACCTCCATAGCTCTGCAATGAAGTCTCTTCGCTGTCCAAATTGAATCCCGGGCTCTAGCGTCGGCTTCATCGGGAAAATGGGCGGGCTAGGTCATCGACTACGATACCGAAGATGATCTACGTCGAGGCATCACAAGATCAAGCTCCCACTTCACCAAGTCATGAAACTTGTGAAGAAAATACCCTATACTACTTAGCAAGAGGTAGAGGATGAAGAAATAGGAAGTGGGTTCACTTTAGAATTGGATTTCTCACTCATTTTCTCAAGTTGCCATTGATGGAGGCAAGCTATTCTTCTTGAAGAAGAAGAAGAAGATGATGATAATATTATGATAAGTTAATTTTAAATAGAAAAGAAAATCAATACTTATCATAATACAACCATGGTCAAGTGTAGAGAATCAACTAGGGTTAAGTGGAGTGGTTAGGGTTAAGCATGAGACAAAATGGTCACTTAGTCAAAGCTTCATGAAGCTTCAAGATGCAAACAAAGAAAGCCACCATATTCTATTTATGCCATTTATTTTCCAAAAAGAATAAATAAATAAATAAATGAATAAAAAAATGAAATGAAACCCTAACCATTCATATAACCATGGTTTAATCTTTACACAAACCCAAGTTAGCATGCATCATCAAACATGATACAAACTTGTGCACAAAAATATATCACATATACAATGTGCACAATCAAGTGAGAAAAACCATTTAAAGTGAACCAATACTAGTTAATGCAAAGTAATATATCAAATATATAATTATGCATTAAATCATTAAATCAACACTTGATTTAACGATCCGGTCATATCGCATGTGACCGATTAGTATCCAATGTATCGATTTATCGAATCAATCCTTGATTCGATAACTAGGTTATATCGCATACAACCATTCGACACATTCATCGCGAGAATGAAATACGGTATCACATACACGCATTATTCTCGGTCCCGCACATATCTCATATGCGCTCCTATTTCGTTTCGCTTGAGCCAGGAAACCTCTTTGTAGGACTCTAAAGACTCGTCAATACGCCGGCAGCAGGTGATGATCATATCAAACACACACAGGCCGCAAGCGATCTGCTAAACGTAACGGCCACCCGGGTATTGAGCGATCAGAAGATCGACGAGCAAGCCCGCTCACACTCCTGTGAATCCAACCAGTAACACTTACCGTACAGTCCGGTCTCGTTGTCTGATATGTCGCATATCTCGCCTAGGGGTGGTAAACGTCAGACCCCAATAGCTCGATAAGTCGTGTCGATATGAGGTCTATAACAGTTCGAGAAACTACTGGAAACACTTACCAGTAAATCTCAGCAACCCTGGCCAGGGATTTCCGGTTATAGCCAATCGAACACAGCGCAACATCAACTCCCTATACCGGGAGAGACGAATCCCCTCCTATCGCTCATTGCCTCCATGTGATTCGGGACTGTACCCAAAAACCACCGTTTTTCATGCCCTCTTGGACGTGGTAAAGTGGAAATCAAAGCACAGTGGGAACCACACAAGACTCTATGACGATCTCGGGTCAACAGACTACTCTGTACCAGTGTCACCAGAGAACTGCCATCTGACGTAAGGTATAATACCATCTGGGAGTTCTCGGCGAGTCCGTCCAGTGTACCCAGTCTCCACTGAGCACCCGTATATCATCTCTGATGTCAAACACCAATGGATATGGGATCATCCATCGCCCATCTGTATGGGTCGAGAAGGTATACGCTAGTCTACTCTGGTATATCGATACCCCGTCTCGATATACCCACGACTAGGGACCTTGAAGGATGTACTTATGGACTACCATGTCCCCACTAGTATGATCCGCATCATAGTCCAGGTAGTCAAGTACACATCCTAAGGGCTTTACCAACATGTAACAGAGAGACAATCAGTATACACGTTAAGGCAAAGAGTAACCAGATAGCATACTATCATGTCGAGCGAGAAAGTCCTCCCTATATATGTCCCAGCATCCACTACAATATACAACCTATATATAGTAATGGCCTCTAGGGCATATATATAACTAACATTTTTGCCCCATGCTCTTATGACCTTGACGAAGGCCAACATATCATAAGTCACATGTCAAGTTCTACCCGTCATTGTCCAGGTTAATTTGAACCCACCCATACATACCCTTGATGAAGGCCAAAATAGCAGTATGATTGTACCAAACAATCACATCTATCTATACTACAGATGAATATTCAGCAGCCACCAGTCACTATTGTTGGATATAGTGCCCTCAAAGTCAATTATTAGACCGCAGGTACATGATTGCAATGATTGAGGCAGGACCTATACCGATATGAAAGTCTTGCTCGAGATGATAGTATGTTATCTGGTTTGTCTTTATCATCGTATACATGCTTTAGTTCACTATTGCATGATGATAGAGCCCATAGGATTCTTGCTTGACTGCCAGCAGTATGATGGCGATCATATACGTGGGAGCTGGGGTCTGTAAGCACATCCTTAAAATGTCCCAAGTCGTAGGAGTTTCAAGGCAGGGTATCGATACTCCAGAGTAGACTAGTGTATACAGTCGAGACCCCGACGAGGGGCGGTGGCCGGTCTCACAAGCCATTGGTGTTAGTTGGTTTACCAAAGATGTATACAGGTGCTCATTGGGTTATGAGTACACCGGACAAGACTCGACGGGAACCTGCTAGTTGGTATTATACCTAGCGTCAGATAGCAGTTCCCTGGTGACATGTGTACAGGTTAGTTCATCGACCTGAGGTCGTCATTTGTCTCGTGTGAGTTCCCACTGTGCTTTGATTTCTACCCTACCATGGCTCAAAGGAGTCGTGCAAACAGGTCTTTTTTGGGTATAGTCCCGAGCCACATGGAGGCAAGTGAGCGGATCGACAGGGGATTCGTCTCTCCCGGTATTCGGGGTGAGATCGCGCTGTGTTTAGGAGAGCCATTACACAAAGCCCTCGGCCGAGGTATGAGATTTACTGGTAGGTACTTCAGTAGTATCTCAAGGTGTTCTGGGCTACTGTCTAACACGACTTATACCGCTAATGGGGTCTGACGTTACCAGCACCCTAGACAGATATGTGATACTAATAGACGAACGGACCGGACTGTATGTATATTGTCACTGTTAGGCTCAGTAGGGTTTCTGGATAAGTTTGCTCGTCAGCTTCCCTTCCAATCAATACATAGGCAACCGTTACGTACAGTTAGTACCTCTGATGTGCTGGTGGTTATACCTAGTACCAGTGTGTTGATGAGTCATTAGAGTCCCCCACAGACAGTTTCCCAAGTTCGGGGGAAACGTTGTAGAGGCCGTATGGTTTTATGGCAGGGTTCGGAAAATGCACGTGCGTTTATGCACGTGTCATATTTCGGGCAGATAATACCGGTGGGCTTTGGTTTAAGCCAGATCCGAGCATTATACTGCGTAGATATACTATCTTTGTCTCAGTTGCATTTGTATTCGGTCGTAATACAAATGCGAGTATGTTTATACTGTTACGGGGTTATCCTGAAATTCGTTTCAGGATCGCTTTTGGAAGTTGCCAGTTTCAAGTTTTCTATCACCCGTATTTGATATTCGGTTAAATACGGATTTATCTTTTCGTCACTTGGGTGAGTCATGAGGGTGAGTCATGCTTCTAGAAGTTTCTAGATGATGACTAGGATGGTGAGGTGTTCTTAGTTCATTGGTTGCATTTAATGAAAGGGTGACTAGGTTAGATGAATCATTCTTGCATTAATGTTAATGCAAAGTGTTTATTTGACTCACCCATTCATTTATTGTTATGCTTACCCTCCTTGTTTCCTACACTCACCCCCCACCTCCATATAGTGGCCGGCCATTCTTGGTGATGGATGATGGTTGTTCATTTGAAGAAAATGGATTATGATAGTAGTTTAGGTTCATGGAAATTTGATATGCCAATTTCTCATTTACCCGATTCAAATGGAAACTTCATTAACCGTTCATCCATAGCTTTGTACGTAACGAGATAAAGAGTTCTACTCATTCTCTACATCAATCTTGGTCATCTCTTTTAGCAAACTTGATGATCGAGTTGCCTCGGTTCAGAGGCGGGAGCCCGTTTAAAGATCCGTCGACATGGTGCCACCTGGACGAGAAGATTGGAGATTCAGGAGATCGGAGCAACCGCAACAAAGCGTGGGATGATGGTTGAAGACCGAAGGACTCGGATCATTTGGTATAACATTTCTACCCATTTTGTAGTTTGTTAGTTTAGCTTTAATGGCAGATCCGGGTTATAGTACGCGATAGCGCCAGTTGTAAAAGTTTTTGTTCCGCATTTGGCGTCTGTTAGACGGCCGGGGCGCTACCGTGTACTTACAGTGGTATCAGAGCCTCACCATTAAGCTTTACTAACTTGTGCTAACGCGTTTAAAGTATCGATCGAACGGATTTTCGAAAACCGCAAATTCCAACTCTAAAGTTTCTGTCTATTTTAAAACGGGTCTAAAAATAATTTTACATATCACAGAAAACAGAGCAGGCTTTTCTAAGAATTCTGGGAAAATTTGGGCACGTGATCCCTCATTACCACCGCGGATCTGCGGTCAAACCTAGGGTTTGACAGCAGAACCGCGGACGTTTTGTGGGGACAGTGCTCTAAGTTTTTCCAGAGAGCTTAACATTGGAATTTGTGGTTTTTGGTACTATTCTTTTAGGCCCAGAATTTATTACTGTACAGCAGATGTTCGTGGGGCCCACTTCGGGAAGTTTTGTCGATCGAAATTTTAAACTTCTTAGTATGCAGTATTTACATTATATCTCCGACCGGGAATGTCATTTGAGCGGTAAATTGCGTCTAATTGCTATAGTCCTTTCAGACGGATTTGCGAACGTGACATTCGCGTTGATGTTCTGTGTTGTGCTGTGATGTTGCGGATTTGTTGTGGTGGATAGCAGTGTGCAATGGTAGTGCAATTTGGATTTATTTTTACATTTGATATTGCGGGACGAGCGTCCAACATGTGGACTGCCGTCACTGCCTGTTTGTATAATATTCTTTTGGGGCACGACCGGGTTGAGGTCGATGTACCCGTTGTACATATTTTTATTTCTATACTAGGTTTATTCCGCGAAGGAGTGCATGAATAGCCGGGTTCTGGAGGGCAATGGGTCCGTATCTCATGGCTTTGAGAGGCAGAGGGGCCTCACTCTAGAATTGGCAGACTATTCGCCGCACTCATAGGGGGTACAGGTTGACCCAAGGTGGGGTGCTCAAGTTACCGGATTCCGTGAAGTGCCGGGTGTTCCATTCATTTTTGCTGTAGGGGGCTGCCTCGCTTCAGGTTTTGGCGGATAACTTGTCGCACCCGTAAGGGTCTAGGTTTCATTGCACAGGCTATCCACAAGACCAGGGGAACGTCGGGTTTCAGTAGCGGCTCTGTGAAACCCAGGGATCCCAGATTATCTGTATTGTTCTCTTCTTATTACTTTTCTGTAATGTTGCATATTATCACGCCTGGAGCGATTATAGTATATGGGTATATATTGAAAGGTTTACCTAGCACCTCATGAAGGGTTTGGAAGCATCACATGAACCAAAGATTGAATTTTTAGGGTGCTAAGTAAACGAACATAGAATCGTTCCTAGAAAAATTAGGGTTTCAAATTTTTTCACATCATCTCATGAAAGAAAAGCCAGGGTTTAGAGAGTACAACCTTTGTAGCTCCCTACGCTAGACTCCTCGGCTACTTGGGGTTTGAAAAAGCTCTGCTTGAACTCCTCTAGGTCACCGATGATCCACCCGGAGTCCGCTTTGTCTAAGCTTGCAACTTCACCCGATCAAGAGAACGAAATGAAGCTAACACTCCAAACAAGTGGGCTAGACTTGTGTAGAATGGTGTTGTGGTTCTCTTTCTCACTTCAAAATCCTAACTTGATGAGTATTATGCTCACTTGAAAAATCTAGAGTGCAATGGAAGAAAGAGGAAGAAGATGGTGGCCCTTTTTGAATAAGAGAAGAAAAAAAAACCTCTAGTTGAAAAATAGAAAATATATCATTATATATTTTTTATCTCTCATCTCAAACCATGGTTGAATCATTATTGAACTTGAGTTAAAACCCAAAAGGAAAAGTAATCCATGGTAAAATTGTGGGTGAGCATGTTTAGGTCAAGAAGAGTGTAGAGAGCTTCTATGAATTATCCTTTCCTTTTCTTTTCTTTTAAATCAAATTCAATAATAATTTATATAAATAAAACCATGGTGTGAGTCTTTTATTGCCACCATTTTCTTTGTATAAGCAACCATGATAGATGATGTATGTATGTATGTATGTATGTTTACACATCCATATGTGCATGAAACTAGAAAGGAAGAAAAACATACATGCATGCATACATCCATCCAACACAAGAAAGGATTTCTAGTGACAAACTAATGGTTAAATGATAAATCAACACTTGATTTATCAATCCGGCCATATCACATATGACCCCACCAAAAGCAAGCCGCCCGATCAATATATGACATCCCATACGCGCATTTTAATCGGGTCCATGCGCATATCGCATACGCGCACCACAACATTTCGCCTGGACTAGGTAACTCCTTTGTGGGACACTGAGACTCGTCAATACGCCGGCAGTGGGTGATGATCATATCAAGCACCCCCATGCCGCAAGCGGTCAGCTAAACGTAACGGCCACCCGGGTATTGAACGATCAGAAGAGAACAAGCGAACCTGCTTCAACTCCCGTCGAGCCAACCGGCAACACTTCCAATACAGTCCGGTCTCCTCGTCTGATATGTCGCATATCAAGTCTAGGGGTGGTAAACTTCAGACCCTAATAACCGATAAGTCGTGCCGATGCGAGGCTCAAAATGGGTCGAGAAATTACTGGTAACACTTACCAGGAAATCTCCAATCAGCCTTGGCCAGGGACTTCCCTGTTACGGCCAATCGAACACAGCGCAACATCAACCCCCAATACCGGGAGAGACGAAACCCCTCCTATCGCTCATTGCCTCCATGTGACACGGGACTGTACCCAAAAACCACCGTTTTGCACGCGCTCATGGACGCGGTAAGGTGAAAATCAAAGCACGGTGGGAATCACACAAGACTCTATGACGATCTCGGGTCTACAGACTAACCTGCACAAGTGTCATCTGAGAACTGCCATCTGACATGAGGTATAATACCATCTGGGAGTTCTCGGCGAGTCCGTCCAGTGTACCCAGTCTCCACTGAGCACCCGTATACCATCTCTGATGTCAAACACCAATGGATATGGGTCATCCATCGCCTATCTCATGGGTCGAGAAGTGTATACGCTAGTCTACACTGGTATATCGATGCCCCGTCTCGATACACCTACGATTAAGGACCTTGAAGGATGTACTCATGGACTACCATGTGTAGGGTTCCTAGGCACTCCCAAGAGGTCTCACAAGGCATCAATCGTGCCAATTTCAAATTTTACGGGTGCCGAGAAACCCTAATACGGATCGTTAACTAGATATTTAGGCGAAACAAGCAACTAGTAAACTACTTTACTAAGAGAACGGAAATACAACCTTTGTAGATCCGGTCCTCCACCTCCATAGCTCCGCAATGAAGTCTCCTTGCTGTCCAAATGGAAACCCGGGCTCTAGCGTCGGCTTCATCGGAGAAATGGGCGGGCAAGGTCGTCGGCTTCGTGCCGAAGATGATCTACGTCGAGGCATCAGAAGATCAAGCTCTCACTTCACCAAGTCATGAAACTTGTGAAGAAAACACACTCTACTACTTGTCAAGAGGTAGAGGATGAAGAAATAGGATGTGGGTTCACTTTAGAATTGGATTTCTCACTCATTTTCAAGAGTTGCCATTGATGGAGGAAGGTTTCTTCTTTAAGAAGAAGAAGAAGATGAAAATGTTATGATAAGTTGTTTTTTAAAAAGAAAATAAAAACAATACTTATCATAATCCAACCATGGTCAAGTGTAGAGAATGAACTAGGGTTAAGTGGAATGGTTAGGGATAAGCATGAGACAAAATGGTGACTTAGTCAAAGATTCATGAAGCTTCAATATCAAACAAAGAAAGCCACCATTTTCTCATTATCATTTTCTTTTGTCAAAATGAACAAAAGAAATAAATAAATGAATAAAAAAATAAAACAAAACCATAACCACTCATATAACCATGGTTTAATCTTTACACAAACTCAAGTAAGCATGTATCATCAACCATGATACAATCAAGTGCACAAAAGTATATCACATATACAACTTGTGAACTTCAAGTGAGAATATCCATTTAAAGTGAACCAATACTAGTTAATGCAAAGTAATATATCAAATATATAATTATGCATTAAATCATTAAATCAACACTTGATTCAATGATCCGGTCATGTCGCACACAACCGACTAGTATACAATGTATCGATTTATCGAATCAATCCTTGATTCGATAACTAGGTTATATCGCATACAACCATTCGACACATTCATCGCGAGAATGAAATACGGTATCACATACACGCATTATTCTCGGTCCCGCACATATCTCATATGCGCTCCTATTTCGTTTCGCTTGAGCCAGGAAACCTCTGTGTAGGACTCTAAAGACTCGTCAATACGCCGGCAGCAGGTGATGATCATATCAAACACCCACAAGCCGCAAGCGGTCTGCTAAACGTAACGGCCATCCGGGTATTGAGCGATCAGAAGATCGACGAGCAAGCCCGCTCACACTCCTGTGAATCCAACCAGTAACACTTACCGTACAGTCCGGTCTGATCGTCTGATATGTCGCATATCTCGCCTAGGGGTGGTAAACGTCAGACCCCAATAGCTTGATAAGTCGTGTCGATATGAGATCTATAACAATTCGAGAAACTACTGGTAACACTTACCAGTAAATCTCAGCAACCCTGGCCAGGGATTTCCGGTTATAACCAATCGAACACAGCGCAACATCAACTCCCTATACCGGGAGAGACGAATCCCCTCCTATCGCTCATTGCCTCCATGTGATTCGGGACTGTATCCAAAAACCACCGTTTTGCACGCCCTCTTGGACGTGGTAAGATGGAAATCAAAGCACAGTGGGAACCACACAAGACTCTATGACGATCTCGGGTCAACAGACTACTCTGTACCAGTGTCACCAGAGAACTGCCATCTGACGTAAGGTATAATACCATCTGGGAGTTCTCGGCGAGTCCGTCCATTGTACCCAGTCTCTATTGAGCACCCGTATATCATCTCTGATGTCAAACACCAATGGATATGGGATCATCCATCGCCCATCTGTATGTGTCGAGAAGGTATACGCTAGTCTACTCTGGTATATCGATGCCCCGTTTCGATACACCCACGACTAGGGACTTTGAAAGATGTACTTATGGACTACCATGTCCCCACTAGTATGATCCGCATCATAGTCCAGATAGTCAAGTACACATCCTAAGGGCTTTACCAACATGTAACAGAGAGACAATCAATGTACACGTTAAGGTAAAGAGTAACCAGATAGCATACTATCATGTCGAGCAAGAAAGTCCTCCCTATATATGTCCCAGCATCCACTACAATATACATCCAATGTACAGTAACGGCCTCTAGGGCATATATATAACTAACACCATGTCCCCACTAGTATGATCTGCATCATAGTCCAGGTAGTCAAGTGCACATCCTAAGGGCTTTATCAACATGTAACTATAAGACAGTATAAAGAGACTAGTTTACATGTTAAGATAAAGAGCAACCAGATAGCATACTATCATATCGAGCAAGAAAGTCATCTCTATATATGTCGAAGCATCCAATATAATATACATCATCTGTACAATACTAGCCTGTAGGGCATACATACAACTAACAATCTCCCACTTGCACTAGGGCCAGCTGCTGTAGTATCGCATACCGAGCATCCCGAAGAGTCTCTCAAACTGTATCTGGGGAATGGCCTTCGTGAGTGGATCCGCTGTGTTATTCTTCGTGTCAACCCTCCTGACCTCGATCTCTCGGCGATCAACTATCTCCCGGATCAGGTGATACCGCCTCAGAATATGACTAGATCGCTGATGGGACCTGGGTTCCTTGGCCAAAGCCACCGCTCCATTGTTATCGCAATACAAAGGTATTGGATGCTTAATGGATGGAACCACTCCAAGTTCAGTAATGAACTTCTTGATCCAGACAGCCTCTTTGGCAGCATCGTTGGCAGCGTTGTATTCAGCCTCCATCGTCGAGTCTGCCATGGTTTCCTGCTTGGAACTCTTCCAGCTAACCGCTCCTCCGTAAAGGGTAAAGACAAATCCCGACTGCGACTTAGAGACGTCCTTATCACTCTGTAAGCTCGAATCGGTAAAGGTATCCACTTGGAGTTCTCCGTTACCATACACCAAATGCATCTCTTTTGTCCTTCGTAAGTACTTAAGAATGCTCTTCACAGCTGTCCAGTGACTCTCTCCAGGATCAGTTTGATACCTGCTCACTACACTTAGTGAGTATGCTACATCGGGTCTGGTATATAGCTTCGCGTACATGATAGAGCCTACAGCCGAAGCATAGGGTATCCCTTGCATGCGAGCTCTCTCCAAATCAGTCTTGGGAGACATCTCTTTGGAGAGAGTGACTCCAGAGATCGTGGGTAAGTTCCCACACTTGGATTCTTCCATACTAAACCACTTTAGTATGGTGTCAATGTACCTGGATTGGGACAATCCCAATATCCGTTTGGATCTATCTATATAGATCCTAATCCCCAATATGCAGGAGGCATCACCAAGATCTTTCATCGAGAATCTTTGTGATAAGAAGAGCTTGACCGATTGCAGCATAGGAATGTCATTTCCTATCAAGAGTATGTCGTCCACGTACAATACGAGGAAGACAACCTTACTCTCTGCCACCTTCTTTAGTTACAAGGTTAATCTACGTTTTTGACGAAATCAAACTCTTTGATAACGACCTCAAAGCAGATGTTCCAACTCCGCGATGCTTGATTTAATCCATAAATGGATTTAAGCAGCTTGCACACATTCCCGCTGCTCCCACTATCTACGAAGCCCTCTGGCTGAGTCATGTACACGCACTCTTCTAAATCACCGTTTAGAAAGGCGGTCTTAACATCCATTTGCCAGATTTCATAATCATGATATGCAGCGATGGCAAGCATGATCCGGATGGATTTAAGCATAGCCACTGGAGAAAAGGTCTCATCATAGTCCACACCTGGTCTTTGACGAAAACCCTTTGCTACAAGTCTAGCTTTGAAAGTCTCTACTTTCCTATCTACACCATGTTTTTTCTTGAAGATCCACTTGCTCCCAATAGTTTGTACCCCTTCAGGAGCATCTTCCATAGTCCATACTTTGTTGGTGTACATGGATTCCATCTCGGACCGCATAGCATGAATCCATTTCACTGAGTCCCCACTCGTGATGGCCTGCTCGAAGCTAGTTGGGTCATCATCCTCCATGATGCAATCCTCGCTCCCACCGTCCATGAGAAAACCGTAGTATCTCTCAGGTTGGCGAGGAACCCTACTAGATCGACGGAGAGGCTAAGGTTCGTTGGGAGCTACTGAATCCTCTGGTTCCACTAAATCTTCAGTTTGAGTTTGTGTTTCTGGAACCTCTTCCAGCTCTACCACTTTGCCACTAATTTCTTTTGCAAGAAATTCCTTTTCCAAAAAGGTGGCATATTGAGAAACAAACACTTTTTGTTCTTCAGCGTGGTAGAAAAAATATCCTTGGGAATTCTTAGGATATCCCACAAACTTGCAAAGAACTGACCGTGCCTCGAGTTTTTCTGGATTTTGCCTTTTGACATAGGCCGGACAACCCCATATCTTAACTCGTATAAAATATGGTCTCTTCCCACTTCATATCTCATATGGTGTGGTAGGTACAGATTTAGATGGAACTTGATTCAATAGGTATGCTGCTGTTTCCAGTGCATATCCCCAGAAGGAAATAGGTAACTCAGCTGTGCTCATCGTAGAGCGCACCATATCTAATAGGGTGCGGTTCCTCCGTTCTGATACACCGTTGTGCTGTGGTGTATATGGAGGAGTCAGTTGAGAGAGAATCCCATTTTCTTTTAGGAAGTCCAAGAATTCATTGCTCAAGTATTCACCTCCTCGATCAGATCGAAGGACTTTAATACTTTTTCCGGTTTGGTTCTCGAATTCTTGTTTATATTCTTTAAATTTCTCAAAAGCTTCTGATTTGTGTTTCATCAGGAACACATATCCGAATCTAGAGAGATCCTCAGTGAATGTAATGAAGTACGAAGAACCATCCCTGGCATGTGTAGACATGGGACCGCATACATCACTATGTATCTTTCCCAAGAGTTCGGTAACTCTTTCTCCGTGTCCCGTAAACGGAGTTTTGGTCATTTTGCCTTTGAGACATGACTGGCAAGTGTCATAAGATGAAAATTCGAACGGTTTCAAGTATCCATCCTTATGCAACTTAGCTAGCCGTGTCGCATTTATATGACCGAGTCTACAATGCCACAAGAAGGATTCGTTCAGTTCTGAACTCTTCCTCTTGTGTGTGTTTGTTATGCTCAGAACTGTTGATTGATTTAAAACATAAATGCCATTGCATAACGTGCCTGATCCTACCAACTTTTGGTTACGGAAAATGTTCATAACATTATCCTGTAATACAAAATTATATCCCTCTTTACTCAACAAAGAAACCGATATAATGTTACATAACAGGTTCGGCATGTAATAGCATTCGTTCAGAATCAATGTATTACCAGTCGGTAATGCAAGGTGATATTCCCCGACAGTCTTAGCTGCAACAATTGCACCATTTCCAACTCTTATGTCTTTATCACCTTCTCCAAGTTCTCTACCTTTTCTAAGCCCATGTAACTGATTACATATATGGGATACTGACCCGGTATCTAATACCCAGGACGTAGGGCAAATGGAGAAACAGTTCTCTGTAACGAACACACCCGAAGAAAATGCATCAACATGTACTTTCTTCATTCGGGTGGCATGGGAATCCTGGTATTCCCCTATGTCCTGTTCAGTCCTATAACTCTTATAAGAAAGAACGGAACCAACGTTCCCCAGCACAGTATAACATGCGGGTTCGGTCAATACATCCATCTTATTATCTTGATTAAGGCATGACATGGTCTCTACCTGGAGAGAGAGAGAAGAAAACACTTTAGCGTATGCTTTTGCAAGATCAGATTGGTTATTATCTTATCTAATCAGGATGGCTTCCACTGGTTTTTATCAAATCTTCCTTCAAACCCTAAAAGGAAAGACTAGCCGGGATTAATTACACCCTACAACTTCGCCGATCTTTCAACCAGGCAAGTGTCGGTACTTTGAGGGAGGTTCCCCGTGCTTTCGCACGGACCTAATTAAAGTAAGCCTCGTTTTCCCAGAGGCGTAACCCCGTTGACACCTTTCTAGACACCTACTTGATCGGCTAATTGTAATGTGTAAAACTCTCCCAGGAGTAACTCTTACTCGCAGTGGGGATCCAACTATCTCATAGAAGGTATGCAATCTCATTGCAAATTTCAACACTTGAAATTCCCGATAATATTTTGCCCCTAGCAGCTATATGACCTTAACATAGTCAACAAATCATAAGTTCTAGTCAAGTTCAACCAGTCATTTCCCGATTGAATTAAACCCACCCGCACGACCCTTAACATAGTCAACAAAGTCGCACGACTACCCTAATCCAATCGCATCATATGCATATACAGATAAGCACTAATCAGCTACCGCACACTACGCCTTAACATAGTCAACAAACGTAGCACGAATACTAACTAGTACTTATCTGAAATGACGGAGGGCTACGACAGGTTTTTCTGAAAACCTATTGCGTAATGAACTTGATATCGTTGTAGAATCGAATGAATTTTGAAATGGAGTGTTCTTGAGGCTTTTCTAGTTTTGCTAAAGGGGTCACTCCCGGTGACGGGATCGTTGGCCCTTTCCTCGTCGAATGAGGTGCGGGATATATCATATATATCACTGTGCAAAGCAAAACTCCAAAAGCAATCAAAAGCAAACCCAGTGTTGTAGCATCTGCCAGTTTCGCTAAAGAGGTCACTCCCGGTGAAGGGATCTCGGCTCTTTCCTCATCGAATAAGGTGCAGGGTATATCATATATACCGCTATGCAAAGCAAAACTGTAGCTACTCTTTTATTTGAAAATTTGATTCGACAACATCTTTTAGGTTTCTTTTCTTTCATTAATCACATTAATGAAGTCCCATCATTTAATTGACCTAAACATCGCAGATAAATACGACGTACACTTATGCCATCCGCATTCGCCTCGATGTCCCCTCGTGCACCGTTAGGTTAGGTAACTAACGGCAGAGCAGGGCAGGGCTAGCGCGGGTGTAAAACATAAATAACGCCTATATAATATATCATATATACTATATACTGTATCCATCACAGAACATATCTAATGATCACATCACAGATATCGCAGCAGAAACATAGATATAATGTGGGATATACTAGGGCGTCCGTATTTAGTATTTAGCCAACAATAGAAAATACGGATTCCACTGTCGTGATGAATAGCCAAGCCCACAACTTGGACCCTTACGAGAGCGGCAAGCGACCCTACCAATTCTGTAGTTTAGGAGACCCGGTCTCGACTCCTCGAGATGGCCTCCCACTGAACCCCAGAACCCGGTCACCTGTGCTCCCCTCCTTGGGTCCATCCTAATGCCGAAAAGTAAATAATATACAACACAGGTGGCATCGACCTCAACCCGGAAGTGCCCCAAATAAAAGAATATTACATTACATTTGAATTTACATGAATGAAAATATAAAACTCTTATCTCACATAAAAGCCCCCGGCTATTCAATCGCGACAATCCTGCACATCATATCTCAACAACACATAATATCTCATATCAACGTAAGTAAGTATGCATACCTCAATTGTCATTGATGTATAGCAACGAAACCGGCGATATCGACATACTACACTTACGGTCACAGAAAAGAAAGTGAAAAACTGCAATATTTGGAATACACATCCTCTTTAGACATCGTAAATGCGAAATATCATATACTTCGTATTTCATGTTCAACTATATGAATTCCAGATATTGCATCACTTTCCAGATAAATAGACGGTATTAAAGTTTTCGAACGAACGATCAAATACCCAAGATTCGCTAAAGCTCAACACTTGAGCGGAGTTCAAAAAACCCGGAGTGTGACACAGTGGTAGCGGTCCAGCCGTAGAAGGGTCAAGCCAACGCCTCATATGTGGCACGCCGTACTTCTCCAAACCTTAAGGTTCAAAGGGCAGTTCAAGACGGTCACATATTCGAGTTAAGGTTTGTTGTCTTCTAGAGGGTCCACCACAAACAAACTTGCAGGTATTTCCGAAAGATTTTTAACCCCGTGAAAAGTGAGCAAATGATACTCGTTCAAACACTTCAATACATTCTAATTTATCCGGAAAAGGCACGGAATCAAAATTCCGATCGAATCGACGAGCCCAAAACCATCTCCAGAATTTACAGAACTAAATTCTGATTAAAAATACTCCAAAAAAATAAAAAAGCAGAGTCATGAGTTACTGTACAAAAACCAGACCATGATTCAACAGAACGGCCGCGGAACCGCGGCCTAAGGTGGCTATTGCCGCGGTTCCGCGGTCATATTTACTGTTCATGGTCTCGTTTTTCACATTAACTCTTATATTTACCTGCTGAATTATTTGCATATTTTTAATTCTGAAAATAACCAGATTATAAAAAATGTCCAGAGAGCATTCTAAAAGGCCGTATTTCGGTTTGATCGGAGTTTTAACTTCGTAAAATTGTCACCTAATGTTCTAGGTTGGCTCTGATACCGATGAAAGGTTTACCTAGCACCTCATGAAGGGTTTGGAAGTATCACATGAACCAAAGATTGAATTTTTAGGGTGCTAAGTAAATGAACATAGAATCGTTCCTAGAAAAATTAATGTTTCAAATTTTTTCACATCATCTCATGAAAGAAAAGCTAGGGTTTAGAGAGTACAACCTTTGTAGCTCCCTACGCTAGACTCCTCGGCTACTTGGGGTTTGAAAAAGCTCCGCTTGAACTCCTCTAGGTCACCGATGATCCACCCGGAGTCCGCTTTGTCCAAGCTTGCAACTTCACCCGATCAAGAGAACGAAATGAAGCTAACACTCCAAACAAGTGGGCTAGACTTGTGTAGAATGGTGTTGTGGTTCTCTTTATCACTTCAAAATCCTAACTTGATGAGTATTATGCTCACTTGAAAAATCTAGAGAGCAATGGAAGAAAGAGGAAGAAGATGGTGGCCCTTTTTAAATAAGAGACGGAAAAAAAACCTCTAGTTAAAAAATAGAGAATATATCTTTATATATTTTTTATCTCTCATCTCAAACCATGGTTGAATCATTATTGAACTTGAGTTAAATCCCAAAAGGAAAAGTAATCCATGGTTAAATTGTGGGTGAGCATGGTT
This sequence comes from Agapanthus africanus, assembly GCA_030015575.1. Taxonomy (NCBI): domain Eukaryota; kingdom Viridiplantae; phylum Streptophyta; class Magnoliopsida; order Asparagales; family Amaryllidaceae; genus Agapanthus; species Agapanthus africanus. The sequence goes on along the minus strand of CM057340.1, from coordinate 441,059,606 downwards.
AGGTCAAGAAGAGTGTAGAAAGCTTCCATGAATTATCCTTTCCTTTTCTTTTCTTTTAAATCAAATTCAATAATAATTTATATAAATAAAACCATGGTGTGAGTCTTATATTGCCACCATTTTCTTTGTATAAGCAACCATGATAGATGATGTATGTATGAATGTATGTTTACACATCCATATGTGCATGAAACGAGAAAGGAAGAAAAACATACATGCATGCATACATCCATCCAACACAAGAAAGGATTTCTAGTGAGAAACTAATGGTTAAATAATAAATCAACACTTGATTTATCAATCCGGCCATATCACATACGACCCTACCAAAAGCAAGCCGCCCGATCAATATACGGCATCCCATACGCGCATTTTAATCGGGTCCATGCGCATATCGCATACGCGCACCACAACATTTCGCCTGGACTAGGTAACTCCTTTGTGGGACTCTAAGACTCGTCAATACGCCGGCAGTGGGTGATGATCATATCAAGCACCCCCAAGCCGCAGGCGGTCAGCTAAACGTAACGGCTACCCGGGTATTGAACGATCAGAAGAGAACAAGCGAACCTGCTTCAACTCCCGTCGAGCCAACCGGCAACACTTCCCGTACAGTTCGGTCTCCTCGTCTGATATGTCGCATATCAAGTCTAGGGGTAGTAAACATCAGACCCCAATAACCGATAAGTCGTGCCGATGTGAGGCTCATAACGGGTCGAGAAACTACTGGTAACACTTACCAGTAAATCTCCAATCAGCCCTGGCCAGGGACTTCCCTGTTATGGCCAATCGAGCACAGCGCAACATCAACCCCCAATACCGGGAGAGACAAAACCCCTCCTATCGCTCATTGCCTCCATGTGACTCGGGACTGTACCCAAAAACCACCGTTTTGCACGCCTTCATGGACGCGGTAAGGTGGAAATCAAAGCACGGTGGGAATCACACAAGACTCTATGACGATCTCGGGTTTACAGACTAACCTGCACAAGTGTCACCTGAGAACTGCCATCTGACGTGAGGTATAATACCATCTGGGAGTTCTCGGCGAGTCTGTCCAGTATACCCAGTCTCCACTGAGCACCCGTATACCATCTCTGATGTCAAACACCCATGGATATGGAATCATCCATCGCCCATCTCATGGGTCGAGAAGCGTATATGCTAGTCTACACTGGTATATCGATGCCCCATCTCGATACACCTACGACTAGGGACCTTGAAGGATGTACTCATGGACTACCATGTCCCCACTAGTTTGATCTGCATCATAGTCCAGGTAGTCAAGTACACATCCTAAGGGCTTTATCAACATGTAACTATAAGACAGTATAAAGAGACTAGTATACATGTTAAGATAAAGAGCAACCAGATAGCATACTATCATATCGAGCAAGAAAGTCATCTCTATATATGTCCAAGCATCCAATATAATATACATCATCTGTACAATACTGGCCTCTAGGGCATACATACAACTAACATATATACTATTAGATGTTGTATATGTTTTACACCAGCGCTAGTCCAGTCCCCGCTCTGTCGTTAGTTAAGTAACTTAACGGGTGATGACGAGACCCAGTGGCGAATGCGGATGGCATATACGTACATTTTATTTTCGATCTTTTCTGGTGTGAATGATTGATGGGACTGCATTGATTCTTATCAATGCAAGGATAAAACAAACCTATATTTGATGTTGTTGGAAGCAATTTAAAAAGTGTTATTACAAAGACTTTTCCTTTTATTTTGCATAGTAATATTCAGTTAGAATATCCTGCACCTCATTCGACGAGGCAAGGGCCGAGATACCTTCACCGGAAGTGATCCCTTGGGCAGAAGTTTACGTCAGGGTAATAACTTCATTATAGTCGATTACAAGTTGCTTTGCATCAAGGTATTCAGTTGGAATATCCTGCACCTCATTCCACGAGGAAAGAGCTGAGATCCCTTCACCGGGAGTGACCTCTTTCGCAAAAGGTTTTCGTCACTATATTTTTATAAAAAGCTATCAGGTTCCTTCAACGAGATCAAGTTCATTACGTTAAAGGTTTTTCGCCAAAAACCAGCCGTAGCCCTCCGTCATTTCTTTTGGGTATTCAGTAGTATTCAAGCTATGTATTTTGACCAACGCCAAGGCATAGTGTTTAGTAGCTGCTGGGTATTCATTTGTTGCATAGATAGATGAGTTGGTTTGGGACAGTCGTTCCGCCATTTGGCCAACGTCAGGGGCATGTGCGGGTGGGTTCAAATTCACCTGGATAGTGACGGGTAGAACTTGGCATGTGACTTATGACATTTTGACCAACGCCAAGGTCATAAGAGCATGGGGCAAAAATCATATCGGGAGTTTCTAAAGAAAATGAAACATGCCAAGTATGCGGATACCTTCTGGAGTGTGATAACTTGAGTGGCTTCCATTAAGTTATCATGCGATGAGAGTTGGATCCCGATTCTCACTGATAAGTTGGTTTACTCTTCGGGTGATCCCGACTAATTCTTCTTAAGGTTTGGAGGAGAATTTGATATAACAGTGGGAGGTTTCCTGATTAGATAAAGTGATAACCATTCTGATCTAGGTTAGAGTGAACGCAGAGTGTTTCTTTTCTCTCTCTCATTGGCAGCGACCTTTTGACCGACACTAGACTATGACTCAGTGACTAAGTTGACCGAACCTTCTTAAAATACTGGCTTTTAGATTGTCTAAAGTTGCATAAGTCATTGCCGCTCTTTCTTTTACCCTTTGTATTTCTCAGAACACCCCGTATTACTACGGACATCCACTTCCATTGGATAGATCCATCGTATGGTTATATACGAACTCGAAGGGATTTCTTCGAGGATGGATCCAGGTTCAGGAGAAATTGAATTGGTTTATTTAGTTGTCTGTTATTATCACCTTCTCTCAGGTTGCGAGGGCTCCTTAGTTTAAGATAGTACACCTATTACGCTTATTAGATAGTCTTATTTCCAAACCATAGGCTGGTGTCGAAAGGTAGGGAATGAAGAAACCAATTAGCCTAAGTAAGGTGTACAGAAGGTAATAACTAAAGACAAAATAAAGGGATTAGAAAGAGGGCAAAGTAAATTGCGACTGCTATCATTCACGACCAAAACACGTACTTCATCGCCACTCCAATTTCACCTTTGCTTTTTCCCCAGTTCGGGAGAAATAGAATATGGTATTATTCAGTTGTCTTTTATCATCACCTTCTCTCAAGTTATGAGTACTCCTAGGATTAGGAGAGTACACCTATTATGCTTACTGGATAGTCTTCTTCCAAACCGTAGGCTGTTGCCGAACGGTAGGGAAGGAAGAAAATCATTTAGCCTAACGATGGTGAACAGAAGGTAACGACTAAAGACAAATAAAGGGATTTGGAGAGATGTCAAAGAAATATACGGTTAAAGTCATGAATTGGATTATGGAAGAGGCATTACTAAAAATACCAGGATACCACTACGAAACATTTTCATGTTTCAGTGCATTGTTAAAGGAAAACTATTTTCCCGATTAGATACTTACTCTAGGGTATGTATTTACCAGGTTTCATTCTCATATCTGTATGGTTTTACAGATGATGATTGGGAATTAGGTGATCATCCTCATTATATAGGAATTTGTTGTAATTGGTGATATTTGAGGAAGTCGCCTGAGTTTATGCCAGACGGCATGTATTTGGTTTTGAATATCCGTTGTTGTGCACCAATTTCAAAATGATATATCTGTACGTTTATTTTTATAAAGTGAGATATAACTTTTTGAAATTATGTCTGTGACATTTACCTATATCAGTTGACGATTGGGTAAGGAGCATTGAACAACGGAGTAGTTCTTAACCAAAAGTACAGTTTTCAACCTACGATGCCCAGGTTTTAGAGTTATTCAACTCAGCGGACTTATACAGTGTATTGTATGTTGTCCAGTGTTTGTTAGGACAAAGGAGTTAGTCATCGTACTATGTTCTATTTACTTGTGACTTCTTTAGTTTTTAGATAAGTGTTTCGTAGAAATTCAAAGTCTAAGTTTTGAGAAGTTGTGGGTATAAGAATAAAGTAGAGAACAAGATGTCGCAAGTATCGAGATTCTTCAAAGAGATCGAAGATGTAGATTCTTGTGAATGGTATTCAGATGATAGTAATGGTTTTTGAGAAACTTGTTTCTCTTTTAGGTTACTCATATTTGGATGTATTCCTAAGTTAAGTAATACTAATTAGCCTCTCTCCATTAAGTTGATATGCACTGGAGACAGCTGCATGATTTGAATCTGGTTCCAATTAAATTAGTGCCTCTATTTCTATATGGTATATAGAATGGTTCATATCTTAACGATGTTAAGATACGGGGAGTTGTCCAGCTTATGCTTAAAACCAGACACTGGATAACTCAAGGCACATTTCTGTAATAGCAGTTTGTGGGTTGACCCTGGCTTTGATGAGGGTTGATTTTCTACCATTTGGAAGGTGAATAGTGATATTGTTCTTGACTCGCCACAGTTTTAGTAAAATGGATTTTTTCAGAAAAACAGTTGTGGGGGTATGGTAGAACTGAAAGTGATTACAGAACCACAAACGATTACAGAAAATTCAATAGGACCTATATATTCAATCAGGTTTGACATTCCAATAGCCACTCCGCAGATATGGTGGGTAACCTCCGACACCCGAGAGGTACTCCGGTACCCTCAAGGACGGTGGCAGAGAGGTTGTTGTTTACCCAGACTTGATACTACGGTTGTTCCAGGCTATGAGACCCGGCAGGAGGTTAAGTATAGCGTCGTTCTAAACTAGCTTTATAAGTGTACGTATATATTATTCTACCAGATGGTTGTCGTAGTCAGTGGGAGCAGCGGAAGCATAGTGGGCAAGTAGCTTATGTCTATTTATAGACTAGAGCATATATAGTGGAGATAGATCATCTAATTTTTGATGTGAAAGTCATGGGTTTGATTTCATCAGAATAGGGGGTGGATCTGTTAAGAAGGTAGTAGGGTGTGATGTCCAGGTATTTGGATGATATACATAGAGTAGGAAGTAAAATTCCTATACTACGATCGGTTATATTGTGGTCGTCACACAGTTGTTTCTCCACAAAGGATATGGATATAATATTAGACATTCTGGTTACTAGATCTATGGTATTAGATCTAGATTTAGGTAGTTTCCCAATGTGGGAACTTTGACAGTATTCTAAAAGTATTTTAGAATAGAAGACTCCTGGCATGGTGGTGTACCTGCAGGTGATGGAGTCACCCTCTCTAAAGGTGTCTTACAGACTAAAAAGGAGAGGGATATGCATGATTGGCAGATCACTTGCTTAGGCAATTAAGTCAATCGTGAGATGTCAAATACCACACCAGATGTTGTTTTTACATTAGATGCGATAGTTTATATTAATCCAATCCTGGAGAAACATAAGGAAGCAGTTTTAGAACATAAGTGCATGTTCTACGGATTTGATGACGGCATCCTCCTTCATGAGACGATTATCATTCCAGGCTTCAAAGGTGACATGGATGATAGAGTGATTGTCAGAGTTATAGTTTTCCCTCTGACGAGGGACAGTATTATGGACAGGTGGTCCAAGAGGATACTGTGGGAGGCTTGGTTCTGGATATTGATTAGGTTCAGTTATCGATACAGTCTAAGAAGTTTGGATTTGGAGTTCATTTATAAACTAGGTCCCATCAGATATTCAGACATATTCTAAGACATGTATTACTCGATTCGGGAGATGGCTTTCTCCGCGAACTTGAGATTAAGAGAGACATAGAAAGAAACAACAGGGCGGATCCACTCACTGAGGCTATTTCTCGAACACAAGAGTTTTTACAAATTAGCTTTGTGAAACTGATTAGTAGAGGAGTTTGGTGTTCGGTATCACACGGGCTGTGAGTATGCGACATCGTAATAATTAGCCATAAGTGCAAGTGGGAGATTGTTGGATATAGTTGTAAGTCCACGTTGCCCACCCCGATGCTTGCGGGGAGGCAGAAACGTTATGAAATATCTGAATATTACAACACTAGGCAACATGGACTATGTAAAAGAGGGATCTTTGCTAAACAAAACTAACTACCAAAGCTAAAAGAGTTTAGCTACTCGGAAAGGGGTTATACCTAGGTCTTCAAGTCCTTCTCTTCTTTCTCCTTGGAGTGAAAGAACGGATCGTCTCGTCGCCTTCTCTTGCCGAAGAAAGATCCACCCGAGGGCATCTACCTTTGGCTCCAACCTCAAAGTAGAAGTAACTAAGGTGCTTGGTGTGCTAAACCTAGGACCTTAGAAAGAGTAGAGAGTATTTTTGAAGGGATTATCTCAAGCTCAAATGGTTCTCAACTCATGAGAGGGGAGAGCTAGAGAGAGTGGAAGAGGAGGAGAGAGAATGAAAATGATAAAGTGAGAAGAATAATGCAACCTTCTCTCATATATGTGATTTATGAAAAATATATAATTAGCTAAAGATAATTGTCATGGTTAATCAAGAAATGACCATTATCATTTCACATTAAATGCTTTTGCAAGGATCAAATAACATCATTCATATAGAATGATGATGGTCAACTTGTCAACCTAGGTCAAGTCAAGTATAGTCAAATGGTCAACAACCCTAGCCATGCACAATTATAATTAACTAATATTAATAAATCAAAATTCTCACATAAACATTAAGGTTAAGAAAATGACAATAGTCATCAACCCTAATGAAAGTCCTCTGACTCTATCTCAGTCAACTGTGCATACACAACCGTATCTGTGTTCCGAGGAACATGAATATAATGGGATAAAACCAATCCCAAATCATATACTAGGATCCAGCTTAAACCAAAGCCCGCTGGTATAAGCTGTCCGGACACCAAACGTGCACAAGTGCTCGGATGTGAACGAACCCTGCCGCAAAACCTTGCGACCTCTACTCATTTAGCCTAAAGGCGAATAACCCTCTGTATGGGACTCTAAAGAGTCGACACTACGTTGGCAGTGGGTTTAACCACAGACCGCAAGCGGCACTAGCTGTACGTAACGGTCCCTAGGTAGATGACGATAAGAAGACTGACGAGGTAAACCCATCTGAACTCCTACTGAGCCTGTATGTGACAATCTCCGTACAGTCCGGTCTGTTCGTCTAAGAACATCGCATGGCGGGCGTAGGGGACGGTAAACGTCAGTACCCTACTAGCGGTACAAGTCGTGTCGGAGTGTAGCCCAGAACACCTGAGATAACACTGGAAACCTACCAGTCTATCTTGCTTGCCCTGGCCAGGGACTTTTTGTAATGGCTCTCCTAGACACAGCGCGATATCAACCTCCAATACCGGGAGAGACGAATCCTGTCTAACCGTCACTGCCTCGAAGTGCTTCGGGACTGCACCCAAAAACTACCTGTTTGCACGACTCCTTTGAGCCGTGGTAGGGTAGTAATCAAAGTACAGTGGGAACACACTCGAGGCGAAGTGACAGTGTCAAGTCAACGGACTAAGCTGTACTCATGTCATCTGGGAACTGATAACTGACGATAGATATAATACCAACCAACAGTTCCCGAAGAGTCCTGTCCAGTGTACTCGTAACCTAACGAGCACCCGCATACTATCCCAAGTACGACGTGCTGACGGCTGTGGGACAGACCATCTCCCAAGCTGGGATAAGAAGCGCATACGCTAGTCTACTCCGGAGTATCGATGCCCTGTCTCGATAGTCCTGCGACTAGGGAACTGCATAAGGATGTGCTTATGGATTACCCAGCCCCCACGAGTGTGACTGCCATCACAACGCTAGTAATCAAGCAAAGATCCTAAGGGCTCCACTAATGTGTAAAGGCGATATGCTAAAGGAAACACATGCACGCATTAAAGCAGAAACAAACCAAGTAGCATACTACCATTTTGAGCAAGAATGTCAATACAAGGTGAATATCCCAAGCTTCCATCAAGTAATATACAATGTAGTATGATACGGTAATGGCCTCTAGGGTATATACACTAACAATCTCCCACTTGCACTAAGGCCATATACTGGCGTATCGAAGACCTATCATCTCGATCAGCCGCTCGAACTGAGTCTGGGGTAAGGCCTTGGTGAATGGATCAGCAGTGTTATCTTCCGTAGTAACTCTCCGAACCTCAATCTCCTGGCGACCCACGATCTCCCTGATCAGGTGATACCGCCTCAAGATGTGCCTGGACTTCTGATGGGACCTGGGTTCCTTCGCTAAAGCTATAGCTCCATTGTTGTCACAATACAGCGGTATTGGATCAACAATGGTAGGAACCACCTGAAGCTCCGTGAGGAACTTCTTTATCCAGACAGCTTCCATTGCGACATCTGTAGCAGTTGTATATTCCGCTTCCATCGTCGAGTCAGCAACGGTTTCCTGTTTGGAACTCTTCCAACACACCGCCCCTCCATAGAGGGTAAAGACATAACCCGACATGGACTTGGAATCATCCTTGTCACTCTGGAAGCTGGAGTTAGCAAAGGCCTCGATCTGGAGGTCTTTTCCGCCATACACCAAGAACAACTCCTTAGACCTTCTCAGGTACTTGAGGATGTTCTTTACCGCTATGCAGTGTTTCTCCCCAGGGTTTGACTGATACCGGCTTACCACACTCAGTGCATAAGATACATCTGGTCTGGTACACAACATCGCATACATTATAGAGCCTACCGCAGAAGCGTAGGGTATAATAGACATGCGATCCCTTTCCAAATCAGTCTTGGGAGACATCTCTTTGGAGAGGGTGATCCCGTGACAAGCCGGTAGATTACCGCGCTTGGAATCTTCCATACTGAATCTTTTCAGTATGGTGTCGATGTACCTGGACTGTGAAAGTCCAAATATCCTCTTGGATCTGTCACGATAGATCCGGATCCCTACAATGTAAGAGGCATCACCCAGTTCTTTCATGGAGAACCTGCGTGACAAGAACCCTTTGACAGATTGTAGCATAGGAATGTCATTTCCTATCAAGAGAATGTCATCCATGTATAAAACGAGGAATACTACAGTTCTTGCTACAAATCTACTATTGATGCATGGTTCATCTGGATTTTTGATAAACCCAAATTCCTTGACCGTCTCATCAAAACAGATGTTCTAACTCCGCGATGCCTGCTTTAGTCCATAGATGGACTTAAGCAACTTGCACACCTTTCCGCTGCTCCCACTCTGAATGAAACCCTCTGGCTGGTCCATATAGACACACTCCTCTAAATTTCCATTTAGAAAAGCGGTTTTTACGTCCATCTGCCAGATCTCATAATCGTGGAAGGCAGCAATGGCAAGAAGGATCCGAATAGATTACATCATAGCCATTGGAGAAAAAGTTTCGTCGTAGTCGAAGCTAGTTCTTTGACGGAAACCCTTTGCAACAAGTCTAGCTTTATAGGTCTCAACCTGTCCATCTACAGCAATCTTCCTTTTGAAGATCCACTTGCATCATACGGGTTTTACCCCATCTGGAGCAATGTCCAACGTCCATACTTTGTTGGTGTACATGGACTCCATTTCGGTCCACATTGCATCCAGCCATTTTACCGAGTCAACGCTCTGAATGGCCTGCTGGAAGCTAGTCGGCTCATCACTATTAATGATGCAATCCTCTCTATCCCCGTCTATGATAAAACCGTAGTATTTCTCGGGCGGATGAGACTGCTTACTACTTCTGCGTAGCGGCATAGGAATGTCCTGATCTTTCGAACCCTCTGGTTCTACTAAGTTTTCAGTAATAGCTCGTGGTTCTGGAATTTCTTCCAGTTCTATTGCGCTCCCAATTATCTGTTTTTCCTAAAACTGAGTTTCCAAGAAGTGGGCATGACGAGAAACAAAAACCTTTTGTTCCTCTTCGCAATAGAAGAAATATCGCTTGGAGTTCTTTAGATATCTCACAAACTTGCACTGTACTAAGCGTGCCTCGAGCTTGTCTGCATGCTGCTTTTTGACAAAAGCTGGACATCCCCATGTCTTAATGTGATTAAGATAGGGTCTCTTCCCACACCACATCTGATATGGTGTAGTAGGCACAGTCTTAGTTGGAACTCGGTTCAAAAGGTATGCAACTGATTCTAGTGCATATCCCTAGAATGATCGCGGTAACTCAGCGTTACGCATCATGGACCGTACCATATCCAATAGGGTTCGGTTCCGTCTCTCCGATACACCGTTATGTTGCGGAGTGTATGGAGGAGTAAGCTGAGAAAGAATTCCATTCTCTTTTAAGTAATCCAGGAACTCAGCACTCAAGTATCCACCTCCTCGATCAGATCTCAGTGTCTTGATACTTTTGCCTGTTTGTTTTTCTACTTCATTCTTATATTCCTGGAATTTTCCAAAAGCTTCGGATTTATGTTTCATTAAGAAGACATAACCGTACCTTGAAAAGTCATCCGTAAAAGTAATGAAGTAAGAATAACCGGTTCGTGCATTCGTAGACATTGGACCGCACACGTCGCTATGTACGAGTCCCAAGAGCTCGCTCGCTCTCACTCCGTGTCCAGTGAATGGAGTCTTTGTCATCTTTCCTTTGAGACGGGATTGACAAGTTGCATATGATTGATATTCGAACGGATCCAAATATCCTTCTGTATGTAACTTCGTCAACCTTCTCTCATTGATGTGACCCGGTCTGCAATGCCATAAGAAAGTCTGATTTGTTTCCGGAGACATTCTTTTGTGTGTATTCTGGACATTGAAAATCTGTGGTTGGTTTAATACGTATATACCATTGCTTAATGTACCTGACCCAATCAGAACTTGATTAAGGTGAATGTTTACAAAATTACTTACAAACGCAAATTCATAACCTTTTTTAGAAACTAAAGATACTTAAATGATATTACAAGTTGTATTGGGTACAAAAAAATAATTACGTAAAACCAAAACATGTCCATCTGACATTCCCAGGTGATAGTCCCCTACGGCCTCAGCATCCATGCTAGCTCCGTTTGCAACTTTGAGGGTCATATTACCAGCTTTCAAAAACCTACGCTTTCTCAACGCCTGCAAAGAATTACAGGTATGAGATCCTGATTCGGTATCCAATACCCAGGACGTAGAGTTTATTGATAGACAGTTTTCAATAACATACACACCTGAAGCTGAAGCCGCAACCTGCTTCAGATCCTGTGTTATGGCTTTCCAAGCCCTGCAATCTTTCTTCCAGTGTCCACTTTTGTGACAGTAAAAGCATTCTTCCTTATCCACAAGCTTCCCTTCTACCTTTGTTGCTTTTGCCTTTCCCTTTGTATCCACTTTACTAACACCGCCCCTTGGTTTGGCGGGTTTTTTCTTCTTCTTTCCCTTGGCTTTCGCCCTGGACCTAGAAGAGGAAGATCCTCCTACAAACAAAGTGGATGTTTTCCAACCTTTCTGTAGGGTGCCCTCTGCACTCCTCAGCATGTTCATGAGTTCTGAAAGTTTAACTTCCTTTTCCTGCATGTTGAAGTTCAGGATGAACTGGGCGTAAGTGGAAGGAAGGGACTGAAGAATTAAGTCCGTATAGAGATCATTCTCCAACGTGGTCCCAAGATCCGTGAGCTCCTCTATATAGCCAATCATCTTAAGTACATGTTCCGCTACCGATGATCCGACAGCCAATCTTGCCGAAAACAACTTCTTCAACACTTCGTATCTGGCGATACGAGATTGCTCTCTATATAGTTTTTTTGTATGGAGAAATATGGATTCGAGGTACATATTCTCGTGCCTCCTCTGATGTTCGTTGTCCATAGAGGCAAGCACGAGGCACTTGGCTTTCGCGCAGTCGATTTCCCAGGTCTTGCGGATTTCTCTATCCACGACGCTGGTTTTGGGACCTGGGACAGGGGGAGCTTTGGTGGTAAGAAGATACCCCAACTTGTCATAAGTGATTGCCATTTTCACATTCCTGAGCCAATCTTTATAGTTTGTCCCTGTCAGTATATTTTTATCTAGAAGTAACTTAAGTCCAGTCATGATAAATGGTCGCTGCAATTAGGAGAGAGAGAAGAAACACTTTAGCATGATGCTATTGCAAGTTTAGAGTGGTTTTTAATTTGCCTAAACAGGATGGATCCCATTGTCTCTCGAATCGCTCATCAAACCATAAAGGAAGAACTAGTCGGGATCAATCTCACCGTACAATACTTGCTTAACCATTCAGCCAGGCCAGTGTCGGTACTTCGAGGGAGGTTTTCCAACGCTTTCGCGAAGTTCCTTAATTAAGTAACCTCTTTTCCCTATGGCCATAGCCCCGCTAACACCTTTCTAGACACCTACTTGGTTTATAGCATTGATCGTTAAGTGAGAAAGTTCCGGAGGAGTAGCATGTACTCACAGTAGGATCGGGATCCAAATATCATCGCGTGACAAAACTGAAGGAATCCTACCAGAATCATCACACTCCAAATGGTATGCAGCGCTACTAAGTTTCAGTTCTTTTGAAACTCCCGATGTGGATTTTTGCCCTATGCTCTTATGACCTTGACTTTGGCCAAAATATCATAAGTCACATGTCAAGTTCTACCCGTCATTCTCCAGGTTAATTTGAGCCCACCCGCACATACCCTTGACTTTGGCCAACATGGTAGAACGACTACCCCAAACTAACACATCTATCTATGCTGCACATGAATACTCAATAGCTACCAATCACTATGCCTTGACTTTGGCCAACATACATAGCTTGAATACTTATTGACCATTCATGTGAAACGACGAAAGGCTACGAATGGTTTTTGCGAAACCGTGAACGTAGTGAACTTGATATAATTGAAAGAACGAGATAGCTTTCAAAAGGAGTGGTTCAAGCTCCGCATTTAAAAGTTTGATTTTGAAAAGAACCGAGTGGTTTTCAAAGTGTTCCAACGACTTTTACTTGGCTTATTTTTTTCTTGCATTAATTCCGATGCGTCCCATCATTTAATCCTACCGTTGCAGAAAACAACGAAAATATGACGTACGCTTATGCCATCCGCATTCGCCACGGCGTCCTGTCATCACCCGTTAGGTTACTTAACTAACGACAGAGCGGGGGCTGGACTAGCGCGGATGCAAAACATAAGTAACGCCTAAATAGATATCATATAGATATATATAAACATTCGTCACATATAATGATAGCCATTCCAGATCACAGATGAATACATTGGATATACTAGGAATCCGCAATTCGTACGAGCCTGTAATAAAGAACGGATTACACGGTCGCGATGAATAGCCAAACCCCACCCTAGACCCCTACGGGTGCGGCAAACTACCCGCCAAGTACCCGAAGCGAAGCAACCTCCTTCAACACCGTGAGTAGGCCACTCGGCACTTTTAGATACCCGGTAGTTTGTGCACCCCTCCTTGGGTCCATCCTAGGAGCAAAAACAGTAAAAAGAAATTATACAATGACGGCTACAACCCCGACCCGGTTGCGTGGCCATATAAATAATATTACATGTATTTACATATTACAAGAATTTAAAGAATAAGAAAACTCTAATCTCACAACCCCCCGGCTATTTATCCGCGACAATCCAACGAATTCATATACACAAACCATCAACATTACAGATCCCAGATATGTACAACCCCACTAATCGACATATAAAGATTAGCAGACGTTCAATACATATATCACATCACAGATATAACCTATTAGCCAAAGTCTAAAGAAATTCGATCAAAATACGGATTTGTGACCACCCCAAAAACTAACTTATTCTCTGGAAAATCTGGGCAGAAACAAACTATATTAAAATTCCCAAAACAGCAACAGAAGAACACTACGCCAAACTCGGTCCACAACCGAGTCAACTCGGCCGCGGATCCGCGGCAAGAAGCATGTTCTTGCCGCGGAACCGCGGCGCTTTGACCGGTTCAGTGGATCGTTTTTGGTGTGTTTCTTTACAAAACCCTGAGCCGATTTTTGAAGTATGATTTATTATTTTTAAAACAGAAATAAAAATCGACAGAAACTTAGGTTTTTAGAAAAAAAATTGGCGATTTTTTCCGATCGAAGTTCTAGATACTTTGCTAACTAGTTAGTTTGTGTTTAGCTAGGCTCTGATACAACTGTAAGTTCACGTTGCCCACCCCGGTGCTTGCGGGGAGGCGGAAACATTATGAAAAATCTAATTTTTACAACACTAGGCAACATGGACTATGTAAAGGAGGGATCTTTGCTAAACAAATCTAACTTCCAAAGCTAAAAGAGTTTAGCTACTCGGAAAGGGGGTTATACCTAGGTCTTCAAGTCCTTCTTTTCTTGCTCCTCTGAGTGAAAGAACGGATCGTCTCGTCGCCTTCTATTGCTGAAGAAAGATCCACCCGAGGGCCTCTACCTTTGGCTCCAACCTCAAAGTAGAAGTAACTAAGGTGCTTGGTGTGCTAAACCTAGGACCTTAGAAAGAGTAGAGAGTATTTTTGAACGCATTATCTCAAGCTCAAATGGTTCTCAACTCATGAGAGGGGAGAGCTAGAGAGAAAGGAAGAGGAGGAGAGAGAATGAAAATGATAAAGTGAGAAGTGTTAGTTATATGTATGCCCTAGAGGCCATTACTGTACATTGGATGTATATTGTAGTGGATGCTGGGTCATATATAGGTAGGACTTTCTTGCTCGACATGATAATACACTATCTGGTTGCTCTTTATCTTAACATGTATACTTTTTGTCTCTCTGTTACATGTTGATAAAGCCCTTAGGATGTGTACTCGACTTCCAGGACTATGATGCAGATCATACTACTGGGGCCTGGGTAGTCCATGATTACATCCTTCAGTGTTCCTAGTCGTGGGAATATCGAGACGGGGCATCGATATTCCAGAGTAGACTAGCGTATATCTTCTCGACCCATGTGATGGGCGATGGATGATCCCATATCCATTGGTGTTTGAAATCAGAGATGGTATGCGGGTGCTCAGTGGAGACTGGGTACACTGAACGGACTCGCCGAGAACTCCCAGATGGTATTATACCTCACATCAGATGGCAGTTCTCTGGTGACACTGGTACAGCTTAGTCTGTTGACCCGAGATCGTCATAGCGTCTTGTGTGTCTCCCACTGTGCTTTGATTTCCACCCTACCATGGCTCTACTGAGTCGTGCAAACAGGTGGTTTTTGGGTACAGTCCCGATTCACATGGAGGCAATGAGCGATAGGAGGGGATTCGTCTCTCCCGGTATTGGGGGTTGATGTTGTGTTATGCTCGACTGGCCACAACAGGAAATCCCTAGCCAGGGTTGAAGTGATATACTGGTAAGAGTTATCAGTAGTTTCACGAATGTTATGGACCTCACGTCGGCATGACTTATCAAGTTATTGGGGTCTGACGTTTACCACCCCTAGGCGAGATATGCGACATATCAGACGAAGAGACCGGACTGTACGGTAAGTGTTACTGGTTGGATTCACAGGAGTGCGAGCGGGCTTGCTCGTCAATCTTCTGATCGCCCAATACCCGGGTGGCCGTTACGTTTAGCAGACCGCTTGCGGCTTGTGGGTGTTTGATATGATCATCACCCGCTGCCGGCGTATTGATGAGTCTTTAGAGTCCTACACAGAGGTTTCCTGGCTCAAGCGAAACGAAATAGGAGCGCATATGAGATATGTGCGGGACCGAGAATAATGCGTGTATGTGATACCGTATTCTATTCTCACGATGAATGTATCGATTGGTTGTATGCGATATAACCTAGTTATCGAATCGAAGATTGATTCGATTAGTCGATACATTGGATACTAGCCGGTTATATGCGACATGACCGGATCATTGAATCAAGTGTTGATTTAATGATTTAATGTATGATTATATATTTGATATATTACTTTGCATTAACTAGTATTGGTTCACTTAAAAATGATTTTCTCACTTGATGTGCACATTATATATGTGATATATTTTTGTGCAGTTGATTGTATCATGTTTGATGATACATGAATGTTTGTGTGTATGATTAAACCATGGTTATGTAATGGTTAGGGTTTTCATTTTCTTAACTATTTATTTTATTTATTTATTCATTTTTGAAATATAAAGAGAAATGGTGGCCTGATTTGTTTTCTACTTGAAGCTTCATGAAGCTTTGAATAAGTCCACCATTTTTGTTTCATGCTTAACCATAACCATTCAACCTAACCCTAGTTTGTTCTCTACACCTAACGATGGTTGAAAATATGATAAGTATCATTTTATTTTCTATTTTCAAATACTTATCATATTCTCTTCTTCTTCTTCTTCTTCTTCAACAAAGAAGAAAGCTTGCAACCTTTAATGGCAACTTGAGAAAAAGAGTGAGAAATCCAATTTTAAAGTGAACCCACTTCCTATTTCTTCATCCTCTACCACTTGCCAAATAGTATAGGGTGTTTTCTTCACAAGTTTCATGACTTGGTGAAGTTGGAGTTTGATCTTGAGTTGCCTCGACGTAGATCATCTTCGGCATCGAAGTCGACGACCTAGCCCGATCTATTCACCGATGAAACCACCGCGAGAGTCTAGGATTCTGATGGGTACAGCGGAGGGACGTCATCACGGAGCTAGAGAGGTGGAGTACCGGATCTACAAAGGTTGTAGCCCCTTTTCCTTTATGTTAAAGTTGTTTACTTGCATTGCATCGCCTATACATCTAGTTAACGATCCGTATTAGGGTTTGTAGGCAAATAAAAAAATTTGAATTGGCCATGTTTGATCACTTGTAGAACCTCATGGGTGTGCCTAGGAACCCTACAGTGGTATCCGAGCCTAGTTAGAGCCTTAGGCGATGCGTAGACGGAGTTACAAGTCCGATCGAACCGAAACCCTAATACAAATTTGCTCTCTGTACATTTTTTGAAATCGGGGATTTTTGAGAATTAAAAATATGCAGAAAAATCAGCAGGAATTTCTAAGAATTACTGTGAAGCACGACCACCTAATTCGATGAAAGCGCG
Organism: Agapanthus africanus; assembly: GCA_030015575.1. Taxonomy (NCBI): domain Eukaryota; kingdom Viridiplantae; phylum Streptophyta; class Magnoliopsida; order Asparagales; family Amaryllidaceae; genus Agapanthus; species Agapanthus africanus. The sequence goes on along the minus strand of CM057340.1, from coordinate 441,042,711 downwards.
GCGGAACCGGGGCATTAGCAAGGCTAATGCGGCGGTTCCGCGGCCAATTAGTCTCTTCAGTCAATTATTTTTGCACAGTAACTTCTTTATTTTAATGAAGAGTTTTCTGGGAATTTTTAATGTTTACTTAAGAGTTGAGTTTTCTGGGTTGTATTGGGAGTTTGTAGATTCGATCGGATTATCAAACTTTGTCTATGTGTTTTCCGGGTAATTTTAGAATATGTTAAAAGTTCGACTAGATATAAATACCCACTTTTTCCCCTGCCGGGAAATTTCCAATTGTTGGACTTTTCCGTAGTTTAATGACGTTCTAAGTAGTGCAAGTAATGCGATGGTCCCTCTAGAAGACAACAAACCTTAACTTGATTATGTGACCGTCTTGAACTGCCCTTTGAACCCTAGGGTTTGGGGCAGTACGGCGTGCCACATGTGAGGCGTTGGCTTGACCCTTCTACGGCTGGACCGTTGGTACTGAGGCACGAAATGAATGTGTTTAAACTTATTTCATGTGTTGAGTTGTTTCGGGAAAACTTGGGTGTTCGATTGTTCGATCGGAAAGTTTAACATTTTCTATTTACCCGGAATGTGATACAACATTTGGAATTCACAAGTAGTTATGAGATAACTGAATGAATGTTATAAACATAGCAGTTTAGTCTCACTTGATCGGTTGCCACGGAATTTTGATGTGATCAAAAGTCCGTCGCAATCACGTAGCATACGCGGATACTCGCCGGGTAAACTTAATAGGCTGCTACACCCCATAGACCCGACCAAGTGACTGTAGGAGAACCCCGTCGCCGAAAGCATCCGTTCGGGTGCTCGCGGCAGCGGTATTCCGCCTCGGTGCACTTCGTCGACGGCGTCGGGGGTGCAGCCGCCTACTAAAGTTTGCGACGAGCATTCGATCAGGATGTCGGGAATCTTGTTGAATTGCCCGACTTGATATTGGAAAGGGTTTTCGATAACGAGACTAAAATGTGGGGTTTATATCTGTTAGGCATGCGATGTTAGTTGTATGTATGCCCTAGAGGCCAGTATTGTACAGATGATGTATATTATATTGGATGCTTGGACATATATAGAGATGACTTTCTTGCTCGATATGATAGTATGCTATCTGGTTACTCTTTATCTTAACATGTACACTTGTCTCTTTATACTATCTTATAGTTACATGTTGGTAAAGCCCTTAGGATGTGTACTTGACTACCTGGACTATGATGCAGATCATACTAGTGGGGACATGGTAGTCCATAAGTACATCCTTCAAGGTTCCTAGTCATGGGTGTATCGAGACGGGGCATCGATATACCAGAGTAGACTAGCGTATACGCCTCTCGACCCATGAGATGGGCGATGGATGATCCCATATCCATTGGTGTTTGACATCAGAGATGGTATACGGGTGCTCAGTGGAGACTGGGTACACTGGACGGACTCGCCGAGAACTCCCAGATGGTATTATACCTCACGTCAGATGGCAGTTCTCAGGTGACACTTGTGCAGGTTAGTCTGTAGACCCGAGATCGTCATAGAGTCTTGTGTGATTCCCACTGTGCTTTGATCTCCACCTTACCACGTCCATGAGGGCGTGCAAAACGGTGGTCTTTGGGTACAGTCCCGAGTCATATGGAGGCAATGAGCGATAGGAGGGGTTTCGTCTCTCCCGGTATTGGGGGTTGATGTTGCGCTGTGCTCAATTGGCCGTAACAGGTAAGTCCCTTGCCAGGGCTGATCAGAGATTTGCTGGTAAGTGTTACCAGTAGTTTCTCGACCCGTTACGAGCCTCACATCGGCACGACTTATCGGGTTATTGGGTTCTGACGTTTACCACCCCTAGACATGATATGCGACATATCAGACGAAGTGACCGGACTGTACGGTAAGTGTTACTGGTTGGATTCACAGGAGTGTGAGCGGGCTAGCTCGTCGATCTTCTGATCGCTCAATACCCGGATGGCCGTTATGTTTACAAGACCGCTTGCGGCTTGTGGGTGCTTGATATGATCATCATCTGCTACCGGCGTATTGACGAGTCTTTAGAGTCCTACACAGAGGTTTCCTGGCTCAAGCGAAACGAAATAGGAGCGCATATGAGATATGTGCAGGACCGAGAATAATGCGTGTATGTGTTACCGCATTTCATTCTCGTGATATATGTTTCGATTGGTTATATTCGATATGACCTAGTTATCGAATCATTGATTCGATAAATCGATACATTGGATTCTAGTCGGTTATGTGCGACATGACCGGATCATTGAATCAATGTTGATTTAATGATTTAATGTATAATTATATATTTGATATATTGCATTGCATTAACTAGTATTGGTTCACTTTATATGGATTTTCTCACTTGATGTGCAAGAAGTATATGTGATATACTTTTGTGCACATATTTGTATCATGTTTGATGATACTTGATCTTGTTGTTGAGTATAAAGAATTAAACCATGGTTAAGTGTTGATTAGGGTTTTGCATTTTCATTTATTTATTTATTTATTTATTTTAAAAAGGATTATGATGAGAATGGTGGCTTTCTTTGTTTTAAGTTGAAGTTTCATGAAGCTTTGACTTTTGTAACCATTCTTGTCCTCATGCTTAACCCTAACTCTCCAAATGACCATGGTTTATTCTCTACACTTAACCCTAGTTAGATTATGATAAGTATGAATTTTTCTTTTCATTTAAAGAGAACTTATCATAAACTAGCTTCATCTTCTCCTTCTTCTTCAAGATAGAAACCTTGATGCCATCAATGGCAACTTGAGTTCTAGTGAGAGAAATCCAATTCTAAAGTGAACCCACCTCCTATTTCTTCACCCTCTACCTCTTGCCAAGTTGTTTTGGGTGTTTTCTTCACAAGTTTCACAACTTTGTGAAGTCGGAGCTTGAACTTGTGATGCCTCGACGTAGATCGTCTTTGACACGAAGCCGACGACCTAGCTCGCCCGTTTCTCCGATGAAGCCGATGATTGAGTTCGGGATTCATGATGGACAGCGAGAGGACACCCACGTGGATCTAAGGAAGTGGAGAACCGGATCTACAAAGGTTGTAGCATCTAACTTTTAGTTAAGTAGTTAACTAGATTATCTTTTCGCCTAAACTTCTAGTCAACGATCCGTATTAGGGTTTCTCGGCACCCATAATTTTTGAAATTGGCATGGTTGATGCCTTGTGAGACTTCATTAGAGTGCCTAGGAACCCTACATGCGATGTCTAAGGAATTCATTTGGTTAGGCATGCGATGTCTAAAGAGTTTGCGGATTCCAACTGTTGTAGTTTTACACTTTCTTTTCTGTGACCGTAAGTGTAATATGTGATATCGCCGGTTTTGTTGCTATATGTCAACGACAATTGGGATGCGCATATTTACTTACGTTGATGACATGTGATGTTATGTGTTGCTGGATATGTTATATTGGATCGTCGTGTTTGAATAGCCGGGGTTTTTTATGTGAGATGAGTGTTTTTCATTTTCATTCATGTAAAAACTTGTATGTAATATTCTTTTATTGGGGCACTTCCAGGTTGTGGAAGATGTCACCATTGATGTATATTATTTACTTTTCTGCATTAGGATAGACCCAAGGAGGGGAGCACAAGTAACCGGGTTCTAGGGTCCAGTGGGAGACCATCTTGAGTTGTCGAGTCCGGGTCTCCTAACCCTAGAATTGGTATGGTTGCTTGCCGCTCTCGTAGGGGTCTAGGGGTGTGGGATTGGCTATTTATCACGACCGTGGAATCCGTGTTTTATACTGGCTCGTATTGAAAACACGGACGTCCTAGTAAATCCAATATTTCATATGATACTTTCTGCTGCGTTATCTGTGATGTGATCATGTGATATGTTCAGATAGATATTATATATAGTATATATGATATATTATATAGACGTTGCTTATGTTTTACACCCGCGCTAGCCCTGCCTCGCTCTGGCATTAGTTACCTAAGCTAACGGTGCAGACGGGACATCGAGGCGAATGCGGATGGCATAAGCGTACGTTATATTTATCTGTGATGTTTAGGTGGACTTAAATGATGGGATATTCATTAATGAGATTAATGAAAGAAAATAAACCTAATTGATGTTGTGGAATCGAATTTCAAAAATAAAACAGGTAGCTACAGTTCTTGCTTTGCATCGCGGTGTTCATTGTAGAACATCCTGCACCTTATTCGATAAGGAAAGGACCGAGATCCCTTCACCGGGAGTGACTCCGTTAGCAATAACTGGCAGATTCTACAACCCTCGGTTTGTCTTTTGATCGCTTCTATAGTTTCTTCTTTGCACAGTTATATATATGATATATCCCGCACCTCATTCGACGAGGAAAGGGCCGACGATCCCTTCACCGGGAGTGACCCCTTTAGCAAAAGTAGAAAAGCTTAAAAAACATTCCAATTAAAAAACCATTTGATTCCGCAACGAGATCAAGTTCAAAGCGTTAATGGTTATCATAAAAACCATTCGCAACCCTCCGTCATTTTCGGAAGTGGAGTACTTAATATTCATGCTGTGTTTGTTGACCTTAGTTAAGGCACAGTGTACGGTAGCTAAGTGATGTCTTCCTACACCACATATGATGCTATTAGTTAGGACAGTCGCGTGACTTTGTTGACCTTAGTTAAGGGTCATGTGGGTAGGTCTAATTAATCACAAAATAACGGGTAGAACTTGACTAGTACATATGATTTGTTGACCATAGTTATGGTCATATGTGCTAGGGGTAAAAATCTTTATCGGGAGTTTCAAGTGTTGAAATTTGCAATGAGATTGCATACCTTCTATGTGATAGTTGGATCCCGATACCCACTGCGAGTAATTGTTGCTCCTGGGAGAGTTTTGCACTTTGCAATTAGCCGATCAAGTAGGTGTCTAGAAAGGTTTAAACGGGGTTACGCCTCTGGGAAAATGAGGTTTACTGTAAATAGGTCCGTGCGAAAGCACGGGGAACCTCTCTCAAAGTACCGACACTGGCCTGGCTGAAAGATTGGCGAACTTGTAGAGTGTGATTAATCCCGGCTAGTCTTTCCTTTTAGGGTTTGAAGGAAGATTTAATAAAAACAGTGGGAGCCATCCTGATTAGATAAAATATATAACCAATCTGATCTTGCAAGAGCGCACGCTGAGCGTTTTCTTCTCTCTCTCTCCAGGTAGCGACCATATAACGCCTTAATCAAGATAATAATATGGATGTATTGACCGAACCCGCTTATTATACTGAGATGGGGAACGTTGGTCCCGCTCCAACTTATAATTGTTATAAGACAGAGCAGGAAATAGGGTAATACCAGAATTCCTATGCCGCCCAAGCGAAGAAAGTACATATGATGCATCTCCTTCGGGTGTGTTCATTACAAAGAACTGTTTCTCAGTATCCTCTGCATCCTGGGTATATGATACCAGATCAGGATCCCAGATATGTAATCTGTTACATAGGGCTACCGAAAGGTAGAAAAACTCAGAACGGGTGATAAGTTTCATGAGACAGAAAACGGGGCAAGTGTTGCAGCCAAGTCTGTTGGTCACTGTCACCCTGTATTACCAGTACATTGATTCTGAACAAATGCTATTAGATACCGAACCTGATATACAAAATCATATCAGTCTCTTTATTAGTAAAGAAGGATATAATTTTGTATTGATGGATAATGTTTTGAACATTTCCTATATCAAAAGTTGATCGGTTTTGGCGCGTTATCTAAAAGCATTGACGTTCTAAATCAAACTACAGTTCTTAGTATACAGAACACACACAAGAGGAAGAGTTCAGAAATGAACGGATCCTTCTTGAGGTATTGTAGACTAGGTCACATCAATGCGACCCGACTGGCTGAAGTTACATTTTAGATGCATATTTAAATCAGTTTGAATTTACATCTTGTGAAACTTCCCAGTCATGTCACAAAGATTAGATGACCATAGCTCTGTTTATTAGAAACAGAGAAAGAGTTAGTAAACTCTTGGGACTGATATATGATGATGTATGTAAACTCCCCTGTCTACACATGCCAGGACCGGTTCTTTGTACTTTATTATATTCTCTGATAATCTCTCAAAATTCAGTCATATGTTCCTGTTGAAACATAAGTCCGAAGCTTTTGAGGTATTCACAGAATATAAGTTGGAAGTAGAGAACCAAAACCGGGTATAAGTATTATGTCCTGTGATAAGATCAGGGAGGAGAATACTTGTGCATGGAATTCTTGGACTATTCTAAAAGAAAATGAGATTCTCTCTCAGTATTACTCCTCTGAATACACCACAACACAATGGTGTATCGGGGCGGAGCAATCACACAATATTAGATATGGTGTGCTCTATGATGAGCATTACTGAGTTACCTATTTCCTTTTGGGGTTGTGCACTTAAGAAGCTGCATACCTATTGAATTAGGTTCGAATCAAATCATTGCCTACCACTCCATATAAGATATGGTATGGGAAGAGCCTATCTCTTAAGTTAGTTAAGATTTGAGGTTGTCCGGCCTATGTCTAAAAGCAAAATCCAGACAAAATCGAGGCAAGGTCAGTTCTGTAGAACTGGAAAGGTTCCAGCTATACAAAACTGCAGCTGATGATTTGACAGAACCAAAAGATTCTATAGTCCCCGACGAACCTCAGCCTCTCCGCAGATCTGGTTGGGTTCCTCACCTGCCTGAGTGATACTTCGGTTTCTCGATGGCAGTGGGAGCGAGGATTGCATCATGAGATGATGACCCAACTAGATTCGAGCAGGTCATCGAGAGTAGGGACTCTGTAAGAATGGCTGGATGCTTAGCGATCTGAGATGGAATCCATGTACACCAACAAAGTATGGACTTTGGTTGCTATATCTGAAGGGTAAAATCCCCATCAGGAGCAAGTATATCTTGAGAAGATTACTTGGTGTAGATGGAAAAGTTGAGACTTTCAAAGCTAGACTTGTTAAAGGTTTTCGTCATCGACCAGGCGTGCATAATGATGAAATCCTTTCCATGGACTATGCTTAAGTCCATCCAGATCCTACTTGCCATTGCTACATACCATGAGTACGATATCTGGTGGTTGGGTGCCATGACTACTTTTCTAAATAATGATTTAGAAGAGAACGTCTATAAGAACACAGCCAGAGGGCTTCGTAAACAGTGGGAGCAGCGGAAACGTGTGCAAGTTGCTTTACAGGATAAAGCAGGCATCGAGGAGTTGGAACATCTGTTTTGATGTGGTTGTCAAAGAGTTTGACTTCATCAAAATGGTAGATGAACCTTGTATATACAAAAAGGTAGTAGAGAGTAAGGTGGTCATCCTCGTATTGTACGTGGACAACATACTCTTGATAAGAAAAGAGTTTCCTATGCTACGCACGGTCAATCTCCGCTTATCACATGGATTCTCCATATAGGATAAAGATGATACCTCCTAAATCCTGGGATTTGGGTCTATGAGATAGATCTAAATGGATGTTAGGATTCTCACTAGCTATAGTAAGATAGTATCAATCGATCCTGGGAAGAATCACTGGAAGTGTTCCAGAGTGATAAGGACGACTGAATGTCAGTCACAGGCATTGTCTTCACCCTCAGTGGAGGGACGGTATTTTGGAAGAGTTCCAAGCTAGATACCGTGGCAAACTAGACGATAAAGGCTGGTAACATCGCTATTAAAGATACTACCAAAGAGGCAGTTTGGGTGTATATTGGTTCATGAGATGAACTAGGTTCCTACCATTGTATGACAATGGAAGTGTGGCTTCGGCCCGGGAACCCTGGTCCCATTAGTGACCCAGACATATTCTGAGGCAGCATCACCTGATCATGGAGATAGTTGATCTCCAGGGTGATCGAGGTTGGGGGAGAAGACTTAGAGGACAACACGGCGGATCCACTCACAAAGGCTTTTTCCCAGAGAGAGACTTATAAGGGATGGTCGAGTATGTGATACTGCAACTACTGCTACAGATGGCTCAAGTGCAACTGGGAGATTGTTAGTTATATGTATGCCCTAGAGGCCATTACTGTACATTGGATGTATATTGTAGTGGATGCTGGGTCATATATACGTAGGACTTTCTTGCTCGACATGATAGTACACTATCCGGTTGCTCTTTATCTTAACATGTATACTTTCTGTATCTCTGTTACATGTTGATAAAGCCCTTAGGATGTGTACTCGACTTCCAAGACTATGATACAGATCATACTAGTTGGGCCTGGGTAGTCCATGAGTACATCCTTCATTGTTCCTAGTCGTGGGAATATCGAGACGGGGCATCGAGATTCCAAAGTAGACTAGCGTATATTTTCTTGACCCATGTGATGGGCGATGGATGATCCCATATCCTTTGGTGTTTGACATCAAAGATGGTATGCGGGTGCTCAGTGGAGACTGGGTACACTGAACGGACTCGCCGAGAACTCCCAGATGGTATTATACCTCACGTCAGATGTCAGTTCTCTGGTGACACTGGTACAGCTTAGTCTGTTGACCGGAGATCGTCATAGAGTCTTGTGTGTCTCCCACTGTGCTTTAATTTCCACCCTACCACGGCTCTACTGACTCATGCAAACAGGTGATTTTTGGGTACAGTCCCGATTCACATGGAGGCAATGAGCGATAGGAGGGGATTCGTCTCTCCCGGTATTGGGGGTTGATGTTGTGCTATGCTCGACTGGCCATAACAGGAAATCCCTGGCCAGGGTTACAGTGATATACCGGTAAGAGTTATCAGTAGTTTCACGAATGTTATGGACCTCACGTCGGCATGACTTATCAAGCTATTGGGGTCTGACGTTTACCACCCTTAGGCGAGATATGCGACATATCAGACGAACAGACCGGATTGTACGGTAAGTGTTACTGGTTGGATTCACAGGAGTGTGAGTGGGCTTGCTCGTCGATCTTCTGATCGCTCAATACCCAGGTGGCCGTTACGTTTAGCAGACCGCTTGCGGCTTGTGGGTGTTTGATATGATCATCACCTGCTGCCGACGTATTGACGAGTCTTTAGAGTCCTACACAGAGGTTTCCTGGCTCAAGAGAAACGAAATAGGAGCGCATATGAGATATGTGCGGGACCGAGAATAATGCGTGTATGTGATACCGTATTCTATTCTCGCGATGAATGTATCGATTGGTTGTATGCGATATAACCTAGTTATCGAATCGATGATTTATTCGATAAGTCGATACATTGGGTACTAGTCGGTTATATGCTGTAGGGTTCCTAGGTACACACTAGAGGTCTCACAAGGCATCAATCATGCCAATTTCAAATTTTACAAGTGCCGAGAAACCCTAATACTGATCGTTGACTAGAGTTTAGGTGAAACATGCAACTAGTTAACAACTTAACTAAGGGAACGGAAATACAACCTTTGTAGATCCGGTCCTCCACCTCCATAGTTCCATGATGAAGTCTCCCTGCTGTCCAAATCGAATCCCGGGCTCTACCGTCGGCTTCATCGGAGAAATGGGCGGGCTTGGTCGTCGGCTTCGATGCCGAAGATGATCTACGTAGAGGCTACACAAGATCAAGCTCCAACTTCACCAAGTCATAAAACTTGTGAAGAAAACACCCTATACTACTTGGCAAGTGGTAGAGGATGAAGAAATAGGAAGTGGGTTCACCTTAGAATTGGATTTCTCACTTTTTTTCTCAAGTTGCCATTGATGGAGGCAAGCTTTCTTCATTGTTGAAGAAGGAGAAGAAAAAGAAGATCATATGATAAGTATTATCTAAAATAGAAAATAAAAGGAATACTTATCATATAGCAACCATGGTCAAGTGTAGAGAATGAACTAGGTTTAAGTGGAATGGTTAAGGTTAAGCATGAAAACAAAGAAAGGTCACTTAGTCAAAGTTTCATGAAGCTTCAACTAGCAAACAAAGAAAACCTCCATTCATTTATTTTGCAAAAATAAATAAACAAAATAAATGAATAAGCAAATCAAAACCCTAATCATTACACAACCATGGTTTAATCATACACTTAACAAAGTATGCATGTATCATCAAACATGATACAAACAAGTGCACAAAAATATATCACATATACAATGTGCACATCAAGTGAGAAAATCCTTTTAAAGTGAACCTGTACTAGTTAATGCAAAGTAATATATTAAATATATAATTATACATTAAATCATTAAATCAACACTTGATTTAACGATCCGGTCATATCGCATATGACCGACTAATATCCAATGTATCGGCTTATCGAATCAATCCTCGATTCGATAACTAGGTTATATCGCATACAACCAATCGATACATTTATCGCGAGAATAGAATACGGTATCACATACACGCATTATTCTCGGTCCCGCATATATCTCATATGCGCTCCAATTTCGTTTCGCTTGAGCCAGGAAACCTCTGTGTAGGATTCTAAAGACTTATCAATACGCCGGCAGCAGGTGATGATCATATCAAACACCTACAAGCCGCAAGCGGTCTGCTAAACATAACGGCCACCCGGGTATTGAGCGATCAGAAGATCGACGAGCAAGCCCGCTCACACTCCTGTGAATCCAACCAGTAACACTTACCGTACAGTCCGGTCAGTTCGTCTGATATGTCGCATATCTCGCCTAGGGGTGGTAAACGTCAGACCCCAATAACTCGATAAGTCGTGTCGATATGAGGTCTATAACAGTTCGAGGAACTACAGGTAACACTTACCAGTAAATCTCAGCAACCCTGGCCAGGGATTTCCGGTTATAGCCAATCGAACACAGCGCAACATCAACTCCCTATACCGGGAGAGACGAATCCCCTCCTATCGCTCATTGCCTCCATGTGATTCGGGACTGTACCCAAAAACCACCGTTTTGCACGCCCTCTTGGACGTGGTAAGGTGGAAATCAAAGCACAGTAGGAACCACACAAGACTCTATGACGATCTCGGGTCAACAGACTACTCTGTACCAGTGTCACCAGAGAACTGCCATCTGACGTAAGGTATAATACCATCTGGGAGTTCTCGACGAGTCCGTCCAGTGTACCCAGTCTCCACTGAGCACCCGTATATCATCTCTGATGTCAAACACCAATGGATATGGGATCATCCATCGCCCATCTGTATGGGTCGAGAAGGTATACGCTAGTCTACTCTGGTATATCGATGCCCTATCTCGATACACACACGACTAGGGACCTTGAAGGATGTACTTATGGACTACCATGTCCCCACTAGTATAATCTGCATCATAGTCCAGGTAGTCAAGTACACATCCTAAGGGCTTTACCAACATGTAACAGAGAGACAATCAGTATACACGTTAAGGTAAAAAGTAACCAGATAGCATACTATCATGTCGAGCAAGAAAGTCCTCCCTATATATGTCCAAGCATCCACTACAATATACATCCTATGTATAGTAATGGCCTCAAGGGCATACATATAACTAACAATCCCCCACTTGCACTAGGGCCATCTGATAGAAGTGGTTGAAGTATCTCATACTCAACCATCCCATAATAGTCTCTCTCTGGGAAAAGGCCTTTGTGAGTGGATCCGCCATGTTGTCCACTGAGTCTACTCTCCTAACCTTGATCCCTTGGAGATCAACCATCTCCATGATCTGGTGACACTGCCTTAGATTATATCTGGATCACTGATGGGACCCACGTTACTTGGCATAAGCCACAACTCCATTGTCTCACAATGGTTGGAACGTAGTTCATCTCATGAACCAATATACACCCAAACATCATCTTTTGTAGCATCTTAAGTAGCGATGTATCCTGCCTTTATCGTCTAGTTAGCCACGGTATCTAGCTTGGAACTCTTCCAACATACCGTCCCTTTACTGAGGGTAAAGCAATGCATGTGACTGACTTTCAGTCGTCTTTATCACTCTGGAACCCTTCCAGTGATTCTCCCCAGGATCGATTGATACCATCTCACTACAACTAGTGAGAATCCTAACATCCAATTAGATCTATCTCATAGATCCAAAACCCAGGATTTAGGAGGTATCACTTTGATCCTTTATGGAGAATCATTGTGATAAGCGGAGATTGACCGAGCGTAGCATATGAAACTCTTTCCCTATCAAGAGTATGTCATCCATGTACTTTACGAGGATCATTACCATACTCCCGACTACCTTTTTGTATATACAAGGTTCATCTACCATTTTGATGATGTCAAACTGTTTGACTACTACATCAAAATAGATGTTCCAACTCCACGATGCCTGCTTTATCCTTTAAAGTATCTTGTACACGTTTCCGCTGCTCCCACTGTTTACGAAGCCCTCTGACTGTGTACTTATAGACTCTCTCTTCTAAAACATCATTAAGAAAAGCAGTCATGACACCCAACCGCCAGATATCGTAGTTATGGTATGTAGCCATGGCAAGTAGGATCCGGATAGACTTAAGCATATCCACTGGAAAAGGTTTCATCATTATCCATACCTGGTCAATGATGCAAACCTTTTAACAAGTCTAGCTTTGAAAGTCTCAACTTTTCCATCTACACCAAGTAATCTTCTCAAGATATACTTGCTCCTGATGGGGATTTAACCCTTCAGATATAGCAACCAAAGTCCATCCTTTGTTGGTGTACAGGGATTCTATCTCAGATCGCTAAGCATCCAGCCATTCTTACAGAGTCCCACTCCTGATGGCCAGCTCGAAACTAGTTGGGTCATCATCTCATGATGCAATCCTCGCTCCCACTATAATAGAGAAACAGTAGTATCTCTCAGGTAGGTGAGGAACCCTACTAGATCGGCGGAGAGGCTGAGGTTCGTTGTTAACTATTGAATCGTTTGGTTCTTTCAAATCATCAGCTGCAGTTTGTATAGCTGGAACCTTTCCAGTTCTACATTACAGACCTTGCCTCGAGGTTGTCTGGATTTTGCTTTTAGACATAGGCCGGTCAACCCCAAATCTTAACTAGCTTAAGACATGGGCTCTATCCTTTCCATATCACATATGAAGTGGTGGGCAACTGATTTGATTTGAACCCTATTCAATAGGTATGCAGCTTCTCAAGTGCATAACTTCCAAAAGGAAATAGGTAACTCAGTAGTACTCCTCATAGAGCACACCTTATCACATAGGGTGTTATTGCTCCGCCCGGATATACCATCGTGCTATGGTGTATACAGAGGAGTAATGCTGAGAGAGAATCTCATTCTCCTTTAGAAAAGTCCAAGAATTCCGTGCTCAAGTATTCTCCTCCTTGATCACATCAAAGGACATAATACTTATACCCGTTTTGGTTCTCTACATCTAACTTATATTCTGTGAATATCTCAAAAGATTCGGACTTGTGTTTCAACAAGAACATATGTCTGAATCTAAAGATATTATCAGAGAATGTAATGAAGTAAAAAGAACCGGTCTTGGCATGTGTAGACAGGGGATTACATACATCAACATGTATCATCCCAAGAGTTCACTAACTCTTTCTCTATTTCCAATAAACAGAACTGGTGTCATTATATCTTTGTGACATGACTGGCAAGTTTCACAAGATGTAGATTCAAACTGATTTAAATATGCACCTACATGTAACTTCAGCTGGTCGGGTCGCATTGATATGACCTAGTGTACAATGCCTCAAGAAGGATTCGTTCATTTCTGAACTCTTCCTCTTTGTGTGTTCAGTATACTAAAAAACTGTAGTTTGATTTAGAACATCAATGCTTTTAGATAACGTGCCTGAACCGATCAACTTTTGATATAGGAAATGTTCAAAACATTATCCAACTATACAAAATTTTATCATTTCTTTACTAATAAAGAGATTGATATGATTTTGTATATCTAGTTCGGTATCTAATAACATTCGTTCAGAATCCATGTATTGGTAATACAGGGTGACAGTGACCAACAGACTTGGCTGCAACACTTGCCCCGTTTTCTACCTCATGAAACTTATCACCCGTTCTCAGTTCTCTACCCTTCTGTAGCCCTATGTAACAAATTACATATCTGGGATCCTGATCTGGTATCAAATACCCAGGATGTAGAGGATACAGAGAAACAGTTCTTTGTAATGAACACACCCGAAGGAGATGCATCATATGCACTTTCTTCGTTTGGGCGGCATAGGAATTCTGGTATTCCCCAAATTACTGCTCTGTCTTATAACAATTATAAGTTGGAGCAGGACCAACGTTCCCCAGCTCAGTATAACAAGTGGGTTCGGTCAATACTGCCGTATTATTATCTTGATTAAGGCGTGATATGGTCGCTACCTGGAGAGAGAGAGAAGAAAACACTCAGCGTGCGCTCTTGCAAGAATAGATTGGTTATTATTTTTATCTAATCAGGATGGCTCCCACTGTTTTTATCAAATCTTCCTTCAAACCCTAAAAGGAAAGACTAGCCGGGATTAATTACACACTACAAGTTCGCCAATCTTTCAGCCAGGCCAGTGTCGGTACATTGAGGGAGGTCCCCCGTGCTTTCGCACGAACCTAATTAATGTAAACCTCGTTTTCCCAGAGGCGTAACCTCGTTAACGCCTTTCTAGACACCTACTCGATCGGCTAATTGTAATATATAAAACTCTCCCAGGAGTAACAATTACTCGCAGTGGGTATTGGGATCCAACTATCTCATAGAAGGTATGCAATCTCATTGCAAATTTCAACACTTGAAATTCCCGATAATATTTTGCCCCGAACGATCTATGACCTTGACAAGGTCAACAAACCATAGACCGCTGTTGGAGATAGTGCCCTCAGAGTCAATTATTGGGTCACAGGCACGTGATTGCAATGATTGAGGGGAGGACCTATCCCGGTAGGACAGTCTTACTCGAGATGATAGTATGCTATCTGGTTTATCTTTATCATCGTGTACTGCTTTAGGTGACCTTACGAGTCGCTATTACACGTTGATAAAGCCCCTAGGATTCTTGCTTGACTTCCAGCAGTATGAGGGCGATCATATAAGTGAGAGCTGGGGTCTATAAGCACATCCTTAAATGGTCCCTAGTCGAAGGAGTTTCGAGACAGGGCATCGATTCTCCACAGTAGACTAGTGTATACAGTCGAGACCCCGACGAGGGGCGGTGGCCGGTCTCACAAGCCACTGGTGTCAGTTGGTTCACCTAAGATGTATACAGGTGCTCATTGGGTTATGAGTACACCGGACAGGACTCGCCGGGAACCTGCTAGTTGGGCATATACCAGACGTCAGATAGCAGTTCCCAGGTGACATGTGTACAGGTTAGTTCATCGACCTGGGATCGTCATTTGTCTCGTGTGAGTTCCCACTGTACTTTGATTACTACCCTACCACGGCTCAAAGGAGTCGTGCAAACAGGTTTTAGTTGGGTACAGTCCCGAGCCACATGGAGGCAGTGAGCGGATCTGCAGGGGTTCGTCTCTCCCGGTATTGGGGGTGAGGTCGTGCTGTGTCTAGGAGAGCCAGAACATGAAAAGTCCTTGGCCAAGGCAGGAGATTTGCTGGTAGGTATTCCAGTAGTATCTCAGGGTGTTCTGGGCTACACTCCGACACGACTTGTACCGCTTTTGGGGGTCTGACTTTTACCAACCCCCTAGGCCCGCCATGCGATGCTCATAGACGAACGGACCGGACTGTACGGATATTGTCACTGACAGGCTCAGTAGGGTGTCAGGATGAGTTCGCTCATCGACGTCCCTTTTGGTCAATAGCTGGTGGCCCGTCACGTATGGCTAATACCTCTGACGTGCTAGTGGTTAAATCCACAGCCATAGTATTGACGAGTCTTTAGAGTCCACCACACAGACAGTTACTCAAGTTTCGGGCGAAACGCTGTAGAGGCCGTATGGAGATATAGCAGGGTTCGATCAGATACGTGCGGTATTGCACGGATCACGATCAGACAGTTTTTTACTAGCCGGCTTTGGCTTAAGCCGGATCCTAGTATAAGATAGTGTAGTTTTGTCTCTTTGCATTTGTGTTCAGTGGGAATACAAATGCGGGCATGTATTTGCAGTAGCGGGGTTTTCCTGTAATTTATTACGGGATCGGTTTTCTGGGGTTGCCAGTTTGTATTCCGTTCCGGCCGGTTTTCTTTTATTCCTTCTCGGCCGGACTTTTCGTTGGAGGGGGGTTAATTGCAAGTTTGCAATTAACTTAGTTGTGAGGGGTTTCTTGCATATGTGGCTTCATGATTATCCTCTTCATCATGATATTCTTTTTTGGTCATTTCATTTGCTTATCTTGTGAGTGGACTTTGATGAGAATGAAGTGTGACCCTTTTTACATGCTTATCTCTCATTTTCCTTCTCTCCATTTTGATTTTTCCTTCTCCATTCACTTGAAGGGGCCGGCCACTGTGTGAGTTGTGGGTGGGGCCGGCCTCACATTTGTGTGAGAGGGAGTGGTTTTATATGTGTAGAATTTTCCTTCATGTCATTTTGGTGGCCCCCTCTTTTGTGTATGCTGTTGGAATGATTAATTCCTTTTATATACATGGTTTTAATTAGTGCAACACTACACACATTTTTTCCCAGTGAGCACTTCTTCCTTTTTATGGCCGAGCTCACTTCTTGACAAGCTCCATTTTTTTTTCTCTTTAAGTCTTCATGGAAAATCCTTGTGCAAATATTCCTCCAACCATGGCAACCTCATAACCCCAAAAGAGACAAGCTTCTACACTATATCTATAGCAAACCTTGGACGCGTCGGCTAGCCAACTTCGCGCCCGAGTTGCCTTGGTCAAGAGGCGGGAGCCCGTAAAAGATTCCGGCTACGTGGTGCCCTTTCCGACGAGCGAGGAGGTGACGGAGATTCCGCGGGAGATCGGAGTGGAGACGAAGACCGAAGGACACGGATCGCTTGGTATAACATCTCTACTCTTTTCCTTTTTGCTAGCTAGCTAGGTTAATGGCCCGATCCGGGTAGAAAGTCCGCGGTGGTGCCTTTTTGCAAAGTTCGCAAAGTTTTTGTTTTCCGCGTTTCCGGCGTCGGATCGACGGCCGGGGCGCCCCGCGGGCTTTCAATGGTATCAGAGCCACGCCGTTAACCTACCTAGCTTGCTCTAGTATGTTTAGTGCTCGATCGAACGAAAATCCCCAAAAACCGTATTTTCCCATGCTTCAGGTTTCTGTCGATTTTATTTTGTCTCAGAAAATTTTTCAGTACATTGCAGAAACATGAGAATGAAATTCTAAGGACTCTGGAAAAATTTGGTTTTGTGATGCTTCAAGACGACCGCGGTTCCGCGGTGGAAAGAAGTCCTTGCTGTGCGAAATTTTTCCAGTGGGCTTTTGGCTTGAAAATAGGGTATTTGGGATATTTTATTTGGGCCCAGATTTTCTGTAAGTGCTACAGTAGTGTGTGGGGCCCACTTTGATAAATTTGTTCGATCGGATATTTTAAACATGCCAGTTCACAGTTTTTACATTATATCTGCGACCGTGAATGTCACTTGATCGGTAAATCCCGTCTAACTGCTATAGCCCGGTTAGACGGATTTGCGAACGTGACTTTCACGTTGATGTTCTGTGATTGTACTGTGTTGTTGCGGATCGGTCGTAGGGGATAGCCTGGTTGCAGTGGTAGTACAGTTTTGTTGTATTATGTACATTTGATATTGCGGGGCGAGCGTCCGACATGTGGACTGCCGTCACTGCCTGTTTGTATTATTTTTTTGGGGCACGACCTGGTTGCGGTCGATGTACCCGTTGTATGTATATTTTACTTTCTGTACTAGGATTACCCCGCGGAGGGGTGCACGGATAGCCGGGTTCTGGAGGGCAACAAGCCCGCATCTCATGGCATTGGGACGGAGGGGGTTCACTCTAGAATTGGCGGGCTATTCGCCGCACTCGTAGGGGGTACAGGTTGACCCAGGAGGGGTGCCCAAGTTACCGGATTCCGTGAAGTGCTGGGTGGTCCATTCACGGCGCTGAAGGGGGCTGCCTCGCTTCAGGTTTTGGCGGGTGACTTGCCGCGCCCGTAGGGGTCTAGGGTTTTCATTGCACAGGCTATCCACACGACCAGTGGAACGTCGGGTTTCAGCGGCTCTGTGAAACCTGGGGATCCCAGATATCTGTATTGATCTGTGTTGCTGTACTTTTCTGTGCTGCATTGTTTATCACGCCTTGAGCGAAAATTATATATTATATATATATTAGTAGATGTTGTATATGTTTTTCATCCGCGCTAGTCCAGTCCCCGCTCTGTCGTTAGTTAGCTAACCTAACGAGTGATGACGGGACCCAGTGGCGAATGCGGATGGCATATACGTACATCAGTATATTTTCGTTCTTTGTGGTGTGATCTATTGATGGGACTGCGTTGATTCGGATCAATGCAAGTTAAACAAACCTAATCTGATGTTGTTGGAACACTTTTTCAAAAAGCTGTTATTGCAAGGGCGTTCTCTTTTGTTTTGCACAGTGGTATTCATTTGGAATATCCTGCTCCTCAGTCGACGAGGCAAGGGCCGAGATCCCTTCACCGGGAGTGACCCCTTGGACAAAAGTTTGCGTCAGGGCAGTAACTTCACTATAGCCGATTACTTTTGCTTTGCATCGTGGTATTCATTTGGAATATCCTGCACCTCATTCTACGGGGAAAGAGCCGAGATCCCTTCACCGGGAGTGACCTCTTTAGCGAAGGTTTTCGTTACTATATTTTTCTAAAAAGCTATCCGTTCCTTCAACGATATCAAGTTCATTACGTTAAAGGTTTTCGCCAGAAACCATTCGTAGCCCTCCGTCGTTTCATATGGATGGTCAATAGTATTCAAGCTGTGTATGTTGGCCAAAGTCAAGGCACAGTGTTTGGTAGCTGTTGGGTATTCATATGCAGCATAGATAGATGCGTTGGTTTGGGACAGTCGTACTGCCATTTTGGCCAAAGTCAAGGGTATGTACGGGTGGGTTCAAATTAACCAGGAAAATGACGGGTAGAACTTGACATGTGACTTATGATATGTTGGCCAAAGTCAAGGTCATAAGAGCATGGGGCAAAAATCCACATCGGGAGTTTCAAAAGTACTGAAACTTGCCAGATATGCGCATACCTTCTGGAGTGTGATAACCTGAGCGGATTCCGTCACGTTATCATGCGATGAGAGTTGGATCCCGATTCCCACTGATGAGTTGGTTTACTCCTCGGGTTATCCCGGCTAATTCTTCTTTCAGGTTTGGGGAAGAATTTGACGTTACAGTGGGAGGTTTCCAGATTAGATAAAGTGATAACCATTCTGATCTAGGTTAGAGTGCACGCTGAGTGTTTCTTTTCTCTCTCTCTCTGGCAGCGACCATTGACCCGACCCTAAACTATGACTCAGTGACCAAGTTGACCGAACCTTCTTAACACTGGCTTTTGGATTGTCAGAGTTGCAGACCTCTTTGCCACTCCTACTTTTACCCCTTTTTTCCAGGACACCCCGTATTACTACGAACGTCCACTTCCATTGGACAAAACCATCGTATGGTTATATACGAACTCGAAGGACTTCGAGGATGGTTTCCGGTTCTGGAGAAAACGAATAGGATTATTCAGTTGTCTTTTCCTTTTACCTTCTCTCAGGTTGCGAGTACTCCTTGGTTTAGGAGTAGTACACCTATTACGCAAATTGGATAGTCTTCTTCCAGACCTTAGGCTGGTGCCGACCGGTAGGGAATGAAGAAAACCAATTAGCCTAAACGGTGTATAGAAGGTATTAAGTTCAGACAAAGCCAGGGATTTGTAAGAGGGCAAAGTAAATTGCGACTGCTATTCACGACCAAGCCAAGTATTTCTTCGCCAATCCTAAATCACCTGTGAATAAAGTACATTCAGGTGTCTTTTATCTTCACCTTCTCTCGCGTTGCGAGTGCTTCTAGGATTAGGACAGTACACCCTTTATGCTTATTGGATAGTCTTCTTCCAAACCATAGGCTGGTGCTGAACGGTAGGGAAGGAAGAAAACCATTTGGCCTAAAGTGGTGTACAGAAGGTAATGACTAAAGACATATAAAGGGATTTGGAGAGATGGCAAAGAATTATGCGGTTATAGTTGTGAATCTGGATAATGGAAGAGGCATTACTAAGAATACCAGGATACCCCATCGAAACATCTCAATGTTTCAGTTTCACTGTGTACTGTTAAATGAAAACTGATTTCCCAATTAGGCACTTGCTCCAGGGTATGTATTTACCAGGTATGAGTCTCACATCTGTATGGTTTTACAGATGATGAAGGGGAGTAAGTTATTGGGAATTAGGTGACCATCCTCATTATATCGGGATTCGTTGGAATTGGTGATATTTGAGGAAGTCACCTGGGTTGTTTGCCGGTCGGCAAATATTTGGTTTTGAATATCCGTTGTTGTGCACCAATTTCAAATTGATATATCTGTACGTCTATTTTTATAGAGTGAGACATATCTTTTTGAAATTATGTCTATGACATTTACCTATACCAGTGGATGGTTAGGTAAGGAGCATTGAACAGCGGTGTAATTCTTCTTAACCAAAAGTACAGTTTTCAACCTACGACACACAGTGAATGAGTCACCAGACTCAGGGGACTTATACAGAGTATTGTATATTGTCCAGTGTCCATTAGGACAGAGGGGTAGGTACTCATACTATATTCGGTTTACTTATGACTTCTCTAGTTCTTAAACAAGTGTTTCGTAGAAACACAAGGTCCAAGTTTTGAGAAGTTATGGGTATAAGAATAAAGTAGAGAACCAAGTGTTGCAAGTATCGGGATTCTTCAAGGTGATCGAAGATGTAGATACTTGTGAATGGTATTCAGTTGATAGTAATGATTAAGAGATCTTGTTTCTCTTTCAGGTTACTCATAATTTGAAGTACTCCTAAGTTGAGTAACGCTGATCGGCCTCTCTTCCATTTGCTTGACATGCACTGGAGACAGCTGCATGATTTGAATCTGGTTCAATTAAATCAGTGCCTCTGTTTCTTGGATATAGAACAGTTCATATCTTGACATTGTTAAGATACGGGGAGTTGTCCGGCTTATGCTTGAAACCAGACTCTGGACAACTCAAGGCACGTTTCAGTAATGGCTGTTTGTGGGTTGACCCGGGCTATGACGAGGGTTGACTTTCTACCATCTGAAAGATCAATAGTGATATTGTTCTTGACTCGCCACAGTTTTATTAAAAATGGATTTTTCAGAAAACAGTAGTGGGAGTATGGTAGAACTGGAAGTGATTCCAGAACCACAAACGATTACTGAAGATTTGATAATGAACCTAAAGATTCAATCTGATTTGACATTCCATTAGCCACTCCGCAGATATGGTGGGTAACCTCAGGCACTCGAGAGGTACTTCGGTATGCTCAAGGACGGTGGCAGGGAGGTTCTTGTTTACCCAAACTAGCCATTGCTGTTGTTCCAGGCTACGAGACCCGGCGGAAGGATGAGTATAGCGTCGTTCTAAACTTGCTTTAGAAGCGTACGTATATATAACTCTGCCAGAGGGTTGTCGTAGTCAGTGGGAGCAGCGGAAGCATTGGTGGATATCAGGCTTATGTCTATTTATAGACTAAAGCAGATATAACGGAGATAGATCATCTATTTCTGATGTGACAGTCATAGGTTTGACTTCATCAGAATAGGGGATGGATCTGTTAAGAAGGTAGTAGGGTGTGATGTCCTGGTATTTGATGACATACACAGAGTAGGAAGTGATATTCCTATACTACGGTCGGTTATACTTTGGTCGTCACACAGTGGTTTCTCCACATAGGACTTGGATATAATATCAGACATTCTGGCTACTAGATCTATGGTTTTAGATCTAAATTTGGGTGGTTTCCCAATCTGGGTACTTTGACCGCATTCTATGAGTATTTAGAATGGACGACTCCTGGCACGGTAGTGTACCTGCAGGTAATGGAGTCACCCTCTCTAAAGGTGTCTTACAGACTAAAGGGGAGAGGGATATGCATGATTGGCAGATCACTTGCTTAGGCAATTGAGTCAATCATGAGATGTCAAGTACCACACCAGATGTTGTTCTTGCAGTAGGTGCAATAAGTTGATATTGATCCAATCCTGGAGAAACAGTCGGAAGCAGTTTTAGAACATAAGTGAATGTTCTAGGGATATGATAACGGCGGCCTCCTTTAGGAGACGGTTATCATTCCAGGCTTCCAAGGTGACCTGGATGGCAGAGTGGCTGTCAGAGTTATAGTTTTCCCTCTGACGAGGGGCAGTATTTTGGACAGTTGGTCCAGGTGGATACTGAGGGAAGGCATGGCGCAGGATACTGATTAAGTTCAGTTGACGATACAGTCTAAGAAGTTTGGATTTGGAGTTCATTTATGAGCTAGGTCCCATCAGACATCCAGACATTCTAAGACAGGTATTGCTCATTTCGGGAGATGGCTTTCTCCGCGAACATGGGATATAGAGAGACATAGAAAGAAACATCATAGCGGATCCACTCACCGAGGCTATTCCTCGAACGCAATAGTTTCGCAAACGAGCTTTGTGAGACTGACTAGTAGAGGAGTTGGGTGTTCGGTATCACACGGGCTGTGAGTATGCGACATCGCAATAATTAGCCTTGAGTGCAAGTGGGAGATTGTTGGAGATAGTGCCCTCAGAGTCAATTATTGGGTCACAGGCACGTGATTGCAATGATTGAGGGGAGGACCTATCCCGGTAGGACAGTCTTACTCGAGATGATAGTATGCTATCTGGTTTATCTTTATCATCGTGTACTGCTTTAGGTGACCTTACGAGTCGCTATTACACGTTGATAAAGCCCCTAGGATTCTTGCTTGACTTCCAGCAGTATGAGGGCGATCATATAAGTGAGAGCTGGGGTCTATAAGCACATCCTTAAATGGTCCCTAGTCGAAGGAGTTTCGAGACAGGGCATCGATTCTCCACAGTAGACTAGTGTATACAGTCGAGACCCCGACGAGGGGCGGTGGCCGGTCTCACAAGCCACTGGTGTCAGTTGGTTCACCTAAGATGTATACAGGTGCTCATTGGGTTATGAGTACACCGGACAGGACTCGCCGGGAACCTGCTAGTTGGGCATATACCAGACGTCAGATAGCAGTTCCCAGGTGACATGTGTACAGGTTAGTTCATCGACCTGGGATCGTCATTTGTCTCGTGTGAGTTCCCACTGTACTTTGATTACTACCCTACCACGGCTCAAAGGAGTCGTGCAAACAGGTTTTAGTTGGGTACAGTCCCGAGCCACATGGAGGCAGTGAGCGGATCTGCAGGGGTTCGTCTCTCCCGGTATTGGGGGTGAGGTCGTGCTGTGTCTAGGAGAGCCAGAACATGAAAAGTCCTTGGCCAAGGCAGGAGATTTGCTGGTAGGTATTCCAGTAGTATCTCAGGGTGTTCTGGGCTACACTCCGACACGACTTGTACCGCTTTTGGGGGTCTGACTTTTACCAACCCCCTAGGCCCGCCATGCGATGCTCATAGACGAACGGACCGGACTGTACGGATATTGTCACTGACAGGCTCAGTAGGGTGTCAGGATGAGTTCGCTCATCGACGTCCCTTTTGGTCAATAGCTGGTGGCCCGTCACGTATGGCTAATACCTCTGACGTGCTAGTGGTTAAATCCACAGCCATAGTATTGACGAGTCTTTAGAGTCCACCACACAGACAGTTACTCAAGTTTCGGGCGAAACGCTGTAGAGGCCGTATGGAGATATGGCAGGGTTCGATCAGATACGTGCGGTATTGCACGGATCGCGATCGGACAGTTTTTTACTAGCCGGCTTTGGCTTAAGCCGGATCCTAGTATAAGATAGTGTAGTTTTGTCTCTTTGCATTTGTGTTCAGTGGGAATACAAATGCGGGCATGTATTTGCAGTAGCGGGGTTTTCCTGTAATTTATTACGGGATCGGTTTTCTGGGGTTGCCAGTTTGTATTCCGTTCCGGCCGGTTTTCTTTTATTCCTTCTCGGCCGGACTTTTCGTTGGAGGGGGGTTAATTGCAAGTTTGCAATTAACTTAGTTGTGAGGGGTTTCTTGCATATGTGGCTTCATGATTATCCTCTTCATCATGATATTCTTTTTTGGTCATTTCATTTGCTTATCTTGTGAGTGGACTTTGATGAGAATGAAGTGTGACCCTTTTTACATGCTTATCTCTCATTTTCCTTCTCTCCATTTTGATTTTTCCTTCTCCATTCACTTGAAGGGGCCGGCCACTGTGTGAGTTGTGGGTGGGGCCGGCCTCACATTTGTGTGAGAGGGAGTGGTTTTATATGTGTAGAATTTTCCTTCATGTCATTTTGGTGGCCCCCTCTTTTGTGTATGCTGTTGGAATGATTAATTCCTTTTATATACATGGTTTTAATTAGTGCAACACTACACACATTTTTTCCCAGTGAGCACTTCTTCCTTTTTATGGCCGAGCTCACTTCTTGACAAGCTCCATTTTTTTTTTCTCTTTAAGTCTTCATGGAAAATCCTTGTGCAAATATTCCTCCAACCATGGCAACCTCATAACCCCAAAAGAGACAAGCTTCTACACTATATCTATAGCAAACCTTGGACGCGTCGGCTAGCCAACTTCGCGCCCGAGTTGCCTTGGTCAAGAGGCGGGAGCCCGTAAAAGATTCCGGCTACGTGGTTCCCTTTCCGACGAGCGAGGAGGTGACGGAGATTCCGCGGGAGATCGGAGTGGAGACGAAGACCGAAGGACACGGATCGCTTGGTATAACATCTCTACTCTTTTCCTTTTTGCTAGCTAGCTAGGTTAATGGCCCGATCCGGGTAGAAAGTCCGCGGTGGTGCCTTTTTGCAAAGTTCGCAAAGTTTTTGTTTTCCGCGTTTCCGGCGTCGGATCGACGGCCGGGGCGCCCCGCGGGCTTACAACCGCAAGTCAAGTTCAACCCGTCATTTCTTGATTGAATCAAACCCACCCACACGACCCTTGACAAGGTCAACAAGGCCGCACGACTACCCTAACCCAATCTACATCATATGCATAAGCAGATAAATACTGGTTAGCTACCGCACACTGCGCCTTGACAAGGTCAACAAACGCAGCACGAATACTAAACAGGACTTATCTGAAATAACGGAGGGCTACGACAGGTTTTTCTGAAAACCTATTGCGTAATGAACTTGATATCGTTGTAGAATCAAATGATTTTAAAATGGAGTGTTTTTGAAGCTTTTCTAGTTTTGCTAAAGGAGTCACTCCTGGTGAAGGGATCGTCTGTCCTTTCCTCGTTGAATGAGGTGCGGGATATATCATATATATCACTGTGCAAAGCTAAAACTATAGAAGCAATCAAAAAGATAAACCGAGGGTTGTAGCATCTGCCAGTTATTGCTAAAGGAGTCACTCCCTGTGAAGGGATCTCGGTCCTTTCCTCATCGAATAAGGTGCAGGATATATCATATATACCGCTGTGCAAAGCAAGAACTGTAGCTACCTATTTTATTTTGAAATTCGATTCTACAACATCTTTAGGTTTCTTTTACTTTCATTAATCACATTAATGAAGTCCCATCATTTAAGTACCTAAACATCACAGATAAATACGACGTACACTTATGCCATCCGCATTCGCCTCGATGTCCCCTCGTGCACCGTTAGGTTAGGTAACTAACGACAGAGCGGGGCAGGGCTAGCACGGGTGTAAAACATAAGTAACGCCTATATAATATATCATATATACTATATACAGTATCTATCACAGAACATATCACATGATCACATCACAGATATCGCAGCAGAAGAATCATATGAAATATTAGATATACTAGGACGTCCGTGTTTTCAATACGAGCCAGTATAAAACACGGATTCCACGGTCGCGATGAATAGCCAAACCCACACCCCTAGACCCCTGCGAGAGCGGCAAGCAACCCTACCAATTCTAGAGTTAGGAGACCCGGACTCGACTCCTCGAGTTGGTCTCCCACTGGACTCCAGAACCCGGTTACTTGTGCTCCCCTCCATGGGTCTATCCTAGTGCAGAAAAGTAAATAATATACAAAAGGTGACATCTTCCGCAACCTGGAAGTGTCCCAATAAAAGAATATTACATACAAGTTTTTACATGAATGAAAATGAAAAACACTCATCTCACATAAAACCCCCCGGCTATTCGAACACGACGATCCAATATAACATATCCAGCAACACATAACATCATATGTCATCAACCTAAGTAAACATGCGTATCCCAATTGTCGTTGACATATAGCAACGAAACCGGCGATATCACATATTATACTTACGGTCGTAGAAAAGAAAGTGTAAAACTACAACAGTTGGAATCCGCAATCTCTTTAGATATCGCATGCCTAATCAAATGAATTACTTAGACATCGCATGCCTAACAATTATAAACCCCGCATTTTAGTCTCAAAATCGAAAACTCTTTTCAATATCAAGTCGGGCAATTCAACAAGATTCCCGACATCCTGATCGAATGCTCGTTGCAAACTTTAGTGGACGGCCGCACCCCTGACGCCGTCGACAAAGTGCACCAAGGCGGAACACCGCTGCCGCGAGCACCTGAACGGATGCTTTCGGCGATGGGGTTCTCCTACAGTCACTTGGTCGGGGCTATGGGGCGAGGCTGTCTATTAAGTTTACCCGGCGAGTATCCGCGTACGCTACGTGATTGCGACGGACTTTTGATCACATCAAAATTCCGTGGCAACCGATCAAGTGAGACTAAACCGCTAGATTTATAACATTCATTCAGTTATCTCATAACTACTTGTGGATTCTAAATATTGTATCACATTCCAGATAAATAGAAAATGTTAAACTTTCCGATCGAACATTTCCAACACCAAAGTTTTCCCGAAACCGCTCAACACATGAAATAAGTTTAAAATCATCTAGTTCATGCCACAGTACCAACGGTCCAGCCGTAGAAGGGTCAAGCCAACGCCTCACATGTATCACGCCGTACTGCCCCAAACCCTAAGGTTCAAAGGGCAGTTCAAGACGGTCACATAATCGAGTTAAGGTTTATTGTCTTCTAGAGGGACCATCGCGTTACTTGCACTACTTAGAACTTCATTAAACTACGGAAAGATCCAACACTTGGAAATTTCCCGACAGGGGAAAAAGTGGGTATTTATATCCGGTCGAACTTTTTAACATATTCTAAAATTATCCGGAAAAGCATGCAGACAAAATTAGACAATCCGATCGAAACACCGAGTCCCCAATACAACCCAGAAAACTCAACTCTTGAGTTCAGATTAAAAAATCCCAGAAAACTCAGCACCTCAAGAAATGAATTACTGTGCAAAATTGGAGAGCTGACATCATTATTTGGCCGCGGAACCGCCGCAGAAGCCATACTTCTGCCGCGGTTCCACCGCGCTTTAGACATATCTTTAGGTAATTTTTGCACCGTAATTCTTATAATTCCCTGCAGAATTTTTTAAGCATTTTTAATCTGGAAAAAACCCAGTTTTTGAAAGAAGTCCAGAGTGCATTTTGGAATTGGGGTTTCGGTTCGATCGGACTTCAAACTCCGTCTACGCATCGCCTAAGGCTCTAGCTAGGCTCTGATACCACTGTAGGGTTCCTAGGTACACACTAGAGGTCTCACAAGGCATCAATCATGCCAATTTCAAATTTTACAAGTGCCGAGAAACCCTAATACGGATCGTTGACTAGAGTTTAGGCGAAACAAGCAACTAGTTAACAACTTAACTAAGGGAACGGAAATACAACCTTTGTAGATCCGGTCCTCCACCTCCATAGCTCCATGATGAAGTCTCCTTGCTGTCCAAATCGAATCCCGGGCTCTAGCGTCGGCTTAATCGGAGAAATGGGCGGGCTTGGTCGTCGGCTTCGATGCCGAAGATGATCTACGTTGAGGCTACACAAGATCAAGCTCCAACTTCACCAAGTCATGAAACTTATGAAGAAAACACCCTATACAACTTGGCAAGTGGTAGAAGATGAAGAAATAGGAAGTGGGTTCACTTTAGAATTGGATTTCTCACTCTTTTTCTCAAGTTTCCATTGATGGAGGCAAGCTTTCTTCATTGTTGAAGAAGGAGAAGAAAAAGAAGATCATATGATAAGTATTATCTAAAATAGAAAATAAAATGATTATTTATCATATAGCAACCATGGTCAAGTGTAGAGAATGAACTAGGGTTAAGTGGAATGGTTAGGGTTAAGCATGAAAACAAAAAAAAGGTCACTTAGTCAAAGTTTCATGAAGCTTCAACTAGCAAACAAAGAAAGCCTCCATTCATTTATTTTGCAAAAATAAATAAACAAAATAAATGAATAAGTAAATCAAAACCCTAACCATTACACAACCATGTTTTAATCTTACACTTAACAAAGTATGCATGTATCATCAAACATGATACAAACAAGTGCACAAAAATATATCACATATACAATGTGCACGTCAAGTGAGAAAATCCTTTTAAAGTGAACCTATACTAGTTAATGCAAAGTAATATATAAAATATATAATTATACATTAAATCATTAAATCAACACTTGATTTAACGATCCGGTCATATCGCATATGACCGACTAATATCCAATGTATCGGCTTATCGAATCAATCCTCGATTCGATAACTAGGTTCTATCGCATACAACCAATCGATACATTTATCGCGAGAATAGAATACGGTATCACATACACGCATTATTCTCGGTCTCGCACATATCTCATATGCGCTCCTATTTCGTTTCGCTTGAGCCAGGAAACCTCTGTGTAGGACTCTGAAGACTCGTCAATACGCCGGCAGTAGGTGATGATCATATCAAACACCCACAAGCCGCAAGCGGTCTGCTAAACGTAACGGCCACCCGGGTATTGAGCGATCAGAAGATCGACGAGCAAGCCCGCTCACTCTCCTGTGAATCCAACCAGTAACACTTACCGTACAGTCCGGTCAGTTCGTCTGATGTGTCGCATATCTCGCCTAAGGGTGGTAAACGTCAGACCCCAATAGCTTGATAAGTCGTGTCGATATGAGGTCTATAACAGTTCGAGGAACTACTGGTAACACTTACCAGTAAATCTCAGCAACCCTGGCCAGGGATATCCGGTTATAGCCAATCGAACACAGCGCAACATCAACTCCCTATACCGGGAGAGACGAATCCCCTCCTATCGCTCATTGCCTCCATGTGATTCGGGACTGTACCCAAAAACCACCATTTTGCATGCCCTCTTGGACGTGTTAAGGTGGAAATCAAAGCACACTGGGAACCACACAAGACTCTATGACGATCTCGAGTCAACAGACTACTCTGTATCAGTGTCACCAGAGAATTGCCATCTGACGTAAGGTATAATACCATCTGGGAGTTCTCGGCGAGTCCGTCCAGTGTACCCAGTCTCCACTGAGCACCCGCATATCATCTCTAATGTCAAACACCAATGGATATGGGATCATCCATCGCCCATCTGTATGGGTCGAGAAGGTATACGCTAGTCTACTCTGGTAAATCGATGCCCCATCTCGATATACCCACGACTAGGGACCTTGAAGGATGTACTTATGGACTACCATGTCCCCACTAGTATGATCTACATCATAGTCCAGGTAGTCAAGTACACATCCTAAGGGCTTTACCAATATGTAACAGAGAGACAATCAGTATACACGTTAAGGTAAAGAGTAACCAGATAGCATACTATCATGTCGAGCAAGAAAGTCCTCCCTATATATGTCCAAGCATCCACTACAATATACATCCTATGTATAGTAATGGCCTCTAGGGCATACATATAACTAACATATGCAACATGACCGGATCATTGAATTAAGTGTTGATTTAATGATTTAATATATAATTATATATTTGATATATTACTTTGCATTAACTAGTATTGGTTCACTTAAAAAGGATTTTCTCACTTGATGTGCACATTGTATATGTGATATATTTTTGTGCACTTGATTGTATCATGTTTGATGATACATGAATGTTTGTATGTATGATTAAACCATGGTTATGTAATGGTTAGGGTTTTCATTTTCTTAACTATTTCTTTTATTTATTTATTCATTTTTGAAAGATAAAGAGAAATGGTGGCTTGATTTGTTTTCTAGTTGAAGCTTCATGAAGCTTTGAATAAGTCCACCATTTTTGTTTTATGCTTAACACTAACCATTCAACCTAACCCTAGTTTATTCTCTACACCTAACTATGGTTGAAAATATGATAAGTATCGTTATATTTTCTATTTTCAAATACTTATTCTTCTTCTTCTTCTTCAACAAAGAAGAAAGCTTATAACCTTTAATGGCAACTTGAGAAAAAGAGTGAGAAATCCAATTTTAAAGTGAACCCACTTCCTATTTTTCATCCTCTACCACTTGCCAAGTAGTATAGGATGTTTTCTTCACAAGTTTCATGACTTGGTGAAGTTGGAGTTTGATCTTGAGTTGTCTCGACGTAGATCATCTTCGGCATCGAAGTCGACGACCTAGCCCGATCTTTTCACTGATGAAACCACCGTGAGAGTCTAGGATTCCGATGGGTACAGCGGAGGGACGTCATCACAGAGCTAGAGAGGTGAAGGACCGGATCTACAAAGGTTGTAGCCCCTTTCCTTTAAGTTAAAGTTGTTTACTTGCATTGCATCGCCTATACATCTAGTTAACGATCCGTATTAGGGTTTGTAGGCACATGAAAAAATTTGAATTGGCCATATTTGATCACTTGTAGAACCTCATGGGTGTGCCTAGGAACCCTACAAGAAGAATAATGCAACCTTCTCTCATATATGTGATTTATGAAAAATATATAATTAGATATAGATAATTTTCAAGGTTAATTAAGAAATGACCATTATCATTTCACATTAAATGCTTTTGCAAGGATCAAAGAGCATCTTTCATATGGAATGATGATGGTCAACTTGTCTACCTAGGTCAACAAGTCAAGTATAGTCAAATGGTCAACAACCCTAACCATGCACAATTATAATTAACTAATATTAATAAATCATAATTCACACATAAACATTAGGGTTAAGAAAATGACAATGGTCATCAACCCTAATGAAAGTCCTCTGCCTCTGTCTCAGTCAACTGTGCATACACACCCGTATCCGTGTTCCGAGGAACATGAATACAATGAGATAAAACCAATCCCAAATTATATACTAGGATCCGGCTTAAACCAAAGCCCGCTAGTATAAGCTGTCCGGACACCAAACGTGCACAAATGCGCGGATATGAACGAACCCTGTCGCAAAACCATGCGACCTCTACTCATTTTGCCTAAAGGCGAATAACCCTCTCTGTGGGACTCTAAAGACTCGACACTACGCTGGCAGTGGGTTTAACCACGGACCGCAAGCGGCACTAGCTGTACGTAACGGTCCCCAGGTAGATGCCGATAATAAGACTGATGAGATAAACCTATCGGAACTCCTACTGAGCCTGTATGTGACAGTCTCCGTATAGTCCGGTCTGTTCGTCTAAGAACATCGCATTGTGGGCTTAGGGGGGCGGTAAATATCAGTCCCCTTCTAGCGGTACAAGTCGTGTCGGAGTGTAGCCCAGAACACCTGAGATAACACTGGAAACCTACCAGTCTATCTCGCTTGCCCTGGCCAGGGACTTTGTGTAATGGCTCTCCTAGACACAGCGC
The DNA here is from genome assembly GCA_030015575.1 of Agapanthus africanus. Classification (NCBI taxonomy): domain Eukaryota; kingdom Viridiplantae; phylum Streptophyta; class Magnoliopsida; order Asparagales; family Amaryllidaceae; genus Agapanthus; species Agapanthus africanus. The sequence goes on along the minus strand of CM057340.1, from coordinate 441,011,180 downwards.
GATATCAACCCCCAATACCGGGAAAGACGAATCCTGTCTAACCGTCACTGCCTCCAGGTGCTTCGGGACTGCACCCAAAAACTACCTGTTTGCACGACTCCTTTGAGCCATGGTAGGGTAGTAATCAAAGTACAGTGGGAACACACTCGAGGCGAAGTGACAGTGTCTAGTCAACGGACTAAGCTGTACTCATGTAACATGGGAACTGATAACTGACGATAGGTATAATACCAAATAACAGTTCCCGAAGAGTCCTGTCCAGTGTACTCGTAACCAAACGAGCACCCGCATACTATCCCAAGTATGACGTACTGACGGCTGTGGACAGACCGTCTCCCAAGCTGGGATAAGAAGCGCATACGCTAGTCTACTCCGAAGTATCGATGCCCTGTCTCGATAGTCCTGAGGCTAGGGACCTGCATAAGGATGTGCTTATGGATTACCCAACCCCCACGAGTGTGACTGCCATCACAACGCTGGTAATCAAGCAAAGATCCTAAGGGCTCCACTAATGTGTAAAGGCAATATGCTAAAAGAAACACATGCACACATTAAAGCAGAAACAAACCAAGTAGCATACTACGATTTTGAGCAAGAATGTCAATACAAGGTGAATATCCCAAGCTTCCATCAAGTAATATACAATCTAGTATGATACAGTAATGGCCTCTCGAGCATATACACTAACAATAGTGCCTTCAAAGTCAATTATTAGATCGCAGGTACGTGATTGCGATAATTGAGGCAGGACCTATACCGATATGACAGTCTTGCTCGAGATGATAGTATGCTATCTGGTTTGTCTTTATCATTGTATACAGGCTTTAGTTCACTATTGCATGATGATAGAGCCCATAGGATTCTTGCTTGACTTCCAGCAGTATGATGGCAATCATATACGTGGGAGCTGGGGTCTGTAAGCACATCCTTAAAATGTCCCTAGTCGTGGGAGTTTCGAGACAGGGCATCTATACTCCAGAGTGGACTAGTGTATTCAGTCTAGACCCCAACGAGGGGCGGTGGCCGGTCTCATAAGCCATTGGTGTCAGTTGGTTCACCTAAGATGTATACAGGTGCTCATTGGGTTATGAGTACACCGGACAGGACTCACCGGGAACCTGCTAGTTGGTATTATACCTAGCGTCAGATAGCAGTTCCCTGGTGACATGTCTACAGGTTAGTTCATCGACCTGAGGTCGTCATTTGTCTCGTGTGAGTTCCTACCGTGCTTTGATTTCTACCCTACCACGGCTCAAAGGAGTAGTGCAAACAGGTCTTTTTTGGAGTCCCGAGACACATGGAGACAAGTGAGCGGATCGACAGGGGATTCGTCTCTCCCGGTATTGGGGGTGAGATCGCGCTGTGTTTAGGAGAGCCATTACACAAAGCCTTCGGCCGAGGCAGGAGATTTACTGGTAGGTACTCCAGTAGTATCTCAAGGTGTTCTGGGCTACTCTCTGACACGACTTATACCGCTAATGGGGGTCTGACGTTACCAGCCCCCTAGGCAGATATGCGATACTCATAGAAGAACGGACCGGACTATATGTATATTGTCACTGTTAGGCTCAGTAGGGTTTCTGGATGAGTTCGCTCGTCAGCTTCCCTTCCAATCAATACATAGGCAACCGTTACGTACAGTTAGTACCTCTGACGTGCTAGTGGTTATACACAGTGTCAGTGTGTTGATGAGTCATTAGAGTCCCCTACAGACAGTTTCCCAAGTTCGGGCGAAACGTTGTAGTGGCCGTATGGTTTTATAGCAGGGCTCGGAAAATGCACGTGTGTTTACGCACGTGTCATATTTCGGGCAAATAATACCGGTGGGCTTTGGTTTAAGCCGGATCCGAGTATTATACTGTGTAGATATACTATCTTTGTCTCAGTTGCATTTGTATTCGGTCGTAATACAAATGCGGGTATGTTTATACTGTTACGGGGTTATCCTGAAATTCGTTTCAGAATCGCTTTTGGAAGTTGCCAGTTTCTAGATTTCTATCACCCGTATTTGAAATTCGGTTAAATGCGGATTTATCTTTTCGTCACTAGGGTGAGTCATGAGGGTGAGTCATGCTTCTAGAAGTTTCTAGATGATGACTAGGATGGTGAAGTGTTCTTAGTTCATTGGTTGCATTTACTGAAAGGGTGACTAGGTTAGACGAATCATTCTTGCATTAATATTAATGCATGGTATTTATTTGACTCACCCATTCATTTATTGTTATGGTTACCCTCCTTGTTTCCTACACTCACCCACCCACCTCCATATAGTGGCCGGCCATTCTTGGTGATGGATGATGGTTGTTCATTTGAAGAAAATAGATTATGATAGTAGTTTAGGTTCATGGAAATTTGATATGCCAATTTCTTATTTACCCGATTCAAATGGCAACTTCATTAACCGTTCGTCCATAGCTTTGGATGTAAGGAGACAAAGTGTTCTACTCATTCTCTACATCAATCTCGGTCATCTCTTTTAGCAAACTTGATGATCGAGTTGCCTCGGTTCAGAGGCGGGAGCCCGTTTAAAGATCCGTCGACGTGGTGCCACCTGGACGAGAAGATTGGAGATTCAGGAGATCGGAGCAGCCACAACAAAGCGTGGGATGATGGTTGTGTAAGTCCACGTTGCGACCCCCGGTTCTTACGGGGAGGCGGAAACGGTATAAAATCAAAATTTTAACGCAAGAGGCAACATGGACTAAGCTGGGTCGGGATCTTTACCTAAACTAAAACTAGCATACTAAGCTAAAGATATTTAGCTACTCGGATGAAGATGGTTATACCTAAACTTGAACTCCTTCTCTTCAAGCTCCGATGGTGGTCGATGGCTCCTTCTCGTTGTCTCCGTACGCCGAAGATAGATCCACTTGAAAGCTCCAACCTTTAGCTCCTTCTTCGTTCTTTGAAGAAACTAGTTCACTTGGTTTGCCAAACCTAGTGAACTAGAATGAGTAGAGATGATTTAGAATGGGATTTTATCTATGGTTCTTGATTCTCAACTCATGAGACAAGAGAACCATAGATCAAGAGAGGGAGCAAGAGGTTGAGGGTGAGAGCAAGAGGAGAGCTCAAGAACAAGAGAGAGAATGAGCAAGAAAGAATGAGCAACCCTTTTGTCTTTCACCCTCTCATAATCCAAAGTGATCATAACTCATCATATCAAAAAAGTCTTATGTGATGGTTTGAAGCAACCATAAGCTTATCATGTCATGCACTCATTTTACTCAAATGAGCAAGCAAGAAAAAGTCTTTGGCATGAAATGATAACCATGGTTATCATGATGGTCAACTAGTCAAGCCTAGTCAACCGGTCAACAAGTCAACAAAAGTCAACAAGTCACCAAAGTCAACAAGTCAACAAAAGTCAACAAGTCAACAACCATATCACCATAACACTTAATTAATATAATAGTTAATCACATATCATATTCTCATTAGGGTTGAGCATAAAGTCAAAAAGTCAACGGTCAACTGTCAACAACCCTAATGAGAATCCGCTGCCTCTGCCTCCCTGTCAACTGTGCATACACACCCGCATCCGCGTTCCGAGGAACACGAATGCAAACTGGATAAATCCAATCCCATAAGGCACACTAGGATCTGGCTTAAACCAAAGCCCGCTAGTGTAAACTGTCCGGACACTGTACGTGCACAAGTGCACGGATGTGACCGAACCCTGTCGCAAAACCATGCGACCTGTCGCAATACCATGCGACCTCTGCTCTTTTGCCTAAAGGCGAAAAGCTTTCTGTGTGGGACTCTAAAGACTCGACACTACGCTGGCAGTGGGTTTAACCACAGACCGTAAGCGGCACTAGCTGTGCGTAACGGTCCCCAGGTAATGCCGACAAGAAGACGGACGAGGCGAAACCCATCTGAACTCCTACTGAGCCTGAGTGTGACATTCTCCGTACAGTCCGGTCTGTTCGTCTGATACATCGCATGGCGGGCCTAGGGGGCGGTAAACGTCAGTCCCCCAATAGCGGTACAAGTCGTGCCGGAGTGAAGCCCAATACACCCTGAGATAACACTGGAAACCTACCAGTATATCTCGTTTGCCCTGGCCAGGGACTACTCGTGTAATGGCTCTCCTAGACACAGCGCGATGTCAACCCCCAATACCGGGAGAGACGAATCCTGTCTAACCGTCACTGCCTCCAAGTGCTTCGGGACTGCACCCAACCACCACCAGTTTGCACGACTCCTTTGAGCCGTGGTAGGGTAGTGATCAAAGTACAGTGGGAACACACTCGAGGCGGAGTGACAGTGTCAAGTCAGCGGACTAAGCTGTACTCATGTCACCTGGGAACTGATAACTGACGATAGGTATAATACCAACTAGTCAGTTCCCGACGAGTCCTGTCCAGTGTACCCGTAACCTAACGAGCACCCGCATACTATCTCAAGTACGACGTACTGACGGCTGTGGGACTGACCGTCTCCCACACTGGGATGAGAAGCGCATGCGCTGGTCTACTCCGGAGTATCGATGCCCTGTCTCGATAGTCCTGCGACCAGGGACCTGAATCAGGATGTGCTTATAGATTACCCAGCCCCCACTAGTGTGACTGCCATCACAACGCTGGTAATCAAGCAAAGATCCTAAGGGCTCCACTAATGCGTATAAGTGATATACTGAAATAAACACAAGTACACATTGAAGTAGAAACAAACCAAGTAGCATACTACTATTTTGAGCAAGATTGTATATACAAGGTGAATATCCCAAGCATCCATTAAGTAATATACAAACTAGTATGATACAGTAATGGCCTCTAGGGCATATACACTAACAATCTCCCACTTGCACTAAGGCCATGTACTGGCGTATCGAAGACCTATCATCTCGATCAGCCGCTCGAACTGAGTCAGGGGCAGGGCCTTGGTGAATGGATCAGCAGTGTTATCTTCTGAAGCGACTCTCCGAACCTCGATCTCCTGGCGATCTACGATCTCCCTGATCAGGTGATACCGCCTCAAGATTTGCCTGGATCTCTGATGGGACCTGGGTTCCTTCGCTAAAGCTATAGCCCCATTGTTGTCGCAATACAGAGGTATTGGATCAACAATGGACGGAACCACCTGAAGTTCTTTCAAGAACTTCCTCATCCAGACAGCTTCTTTTGCGGCATCAGATGCAGCGATGTATTCCGCTTCCATCGTCGAGTCTGCAACGGTTTCTTGTTTGGAACTCTTCCAACACACCGCCCCTCCATTGAAGGTAAAGACAAAACCCGACATGGACTTGGAATCATCCTTGTCACTCTGGAAGCTGGAGTCAGCAAAGGCCTCGATCTGGAGGTCTTTTCCGCCATACACCAAGAACATCTCCTTAGTCCTTCTCAGGTACTTGAGAATGTTCTTTACCGCTATCCAGTGTTTCTCCCCAGGGTTTGACTGATACCGGCTTACCACACTCAGTGCATAAGCTACATCCGGTCTGGTACACAACATCGCATACATTACAGAGCCTACCGCAGAAGCGTAGGGTATAATAGACATGCGATCCCTCTCCAAATCAGTCTTGGGAGACATCTCTTTAGAGAGGGTGATCCCGTGACAAGCCGGTAGGTTACCGCGCTTGGAATCTTCCATACTGAATCTCTTCAGTATGGTGTCGATGTACCTGAACTGTGAAAGTCCTAATATCCTCTTGGATCTGTCACGGTAGATCCGGATACCCAGAATGTACGAGGCATCACCCAGGTCTTTCATGGAGAACCTGTGTGACAAGAACCCCTTGACAGATTGTAGCATAGGAATGTCATTTCCTATTAAGAGAATGTCATCCACGTATAAAACGAGGAATACTACAGTTCTCGCTACAAATCTACTATAGATGCATGGTTCATCTGGATTTTTGATAAAGCCAAATTCTTTGACCGTCTCATCAAAGCAGATGTTCCAACTCCGCGATGCCTGCTTTAGTCCATAGATGGACTTAAGCAACTTGCACACCTTTCCGCTGCTCCCACTCTGAATGAAACCCTCTGGCTGGTCCATATAGACACACTCCTCTAAATTTCCATTTAGAAAAGCTGTCTTTACGTCCATTTGCCAGATCTCATAATCGTGGAAGGCAGCAATGGCAAGAAGGATCCGAATGGATTTCAGCATGGCTACTGGAGAAAAGGTTTCGTCGTAGTCCAAGCCAGGTCTTTGACGAAAACCCTTTGCTACCAGCCTAGCTTTATAGGTCTCAACCTGTCCATCTACACCAATCTTCCTTTTGAAGATCCACTTGCATCCTACGGGTTTTACCCCGTCTGGAGCAATGTCCAACGTCCATACCTTGTTGGTGTACATGGACTCCATTTCGGTCCGCATTGCATCCAGCCATTTCACTGAGTCAACGCTCTGAACGGCCTGCTGGAAGCTAGTAGGCTCATCATAATCTATGATGCAATCCTCTCTATCCCCGTCTATGAGAAAACCGCAGAATCTCTCGGGCGGATGAGACTGCCTACTACTCCTGCGGAGCGGCGTAGGAATGTCCTGTTCTGTTGAACCCTCTGGTTCCACTAACCTTTCAGTAATAGTCTGTGGTTCTGGAATCTCTTCCAGTTCTACTGCGCTCCCACTATTTTCCTTTTCCAAGAACTGGTGTTCTAGGAAGTGGGCATTACGAGAAACAAGGACTTTTTGTTCCTCTGCGTAGTAGAAAAGATACCCCCTGGTGTTCTTTGGGTATCCCACAAACTTGCACAGTACTGAGCGTGCCTCGAGTTTGTCCGCATGCTGCTTTTTGACAAAAGCTGGACATCCCCAGATCTTCAGATATTGAAGATAGGGTTTCTTCCCACTCCACATTCCATATGGGGTGGTAGGCACAGTCTTAGTCGGAACTCGGTTCAAAAGGTATGCAGCTGATTCTAGCGCATACCCCCAGAATGATCGCGGTAACTCAGCGTTACTCATCATGGACCGCACCATATCCAATAGGGTGCGGTTCCGTCTCTCCGATACACCGTTATGTTGCGGGGTGTATGGAGGAGTAAGCTGAGAGAGAATTCCGTTCTCTTTTAAATAGTCCAGGAACTCGGCACTTAAGTATTCTCCACCTCGATCCGATCTTAGAATCTTAATACTTTTGCCGGTCTGTTTCTCTACTTCATTCTTATACTCCTGGAATTTTCCAAAGGCTTCGGACTTAAGTTTCATTAAGAAGACATAACCGTACCTTGAGAAGTCATCCGTAAAAGTAATGAAGTAAGAATGTCCGCTTCGGGCATGTGTAGACATTGGACCGCACACGTCACTGTGTACGAGTCCCAAGAGCTCGCTCGCTCTTTCTCCATGTCCAGTAAACGGAGTCTTTGTCATCTTTCCTTTGAGACAGGATTGACAAGTGGCATACGACTGATATTCGAACGCATTCAAATACCCTTCTGTATGTAACTTAGTCAACCTTCTCTAATTGATGTGACCCAATCTACAATGCCATAAGAAAGTCTGATTTATCTCTGGAGACTTTCTTTTGTGTGTATTCTGGACATTAAAAATCTGTGGTTGGTTTAACACGTATATACCATTACTCAGAGTACCTGACCCAATCAATACTTGATTAAGGTGAATGTTTACAACATTACTTACAAACGCAAATTCATAACCTTCTTTAGAAACTAAAGATACAGAAATGATATTACAAGTTGCGTTGGGTACAAAAAAGCAATTACGCAAAACCAAAACATGTCCATCTGACATTCCCAGGTGATAGTCCCCCACGGCTTTAGCATCCATGCTAGCTCCGTTTTCAACTCTGAGGGTCATGTCACCTGCTTTCAAAACACTACGGTTTCTCAACGCCTGCAAAGAATTACAGATATGAGATCCTGATCCGGTATCCAATACCCAGGAAGTAGAGTTTATTGAAAGACAGTTTTCAATAACATACACACCTGAAGCTGAAGCTGCAACCTGCTTCAATTCCTGTGTTCTGGCCTTCCAGGCCCTGCAATCATTCTTCCAGTGTCCTTTCTTATGACAATAGAAGCATTCTTCCTTATCCACAAGCTTCCCCGCTATCTTTGTTGCTTTACCTTTTCCCTTCGTATCCACTTTACTAACACCGCCCCTTGGTTTGGCGGGGGCCTTCTTCTTCTTTCCCTTGGCTTTCGCCTTGGACCTAGAAGAAGATGATCCTCCTACAAACAAAGTGGATGTTTCCCTACCTTTCTGTAGGGTGCCCTCTGCGCTCCTCAGCATGTTGAGGAGCTCTGAAAGTTCAACCTCTTTTTCCTGTAGGTTGAAGTTCAGTATAAACTGGGCGTAAGTGGAAGGAAGGGACTGGAGAACTATATCCGTATATAGCTCACTCTCCAATGTGATCCCTAGGTCAGCGAGCTCCTCAATGAAGCCGATCATCTTTAGCACGTGCTCGGCTACTGATGACCCGACGGCCATTCTTGTCGAGAATAACTTTTTCGACGCTTCGTATCTTGCGATACGTGATTGCTCTCCATACAGTTCTTTTGTATGGAGCAATATGGACTCCATGTCCATATTCTCATGCCTCCTCTGATGTTCGTTGTCCATCGAGGCAAGCAGGAGGCACTTGGCCTTCGCGCTATCAATCTCCCAAGTCTTGCGGATTTCCTTATCCGCGACACTGGAAGTTGGACCAGGGACAGGGGGAGCTTTGGTGGTAAGAAGATACCCCAGCTTGTCATAAGTGATTGCTATCTTGACATTCCTGAGCCAATCTTTGTAGTTTGGCCCTGTCAGTTTGTTTTTATCTAGGAGTAACTTAAGTCCAGTCATGTTGATTGGTCGCTGCAATTAGGAGAGAGAAGAAGAAACACTCAGCATGATGCTCTTGCAAGTTTAGAGTGGTTTTTAGTTTGTCTAAACAGGATGGCTCCCACTGTTTCTCGAATCCCTCCTCAAACCATAAAGGAAGAATTAGTCACGATCAATCCCACCGTACAATACTTGCTTAACCGTTCAGCCAGGCCGGTGTCGGTACTTCGAGGGAGGTTTTCCAACGCTTTCGCGAAGTTCCTTAATTAAAGAACCTCTTTTCCCTGGGGGCGTAGCCCCGCTAACACCTTTCTAGGCACCTACTAGGTTTATAGTATTGATCGTTAAGTGAGAAATTTCCCGAGGAGTAGCATATACTCACAGTAGGATCGGGATCCAAATATCATCGCGTGACGAAACTGAAGGAATCCTACCAGAATCATCACACTCCAAATGCTATGCAAATCTAGCAAGTTTCAGTACTTATGAAACTCCCGATGTGGATTTTTGCCCCATGCTCTTATGACCTTGGCGTGAGGTCAAAATGTCATAAGTCACATGTCAAGTTCGTCCCATCATTATCCAGGTTAATTTGAATCCACCCGTACATACCCTTGACGTAGGCCAAAATGGCAGTACGACTGTCTCAAACCAACGCATTCTATCTATGCAACAGATAAATATCCGGCAGCTACCAATCACTATGCCTTGGCGTGAGGTCAAAATACATAGCTTGAATACTACCGAATATTTAACTGAAATGATGGAGGGCTACGGATGGTTTTGGCAAAACCGTGAACGTAGTGAACTTGATTTGGTCGATGGAACGAGATAGCTTTTAAATGGAGTGGCTCAAACTCCGTATTTTAAAAGTTTGTTTTGAAAAGAACCGAGTGGTTTTTCGAAAGTGTTCCAACGACTTTAACTTGGTTTATTATCTTGCATTAGTTCTTTTAATGCGTGATATTCTTGCATTAGTTCTTTTAATGTGTCCCATCATTTAATCCTACCATTGCAGAAAACAACCAAAATATGACGTACGCTTATGCCATTCGCATTCGCCACGGGGCCCCGTCATTACCCGTTAGGTTACTTAACTAACGACAGAGCGGGGGCTGGGCTAGCGCGTCTGTAAAACATAAGCAACGCCTAAATAATATCATATATAGATATACTGCAATGATAAACATTTCAGATCACAGATAAATACATTGGATATACTAGGAATCTGTAATTTGTACGAGCCTGTAACAAAAACAGATTACACGGTCGCGGTGAATAGCCAAAACCCCACCCAAGACCCCTACGGGTGCGGCAAACTACCCGCCAAGTACCCGAAGCGTAGCAACCTCCCTCATCTCCATGAGTAGGCCACTCGACACTTCGGCATACCCGGTAGTTTGTGCACCCCTCCATGGGTCTATCCTAGGAGCAAAAACAGTAAAAAGAAATTATACAATGACGGCTACAACCCCGACCCGGTTGTGCGGCCATACAAATAATTATTACATCAATTTACAAATTTACATGAATTGCAAGAAAAGAAAACTCTCGTCTCACAACCCCCGGCTATTCACCCGCGACAATCCAACATATTTATATACACATTCCAGCACATTACAGATCATGTATAACCCCGACCAATCGACTTATAGCGATTAGCCGACGTTCAATACATGCAAACATCACAGATATAACCATCATAGTCAAAGTGCAGTGAAGTTCGGAAAAATACGGAATTATAGGGCCCCAAAAGGAAATTTCTTTTCTGGAAAATCTGGGCACATATAATATATTTCAAAAATCCCAAAACCAACACAGACACACACTGCACGAAAAACGATGCACAGAAGACGACAAAGCGCTGCGGTTCCGCGGCGGATGCCTAGATCGCGCGGCGGAAGGGCGGCGGTTTGGACGAATTACTGTATCGTTTTTCTTGGGTGTTCACACAAAACGCTGAGCCGAATTTACAGGTGTAAAGTTTTTCATTTTGAGCCAAAAAAAATTCAACAGAAACTCAGTTTTTGTAAAAGTTTGGTTTTTGGATTTTTCCGGTTCCGAACTTCGTTACACTTCACTACCAAGCTAGTTTAAGTTTAGTTAGTCTCTGATACCACTGTAAGTCCACGTTGCGACCCCCGGTTCTTACGGGGAGGCGGAAACGGTATAAAATCAAAATTTTAACGCAAGAGGCAACATGGACTAAGCTGGGTCGGGATCTTTACCTAAACTAAAACTAGCATACTAAGCTAAAGATATTTAGCTACTCGGATGAAGATGGTTATACCTAAACTTGAACTCCTTCTCTTCAAGCTCCGATGGTGGTCGATGGCTCCTTCTCGTTGTCTCCGTACGCCGAAGATAGATCCACTTGAAAGCTCCAACCTTTAGCTCCTTCTTCGTTCTTTGAAGAAACTAGTTCACTTGGTTTGCCAAACCTAGTGAACTAGAATGAGTAGAGATGATTTAGAATGGGATTTTATCTATGGTTCTTGATTCTCAACTCATGAGACAAGAGAACCATAGATCAAGAGAGGGAGCAAGAGGTTGAGGGTGAGAGCAAGAGGAGAGCTCAAGAACAAGAGAGAGAATGAGCAAGAAAGAATGAGCAACCCTTTTGTCTTTCACCCTCTCATAATCCAAAGTGATCATAACTCATCATATCAAAAAAGTCTTATGTGATGGTTTGAAGCAACCATAATCTTATCATGTCATGCACTCATTTTACTCAAATGAGCAAGCAAGAAAAAGTCTTTGGCATGAAATGATAACCATGGTTATCATGATGGTCAACTAGTCAAGCCTAGTCAACCGGTCAACAAGTCAACAAAAGTCAACAAGTCACCAAAGTCAACAAGTCAACAAAAGTCAACAAGTCAACAACCATATCACCATAACACTTAATTAATATAATAGTTAATCACATATCATATTCTCATTAGGGTTGAGCATAAAGTCAAAAAGTCAACGGTCAACTGTCAACAACCCTAATGAGAATCCGCTGCCTCTGCCTCCCTGTCAACTGTGCATACACACCCGCATCCGCGTTCCGAGGAACACGAATGCAAACTGGATAAATCCAATCCCATAAGGCACACTAGGATCTGGCTTAAACCAAAGCCCGCTAGTGTAAACTGTCCGGACACTGTACGTGCACAAGTGCACGGATGTGACCGAACCCTGTCGCAAAACCATGCGACCTGTCGCAATACCATGCGACCTCTACTCTTTTGCCTAAAGGCGAAAAGCTTTCTGTGTGGGACTCTAAAGACTCGACACTACGCTGGCAGTGGGTTTAACCACAGACCGCAAGCGGCACTAGCTGTGCGTAACGGTCCCCAGGTAATGCCGACAAGAAGACGGACGAGGCGAAACCCATCTGAACTCCTACTGAGCCTGAGTGTGACATTCTCCGTACAGTCCGGTCTGTTCGTCTGATACATCGCATGGCGGGCCTAGGGGGCGGTAAACGTCAGTCCCCCAATAGCGGTACAAGTCGTGCCGGAGTGAAGCCCAATACACGCTGAGATAACACTGGAAACCTACCAGTATATCTCGTTTGCCCTGGCCAGGGACTACTCGTGTAATGGCTCTCCTAGACACAGCGCGATGTCAACCCCCAATACCGGGAGAGACGAATCCTGTCTAACCGTCACTGCCTCCAAGTGCTTCGGGACTGCACCCAACCACCACCTGTTTGCACGACTCCTTTGAGCCGTGGTAGGGTAGTGATCAAAGTACAGTGGGAACACACTCGAGGCGGAGTGACAGTGTCAAGTCAGCGGACTAAGCTGTACTCATGTCACCTGGGAACTGATAACTGACGATAGGTATAATACCAACTAGTCAGTTCCCGACGAGTCCTGTCCAGTGTACCCGTAACCTAACGAGCACCCGCATACTATCTCAAGTACGACGTACTGACGGCTGTGGGATAGACCGTCTTCCACACTGGGATGAGAAGCGCATGCGCTGGTCTACTCCGGAGTATCGATGCCCTGTCTCGATAGTCCTGCGACCAGGGACCTGAATAAGGATGTGCTTATAGATTACCCAGCCCCCACTAGTGTGACTGCCATCACAACGCTGGTAATCAAGCAAAGATCCTAAGGGCTCCACTAATGCGTATAAGTGATATACTGAAATAAACACAAGTACACATTGAAGTAGAAACAAACCAAGTAGCATACTACTATTTTGAGCAAGATTGTATATACAAGGTGAATATCCCAAGCATCCATTAAGTAATATACAAACTAGTATGATACAGTAATGGCCTCTAGGGCATATACACTAACAGGTTGAAGACCGAAGGACTCGAAACATTCGGTATAACATTTCTACCCATTTTGTAGTTTGTTAGTTTAGCTTTAATGGCAGATCCGGGTTATACTATGCGATGGCGCCACTTGTAAAAGTTTTTGTTCCGCATTTGGCGTCTGTTAGACGGCCGGGGCGCTACCGTGTACTTACAACTATCCCATGGCGAAAGTCAAAATACATACCTTGAATACTAGTGAATATCCAACTGAAATGACGGAGGGCTACTAATGGTTTTGGCGAAACCGTGAACGTAGTGAACTTGATATAATTGAAGGAACCTGATTGCTTTTAAAAGGAGCGGTTTAAGCTCCGCATTTTAAACGTTTTGCTGTTTTGAAAAAACAGAGTGGTTTTGCAATTGTTCCAACGATTTAACTTTGGTTTGTTTGCTTAGCATTAATGTAATGCAGTCCCATCAAATAACCTACCATTGTTGAAAACAACGAAAATATAACGTACGCTTATACCATCCGCATTTGCCACGGGGCCCCGTCGTCACCCGTTAGGTTACTTAACTAATGACAGAGCGGGGGCTGGACTAGCGCGGATGCAAAACATAAGCAACATCTACTAGATATCATATATAGATATATACATTCATCAGATGCAGTGATAGGCATTCCAGATCACAGATAAACACATTGGATATAGTAGGAATTCCATGTTTCGTTTAAGCCTGTAAGGAAAGACGGAGTCCACGGTCATGATGAAAAGCCAAACCCCACCTTGACCCCTACGGGTGCGGAAAACTACACTCCAAATACCCGAAGTGAAGCAACCTCCCTCAACAAAATGTGTAGGCCACACGACACTTCCAATTACCCGGTATTCTGTGCAGCCCATCCCGTGTCTATCCTACGAGCAGAAAACAGTAAAAGAAATAATACAACGGTGGTTACAATCTCAACCCGGATGTGCCACGCAAAAATAATATTAGATCACTTTACAAATTTTACATCGAATGAAAGAATGAAAACCCTCATCTCACATCCCCGGCTATTCATCCACGACGATCCAACAAGTTCATATTCAGAAACCAATATAATCATCACAGAAAAGTGCAACCCCTAACTAACCGACATATAGAAATTAGCGGATGTTTACGAACACATTTATTATTACTGAAGTACCAATTTGCCAAGTACAATAAAAATTCGACCGAAACATATTTCCCGTAACTACCCCAAATGCAAAACCAACATTCAAAAACATACTGGGTAGAAACCAAATATTTCAGAAAATAAAACACCAAAATTAAGAAATAACAGAAGAAAGATGAGTTGAATCGGCCTTGACTCGGCAGCAACTCAGCCGCAGAAAGGTCCATTCTGCGGCGGTTCCACGGTCGTCTCGACGATTCAGTGGCTCAATTTTCTTATGATAACTTAGAAAACCCTGCATATATTTTTCATGGCATTGAAATAATTTTCAAGAAAGTTTTAAAAATCGACAGAAAATAGGGTTTTCGGCGTTTAGTTTTCCGGTTTTTCCGACGATCAAAATTCTAATACTTGCAATCAAGTTAGAAATGGTTTAGTTGGCTCTGATACCACTGTAAGTCAACGTCACAAACACCACGGATTTGCGGGGAGGCTGAACGGGTAAAAAATGATTTTTACAACAAGGTAACATCGACTTGAACTTCAGGATCTTAGCTAAACCATAACTAACATAGTAACTAGGGTTTTATCTACCATGTAAGAAGATTATACCTAAAGTTTCAAGACCTTCTTGTCTTCTCAATATCCTCCTTCACCACGCGAGCTCCTTGGAGTGGAAATGGATAGCACCTCCTCGTCGGCTTCTCGAAATCGTAAAAGATCCATCCGAGAGTTCCAACCTTGAGCTAAACCTCCAAGTTGAGGCAACTAGATCACTTGGCTTGCTAAACTAAGTAACCTAGAATGAGTAGAGTATGATTTTGGGTAGCTTAGTCTCATAAACCCTTGATTCTCAACACATAAGACACTAGGGTTTTTGAGAGGAAGAAAGAGCGAGTGAACTTGAGAAAAGAGAAATGTTATTGATGAAAATGATAATAGAAAATGGAATTGCTAGCTTGACATGACCACAAGCATGGCACAACAAAAAATCCAGTTCACAAAAATATCTAGGTCACAAAAATATCTTACAAAAATATCTAAGTCCAAAGTCAATCCAAGTCAAGTAGTCAACCCAAGTAGCCATGCCACAATTTATCATTTACCAAAAGTAACAAATACTTTTCTCCACCACATATTTGTTTTAATCAAGTCAATGGTCAAAACCCTAATTAGGTGTCTCCTTCTATACCCCTCTCATCCGTATATACATACCCGCATCCGTGTTCCGAAAAACATGAATACGATGAGACGAAACTTATCCAATAATCAAATACTAGGATCCGGATTAAACCAAAGCCCACTAGTATTGTCCGCTCGAACATCACACACGCACAAGTACACGTATGTGATCAAACCCTGTCGTAAAACCATACGACCTCTACTTCATTTCACCCGAAGCTGGGAAACCCTCTGTGTGGGACTCTAAAGACTCAACAGTACTCTGACAGTGGGTTTAATCATAAGCACGTCAGCGGTACTAGCTACACGTAATGGCTACCCAGCTATCTGTCAATAAGAAGGCCGGCGAGCAAGCTCATCCAAACTCCTACTGTGCCTGTCTGTGGCAATCTCCGTATTGTCCGGTCTGTTCGTCTAAGAGTGTCGCATCTCGATCCTAAGGGAGGCAAGCGTTAGACCCCTAATAGTGTAATAAGTCGTGTCGAAGTGCGGCCAAAAAGACCCTAAGAAACTACTGGACTACCTACCAGGAAATCTCACTTGCCCTGGCTAGGGACATTGTGTAATGGCTTTCCGAACATAGCGCGACATCAACCCCCAATACTGGGAGAGACGAATCCTATCTAACCGCCACTGCCTCCAAGTATTTCGGGACTTCACCCAACTATTGCATGACTCAATAGATCCGTCGTAGGGGAGAAATCTAACAACAGTGGGAACACACTTGAGACGAAGTAACAGTGCCAAGTCAACGGACGAAGTTGTACTCATGTCACCTGGGAACTGCTACCTGACGATAGGTATAGTTCCAACCAACAGTACCCCATGAGTCCGTCCAGTGTAACTCATAACCAAATGAGCACCTGCATACTATCTCCAGTACGACGTACTAATGGCTGTGGGACAGACCATCTCCCCAGCTGTGATGAAAAGCGTACACACTAGTCTACTCTGGAGTATCGATGCCCTGTCTCGATAATCCTACGACTAGGGACCTATATAAGGATGTGCTTGTAGACGACCTAGCCCCCACTAGTGTGACTGCCATCACAACGCTGGTATTCAAGCAATAATCCTAATGGCTCTATAAATATTTATTAACGATATGTTAAAAGAAACATATACACATATTAAGATAGAAATAAAGCAAGTAGCATACCACAATATCGAGAAAGATTGTCATAAATCCGTACATATATCTCATGCTTCCAAAATGTAATATACGAACTTGTACTATACAATGGCCTCTAGGTCATATCACAATAACAAGGTTTCCCTCGTTCAGGCGAAACGATGTAGTGCCAGTATTGGATACGTGCAGGGTCTCGATCGATTGATGTACTTTGTACTTGGACTTTTGATCGGACAGTTGGTAATACTAGTCGGTTCAGGTTTGAGCCGGATTATTAAATCAGGTATTGATTTTATAGTTTACATATATGTATTTCGATATGTATATTCTAGTATTACGTTCTTCGTGTTATTCTATCTCTTTGGTCATTCGTGTTTTTATCCGAATGCAGGTATGTATATACAGCTAACAGTAATCTATATTTTATTACAGATTACAATCTAGAAGATAGACGCCTCATCATGGAATTTTCCATTTATTGATAATTGGAAATGAGGTGGAAATTAAGGATAGTGAGGAATGGTGAATGGCATGGCTTCAATTGTTCACAAATGAATTGTCACGGCCGAAATGTGGCACGCGACCGGCACTTAAATCACGTGACATTTAAAAATATCGATGCGGTTCAAGTAAGCTAAAACCCGGAATCTAAACCTTTTTGAAAATATTGGAGGTGAATTTAAAATAGTCATCAGATGGAATCAGTTTAATTAACATTTAAATTTAACTAAGTATGTTTGAGAAGCATCTATGACGTTTTGAAAATCTAACAAAACCTCCTTTGATAGTTTTATATAAAAACCCGATACAACTACCACAATAAAATAGCATCATAAAGGGAGCAAGTTTTCCCGTCCAAAAGACGGAACAACCAAACAACCATATCAGAAGTCGACTCTAAAGAGTGCGACATCACCAAATATAAATTCTAAGTCTCGCTTCTTAGTCCATAATATACCATTTCTAAGTTGATGGAGTATCCACTAGATACAAGAATATATATAAATAATCATGAGTGAGTATGATACAATAATAAACTACTTATCAATCAATTCCCGAAAAGAATGTGTGCCCAAGCAGCTGATAATCCAAGCGGTAAACCTGCAAGAAACTGTGGCACAACGTGGATGAGTTGCCATTTCAGTGAATAAAAGTACATCTAAAGGTAGAAATCGAAATGCATGACGATACCTAGGTCATAAGTATAGTCCTATCATAATCTGTACCAATATACTATATGATATGCATATGTGTAATACTAACTATCATGCAATCCCAAGTATAATATCTCAATGTCATATGAGTCAAAATCATGAATCTATAATCCGTATTGGAATTCCCTTTTTGTCTATGAATGTTTGTACAAATATATGCAGGTACAGTTCCCCCGGATCAGTCCTGGTTGAATCCAATAATTAATATCTAACTGTATACCTCATGATAATGATCATATCAATATATATATATTGATGTCCAGCATTGACATCGAAATCCGAAACCTCTCGTGTCCATCATCGACACGTAAATACAGATACCGTCGACACCATCTCAACAGATGATCGCCACCCGATATCCTGGCTACGATCAATAGCCCCTAAATATCTGCCGTGCCCAATCAAACCCCGGTCAGTAGCCCCTGAATATCTTCCGTGCCCAATCAAACCCCGGTCAGTATCCCCTGGATATCTGCCGTGCTCATTCGAACCCCGGTCAGTATCCCTTGGATATCTGCCGTGTTCATTTCTATCTCCGGAATCGAGTTCCCTCGTTAGGCTCCCGGCCTATAATGCGGCTATCTTGCCCCTCGGTCTCGAACCGGGTCCACCATATATCCGACTGTATAGCTTCCCCACTCAGTCTGGATAATAACAAGACCGAAGCCGTATAGCTCCCCCATTCGGGTCGGAATCAGAATCAGAAAACACAAAACTAATGGTGGAAGTTTAACTCATCATATCAAAATATCAAGTAAGGATTAAGAATACTTGCAAAGATTATATTGATGATATGTTATATATATACATATATAACAGTGTCCCATACCACCGATATATATCATCAGGAGTAAAATACCAAGAAGATCCAAGGAAATCAAATACAACATCTATAGTACTAATATTTGCAATCTACAACAGGAATAAGAAAAGGCAAAGTAATTATATCACATAAGCATAGATTTCAATTCTACTGTGTCATGGCATTATTAATGAAGTGTAGTGTAGCATGCGCGTCTGTGCTCGTACATGGCAATCATTAGTATTTGTGCAGTGTTCTACGGTGTAACAACCTATTTATTATAGTACATATATAACAGTACGGTTCTACAGTGACATGGCAGTACCAATGAGGTGTAGTGTGCTATATATTTACGTGCTTGAGCAGCATGGTAATCATTGGTATTTGTGCAGTGTTCTAACAGAGTGTGTGTAACGCAAAAACGTATAATATTGATAACATAATGCAAACATGTACAGTAATCTAAATGTAACTATTGTAATTACTTGGTATGAGCTATAGCATTATCTTTAAAAATGATCGAAACGTTAAATTTGAAATAAGGAAGCTGCCCTAGATTTAAAATAGATATCCGTTTTAGAAACTGGCATGCATCCTAGTATTTAAAAGACAAACGAATCGTAGTTTTTAACAGAATATAGCTCACACAAGTATTACATCCTAAAACAGAATATAATCTAACTCTACGAGTCAAAGGATAAATTGGACGTTATTCGACATACAAAGTTCATTATTTCGAATACGTATCAACCCTTGTATTATATCTCATCATATAACTATATCCATATCATCTCAGTTACGGCATGATCCTTCATACAAATCCATCAAACTATATCCATATCGTACGGACCAAATATCACGTATATCTAATTTAAAACTACTTATGAAACTTTATGCAAATGAAGGTCATAAAAGATCCAATACTATATCAATATTTTGAAGAAAAGTTAAACATAACTAGATATCATAATAATAGTTATAAGGTTGCGGAGGTGCTATACGTCATCCACCCGACTTCTCCCGTAGATGTAAATCTACTCACCAACTTAAAAGCTTGCTGAATCCACCCTGCATCCACCCTGCTATATCGCCAAATCCGTGTCGGAATCCTTGAATCGTACCTATATTCGTATTTAAATCGCATTGATGTAAATATCATATCGTAAACCGAACAACAGGCGAAATGCCCGTAGGTTAGAACCTACAACAAACTTAACTCAAAAACGAAAACATAATTCTGTTGTTAACGTATAAACGTCAACGGTTCAGCCGCAACACCAAAATACGAAAACTCCGTATCGTAAATATCTGAATTTTGATAAAACCATTACTAAAAAATTCTCAGATTTTACTGTGTAAGTATTTAGATAACTTAAACAATACTAGAGAGCAAAATTTAGTCAAATTAGACCATAGAAGAAAAACCAACACAATAGGACATCATGGGGCCGGCGTCGCCGGATTTGGGGTTGGTCTCGCTGGATCAAACAAGGAGTTTGGGGCTCTGGTTTCAAGTATTGTCTCTTATTTGGCTCATTATACTTTTGGTCTTGCTAGTTTTTCTAGTGATTATACTTATTAGTTCCAGATTTATTTACAGTGAATTAGATAACATAAAACCTAGTTTATGATACTGTACCACTAAACATGCGATGTGATGATATCATGAGTTACTGAACATTAAGTTAATTTGAGCTAACCCTTCCCTAGTCATGCTATATAAAAACGGAACTCATGGTACGATATATCCGTGTCGTATCTAAGAATCTTAACCGCAAAACAAATAGTGGCCATAGCGCGTACGGAAAGCTGTCTTCGGTATATCCTCATGTCGAACTCGTAGCTGATGGTATCCTAATCGCAAGTCGATCCTTAAGAAATATCCCTCACCCTGAAGCTGGTCGAACAAATCATCAATGCGTGGCAAGGGATATCTGTTTCGCACGGTAACTTTGTTCAGCTGGTGGCAGTCGATACACAAACGCAAACTGCCGTCCTTCTTCTTGACAAATAGGACTGGAGCACCCTAAGGAGAAACACTGGGTCGAATAAGGCCCTTATCCAGCAAATCTTGCAGCTGAACCTTCAACTCTCTAAGCTCCGTCGGGGCCATCCGATAAGGCTGTATAGAAATAGGCCCCGAGCCGGGAATCAAATCAATACAGAACTCAACATCGCATTCAGGCGGTAGTACAGGCAGCTCATCAGGGAAAACATTGGGGAACTTGCATACAATCGGATCCTGGTCCAATGGAACATCTGTAGCTCTAGTATTGCAAACATAGGCTAGAAATCCCCGACATCCCTTCCTCAACAGCTGACCAGCGCGAAGAGACGAAATCAATATGTGAGGGGCGGCACCACGGTCCCTCTGCACCACAAAAGTCGGCTCGCCGGGAAAACAAAATCTAACTGTCTTCTCACGGCAGTCCACAGACGCATAGCACGTGGCTAACCAATCCATGCCTAAAAGAACGTCGAAGTCCAACATCTCAAGAAGGATAAGGTCGACAGGCAGCTCTCTCTCGCCAATACGGACAATACTGGATCGGAACACATGCCTAGCAATAAATGACTCTCCCACAGGAGTGGTCACAACAAGCGGCTGATCAAGCAAACCGGACTCCCTACCCAAACTCGGCACGAAGTGTGTGGAAACGTACGAGTGCGTGGATCCGGGATCAAACAACACATGTGCATCGACAGAACATGCAGATAGGGCACCTGTCACAACAGCATTTGATGCCTGTGCATCCTGCCGTGTCAACGCAAATACTCGGGCCTGACCTCCACCAATAGCAGGCTGACCTTGGCCTCGGCCTGTGCCTCCTCGTCCTCTCTGGATAGGTCCGCCGCGTCCACGGCCTCTGGGTGCACCTAACTTGCGTGGAGCATCGCCAGTGGCAGGAAGTAGAGCTCTCTGTGGAAGGGGTGGTGATGGTGGTAGGGTCACATATGGAACTATCGCCTCTCCCTATCGTCTCACCGGACAGTCTCTGACACGATGGTGCGGACTCCCGCACCCATAACATCATGGCGATGGCTGCTATCTCCGTGGATATGAACCATACAGTTGACCTCGTCCAACCTCCCTGCCGTCTCTATCTCTCTGAAAGAATCTGTCTTGCTGCTTCTGATCTGGCATACTGGTATGAATCCTCTTCGGCCCAGAAACAGTCGAAGTCACTGAAAAACGTGCCTCTATCCGCAACGCCGTATCCATAGCAGCTGAATAAGTGTCGAAGTGCTGGGCGCCAATGGCAAGAAATAGCTGTGCATCTAGTCCCTGTATGAACCTCTTCACTCTCTTCTCTTCGGTATCCACCAAATACGGAGCATATCTGGATAACTGCGTGAACTGGATGTATACTCAGACACCGCCATCCCTGGGGTCTTGATCAAGGCCTCAAAACTACGAGCTCTTGCGTCACGAATGCTCTCCGGAAGGAAACGGGCTAAAAATACCGCTGTGAACTCGGCCCAAATCATAGGGGGTAGACCTGCAGCTTGACCTCTCAAGACTGACTCCCACCATGTCTGCGCGAGGCCCTCTAGACGGAAACTCGCAAGCTCCATCCATCGATCATCAGAACATCTCAGCGAACGGCAAATCCTGGCTAAACTGTCAAAGAATGTTTGTGGATCCTCTGCTGCATCGGTGCCCGTGAAGACTAGATGTCTCAACCTCATGAAATCCTCCGGCGATACTGGGATAGCCACGGTAGTAGTAGTAGGTGCAACTGTCTAGGAAGCAGGTATCATGGTAGTCTGGGATGTGGTAGGTACGTCCTCCATC
Organism: Agapanthus africanus; assembly: GCA_030015575.1. Taxonomy (NCBI): domain Eukaryota; kingdom Viridiplantae; phylum Streptophyta; class Magnoliopsida; order Asparagales; family Amaryllidaceae; genus Agapanthus; species Agapanthus africanus. The sequence goes on along the minus strand of CM057340.1, from coordinate 440,988,886 downwards.
CTCGGTGCATGACTGGCCGCTACTAAGGATCCCACCATCTGTCGCAACTCCTGCATACCTCCCATCATCTGTAGTAGCTCCTCCATACCAGACTCAAGCCTATCCATGCGGCCGGGGGAGGACGGATCGGTCTGTCCCTGCGGCGTAGGCATACCACCCTGCTCGGTCCTCGTCACGGACGAGCCTGCTCGGATCTCATCTAGTGCGGCGCCCTCTGCGCTCTCGTAGCCCTCTGCGGCATAGTGACCGATACAGGAAACATGACAATAAGAACGGTGCAATAGAATCATGGGATACACGGAATTGAAGAAGGAATTTGAAGCAAGTATATCCTAGAGTCACCTTGGCGGAGTACCGTATCGCGAGTATGCCGTGGACATACGCACGCTATGCTAACTGCTTAAGTCACTTACTCCATCTACTAACGGTCATCCTACACTCTGAAAGGTAAAACCTATCGCTCTGATACCAACTTTGTCACGACCCGCAGGGTACGGAACGTGACCGGCACTTAAGTTATGAAACGTCTCAAGGCATCCGTAAAATAAGTAAGCCAAAGCCCAGAAAACAAAACCTGTTTTAAAGAATAGAGTGAAGGAAGAACTAATTTATTTAAAGCACTTTATTCCATTAAATCACATCAAGTCCTTTTAAAAACAACTTTCCTTTTTCCAAAAATTCCGGCAGAGTCTCCTTTGTAAACTAGGACCACAAATGGGTACAAACAGGAATATAAATGAATAACATGTAATATGGCATCCCCAAGCGGGAGCTAGCTCTTCGCCTCAAGGCGGTCACAAATCCCACGCAATTTAAAACAACACTGTACATAAATAAGCATGGAAAGCACAAGTAAAATAACATGTCGACTCAAGTGAGCTCGACCCCAAATAACATAAAATCCACAAGTCTCATAGCCTCGTTTCTAGGTCAATATACAATAATCCAAATAACTGGCAGAGCTGAAATAGTAGATGGAGTACTCTAGATACAATGAATATATAAGGTGGTACAAAATGATAACATAACCCACCTATGAGCAAAAGCCTCGAGTCTAGGCAAAAAGGGAAAAAGAAGCTAATGTGTCCGCCGCTACAGTACGACGGAGCGGACCTGCAGAAAAGCTGTGGCACAACGAGGGTGAGTTGCCAACTCGTGAGTAATAAATAACATTTACAAAGGCTATCGTATGCTTGCACACAAGTATCGTAGCATCTCTAAAAAAGATATGGCAGGGTATACTAGCAGGTATGTATGCAGCCTGAATGTACTAGCAGGTATGAATGCAACATGAATCAACTAGCAGGTATGTATGTCACATAAATCAACTCATGATCTTACATGTAAATATAAGAATCATTCTTTCTTTTTGAAACTCTTTTTAAATATCAGCATAATACCCTTAGAATCAACAAGAATCCGTGTCCAGCAACGACACCTCAAAACTGTTTCAGACCTCATATATCCGTGTCATAGTATCTCTGGCCTCAGCCATCCGGCTGACCCATCTCAAATATCAATATCTCATCATCCCGTGGCCCCGGTCGGTATCCACTGGATATCCGCCGTGCCAAATGAAGTCACCGGTAGGTAATCCATCCCCTGCCAGGCTCAACGCAATCTCCTGCGATCTTCTTGCCCTGGAGTACCTTACCGGGCCCACCATGTACCCGAGACGGTTTATCCACCTCCTCGAAATGGGTCTCGAAAACCACAGCAAACTCATGGTGGACGACACTTTACATCACTAGAAAACCGCAACTTTTCATATTTTAAAAGATAATAAGTTTGTAAATCTTGCGGCTTTCCCCCGAAATCCAGAAATATCATAAAATCTCCAGAAACCATCATGGGTGCATATGTCAATGATAATGAATGCATATGGTATCAATGTTCAAGTTGCAATGTATGATTAATAAATAGGCATCAACAAATGATATAATGATGTATTTGCACATGAATAGCAATTCTATGATTTTATTTTAAAGATTTATTGTAATAGTACAGGTCTAAGCATCAATTATTAACATGTTTCAGATTATGAGTTATCTAGTGTCGTGACATGGCAATTACCAGGGCGTGTGTGCACACGTGAATAGTGCCCGTGCTGCATATAAAAAACCCTGGTAATGGTGCATGTGTCCTACAGAGTGAGTTCGCACAAGCAGGTACAACATATAGATCCTGATTGTAGCAAATATCATGCAAGTATTATGATTTCTAATGTCACAAGCAATTTTTAAGTTTACTAAATCTATCGGGCGACTTGCGCCATCAAAACGATCTTCCCCCGTAGATGTTATATCTACTCATCCATGATCCCGTGCTAGTTGTGTCCGACCACCTACTTTTCTTTCTCCGCAGCGCTCAAAGTCTCCGCCGGTGAACCTAGAATTTACAAAAGTCACACACATAAGGCAAATCCTGCAAAAATACGATATATCGATAAAAAGGATAACGCGTGTGTGAAACTAAACACGCGTACACTCGATGCGTCGCGACGTGCGTAAACTCACCAGAACTACTCGGACACGCTGTGTCGCACAGCGCACCAAAGAACCATGTGGATAACACACGTGTCGCACAAGTTTAAAACGTCGATAAATGGTTTTAGGCTCCAGATTTTGACTCTGGTCCCAACACAAAAAGTTACAGATACCAAAAACCCTAGCTACCCAGCATAAACCTACACACCAAAACGAAACACCCCACCCCCATTATGGCCGCAATTTGCGGCCAGATCGAATATATCTACGGCCAAGAGTGGGAGATGGGTCCCCGTGCCTTGTGTGTGAGTGTCTGACATGGTCACTGTGCTACGGTCTTCTCAATTTTTACCTGAACGGCTCGGGTCAAAAGCAGATTCCAGAAAGGCTTAAAAATCCATAAAAACGCCAAATTACACAGACTCAAAACTTTTCAGGTATATCTATGAAATCTGGGGCAAATCTATGGTTAACGGGTCTCAACAGCACCGAATTAGGTTATACTAACAATCCAAACCATCACTTTGCCACTCTCACTCAAATTTACCCTAAACTAGCACTAATTCACATAATAACGCTAAACTAAACTAAATAACCATAACTTTGCAAGATAGAAGTTGGGTTAAGGGGTTATACCTCTAGAGATCCTAGATGAATGAGAAGAGAAGAAGGAGAATTGTGTTGTTGCTGCTGAAGTGCTGCTGCTGTGCTGCTGCTGCTGCTCCAAGTGATGTTGTTGCTGCTGCAGTTCTTGGCTGATGTTGTTGCTATTTGTATGTTCTGTTGTTGCAGCAGCAGCTGAAGTGTTGGTTGTTGTTGGTGTGGGTGCTTTTATGGTGAAGTGTGAGAGTGAGTGGGAGAGATGTGAGTGAGATGAGAGTGTGAAAGAGAGTGAGTGACATGCAAAAGTTTTGAAGTTAGATGGATTGTGACACAACCTTAGAGCCACCTCTCTCTCTCTCTTAATAAATGCTAGCATGCACATCCATCATAACCTCTCTCTCACCACAAGTCAACCCTAACCCAAAATCAAATTTTAAAACTAAAAATCCTTAATTAACCCAATTAACTTAACCAGAAGGTTTAAATCACCATGGTTGTCCAAATATGGTTAACCCACCATGCTCATCTAACATGGCAACCCTACACTTAACCCACATTAACATGCACAAGTGTGTGCAGTCGAGATAAAATTCTAATAAAATATCCATAAAACCAGATAAATTAACAGAAACCCGTTTTGGTAAACTTTTTACCAAAACACCCACATTAATACACAATTACCATTAAACACAAACTCAGGTGTTACAGATAAATCTTACTTGAAGTCTTTGAAATCCAAGACAATCTACTTTGAGGAAACATAAATCCAAGCTCTCACTTCACTAATAAGGTATTAGTGAAGCAAAGACCCTAATCTAAGTGGCTAGAATAGATGAGGATGATGAAGTAGGAATTTTTCCCTCTTTTGTTTTCTTTATCACACTTTAATTCGTCACAAAAAGAAAAGCTAGAAAGCTTTTGTGAGAGGAAGAAGAAGATGAGTTGTGATGAATGAATTATCCTTAAGGTTAGAAATACAACCAAGGTTAAGCATGACATGCTTAACCACTGTAGAGAATAAACCATGGGCTAAGCTTAAGAGGTTTGGTTAACAAATATCTAGAAAATATCCAAAGTGTGGACAAAGTCAAAGTAAGAAAATATCTTAAGTATTTATCCATAATTTAGAATTAACTAAAATAAATAATAATTCTAACCATAAACCCTAAGCATGGTTTAATCTCACAAACCCTAGTTGCATTTGTAACCCTAACATGTCACAATATTATATATCACATACATAATAAATAATGTAACAAAAGAAAATAATACAATTAACATATATCACATATATATTAATGTATCATCAAGTGAGAAAAAGAATCTATTAAGTGAGCTTATATTAGTTAATATAATGTAATATATCACATATATAATTATACATTAAATTATTAAATCAACACTTGATTTAATAATCTAGCTATATTATATATAACCGATTAATATAATATGTATCAATTTATCGAATCAACACTTGATCCGATAACCCGGCTATATCATATACACCCGGCCGATATCACATATCGCGAGAATAGAATATAGTATCTCAAATCATATTAATCTCGGTCCCGCAAATAACACATATGTTCTCCTACTCCGTTTCGCCTGTGCCAGGAAACCTCTGTGTAATACTCTAAAGACACATCAATACGTCGGCAGTAGGTGATGATCATATCAAACACCCACAAGCTGCAAGCGGTCAGCTAAACGTAACAGCCACCCGGGTATTGAGCGATCAGAAGATCAACAAGCAAGCCTGTACATACTCTTGTGAATCCAATCAGTAACACTACCGTACAGTCCGGTCTCTTCGCCTGATATGTCACATATCCAGTCTAGGGGTGATAAACGTCAGACCCTAGTAACCGATAAGTCATGTCGATGTGAGGCTCATAACGGATCAAGAAACTACTGATAACACTTAGCAGTAGATCTCCATAGCAGCCCTGGCCAGGGACTTCTAGCTATAGCTAATTGAACACTGCGCAACATCAACCCCCAATACCGGGAGAGACGAAATCTCTCCTATCGCTCATTGCCTCCATGTGATTCAGAACTGTACCCAAAAGCCACCGTTTTGCACGTTATCATGAACGTGGTAATGTGGAAATCAAAGCACAGTGGGATTCACAGAAGACTTTATAACGATCTCGGGTCTACAGACTAACCTGTACCAGTGTCACCAGAGAACTGCCATCTGACGATAGATATAATACCATCTAGGAGTTCTCGATGAGTCCGTTCAGTGTACCCAGTCTCAACTGAACACCTGTACACCTTCTCTGATTTCAACACCAATGGATATAGGATCATCCATCGCCCATCACATGGGTCGAGAAGCGTATACGCTAGTCTACTCTGGAAAATCGATGCCCTGTCTCGATACTCCTTTGACTAGGAACAATTATAGGATGTACTCTTGGATTACCCTGGCCCCACTAGTTTGATTTGCATCATAGTCCTAATAGTTGAGTACATATCCTAAGGGCTTTATCAACATGTGAGAGCAAGACAATAAACCAATACAAGTCAACATGTTAAGACAAAGTGAAACAAGATAGCATACTATTATGTCGAGCAAGAAAGTCCTCTTTATATATATCCAAGCATCCATTATAATATACATCATATGTACAACAATGGCCTCTAGGGCATATACATTACTAACATTCTCCTACTTGCACTAAGGCCAGCTGTTGTAGTATCTCATACCCAACATCCCGAAGAGTCTCTCAAATTGTATCTGGGGTATGGCCTTCGTGAGTGGATCCACAGTATTGTCCTTCGTGTCAACTCTCCTGACCTCGATCTCTCGGCGATAAACTATTTCCCGGATCAGGTGATACCGCATCAGAATATGGATGGATCTCTGATAGGACCTGGGTTCCTTGGCCAAAGTCACAGCTCCATATTTATCACAATACAAAGTTATTGGATGCTCAATGGACGGAACCACACGAAGTTCAGTTATGAACTTCTTCATCCAGACAGCCTCTTTGGCAGCATCGTTGGCAGCGATGTGTTCAGCCTCCATCGTCGAGTCTGCTACGGTTTCTTGCCTTGAACTCTTCCAACAAACCGCCCCCCATTTAGGATAAAGACAAATCCCGAGTGCGACTTAGAGTCGACCTTATCACTTTGGTAGCTTGAATCGGTAAAGGACCCTACCTGGAGTTCACCGTTACCATACACCAAGAACATCTCCTTAGTCCTTCTCAAGTACTTGAGAATATTCTTCACAGCTCTCCAGTGACTCTCTCCTGGATCTTCTTGATAGCTACTCACTACACTTAGTGAGTATGCTACATCGGGTCTGTACATAGCATCGCGTACAAGATAGAACCTACTGCCGAAGCATAGGGTATTCCTTGCATGCGAGCTCTTTCCAAATCAGTCTTAGGAGACATTTCTTTTAAGAGATTGAGTCCAGATATCGTGGGTAAATTCCCATGCTTGGATTCCTCCATACTAAACCTCTTTAGTATGGTGTCAATGTACCTGCATTGAGACAATCCCAGTATCCTTTTAGATCTATCTCTATAGATCCTAATCCCCAAAATGCAGGAGGCATCACCTAGATCTTTCATTGAGAATATTTGTGATAAAAAGAGCTTGATCGAATGCAGCATAGAAACATCATTTCCTATCAAGAGTATGTCATCCACGTATAATATGAGGAATACAACCTTACTCTCTGCAACCTTCTTGTAGATATAAGGTTCTTCTACGTTCTTGATGAAGTCAAACTCTTTGACTACCACATCAAAGTAGATGTTCCAACTCCGCGATGCCTGGTTTAACCCGTAGATAGATTTAAGCAGCTTGCACACCTTTCCGCTGCTCCCACTGTTTATGAATCCTTCTGGCTGAGTCATGAACACTCACTCCTCTAAATCACCATTTAGAAAGGCGGTCTTAACATCCATTTACCAGTTTTCGTAGTCATGGAATGCCGCAATGACAAGTAAGATCCGGATGAACTTAAGCACAGTTACTAGTGAAAAGGTTTCCTCATAATCCACACCTGGTCGTTGGAGAAAACCCTTTGCAACAAGTCAAGTTTTGAAAGTCTCAACTTTTCCATCTACACCAAGTTTCTTCTTAAAGACCCATTTCCTCCAAATGGGTTTTACCCCTTCAGGAGAAACTTCCAAATTCCATACTTTGTTGGTGTACAAAGATTCCATCTCAGATCGCATTGCATCCAGCCATTTCATAGAGTCACCACTCGTGATGGCCTGCTCGAAGCTAGTTGGGTCATCATCTTCCATGATGCAATCCTCGCTTCCATCGTCTATGAGAAAACCGTAGTATCTCTCAGGTGGACGAGGAACCTTACTAGATCGGCAGAGAGTTTGGGTTTGTCGGGAACTATCGAATCCTCTGGTTCCATTAAATCTTTAGTTGCAGTTTGTGCTGCTGGAACTTCTTCCAGCTCTACCTCTTTGCCACTAATTTCTTTTTCAAGAAATTCCTTTTCTAAAAAGGTGGCATGTTGAGCAACAAACACCTTTTGTTCCTCATTGTGGCAAAAAAAATATCCATATGAATTCTTTGGATATCCCACAAACTTGCAGAGAACTGATCGTGCCTTGAGTTTGTCCAGATTATGCCTTTTGTCATAGGCCGGACAACCCCATATCTTAACTCGTTTAAGGTATGGTCACTTCCCACTCTATATCTCATATGGTGTGGTAGGTACAGATTTAGATGGAACTTGATTCAATAGGTATGCTGTTGTTTCAAGCGCATAGCCCTAAAAGGAAATAGGCAACTCAGCAGTGCTCATCATAGAGCGCACCATATCTAATAGGGTGCGATTCCTCCGTTCCGATACACCGTTGTGCTGTGGTGTATAAGGAGGTGTATGCTGAGAGAGAATCCCATTCTCTTTTTAATAGTCCAAGAATTCATTGCTCAAGTATTCTCCTCCTCGATCAGATCGAAGGATCTTAATACTTTTACCCGTTTGGTTCTCTACTTCGTTCTTATATTCTTTGAATTTCTCGAAAACTTCAGACTTTTGTTTCAACAGGAACACATGTCCGTATCTTGAGAGATCGTCAGTGAATGTAATAAAGTATGAGGAACTATTTCTGGCATGTGTGGACATGGGACTGCATACATCACTATGTATCAGTCCCCGGTCCCAAGAGTTCCGTAACTCTTTCTCCGTGTCCACTAAACGGAGTTTTGGTCTTCTTACCTTTGAGACATGACTGGCAAGTGTCAGAAGATGAAAATTCGAACGGATTCAAATATCCATCCTTATGTAACATAGCTAGTCGTGTCGCATTGATATGACCTAGTCTACAATGCCACAAGAAGGGTTCGTTCATTTCTGAACTCTTCCTCTTATGTGTGTTTTTTACATTAAGAACTGTAGTTTGATTTAGAATGTATATGCCATTATTTAACGAGCCTGATCCAATTAACTTTTGATTCAGGAAGTTGTTCATAATATTATCCCGTACAAAAAAATTATATCCTTCTTTACTCAATAAAGAAACTGATATAAGATTGCATATCGGGGTCGGAATGTGATAGCATTTGTTCAGAATTAATGTTTTACCATTTGGCAACACAAAGTGATATTCGCCAACTTCTTTGGCTACAACATTTGCACCATTCCCTATTCTTACGGAATGATCACCCTCTCCCAGTTCTCTACCTTTCTTTACCCCATGTAACATATTACATATATGAGATCCTGATCTGGTATCTAATACCAAGGACGTAGAATGAACTGAGAAACAGTTCTCGATAACTAACACACCCGAAGAAGAGGCATCAACATGCTTATTCTTCGTTTAGGCGGCATGAGAATCCGGATATTCCCTTATTTCCTGCTCTGTCTTATAACAATTATAAGTTAGAGTGGGACCAATGTTCCCCTGCTTAGTATAAAATGCGGGTTCGGTCAATACATCCATATTATTATCTTGATTAAGGCCTGACAAGGTCGCTATCTTGAGGGAGAGAGAAGAAAATGATTTAGCGTATGCTCTTGCAAGATTAGACTGGTTATTATCTTATCTAATCAGGATGGCTCCCACTATTTTCATCAAATCTTCCTTCAAATCCTAAAAGGTAAGACTAGCCGGGATTAATTACACCTTACATGTTCGCCAATTTTTCAACCAGGTTAGTGCTGGTACTATCAGGGAGGTTCCCCATGCTTTCGCACAGACCTAATTAAAATAAAGCTCATTTTCCAAGAGGCATAACCCTGTTAACAGCTTTCTAGACACCTACTTGATCGGCTAATTATCATGTGTAAAACTCTCCCAGGACTAACTCTTACTCACATTTGGTATCGGGATCCAACTATCTCATAGAAGGTATGCAATCTCATTGCAAATTTGAACATTTGAAATACCCGATAATGTTTTGCCCCAAGCGATCTATGACCTTGACAAGGTCAACAAACCATAGACCGCCGGTCAACAAACCCGTCATTTCCTGATTGAATTAAACCCTTCTGCACGACCCTTGACATGGTCAACAAGGCCCCACGACTACCCCAATCCAATCGCATCATATGCTAGCCGATATGCACTAAATAGCTACCGCACACTATCCCTTGTCAAGGTCAACAAACGCAGCACGAATACTAAGTAGTACTTATCTGAAATGATGGAGGCTACACAGGATTTTAAGAAAACCATGAGCGTAATGAACTTGATATCGTTGTAGAAACAAGTGAATTTTGAAAAGGAGTGTTTTGGAGGCTTTTACTAGTTTCGCTAAAGAGGTCACTCCCGGTGAAGGGATCTCGGCTTTTTCCTTATCGACTAAGGTGCAGGATATTTCGTAAATACCACTATGCAAAGCAATGACTACAAAAGCAATTAAAAACAAAACCGAGTGTCTGTAACATCTGCTAGTTTCGCTAAAGAGGTCACTCCCGGTGAAGAGATCTCGGCTCTTTCCTTATCGAATAAGGCGCTGGATATTCTCTAAAGGAATACCGCTATGCAAAGAAAAAACCAGAGCTTTTTATAAATTTGATTCTACAACATCTTTTAGGTTTCTTTTCTTTCATTAATCTCGTTAATGAATAGCATCATTTTAGGCTTCCTGAGCATCACAGATGAAACGAAAATACAACGTACGCTTATGCCATCAGCATTCGCCACAGTGTCCCGTTATGCACCGTTAGGTTACTTAACTAACGACATACCGAGGTGGGACTAGTGCGGGTGCAAAACATAAGCAATGTTTATTATATATCATATATACAATAATACGGCATTAGTCTCACGAATATAATATGATCACATCACATAATATCAGCAGCAGAAGATAACATATGAAATATTAGATATACTAGGAGGTCCGTATTTTATTTTGAACCTGTATAAAACACGGATTCCACGGTCGCGATGAATAGCCAAACCTACAACCCTAAACCCCTATGAGAGCGGCAAGCAACCAAACCAATTCTATGGTTAGGAGACCCGGTCTCGACTTCTCGAGATGGCCTCCCACTGGACCCTAGAACCCGGTTACTTGTGCTCCTCTCCTTGGGTCTATCCTAATGCAGAAGAGTAAATAATATACAACGGTGATATCATCCTCAACCCGGAAGTGCCCCAATAAAAGAATTTTACAAAAAAATAATTTTACTTGAATGAAAATAAAAACCCCCATTTCATATAAAACCCCCGGCTATTCAGAACACGACGATCCAATATAACATATCATAGAAAAAGATAACATCACATGTCATCGACGTAAGTAAATATGCATAACCCAATTGTCGTTGACATATAGCACCGAAACCGGCAATACTCCACATATTACACTTACGGTCCCAGAAAATAAAATGCAAAACTACAACAATTGAAATCGTAACTGCCCTTAGACAACACAATCACATATCCAATATTTCATGCTTAACAATGTAACGCTCGCATTTAGGTCTCACCCATGAAAACACTTTTCAAAATAAGTCGGATAATTCAAAAAGATTTCCGATTACAACCGAGACCGAAATGTTAGATTTACACGGAACAAACAAATTCGTAGATTCCAATTATTGTATTTCATTACAGAAAGCTAGACGACATTAAACAATTCGATCGAATAAACGAATTCCCAAAATTCCTAAAAAGCTCAATACTTCAGCACTGTTAAAATTAACCAGAGACATGCCATGGTACCTACGGACATACAGCTGAATGGCCCGACCCAAGCCTCTCAAGTGGCGCCGTGGATCTGCCGCCAAAACCTTGTTTTAGCCCTTGATCCGCGGTCACTTGAACGAGTTAGGGTTTCGTTATTCACGTGTGTCCAAAGAATTCCCTGCTTGTTTTTCTGAATATTTTTAACATGAAAAATTTCAACGTTTGAAAAAATTTCCAGAGAGGGGTAAAATTAGGGTTTTCAGGGTTTCGACCGGACTTTAAACTTCGCCTAGACAATGCATAATGCTCTAGCTAGGCTCTGATACTACTGTAAGGTTCTTATGCACTAGGACAAAGTTCTACAAGACATCAAACATGCCGTATTTAAAATTTTCAAGTGGCAAACAACCTAAGCAAGGATCTTTACTAGAGAATTAGGGTTATGAACATAAAGCAAACAACTTTACTACTAAGCGAGAGGGACTGCAACCTTTGTAGTCTATTCCTTCACTTCATAAGCTCAGAGTTGAGGTCCCTTCGTTGCGATCATCATGCTCCTGGACTCTCGAGAGGCTCCATGAGGTGAATGATACATCTTGCTTGAAGTCTTCGAAATCCAAGACGATTTACCTTGAGGAAACACAAACCCAAACTCTCAGTTCACTAGTGAGGTATTAGTGAAGAAAACACCCTAATCTAAGTGACTAGAATAGATGAGGATGATGAAGTAGGAATTTTGCTCTCTTTTATTTTCTTTATCTCACTTTAATTCATCACAAAAAGAAAAGCTACAAAGTTTTTGTGAGAGGAAGAAGAAGACGAGTTATGATGAATGAATTATCCTTAAGGTTAGAAATGCATCCAAGGTTAAGCATGACATGCTTCACCATCGTAGAGAATAAACCATGGGCTAGGTTTAAGAGGTTAGGTCAACAAATATCTAGAAAATATCTAAATGATGGACAAAATCAAAGCAAGAAAATATCTTAAGTATTTATCCAAGATTTAGAATTAACTAAAATAAATAATAAATCCAACCATAAACCCTGAGCATGGTTTAATCTCACAAACCCTAGTTGCATTTGTAACCTTAACATGTTACAATATTATATATCATATATATAATATTTAATGTAACAAAAGAAAATAATACAATTAACATATATCACATATATATCAATGTCTGATTAGGTGAGAAAAAGAATCTATTAAGTGAGCTTATATTTGTTAATGTAATTTAATATATCACATATATAATTATACATTAAATTACTGAATCAACACATGATTTAATAATCCGGCTATATTATATATAACCGACTAATTTAATACGTATCATTTTATCGAATCAACACTTGATCCGATAACCCGGTTATATCACATATACCAGGCGGATATCACATATGATAATAGAATAGAATACGGTATCTCACATCGTATTAATCTCGGTACCGCACATATCACATATGTGCTCCTACTCCGTTTCGCCTGATGATTGTTAGGATACGAGCGTGTTCAAGTTTTAGTTTTAAATACCGCAATCAAGACGGTTTCGCACGTAGCTAGCCGGTTGAGTACGGGTCGTCCGCAGGGAGATGGGAATCTTTTTCTATGTGTTTTTCGACGAGTTAAGTCCGGTTGTTCAGATTTTGTTTGTAGTTATCTAAGTGTTGAGTTGATATTTAAAGAGAGCTTGTTAGGGTTAGGATTAGGTTAGTTTGAGTTAGGAGTCTCCACATCTTTCGTTGCCCCACTTAATATCGGTGTTACGGTAATCGGCAACAACGGGGATTAGCACGACTAGGAAGGAACTTGCGAGTATAAGCTAGGCTTTCCAACGCATAGTCCTTCCTTTTGGTGCTTGTCCGTCCGTTCTTGGCTCTTATCCATAACCTCCGGTTAATTCAACCACAACCGGTCTCACTACGGAATCACCGCTATCATGTAGGATAGGGTGCCGTAAGGAGCGGATTGTGGTTGGGTTAACGGGAGTTGATTTAAGTTGTTGGGCAAGGAAAGAGTGAGAGAGATTTCCTTCTCTCAAACTTCCCTTATCCTACCCTAACAAGTATAGAACTACTCACACTTCATAATACGGAAAAATAAAACAACACAAAATAGGAAGATAGAAAGAAGGAGATTAGAAGAATACGACTAACTGTTTGCGACCTCACCTTGGCGAGGATCAAGCGTAAGTATCATTGTCGTATGTAAGGATAAAGAAAAAGAGAGAAGAAACAAACAACAAGGAGATAACAACAACTACTTAACAATTAAAATTACAACAATTATAACAAGTAAAGAAAGAGACAAGCATGATAATAAAAATGGTCTTCTTTATTCATCACTCTTCACTCAAAAGCTCACTTACAAGTTTAATGGAGAAGAGGTGAGAAGAGGAAGAAGAACAATACTAAAACTAGGCAAAATGAAAAATACAAAGTTGGACCCTTTCCTTCACAGAATTCTGGGGTATTTATAGGCTGGAAAATGAGAAACTAGGGCAAAAATACGGGCCCATATGAAATTACCAACCTACCCCCCAAAGCCCTGTACACTTGGCGCCAGAACGGCCGCGGAAGCGCGGCCAATACCCCCCTTTGGCCGCTCTTCCGCGGCCATTTAGATGAATTGTTCCTCTGTATTTTTGGTGGTCCCCTGGTCTTCAGTGTACCTAATTCTGGTATATTTATTTTCTCAATTTGGCACCACGATTTTTCCAGAATTTCTGTTGAAGGAAAGGTGGACTTTTTGTTAAGATTTTGTCATGATTGTCTCGAGCTCCGCGTAGATCTCTTGGATCTTATGCCACCATTGAGCCTTGTGCCTGAAAACGACATTGATTTGATATTTTGTCTTCCTAAACCGGTATCTGGCAGCATACGGATGAAGAGCGGAGACCGTGTTTTATCTGTGGTTGGCAGGAACCGGATTTTTGTCGTGTTTTCCATAAATTTCTCCGTTTGAGAACCAGGAACCTGTATCCTGCAATTGACTAGCAAACACGGCTCAAGAGTATCTACCGACATGCAATGTGATAAAAATTGGGCGGTATAAAAATGCAAAAATCTGATATGAACACCTGAGCTCAGAAACCTCTATGTAGGACTCTAAAGACTCGCCAATACGCCGGCAGTAGGTGATGATCATATCAAACACCCACAAGCTGCAAGCGGTTAGCTAAACGTAACAGCCACCCGGGTATTGAGCGATCTGAAGATCAACAAGCAAGCCTGTACATACTCCTGTGAATCCAATCTGTAATACTACCGTACAGTCTGGTCTCTTCGTCTGATATATCGCATATCCAATCTAGTGGTGGTAAACGTCAGAACCTAGTTACCGATAAGTCGTGTCGATGTGAGGCTCATAACGGGTCGAGAAACAACTGATAACACTTAACAGTAGATCTCAATAGCAACCCTGGCTGGGGACTTCCAGCTATAGCCAATCGAACGCTGCGCAACATCAACCCCCAATATCGGGAGAGACGAAACCCATCCTATCGCTCATTGCCTCAATGTGATTCGGGACTATACGCAAAAGCCACCGTTTTGCACGTTCTCATGAACGTGGTAATGTGGAAACCAAAGCACAGTAGGAATAACACAAGGCTCTATGGCGATCTCGGGTCTAAAGACTAACCTGTACTAGTGTCACCAGAGAACTGCTATCTGACTATATGTATAATACCATCTACGAGTTCTCAGTGAGTCCGCTCAGTGTACCCAATCTCCACTGAGCACCCGTACACCTTCTCTGATGTTAAACATCTATGGATATGGAATCATCCATCGCCTATCATATGGGTCGAGAAGCGTATATGCTAGTCTACTCTAGAGTATCGATACCCTGTCTCGATACTCCCTCAACTAGGAACAATTATAGGATGTACTCTTGGACTACCCTATCCCTACTAGTTTGATCTGCATCATAGTCCTAGTAGTCTAGTGCATATCCTAAGGGCTTTATCAACATGTGAATGCAAAACAGTAAACCAATACAAGTCAACATGTTAAGGCAAAATGAAACAAGATAGCATACTATCATGTCGAGCAAGAAAGTCCTCTATATATCTCCAAGCATCCACTATAATATACATCATATGTACAACAATGGCCTCTAGGGCATATACATAACTAACTGATAATCAATGACAAAGGTGGACCGGAGAACAAGCTCGATCGCGGAGAACCGATGGATCGGGAAAAGACGATCAAGCATGTTCAAAGTGGCCACTTGGAGCTAACGAAGAGTAAAGAAGACCGTATGACTTGGATCGTTTGGTGATACTTATTTCACAGTAGTTAGTTCATCACATTTAGTTTTGCTAGATAGGTTTATGGAAAGATCCGGGTTAAAGGTTATTCTATTGCCGTGTTCTAATCGTTAGAAAAAATTTTGTTCCGCATTTAGCCACGGTAGTTAGCCGGGGCACTAGCGTAACCTTTCATGGTATCAGAGCTAGCCCATAAACCCTACAATAGCATGTTTAGACAACTCCGTAACATTGAAACCAAACATCAAGTTTCTGTTGATTTTTCAGAGCCTTGAAAATTTTTTTTAAGCAGGTGCAGAGTGATCCTTTGACAATGAGTTGAGCCAGAACAAAATCGATGCAATTCTACCAAGTTTTGGCCAGCCACATCATGCAAAAATCCGTCCTCACTTGTTTTCTCATGGTGGATTGCCTCGTGTTTTGGTCTGTGTTCTTATCTCGTAGAGTTTGGGTTTTAGGTGTTGCTTTTTTTTTTGCCCAAGTTTGATGTTCTGTTGTTTTTCAGTTTGGGGAAATTCAGAGTGTTTCGAAATCGTTATATTTTAACAACTGTTTAATTGTTATCAATACTTAGATTAGCATCTGCGACCATGAATGTCATTTAATCGGTAAACCCGTCTATCTGATATATGTCCTTTTAGACGAGTTTGTGAACATGACAATCACGTTGATGTTTTGTGATTGTGCTGATATTGTGGTTGGATTGTCGTGGTGGATAGCCGGCGGTGCAATGATTTAGAACAGTTTGTATTCATTTGTACATTTGTTATTGCGGGGAGAGCATCCGACATGTGGACTGCCATCTTTGTCGGGTATTATATTATTTTTGGGCTTTACCGGGTAGAGCTCGATGTCACCATTTGTACAAATTATTTTCATTTTCTATACTAGGATTACCCTATGGTGGAGTGCACAAATAGCCGGGTTCTAGAAGGCAACAAGGCCGCATCTCATGACGTTGAGACAGAGGGGGCTTCATTCTAGAATTGGCGGGCTATTCGCCACACGCGTAGGGGGTATAGGATGAACCACGGAGGTGCGCCCAAGTTACCGGATTCAGTGAAGTGCTGGGTGGCCCATTCACTTTGTTGATGGGGGGTGCCTCACTTATGGGATTGGCGGGTAACTTGTCGCGCTCGTAGGGGTCCAGGTTTTCATTACACAGGCTATGCACACGACCAGGAACGTCGGGTTTTATTTGCCGCTCAAATGAAACCCGGGGCTCCAAGATTATCCACCTTTCTGTATTGTTGGCCGAGATTCTGTGATGTTGCTTATTATCATGCCTGGGACGAATGTTATATATACTTATATATATACTAGTAGATGTTGTATACGTTTTGCACCCGCGCTAGTCCAGCCCCCGCTCTGTCGTTAGTTAAGTAACATAACGGGTGATGACGGGGCCCCATGGTGAATGCGGTTGGTATATACGTACATCATATTTTCCTTCTTTTCTGGTGTGATGCGATTAAACTGATGGGACCGCATTAATTTTTATTAATGCAAGAAAAGAAACCTAAAAGATGTTGTTGGAACAAATTTCGAGAAACTATAGCTATATTCTTTCGCTTTGCATAGTGGTATTCGGTCATGAATATCCAACACCTCATTCCACGAGGCAAGAGCCGAGATCCCTTCATGGGGAGTGACCTCTTGAGCTAAAGTCTGTACTATAGATTACTCGGTTTTTCTTTAAAACAAAAAATTTTCAAAAGGCAGATCTTAAACCACTCCTTTTTCAAAACTGCTCAGGTTCCTCCAACGATATCAAGTTCATTACGTTAACGGGTTTTTCGCCAAAAACCCAGCCATTACCCACCGTCATTTCAGATAAGTGGTATTTAGTATCCGTGCTGTGTTTGTTGGCATCCGTCAGGGCATAGTGTATGGTAGCTGAATAACACTTATTTGTAGCATTAAGATGCATTAATTTAGGACAGTCATACAGCCTTGTCGGCATCCGTCAAGGGCGAGTATGGATGGGTCTAAATTAATCTGGACAACGACGGGTAGAACTTGACTTGCGCTTTATGATTTGTTGGAATCCGTACAGGTCATAAGACGCCTGGGGTAAAAACCACATCAGGAGTTTCAAATATACAGGAAACTTGCTAGTGTTGTTAGTTATGTATATGCCCTAGAGGCCATTATTGTACATATGATGTATATTATAGTGGATGCTTGAATATATATAGAGAGGACTTTTCCTGCTCAATATGATAGTATGCTATCTGGTTGCTCTTTATCTTAACATGTTGACCTGTATTGGTTTACTGTCT
The DNA here is from genome assembly GCA_030015575.1 of Agapanthus africanus. Classification (NCBI taxonomy): domain Eukaryota; kingdom Viridiplantae; phylum Streptophyta; class Magnoliopsida; order Asparagales; family Amaryllidaceae; genus Agapanthus; species Agapanthus africanus. Next base: position 440,971,107 of record CM057340.1, on the reverse strand, counting down.
TGCTCTCATATGTTGATAAAGCCCTTAGGATATGTACTTGACTACCGGGACTATGATGGAGATCATACTAGTGGGGCCAGGGTAGTCAACGGGTACATCCTATAATTGTTCCTAGTCGAGGGTGTATCGTGACAGGGCATCGATACTCCAGAGTAGACTAGCGTATATGCATCTTGACCCTTATGATGGGCGATGGATGATCCCACATCCATTGGTGTTTGACATCAAAGATGGTATGCGGGTGCTCAGTTGAGACTGGGTACACTGAACTAACTTGCCGAGAACTCCTAGATGGTATTGTACATATCATCAGATAGCAGTTCTCTGGTGATACTGGTACAGGTTAGTCTGTAGACCCGAGATCGTCATAAAGTCTTATGTGATTCCTACTGTGTTTTGATTTCGACCTTACCACATTCAAGAGAACGTGCAAAACGGTGGCTTTTGGGTACAGTCCTGAATCACAGGGAGGCAATGAGCGATAGGAGAGGTTTCGTCTCTCCCGGTATTGGGAGTTGATGTTGCGCTGTGCTCGATTGGCCGTAACTGTAAATCCCTGGCCAGGGTTCCTGAGATTGACTGGTAAGTGTTATTAGTCGTTTCTAAAACCGTTATGGACCTCACATCGGCACGACTTATCGGTTATTGTGGTCTGACATATACCACCCATAGACTGGATATGCGACATATCAGACGAAGAGACCGGACTGTACGGGAGTGTTACAGATTTGATTCACAGGAGTGTGTACAGGCTTGCTTGTTGATCTTCTGCTCGCTCAATACCCGGGTGGCTGTTACGTTTAGCTGACCGCTTGCAGCTTGTGGGTGTTTGAAATGATCAACATCTACTGCCGGCGTATTGACGAGTCTTTAGAGTCCTACACAGAGCTTTCTTGGCTCAGGCAAAACGGAGTAGGAGCACATATGTGATATGTGCGGGACCGAGATTGATGCGCATATGTATACCGTATTCTATTTTCGCGATATGTGATATCGGCCGGTTATATGTGATATAGCCGACTTATCGGATCATGTGTTGATTCGATGGAATGATATATATATATATATATTTATATATATTATTATTATTATTAAATGCTCACTTAAGTATTTATTTTTCTCACTCATGATACATTTAAAATATATGTGATATATGTTTATTGTATTGTTTTCTATTGTTACATAAATATATTATATATGTGATATATAATATTGTGACATGTTTGCTTACGCATGCAACATGTTTGTATGAGACTCATACCATATTAGGGTTTATGTTAGGGTTTCATTTATCATTAAGTAATCACAAATTAGTGGACTTAATTAAAGCAAGAAGCTTGGAGAAGCTTTGACTTAGTCCACTCTTTTGTTTCTACTTAAGATATTATGTGGCCTAACCATTAACCCTTGACCATAGTTAACTCTCTACATGAGTTAGGGTTTGTGATATTCTAACTCCCCATGGTTGCATATATATCCAAATGAGAAGAGATATTTTCATCACTTAATCATTATTTTCATCATCTTCTTCTTGCTCATGAGTTAAGCTCACTAGCCATTGATCAAGTGATGATATATTGTGAGAAATAAAATTCTAAAGAGAGAAAAATTCCTACTTCGTCATCCTCTTCTATACTAGGCATATAGATTAGTGTGTTAGCTTCACTAATACCTCATTAGTGAAGTGAAAGCTTGAGTTTATGATTCCTCAAGGTAGATCATCTTGGATTAGTGAAGATTTCAAGCTAGCATGTTTCATTCACCTCTTGGAGCCTCTATAGAGTCCGGGAGCATGATGATCGCAGCGAAGGGACATCAACTCAGAGCTTATGAAGTGAAGGAATGGACTACAAAGGTTGTAATTCCAAACTATTAGATGTTAAGTTGTTAACATATACTTTTGTTTGATTCTCTAGTTAAAGATCAAGGGTTACGGTTATCTAGAATGGAAAAAATTTAAACTTGTCATGGATGATGCCTCCCGAAACTTTGCTGCCGTTGTAGGTAACCCAATAGTGGTATCAGAGCCTTGCTCGATAATTTGACAGATAAGTGAAGGATTACGAAACCGAAACAACTCCGAAACACCCGATGCAAAACCCCAGTTTCTCGAATTATTTTAAGTGTCAAAATTTTTTTCAAACAATTGCAGAATGTTGTTTGAGATACAATATGAACACACACCAAAACCCAAACCCCATGCTCGGATTTTGGCCGGCCAGAAGGCCAGAGAATCTGGCATGCTCGGATTTTTGAGGGAGCTAGGGTTTGGTTTTTGGGTGGTCTTCAAGTCTCTGGGGTTTGGTACTTTTGGTGTTATTTATTTTTGCTAAATTTGCATGAGATGTTTATTTACTAAAAAGGTAATTCAGAGTGTTTCGTATTCGCAATTATAGCTTTGTTTCGGATTGTTTAGAAAGTGTTAAAACGTTCGAACGGATATCAATAGCTCACTTTTTCCCCTGCCAGAAAATTTCCAAATATCCGATTTTTCTTTAGTTACAGAACATTCAAAAATCGTGCAAGTGACGCGGTGCACCCTCTAGAAGTACAAAACCTTAACTCGATTTTGTGACCGCCAAAACCTCTACTAAACCATAGCGTTTGTGGTGGTTTAGCGGTGCCACAAGTCAGGCGTTGGTTTGACCCTTCTACGGCTGGTTCATTGCTACTGTGGTATATGATGGATGCTTTTAAACTAAGTTCAAGTGTTAAGCAATTGGGAAATTTTGAGTGTTTGTTGATTCGATTGGAATGTTTAACATCGTCTAGCTTTTTCTGTAATGTGATACAATATGTTGAATTCATACAGTTAGGCATGAAATGCGAAGTATGTGATATTTCAGATTTATGATGTCTAAGAAGATTGTGGATTCCAAATGTTGTAGTTTTACATTTTCTTTTCTGCGACCATAAGTGTAATATGTGGTGTATCGCCGTTTTCGTTGCTATATATCAACGACAATTGGGATACGCATATTTACTTACGTTGATGACATGTGATGTTATGTGTTGCTGTGATATGTTATATTAGATCGTCACGTTCTGACTAGCCGGGGGTTTTATGTGAGATGAGAGATTTTATTTTCATTCATGTAAAATTCATTTTTATGTAATATTCTTTTATTGGGGCACTTCCGGGTTTAGGATGTTGTCACCATTGTAAATTATTTACTTTTCCGCATTAGGATAGACCCAAGGAGGGGCGCACAACTAACCGGGTTCTAGGGTCCAGTAGGAGGCCATCTCGAGGAGTCGAGACCGGGTCTTCTAACCCTAGAATTGGTAGGGTTGCTTGCCGCATTCGTAGGGGTCTAAGGATGTGGGTTTGGCTATTCATCACGACCGTGGAATCCGTGTTTTATACAGGCTCAAAATAAAACACGGAAATCCTAGTATATCCAATATTTCATATGTTATCTTCTGCTGCTCTGTGATGTGATCACTGTGGATTCTAAGACGAATGGATATATATATTGTAAATGAGATATATAATAGACGTTCCTTATGTTTTTCACCCGCACTAGTCCCGTCCCGGTATGCCATTAGTTAAGTAACCTAACGGTGCATAACGGAACATTGTGGCGAATGCGGATGGCATAAGTGTAAATTGTATTTTCGTTTCTTCTGTGATGCTTAGGAAGCATAATTGATGGGATTCATTAATGAGATTAATGAAAGAAAAAAAAACCTAAAAGATGTTGTAGAATCAAATTTTTAAAAAGGGTAGCTATAGTTCATTCTTTACATAGTGGTATTTCTTGTAGAATATCCAGCACCTTATTCGATAAGGAAAGAGCCGAGATCCCTTCACCCGGAGTAACCTCTTTAGCGAAACTAGAAGATGCTACAAACTCACTCGGTTTTGTTTTTGATTGCTTCTAAAGTTCTTGCTTTGCATAGCGGTATTTGTGAAATAACCTGCACCTTATTCGATAAGGAAAGAGCCGAGATCCCTTCACCGGGAGTGACCTCTTTAGCGGAACAAGTAAAAGCCTAAAAAACACTCCTTTTCAAAATCACTTGGTTCTACAACGATATCAAGTTCATTACACTCATGATTTTCTGAAAAACCTGCGTAGCCCTCCGACATTTCAGATAAGTATTATTTAGTATTCGTGCTACGGTAGTTTGGTTTTCGTCAAGGCGTAGTGTACGATAGCTATTTACTGCTTATCTGCTACATATGATGCGATGGGATTAGGGTATTTGTACGGCGTTGTTTGGCTTTCTTCAAGGGTCGTGCGGGTAGGTTTAATTCAATTAAGAAATGTACGGGTTGAACTTGACTAGCGGACTATGGGTTGTTTGGCATTCATCAAGGTCATAACACGTTAAGGGTAAATGATTTATCGGGAATTTCAAGTGTTGAAATTTACAATGAGATTACATATATTCTATAAGATAGTTGGATCCTGATACCCACTACGAGTAAGAGTTACTCCTGGGAGAATTCTATACAAGACAATTAGCCTATCAAGTTGGTGACTAGAAAGGTGTTAACGGGATTATGCCTTTGGCAAAACGAGGTTTATTTTAATTAGGTTCATACGAAAGCATGGGGAACCTCCCTCAAAGTACCAACACTGGACTGGCTGAAAGATTGGCAGACTTGTAAAGTGTAATTAATCCTGGCTAATCTTACCTTTTAGAGTTTGAAGGAAGATTTGATTAAAACAGTGGGAGCCATCCTGATTAGATAAGATAATAACCAATCTAATCTTGCAAGAGCGCACGCTAAAGTATTTTCTTCTCTTTCTCTCTCCAGGTAGCGACCATGTCAGGCCTTAATCAAGATAATAATATGGATGTATTGACCGAACCCGCTTGTTATACTAAGCAGGGGAACGTTTGTCCCGTTTTTTCTTATAAGTGTTATAAGACTGAGCAGGAAATATGAGAATATCCAGATTCTCATGCCACCCAAACGAAAAACGAGCATGCTGATATATCTTCTTCAGTTGTGTAAGTTATCGAGAACTGTTTCTCAGTTCACTCTACGTCCTAGGTATTAGATACCGGATCAGGATCCCACATATGCAATATATTGCATGGGCTGAGGAAAGGTAGAGAACTGGGGAAGGGTGATCATCCTGTAAGTGTAGGGAATGGTGCAGATGTTGCAGCCAAAACTGTTGGCGAATATCACCTTGTATTGCCAAATGGTAATACATTGATTCTGAACGAATACTATTACATTCCGACCCTGATATGCAATCTTATATCTGTTTCTCTATTAAGTAGAGAAGGATATAATTTTGTAGTACAGGATAATATTATGAACATCTTCCTGAATCAAAAGTTGATTGGATCAGGATCGTTAAATAATGGCACATACGTTCTAAATCAAACTACAATTCTTAATGTACAAAACACACACAAGAGGAAGAGTTCAGAAATGAACGAATCCTGACACGACAAGCTAAGTTACATAAAGATGGATATTTGAATCGGTTCGAATTATCATCTTATGATACTTGCCATTCATGTCTTAAAGGAAAGATGACAAAAACATTGTTTAGTGGACACGGAGGAAGAGTTACTGAACTCATAGGCTAATACATAGTGATGTATGCGGTCCCATGTCTACACATGCCAGGAATGGTTCCTCGTACTTCATTACATTCACTGACGATCTCTCAAGATACGGACATTTGTTCCTAATGAAACACAAGTTTGAAGCTTTTTAGAAATTCAGAGAATATATGTCACGACCCGAAAGTACGGAACATGACCGGCACTTAAACTACGAACGTCTCAAGGCGTACGTATTCTAAGTAAGCCGAAAACCCAGAAATCCAAACCAAGAAGAGTAGTAGAGTGGAGGAAAACCAATTTAAATCAAATAGTTTGCAATATACGCCAAAATGTGCATTTTAAAATCACAAGTCCTTTCTAAAAATTCGGCAGAGTTTCCTTTGTAAAACTGACCCTAATCGGGTACAAAACCTGATAAAGCATATATAATGAAAATGCATCCCCAAGCGGGAGCTAGCTCTTCGTCAATCGACGGTCACAACCACGCAAGCAATAATATACAACGCCGAAAGGCGAGAATCACAACAGAAAAGGAAACTCAAAACAGCATGAAATCCGTATAAATACAAAGCGCGACTCTAAGGTCGATAGAATAAACAACACTGGTCTCTATCTCTGAAATAAATACATGTTTGGTTGATGGAACTTATAGATACAACAGAATAATAATATACAAGATATATAATGGGGGTACGATACAAGTAAACCCACCTACTAGCAAATCACCCGAAGGAAACTATGCCCGCAAGCCGTAATGAAACCTGTACGGCAAACCTGCAAGAAACTGAGGCACAACGAGGGTGAGTTGCCAACTAGTGAATAGAATACATCTACGAACAGAAATCGCATGTATGACGCAATCATAGGTCATACGATCATAATATATCCTCAAAATATATCCTAGGTTATACTACTAAACAACAGTAATACCAAGTGCTCGTGTCAGTGCCTCAGGTAGCAATATATCATATGGATGATATATGAACGCATGAAAACAGAGTACATGTAAATGAAGAACTGTTTTCATGATTTAGTGAGATTTCCTTTGTATTTTTAAAATGAGGTATCATAATGAAATCAGCATAAAACAGTGCCTAGCATCGGCACAAAACGTAATCCCAATATCTCGATATCTCTTTATCACAGTCTCTGTACCTCAAAATCTCGAAATCTCAATGTCTCAATCACAATATTTAGGGCGCCGTCAGTCCAGACCGGCCCCTACCATCCATCTCAAGACCACGACGGTATCCTCCGGATATCCGACGCGTCGGGTAAAATCACCGGTAGATAGTGCTCCCCTGCCAGGCTCACATCGTCATCATCACGTGCTTCTTGCCCCGAGGTACCTTACCGGGTCCACCATGTACCCGAAACGGTTCATCCATCTCCTCGAATCGGGTCTCGAAATCCATCAGCAAACTCATGGTGGACGACTCATACATCATAGGAAAACCGCACTTTTTATTTTAAAAGAGAGAAAATGTTTATTTATGTTTTTGCGGTTTCCTCCAAATCCAGAAAATCTCATGGAAATCCGAATCCAATCCTCAATAGCATGTAAACAGTGCATATAGGCATAAAAATCCATGAATGCGGCATAACAATGAATAATAACATGCATGAAGTGACAAGTAATAACTACAATATCTAAGCTGGCATATAAGGTAAGTACACTAATATTATGTCAAACTACTAGCTATAAAGCTAAGTTAAGCAATAATAATTTCTAAGGTATACGTGACATGGCAATTACCGATGAAGATGTGTGTGAGCCGGCAAGTAAGTGTACGTGGTACATACGCATCATCGGTAATGGTGCTGGTGTCCTAACAGCATAATGTCAACAATGCAATATGAAATAACAATGCAATATGAAATAATAATGCAAGTATGCGAGGCGAAGCGAGCAACCAAAATGAGCGGGAGCTAAATATTAAACAATAGTGCCATTTGAAATAACACGAATCGTGGGGTTTTGAAAATCGGGGCTACGGTGGTTTTAAGAAAGGATGCGTCTTTTGAAATATCCGTAGATCCCTTGACCTGTCTTTTAAAATACCCACGACCCGCTAGTTTTGAAATAGGTAGGAGTCTAATCTAATCTAACAACTACACTAAACTATACGGCTGAACTAACAAGCTGAACTACAGGTAAGGAAACCGCCTATGATCTGAGTCGATACATATACATACCTGTATATGTATTGTCGGTGATCCCGCCTCAATAATATTATATCTGATACCATATCTATAATCATACATCCCAAGTCAAGGGTGCGGATCAATCATCAATATATAGCTCGTACGTAAATCCGTCGTACGGCATCCCAAATCTGGGTACGGGTCAATATCGCATTCATCATACTATTCATCTGGTATCTTCTTTATCAAATATCATGATCCGGGAAAATGTCCTACGTCTAGTAATATACTGATACCGCCTAAGTATGCATACAGGTGTAAGAATTACTACGTCAAAAGACCCGCTAAAATATCATGTCGTATCTCAATACGAACCAAAACACATCACCGATCTCCTGGCCTCAAGCCCAATCTTATCGACTCATCTCAAATCCCAATTACTATCCTCAAATCCAGTAAATAAACACATAGTCCCATACCCATGTGTAAATATACACATCAATATATAATCCCATGTACGCACATATAAAAGAAAGAATGTATGCAAGTATGTGTGTGCGTGCGTGTGTGAGTGCGACCACTACTCTAGGGTTTCGCAACTACACTAAACCAATCCAAAAATACCAAATATCCATCTTTATCATCACTAATCTCAAACAATAAATAATCAATATCTGTGTGTATATGTATTCGTATACATCACCACGAACTGCGCGGGTGCTATACGCCATCCACCCGACTTCTCCCCGTAGATATAAATCTACTCACCTGGTCCTCGCTTGCTGGTGCCGACGTCGCCACGCGCTTGCTTGTTGTCTCGAAGTCCACATGGGGTACCTACATATCATAACGCACCGTATCGCATTAAAACCAAATTCGAAATCGAAACGGCATACGAAAATCAAATCGGCATGTGTATCACGCATAGGTCAAAACCTATCGCCTACGCTTGCAAGAATAGTCAAACCAACCCTCGATGTCGATGTACAAACGTCAAACCATCGAGAAAACCCAAACACACTCATTTGCGCATCCACGAACACTAACTATAATATAAAATAGGTTAAAATTCACAAAAACCCCAATTTCACCTTAAAAGCCATTTTTCCGAAAATCTAGCAAGCAAAAATTACCCGTTTTAGTACAAGACTCGATGTTTAAACAAATTTAGTGGCCATAATATTTATTAAATATCTTAAATAAGTCATAAAAACAATTTCCATAATTTAATCCCAATAAATTTCATTAACCCCAAAATTCCAGTTTACAAAATACCCAAATTTTAACAATTTATAGCAAAAATGCACAAACAACAATTTAGCTAGGATTTTCATAAACTAAAAGCATTAAACCAATAAAATATAATATTTATAATGACATGAAAACTTAATTATATTTTAATCTAAGCATTTGATAATTTTTTCAAAAACTCGAGTTACCAAACTAGCATAATTATCACAATTTTAAATTAACAAATTAGCAAGTAGTAACCAACTTAAATTTTGCATACAATTACATGTTAATCTCCTCATTACAACAATAAACTAATAATAAAAACCCTAATTAAATTCAAATCCTAGTTTTGAATTTTCCAAATTTGCAATAAAACCCAATTAAACATCTAAATTGTTAACATTGAAGCAATTAAACAACAATATAAGCATAAGGTTAAAATTATACCTCATGAACCATGGATCAACATGAAATCAAGACCTCCAAAAGATGCCTCCTTGCTCCTCAATCCAAACCACTTTGGGTCAAAGAATATTGGGTAAATGATAAAGGGTGAAATTGTGAGACTTTGGATGGATTTTTAAAGCAAAATGGAGGGATTTTTGAAGAGAAATGAAGTGGAGACATGAAGAGGGCTGCTGCAGAATTGGGGCTCGGCCAAATGGGGAGGGGAAAAGAGTGTGAGGTGATTGGAGAGAGAATGGGGTCAAAAAGTCCATCACAATTACCTAACACCATACCTTAATAATTTATTGCTTTCTTTAATCTTTTATTCTTCTAAAAAGAGATGAGAATGGGGGGAAATTCGTGCACTTTCAGCCAAGTGGGGATTTGGGTTTGTGTGGTTGTGTGTGTGTGAGGCAATGAACACCAAACTCCAATTCAATATGCACCAAAACCCTTTTATTTTCACAAAATAAGCATTTTTCTTCAATATTTTCTAAACCGTTTTGGCAAACGATTTCGTTTCAAAAACCATATGATAAAATTTTATTTAAAGTTTTATGATGTAAAAAATTTGTTTCAACTCATTTCAATTTATAATTTTCCCTAATTAAATGTATTAGTGAAGGCTTAAAATAATAATAAAATAAATTTTTTTTTCAGAAAATTTGAAATTTCACCAGTGGCTCAATAAACACCAAATACTAGCAATTACAAAGCCAGAATATGTATATTTAATTTTATAATAAAGATATTTGCATTTTGACTTTTTACAGAAAACCCCCTTATTTTGCCGTTTTTTTCGAAATTTCACCGAAACGATTTTCAAAACATTACAATCTTCCCCCCTTAAAGAAATTCGGTCCCCGAATTTAAATTAAAACTTCCCCCAAATACTAAAATATTTCAGCCAAAACCATCAAATCGCCGGGGCTCCGAAATCATAAATACGTAAAACAAATCATAGGGCAACGCATGCGCATGAGAAATGAGCATATAACTCAAATCAGAACTCCGTCAAGCATCCCGCAATTATCGGAGTCAAGGTGAAAACACGAATACCAAATCTCAAGAAAGACCGATATGCTATAAATCGGAACTATACATGCAAATATCAGATCTATACATGTAAATTCTAAAGGAAATGCATGCCAAATCTTTTAAAATCGTTGTGCAATGCGCATAACACTGCACAGTGGCGGACGTCTGTTATAAGAAAATAACCATATACGTATATACCTTTTGTTTAATATGCATGTTCCGCCGTTTTGAAAACAATTTAGAAGGGTTTTCCTTGTTTTAAACGTTTCGCGTCATATCAGACACGTAGGTAAATACTGAGACAATAGATCCCTTCTTCTTTTTTCTTTTTTTGTGGAATTCCCTTCAATAACTATCAATGCATGCAAAACACACTCAGGTACTGTCATTTGATCAGTACTGCTCAGTACGAAAACGAAACTGTAGGGTTCCTAGGCACCCCAAGGAGGTCTCACAAGGCATCAACCATGCCCGTTTCAAATTTTACGGGTGCCGAGATACTCTAATACGGATCGTTAACTAGATTTTTAGGCGACAAAGAAAACTAGTTAACACTTAACTACAAGAATACGGAAATACAACCTTTGTAGATCCGTTCCTCCACCTCCACGGCTCCATGATGAAGTCCTCTCCACTGTCCAAATCAAATCCCGGGCTCTAGCGTCGGCTTCATCGGAGAAAGAGCAGGCTAGGTCATCGACGACGTGCCGAAGATGATCTACGTCGAGGCATCGCTAGATCAAGCTCCAACTTCACCAAGTCTAGAAAACTTGTGAAGGAAATACACTCTACTACTTGGCAAGAGGTAGAGGATGAAGAAATAGGAAGTGGGTTCACTTTAGAATTGGATTTCTCACTCTTTTTCATCAATCACCATTGATGGTCCAAGGTTTTCTTCATTAAAGAAGATGAAGAAAAGAAGAAGATATTATGATAAGTTATTAAAATAAAAAGGAAAAACAATACTTATCATAATACTAACCCTAGTTTAGTGTAGAGAATAGACCATGGTTAGATATGATGGTTAGGGTTAAGCAAGAGACAAGAATGGTGGACTAGGTCAAAGTTTCATGAAGCTTCAACTAAACTACAAATAAAGCCACCATTCTTTTCTTATCATTTCCAAAATGAATAAACAAGTAAATAAATGAATAAGAAAATGAAAAGCAAAACCCTAACCATTATCATGTAACCATGGTTTGATCTTTACACAAAAACCCTAGGAAACATGTATCAACAAACATGATACAATCAAGTGCACAAAACTATATCGAAAATACAATGTGCACAAGCGAGTGAGAAAATCCATTTAAAGTGAACCGATACTAGTTAATGCAAAGTAATATATCAAATATATAATTATGCATTAAATCATTAAATCAACACTTGATTTAACGATCCGGTTATATCGCATATAACCGACTAATATTAGTAGTAACAACGTATCGAATCAACACTTGATCCGATAACCCGGCTATATCGCATATAACCGATCAATGTCACAAATCGCGAGAATCGAATACAGTATCACATACTTGTATCATCCTCGGTCCCGCACATATCTCATATGCGCTCCTATTTCGTTTTGCTTGAGACAGGAAACCTCTGTGTAGGACTCTAAAGACTCGTCAATACGCCGGCAGCAGATGATGATCATATCAAACACCCACAAGCCGCAAGCGGTCTGCTAAACGTAACGGCCACCCGGATATTGAGCGATCAGAAGATCGACGAGCAAGCCCGCTCACACTCCTGTGAATCCAACCAGTAACACTTACCGTACAGTCCGGTCTCGTCGTCTGATATGTCGCATATCTTGCCTAGGGGTGGTAAACGTCAGACCCCAATAGCTTGATAAGTCGTGTCGATATGAGGTCTATAACATTTCGAGAAACTACTGGTAACACTTACCAGTAAATCTCAGCAACCCTGGCCAGGGATTTCCTGTTATAGCCAATCGAACACAGCGCAACATCAACTCCCTATACCGGGAGAGACGAATCCCCTCCTATCGCTCATTGCCTCCATGTGACTCGGGACTGTACCCAAAAACCACCATTTTGCATGCCCTCTTGGACGTGCTAAGATGGAAATCAAAGCACAGTGGGAACCACACAAGACTCTATGACGATCTCGGGTCAACAGACTACTCTGTACCAGTGTCACCAGAGAACTGCCATCTGACGTAAGGTATAATACCATCTGGGAGTTCTCGGCGAGTCCGTCCAGTGTACCCAGCCTCCACTGAGCACCCGTATATCATCTCTGATGTCAAACACCAATGGATATGGGATCATCCATCGCCCATCTGTATGGGTCGAGAAGGTATACGCTAGTCTACTCTGGTATATCGATGCCCCATCTCGATACACCCACGACTAAGGACTTTCAAGGATGTACTTATGGACTACCATGTCCCCACTAGTATGATCCGCATCATAGTCCAGGTAGTCAAGTAGTCATCCTAAGGGCTTTACCAACATGTAACAGAGAGACAATCAGTATACACGTTAAGGTAAAGAGTCACCAGATAGCATACTATCATGTCGAGCAAGAAAGTCATCCCTATATATGTCCAAGCATCCACTACAATATACATCCTATGTATAGTAATGTCCTCTAGGGCATACATATAACTAACAATCTCCCACTTGCACTAGGGCCATCTGTAGCAGTGGTTGTAGTATCTCATACTCAACCATCCCATAAAAGTCTCTCTCTGGGAATAGGCCTTCGTGAGTGGATCCGCCATGTTGTCCTCTGAGTCTACTCTCCTAACCTCGATCCCTTAGAGATCAACCATCTCCATGATCAAGTGATACTGCCTTAGAATATGTCTGGATCACTGATGGGACCTGCGTTCCTTGGCATAAGCCACAACTCCATTGTCACACAATGGGAGGAACATTGTTCATCTCATGAACCATTATACACCCAAACAGCCTCTTTGGTAGCATCTTAAGTAGCGATGTATCCTGCCTTTATCGTCTAGTATGTCATGGTATCTAGCTTGGAACTCTTCCAACATACCGTCCCTTTACTGAGGTTAAAGACAATGCCTGTGACTGACACTCAGTCATCATTATCACCCTGGAACACTTCCAGTGATTTTCCCCAGGATCGATTGATACCATCTCACTACAACTAGTGAGAGTCCTAACATCCAATTAGATCAATCTCATAGATCCAAAACCCAGGATTTAGAAGGTATCATTTTGATCCTATATGGAGAATCTTTGTGATATGCGGAGATCGACCGAGCGTAGCATAGGAAACTCCTTCCCTATCAAGAGTATGTCATCCACGTACTCTACGATGATCGTCACCATACTCCCTACTACCTTTTTGTTTATACAAGGTTCATCTACCATTTTGATGAAGTCAAACTCTTTGAATACCACATCAAAACAGATGTTCCAACCCCGCGATGCCTGCTTTATCCTATAAAGCATCTTGTACACGTTTCCGCTGCTCCCACTGTCTATGAAGCCCTCTGGCTGTGTACTTATAGACGCTCTCTTCCAAAACATCATTTAGAAAAGTAGTCATGACACCCAACAGCCAGATATCGTAGTCATGGTATGTAGCCGTGGCAAGTAGGATCTGGATGGATTTAAGCATAGCCACTTGAAAAGGTTTCATCATTATCCATGCCTGGTCGATGACTAAAACCTTTAACAAGTCTAGCTTTCAAAGTCTCAAATTTTCCATCTACACCAAGTAATCTTCTCAAGATATACTTGCTCCTGATGGGGATTTAACCCTTCAGATATAGCAACCAAAGTCCATACTTTGTTGGTGTATAAGGATTCCATCTCAGATCACTAAGCATCCAGCCATTCTTATAGAGTCTTACTCCTGATGGCCAGCTCGAAACTAGTTGGGTCATCATCTCATGATGCAATCCTCGCTCCCACTGTCATAGAGAAACCGAAGTATCTCTCAGGTGGGTGAGAAACCCTGCTAGATCGGCGGAGAGGCTGAGGTTCGTTGGCATCTACTGAATCCTTTGGTTCTACCAAATTATCTGCTGTATTTTGTATAGCTGGAACCTTTCCAGTTCTACATTACAGACCTTGCCTTGAGCTTGTCCGGATTTTGCTTTTAGACATTAGCCGGACAACCCCAAATCTTAACTAGCTTAAGACATGGGCTCTTCCCTTTCCATATCACATATGAAATGGTCGGCAATTGATTTGATTGGAACCCTATTCAATAGGTATGCAGCTTCTCAAGTGCATAACTCCCAAAAAGGAAAAAGGTAACTCAGTAGTACTCATCACAGAGCACACTATATCAGATAGGGTGTATCTGCTCCGCCTCGACGTACCATCGTGCAATGGTGTATATGGAAGAGTAATGCTGAGAGAGAATCTCATTCTCCTTTAGAATAGTCCAGGAATTCCGTACTCAAGTATTCTCCTCCTTGATCTCATCAAAGGACATAATACTTTTACCCGTATTAGTTCTCTACTTCTAGCTTATATTCTGTGAATATCTCAAAAGGTTCGGACTTATGTTTCAACAGGAACATATGTCTGAATCTAAAGAGATCATCAGAGAATGTAATGAAGTATAAAGAACCGGTCTTGGCATGTGTAGACAGGGGACCTACATACATCAACATGTATCATCCCAAGAGTTCACTAACTCTTTCTCTGTTTCCAGTAAACGGAGCTATGGTCATCTTATCTTTGTGACATGACTGGCAAGTTTCAGAAGATGTAAATTCAAACTGTTTTAAATATACATCTAAATGTAACTTCAGCCAGTCGGGTCGCATTGATCTGACCTAGTCTACAATACCTCAAGAAGGATTCGTTCATTTCTGAACTTTTCCTCTTGTATGTGTTCCGTATACTAAAAACTGTAGTTTGATTTAGAACATTAATGCTTTTAGATAACGTGCCTGAACCGATCAACTTTTGATATAGGAAATGTTCAAAATATTATCTAACAATACAAAATTTTATCATTTCTTTTCTAATAAAGAGACTGATATGATTTTGTATATCAGGTTCGGTATCTAATAACATTCGTTCAGAATCAATGTATTATAATACAGGGTGACAGTGACCAACAGACTTGGCTGCAACTCTTGCCCCGTTTTCTGCCTCATGAAACTTATCACCCGTTCTTAGTTCTACCTTTAACTGTAGCCCTATGTAACAGATTACATATCTGGGATCCTGATCTGGTATCACATACCCAGGACGTAAAGGATACTGAGAAACAGTTCTCTGTAATGAACACACCCGAAGATGATGCATCAACATGCACTCTCTTCGTTTGGGCGGCACGGGAATTCTGGTAATCCCCAATTTCCTGCTCTGTCTTATAACAATTATAAGTTGGAGCGGGACCAACGTTCCCCAGCTCAGTATAACAAGCGGGTTCGGTCAATAATCCGTTTTATTATCTTGATTAAGGCGTGACATGGTCGCTACCTGGAGAGAGACAGAAGAAAACACTCAGCGTGCGCTCTTGCAAGAATAGATTGGTTATTATTTTATCTAATCAGGATGGCTCCCACTGCTTTTTATCAAATCTTCCTTCAAACCCTAAAAGGAAAGACTAGCCGGGATTAATTACACACTACAAGTTCGCCAATCTTTCAGCCAGGCCAGTGTCGGTACTTTGAGGGAGGTCCCCCGTGCTTTCGCACGAACCTAATTAATGTAAACCTCGTTTTCCCAGAGGCGTAACCTCGTTGACACCTTTCTAGACACCTACTTGATCGGCTAATTGTAATGTATAAAACTCTCCCAGGAGTAACACTTACTCGCAGCGGGTATCGGGATCCAACTATCTCATAGAAGGTATGCAATCTCATTGCAAATTTCAACACTTGAAATTCCCGATATTATTTTGCCCCTAGCGTCCTATGACCTTGACAGAGGTCAACAAACCATAGGCTGCTAGTCAAGTTCAACCCATCATTTCCTGATTGAAGTAAACCCACCCGCACGACCCTTGACAGAGGTCAACAAGGTCGCACGACTACCCTAAATCAATCACATCATATGCTTATGCAGATAAGCACTAATCAGCTACCGCACACTACGCCTTGACAGAGGTCAACAAACGCAGCACGAATACTAACCAGTACATATCTGAAATGACGGAGGGCTACGACAGGTTTTTCTGAAAACCTATTGCGTAATGAACTTGATATCGTTGTAGAATCAAATGATTTTAAAATGGAGTGCTTTTGAGGCTTTTCTAGTTTTGCTAAAGGAGTCACTCCCGGTGAAGGGATCGTCGGTCCTTTCCTCGTCGAATGAGGTGCGGGATATATCATTTATATCACTGTGCAAAGCAGAACTCTTAAAAGCAATCAAAAGACAAACCGAGTGTGTAGCATCTGCCAGTTATTGCTAAAGGAGTCACTCCCGGTGAAGGGATCTCGGTCCTTTCCTTATCGAATAAGGTGCAGGGTATATCATATATACCTCTGTGCAAAGCAAGAACTGTAGCTACCTGTTTTATTTTGAAATTCGATTCTACAACATCTTAGGTTCCTTTTATTTCATTAATCTCATTAATGAAGTCCCATCATTTAAGTACCTAAACATCACAGATAAATACGACGTACACTTATGCCATCCGCATTCGCCTCGAAGTCCCCTCGTGCACCGTTAGGTTAGGTAACTAACGACAAAGCGGGGCAGGGCTAGCGCGGGTGTAAAACATAAGTAACGTCTATATAATATATCATATATACTATATACTGTATTTATCACAGAACAACACATGATCACATCACAGATATCGCAGCAGAAGAAACATATGAAATATTGGATATACTAGGACGTCCGTGTTTTCAATACGAGCTAGTATAAAACACGGATTCCACAGTCGTGATGAATAGCCAAACCCACACCCTTAGACCCCTACGAGAGCGGCAAGCAACCCTACCAATTCTAGAGTTAGGAGACCCTGACTCGACTCCTCGAGTTGGTCTCCCACTGGACTCCAGAACCCGGTTACTTGTGCCCTCCTCCTTGGGTCTATCCTAGTGCAGAAAAGTAAATAATATACAAAGGGTGACAACTTCCGCAACCTGGAAGTGCCCCAAATAAAAGAATATTACATACAAGTTTTTACATGAATGAAAATGAAAAACACTCATCTCACATAAAAACCCCCCGGCTATTCAAACACGACGATCCAATATAACATATCCAGCAACACATAACATCACATGTCATCAACATAAGTAAATATGTGCATCCCAATTGTCGTTGACATATAGCAACGAAACCGGCGATATCACATATTACACTTACGGTCACAGAAAAGAAAGTGAAAAACTACAACAGTTGGAATCCGCAACCACCTCAGACATCGCATGCCTGACCAAATGAATTACTTAGACATCGCATGCCTAACAATTATAAACCCCGCATTTTAGTCTCAAAATCGAAAACTCTTTTCAATATCAAGTCGGGCAATTCAACAAGATTCCCGACATCCTGATCGAATGCTCGTCGCAAACTTCAGTAGACGGCCGCACCCCCGATACCGTCGACGAAGTGCACCAAGGCGGAACACCGCTGCCGCGAGCACCCGAACGGATGCTTTCGGCGACGGGGTTCTCCTACAGTCACTTGGTCGGGGCTAAGGGATGTAGCTGTCTATTAAGTTTACCCGGCGAGTATCCGCGTACCCTACGTGATTGCAACGGACTTTTGATCACATCAAAATTCCGTGGCAACCGATCAAGTGAGACTAAACTGCTATGTTTATAACATTCATTCAGTTATCTCATAACTGTTGTGAATTCCAATTATTGTATCACATTCCGAATAAGGTAGAAAATGTTAAACTTTCCGATCGAACAATCGAACACCCAAGTTTTCCCGAAACAGCTCAACTCATGAAATAAGTTCAAAGACATTCACTTCGTGCCTCAGTACCAACGGTCCAGCCGTAGAAGGGTCAAGCCAACGCCTCACATGTGGCACGCCGTACTGCCCCAAACCCGAAGGTTCAAAGGGCAGTTCAAGACGGTCACATAATCGAGTTAAGGTTAGTTGTCTTCTAGAGGGTCCATCGCTTTACTTGCACTACTTAGAACGTCGTTAAACTACAGAAAGATCCAACACTTGGAAATTTCCCGATAGGGGAAAGATTGGGTATTTACATCCGGTCGAACTTTTTAACATATTCTAAAATATCCGGAAAGCCACATAGACAAAATCTGATAATCCGATCGAACATACGAATCCCCAAAACAACCCAAAAAATTCAACTCTTGAATAAATATTAAAAATTCCTAGGAAAACCAGAACTGAAAAACAAGAATTATGGTGCAAAATTCGATGCACAAAAAGACAAAGTGGCCGCGGAACCGCCGCATGAGCACGCTAATGCCGCGGATCCGCGGCGATATTAAGGAATTAGGCTCTCGAATTTTGCAGTAACCCTTAGATCTTACTGCTGATTTTTCTGAATATTTTTATTTTCTAAAAATCCACATTTTACAGAAATGTCCAGAGAGCAAGTTTAGGGTTTGGGTTTCGGGTCGATCGGACTTCAAACTCCGTCTAGACTTCGCCTAAGGCACCCAAGGAGGTCTCACAAGGCATCAACCATGCCCGTTTCAAATTTTACGGGTGCCGAGATACCCTAATACGGATCGTTAACTAGATTTTTAGGCGACAAAGCAAACTAGTTAACACTTAACTACAAGAATACGGAAATACAACCTTTGTAGATCCGGTCCTCCACCTCCACGGCTCCGTGATGAAGTCCTCTCCGCTGTCCAAATCAAATCCCGGGCTCTAGTGTCGGCTTCAACGGAGAAAGAGCGGGCTAGGTCATCGACGACGTGCCGAAGATGATCTACGTCGAGGCATCGCTAGATCAAGCTCCAACTTAACCAAGTCTAGAAAACTTGTGAAGGAAACACACTCTACTACTTGGCAAGTGGTAGAGGATGAAGAAATAGGAAGTGGGTTCACTTTAGAATTGGATTTCTCACTCTTTTTCATCAATCACCATTGATGGTCCAAGGTTTTCTTCATTGAAGAAGATGAAGAAGAAGAAGAAGATATTATGATAAGTTATTAAAATAAAAAGGAAAAACAATACTTATCATAATACTAACCCTAGTTTAGTGTAGAGAATAGACCATGGTTAGATATGATGGTTAGGGTTAAGCAAGAGACAAGAATGGTGGACTAGGTCAAAGTTTCATGAAGCTTCAACTAAACTACAAATAAAGCCACCATTCTTTTCTTATCATTTCCAAAATGAATAAACAAGTAAATAAATGAATAAGAAAATGAAAAGCAAAACCCTAACCATTATCATGTAACCATGGTTTGATCTTTACACAAAAACCCTAGGAAACATGTATCAACAAACATGATACAATCAAGTGCACAAAATTATATCGAAAATACAATGTGCACAAGCGAGTGAGAAAATCCATTTAAAGTGAACCGATACTAGTTAATGCAAAGTAATATATCAAATATATAATTATGCATTAAATCATTAAATCAAGACTTGATTTAACGATCCGGTTATATCGCATATAACCGACTGATATTAGTAGTAACAACTTATCGAATCAACACTTGATCCGATAACCCGGCTATATCGCATATAACCGATCAATGTCACAAATCGCGAGAGTCGAATACTGTATCACATACTTGTATCATTCTCGGTCCCGCACATATCTCATATGCGCTCCTATTTCGTTTTGCATGAGCCAGGAAACCTCTGTGTAGGACTCTAAAGACTCGTCAATACGCCGGCAGCAGATGATGATCATATCAAACACCCACAAGCCGCAAGCGGTCTGCTAAACGTAACGGCCACCCGGGTATTGAGCGATCAGAAGATCGACGAGCAAGCCAGCTCACACTCCTGTGAATCCAACCAGTAACACATACCGTACAGTCCGGTCTCGTCGTCTGATATGTCGCATATCTTGCCTAGGGGTGGTAAACGTCAGACTCCAATAGCTTGATAAGTCGTGTCGATATGAGGTCTATAACATTTCGAGAAACTACTGGTAACACTTACCAGTAAATCTCAGCAACCCTGGCCAGGGATTTCCTGTTATAGCCAATCGAACACAGTGCAACATCAACTCCCTATACCAGGAGAGACGAATCCCCTCCTATCGCTCATTGCCTCCATGTGACTCGGGACTGTACCCAAAAACCACCGTTTTGCACGCCCTCTTAGACGTGGTAAGATGGAAATCAAAGCACAGTGGGAACCACACAAGACTCTATGACGATCTCGGGTCAACAGACTACTCTGTACCAGTGTCACCAGAGAACTGCCATCTGACGTAAGGTATAATACCATCTGGGAGTTCTCGGCGAGTCCGTCCAGTGTACCCAGTCTCCACTGAGCACCCGTATATCATCTCTGATGTCAAACACCAATGGATATGGGATCATCCATCGCCCATCTGTATGGGTCGAGAAGGTATACGCTAGTCTACTCTGGTATATCGATGCCCCATCTCGATACACCCACGACTAGGGACTTTCAAGGATGTACTTATGGACTACAATGTCCCCACTAGTATGATCCGCATCATAGTCCAGTTAGTCAAGTACTCATCCTAAGGGCTTTACCAACATGTAACCGAGAGACAATCAGTATACACGTTAAGGTAAAGAGTAACCAGATAGCATACTATCATGTCGAGCAAGTAAGTCATCCCTATATATGTCCAAGCATCCACTACAATATACATCCTATGTATAGTAATGGCCTCTAGGGCATACATATAACTAACAGAAACGCCATTTCATAAAAATGTACTGTTCTATAAGAAATCAATCCTAAAATGTGCATAGAAATACTACGTGCGTCTGGTGCGCACGGAAATCAAAATCCATGAATGTGCCGTATATGCGCACAAGAACAACATCAAGGTGCAACGGGTGTGCACGAAGCATCTGTCGTAGGCAATGTGTGTGCATGACAGCAAAATCAGGTGCATCTGACATGCACGAAAAATCTCGATTTAGTGCATCTGGTGTGCACCAAAATCGCATCTCAAGACATGCGCTCAACATGCGCAAAAACCCAAAACCAGGGGCATCCATCATGCATGAAATCATGAAATCCAATATCGAGTGTCGAACACGCGCAAAATCCAATCAGGTGCACAAGGTGCACAAAACAAATATCGAGTATCACAATCGAAATCGAAGTCCAGTGCATCTAAGTGGACAAAAGGCGTATCACTGCACTGCAAGCATATATAAACTATACAGAGTTCATGAACCAAATCGTGTGCGTGCATACGCACAAAATCAACTCAAATGTCTAAAACCGTAAATTCACAAGCATGTGAAACCAAAGCATAAAAACGATATCAAGTGCAACACTGTGCGAAGATCGTAAATCCTCAATCATCAAAATCAAATCATGCGAATAAATCACCCTAAACATCGAAATCAATAATGGCGGAATAGTACCACTCAAGCGCATCCTCTAAGAATCTCGGGCCAACTGTCGCGGTCACTAGTGGGACGTCTCGTCGATGATCATGAACTCTGGCCTGCTGGTATGCGTAATAATGACCACTCCTGGGTCAAGGCCTTCACTATGAATTACCAATCTCTCGGTCCATCGGCTCATCGGCCCTGTCAAGTGTGCTAACGGGGATGATCCCGTTCTGGCACTTCTCTGGTCATCTCTCGGTCAATCATCGTGACCACTCGTCAAGCAGCACGACACTGGCATCGGCCTCTGGCTCTCTGAATGCACATGACACATCTAATCCTGGGTGCAAATATCATTGCAGCAGTATCCTGGAAGGAATCCTGCTCAAGGTCTCTTCCAAGTCTCGTCTCTGCCTAACTGTCCGGAAGTCATCGTCCTTTACTATATCTGTTTCTTGTTCCGGAACAGCTGCATGCTCACCGCGACTCCTTCTGGAAGGTATATCCAAGTACAGTGCCTCGGCATGCGTATCGCATTTCTGATGTCGGCGGAGTAGAACGTCATCTTATCAAGATCTCGTACGAACCACTTACTCCACTTTTCTCTAAGGTCGACCGCTTCGGACATGTCTCGTCGTGGCTGCATGGACTGAGCTCCAACGGCTATCCTCGTACCTGGAGTCTCCCAAGAAATGCATCTCACCACCTAGCATCTGAATTAAGTCGAGCCATCCGATCGAGTTGTCAAAACCTCATAATCCCCCAGGAGCTCAACATCTTAGGCACAGTTTAATAGTATCGAGTGCATACCACAGCATCGGTGGTCCAGTCGTAGAAGGGCAAACCAAGCCTCACTAATGGCGCCTTAGAACTGCCGCAAACCTGAAGGTTCAAAGGCTTTCACAAGGTCGTTAAGTCGAGTTAGGGTTTCATTCTTCTAGAGGGACCATAGAATTGCCTGCATGTCTTTCCGACTACCTTAAACTTGGAATAATAGGTTTCTGACATTCGATCGTCTCTGTCGACTCCTAACGTCTCCGCGTGAAGTCGTCTCTAGCTGGAATCAATTTATCTGATGACCTCGCATCGGGGTAGGCGAACGATCCACATGTCCTAGTCATTCATCTTCGATGACTAGCGACCTTCTATCATCTTTTAGTACAACTTACATTGCAATAGCTCCAACATCTGGGGCGATATCTCGTCGTTCGCAGCAATAACTGGCTCACTCGTCTGCATGCTGAACCGTGCCTCAATCATCATGAATAAGCCACACATCAACGGTCATCAAAGTCTGGCTGGCCTCTGTCAGTGGCTCAATCCTCTGGTGCTAATCTGCACGTCCGAGAAGTCTCATACAGCGACCCATCCAACGCTCGTGGCGTAAAAACACAATCCAAAAGACACATCTCTATAATCGTGTGTCTCCCGAATCACGCCATGGTCAGTCCTCGTTTGTAACGAGCTCATGCTGACCGCAACTCTAGCCGTAGTTCTCCCTGCCCGTAATCGTGGCAGCCAAACCAAAGTGGTACCGATGAAGCTAGATCAAAGGAAGGAATATGATACTGAGCAAAGAAATGTACATCCTTAGGCTCCTTAAGTGGAGTGGCGTGTCGTAAATATGCCGCGGAACATACCCACGGTACGTCACTCTACTTTAGTGACCTATTCCATCAACCAAGGGTCATCCTACGGTCCGAAGGTAAAACCTAACGCTCTGATACCAACTTTATCATGACCCGAAAGTACGGAACATGACCGGCACTTAAACTACGAACGTCTCAAGGCGTACGTATTCTAAGTAAGCCGAAAACCCAGAAATCCAAACCAAGAAGAGTAGTAGAGTGGAGGACAACCAATTTAAATCAAGTAGTTAGCAATATACGCCAAAATGTGCATTTTAAAATCACAAGTCCTTTCTAAAAATTCGGCAGAGTTTTCTTTGTAAAACTGATCCCAATCGGGTACAAAACCTGATAAAGCATATATAATGAAAATGCAACCCCAAGCGGGAGCTAGCTCTTCGTCAATCGATGGTCACAACCACGCAAGCAATAATATACAACGCCGAAAGGCGAGGATCACAACAGAAAAGGAAACTCAAAACAGCATGAAATCCGTATAAATACAAAGCGCGACTCTAAGGTCGATAGAATAAACAACACTGGTCTCTATCTCTGAAATAAATACATGTTTGGTTGATGGAACTTCTAGATACAACAGAATAATAATATACAAGATATATAATGGGGGTACGATACAAGTAAACCCACCTACTAGCAAATCACCCGAAGGAAACTATGCCCGCAAGCCGTAATGAAACCTGTACAGCAAACCTGCAAGAAACTGAGGCACAACGGGGGTGAGTTGCCAACTCGTGAATAGAATATATCTACGAACAGAAATCGCATGTATGACGCAATCCTAGGTCATACGATCATAATATATCCTCAAAATATATCCTAGGTCATACTACTAAACAACAGTAATACCAAGTGCTCGTGCCAGTGCCTCAGGTAGCAATATATCATATGGATGATGTATGAACGCATGAAAACAGAGTACATGTAAATGAAGAACTGTTTTCATGATTTAGTGAGATTTCCTTTGTATTTTTAAAATGAGGTAACATAATGAAATCTGCATAAAACAGTGCCTAGCATCGGCACAAAACGTAATCCCAATATCTCGATATCTCTGTATCACAGTCTCTGTACCTCAAAATCTCGAAATCTCAATGTCTCAATCACAATATCTAGGGCGCCGTCAGTCCAGACCGGCCCCTACCATCCATCTCAAGACCACGGCGGTATCCTCCGGATATCCGACGCGTCGGGTAAAATCACCGGTAGGTAGTGCTCCCCTGCCATGCTCACATCGTCATCATCACGCGCTTCTTAACCCGAGGTACCTTACCGGGTCCACCATGTACCCGAAATGGTTCATCCATCTCCTCGAATCGGGTCTCGAAATCCATCAGCAAACTCATGGTGGACGACTCATACATCATAGGAAAACCGCACTTTTTATTTTAAAAGAGAGAAAATGTTTATTTATGTTTTTGCGGTTTCCTCCAAATCCAGAAAATCTCATGGAAATCCGAATCCAATCCTCAATAGCATGTAAACAGTGCATATAGGCATAAAAATCCATGAATGCGGCATAACAATGAATAATAACATGCATGAAGTGACAAGTAATAACTACAATATCTAAGCTGGCATATAAGGTAAGTACACTAATATTATGTCAAACTACTAGCTATCAAGCTAAGTTAAGCAATAATAATTTCTAAGGTGTACGTGACATGGCAATTACCGATGAAGATGTGTGTGAGCGGGCAAGTAAGTGTACGTGGTACATACGCATCATCGGTAATGGTGCTGGTGTCCTAACAGCATAATGTCAACAATGCAATATGAAATAACAATGCAAGTATGCGAGGCGGAGCGAGCAACCAAAATGAGCGGGAGCTAAATATTAAACAATGGTGCCATTTGAAATAACACGAATCGTGGGGTTTTGAAAATAGGGGCTACGGTGGTTTTAAGAAAGGATACGTCTTTTGAAATATCCGTAGATCCCTTGACCTGTCTTTCAAAATACCCACGACCCGCTAGTTTTGAAATAGGTAGGTGTCTAATCTAATCTAACAACTACACTAAACTATACGGCTGAACTAACAAGCTGAACTACAGGTAAGGAAACCGCCTATCATCTGAGTCGATACATATACATACCTGTATATGTATAGTCGGTGATCCCGCCTCAATAATATCATATCTGATACCATATCTATAATCAGACATCCCAAGTCAAGGGTGCGGATCAATCATCAATATATAGCTCGTACGTAAATCCGTCGTACGGCATCCCAAATCTGGGTATGGGTCAATATCACATTCATCATACTATTCATCTGGTATCTTCTTTATCAAATATCATGATCCGGGACAATGTCCTACGTCTAGTACAATACTGATACCGCCTAAGTATGCATACAGGTGTAAGAATTACTACGTCAAATGACCCGCTAAAACATCATGTCGTATCTCAATACGAACCAAAACACATCACCGATCTCCTGGCCTCAAGCCCAATCTTATCGACTCATCTCAAATCCCAATTACTATCCTCAAATCCAGTATATAAATACATAGTCCCATACCCATGTGTGAATATACACATCAATATATAATCCCATGTACGCACATATAAAAGAAAGAATGTATGCAAGTATGTGTGTGCGTGCGTGTGTGAGTGCGACCACTACTCTAGGGTTTCACAACTACACTAAACCAATCCAAAAATACCAAATATCCATCTTTATCATCACTAATCTCAAACAATAAATAATCAATATCTGTGTGTATATGCATTCGTATACATCACCACGAACTGCGCGGGTGCTATACGCCATCCACCCGACTTCTCCCCGTAGATATAAATCTACTCACCTGGTCCTCGCTTGCTGGTGCCGACGTCACCACGCGCTTGCCTGTTGTCTTGAAGTCCACATGGGGTACCTACATATCATAATGCACCGTATCGCATTAAAACCAAATTCGAAATCTAAACGGCATACGAAAATCAAATGACATGTGTATCACGCATAGGTCAAAACCTATCGCCTACGCATGCAAGAATAGTCAAACCAACCCTCGATGTCGATGTACAAACATCAAACCATCGAGAAAACCCAAACACACTCATTTGCGCATCCACGAACACTAACTATAATATAAAATAGGTTAAAATTCACAAAAATCCCAATTTCACCTTAAAAGCCATTTTTCCGAAAATCTAGCAAGCAAAAATTACCCGTTTTAGTACAAGACTCGACGTTTAAACAAATCTAGTGGCCATAATACTTATTAAATATCTTAAATAAGTCATAAAAACAATTTCCATAATTTAATCCCAATAAATTTCATTAACCCCAAAATTCTAGTTTACAAAATACCCAAATTTTAACAATTTATAGCAAAAATGCACAAACAACAATTTAGCTTGGATTTTCATAAACTAAAAGCATTAAACCAATCAATATAATATTTATAATGACATGAAAACTTAATTATATTTTAATCTAAGCATTTGATAATTTTTCAAAAACTCTAGTTAGCAAACTAGCATAATTATCACAATTTTAAATTAACAAATTAGCAAGTAGTAACCAACTTAAATTTTGCATACAATTACATGTTAATCTCCTCATTACAACCATAAACTAATAATAAAAACCCTAATTAAATTCAAACCCTAGTTTTGAATTTTCCAAATTTGCAATAAAACCCAATTAAACATCTAAATTGTTAACATTGAAGCAATTAAACAACAATATAAGCATAAGGTTAAAATTATACCTCATGAACCATGGATCAACATGAAATCAAGACCTCCAAAAGATGCCTCCTTGCTCCTCAATCCAAACCACTTTGGGTCAAAGAATATTGGGTAAATGATAAAGGGTGAAATTGTGAGACTTTGGATGGATTTTTGAAGCAAAATAGAGGGATTTTTGAAGAGAAAAGAAGTGGAGACATGAAGAGGGCTGCTGCAGAATTGGGGCTCGGCCAAATGGGGAGGGGAAGAGAGTGTGAGGTGATTGGAGAGAGAATGGGGTCAAAAAGTCCATCACAATTACCTAACACCATACCTTAATAATTTATTGCTTTCTTTAATCTTTTATTCTTCTAAAAAGAGATGAGAATGGGGGGAAATTCGTGCACTTTCAGCCAAGTGGGGATTTGGGTTTGTGTGGTTGTGTGTGTGTGAGGCAATGAACACCAAACACCAATTCAATATGCACCAAAACCCTTTTATTTTCACAAAATAAGCCTTTTTCTTCAATATTTTCTATACCGTTTTGGCAAACGATTTCGTTTCAAAAATCACATGATAAAATTTTATTTAAAGTTTTATGTTGTACAAAATTTGTTTCAACTGATTCCAATTTATAATTTTCCCTAATTAAATGTATTAGTGACGGCTTAAAATAATTATAAAATAAAATTTTTTTTTCAGAAAATTTGAAATTTCACCAGTGGCTCAATAAACACCAAATACTAGCAATTACATAGCTAGAATATGTATATTTAATTTTATAATAAAGAAATTTGCATTTTGATTTTTTACAGAAAACCCCCTTATTTTACCGTTTTTTTCGAAATTTCACCGAAACGATTTTCAAAATGTTACAATATAAGAACGAAGTAGAGAACCAAAAAGGCAAAAGTAATAAGATCTTTCGATCTGATCGAGGAGGAGAATACTTGAGCAATGAGTTCCTAGACTATCTACAAGAGAATAGGATTCTCTCTCAGCTTACTCCTCCTTATACACCACAACACAACGGTGTATCGGAACGGAGGAATTGCACCCTATTTGATATGGTGTGCTCTATGATGAGCACTGCTGAGTTACCTATTTCCTTCTGGAGGTATGCGCTTGAGTCAGCCATACACCTATTGAATATGGTTCCTACCAAATCAGAGCCTACCACTCCATATGAGATATGGAAGGGAAAGAGACCATCTCTTAATTATGTTAAGTTATGGGGTTGTCCGGCCTATGTCAAAAGGAACAATCCGGACAAACTCGAGGCAAGGTCTGTCCTGTGGAAGTTTGTAGGATATCCTAAAAACTCACAAGGGTATATCTTCTACCACATCGAGGAACAAAAAGTGTTTGTTTCTCGTCATGCCACCTTCTTAGAAAAGGGTTTTCTTATGAAACAAATAAGTGGCAAAGAGGTAGAACTGGAAGAGGTTCCAGCTATACGAACTACGACAGAAGATTTAGTAGTTCCCGATGAACCTCAGCCACTCCGCCGATCTAGTAGGGTTCCTCATCCACCTGAGAGATACTACGGTTTTCTCATAGATGGTTGGAGCGAGGATTGCATCATGGAAGATGATGACCCGACTTGCTTCGAGCAGGCCATCACGAGTGGTGACTCTGTGAAGTGGCTGGATGCAATGCGATCTGAGATAGAATCCATGTACACCAACAAAGTATTGACTTTAGAAGTTTCTCTTGAAAGGGTAAAACCCATTGGGAGCAAATGGATCTTTAAGAAGAAACTTGGTGTAGACGGAAAAGTAGAGACTTTCAAATCTAGACTTGTTGCAAAGGGTTTTCGTCAACGACCAGGTGTGGATTATGACGAAACCTTTTCTCCAGTGGCTATGCTTAAGTCTATCCGAATCCTACTTGCCATTGCTGCATACCATGACTACGAAATATGGCAAATGGATGTTAAGACAGCATTTCTAAATGGTGATTTAGAAGAGTGCGTATACATGACTCAGCCAGAGGGCTTCGTAGACAGTGGGATCAGCGAAAAGGTGTGCAAGCGGCTTAAATCCATCTACAGGTTAAAGCAGACATCGCAGAGCTAGAACATATGTTTTGATATTGTAGTCAAAGAGTTTGACTTCATCAAGAACATAGATTAACCTTGTATATACAAGAATGTGGCAGAGAGTAAGGTTCTCTTCCTCGTATTGTACATGGATGACATACTCCTGATAGGAACTGATGTTCATATGCTGCACTCGGTCAAGTTCTTCTTATCACATAGATTCTTAATGAAAGATCTAGGTGATGCCTCCTGCATTTTGTGAATTAAGATCTATAGAGATAGATCGAAAAGGATACTTGGATTGTTCCAATTCAGGTACATTGACACCATACTAAAGAGATTTAGTATGGAAGTGTTAGTTATATGTATGCCCTAGAGGCCATTACTATATATAGGATGTATATTGCAGTGGAAGCTTGGACATATATAGGGAGGACTTTCTTGCTCGACATGATAGTATGCTATCTGGTTGCTCTTTACCTTAACGTGTACACTGATAGTCTCTCTGTTACATGTTCGTAAAGCCCTTAGGATGTTTAATTGACTACCTGGACTATGATGCGGATCATACTAGTGGGGACATGGTAGTCCATAAGTACATCCTTCAAGGTCCCTAGTCATGGGTGTATCGAGACAGGGCATCGATATACGAGTGTAGACTAGCGTATACCTTCTCGACCCATACAGATGGGCGATGGATGATCCCATATCCATTGGTGTTTGACATCAGAGATGATATACGGGTGTTCAGTGGAGACTGAGTACACTGGACGGACTCGCCGAGAACTCCCAAATGGTATTATACCTTACGCCAGATGGCAGTTCTCTGGTGACATTGGTACAGAGTAGTCTGTTGACCCGAGATCGTCATAGAGTCTTGTATGATTCCCACTGTGCTTTGATTTCCACCTTACCACATCCAAGAGGGCATGCAAAACGGTGGTTTTTGGGTACAGTCCCGAATCACATGGAGGCAATGAGCGATAAGAGGGGATTCGTCTCTCCCGGTATAGGGGGTTGATGTTACGCTGTGTTCGATTGGCTATAACCGGAAATCCCAGGCCAGGGTTGCTGAGATTTACTGGTAAGTGTTACCAGTAGTTTCTCGAACTATTATAGACCTCATATCGACACGACTTATCGAGCTATTGGGGTCTGACGTTTACCACCCCTAGGCAAGATATGCGACATATCAGACGATCAGACCGGACCGTACGGTAAGTGTTACTGGTTGGATTCACATGAGTGTGAGGGGCTTGCTCGTCGATCTTCTGATCGCTCAATACCCGGGTGGCTGTTACGTTTAGCAGACCGCTTGCGGCTTGTGGGGGTTTGATATGATCATCACCTGCTGCCGGCGTATTGACGAGTCTTTAGAGTCCTACACAGAGGTTTCCTGGCTCAAGCGAAACGAAATAGGAGCGCATATGAGATATGTGCGGGACCGAGAATAATGCGTGTATGCGTTACCGTATTCTATTCTCGTGATGAATGTATCGATTGGTTGTATACGATATAACCTAGTTATCGAATCGAGGATTGATTCGATAAGTCGGTACATTGGATATTAGTCGGTCATATGCAATGTGACCAGATCGTTAAATCAAGTGTTGATTTAATGATTTAATGTATAATTATATATTTGATATATTACTTTACATTAACTAATATTGGTTCACTTAAGATGTTTTTCTCACTTGTTTGTGCATATTGTATATATGATGTATTTTTGTGCACAAGTTTGTATCATGTTTGATGATACATGCAAACTTGGGTGTATGTTTGAATTAAACCATGGTTAGTTAATGGTTAGGGTTTCATATGATTTATTTACTTATTCATTTATTTATTCATTTGAGAAAGAAATAAAATGGTGGCTAACTTTGGATTTTGTTGAAGCTTCATGAAGCTTTGAAAGCTTGACCATTTTGTTTCTTTCCTTAACCCTAACCATTCTCCTAACCCTAGTTAATTCTCTACACTTTACCATGGTTGCATTATGATAAGAATGAATGGGATTTTCTTTTTAAACTAATCCTTTTTATTCTATCATCATCTTCATCTTCTTCAAGCTTTATGAAAGCTTGCTAGCTTCAATGGAAACATGAGAAAAAGAGTGAGAAATCCAATTCTAAAGTGAACCCACTTCCTATTTCTTCATCCTCTACCACTTACCAAGTAGTATAGGGTGTTTTCTTCACAAGTTTCATGGCTTGGTGAAGTTGGAGCTTGATCTTGTGTTGCCTCGACGTAGATCATCTTCGGCATCGAAGTCGACGACCTAGCCCGATCATTTCTCCGATTAAATCAACACTAGAGTCCGAGATCCGATGATCGCAGCGAGGGGACATCGTCACGGAGCTAAGGAAGTGGAGGACCGGATCTACAAAGGTTGTAGTCACTTTCCTTTAGCAAAAAAGTTGTTTACTTTCTTGAATCGTCTTATCATCTAGTTAACGATCCGTATTAAGGTTTGTAGGCACATGAAAGATTTGAATTTGGCATGTTTGATACCTTGTGAGACCTCATTAGTGTGCCTAGGAACCCTACAGTGGTATCAGAGCCTAGCTAGAGCCTTAGGCGATACGTAGACGAAGTTAGAAACCCGATCGAACACCGAAACCCTAGATTTCACCCTTCACTGTACAATTTTTGAAAACTGGGTTTTTTCCTAATTACAAATATGCAGAAAAATCAGCTGGCATTTCTAGGAGTTAATGTGAAATTCGAGTGGCTAATTCGACTAAGGCGCGGCGGAACCGCGGCACGAGCATGGCTTGTGCGGCGGTTCCCCGGCCAAGTAGTCACATCAGGTTTTGAAAATTGCACGGTAATTCCTATATTTTAGTATTGTATTTTCTGGGAATTTTTAACTTCTACTCAAGAGTTGAGTTTTCTGGGTTGTATTGGGGATTCGAAGATTCGATCGGTTTATTTAACTTCGTCTATGTGTTTTCCGGATAATTTAAGAATATGTTAAAAAGTTCGACCGGATATAAATACCCACTTTTTCCCCTGTCGCGAAATTTCCAAGTGTTGGATCTTTCTGTGGTTTAATAACGTTCTAAGTAGTGCAAGTAACGCAATGGACCCTCTAGAAGACAACAAACCTTAACTCGATTATGTGACCGTCGTGAACTGCCCTTTGAACCTTCGGGTTTGGGGCAGTACGGCCTGCCACATGTGAGGCGTTGGCTTGACCCATCTACAGCTGGACTGTTGGTACTGAGGCATGAAGTGAATGTTTTTAAACTTGTTTCATGTGTTGGGCTGTTTCGGGAAAACTTGGGTGTTCGAGTGTTCGATCGGAAAGTTTGACATTTTCTATTTATCCGGAATGTGATACAACATTTGGAATTCACAAGTAGTTATAAGATAACTGAATGAATGTTATAAACATAGCAGCTTAGTCTCACTTGATCGGTTGCCACGGAATTTTGATGTGATCAAAAGTCCGTCGCAATCACGTAGCGTACGCGGATACTCGCCGGATAAACTTAATAGACAGCTACACCCCTTAGCCCCGACCAAGTGACTGTAGGAGAACCCCGTCGCCGAAAGCATCCGTTCGGGTGCTCGCGGCAGCGGTGTTCCGCCTTGGTGCACTTCGTCAACGGTATCGGGGGTGCGGCCGTCTACTGAAGTTTGCGACGAGCATTCGATCAGGATGTCGGGAATCTTGTTGAATTGCCCGACTTGGTATTGAAAAGTGTTTTCGATTTTGAGACTAAAATGCGGGGTTTATAATTGTTAGGCATATGAGGTCTAAGTAATTCGATTGGTTAGGCATGCGATGTCTAAAGAGTTTGCGGATTCCAACTGTTGTAGTTTTACACTTTCTTTTCTGTGACCGTAAGTGTAATATGTGATATCGCCGGTTTCGTTGCTATATGTCAACGACAATTAGGATACGCATGTTTAATTACGTTGATGACATGTGATGTTATGTGTTGCTGGATATGTTATATTGGATCGTCGTGTTTGAATAGCCGGGGTTTTTTATGTGAGATGAGTGTTTTTCATTTTCATTCATGTAAATACCTGTATGTAATATTCTTTTATTAGGGCACTTCCAGGTTGCGGAAGATGTCACCATTGGTATATTATTTAGTTTTCCGCACTAGGATAGACCCAAGGAGGAGGGCACAAGTAACCGGGTTCTGGAGTCCAGTAGGAGACCAACTCGAGGAGTCGAGTCCGGGTCTCCTAACTCTAGAATTGGTAGGGTTGCTTGCCGCTCTCATAGGGGTCTAGGGGTGTGGGTTTGGCTATTCATCGCGACCGTGGAATCCGTGTTTTATACTGGCTCATATTGAAAACACGGACGTCTTAATATATCCAATATTTCATATGTTTCTTCTGCTACGATATCTGTGATGTGATCATGTGATGTTCTTTGATAGATACAGTATATATTATATATGATATATTATATAGACGTTACTTATGGTTTACACCCGCGCTAGCCCTGCCCCGCTCTGCCGTTAGTTACCTAACCTAACGGTGCACGAGGGGACATCGAGGCGAATGCGGATGGCATAAGTGTACGTCGTATTTATCTGTGATGTTTAGGTACTTAAATTATGGGACTTCATTAATATGATTAATGAAAGAAAAAGAAACCTAAGATGTTGTGGAATCGAATTTCTAAATAAAACAAGTAGCTACAGTTCTTGCTTTGCACAGCAGTATATATGATATATCCTGCACCTTATTCGATGAGGAAAGGAGCGAGATCCCTTCACCGAGAGTGACTCCTTTAGCAATAACTGGCAGATGCTACAACCCTCGGTTTGTATTTTGATTGCTTCTATAGTTTCCGCTTTGCCCAGTGATATATATGATATATCCCGCACCTTATTTGACGAGGAAAGGGCCGACGATCCCTTCACCGGAAGTGACCCCTTTAGCAAAACTAGAAAAGCCTAAAAAACACTCCATTTCAAAATTCATTCGATCCTACAAAGATATCAAGTTCATTATGCAAAAGGTTTTCAGAAAAACCTGTCGTAGCCCTCCGTCATTTCAGATAAGTCCTGCTTAGTATTCGTGCTGCGTTTGTTGACCTTGTCAAGGCGCAGTGAGCGGTAGTTAACCAGTATTTATCTGCTTATGCATATGATGCAGATTGGGTTAGGGTAGTCGTACGGCCTTGTTGACCTTGTCAAGGGTCGTGCGGGTGGGTTTGATTCAATCAAGAAAAGACGGGGTGAACTTGACTTACAGTCTATGGTTTGTTGACCTTGTCACGGTCATAGATCGTTTGGGGCAAAATTTTATCGGGAATTTCAAGTGTTGAAATTTGCAATGAGATTGCATACCTTCTATGAGATAGTTGGATCCCGATACCCGCAGCGAGTAAGAGTTACTCCTGGGAGAGTTTTACACATTACAATTAGCCGATCTAGTAGGTATCTAGAAAGGTGTTAACGGGGTTACGCTTCTCGGAAAACGAGGTTTACATTAATTAGGTTCGTGCGAAAGCACGGGGGACCTCCCTCAAAGTACCGACACTGGCCTGGCTGAAAGATTGGCGAACCTGTAGCGTGTAATTAATCCCGGCTAGTCTTTCCTTTTAGGGTTTGAAGGAAGATTTGAAAAAAACAGTGGGAGCCATCCTGATTAGATAAAATAATAACCAATCTGATCTTGCAAGAGCATAAGCTGAGTGTTTTCTTCTCTCTCTCTCCAGGTAGCGACCATATCACGCCTTAATCAAGATAATAATACGGATATATTGACCGAACGCGCTTGTAATACTGAGCTGGGGAACGTTGGTCCCGCTTCAACTTATAATTGTTATAAGACAGAGCAAAAATTAGGGGATTACCAGAATTCCCATACCGCCCAAACGAAGAAAGTGCATAATGATGCATCTTCTTCGGGTTTGTTCATTACAGAGAACTGTTTCTCAATGTCCTTTACGTCCCGGGTATTTGATACCGGATCAGGATCCCACATATGTAATATATTACATGGGCTACAGAAAGGTAGAGAACTGAGAAGGGGTGATAAGTTTCATGAGACAGAAAACGGGGCAAGTGTTGCAGCCAAGTCTATTGGTCACTGTCATCCTGTATTCCAAATACATTGATTCTGAACAAATGTTATTAGATACCGAACCTGATATACAAAATTATATCAGTCTCTTTATCAGTAAAGAAATGATAAAATTTTGTATTGTTGGATAATGTTTTGAACATTTCCTATATCAAAAGTTGATCGGTTCAGACACGTTATCTAAAAGCATAGATGTTCTAAATCAAACTATAGTTCTTAGTATACAGAACACACACAAGAGGAAAAGTTCAGAAATGAATGGATCCTTCTTGGGACATTGTAGACTAGGTCATATCAATGCGACCCGACTAGCTGAAGTTACATATAGATGCATATTTAAATCAGTTTGAATTTACATCTTGTCGAACTTGCCAGTCATGTCACAAAGATATAATGACACCAGCTCTGTTTATTGGAAACAGAGAAAGAGTTAGTGAACTTTTGGGATTGATACATGCTGATGTATGAAGGTCCCCTGTCTACACATGCCAAGACCGGTTCTTTGTACTTCATTACATTCTCTGATGATCTCTCAAGATTCAGACATATGTTCCTGTTGAAACACAAGTCGGAACCTTTTGAGATATTCACCGAATATAATTTAGAAGTAGAGAACCAAAAACGACTATAAGTATTATGTCCTTTGATGTAATCAAGGAGAAGAATACTTGAGCACGGAATTCCTGGTTTATTCTAAAGGAGAATGAGATTCTCTCTCAGCATTACTCCTCCGTATATACCATAGCACGATGGTATATTAGGGCAGAGCAATAGCACCCTATTTGATAAGGTGTGCTCTATGATGAGTACTACTGAGTTATCTATTTCCTTTTGGGAGTTATGCACTTATGATGTTGCATACCTATTGAATAGGGTTCAAATCAAATCTGTTGCCTACCACTTCATATGTGATATGGAAAGGGAAGAGCCCATATCTTAAGTTGGTTAAGATTTGGGGTTGTTCGGGCTATGTATAAAAGAAAAATCCGGACAAGCTCGAGGCAAGGTCTGTTATGTAGAACTGGAAAGGTTCCAGCTATACAACTACAACAGATGATTTGATAGAACCAAAGGATTCAATAGTTACCAACGAACCTCAGCCTCTCCGCCGATCTAGTAGGGTTCCTCACCCACCTGAGAGATACTTCGGTTTCTCTATGACAGTGGGAGCGAGGATTGCATCATGAGATGATGACCCAACTAGTTTCGAGCTGGCCATCAGGTGTAAGACTCTATAAGAATGGCTGGATGCTTAGTGATCTGAGATGGAATTCTTATACACCAACAAAGTATGGACTTTGGTTGCTATATCTGAAGGGTTAAATCCCCATCAGAAGCAAGTATATCTTGAGAAGATTACTTGGTGTAGATGGAAAAGTTAAGACTTTCAAAGCTAGACTTGTTAAAGGTTTTCGTCATCGACCAGGCGTGGATAATGATAAAACCTTTTCCAGTGGCTATGCTTAAGTCCATCCGGATCCTACTTGCCATGGCTACATACCATAACTACGATATCTGGCGGTTGGGTGCCATGACCGCTTTTCTAAATGATGTTTTAGAAGAGTGCGTCTATAAGTACACAGCCAGAGGGCCTCGTAGACAGTGGGAGCAGCGGAAACGTGTGCAAGATGTTTTATGTGATGAAGCAGGCATCGCGGAGTTAGAACATCTGTTTTGATGAGTTAGTCAAAGAGTTTGACATCATCAAAATGGTAGATGAACCTTGTATATACAAAAAGGTAGTAGGGAGTATGGTGGTGATCCTTGTAGAGTACGTGGATGACATACTCTTGATAGTGAAGGAGTTTCCTATGCTACGCTCGGTCAATCTCCGCTTATCACAATGATTCTCAATATAGGATCAAAGTGATAACTCCTAAATCCTAAGTTTTGGATCTATGAGATAGATCTAATTGGATGATTAGGATACTCACTAGTTGTAGTGAGATGGTATCAATCGATCCTGGGGAGAATCACTGGAAAGGTTCCAGGGTGATAAAGACGACTGAATGTCAGTCACAGGCATTGTCTTTACCCTCAGTAAAGGGACAGTATGTTGGAAGTGTTCCAAGCTAGATACCGAGGCGTACTAGACGATAAAGGCTGGATACATCGCTACTTAAGATGCTACCAAAGAGGAAGTCTGGATGTATATTTGTTCATGAGGTGAACTTAGTTCCTCCCATTGTGTGACAATGGAGTTATGGCTTATGCCAAGGAACGTCCATCCCATCAGTGATTTACACATATTCTAAGGCAGTATCACCTGATCATGGAGATGGTTGATCTCCAGAGGATCGAGGTTAGGAGAGCAGACTCAGAGGACAACACGGCGGATCCACTGACAAAGGCCTTTTCCCATAGAGAGACTCTTATGGGATGGTTGAGTATGAGATACTACAACCACTACTACAGATGGCCCTAGTGCAAGTGTGAGATTGTTAGTTATATGTATGCCCTAGAGGCCATTACAATACATAGGATGTATATTGTGTAAGTCCGTGTTGCTCACCCCGGTGCTTACGGGGAGGCGGAAAACATAATAAAAATCGGATTTTTAATGACTTAGGCAACATGGACTATGCTTGTGAGGATCTTTGCTAAACATAAACTAGCTAACCCTAACTACAAAGTAGCTAAGTGAAGAAAGGTTATACCTTTGGTCTTTAGTCCTTCTCTCCTTGCTCCTAGGTATGGTAGAAAGAGTTCACCTTGCTTGTCTTCTCCCGTCAAAGAAGGATCCACTTGAAAGCCACCACCTTTAGCTTCAACTCCAAGCTAGGAGTAACTAGAGTGCAAGAAATGCTAAGACTTGAACCCTAGAAGTGAGAAGAGGAGATCAAGAGAGGGTTTTTCTCAAGCTTTTTGTTTCTCAACACATGAGAGGGAGAGAGCTTGAGGGAGAGGATGAGCAAGAGAGAGAAATAGAATGAGAGAATGAGAAAATAGTGAGCCATTCTCACTAATATGTGAGGATAATTTTAATTAGATAATTAGCTTGAAAATTGTCATGATAAATCATGAATTGACCATTATCATTTCATTTTTGCAAAGATCAAAGAGCATCTTCCAAATGAAATGATTATGGTCAAGTTGTCAACATGGTCAACAAGTCAATGAAGTCAAATTGTCAACAACAACCATGCACAATAATTAAGCTAATTATCAATTAACAATAATCCACACAAAATCAATAGGGTTAATAAAATGACAAAAGCCATTAACCCTAAACAAGGTCCTCTCCCCCAATCTCAAGCAACTGTGCATACGCACCCGCATTCGTGATCCGAGGAACACGAACACAATGAGAAAAACCAATCTCAAATCATATACTAGGATCCGGCTTAAACCAAAGCCCGCTAGTATAAACTGTCCGGACAGCAAACGTGCACAAGTGCGCGGATGCGAACGAACCCTGTCGCAAAACCATGCGACCTCTACTCGTTTTGCCTAAAGGCGAATAGCTCTCTGTGTGGGACTCTAAAGACTCGACACTACGCTGGCAGTGGGTTTAACCACAGACCGCAAGCGGCACTAGCTGTACGTAACGGTCCCCAGGTAGATGTCGATAAGAAGACTGACGAGGTGAACCCCATCTGCACTCCTACTGAGCCTGTATGTGACAGTCTCCGTACAGTCCGGTCTGTTCGTCTGATACATCGCATGGCGGGCCTAGAGGGGCGGTGAACGTCAGTCCCCTAATAGCGGTACAAGTCGTGTCGGAGTGTAGCCCAGAACACCCTGAGATAACACTGGAAACCTACCAGTATATCTCGCTTGCCCTGGCCAGGGACTACTCGTGTAATGGCTCTCCTAGACACAGCGCGATGTCAACCCCCAATACCGGGAGAGACGAATCCTGTCTAACCGTCACTGCCTCCAAGTGCTTCGGGACTGCACCCAAAAACTACCTGTTTGCACAGCTCCTTTGAGCCGTGGTAGGGTAGTAATCAAAGTGCAGTGGGAACACACTCGAGGCGAAGTGACAGTGTCAAGTCAGCGGACTAAGCTGTACTCATGTCACCTGGGAACTGATAACTGACGATAGGTATATTACCAGCCAACAGTTCCCGACGAGTCCTGTCCAGTGTACTCGTAACCTAACGAGCACCCGCATACTATCCCAAGTACGACGTACTAACGGCTGTGGGACAGACCGTCTCCCACACTGGGATGAGAAGCGCATACGCTAGTCTACTCCGGAGTATCGATGCCCTGTCTCGATAGTCCAACGACCAGGGACCTGTATAAGGATGTGCTTATAGATTACCCAGCTCCCACGAGTGCGAGCGCCATCACAACGCTGGTAATCAAGCAAAGATCCTAAGGGCTCTACTAATATGTATACCAGCAATATGCTAAAAGAAACACATGCACATATTAAAGCAGAGACAAACCAAGTAGCATACTACCATTTCGAGCAAGATTGTATATACAACTGTGAATATCCCAAGCTTCCATCAAGTAATATACAAGCTAGTATGATACAGTAATGGCCTCTACGGCATATACACTAACAATCTCCCACTTGCACTAAGGCCATGTACTGGCGTATCGAAGACCTATCATCTCGATCAGCCGCTCGAACTGAGTCTGGGGCAAGGCCTTGGTGAATGGATCTGCTGTGTTATCCTCTGATGCAACTCTCCGGACCTCGATCTCCTGGCGATCCACGATCTCCCTGATCAGGTGATACCGCCTTAAGATGTGTCTGGATTTCTGATGGGACCTGGGTTCCTTCGCTAAAGCTATAGCCCCGTTGTTGTCGCAATACAGAGGTATTGGGTCAACAATGGACGGAACCACCTGAAGTTCTTTCAAGAACTTCCTCATCCAGACAGCTTCTTTTGCGGCATCAGATGCAGCGATGTATTCCGCTTCCATAGTCGAGTCAGCAACGGTTTCCTGTTTGGAGCTCTTCCAACACACCGCCCCTCCATTGAGGGTAAAGACAAAACCCGACATGGACTTGGAATCATCCTTGTCACTCTGGAAGCTGGAGTCAGCAAAGGCCTCAATCTGCAGGTCTTTTCCGCCATACACCAAGAACATCTCCTTAGTCCTTCTCAGGTACTTGAGAATGTTCTTTACTGCTATCCAATGTTTCTCCCCAGGGTTTGACTGATACCTGCTTACCACACTCAGTGCATAAGCCAC
This sequence comes from Agapanthus africanus, assembly GCA_030015575.1. NCBI lineage: Eukaryota > Viridiplantae > Streptophyta > Magnoliopsida > Asparagales > Amaryllidaceae > Agapanthus > Agapanthus africanus. The sequence goes on along the minus strand of CM057340.1, from coordinate 440,930,694 downwards.
ATCCGGTCTGGTACACAACATCGCATACATTATAGAGCCTACCGCAGAAGCGTAGGGTATAATAGATATGCGATCCCTCTCCAAATCAGTCTTGGGAGACATCTCTTTGGAGAGGGTGATCCCGTGACAAGCCGGTAGATTACCGCGCTTGGAATCTTCCATACCGAATCTCTTCAGTATGGTGTCGATGTACCTGGACTGCGAGAGTCCTAATATCCTCTTGGATCTGTCACGGTAGATCCGGATACCCAGAATGTATGAGGCATCACCCAGGTCTTTCATGGAGAACCTGTGTGACAAGAACCCCTTGACAGATTGTAGCATAGGAATGTCATTTCCTATTAAGAGAATGTCATCCACGTATAAAACGAGGAATACTACAGTTCTCGCTACAAATCTACAATAGATGCATGGTTCATCTGGATTTTTGATAAAGCCAAATTCTTTGACCGTCTCATCAAAACAGATGTTCCAACTCCGCGATGCCTGCTTGAGTCCATAAATGGACTTGAGCAACTTGCACACCTTTCCGCTGCTCCCACCCTGAATGAAACCCTCTGGCTGGTCCATATAGACACACTCCTCTAAATGACCATTTAGAAAAGCTGTCTTTACGTCCATCTGCCAAATCTCATAATCGTGGAAAGCAGCGATGGCAAGAAGGATCCGAATGGATTTCAGCATAGCTACTGGAGAAAAGGTTTCGTCATAGTCCAAACCAGGTCGCTGACGAAAACCCTTTGCTACCAGTCTAGCTTTATAGGTCTCAACCTGTCCATCTACACCAATCTTCCTTTTGAAGATCCACTTGCATCCTACGGGTTTTACCCCGTCTGGAGCAATGTCCAACGTCCATACTTTGTTGGTGTACATGGACTCCATCTCGGTCCGCATTGCATCCAGCCATTTTACCGAGTCGACGCTCTGAATAGCTTGCTGGAAGCTAGTAGGCTCATCACAATCTAGGATGCAGTCCTCTCTATCCCCGTCAATGAGGAAACCGTAGTACCTCTCGGGCGGATGAGACTGCCTACTACTCCTGCGGAGTGGCATGGGAATGTCTTGTTCTTTCAAACCTTCTGGTTCCTCTAAGCTTTCAGTGATGGTTTGTGGTTCTGGAATTTCTTCCAGTTCTACTGCGTTCCCGCTTATCTGATTTTCTAAAAACTCAGTTTCCAAGAAGCGGGCATGACGAGAAACAAGGACTTTTTGCTCCTCTGCGTAATAGAAGAGATACCCCTTGGAGTTCTTTGGGTATCCCACAAACTTGCACTGTACTGAGCGTGCCTCGAGCTTGTCCGCATGCTGCTTTTTTACAAAAGCTGGACATCCCCATGTCTTAAAGGATTTAAGACAGGGTTTCTTCCCACTCCACATCTGATATGGTGTGGTAGGCACTGTTTTAGTAGGAACCTGGTTCAAGAGATGTGCAGCTGTTTCCAGTGCATAACCCCAGAAAGATCGCGGTAACTCAGCCTTACTCATCATGGACCGTACCATATCCAATAGGGTTCGGTTCCGTCTCTCCGATACACCGTTTGTGTTGCGGAGTGTATGGAGGAGTAAGCTGAGAGAGAATTCCATTCTCTTTTAAGTAATTCAGGAATTCGGCACTTAAGTATTCTCCTCCTCGATCCGATCTTAGGATCTTGATACTTTTGCCGGTTTGTTTCTCCACTTCACTCTTATATTCCTGGAACTTTTCAAAGGCCTCGGACTTATGTTTCATTAAGAAGACATAACCGTACCTTGAAAAATCATCCGTAAAAGTAATGAAGTAAGTGTAACCGCTTCGCGCATGTGTAGACATTGGACCGCACACGTCACTGTGTACGAGTCCCAAGAGCTCGCTCGCTCTTTCTCCGTGTCCAGTGAACGGAGCCTTTGTCATCTTTCCCATGAGACAAGATTCACAAGTGGCATAAGACTGATACTCGAACGGATCCAAGTATCCTTCTTTATGTAACTTAGTCAACCGTGTCTCATTGATGTGACCTAGTCTACAATGCCACAAGAAAGCCTGATTAATATCTGGAGACTTTCTTTTATGTGTATTCTGGATATTGAAAACCTGTGGTTGGTTTAAAACGTAAATACCGTTGTTTAATGTACCTGACCCAATCAAAACTTGATTAAGGTGAATGTTCACTACATTACTTACAAATGCAAATTCATAACCTTCTTTAGATAATAAAGATACAGAAATGATATTACAGGTTGCATTTGGTACATAATAACAACTACGCAAAACCAAAAAGTGTCCATCTGATAATCCCAGGTGATAGTCCCCCACGGCCTCTACATCCATGCTAGCACCGTTCGCAACTCTGAGGGTCATGTCACCTGCCTTCAAAACTCTACGCTTTCTCAACGCCTGCAAAGAATTACAGATATGAGATCCTGATCCGGTATCCAATACCCAGGATGTAGAGTTTATTGATAGACAGTTTTCAATAACATACACACCTGAAGCTGAAGCTGCAACTCGCTTCAAATCCTGTGTTCTGGCTTTCCAAGCCTTGCAATCTTGTTTCCAGTGGCCACTTTTGTGACAATAGAAGCATTCTTCCTTCCCCACCAGCTTCCCCGCTACCTTTGTTGCTTTACCCTTTCCCTTCGTATCCACTTTACCGACACCGCCTCTTGGTTTGGCGGGGGCTTTCTTCTTCTTGCCCTTGGCTTTCGCCCTGGACCTAGAAGAGGAAGATCCTCCTACAAACAAAGTGGATGTCTCCCTACCCTTCTGTAGGGTGCCCTCAGCAGTCCTCAACATGTTCAGAAGCTCGGCAAGTTCAACCTCCTTTCCTTGCATGTTGAAGTTAAGAATGAACTGGGCGTAAGTGGAAGGAAGGGACTGGAGAATCAAATCGGTATAGAGTTCATTCTCCAACGTGGTCCCAAGGTCTGCGAGCTCCTCTATGTAGCCGATCATCTTAAGCACGTGGTCCGCTACCGATGATCCGACGGCCAACCTTGCCGAAAAGAACTTCTTCGACACTTCGTATCTTGCGATACGAGACTGCTCTCCATACAGTTCTTTTGTATGGAGAAATATGGACTCTAGGTCCATATTCTCGTGCCTCCTCTGATGGTCGTTGTCCATCGAGGCTAGTACGAGGCATTTGGCCTTCGCGCAATCTATCTCCCATGTCTTACGGATTTCTACATCCGCGACGCTGGAGGTGGGACCTGGGACGGGGGGAGCTTTGGTGGTAAGTATATACCCCAGCTTGTCATAAGTGATAGCCATCTTGACATTCCTGAGCCAATCTTTGTAGTTTGGCCCTGTCAATATATTTTTATCTAACAGTAACTTAAGTCCGGTCATGTTGAATGGTCGCTGCAATTAGGAGAGAGAAAAGAAACACTTTAGCATGATGCTCTTGCAAGTTTAGAGTGGTTTTTAGTTTGTCTAAACAGGATGGCTCCCACTGTTTCTCGAATCCCTTCTCAAACCGTAAAGAAAAGGATTAGCCGGGATCATTCTCACTGTACAATACTTGCTTAACCGTTCAGCCAGGCCAGTGTCGGTACTTCGAGGGAGGTTTTCCAACGCTTTCGCGAAGTTCCTTAATTAAGTAACCTCTTTTCCCTGTGGGCGTAGCCCCGCTAACACCTTTCTAGGCACCTACTAGATTTATAGCATTGATCGTTAAGTGAGAGTTTTCCCGAGGAGTAGCATATACTCACAGTAGGATCGGGATCCAAATATCATCGCGTGATAAAACCGAAGGAATCCTACCAGAATCATCACACTCCAAATGGTATGCAAATCTAGCAAGTTTCAGTACTTATGAAACTCCCGATGTGGATTTTTGCCCCATGCTCTTATGACCTTGACTAAGGCCAACAAATCATAAGTCACATGTCAAGTTCTACCCGTCGTTATCCAGGTTAATTTGAACCCACCCGTATCCACCCTTGACTATGGCCAACAAGGCAATACGACTGTCTCAAACCAACGCATTCTATCTATGCAACATATGAATACCCACCAGCTACCAAACACTGTGCCTTGACTAAGGCCAACAAACACAGCTTGAATACCGTTGAATATTCATATGAAACGACGGAGGGCTACGGATGGTTTTGGCGAAACCGTGAACGTAGTGAACTTGATATAATCGATGGAACGAGATAGCTTTTAAAAGGAGTGGTTCAAGCTCCGCGTTTAAAAGTTTAGTTTTTGAAAAGAACCGAGTGGTTTTCAAAGTGTTCCAATCGACTTTTACTTGGTTTATTTCTTGCATTAGTTCTTTTAATGCGTCCCATCATTTAAACCTACCATTGCAGAAAACAACCAAAATATGACGTACGCTTATGCCATTCGCATTCGCCACGGGGCCCCGTCATCACCCGTTAGGTTACTTAACTAACGACAGAGCGGGGGCTGGGCTAGCGCGGCTGTAAAACATAAGCAACGCCTAAATAGTTATTATATATAAATATATAGCAATGATAGACATTACAGATCACAGATGAATACATTGGATATACTAGGAATCCGCAATGCGTTCGAGCCTGCAACGCAAAGCGGATTACACGGTCGCGGTGAATAGCCAAAACCCCACCCAAGACCCCTACGGGTGCGGCAAACTACCCGCCAAGCACCCGAAGCGAAGCAACCTCCCTCACCACCGTGAGTAGGCCACTCGGCACTTCGAGATACCCGGTAGTTTGTGCACCCCCTCCATGGGTCTATCCTAGGAGCAAAAACAGTAAAAAGAATTATACAATGACGGCTACAACCCCGACCCGGTTGTGCGGCCATACAAAGAATATTATTACATCAATTTACATGTTACAAATGAATGAAAGGAAAAACAACGCTCATCTCACATCCTCCCCGGCCATTCACCCGCGACAATCCAATCCATTCATATCCACAAACCAATAACAATCACAGATCATGTATAACCCCGACTAATCGTCTTATAGCGATTAGCCGACGTTCAATACATGCAAGCATTACAGATATAACCGATATAGTTAAAGTGCAGTGAAGTTCGGAAAAATACGGAATTATAGGACCCCAAAAGGAAATTTCTTTTCTGTAAAATCTGGGTACATATAATATATCCTAAAAATCCCAAAACCAACAAAAACACACTCTGCACGAAAAACGATGCGCCGATCACGACAATCCGCGGCGGTTCCGCCGCATAAACCTACTTCATGCGGCGGAAGGGCGGCGACTTGAAGGAATTGGGGTATCGTTTTTCTTGGGTGTATTTATAAAACCCTGAGACGATTTTACATGTATACAGTTTTTCATTTTGAGCAGAAATAATTTTAACAGAAACTTGGATTTTGTAAAAGTTTGGTTTTGTGATTTTTCCGGTTCCGAACTTCGTTACACTTAACTACTTAACTAGTTTAGGTTTAGTTAGTCTCTGATACCACTGTAAGTCCGTGTTGCCCACCCCGGTGCTTACGGGGAGGCGGAAAACATAATAAAAATCGGATTTTTAATGACTTAGGCAACATGGACTATGCTTGTGAGGATCTTTGCTAAACATAAACTAGCTAACCCTAACTACAAAGTAGCTAAGTGAAGAAAGGTTATACCTTTGGTCTTTAGTCCTTCTCTCCTTGCTCCTAGGTATGGTAGAAAGAGTTCACCTTGCTTGTCTTCTCCCGTCAAAGAAGGATCCACTTGAAAGCCACCACCTTTAGCTTCAACTCCAAGCTAGGAGTAACTAGAGTGCAAGAAATGCTAAGACTTGAACCCTAGAAGTGAGAAGAGGAGATCAAGAGAGGGTTTTTCTCAAGCTTTTTGTTTCTCAACACATGAGAGGGAGAGAGCTTGAGGGAGAGGATGAGCAAGAGAGAGAAATAGAATGAGAGAATGAGAAAATAGTGAGCCATTCTCACTAATATGTGAGGATAATTTTAATTAGATAATTAGCTTGAAAATTGTCATGATAAATCATGAATTGACCATTATCATTTCATTTTTGCAAAGATCAAAGAGCATCTTCCAAATGAAATGATTATGGTCAAGTTGTCAACATGGTCAACAAGTCAATGAAGTCAAATTGTCAACAACAACCATGCACAATAATTAAGCTAATTATCAATTAACAATAATCCACACAAAATCAATAGGGTTAATAAAATGACAAAAGCCATTAACCCTAAACAAGGTCCTCTCCCCCAATCTCAAGCAACTGTGCATACGCACCCGCATTCGTGATCCGAGGAACACGAACACAATGAGAAAAACCAATCTCAAATCATATACTAGGATCCGGCTTAAACCAAAGCCCGCTAGTATAAACTGTCCGGACAGCAAACGTGCACAAGTGCGCGGATGCGAACGAACCCTGTCGCAAAACCATGCGACCTCTACTCGTTTTGCCTAAAGGCGAATAGCTCTCTGTGTGGGACTCTAAAGACTCGACACTACGCTGGCAGTGGGTTTAACCACAGACCGCAAGCGGCACTAGCTGTACGTAACGGTCCCCAGGTAGATGTCGATAAGAAGACTGACGAGGTGAACCCCATCTGCACTCCTACTGAGCCTGTATGTGACAGTCTCCGTACAGTCCGGTCTGTTCGTCTGATACATCGCATGGCGGGCCTAGGGGGGCGGTGAACGTCAGTCCCCTAATAGCGGTACAAGTCGTGTCGGAGTGTAGCCCAGAACACCCTGAGATAACACTGGAAACCTACCAGTATATCTCGCTTGCCCTGGCCAGGGACTACTCGTGTAATGGCTCTCCTAGACACAGCGCGATGTCAACCCCCAATACCGGGAGAGACGAATCCTGTCTAACCGTCACTGCCTCCAAGTGCTTCGGGACTGCACCCAAAAACTACCTGTTTGCACAGCTCCTTTGAGCCGTGGTAGGGTAGTGATCAAAGTGCAGTGGGAACACACTCGAGGCGAAGTGACAGTGTCAAGTCAGCGGACTAAGCTGTACTCATGTCACCTGGGAACTGATAACTGACGATAGGTATATTACCAGCCAACAGTTCCCGACGAGTCCTGTCCAGTGTACTCGTAACCTAACGAGCACCCGCATACTATCCCAAGTACGACGTACTAACGGCTGTGGGACAGACCGTCTCCCATACTGGGATGAGAAGCGCATACGCTAGTCTACTCCGGAGTATCGATGCCCTGTCTCGATAGTCCAACGACCAGGGACCTGTATAAGGATGTGCTTATAGATTACCCAGCTCCCACGAGTGCGAGCGCCATCACAACGCTGGTAATCAAGCAAAGATCCTAAGGGCTCTACTAATATGTATACCAGCAATATGCTAAAAGAAACACATGCACATATTAAAGCAGAGACAAACCAAGTAGCATACTACCATTTCGAGCAAGATTGTATATACAACTGTGAATATCCCAAGCTTCCATCAAGTAATATACAAGCTAGTATGATACAGTAATGGCCTCTAGGGCATATACACTAACATATTGTAGTGGATGCTTGGACATATATAGGGATGACTTTCTTGCTCGACATGATAGTATGCTATCTGGTTGCTCTTTACCTTAACGTGTACACTGATAGTCTCTCTGTTGCATGTTGGTAAAGCCCTTAGGATGTTTACTTGACTACCTGGACTATGATGCGGACCACACTAGTGGGGACATGGTAGTCCATAAGTACATCCTTCAAGGTCCCTAGTCGTCGGTGTATCGAGATAGGGCATCGATATACCAGTGTAGACAAGCGTATACCTTCTCGACCCATACAGATGGGCGATGGATGATCCCATATCCATTGGTGTTTGACATCAGAGATGATATACGGGTGCTCAGAGGAGACTGGGTACACTGGACGGACTCGCCGAAAACTCCCAGATGGTATTATACCTTACGTCAGATGGCAGTTCTCTGGTGACACTGGTACAGAGTAGTCTGTTGACCTGAGATCGTCATAGAGTCTTGTGAGATTCCCACTGTGCTTTGATTTCCACCTTACCACGTCCAAGAGTGCGTGCAAAACGGTGGTTTTTGGGTACAATCCCGAATCACATGGAGGCAATGAGCGATAGGAGGGGATTCGTCTCTCCAGGTATAGGGGATTGATGTTGCCTTGTGTTCGATTGGCTATAACCGGAAATCCCTGGCCAGGGTTGCTGAGATTTACTGGTAAGTGTTACCAGTAGTTTCTCGAACTGTTATAGACCTCATATCGACACGACTTATCGAGCTATTGGGGTCTAAAGTTTACCACCCCTAGGCAAGATATGCGACATATCAGACGATCAGACCGGACCGTACGGTAAGTGTTACTGGTTGGATTCACAGAAGTGTGAGCAGGCTTGCTTGTCGATCTTCTGATCGCTCAGTACCCGGGTGGCCGTTATGTTTAGCAGACCGCTTGCGGCTTGTGGGTATTTGATATGATCATCACCTGCTGCCGGCGTATTGACGAGTCTTTAGAGTCCTACACAGAGGTTTCCTGGCTCAAGCGAAACGAAATAGGAGCGCATTTGAGATATGTACGGGACCGAGAATAATGCGTGTATGTGATACCGTATTCTATTCTCGCGTTGAATGTATCGATTGGTTGTATGCGATATAACCTAGTTATCGAATCGAGGATTGATTTGATAAGTCGGTACATTGGATATTAGTCGGTCATATGCGATGTGACCGGATCGTTAAATCAAGTGTTGATTTAATGATTTAATGTATAATTATATATTTGATATATTACTTTACATTAACTAATATTGTTTCACTTAAGATGTTTTTCTCACTTGTTTGTGCATATTGTATATATGATATATTTTTGTGCACAAGTTTGTATCATGTTTGATGATACATGCAAACTTGGGTGTATGTTTGAATTAAACCATGGTTAGTTAATGGTTAGGGTTTCATATGCTTTATTTACTTATTCATTTATTTATTCATTTGAGAAAGAAATAAAATGGTGGCTAACTTTGGATTTTGTTGAAGCTTCATGAAGCTTTGAAAGCTTGACCATTTTGTTTCTTTCCTTAACCCTAACCATTCACCTAACCCTAGTTAATTCTCTACACTTTACCATGGTTGCATTATGATAAGAATGAATGGGATTTTCTTTTTAAACTAATCCTTTTTATTCTATCATCATCTTCATCTTCATCAAGCTTTATGAAAGTTTGCTAGCTTCAATGGCAACATGAGAAAAAGAGTGAGAAATCCAATTCTAAAGTGAACCCACTTCCTATTTCTTCATCCTCTACCACTTGCCAAGTAGTATAGGGTGTTTTCTTCACAACTTTCATGGCTTGGTGAAGTTGGAGCTTGATCTTGTGTTACCTCGACGTAGATCATCTTCGGCATCGAAATCGACGACCTAGCCCGACCATTTCTCCGATGAAATCAACACTAGAGTCCGAGATCCGATGATCGCAGCGAGGGGACATCGTCACGGAGCTAAGGAAGTGGAGGACCGGATCTACAAAGGTTGTAGTCACTTTCCTTTAGCAATAAAGTTGTTTACTTGCTTGCATCGTCTTATCATCTAGTTAACGATCCGTATTAGGGTTTGTAGGCACATGAAAAATTTGAATTTGGCATGTTTGATGCCTTGTGAGACCTCATTAGTGTGTCTAGGAACCCTACAGGAAGAATCCAACCCTGGGAACCAACCCACAATCTCTGGACTCACTCTCTCCAAAAAGATGTCTCCCAAGACTGATTTGGAGAGAGCTCGCATGTAAGGGATACCCTATGCTTCGGCAGTAGGCTCTATCATGTACGTAATGCTACGTACCAGACCCGATGTAGCATACTCACTAAGTATAGTGAGTCGGTATCAAGCAGATCCTAGAGAGAATCACTGGACAGCTTTGAAGAACATTCTTAAGTACTTGAGAAGGACTAAAGCGATGTTCTTGGTGTATGGTAACGGAGAACTCCAAGTGGAGTCCTTTACCGATTCGAGCATCCAGAGTGATAAGGAAGACTCTAAGTCGCACTCGGGTTTTGTCTTTACCCTCATTGGAGGGGCGGTGAGTTGGAAGAGTTCCAAACAGGAAACCGTTGCAGACTCGACGATGGAGGCTGAATACATCGCTGCCAACGATGCTGCCAAAGAGGCTGTCTGGATAAAGAAGTTCATTACTGAACTTGGAGCGGTTCCATCGATTGAGCATCCAATACCTTTATATTGTGACAACAATGGAGCTGTGGCTTTGGCCAAGGAACATAGGTCCCATCAAAGATTTAGGCATATTCTGAGGCGGTATCACCTGATCCGGGAGATAGTTGATCGCCGGGAGATCGAGGTCAGAAGAGTTGATACGAAGGACAACGCTTACGAAGGCCATACCCCAGATACAATTTGGGAGACTCTTCGGGATGTTGGGTATGAGATATTACAACAGCTGGCCTTAGTGCAAGTTGGAGATTGTTTGTTATGTATATGCCCTAGAGGCCATTATTGTACATATGATGTATATTATATTTGATGCTTGGATATATAGAGAGGACTTTCTTGCTCGATATGATAGTATGCTATCTTGTTGCTGTTTATCTTAACATGTTGACTTATATTGGTTTACTGTCTTGGTCTCACATGTTGATAGAGCCCTTAGGATATGTACTTGACTACTGGGACTATAATGGAGATCATACTAGTAGGGCCAGGGTAGTCAACGGGTACATCCTATAATTGTTACTAGTTGAGGGTGTATCGTGATTGGGCATCGATAATCCAAAGTAGAATAGCGTATACGCATCTTGACCCATATGATGGGCGATGGATGATCCCACATCAATTGGTGTTTGACATCAAAGATGGTATGCGGGTGCTCAGTGGAGACTGGGTACACTGAACGAACTCGCCGAGAACTCCTAGATGGTATTGTACCTATCGTCAGATAGCAGTTCTCTGGTGACACTGGTACAGGTTAGTCTGTAGATCCTAGATCGTCATAGAGTCTTGCCTGATTCCCACTGTGCTTTGATTTCCACCTTAACACGTTCAAGAGAACGTGCAAAACGGTGGCTTTTGGGTACAGTCCCGAATCACATAGAGGCAATGAGCGAATGGAGGGGTTTCGTCTCTCCCGGTATTGGGAGTTGATGTTGAATGTGCTCGATTGGCCATAACTGGAAAACCCTGGCCAGGGTTGCTGAGATTTACTGGTAAGTGTTATCAGTAGTTTCTCGAACCGTTATGGACCTCACATCGGCACAACTTATCAGTTATTGGGGTCTGACGTATACCACCCCTAGAATGGATATGTGACATATCAGACGAAGAGACCGGACTGTACGGGAGTGTTACTGATTGGATTCACAGGAGTGTGTATAGGTTTGCTTGTTGATCTTCTTCTTTCTCAAAACCCGTGTGGCCGTTACGTTTAGCTGACCGCTTGCCGCTTGTGGGTGTTTGATATGATCATCACATACTGCCGGCGTATTGAAGAGTCTTTAGAGTCCTATATTGAGGTTTCCTAGCTCTGGCAAAATGGAGTAGGAGCACATATGTGATATGTGCGGGATCGAGATTGATGCGCATATGTGATACCGTATTCTATTCTCGCGATATGTGATATCGGCCGGTTATATGTGTTATAGCCGGCTTATCGGATCAAGTGTTGATTCGATGGAATGATATATATATATATATATATATATATATTATATGCTCACTTAAGTATTTATTATTCTCATTCATGATACATTTAAAATATATGTGATATATGTTTATTGTATTGTTTTCTATTGTTACATAAATATATTATATATGTGATATATAATATTGTGACATGTTTGGTTACACATGCAACATGTATGTATGAGACTCATACCATATTAGGGTTTATGTTAGGGTTTCATTTATCATTAAGTAATCACAAATTAGTGGACTTAATTAAAGCTAGAAGCTTGGAGAAGCATTTGGATAAGCTTTGACTTAGTCCACTCTTTTGTTTCTACTTAAGATATTATGTGACCTAACCATTAACCCTTGACCATGGTTAACTCTCTACATGAGTTAGGGTTTGTGATATTCTCACCCCCCATGGTTGTATATATATCCAAATGAGAAGAGATATTTTCATCACTTAATCATTGTTTTCTTCATCTTCTTTTGCTCATGAGTTGAGCTCACTAGCCATTGATCAAGTGATGATATATTGTGAGAAATGAAATTCTAAAGAGAGAAAAATTCCTACTTCATCATCCTTTTCTATACTAGCCATATAGATTAGTGTGTTAGCTTCACTAATACCTCATTAGTGAAGTGAAAGCTTGATTTTGTGATTCCTCGAGATAGATCATCTTGGATTAGTGAAGACTTCAAGCTAGAATGTTTCATTCACCTCATAGAGCCTCTATAGACTCCGGGAGCTTGATGATCACAGCGAAGGGACTTCAACTCGGAGCTTATAAAGCGAAGGAATGGACTACAAAGGTTGTAATCCCAAACTATTAGATGTTAAGTTGTTAACATATAGTTTTGTTTGATTCTCTAGTTAAAAATCTAGGGTTAGGGTTATATAGAATGGAAAAAATTTAAAGTTGGCATGGATGATGCCTCCCGAAACATTGCTGCCGTTGTAGGTAACCCAACATGTGTTGCATACCTTCTGAAGTGTGGTGACTAGAATGGCTTCCATCTCGGTTATCATGCAATGATAATTGGATCCCGATCCCACTGATAAGTTGGATTATAACAATCTCTGCTATAACCCAAGTAGGTATCTAGAACGGTGTTAGCGGGGCTATGCATCCATGGAAAAGTGGTTATATAATTAAGGAACTTCGCGAAAGTGTTGGAAAACCTCCCTCGATGTACCAACACTAGCATGGCCGAAAGGTTAAGCAAGTATTGTGATGTGCGATTAAATCCCAACTAATTCTTCTTTTTAGGTTTGAAGAAGAATTCGAGAAAATAGTGGGAGCTATTCTGATTAGATAAACTAATAACTAATCTAATCTTACAAGAGCGCACACAGAGTGTTTCTTTTATCTCTCTCTAGGTAGCAACCAACTAATGCCCTAATAAAGATAATAAAATGTATCGCTTGACCGATCCGAATTCTTATTCGGGGCAGGGGAACGTCGTTTCGGCTCTAACTTATGACAACAGACATGAGTATGACCAAGGGAAAGAGGATTGTATGAATTCCTTGATGACCCCATTGTAGAAGAAACAAACTATTGTGTCTTCTTCCGGTGTTCTTGTTATTGAGAACTGTTTTTCGGTCAGTCCTACCTCCTGGGAACTCGATACCTGATCGGGATCTCATATCTATAATTTATTACAGGGACTGACAAAAAGTAGGATGGTTGGACCTGGTGATATGTCCCTCAGAGTTGGGAACGGAGCACAGGTTGATGCTTGTGCCGTCGGTGAATATCACCTAGCATTGCCAAATGGAAATACTATGATTTTGAACAACTGCTACTATGTACCTTCCATAGTTTGCAACATCATATCAGTTTTTTTACTTGATAATGATGGATATAAATTTGTTCTTGATAGAAATATCATGAACATTTACCTTAATCAGGTATTGGTTGCGGAACGTACACTGTGTAATGGTATCTACGTTCTTAATCAAAACATTGTTCTCAATATACAAAACAAACGGAAGAGGAAGAGTTCAGAAGTGAACGAATTCTACTTGTGGCATCGTTGACTTGGTCATATCGGAGAGAAAAGACTAAATAAGTTGCATAAAGATGGACTTTTGAATACGTTCGAATTTTCATCTTATGAAACTTGTCAGTCTTGTCTCAAGGGAAAAATGACCTAATCTTCGTTCACCGGACACGAAGAAAGAGCAGCAAAGCTCTTAGGACTCATACACAGTGATGTATGTAGTCTAATGTCTATACATGTAAGGGGTGGGTTCTCGTACTTCATCACATTCACTGACGATCTCTCTAGATTCGGATATGTGCATCTTATGAAAAACAAATCTGAAGCTTTTGAGAAATTCAAAGAATTCAGAAATGAAGTAAAGAACCAGACTGGCAAAAGTATCAAGATCCTCCGATCTGACAGAGGAGGGGAGTACTTAGGCACGGAGTTCTTAGATTACCTAAAATAGAATTGAATTCTCTCTCAGCTTACTCCTCTGTATATACCACAGCACAACGATGCTTCAGAGCGGAGGAACCGTACCCTATTGGACATGGTTCGCTCCATGATGAGTAACACCGAGTTACCTCTTTCATTTTTGGGACATGCGCTTTTGACAGCGGCATATCTATTGAATAGAGTTCCAACCAAATGCATGCCTTTCTCCCTATATGAAACATGGGAAGGGAAAAGACCGTACCTTAATTTTATTAAGATATGGGTATGTACGACTTATGTTAATAACAAAATCCGGATAAGCTTGAGACACGAAAAGTTCTTTGTAAGTTTGTAGGATATCCTAAGCATTCAAAAGGATATGAGTTCTACCACACCGAGGAAAAAAAGGTGTTTGTTGCTCACCATGCTGTCTTCTTAGAGAAGGAATTTCTTGCAAAAGAACTTTGTGGGAGCACAGTAGAACTGGAAGAAATTCCAGAAGGACAAACTGTAATTGAAGGTTTGGTAGAACCAGAGAATTCAATAGCCCCATACGAACCTCGGCTACTCCACAGTTCTGGTAGGATTTCTCATCCACCTGAGCGATACTATGGTTTTCTCATAGACGAGGATCGAGAAGATTGCACCTTAGAAGAAGATGATCCAACTAGTTTCAGGCAGGCCATTATCAGTAGGGTCTCTGATCAGTGGTTGGATGCTATGCGATCTGAAATGGAGTCCATGTATGCCAATAAAGTGTGGACCTTGGATACTGCTCAACCTGGGGTAAAACCTGTTGGATGCAAATGGATCTACAAAAGGAAATTTGGTGTAGATGGGCAGGTCGAAACCTATAAGGCTAGACTCGTTGCAAAAGGTTTTCGTCAAATACCAGCTGTGGACTATGACGAAACTTTTTCTCCAGTGGCTATGCTCAAATCTATTCGGATCCTACTTTCCATTGATGCCTTCCATGACTATGAGATCTGGCAGATGGACGTAAAAACGGCTTTTCTAAATGGATGTTTAGATGAGTGCGTTTATATGGATCAGCCGGAAGGTTTCGTAGACAGTGGGAGCAGCGGAAAGGTGTTCAAGTTGCTTAAATCCATTTATGGATTAAAGTAGGTATCACGGAGCTGGAACATCTGTTTTGATGAAATAGATATGGATTTTGACTTCATCAAGAACGAGGATGAGCTTTTTATTTATAAGAAGATTGTAGGACGAAATGTCGTTTTCCTATTCTTATACGTAGACGACATTCTATTGATAGGAAATGACATTCTTATGCTACAATAGGTCAAGCTATTCTTATCACAAAGGTTCTCTGTGAAGGACCAGGGTGATGCCTCGTACATTCTGGGGATTAAGATCTATAGAGATATATCTAAGAGATTACTGGGACTTTTACAGTCTAGGAATATAGAGACCGTACTAAGGAGATTTAGTATGGAAGATTCCAAGCACAGTAACATACCCGCATTGCACGGAATCACCCTCACCAAAGAGATGTCTCCTAAGACTGACGATGAGACGGTTCACATGAGCACTATACCTTATGCTTCGGCGGTAGTGTATGCGATGCTATGTACAAGGCCAGATGTAGCTTATGCGCTAAGCATTGTGAGCCGGTATCAGTCGAACCTAGGTGAAGACCACTGGACATCAGTAAAGAACATTCTCAAATATCTGAGAAGGACTAAGGAGATGTTCTTGGTTTACGGTAATGGAGACCTAAAGGTCGAGTCCTTTACCGATTCAAACTTCCAGAGTGACAAGGATGACAGCAAGTCTGTCTCGGGTTTTGTGTTCACCCTTATGTCAAGACCCGAAATTTGGCACGTGACGGCCCTTAAACTACACGACGTCTATAGACATAATGCAATTTAAGTAAGCCGAAAACCCAGCAATCTAAACCATCAAAAGTAGTAAGTGATAAGAACATTTTTAAAACTTTGGAAAATCTCAAGTACAAATTCTTTAAAGTCCAACTTTACTTTCTTAAAAATTTTGGCAGCACCCCCTTTGTAAAAACTAACCGCAAAAATGTGTAGATACAAAGATATAAGTAAAGCATCCCCAAACAGGAGCAAATCCACGGCAAATAACCACCACAACAGATATACGACGCCGTAGCGAAGAAATAAAAGACAATATAAGTAAAACTGCATAAAAGACATCCAAGTCACCAAAATATACAATATCATTCTCACATCTCGCCTCTAAGTCAATACATGAAAATGGTAGATGGAGAGTACATGGTATAAAGATATACAATGAGCAACATCGGATAACTGCGAAACCCACCTATAGAAAAACTGCATGCAGTCAGCCGAAGCGGTATCCGCTGCATAAGATGATATTATAGGTAGAAGCCCTGCCTCGACTACTCTGAGGAACAACCTGCAAACCCTGTGGCACAACTGGGGTGAGTTGCCAACTCGTGAATAGTAAATAACATATGCAGGTAATCACAAGTATGCACGTACTGCGCGAATCTAACACATGCAAGCTGATAGCAATAAATTGCAATATGTATGCAACAGTCATGAAAGGTACTCTATCAAGTACAACTAATACATGAAGCAATGCATATAAAATAAATGCGGGGTATGGGATAAATCATGTCATCCTCACGAAATCCTGACCTCGTGGCAGGACCAGTCTATCAAGACAATCTAAATCCCAAATTTTCTCAAATAAGCCCCAAATTGGCCCTCATATCCAGTAAGTCTCATATATCCTGAGTGTGCAATATCATGTAAATATCATGTAATGAATAAGTATATTTGCAAGATTATTTTGATGATGTATATAAATTTGATATGTATACATATATATTTGTAATACTTTGAATATCGTTTAGGTAGTTTTTCGATAATCGGTAAAATAATCAGTATTTACCGTAAAAAGTCAAAAAATTATTTTTCAATACAGGCCTAATTATACAAAATTTTGATAAGAAATTGATAGAAATTGGTTAGATAATTGTCAGTTAAAATATCTAGTCGTTTAAATTTTTTTCATTAATTAATTATTTTTAATATTATTTTAGGCTTTTAAAATATACATTAAATTAGTGATAAATACAAATTTGAAGGGGTAAATTACACACTTAGAATCCATTACAAAATAAAATCTAGTAGTAACAAAATTGTATCAAGACATTCCAAGTCTAGTTGTTTTATGGTTTAAAACGAATTAAAATGAAATTTTAATTAGAAAATTGATGTGATATGCATTAAATGAACTTAAAAGATACTTTATACATGGAAATTTCTACACAACTCTCTCTCACTCTTCCGCTCCTACCTCAGGCCGTGCCCTCCCTGCAGGGAAATACCCATTTCCCCCATCTTTTTTGGCTCAAAATTCATCAAAAATCCATTAAAAATTCACAAATTCCTTCACAAATTTAGAGCAAATCCTAATTCTATCTCTTCTCAAGCACAATTTGGTTTAAAACATTGAGAAAATAGGCTTCTTTGGAGTCTAAGTGCAAGAGGTTCAAAACTTGAGAGGTATAATTCTAATATAATTGTTAAATTGTAGTTTAAATATGCTAATTTAGAAATTTAAAGTGTGAAATTTGGTTAAAATTGCTTGTTTAGGAAATTCAAGAAAATGGTTTGATTTAAAATTAGGGTTTGAAGCATTGTAAATGGGTTAAATTTAGTGTAGTGGCCATCTAGTGGTTTGAGTTGGATGATTGTGCTAGATTGTTGTCATTTTATCGCAAATCCGCAGTGTTTGTGCCAAATTGCAAATGTTAGTGCTTACTTGGTTTTTCATAAAATTAAGTGGTGAATTAATTATGATATCTTTACGATATCAATAGCATTTCCGATGACATTTAGGGTGTGGGAATGGGAAATTTGGTTTGATCGGGATTTAGTTTTGACGGTTGCTCCGAAACGACGATTCTAGTTAAGGTTTAGTGACTGTCGTGTGTGTTCCGCGCACCAAGTGCATGTTGTGCCTAACTTGTGGATATTGATTCATTCAGTTTGTGACTTTGCGTAATTTCAATAATATGTAATCTTATGTTTTGTGTTGTGCAATATTAGGATCGGCTGCGGAAACATCAGACGCGGCGCGCAAAGGAAAAGCGGTGGTTGGATCAGATTAGCGAGGCGTCCGGGTGAGTAGATGTATACATCTATGGTGAAATCGTCTCAATGGCGCGAGGTGCCCCATAGTTAGGATCACTTTATTACTTGCAAACTATATGCATAGTTATTTAGTTAACCATCTCATTCATATGCATATCTTTCTAGTTATTCGTCTGCTGGCATTGCATGATTATTTATATACCTATGTATGATATCACCTCTTAGGACATGTACACCATTACCATTGGCTCATGCTACATGCGCACTATTCATATGAACACACACACCTTTGGTAATTGCCATGCCATGAGCACTTTAGAACCTGTTTATTTCAGTATCAAACATTTGCATCATACATGATACATTGAATTGCAAAGCATGCATATACCTCACTTCATTATCATGCTTATATAGATCCCTCGTCATAAACTACATTGCATAATATCGATATCATAGCATCTATCATTTACAATATGTCAGATATTGTGATTTCTCGAGGATTTTACTATTGATGAGATTTTCTGGATTTTGGGGAAAACCGCAAGCATTTTCCGAACTCATTATGTTTTAAAAAGGCATGTTTCGGTTTTCTCGGATGTATGTGTCGTCTACCATGAGTTTTCATGTTTTCTGTTTTATTTTGAGACCCGATTAGAGGAGTGGTTGAACTGTCTCGGTTAAATGGTCGACCCGGTATGGTACCCCGGGGCAATAAGCTCGAGTTGTAGACGATGAGCCTGGCAAGGGAAGACTACCTACCGGTGATGTCTGGCGCGGCGGATATCCGGAGGATACCGTCCGTTGTTGTGAGATTTGATGATATGGGCTGATACGGACTGACGGAGCCCGAGATATTGAGATATTGGCATAGTGAGACATTGAGGCAGATATATTTCCATATTTGCTGTCGATGCTTGACACAGTTTTCGGATGATTTCATTGATGGTACCTTAGCTATTGTACATATATTTTTCTAAGTTAAGAATGCAGAGATCATCGTATTTAAACACTTAAAGATTTCGTATTGATTTTTGCATTCATGTGCATACATACTAGTGGCATCACATCGTATCTAGACGTACATGTTGTGACGCATTTGCATGCATTCTTACGATAGCCTTATTAGATGTTATTTCTACTCATGAGCTTGCAACTCACCCCCGTTGTGCCACAGTATCTTGCGAGTCGGACCCGTCAGCCTCGTAGCGGTGGGCGTATCTTTTCATTGGCTTCTTTTGCTCAGACTCGGGACATTGCTCGTAGGTGGGTTGCGAGGACACTTTTGTTTCTTTCGTACTATCATTGTATCGAGTATTCTCCATCTACCACTTCTTATTTTATATATGTGACCTAGTGATGAGACTGAGAGATTTGTGTATACGTGGTTTCTCTAGGGTCGAGCTCACTTGAGCCGACGTTGTGTTTTTCTTATTTTTTATGCTTGTTTATGCTTATTTGCTTGATATTACATATATATTGCGTGTGGTTGTGATCCTCCTTGGACGAAGAGCTAGCTCCAGCTTGGGGATGCCATTATATCATTACAGGTTTATATATCTCGTTGAACCCGTTTGGGGGCCAATATTTACAAAGGAGACTCTGCCAATATTTTCGGAAAATTTTGATGTTTTTTTAATGGGGTTAATACAACTTAATTGATTTTAAAATTATTTTCATGAAAGGTTTTCCCTCACTCTATTGATTTTGGTTTAGATTCTCTGGGCTTTGGCTGACTTAGGTTACGTTACGCCTTTACACGTCTCATAATCTAAGTGCCAGTCACGTTCCGTACCTTCGGGTCGTGACAAAGTTGGTATCAGAGCGATAGGTTTTACCTTTCCGAGTGTAGGACAACCCTTGGTAGATGGAGTAGGTGACATAAGCAGAG
Source organism: Agapanthus africanus (assembly GCA_030015575.1). Classification (NCBI taxonomy): domain Eukaryota; kingdom Viridiplantae; phylum Streptophyta; class Magnoliopsida; order Asparagales; family Amaryllidaceae; genus Agapanthus; species Agapanthus africanus. Next base: position 440,910,697 of record CM057340.1, on the reverse strand, counting down.
TGGCGTAGCGTGGGTATGTTCCGTGGCATACTTACGATATGCCACTCCGCCTAGTTGACCTTAGGACATAATTGCTTGTATTTCCTCCTTGATGCCATGCATCCCTTGATTCAATTGCAATGTTCTTATCGCTCTTGTTTCTTATTCCAGCTTCGATGCCGCCAATGACTACGAGAACTCAGTGGGCTGCCGCTAGGGATGAGCTTTGAGTGTGCTCGGTTGAGGTGAGGATCGAGCGGGATGATACGCCTACCCCTCAGGGTCAGATTCATCCGCCTTCTCCCGACCGTATTGCCAGATTAGAGGCCGGTATGCAGGAGTTGTGACAGATGATAGGATCTTTAGTTGAGGCCAGTTAGGCACAGAGATCTGAGGTCTTTCCTTCCATCGCTCAGACTACGATTGTACCTGTTGCCCAGACGGTTGCTCCTGCAACTACTGCGACTATCCCCGTATCACTACAGGAGTTTACGAGGTAGAGACCTCCAGCTTTTACCGGCACGGATGCGAAAGAGGACCAGCAAGCATTTCTAGATAGGTTGACTAGGATTTTCCGTTCGTTGAGGTGTTCTGATGATAGATGGGTAGAGTTTACGAGTTTTTGTCTGGAGGGCCTTGCCCATACGTGGTATGATTCAGTAGAGAGAGGCCAAGCTGCAGGTCTACCTCCTATGATCTGGGACGAGTTCACAGCTGCATTTCTTGCCCGTTTTCTTCCGGAGAGTATCCGAGACGCTCGAGCCCGTAGTTTTGAGTCTTTGCACAAGACTCCTGGGATGAAAGTGTCCAAGTATGATATACAGTTTACTCAGTTGTCCCGATATGCTCCGTACCTAGAAGACATTGAAGAGAAGAGGATAAAGAGGTTTGTGCGAGGACTCGACACACAGTTATTCCTTACCCTCGACACCCAGCACTTTGACACATACGCAGCCGCGATTGATGCAGCCTTACTTTTGGAGGAGCGCATTTCTGAGACTCCGGTCGCTTCTAGGCCGAATTGGATTCGTACCGATATGCCAGCCCAGCGGCAGATGGGTAGACACCGTGATAGATTCTTTCCGGGAGATGGTGGCGGCAGAGGATTGTGACGGGGTCAGTTATTTGGTTCATATCCGCAGACCCACCAGTCGTCGCCAGGATGTCTTCGGTGCGGGAGTCGGTACCATCGTGTCAGAGACTACACCATGGGGCCAGGACGCGGCGACCGTCCCACATGTGACCTTACCACCTTCACTACCTCCTCAGAGAGCTCTACTTCCTACCCCTGATGATGCTCCACGCTAGGCAGATGCTCCTAGAGGTCGTGGGCACTGCGGTCCTGTTCAGAGAGGATGAGGCGACAGAGGCAGAGGCAGAGGACAGCCAGCTATTAGTGGTGGACAGGCCTGAGTGTTCACTTTGACTCCTCAGGATGCGCAGGCATCCAATGCCGTTGTGACAGGTACTCTGCCAGTATGTTCTTTTGATGCACGGGTATTATTTGATCCAGGCTCCACACATTCTTATGTATCCATATACTTTGCACCGAGGTTGGGCCGAGAGTCTTCTTTGTTAGATCAGCCGCTTGTTGTTATTACTCCAGTAGCCGAGTCGGTTATTGCTCGTTCTGTGTACCGATCGTGTCCAGATCGTATCGGGGAGAGAGATTCTTCAGTTGATTTGATTCTCCTTGATATGTTAGACTTCGATGTTCTTCTTTGTATGGTCTAGCTAGCCACCTGTTATGCATCTGTGGACTGCCGTGAGAAAGCAGTCAGATTCAGCTTTCCTGGTGAGCTGGTTCGGGATATTCAGGGAGAACGTAGCGCTACCTTTCCCAGCTTGATTTCTTCCCTTCGCGCTAGTCAGCTCTTATAGAAAGGGTGTCAGGAATTCTTAGCTTATGTTTGTGATACTAGTGCCACAGAGGTTCCGTTGGACCAGGTCCCTTTTGTGAGAGCGTTTCCTGATGTATTCCCTGACGAGCTGCCTAGTCTGCCACCAGATCGCGAGATTGAGTTCTGCATTGACTTGATCTCCGGCATGGGGCCTATTTCTATACCGCCTTATCGGATGGCCCCAAAGAAGCTTAGAGAGCTGAAGGATCAGTTGCAGGACTTGCTGGATAAAGGGCTTATCCGACCAAGTGTGTCACCTTGGGGTGCTCCCGTCCTGTTTGTTATGAAGAGGGACGATAGTATGCGCTTATGCATTGATTATCGTCAGCTGAACCGGGTTACTGTGCGGAACAGATTTCCCCTACCCCGCATTGACTAATTATTCGATCAGCTCCAGGGTGCAGGGTATTTCTCGAAGGTTGATTTACGGTCAGGTTATCACCAGTTGCTGGATTGGAAGGATGATATTCCGAAGAACACTTTCCATACACGATATGGTCATTATGAGTTCTTTGTGATGTCGTTCGGGCTCACCAATGTCCCGGCATCATTTATGGACTTGATGAACCGTGTATTCAGGCCGTTTCTTGATCAGTTCATCAATATGTTTATTGACGACAACTTGGAATATTCTCGGAGCCGGGAGGAGCATGAGTAGCACTTGCGTATCATATTGCATACTTTGAGGGAGCATCAGCTGTTCGCCAAATTTTCAAAGTGTGCATTCTGGCTAGACAGAGTCGACTTCTTGGGTCACGTGGTGATGAGAGATGGCATTTGGGTGGACCCGAAGAAGATCGAGGCAGTGCAGCGTTGCCCCAGACCGGTATCAGTTACAGAGGTTTGCAGCTTTCTAGGTCCGGCCGGCTATTATCGACGTTTTGTCTAGGATTTCTCTCGTATTGCTGCACCGTGACCGGGTTGACCCAGAAGGGGGTTCCTTTTGATTGGATTGAGGCATGTGAGGATAGCTCCCAGTGGTTGAAGACTCTTCTGACTACTGCACCAGTATTATCATTGCCTTCAGGATCAGGCGGTTTCGTGGTATATTGTGATGCTTCTCGAGTGGGGCTGGGCTGTGTATTGATGCGGCACGACAGAGTTATTGCATATGCTTCTCAGCAGTTGAGGAAGCATAAGCAGAACTACCCCACTCATGATTTAGAGATGGCTACAGTGGTATTTTCACTCAAGATCTGGAGACATTACCTATACGGCGAGTCATGCCAGATATTCACTGACCACAAGAGCCTGAAGTATATCTTTAAGCAGCGAGATCTAAATCTGAGACAGCGCCGTTGGATGGAGTTGGTGAAAGATTATGACTGCGAGATTCTAAACCATCCGGGAAAGGCGAATGTGGTGGCAGATGCTTTGAGTAAGAGGCCCGGAGGTAGCCTATCTTGTTTGAGCACAGTACAGATGCAGTCGACGGCGGATTGGCATGTTTTATGTGACAGTAGAGTGCAGTTTGAGTTTACTCCTACAGGGGGACAACTGTCCCATTTCAGAGCACGCCCACAGTTACTTGAACATATCCACGAGGCACGGTCCGGTGATGCCAGTATTTTAGAGATTATCGAGCAGATTCGGCAGGACAGAGTTTCCGAGTTCGTGATTGATGATCGGGGGATACTTCGATTTGGGACTCGACAGTGCGTACCAGATTCTGAAGGACTGAGGCGTGATATTCTTGAGGAGGCACATAGATCAGTATACAGTGTTCATCCAGGTTCCACCAAGATGTACCATGATTTGAGAAAGGTTTACTGGTGGGACGGGATGAAGAAGGATGTTACAGACTTCGTATCGAGATGCCTGACTTGTCGGCAAGTCATGGCCGAGCACTAGAGGCCAGCCGGTGAGTTACAACCTTTGCCCATTCCTGAGTGGAAGTGGGAACAGGTCTCCATGGACATCTTTGTGGGTCTACCCAGGACCAGTCGAGTGTATGACTCTATTTGGGTGATTGTAGATTGACTTACGAAAGCGGCTCACTTTCTTCCAGTAAAGACTACTTTAGGATTTGTTCAGTATGCCAAGGTTTATATTGATGAGATCGTACGACTGCAAGACGTCCCGACTTGCATCGTGTCCGACAGGGGCACCCAGTTTACTAGCCGATTATGGCAGAAACTTCAGGAGGCTTTGGGCACCCGATTGAGTTTTAGCATAGCTTTTCTTCCGCAGACTGACAGTCAGTCAGAGCGTACTATTCAGACTCTTGAGTACATGCTCAGAGCTTGTGTATTAGATTTCAGTGGAAGCTGGGATCGTCATTTGCCCTTGATCGAGTTCTCCTACAACAATAGCTTCCTGGAGACGATTCAGATGGCACCTTTCGAGGCTTTATATGGGAGGAAATTTCGATCGCCCGTATGTTGGAAAGAGCTCAGGGAGAGCAGTATTTTGGGGCCGCAGATCGTATAGGAGACGACCGAAAAGATATAGCTGATTTAGGACAGGATGAGGGCGGCCCAGAGTAGGCAGAAATCATATGCTGACAGGCGCCGTCGCCGACTCGAGTTTGTTGTTGGCGATCATGTTTTAGGGTATCTCCAATGAAGGGTGTGATGAGATTTGGGCGAAAAAGGAAGCTTAGTCCTAGATATGTTGGTCCCTTCGACATCCTAGAGCGTGTCAGTTCGGTGGCTTATCGGCTGGCTCTTCCGCCCAGCTTCCCAGATGTTCACCCCGAGTTCCATGTTTCGATACTTCGCAAGTACCTTCATGACCCTTCTCATGCGATTCAGCACCAGACGATCCAGCTGGAGCGCAATCTTTCGTTCACCGAGCAGCCGGTGGTCATTTTGGATCAGCAGGTGAAGAAATTAAGGTCGAAGGTTACACCGTCTGTCAAGGTTCTTTGGCATGGCCCGAACAGCAAGGAGACCTGGGAGACCGATGACGAGATGAGGAAGAAATATCCCCATCTTTTTGAAGGTACGCGCAGTTAAATTTTAAATTCGGGGACAAAATTTCTTTAAGGGGGAAAGATTGTAACACTTTGAATATCGTTTAGGTAGTTTTTCGATAATCGGTAAAATAATCAGTATATTCCGTAAAAAGTCAAAAAAATTATTTTTCAATATAGGCCTAATTATGTAAAATTTAAATAAGAAATTAGCTAGAAAATTGTTACTTAAAAATTTCTAGTCGTTTAAAATTTTTCCTTAATTAATTATTTTTAATATTATTTTAAGCTTTTAAATATACATTAAATTAGTGATAAATACAATTTTGAATGGGTAAATTACACACTTAGGATCCATTACAAACTAAAATCTACTAGTAACAAAAATTGTATCAAGACATTTCAAGTCTAGTTGTTTTATGGTTTAAAATGAAATTTTAATTAGAAAATTGATGTGATATGCATTAAATGAACTTAAAAGTTACTTTATACATCGAAATTTCTGCACAACTCTCTCTCACTCTTCCCCACCTACCTCAGGCCGAGCCCTCCCTGTAGGGAAATCCTCATTTTCACCCATGTTTTTTGGCTCAAAATTCATCAAAAATCCATTAAAAATTCACAAATTCCTTTACAAATTCAAAGCAAATCCTAATTATATTTCTTCTCAAGACCAATTTGGTTTAAAACATGGAGATAAGAGGCATCTTTAGAGGCTAAATGCAAGAGGTTCAAAACTTGAGAGGTATAATTCTAATCTAATTGTTAAATAGTAGTTTAAATATGCTAATTTAGAAATTTATAGTGTGAAATTTGGTTATAATTGCTTGTTTAGGAAATTCAAGAAAAGGGTTTGATTTAAAATAAGAGTTTGAAGCATTGTAAAAGGGTTAAATTTAGTGTAGTGGCCATCTAGTGTTCTGATTTGGATGATTGTGCAAGATTGTTGTCATTTTATCGCAAATCCGCGGTGTTTGCGCCAAATTGCAAATGTTAGTGCTTATTAGGTTTTTCATAAAATTTAGTGTTGAATTAATTGTGATATCTTGACGATATCAATAGCATCTCCTACGACATTTAGCGTGTTTGAATGCAAAATTTGGTTTGATTGGGTTTTAGTTTTGACGGTAGCTCCGAAACGATGATTCTAGTTAAGGTTTAGTGACTGCCGTGTGTGTTCCGCGCACCAAGTGCATGTTCTGCCTAGCTTGTGGACATTGATTCTTTCATTTTGTGACTTTGCATCATTTCAGGAATATGTAATCTTATGTTTTGTGTTGTGCAATTTTAGGATTGGTTACGGAAACATCGGACGCGGCGCGCAAAGGAAAAGCGGTGGTTGGATCAGATTAGCGAGGTGTCCGGGTGAGTAGATGTATACATTTACGGGGAAATCGTCTGGATGGCGCGAGGCACCCCATAGTTAGGATCACTATATTACTTGCAAACTATATGCATAGTTATTTAATTAACCATCTCATTCATATGCATATCTTTCTGGTTATTCGTCTGCTGGCATTGCATGGTTATCTATATACCTATGTATGATATCACCTCTTAGGACACGTACATCATTACCATTGGCTCAAGCTCTACGAGCACTATTCTTGTGAACACACACGCCTTTGGCAATTGCCATGCCACGAGCACTTTAGAACCTGCTTAGTTCAGTATCAAACATTTGCATCATACATGATACATTGAATTGCAAAGCATGCATATACCTCACTTCATTATCATGCTTATATAGATTCCTCGTCATAAACTACATTGCATAATATCGATATCTTTGCATCTATCATTCACAATATGTAAGATATTGTGATTTCTCGAGGATTTTACTATTGATGAGATTTTCTGGATTTTGGGGAAAACCGCAAGCATTTTTTCTAAACTCAATATGTTTTTAAAAAGGAAAGTTTCGGTTTTCTCGTGATGTATGTGTCGTCCACTATGAGTTTTCATGTTTTCTGTTGAATTTCGATACCCGATTCGAGGAGTGGATGAACCGTCTCGGGTACATGGTGGTCCCGGTATGGTACCCCGGGGCAAGAAGCTCGAGTTGTAGACGATGATCCTGGCAGTGGAAGACTACCTACTGGTGATGTCTGGCGCGGCGGATATCCGGAGGATACCGACCGTTGTCATGAGATTTGATGATATGGGCCGATCCGGACTGACGGAGACGGAGGTATTGAGATATTGGCATAGTGAGACATTGAGACAGATATATTTCCATATTTGGTGTCGATGCTTGACACGGTTTACGGATGATTTCAATGATGGTACCTTACTATTGTAAAGATATTTTTCTAAGTTAAGAATGCAGAGATCATCGTATTTAAACACTTAAAGATTCAGTATTGATTTTTGTATTCATGTGCATACATACTAGTGGCATCACATCATATCTAGACATACATATTGTGACGCATTTGCGTGCATTCTTACGATATCCTTATTAGATGTTATTTTCTACACACGAGCTGGAAACTCACCTCCGTTGTGCCACAGTGTCTTGCAGGTCGGACCCGTCAGCCTCGTAGCGGCGGGCGTATCTTTTCATTGGCTTCTTTTGCTCAGACTTGTGACATTGCTCGTAGGTAGGTTGCGAGGAAACTTTTGTTTCTTTTGTGCTATCATTGTATCTAGTATTCTCCATCTACCACTTCTTATTTTGTATATGCGACCTAGTGATGAGACTGAGAGATTTGTGTATATGTAGTTTCTCTAGAGTCGAGCTCACTTGAGCCGACGTTGTGTTTTTCTTATTTTTGTGCTTCTTTATGCTTATTTGCTTGATATTACATATATATTGCGTGTGGTTGTGATCCGCCTTGGGCGAAGAGCTAGCCCCTGCTTGGGGATGCCATTATATCATTACAGATTTATATATCTTGTTGTACCAGTTTGGGGGCCAGTATTTACAAACGAGACTCTGCCGAAATTTTCGGAAAATTTTGATGTTTTTTTAAAGGGGTTAATACAACTTAATTGATTTTAAAATCGTTTTCATGAAAGGTTTTCCTTCACTTTTAATGATTTTGGTTTAGATTCTCTGGGCTTTGGCTGACTAAGGTTACGTTACGCCTTCAGACGTCTCGTAATCTAAGTGCCAGTCACGTTCCACACCTTCGGGTCGTGACAATATTAGCGTCTCATTCCACTAATATATATATATATATATGTGCATATATAACAGCGTCCCATTCCACTGTTATATATACTTAGGAGTAAAGACAACATAAAAACAAGTGTCTACCATCGACACATAAATACTCATATCCATAGGTTCATCGAATCGTAAGTGTCCGGTATCGACACCCGTGATCCACGTATCGGTCTTTCTCATATTCATACGTTCCTCGAATCTTAAGTGTCCAGTATCGACACCCGTGATCCACGTATCGTTTTTATGACATCTATACGTTCTTCGAAACCCAAGTGTCTCACCTCGACACTTGTGTTCCCCGTATCGGTATATACGTCCTCCAAATCTTAAGTTCCCTAAAATCGACACTCTCGATCCCGTATAGGTTTAAAACAAAACACTTAGTGGATGCATCCAAATATCAAGTAAAGAATAAGAATACTTGCATAATTTCATGAAACCACCACGGTCCTCAAATCCAAAAAAACATCATGTGAAATCCATATCTCAATGCGAAAATCTATGAATATGACATATGCAACATAAAACAGTAATGTGAGCATATGAAAGAAAAACCGCTATCTAACTGCAACAAGTTATTATATATCATGCGGTTTCTAATTTCTCCAATTCCATACAACATCAAATAAAGGTGAACATGTAGCTATAGCCAGGTATACGTAACCATGTCGGCATAACAAGATATGTATATCTACCTATCAATAATGATGCAACACCTTCCAGGTATATGTACAAGTATGTATGCATGATGTACACATAGCTATGTCTCATATGTTTATATACCTATCACTAATGGTACAATACCATATAAGTATATAGATAACTAGCATGTAGGCATGTCAAGGTATATGTGTAAGCATGTAGGTATACTGGTATGCTATATGTCATATGCACAATAAAAATAAAGATTTTTTGCCAAGTCCCTAGACAATACAATATCACGTATGCATAGGTGTTGTTTGTGTCATGGCAATTATTGACGGTGTGAGTGGCATACAATTAGTGCCCGTGCAAGAAGAACCGTCAATAATAGTGCAGTGTCCATGGGTATAAATCTAAGCACAACAAATAATAATATGCAATGAAGTTTTATGCACAATCTCTATATGTGCAATATAAACATGTGGCTAATATCATATCATATCTAGCCCTGACGCATAACACCATGCAGGAGATTCCCCTGTAGATGTTAAATCTACACATTGATGATCTCGAGCTACGAATATCCGACCACCTGCTTCCTCTCATGCGCAGCGTCTGATGTCCCTGCTTGGGACACTAAAATTTCACAAACACATCATATAAGCTAAATATCCTATGCCGACACATAGATAATAAAACGCAAGGATAACGCCCTGAAAATTACACTGCGCACCTAGTGCACAAAACACGCACGACATCGGCAAAAACCCTAGCTAGGGTCGCTAAACTACGCAACCACCAAGTCTAGACTCTGATCGTACCGATCGCACATACTTAGAACAATAAAATACGAGGAAGATAATATATATAACCTCGCAACGACCAATCGAACCCACGTCAAAAATTCACCGAAACCTAGTAAGCAACTTATCGCAAATTTAGCATAAGTTAAAGCTAACACAAATCTAGCGATTTCAGCATCGCAAAACAGCTAAACTAAGTTCTCCAAACCACTTCCATAATTTTAATCTCACCCAATTAGGTTTTAGTAAAACCTAGTATGCTAAAAACTCAATTAAACAATTTAGGAAATAACAACAATTGTCATCTTCCCACTAGATTAAGTTTTTCTAATTAACAATTAACAATTAACCCTTTCATCAAGTTAAACCCTAACTTGATCTTTATCAAAATTATCATGAAACCACAAATCATGCTAATTAAGCTATATTAAACAATTAAATAGCTAATTTAATGATTTAAACATAACAATTAAAGATTATGGTTTGAAATCATACCTCTTCAAGAACACAAAAGATCAACTAGATCCATCACCTAAGCCTTCAAAAATCATGTTTTTCATGAAGATCTAAGCAAGTTTAGTGAAGAAGAATGATGGGTTATTATTTATTTATGAGTTTTATGGGATTATTTATGGATTTTTGATGATTTATTGAGCATAGAGAGATGAAATTGGGAAAAGAAAAATCAAGGGCAGCATAAGGAGAAGGCTTGGCCAAAGCAAGGGAATGGGGGGTTTTGTGAAAAGTGTGTGGAGTTTTCTAGCTAAAAATGTAATAATTGCTCATTAATGCAAAATGCCACCTTTTAATTTCTTTTCTTTTCTTTTAAAATTAAATTCATTTATCACAAAATATCTAGATATTTGGCAAGAATGAATTAAGACTAATTTTAGTGATTAGTTTAGCATAGATTCTCATTAGAAGCAATTAACCCAAAATAAAAATGTAATTATTACTAATTAAGTGCATAATTAACAACTTAAAATAATATTTAATTAGGGAAAAATTCTATATGAACCAAAACATCCAATTGACCCCCAAAACCCGCGCACTAGCTTCATTCTAGCTAAACTAGGTGCCGTCAAGTCTATACAGAAGTTTGATCACAATCGGATTAAAAGGGAAAACACCAACTATTTTACCCTAAAATGGAAAAATTCACATAACGATTTCTAAAACGTTACAATCTTTCCCCCTTAAAGAAACTCGATCCCCGAATTAAAAATTCTCACTAAGCGTACCTTCAAATAGATGAGTGCAAAACTTCCAAATCTCGCTCGCAGCCTCCCAAGTGATCGCCTCACTAAACAGCTACGCCAAAATAACCATCACAGATAGAAAGACCTTTGACCGAAGTCCCTCCGCCTGCCGATCCACTATCACTATCGGCTGCTGGTGAACGAAAGATCGCGTCCAAAAGAATGGTCTAGTGCGGAATCTGTTAGTTATATGTATGCCCTAGAGGCCATTACTGTACATACGATGTATATTGTAGTGGATGCTTGAACATATATAGGGAGGACTTTCTTGCTCTACATGATAGTATGCGATCTGGTTGCACTTTATCTTAACATGTACTCTGATTGTCTCTATATTTCATGTTGATAAAGCCCTTAGGATGAGTACTTGACTACCAGGACTATGATGCAGATCATAATAGTGTGGGCAAGTAGTCGCTAAGCACATCCTTCAAATGTTCCTTGTCGTAGGTGTATCGAGACAGGGCATCGATATACCAGAATGGACTAGCGTGTAGCTTCTCGACCCATGTAGATTGGCGATGGATGTATAGGGTTAGGATGGCACCTTATGATGGTTTTGGCAAACATCAATAATGCTACTTTAAAATTTTTGGGGTGCTAAACAAACCCTAACCAAGATTTTAACTAGAGAATTAGGGTTAACTTGTATGTAAACAACTTTACATCTAAGAGAGAGGGATTATAGCCTTTGTAGTCCATTCCTTCGCTTCATAGGCTCCGAGTAGGAGTCCCTTCACCGCGATCCATGAACACCCGGACTCTAGAGAGGCTCCACAAGTCGAATGATCCATGCTTGCTTGAAGTCTTCCTTTTCGAAGATGATCTACCTTGAAGAATCTCAAACCCAAGCTCTCACTTCTCTAATGAAGTATTAGTGAAGTGAACACCCTAATCTAAGTGGCTAGAATAGATGAGGATGATGAAGTAGGAATTTTGCTCTCTTTTGTTTTCAATATCTCACTTTAAATCATCACAACTCAAAAAGCAAGAAAGCTTTTTCAAAGGTGGAGGAAGAAGAAGAAAGCTTTTGTGATGAATAATGAATTATTGTTGCGGTTACAATTACAACCATGAGTTAATAATGAAGGAATTAACTCATGTAGAGAATTAACTATGGTTAAGGGTTTGGGTTGGGTTAACAAATATCTTCACAAAATATCAAGGAATAAAGACAAAGTCAAAGCTTCATGAAGCATGTTAGATATGTATGCCCTAGAGGCCATTATTGTATAGTACTGGTTTGTATAATACATTTTGGAGGCTTGGGATATATATATGGTTTTACGACAGTCTTGCTCGATATAGTAGTATGCTTCTTCATTTGTTTCTATCTTAATATGTGTATATGTTTCTTTTAACATATCGCTAAAAAAATATTGGTAGAGCCCTTAGGATTTTTGCTTGACTACCAGCGTTGTGTCGGCGATCACACTAGTGGGGGCTGGGTTGTCTATAAGCACATCCTTATTTTGGTCCCTAGTCGTAGGATTATCGAGACGGCATCGATACTCCAGAGTAGACTGATGCATATGCTTCTCTTTCCAGCAGGGGAGATGGTCTGTCCCACAGCCATCAGTACGTCGTACTGGAGATAGTATGCAGGTGCTCGTTAGGTTACGAGTGCACTGGACAGGACTCGTCGGGAACTGTTGGTTGGTATTATACCAATCGTCAGTTAACAGTTCCCAGGTGACATGAGTACAGCTTAGTCCGCTAATTTGACACTGTCACTTCGTCTCGAGTGTGTTCCCACTGTTCTTAGATTACTACCCTACCACGGCTCTACTGATTCATGCAAACAGGTAGTAGTTGGGTGCAGTCCCGAAGCACTTGGAGGCAGTGACGGTTAGACAGGATTCGTCTCTCCCGGTATTGGGGGTTGATATCGCGTTGTGTCTAGGAGAGCCATTACACAAAGTCCCTGGCCAGGGCAAGTGAGAATTGCTGGTGGGTTTTCCAGTAGATTCTCAGGGTGTTTTGGGCTACACTCCGACACGACTTGTACCGCTATTAAGGGACTGACGTTTACCTCCCCCCTAGGCCTGCCATACGATATTCTCCGATGAACATACCGGACTGTACGGAGATTGTCACATTCAGGCTCAGTAGGAGTTCGATAGGTTCACCTCATCAGTCTTCTTTTCGGCATCTACCTGGGGACCGTTACGTACAGCTAGTACCGCTTGCGGCCTGTGGTTAAACCCACTGCCAGCGTAGTGTCGAGCCTTTAGAGTCCCACACATAGGGTTACTCGCCTTTGGGCAAAACAGAGTAGAGGTTGCATGGTTTTGCGACGAGGTCCGTTCACATCCGCGCACTTGTGCACGTTTGGTGTCCGGACAGTAGTTACTAACGGGCTTTGGTTTAAGCCAGATCCTAGTAATTCTTTTGGGATTGGTTTTGTCTCAGTATTTTCGTGTTCCTTAGAGCACGGATGCGGGTGTGTATGCACAGTTGACAGAGGCAGAGGCAGAGGATTCTCATTAGTGTTGTTGACTATTTGGCTTTGGTTGACTTGTTGACCGTTGACCTTTCTTTAAACCCTAATGAGAATATTGTTAGTGTATATGCCCTAGAGGCCATTACTGTATCATACTAGTTTGTATATTACTTGATGGAAGCTTGGGATATTCACAGTTGTATATACAATCTTGCTCGAAATGGTAGTATGCTACTTGGTTTGTCTCTGCTTTAATATGTGCATGTGTTTCTTTTAGCATATCACTGATATACATATTAGTAGAGCCCTTAGGATCTTTGCTTGATTACCAGCATTGTGATGGCGCTCACACTCGTGGGAGCTGGGTGATCTATAAGCACATCCTTATACAGGTCCCTAGTCGTTGGACTATCGAGACAGGGCATCGATACTCCGGAGTAGACTAGCGTATGCGCTTCTCATCCCAGCGTGGGAGACGGTCTGTCCCACAGCCGTCAGTACGTCGTACTTGAGATAGTATGCGGGTGCTCGTTAGGTTACGAGTACACTGGACAGGACTCGTCAGGAACTGTTGGTTGGTATTATACCTATCGTCAGTTATCAGTTCCCAGGTGACATGAGTACAGCTTAGTCCGTTGACTTGACACTGTCACTTCGCCTCGAGTGTGTTCCCACTGCACTTTGATTACTACCCTACCACGGCTCAAAGGAGTCGTGCAAACAGGTAGTTTTTGGGTGCAGTCCCGAAGCACTGGGAGGCAGTGACGGTTAGACAGGATTCGTCTCTCCCGGTATTGGGGGTTGACATCGCGCTGTGTCCAGGAGAGCCATTACACGAGTAGTCCCTGGCCAGGACAAGCGAGATATACTGGTAGGTTTACAGTATTATCTCAGGGTGTTCTGGGATACACTCCGACACGACTTGTACCGCTATTAGGGGACTGACGTTCACCGCCCCCTAGGCCCGCCATGCGATGTATCAGACGAACAGACCGGACTGTATGGAGACTGTCACATACAGGCTCAGTAGGAGTTCAGATGGGGTTCACCTCGTCAGTCTTCTTATCGACATCTACCTGGGGACCGTTACGTACAGCTAGTGCCGCTTGCGGTCTGTGGTTAAACCCACTGCCAGCGTAGCGTCGAGTCTTTAGAGTCCCACACAAGAGAGCTATTCGCCTTTAGGCAAAATGAGTAGAGGTCGCATCGTTTTGCGACAGGGTTCGTTCACATCCGCGCACTTGTGCACGTTTGCTGTCCGGACAGCTTATACTAGCAGGCTTTGGTTTAAGCCGGATCCTAGTATATGATTAGGGATTGGTTTTATCTCATTGTGTTCGTGTTCCTCGGATCACGAATACGGGTGCGTATGCACAGTTGCTTGAGACTGAGGGAGAGGACTTTGATTAGGGTTAATGACTATTGTCATTTTATTACCCTAATGCTTATATGTGTATTATTGTTAATTGATATTAGTTTAAATAATTGCGCATGGTTATGGTTGTTGACCATTTGACCTCTTTGACTTGTTGACCTAGGTTGACACTTTGACCATCATCATTTCATTTGGAAGATGCTCTTTGATCCTTGCAAATTGCATTAAAAATGAAATGATAATGGTCATGTCATGATTAACCATGACAATTATCTAGCTATTTATCTAATTACAATAATTAACACATATATGAGAGAATGCTTCATATTTTCTCTCATTCTATTATTCACTTTCTCTCTCTTGTTCTTCCTCTCCCTCAAGCTCTCCCCTCTCATGTGTTGAGAAACACTTGAGCTTGAGAAAAACCCTTTCTTGATATTCTCTACTCTCATCTAGGGTTCATGGATTAGCACTTCTTGCACCCTAGTTACTTCTAGCTTGGAGTTGAAGCCAAAGGTCGAGGCTTTCGGGTGGATCTTACTTCGACGTGAGAAGACGACTAAGGTGACCTCCTTCCACCACTCCAAGAAGCAAGGAGAGAAGGACATAAAGCCTAAGGTATAACCTTTCTAGCACTTAGGTAGTTTCTAGTTAGCTTTAGCTTGTTTTTGTTTAGCAAAGATCCTTCATAGTCAAGTCCATGTTTCCTAAGCTCACAAAAACTTGATTTTTATTCCGTTTTCCGCCTCCCCGCAAGTACCGGAGTGGGCAATGTGGACTTACAGTGGTATCAGAGACTAACTAAATATAAACTAGCTAGGTAGTAGAGTGTATCGAAGTTCGAATCGGAAAAATCGAAAAACCGAGTTTTCAAAACCCTAAGTTTCTGTTAATTTTTTTCTGTTCAAAACAAAATAAATTATACTCCAAACATCATCTCTGGGTTTTGTGAAGAAACCCACCAAAAACGATCCAGTGATTCGCCCAAAGAGCCGCGGTTCCACGGCAATAGCAAGTTATTGCCGTGCAACCGCGGCCGTCTTGGCTCTTCACTGGGTCGTGTTTGGTGCAGTGTATTTCTGGCTTGGTTTTAGGATTTTTAAGATGGTTTATATGTGCCCAGGTTTTCCAGAATAGAAATTTGTTTTTGGTGGCCTATAAATCCGTATTTTTTCCGAACTTCAATACACTTTGACTAAAAGGTTATATCTGTGATGTTTATATGTATTGAACGTCGGCTAATCGCTATATGTCGATTAGTCGGGGTTATACATATCTGTGATCTGTGATTGATGATAGTATGTGTATATGAATGGGTTGGATTGTCACGGATGAATAGCTGGGGTGGATGTGAGATGAGTGTTGCTTTTTCTTTCATTCATTATAATATGTAAATTGATGTAATAATATTATTTGTATGGCCGCACAACCGGGTCGGGGTTGTAGCCGTCATTGTATAATTCTTTTTACTGTTTTTGCTCCTAGGATAGACCCATGGAGGGGGTGCACAAACTACCGGGTATCTCGAAGTGCCGAGTGGCCTACTCACGGTGCTGACGGAGGTTGCTTCGCTTCGGGTACTTGGCGGGTAGTTTGCCGCACCCGTAGAGGTCTTGGGTGGGGTATTGGCTGTTCACCGCGACCGTGTAATCCGCTTTTCGTTGCAGGCTCGAACGGATTGCGAATTCCTAGTATATCCAATGTATTCATCTGTGATCTGTAATGTCTATCATTGCTATATACTTATATATGATAACTATTTAGACGTTGCTTATGTTTTACAGCCGCGCTAGCCCAGCCCCCGCTCTGTCGTTAGTTAAGTAACCTAACGGGTGATGACGGGGCCCCGTGGCGAATGCGAATGGCATAAGCGTACGTCATATTTTGGTTGTTTTCTGCAATGGTAGGATTAAATGATGGGACGCATTAAAAGAACTAATGCAAGAAAATAAA
Source organism: Agapanthus africanus (assembly GCA_030015575.1). Classification (NCBI taxonomy): domain Eukaryota; kingdom Viridiplantae; phylum Streptophyta; class Magnoliopsida; order Asparagales; family Amaryllidaceae; genus Agapanthus; species Agapanthus africanus. Next base: position 440,894,256 of record CM057340.1, on the reverse strand, counting down.
CCAAGTAAAAGTCGATTGGAACACTTTGAAAACCACTCGGTTCTTTTCAAAACTAAACTTTTAAACGCGGAGCTTGAACCACTCCTATTAAAAGCTATCTCGTTCCATCGATTATTTCAAGTTCACTACGTTCACGGTTTCGCCAAAACCATTCGTAGCCCTCCGTCATTCCACTTGAATGGTCAAAAAGTATTCAAGCTATGTATTTTGGCCAAAGTCAAGGCATCGTGATTGGTAGCTATTGGGTATTCATGTGCAGCATAGATAGATGCGTTGGTTTGGGACAGCCGTGCTGCCATTTTGGCCAAAGTCAAGGGTAGGTACGGGTGGGTCCAAATTAACCAGGAGAATGACGGGTAGAACTTGACATATGACTTATGATATTTTGGCCAAAGTCAAGGTCATAAGAGCATGGGGCAAAAATCCACATCAGGAGTTTCATAAGTACTGAAACTTGTTAGCGCTGCATACCATTTGGAGTGTGATAATTCTGGTAGGATTCCTTCGGTTTTATCACGCGATGATATTTGGATCCCGATCCTACTGTGAGTATATGCTACTCCTCGGGAAAAATCTTACTTAACGATCAATGCTATAAACTTAGTAGGTGTCTAGAAAGGTGTTAGCGGAGCTACGCCCACAGGGAAAAGAGGTTACTTAATTAAGGAACTTCGCGAAAGCGTTGGAAAACCTCCCTCGAAGTACCGACACTGGCCTGGCTGAACGGTTAAGCAAGTATTGTACGGTGAGATTGATCCTGACTAATCCTTTCTTTACGGTTTGAGAAGGGATTCGAGAGACAGTGGGAGCCATCCAGTTTAGACAAACTAAAACCACTCTAAACTTGCAAGAGCATCATACTAAAGTGTTTCTTTTCTCTCTCCTAATTGCAGCGTGTAGGGTTCCTAGGCACCCTAATGAGTTCTCACAAGGCATCGAACATGCCAATATAAAATTTTACGGGTGCCGAGAGACCCGACTACGGATCGTTTGCTAGAAAACTAGGCGAAAAAGTAATCTAGTTAACAGTTAACTAAGGGATACGGATATACAACTTTTGTAGATCCGTTTGTCCACCTCCATAGCTCCATGAAGAAGTCATCTCCGCTGTACAAATCCGAAATCCGGGCTCTTGCGTCGGCTTCATCGGAGAAGAAGCGGGCTAGGTCATCGACGACGTGCCAAAGGTGATCTACGTCGAGGCATCGCTAAATCAAGCTCCGACTTCACCAAGTCCAAAAACTTGTGAAGAGAACACACTCTACTACTTGGCAAGAGGTAGAAGATGAAGAAATCGGAAGTGGGTAGACTTTAGATTTGGATTTCTCACTCTTTATCATCAATCACCATTGATGAAGAAAGCTTTTTCTTCCTTGCTCATGAAGAAGAAGAAGAAAGAAATATATGATAAGTTATTTAAAAACAATAGAAAAATCAAAACTTATCATAATGTTAACTAGAGTCAAGTGTAGAGAATGAATCATGGTTAGTGGGAATGGTTAGGGTTAAGGATGAGATAAGAATGGTTGACTTGATCAAAGTTTCATGAAGCTTCAACTAAACTCCAAATTAAGCCACCATTCTTTTCTCCTCTTTTCCAAAATGAATAAACAAATAATTAAATGAATAAATAAAGGAAATGAAACCCTAACCATTCTTTTAACCATGGTTTAATTCTTTGCACTTAACCAAGTAAACATGTATCATCAAACATGATACAATCAAATGCACAAAATCATATCGCATATGTAATGCGCACACCCGAGTGAGAAAATCCATTTAAAGTGAACCGATACTAGTTAATGCAAAGTAATATATCAAATATATAATTATGCATTAAATAATTAAATCAACACTTGATTCAATGACCCGGTCATGTCGCACACAACCGACTAGTATATAATGTATCGGTTTATCAAATCAACCTTTGATTCGATAACTAGGGTATATCGCATATAACCTAATCGATACATTCATCGCGAGAATAGAATACGGTATCACATACACGCATTATTCTCGGTCCCGCACATATCTCATATGCGCTCCTATTTCGTTTTGCTTGAGCCAGGAAACCTCTGTGTAGGACTCTAAAGACTCGTCAATACGCCGGCAGCGGATGATGATCATATCAAACATCCACAAGCCGCAAGCGGTCTGCTAAACGTAACAGTCACCCGGGTATTGAGCGATCTGAAGATCGACGAGCAAGCCCGCTCACACTCCAGTGAATCCGACCAGTAACACTACCGTACAGTCCGGTCTGATCGTCTGATATGTCGCATATCTCGCCTAGGGGTGGTAAACGTCAGACCCCAATAGCTCGATAAGTCGTGTCGATATGAGGTCTATAACTGTTCGAGAAACTACTGGTAACTCTTACCAGTAAATCTCAGCAACCCTGGCCAGGGATTTCCTGTTATAGCCAATCGAACACAGCGCAACATCAACTCCCTATACCGGGAGAGACGAATCCCCTCCTATCGCTCATTGCCTCTATGTGACTCGGGACTGTACCCAAAAACCACCGTTTTGCACGCCCTCTTGGACGTGGTAAGATGGAAATCAAAGCACAGTGGGAACCACACAAGACTCTATGACGATCTCGGGTCAACAGACTACTCTGTACCAGTGTCACCAGAGAACTGCCATCTGACGTGAGGTATAATACCATCTGGGAGTTCTCGGCGAGTCCGTCCAATGTACCCAGTCTCTACTGAGCACCCGTATATCATCTCTGATGTCAAACACCAATGGATATGGGATCATCCATCGCCCATCTGTATGGGTCGAGAAGGTACACGCTAGTCTACTCTGGTATATCGATTCCCCGTCTCGATATACCCACGACTAGGGACTTTGAAGGATGTACTTATGGACTACCATGTCCCCACTAGTATGATCCGCATCATAGTCCAGGTAGTCAAGTACAGATCCTAAGGGCTTTACCAACATGTAACAGAGAGACAATCAGCATACACGTTAAGGTAAAGGGTAACCAGATAGCATACTATCATGTCGAGCAAGAAAGTCCTCCCTATATATGTCCCAGCATCCACTACAATATACATCCAATGTACAGTAATGGCCTCTAGGGCATACATATAACTAACAATCTCCCACTTGCACTAGGGCCATCTGTAGCAATGGTTGCAGTATCTCATACTCAACCATCCCTTGAAAGTCTCTCTCTGGGAATAGGCCTTTGTGAGTGGATCCGCTGTGTTGTCCTCTGAATCTACTCTCCTAACCTCGATCTCCCTGGAGATCAACCATCTCCATGATCAAGTGATACTGCCTTAGAATATGTCTGGATCACTGATGGGACCGGCGTTCCTTGGCATAAGCCACAACTCCATTGTCACACAATGGAAGGAACATAGTTCATCTCATGAACCAATGTACACCCAAACAGCCTCTTTGGTATCTAGCTTGGAACTCTTCCAACATACCGTCCCTTTAATGAGGGTAAAGACAATGCCTGCGACTGACATTCAGTCGTCTTTATCACCCTGGAACACTTCCAGTGATTCTCCCCAGGGTCAATTGATACGATCTCACTACAACTAGTGAGTAGCATAACATCCATTTAGATCTATCTCATAGATCCAAAATCCAGGATTTAGTAGGTATCACTTTGATCCTATGTGGAGAGTCATTGTGATAAGCGGAGATTGATCGAGCGTAGCATAGGAAACTCTTTCCCTATCAAGAGTATGTCATCCACGTACTCTACGAGGATCATCACCATACTCCCTACTACCTTTTTGTTTATACAAGGTTCATCTACTATTTTGATGATGTCAACTTCTTTGACTAATCCATCAAAACAGATGTTCCAACTCCGCGATGCCTGCTTTATCCTATAAAGCATCTTGCACACGTTTCCGCTGCTCCCACTATCTACGAAGCCCTCTGGCTGTGTACTTATAGACGCTCTCTTCCAAATCAATATTTAGAAAAGCAGTCAAGACACCCAACCACCAAAGATCGTAGTCATGGTATGCAGCTGTAGTAAGTAGGATCTGGATGGACTTAAGCATAGCTACTTGAAAAAGGTTTCATCATTATCCACACATGGTCAATGATGCACACTTTTAACAAGTCTCAACTTTTCGATGTACACCAAGTAATCTTCTCAAGATATACTTGCTCCTGATGGGGATTTAACCCTTCAGATATAGCAACCAAAGTCCATACTTTGTTGGTGTACATGGATTCCATCTCAGATCACTAAGCATCCAGCCATTCTTACAGAGTCACACTCCTGATGGCCAGCTCGGAACTAGTTGGGTCATCATCTCATGATGCAATCCTCGCTCCCACTGTCATAGAGAAACCGAAGTATCTCTCAGGTGGGTGAGGAACCCTACTAGATTGGTGGAGAGGCTGAGGTTCGTTGGTATCTACTGAATCCTTTGGTTGTACCAAATCATCTGCTGTAGCTTGTATAGCTGGAACTATTCCAGTTCTACATAACAGACCTTGCCTCGAACTTGTCCGGATTATGGTTTTAGACATAGGCCGGACAACCCCAAATCTTAACCAACTTAAGATATGGGCTCTTCCCTTTCCATATCACATATGAAATGGTAGGCAACTGATTTGATTTGAACCCTATTCAATAGGTATGCAACTTCATAAGTGCATAACTCCCAAAAGGAAATAGGTAACTCAGTAGTACTCATCATAGAGCACACCTTATCATATAGGGTGTATCTGCTCCGCCCCGACATACCATCATGCAATGGTGTATACGGAGGAGTAATGCTGAGAGAGAATCTCATTCTCCTTTAGAATAATCCAGGATTTCCGTGCTCAAGTATTCTCCTCCTTGATCTCATCAAAGGACATAATACTTATACCCGTTTTGGTTCTCTACTTCTAACTTATATTCTGTGAATATCTTAAAAGGTTCGGACTCATGTTTCAACAGGAACATAGGTCTGAATCTTGAAAGATTATCAGAGAATATAATGAAGTATATGTAAGTGCACGGCGGCGCCCCGGCCGTCTATCCGACGGCCAGAAACGGAAGCGGTGAATAACTTAAATTTTTGCGGACTTAGCAAATCGGCACCACCGCGCACTAAACACCCGGATCGAACCATTAACTAGTCCTAGCTATCTACAAGAAGGGGAATAGAGATATACCGACGATCCAAGTCCTCCGGTCTTCTCGTCATCGTCCCGATCTCCTGCGGAATGTCCCGTCTCCTCCTCGTCGCCGGAAGCGCACCACATCGCCTACTTTGTTTACGGGCTCCCACCTCAATGCCGAGGCAACTCGGGCACGAAGCCGGCTACTCGACGTGCCCAAGGTTCGCTGTAGAATATGTAGTCCTCAAGTCTCACTTTGGGGTTCTTGGAGATGCCATTTTAGGTGGAGGGATGATACAAGAAAAATGTGGGGGAACTTGGGGATTTTTCTAACATCAAGAGAGCAAAAATCCCCACTACAAAAATGGGCAACCCCTCCTCCAAGCTTGGCCGGCCATGAAAGGTGAATGGAGAGAATGAGAGAGAGTCAAGGAATGAGTGGTGCAACCATAACAATAATGCAAAAGGGAATCATGAAAGAACATGATAACAAAATACATCCACACTCAATCACCAACCATCATCAAACATGATGGCTTAAAAGTCATGCCATCATGAAGATACAAGTCAAGGTCAAAAGAATGGTGCACCATCATGATACAAGGAAACATGCAAAGACCCCCTTCCACAAAAGCTTATTTGCAACAATGCAAATAAGCCCTCCTCCACCAATCTTCGGCCAATGAACGGAACAATAGAAATTGGCCGAAACGGAAAGCAAACTGGCAACTCCAGAAAACTGGTCCCGTAATAAATTACAGGAAAACCCCGATACTGTGCATACACACCCGCATTTGTATTCCGACCGAAATACAAATGCAATGAGACAAAATCTACACTTTACTATAGTAGGATCCGGCTTAAACTAAAGCCGGCTAGTAACATCTGTTCGATCCTGATCCGTGCAATACCGCACGTATCTGATCGAACCCTGCCATATAACCATACGGCCTATAGTACAAACTGTCCGATCCTGATCCGTGCAATACCGCACGTATCTGATCGGACCTTGCCATATCTCCATACGGCCTCTACAACCTTTCGCCCGAAAGCTGAGTAACTGAAATGTGGGGGACTCTAAAGACTCGTCAACACCTCGGTTGTGGATTTAACCACTAGCACGTCAGAGGTATAAGCCAATACGTAACGGGCTACCAAGTATTGACTAAAAGGGACGTCTGTGAGTGAACTCAGCCTGACAACCCTACTGAGCCTATCAGTGACAATATCCGTGCAGTCCGGCCCGTTCGTCTATGAGTATCGCATGGCGGGCCTAGGGGGTTGGTAAAAGTCAGACCCCCAAAAGCGGTACAAGTCGTGTCGGAGTGTAGCCCAGAACACCCTGAGATACTACTGGAATACCTACCAGTAAATCTCCTTGCCTTGGCCAAGGACTTTGTGTAATGGCTCTCCTAGACACAGCACGACCTCACCCCCAATACCGGGAGAGACGAACCCCTGAAGATACGCTCACTGCCTCCATGTGGCTCGGGACTGTACCCAACTAAAACCTGTTTGCACGACTCCTTTGAGCCGTGGTAGGGTAGTAATCAAAGTACAGTGGGAACTCACACGAGACAAATGACGATCCCCAGGTCGATGAACTAACCTGCACACATGTCACCAGGGAACTGCCATCTGACGTCTGGTATATGACCAACTAGCATGTTCCCGGCGAGTCCTGTCCGGTGTACTCATAACCCAATGAGCACCTGTATACATCTTAGGTGATCCAACTGACACCAGTGGCTTGTGAGACCGGCCACCGCCCCTCGTCGGGGTCTCGACTGTATACACTAGTCTACTAATGGAGTATCGATGCCCAGTCTCGAAACTCCCACGACTAGGGACCTTTTAAGGATAAGCTTATAGACCCCAGCTCCCACTTATATGATCGCCCTCATACTGCTGGTGGTCAAGCAAGAATCCTAGGGGCTCTATCAACGTGTAATAGCGACGTGTCAGGTCACCTAAAGCAGTACACGATGATAAAGGTAAACCGGATAGCATACTATCATCTCGAGTAAGACTGTCCTACCGGGATAGGTCCTCCCTCAATCATTACAATCACGTACCTGTGTCCTAATAATTGACTCTGAGGGCACTATCTCCAACAGTATAAAGAACCAGTCCTGGTATGTGTAGACAGGGGACCTACATACATCAACATGTATTATCCCAAGAGTTTACTAACTCTTTCTCTGTTTCCAGTAAACGGAGCTATGGTCATCTTATCTTTGTGACGTGACTAGCGAGTTTCACAAGATGTAAATTCAAACTAATTTAAATGTGCATCTTTATGTAACTCTAGCTAGTCGGGTCACATTGATCTGACCTAGTCTACAATACCTCAAGAAGAATTCGTTCATTTCTGAACTCTTCCTCTTGTGTGTGTTCTGTATACAAAGAACTGTAGTTTGATTTAGAACATTAATGCTTTTAGATAATGTGCCTGAACCGATCAACTTTTGATATAAGAAATGTTCAAAACATTATCCATCAATACAAAATTATATCCTTTCTTTTCTAACAAAGGGAGTGATATGATTTGGTATATCTGGTTCAGTATTTAATAACATTCGTTCAGAATCAATGTATTGGTAATACAGGATGACAGTGACCGACAGACTTGGCTGCAACTCTTGCCCCGTTTTCTGTCTCATGAAACTTATCACCCGTTCTCAGTTCTCTACCTTTCTGTAGCCCTATGTAACAAATTACATATCTGGGATCCTGATCTGGTATCACATACCCAGGACGTAAAGGATACTGAGAAACAGTTCTTTGTAATGAACACACCCGAAGATGATGCATCAGCATGCACTCTCTTCGTTTGGGCGGCACGGGAAATCTGGTATTCCCCAATTTCCTGCTCTGTCTTATAACAATTATAAGTTGGAGCGGGACCAACGTTCCCCAGCTCAGTATAACAAGCGGGTTCGGTCAATATTCCGTATTTTTATCTTGATTAAGGCGTGATATGGTCGCTACCTGGAGAGAGAGAGAAGAAAACACTCAGCGTGCGCTCTTGCAAGAATAGATTGGTTATTATTTTATCTAATCAGGATGGCTCCCACTGCTTTTTATCAAATCTTCCTTCAAACCCTAAAAGGAAAGACTAGCCGGGATTAATTACACACTACAAGTTCGCCAATCTTTCAGCCAGGCCAGTGTCGGTACTTTGAGGGAGGTCCCCCGTGCTTTCGCACGAACCTAATTAATGTAAACCTCGTTTTCCCAGAGGCGTAACCCCGTTGACACCTTTCTAGACACCTACTTGATCGGCTAATTGCAAAGTGCAAAACTCTCCCAGGAGTAACACTTACTCGCAGCGGGTATCGGGATCCAACTATCTCATAGAAGGTATGCAATCTCATTGCAAATTTCAACACTTGAAATTCCCGATAATATTTTGCCCCATGCGATCTATGACCTTGACTGAGTCAACAAACCATAGACCGCAAGTAAAGTTCAACCCGTCATTTCTCGATTGAATTAAACCCACCCGCACGACCCTTGACTGAGTCAACAAGGCCGCACGACTACCCTAATCCAATCGCATCATATGCTTTGCAGATAAGCAATAACCAGCTACCGCACACTACGCCTTGACTGAGTCAACAAACGCAGCACGAATACTAACTATTACCTATCTGAAATGACGGAGGGCTACGTCAGGTTTTTAAGAAAACCTTTTGCGTAATGAACTTTATATCGTTGTAGAATCAAATGTTTTTGAAAATGGAGTGCTTTTGAGGCTTTTCTAGTTTTGCTAAAGGAGTCACTCCCGGTGAAGGGATCGTCGGTCCTTTCCTCGTCGAATGAGGTGCGGGATATATCACATATATCACTGTGCAAAGCAAAAACTCTTAAAATCATTCAAAAGACAAACCGAATGTGTAGCATCTGCCAGTTATTGCTAAAGGAGTCACTCCCGGTGAAGGGATCTCGGTACTTTCCTCATCGAATAAGGTGCAGGATATATCACATATACCTCTGTGCAAAGCAAGAACTGTAGCTACCTGTTTTATTTTGAAATTCGATTCTACAACATCTTAGGTTTCTTTTATTTCATTAATCACATTAATGAAGTCCCATCATTTAAGTACCTAATCATCACAGATAAATACGACGTACACTTATGCCATCCGCATTCGCCTCGATGTCCCCTCGTGCACCGTTAGGTTAGGTAACTAACGACAGAGCGGGGCAGGGCTAGCGCGGGTGTAAAACATAAGTAACGTCTATATAATATATCATATATACTATATACTGTATCTATCAAAGAACATCACATGATCACATCACAGATATCGCAGCAGAAGAATCATATGAAATATTGGATATACTAGGACGTCCGTGTTTTCAATACGAGCCAGTATAAAACACGGATTCCACGGTCGCGATGAATAGCCAAACCCACACCCCTAGACCCCTACGAGAGCGGCAAGCAACCCTACCAATTCTAGAGTTAGGAGACCCGGACTCGACTCCTCGAGTTGGTCTCCCACTGGACTCCAGAACCCGGTTACTTGTGCCCTTCTCCTTGGGTCTATCCTAGTGCGGAAAAGTAAATAATATACAAACGGTGACATCTTCCGCAACCTGGAAGTGCCCCAATAAAAGAATATTACATACAAGTTTTTACATGAATGAAAATGAAAAACACTCATCTCACATAAAAAACCCCGGCTATTCAAACACGACGATCCAATATAACATATCCAGCAACACATAACATCACATGTCATCAACGTAAGTAAATATGCGCATCCCAAATGTCGTTGGCATATAGCAACGAAACCGGCGATATCACATATTACACTTACGGTCACAGAAAAGAAAGTGTAAAACTACAACAGTTGGAATCCGCAACCACCTCAGACATCGCATGCCTGACCAAATGAATTCCTTAGACATCGCATGCCTAACAATTATAAACCCCGCATTTTAGTCTCAAAATCGAAAACACTTTTCAATATCAAGTCGGGCAATTCAACAGGATTCCCGACAGTCTGATCGAATACTCGTCGCAAACTTCAGTAGACGGCCGCACCCACGATACCGTCGACGAAGTGCACCAAGGCGGAACACCGCTACCGAGAGCATCCGGACGGATGCTTTCGGCGACGGGGTTCTCCTACAGTCATTTGGTCGGGGCTATGGAGTGAAGCTGTCTATTAAGTTTACCCGGCGAGTATCCGCGTACGCTACGTGATTGCGACGGATTTTTGATCACATCAAAATTCCGTAGCAACCGATCAAGTGAGACTAAACTGCTATGTTTATAACATTCATTCCGTTATCTCATAACTATTTGTGAATTCCAATTATTGTATCCCATTCCAGATAAACAAAAAATGTTAAACTTTCCGATCGAACAATCGAACACCCAAGTTTTCCCGATACAATCCAACACATGAAATAAGTCTAACAACATTCAGTTCGTGCCTCAGTACCAACGGTCCAGCCGTAAAAGGGTCAAGCCAACGCCTCACATGTCGCACGCCGTACTGCCCCAAACCCGAAGGTTCAAAAGGCAGTTCAAGACGGTCACATAATCAAGTTAAGGTTTGTTGTCTTCTAGAGGGTCCATCGAGTTACTTGCACTACTTAGAACGTCGTTAAACTACGGAAAAATCCAACACTTGGAAATTTCCCGACAGGGGAAAAGTTGGGTATTTATATCCGGTCGAACTTTTTTAACATATTCTAAAATTATCCGGAAAGCCACACAGACAAAATTTGATACTCCGATCGAAACACCGAATCCCCAAAATAATCCCAGAAAATACAACTCTGGAATAAATTTTAAAAATACCCAGAAAATCCAGCATAAAATAATAGGAGTTACTGTGCAAACAGTGTACGATGACGTCATCATTCCGCCGCTGAACCGCCGCATAAGGCAGGCTTATGCCGCTGATCCGCCGTGGTTTGTACTGTTCATCGGAAAAATTTTGCATCATAATTCTTATTTTTTCCTGCTGAATTTTTTAGAAATTTTTAATTTGAAAAAATCCACGTTTTCTGAAAACGTGCAGAGAGCATTTTCCGGTTGGGGTTTCGGGTCGTTCGGACTTCAAAATCCGTCTAGACTTCGCCTAAGGCTCTAGCAAGGCTTTGATACCACTGTAGGGTTCCTAGGCACCCTAATGAGTTCTCACAAGGCATCGAACATGCCAATATAAAATTTTACGGGTGCCGAGAGACCCGACTACGGATCGTTTGCTAGAAAACTAGGCGAAAAAGTAATCTAGTTAACAGTTAACTAAGGGATACAGATATACAACCTTTGTAGATCCGTTTGTCCACCTCCATAGCTCCATGAAGAAGTCATCTCCGCTGTACAAATCCGAAATCCGGGCTCTTGCGTCGGCTTCATCGGAAAAGAAGCGGGCTAGGTCATCGACGACGTGCCGAAGATGATCTACGTCGAGGCATCGCTAAATCAAGCTCCGACTTCACCAAGTCCAAAAACTTGTGAAGAGAACACACTCTACTACTTGGCAAGAGGTAGAGGATGAAGAAATAGGAAGTGGGTAGACTTTAGATTTGGATTTCTCACTCTTTATCATCAATCACCATTGATGAAGAAAGCTTTTTCTTCCTTGCTCATGAAGAAGAAGAAGAAAGAAATATATGATAAGTTATTTTAAAACAATAGAAAAATCAAAACTTATCATAATGTTAACTAGAGTCAAGTGTAGAGAATGAATCATGGTTAGTGGGAATGGTTAGGGTTAAGGATGAGATAAGAATGGTTGACTTGATCAAAGTTTCATGAAGCTTCAACTAAACTCCAAATTAAGCCACCATTCTTTTCTCCTCTTTTCCAAAATGAATAAACAAATAAATAAATGAATAAATAAAGGAAATGAAACCCTAACCATTCTTTTAACCATGGTTTAATTCTTTGCACTTAACCAAGTAAACATGTATCATCAAACATGATACAATCAAATGCACAAAATCATATCGCATATGTAATGCGCACACCCGAGTGAGAAAATCCATTTAAAGTGAACCGATACTAGTTAATGCAAAGTAATATATCAAATATATAATTATGCATTAAATAATTAAATCAACACTTGATTCAATGACCCGGTCATGTCGCACACAACCGACTAGTATATAATGTATCGGCTTATCAAATCAACCTTTGATTCGATAACAAGGGTATATCGCATATAACCTAATCGATACATTCATCGCGAGAATAGAATACGGTATCACATACACGCATTATTCTCGGTCCCGCACATATCTCATATGCGCTCCTATTTCGTTTTGCTTGAGCCAGGAAACCTCTGTGTAGGACTCTAAAGACTCGTCAATACGCCGGCAGCGGATGATGATCATATCAAACATCCACAAGCCGCAAGCGGTCTGCTAAACGTAACGGCCACCCGGGTATTGAGCGATCTGAAGATCGACGAGCAAGCCCGCTCACACTCCAGTGAATCCGACCAGTAACACTACCGTACAGTCCGGTCTGATCGTCTGATATGTCGCATATCTCGCCTAGGGGTGGTAAACGTCAGACCCTAATAGCTCGATAAGTCATGTCGATATGAGGTCTATAACTGTTCGAGAAACTACTGGTAACACTTACCAGTAAATCTCAGCAACCCTGGCCAGGGATTTCCTGTTATAGCCAATCGAACACAGCGCAACATCAACTCCCTATACCGGGAGAGACGAATCCCCTCCTATCGCTCATTGCCTCCATGTGACTCGGGACTGTACCCAAAAACCACCGTTTTGCACGCCCTCTTGGACGTGGTAAGATGGAAATCAAAGTACAGTGGGAACCACACAAGACTCTATGACGATCTCGGGTCAACAGACTACTCTGTACCAGTGTCACCAGAGAACTGCCATCTGACGTGAGGTATAATACCATCTGGGAGTTCTCGGCGAGTCCATCCAGTGTACCCAGTCTCTACTGAGCACCCGTATATCATCTCTGATGTCAAACACCAATGGATATGGGATCATCCATCGCCCATCTGTATGGGTCGAGAAGGTACATGCTAGTCTACTCTGGTATATCGATGCCCCGTCTCGATATACCCACGACTAGGGACTTTGAAGGATGTACTTATGGACTACCATGTGCCCACTAGTATGATCCGCATCATAGTCCAGGTAGTCAAGTACAGATCCTAAGGGCTTTACCAACATGTAACAGAGAGACAATCAGCATACACGTTAAGGTAAAGGGTAACCAGATAGCATACTATCATGTCGAGCAAGAAAGTCCTCCCTATATATGTCCCAGCATCCACTACAATATACATCCAATGTACAGTAATGGCTTCTAGGGCATACATATAACTAACACAGCGACCATTCAACATGACTGGACTTAAGTTATTACTAGATAAAAACATATTGACAGGGCCAAACTACAAAGATTGGCTCAGGAATGTCAAGATGGCAATCACTTACGACAAGTTGGGGTATGTCCTTACCACCAAAGCTCCCCCTATCCCAGGTCCCAAAACAAGTGTCGCGGACAGGGAAATCCGTAAGACATGGGAAATAGATTGCGCGAAGGCCAAATGCCTCGTACTTGCCTCGATGGACAACGAACATCAGAGGAGGCACGAGAATATGGACCTAGAGTCCATATTTCTTCATACAAAAGATCTGTATGGAGAGCAGTCTCGTATCGCAAGATACGAAGTGTCGAAGAAGTTATTTTCGGCAAGGTTGGCCGTCGGATCATCGGTAGCGGAACACGTGCTTAAGATGATTGGCTACATAGAGGAGCTCGCGGACCTTGGGACCACGTTGGAGAATGAACTCTATACTGATTTGATTCTCCAGTCCCTTCCTTCCACTTACGCCCAGTTTATTCTTAACTTCAACATGCAAGGAAAGGGGGTTTAACTTTCCGAACTTCTGAACATGTTGAGGAGTGCTGAGGGCACCCTACAGAAGGGTAGGGAGACATCCACTTTGTTTGTAGGAGGATCTTCCTCTTCTAGATCCAGGGCGAAATCCAAGGGTAAGAAGAAGAAAGCCCCCGCCAAACCAAGAGGCGGTGTCGGTAAAGTGGATACGAAGGGAAAAGGAAAAGCATCAAAGATAGCGGGAAAGCTGGTAGGGAAGGAAGAATGCTTCTACTGTCACAAAAGTGGTCACTGGAAACAGGATTGCAAGGCTTGGAAGGCCAGAACACAGGATTTGAAGCGAGTTGCGGCTTCAGCTTCAGGTGTGTATGTTATTGAAAACTGTCTATCAATAAACTCTACATCCTGGGTATTGGATACCGGATCAGGATCTCATATCTGTAATTCTTTGCAGGCGTTGAGAAAGCGTAGAGTTTTGAAGGCAGGTGACATGACCCTCAGAGTTGCAAACGGTGCTAGCATGGATGCTGAGGCCGTGAGGGACAATCACCTGGGATTGTCGGATGGACATTTTTTGGTTTTGCGTAGTTGTTATTATGTACCAAATGCAACCTGTAATATCATTTCTGTATCTTTATTATCTAAAGAAGATTATGAATTTGCATTTGTAAGTAATGTAGTGAACATTCACCTTAATCAAGTTTTGATTGGGTCAGGTACATTGAACAACGGTATATACGTATTAAACCAACCACAGATTTTCAATGTCCAGAATACACACAAAAGAAAGTCTCCAGAAATCAATAAAACTTTCTTATGGCATTGTAGACTGGGTCACATCAATGAGAGAAGGTTGACTAAGTTACATGCAGAAGGATATTTGGATCCGTTCGAATATCAATCGTATGCAACTGGTCAATCCTGTCTCAAAGGAAAGATGACAAAGACTCCGTTTACTGGACACGGAGTAAGAGCGAGCGAGCTCTTGGGACTCGTACACAGCGACGTGTGCGGTCCAATGTCTACACATGCACGAAGCGGTTATTCTTACTTCATTACTTTTACGGATGACTTTTCAAGGTACGGTTATGTTTTCTTAATGAAACATAAATCCGAGGCTTTTGAAAAATTCCAGGAATATAAGAATGAAGTAGAAAAACAAACAGGCAAAAGTATCAAGGCACTGAGATCTGATCGAGGTGGTGAATACTTGAGTGCCGAGTTCCTGGGTTACTTAAAAGAGAATGGAATTCTCTCTCAGCTTACTCCTCCATACACTCCGCAACATAACGGTGTATCGGAGAGACGGAACCGAACCCTATTGGATATGGTACGGTCCATGATGAGTAACGCTGAGTTACCGCGATCGTTCTGGGGATATGCGCTAGAATCAGCTGCATACCTTTTGAACCGAGTTGCAACTAAGACTGTGCCTACTACCCCATATCAGATGTGGTGTGGGAAGAGACCCTATCTTAATCACATTAAGACATGGGGATGTCCAGCTTTTGTAAAAAAGCAGCATGCGGACAAGCTCGAGGCACGCTCAGTACAGTGCAAGTTTGTGGGATATCCAAAGAACTCCAAGGGATATTTCTTCTATTGCGAAGAGGAACAAAAGGTGTTTGTTTCTCGCCATGCCCACTTTCTAGAACACCAGTTCATAGAAAAAGAATTAAGTGGGGGCGCAATAGAACTGGAAGAAATTCCAGAACCACGAGCTATTACTGAAAGCTTAGTGGAACCAAAGGGTTCGAAAGATCAGGAAATTCCCATGCCACTCCGCAGGAGTAGTAGGCAGTCTCATCCGCCCGAGAGATACTACGGTTTTCTCATTGACGGGGATAGAGAGGATTGCATCATAGACTTTGATGAGCCTACTAGCTTCCAGCAAGCCATTCAGAGCGTCGACTCGGTAAAATGGCTGGATGCAATGCGGAACGAAATGGAGTCTATGTACACCAACAAAGTATGGACGTTGGACATTGCTCCAGATGGGGTAAAACCCGTAGGATGCAAGTGGATCTTCAAAAGGAAGATTGGTGTAGATGGACAGGTTGAGACCTATAAAGCTAGACTGGTAGCAAAGGGTTTTCGTCTGCGACCTGGTTTGGACTATGACGAAACCTTTTCTCCAGTAGCTATGCTGAAATCCATTCGGATCCTTCTTGCCATTGCTGCCTTCCACGATTATGAGATTTGGCAGATGGACGTAAAGACATATTTTCTAAATGGAAATTTAGGGGAGTGTGTCTATATGGACGAGCCAAGGGTTTCATTCAGAGTGGGAGCAGCGGAAAGGTGTGCAAGTTGCTTAAGTCCATTTATGGACTAAAGCAGGCATCGCGGAGTTGGAACATCTGTTTTGATGAGACGGTCAAGGAATTTGGGTTTATCAAAAATCCAGATGAACCATGCATCTATTGTAGATTTGTAGCGAGAACTGTAGTATTCCTCGTTTTATACGTGGATGACATTCTCTTAATAGGAAATGACATTCCTATGCTACAATCTGTCAAGGGGTTCTTGTGACACAGGTTCTCCATGAAAGACCTGGGTGATGCCTCATATATTCTGGGTATCCGGATCTACCGTGACAGATCTAAGAGGATATTAGGACTTTCACAGTCCAGGTACATCGACACCATACTGAAGAGATTCAGTATGGAAGATTCCAAGCGCGGTAATCTACCGGCTTGTCACGGGATCACCCTCTCCAAAGAGATGTCTCCCAAGACTGATTTGGCGAGGGATCGCATGTCTATTATACCCTACGCTTCTGCGGTAGGCTCTATAATGTATGTGATTTATGTACCAGACCGGATGTGGCTTATGCACTGAGTATGGTAAGCAGGTATCAGTCAAACCCTGGGGAGAAACATTGGATAGCAGTAAAGAACATTCTCAAGTATCTGAGAAGGACTAAGGAGATGTTCTTGGTGTATGGCGGAAAAGACCTCCAGATTGAGGCCTTTGCTGACTCCAGCTTCCAGAGTGACAAGGATGATTCCAAGTCCATGTCGGGTTTTGTCTTCACCTTCAATGGAGGGGCGGTGTGTTGGAAGAGCTCCAAACAGGAAACTGTTGCTGGCTCGACTATTGAAGATGAATACATCGCTGCATCTGATGCCGCAAAAGAAGCTGTCTGGATGAGGAAGTTCTTGAAAGAACTTCAGGTGGTTACGTCCATTGTTGACCCAATACCTCTGTATTGCGACAACAACGGGGCTATAGCTTTAGCGAAGGAACCCAGGTCCCATGAGATATCCAGACACATCTTGAGGCGGTATCACCTGATCAGGGAGATCGTAGACCGCCAGGAGATCGAGGTTCGGAGGGTTGCTTCAGAAGATAACACAGCAGATCCATTCACCAAGGCCTTGCCCCAGACTCAGTTCGAGCGGCTGATCGAGATGATAGGTCTTCGATACGCCAGTACATGGCCTTAGTGCAAGTGGGAGATTGTTAGTGTATATGCCCTAGAGGCCATTACTGCATCATACTAGTTTGTATATTACTTGATGGAAGCTTGGGATATTCACAGTTGTATATACAATCTTGCTCGAAATGGTAGTATGCTACTTGGTTTCTCTCTGCTTTAATATGTGCATGTGTTTCTTTTAGCATATCGCTGATATACATATTAGTAGAGCCCTTAGGATCTTTGCTTGATTACCTGCGTTGTGATGGCGCTCAAACTCGTGGGAGCTGGGTGATCTATAAGCACATCCTTATACAGGTCCCTAGTCGTTGGACTATCGAGACAGGGCATCGATACTACGGAGTAGACTAGCGTATGCGCTTCTCATCACAGCGTGGGAGACGGTCTGTCCCACAGCCGTTAGTACGTCGTACTTGAGATAGTATGCGGGTGCTCGTTAGGTTACGAGTACACTGGACAGGACTCGTCGGGAACTGTTGGTTGGTATTATACCTATCGTCAGTTATCAGTTCCCAGGTGACATGAGTACAGCTTAGTCCGTTGACTTGACACTGTCACTTCGCCTCGAGTGTGTTCCCACTGCACTTTGATTACTACCCTACTACGGCTCAAAGGAGTCGTGCAAATAGGTAGTTTTAGGGAGCAGTCCCGAAGCACTTGGAGGCAGTGACGGTTAGACAGGATTCGTCTCTCTCGGTATTGGGGGTTGACATCGCGCTGTGTCTAGGAGAGCCATTACACGAGTAGTCCCTAGCCAGGGCAAGCGAGATATACTGGTAGGTTTCCAGTGTTATCTCAGGGTGTTCTGGGCTACACTCCGACGCGACTTGTACCGCTATTAGGGGACTGACGTTCACCGCCCCCCTAGGCCCGCCATGCGATGTATCAGACGAACAGACCGGACTGTACGGAGACTGTCACATACAGGCTCAGTAGGAGTTCAGATGGGGTTCACCTCGTTAGTCTTCTTATCGACATCTACCTGGGGACCATTACGTACAGCTAGTACCGCTTGCAGTCTGTGGTTCCCACTGCCAGCGTAGCGTCGAGTCTTTAGAGTCCCACATAAGAGAGCTATTCGCCTTTAGGCAAAATGAGTAGAGGTCGCATGGTTTTGCGACAGGGTTCGTTCACATCCACGCACTTGTGCACGTTTGATGTCCGGACATCTTATACTAGCGGGCTTTGGTTTAAGCAGGATCCTAGTATATGATTAGGGATTGGTTTTATCTCATTGTGTTCGTGTTCCTCGGATCACGAATACGGGTGCGTATGCACAGTTGCTTGAGACAGAGGGAGAGGACTTTGATTAGGGTTAATAACTATTGTCATTTTATTAATCCTAATGCTTATATGTGTATTATTGTTAATTGATATTAGTTTAAATAATTGTGCATGGTTATGGTTGTTGACCATTTGACCTCTTTGACTTGTTGACCTAGGTTGACACTTTGACCATCATCATTTCATTTGGAAGATGCTCTTTGATCCTTGCAAATTGCATTAAAAATGAAATGATAATGGTCATGTCTTGATTAACCATGACAATTATCTAGCTATTTATCTAATTACAATAATTAACACATATATGAGAGAATGCTTCATATTTTCTCTCATTCTATTATTCACTTTCTCTCTCTTGTTCTTCCTCTCCCTCAAGCTCTCCCCTCTCATGTGTTGAGAAACACTTGAGCTTGAGAAAAACCCTTTCTTGATAATCTCTACTCTCATCTAGGGTTCAAGGATTAGTGCTTCTTGCACCCTAGTTACTTCTAGCTTGGAGTTAAAGCCAAAGGTCGAGGCTTTCGGGTGGATCTTTCTTCGATGTGAGAAGACGACTAAGGTGACCACCTTCCACCACTCCAAGGAGCTAGGAGAGAAGGACATAAAGCCCAAGGTATAACCTTTCTAGCACTTAGCTAGTTTCTAGTTAGCTTTAGCTTGTTTTTGTTTAGCAAAGATCCTTCTTTGTCTAGTCCATGTTGCCTAAGTTGATAAAAAATTGATTTTTATTCCGTTTTCCACCTCCCCGCAAGTACCGGGGTGGGCAACGTGGACTTACAAATATGATATATGATTAATAATATTAATTAAGTATTATTGTGCCATGGTTGAGTTGAAAGATTGACTTTTGTTGACTTGTTGACATTGTTGACCGGTTGACCATTTTGGACTTGTTGACCATCATCATTTCATGGGTATGACTTTTGCTTGCTTGTTGTTTCCAAAATGCAATAATAGCATGAAATGATAATGGTCATTGAAACTAACCATCACGATATACTTAATTATTATTATTATTATCATTATTCTCACTTTTGTGAGAAGAGGTTGGATTATGAGAGCTTATTCTATCATTCTCTTTCTCTCTCCTAGAAAGAAAGCTCTCCCTCTTCCTCTTCCTCTCTCAAGGTTCAAGTGTTCTATGAGTTGGAAATCATGAACCTTTGAGATAAAAGCACCATCACTCTTCTTTACTCAATCTAGGGTATTAGGTTTAGCAAACCCAACACCTTAGTCATCTCTAGGTTGAGATATGAGCCCAATTTCGAGACCATCTGGTGGATCCATCTATGGCAAAGAGGAGACGACAAGGAGGATCCGTTCAAGCGACTACGAAGAACAAGAAAGAGGGAGAACCACAACAAGAAGAGAAGGAGTTCAATACCATGGTATAGCCATTCTACATAGTAGTTAGAACTTGTAGAATATTTGTTAGTTTTTTTAGCAACGATCCTTCATGAAACGGTCCATGTTACCTAGTTAAAGAAATTTTTTCGTTTTACCTATTCCGCCTCCCCGAAAAGACCGGGGTGGGTAACGTGGACCTAACAGTGGTATCAGAGCCTAGCTAAGCAGCTAAGTAACAACTAACTGTTAGCAAAGTTTTTAGAATCTCGATCCGGATAAAATCCCGAAAACAAACCGAAAAATGTATTTTCTGTCGATTTTCAAAACAGGCCTAAGAATATTTTGTACGACATGAAAAATACAGGCAGGGTTTTATGGGAATTTAAAAGAAATTTGAGACCCCAACTTGGACAACTCGCCGCGAAAACGCGTCGGAACCATGCGTTCCGCCGCGGATCGGCGGCCGAGTTGACTCGGCCGCGGCTCAACTTTGCTGCAGATTCCCCTGTTTGCTATTTTGGGATTTTTTGGATATTTTGTTTCTGCCCAGATTTTCCAGAGAAAAATGTTATTTTTTGGGGGGTAGTTATAATTTTGTATTTTGATCGGAATTCTACAAACTTTGGCTAAATGGTTATATCTGTAATGTGATATATGCACTGAACGTCGGCTAATCGCTATACGTCGATTAGTGGGGTTGTGCATATCTGTGATCTGTAATATTATTGGATTGTGTATATGAATTCGTTGGATTGTCGCGGATGAATAGCCGGGGGTTGTGAGATGAGAGTTTTGTTTATCTTTCAATTCATGTAATTTGCAATTGATGTAATATTATTTATATGGCCGCACAACCGGGATGGGGTTGTAGCCATCATTGTATAATTTCTTTTACTGTTTTTGCTCCTAGGATAGACCCAAGGAGGGGTGCACAAACTACCGGGTACCTCGAAGTGCTGAGTGGCCTACTCACGTTGTTGAGGGAGGTTGCTTCACTTCGGGTATTTGGCGGGTAGTTTGCCACACCCATAGGGGTCTAGGGTGGGGTATTGGCTATTCATCGCGATCCTGTAATCCGCTTTTCGTTACAGGCTCGTACGGAATGCAGATTCCTAGTATATCCAATGTGTTCATCTGTGATCTGGAATGGCTATCATTGCATCTGACGAATGTGTATAAATATCTATATGATATCTGTTTAGGCGTTGCTTATGTTTTGCATCCGCGCTAGTATAGCCCCCGCTCTGTCGTTAGTTAAGTAACCTAACGGATAATGACGGGGCCCTGTGGCGAATGCGGATGGCATAAGCGTACGTCATATTTTTGTTGTTTTCTGTAATGGTAGGATTAATTGATGGGACGCATTATATTAATTCAAGAAAACAAACCTAAAAAGAACATTATTGGAACAATTTTTCAAAAAAAGCTGTTATTGCAAGGACGCTCTCTTTTGTTTTGCATAGAGGTATTCGGTTATGAATGCCCAGCACCTCATTCGACGAGGCAAGGGCCGAGATCGCTTCATCGGGAGTGACCCCTTGGACAAAAAGTTTGCGTCAGGGTAATAACTTCACTATAGTCGATTATTCTTGCTTTGCATCCAGGTATTCAGTTTGGAATATCCTGCACCTCTTTCGATGAGGAAAGAGTCGAGATCCCTTCACAGGGAGTGACCTCTTTAGCAAGAGTTTTTCGCCACTATATTTTCAAAAAAAAGGCTATCATGTTCTTTTAACTACATCAAGTTTATTACGTTAACGGGTTTTTCGCAAAAAACTCGTTTCAGATAATTAATACTTAGTATTCGTGCAGCGTTTGTTGATTATTTGTCAAGGCACAGTGAACGGTAGCTAAGTAATAATTCTCTGTTGCACTGATAGATGCGATTGGTTAGGACGGTCGCATGATTTTGTTGATTATTCGTCAAGGATCATGCGGGCGGGTCTTGTTGGATATATATGCCCTAGAGGCCTACATTGTATAGGATGCTTGGGATATGTATATACATGACAGTCTTGCTAGATATGATAGTACGCTATTTGGTTTGTCTTTATCTTAACATATGATATATTTTGTGTTGTATTCATTTATATACATGTTGATAAAGCCCATAGGGTGTTTGCCAGTCTACCGGCGTTGTGAAGGCAGTCATACTAGTGGGAGCTGGATAGTCAATAGGCACAACCTTAGATGTCCCTGGTCGCAGGAGTATCGAGATTGGGCATCGATACTCCGGAGTAGACTAGTGTATACATATCTAGACCCTGAGGAGGGGCGATGGACTGGTCCCGCAGCCATTGGTGGAGTACACCTAAGATTGTATACAGATGCTCACTGGGTGTGAGTACACCGGACAGGACTCGACGAGGACTGACTGGATGGTATTATACCTAACGTCACATAGCAGTTCTTGTTAGTGTTTATGCCCTAGAAGGCCATTACTGTATCATACTAGCTTGTATATTACTTAATGGAAGCTTGGGATATTCACATATATATATAACAGTCTTGCTAAACATGGTAGTATGCTACTTGGTTTTTCTATCTTAATATGTTAGTGTACGTATTGATAGAGCTCTTAGGATCTTGCTTGTCTACCAGCGTTGTGATGGCAGTCACACTAGTGGGGGCTGGGTAGTCTACAAGCACATCCTTATTCAGGTCCCTGGTCGTTGGATTATCGAGACAGAGCATCGATACTCCGGAGTAGACTGGTGTGTACGCTTCTCATCCCAGTTGGGGAGATGGTCTATCCCACAGCCGTCAGTACGTCGTACTGGAGATAGTATGCAGGTGCTCGTTAGGTTACGGGTACACCGGACAGGACTCACAGGGAACTGTTGGTTGGTTTGATACCAGTCGTCAGTGAACAGTTCCCAGGTGACATGAGTACAGCGTAGTCCGCAGACTTGACACTGCTACTTCGCCTCGAGTGTGTCCCACTGTTCTTAGATTGCTACCCTACCACGGCTCAAAGGAGTCGTGCAAACAGGTAGCAGTTGGGTGCAGTCCCGAGCACTTGGAGGCAGTGGCGGTTAGACAGGATTCGTTCCTCCCGGTATTGGGAGTAGATATCGTGCTGTGTCAGAGAGCCATTACGCAAAGTCCCTGGCCAGGGCAAGCGAGATTTACTGGTAGGTTCCAGTAGTTTCTCAGGGTGTAATGGGCTTCACTCCGACACGACTTATACCGCTATTAGGGGACTGACGCTTGCCGCCCCCCTAGGCCCGATATGCGATAGTCTTGGACGAACGGACCGGACTGTATGGAGATTGTCACATCAGACTCAGTAGGAGTTCGGATGGGTTTACTCATCGGCCTTCTTATCGACAACTACCTGGGGACCGTTACGTACAGCTAGTGCCGCTTACGGTCTGTGGTTAAACCCACTGCCAGCGTAGTAGTCGAGTTTCTAGAGTCCCACACAGAGAGTTTCCTACTCCAGGCGAAACGATATAGAGGTTGCATGGTTTTGCGACAAAGGGTTCGGACGCATACGTGCGTTTACGCACGTATGACTTTCGGACAGTTTTTACCAGTCGGCTTTGGTTTAAGCCAGTTACTGGTATCCGGTTATTGGATTTTTACAGTCTAAAGTTTTTCCGTATTTTTTACGGATTGGAGGGGCGTTCTCGTAATTGTACGAGAAGCTTCTAGAAGATGTGACTAAGGAGGTTTCTTTTGGATAAGAAAGTGAGTCATGGTGGTGATTCATTCATTTCATTAATGCACATTTATTGCTTAATGACTCATGCTAATGAATCACCACTAGATATTTCATGAAGCATGCTTATTCATTTCCTTTATTCATTTTTCTTAAAAAGAAATGCTTCATGATATATTATGATACACTCTCTCTCTTCTCTCATTATCTCATTCACATTCTCTCTCCTCAAGCTCTCATCTTCAAACCCTAATCCTTACACCTCATGAGTTGAGATCAAAGGATTAGTTAGACTAAACAATCCATAACCATCACTCTTTATCATCCTTTCATCTTTGATTAGCAATCAAAGTTGATTAGTTACCTCAAGTTTGAGGTTTAGCTTGGAGTTTTGCTCTCGGGTGGATCGTCTACTACCTAGAGAAGGCCGAGGAGAACAAGGAGATCGTAAAGACGAAGGACTAGTATCGATAGGTATAATCCTTTAACACTTTAGTTTAGTATAACTATGTGTTCGGTTATTAGTTGTTTAGCTTCGATTTAAGCGGTTAGTCGATGTTCGTTCTTTAAACTTGATCGTTTTAGAAAATTCCGCCTCCCCACAAGTACTGGGGTGTACTACATCGACTTACAGTGGTATCAGAGCCTCGCTAAACACTAAATAACTTAATTGCAAATTTGTACGAATTTCGAACGGAAAAACGAAGCCGAAAAACCCTAATTCTGTCATGTTTCTGTCGAATTTAAAACGATGTCAGAAAATTTTTCAGGTGAGTTCAGAGAGCTTTACATGACACCAGAAGAACACCCAAGAAAAACAGTCGACTGAATCGACCATATCGCCGCGGAAGCGCGGCCTCAGCCTACTGAGTCGCCGCGCTTCCGCCGCCGAGTTGGCGAGTCAGCGACCGATTCTTCTTATGTTGCTTCTCTGTGAAATTTAGGGTTTTCTGGAATATTTAATTATTGCTCAGGTTACTGTTTAACAGAGCAGATTTTGGAGCAATATTGATGTTGTTTATTCGATCGAATTGTACAGTATTTGCGTATTGGATTATATCTGTGATTGTTTGATGTGTTCGTAAACCTCCCCCAACTGCTAGTATGTCGGTTGGCAGGGGGTTGCACATTTCTGAAATGGTTATATCTGTTTGTGCATATAAACTGTATTGGACTGTTGTGGTGTATAGCCGGGGTTTGCAATGGGTTATTGATTAATTCATTTGTTGTAAATGTAAATTGTTGTAATATTATTTTTGCGGGGCACTTCCAGGTTGCGGTTGTAGCCACCGTTGTATTATTTCATTTTACTGTTTTTTGCTCCTAGGACTGACCCAAGATGGGGTACTCAGACTGCCGGGCGGGTAGTTTGCCGTACCCGTAGGGGTCGAGGGTGGGGTAACGGCTATTCATCACAACTGTGTAATCTGTCTTTTCTTGCAGGCTCAAAAGAAATACAGATTGCTTGCATATCCAATATTGTTTATCTGTGTTCTGGAATGAATATCATTGCGTCAGACGAATGTAAAATATCTATATTTATTGTAGCTATTTAGACGTCACTTATGTTTTACACCCGCGCTAGCCCAGCCCCCGCTCTGTCGTTAGTTAAGTAACCTAACGGGTGATGACGGGACCCCGTGGCGAATGCGGATGGCATAAGAGGACGTTGTATTTTCGTTGTTTTCTGCAATGATAGGTTAATGATGGGACGCATTATCTGTAATGCAAAGAAAACAAACCAAAGTTTAAATCGTTGGAACAATTTAAAAGAAACCGCTCGGTTATTTTTAAAACAGATATTTTTAAATGCGGAGCTTTAACCACTCCTTTTAAAAGCTATCAGGTTCCTTCGGTTATATCAAGTTCACTACGTTCACGGTTTCGCCAAAACCAGTCGTAGCCCTCCGTCATTTCATTTGGGTATTCAGTAGTATTCAAGCTATGCAGTTTTGGCCAACGTCATGGCATAGTGTTTGGTAGCTGCTGAATATTCATTTGTTGCATAGATAGATGAGTTGGTTTGGGACAGTCGTATTATCATTTGGCCAACGTCAGGGATATATACGGATGGGTTCAAATTAACAAGATAATGATGGGTAGAACTTGACATGTGACTTATGACATTTTGACCAACGCCAAGGTCATAAGAGCATGGGGTAAAAACTTATATCGGGAATTTCTAAAGAAACTGAAATTTGCAAAGAACCAAGTGCATACCATTTTGAGTTTGATGAATGTTGGTAGCATTCCTACAACATTATCAGACGATGATATTTGGATCCCGATCCTACTGTGAGTATATGATACTTATCAGGATATTCGTCACTTAACGATCAATGCTATAAACCTAGTAGGTGTCCAGAAAAGTGTCAGCGGGGTTACGCCCCCAGAGAAAAGAGGTTATTTAATTAAGGAACTTCGCGAAAGCGTTGGAAAACCTCCCTCGAAGTATCGACACCGGCCTGGCTGAACGGTTAAGCAAGTATTGTACGGTGAGAATAGTCCTGGCTAATTCTTCTTTTATGGTTTGAGGAAGGATTCGAGAAACAGTGGGAGCCATCCAGTTTAGATAAACTAAAAACCACTCTAAACTTGCAAGAGCATCATGCTAAAGAGTTTTCTTCTCTCTCTCCTAATTGCAGCGACCCTGAAAATGACTGGACTTAAGTTAATTTTAGAGAAAAATATACTGACGGGGCCAAACTATAAAGATTGGCTGCGGAATGTCAAGATGGCCTTGACCTACGACAAATTGGGGTACATCCTCACCGCTACGGCACCTGCTGTCCCTGGTCCCAAGTCCAGTGATGCGGATAAGGAAATCCGCAAAACCTGGGATTTAGATTGCGCGAGAGCCAAGTGCATCGTGCTTGCCTCGATGAACAATGAACATCAGAGGAGGCACGAGGATATGTCCTTAGATGGCATATTTCTCCATACAAAGGAACTTTATGGAGAGCAATCTCGTATAGCAAGATACGAGACCTCAAAGAAATTGTTTCGAGCGAGGTTGGCTGTCGGGTCATCGGTAGGTGAACATGTCCTACAGATGATTGGCTATATAGAAGAGCTCGCAGACCTTGGGACGACTTTGGATAATGAGCTCTATACAGACCTTGTTCTCCAGTCCCTTCCTCCCACCTACGCCCAGTTTATCCTCAACTTCAATCTTCAAGGAAAAGAAGTTGAACTTGCGGAACTCCTAAGGAGTGCGGAGGGCACCTTGCAGAAGGCAAGGGAAACACCCGCTATGTTTGTTGGCGGTGCATCTTCTTCCGGGTCCAAGGCTAGGGCCAAAGGAAGGAAGAAGAAGGCCGCACCCAAACCTAGAGGAGGTGTTAGTAAGGTGAGAGGGAAGGGAAAGAAAAAGACTGCAGTACCGATAGTTGGTCAGGATGAGTGCTTCCATTGTCACAGGAAAGGGCACTGGAAGAACGATTGCAAGGCGTGGAACGCCAAGAACCAAGAACCGAAGCAAGCTGTGGCTTCGACTTCAGGTGTGTTTGTAATTGAGAATTGTCTGTCGATCAACTCTACTTCCTGGGTATTGGATACCGGGTCAGGATCTCATATTTGCAATTCATTGCAGGCACTGAGAAACCGTAGAGTGCTGAAGGAAGGTGATATGATCCTCAGGGTTGCTAACGGAGCTAGCGTGGGAGCTGCGTCCGTCGGGGATTATCACCTAGGATTGACGAGTGGACATATTTTGGTTTTGCATAACTGTTATTTTGTACCCAGCTTAACGTGTAATATCATATCAGTTTCCTTGTTATCAAATAAAGGTTATGATTTCACGTTTGTAAGAGATGTTGTCAACATCCACCTTAATCATGGTTTGATTGGGTCCGGTACTCTAAATAACGGCATATATGTTTTAAACCAACTCCAAATTTTCAATGTCCAGAACACACTAAAAAGAAAGTCTCCAGATTTAAATAAAGCTTTCTTATGGCATTGTAGACTGGGTCACATCAATGAGAGAAGGTTAACTAAGTTGCATAGAGAAGGATATTTGGACACGTTTGAATATCAATCCTATGACACTTGTCAATCTTGTCTCAAAGGAAAGATGACAAAGACTCCATTTACTGGACAAGGAGTAAGAGCGAGCGAGCTCTTAGGACTCATACACAGCGATGTATGCGGTCCAATGTCTACACATGCGAGAGGTGGTTATTCCTACTTCATTACTTTTACAGATGATTTCTCTAGGTATGGATATGTTTTCTTAATGAAGCATAAATCAGAGGCCTTTGAGAAATTCCTGGAATTCAAGAGTGAAGCGGAAAACCAAACAGGCAAAAGTATTAAGACACTAAGATCTGATCGAGGTGGAGAATACTTAAGTGCCGAGTTCCTAGGTTACCTAAAAGAGAAAGGAATTCTCTCTCAGCTTACTCCTCCATACACTCCACAGCATAACGGTGTATCGGAGAGACGGAATCGAACCCTATTAGATATGGTACGATCCATGATGAGTAATGCTGAGTTACCGCGATCTTTCTGGGGATATGCGCTAGAATCAGCGGCATATATTTTGAACAGAGTTCCAACCAAAACTGTGCCTACTACACCATATCAGATATGGAGTGGGAAGAAACCCTATCTTCAGTATATAAGGATTTGGGGATGTCCAGCTTTTGTCAAAAAGCAGTTTGTGGACAAGCTCGAGGCACGATCAGTAAAATGTATGCTTGTAGGATATCCAAAGAACTCCAAGGGATATTGTTTCTATTACGCAGAGGAACAAAAGGTTTTTGTTTCTCGTAATGCCCATTTTCTAGAACAACAGGTTTTAGAAAAGGATACTAATGGGAGCGAAATAGAACTGGAAGAAATTCCAGAACCACAAGCTGCTACTGAAAGTTTGGTAGAACCAGAGGTTCAAGAAGAACAGATCATTCCCGCACCCCTCCGCAGGAGTAGTAGGCCGTCTCATCCGCCTGAGAGATACTACGGTTTTCTCATAGACGGGGATAGAGAGGATTGCATCATAGATGATGATGAACCTACTGACTTCCAACAGGCCATCCAGAGCGGCGACTCGGTACGATGGCTAGATGCAATGCGGACCGAAATGGAGTCCATGTACACCAACAAAGTATGGACTTTGGACTTTGCTCCAGATGGGGTAAAACCCATAGGATGCAAAT
The DNA here is from genome assembly GCA_030015575.1 of Agapanthus africanus. Classification (NCBI taxonomy): domain Eukaryota; kingdom Viridiplantae; phylum Streptophyta; class Magnoliopsida; order Asparagales; family Amaryllidaceae; genus Agapanthus; species Agapanthus africanus. The sequence continues at coordinate 440,865,399 of CM057340.1, read as the reverse complement.
GGATCTTCAAGAAAAAGATTGGTGTAGATGGACAGGTGGAAACCTATAAGGCTAGACTTGTTGCAAAGGGTTTTCGTCAAAGACCTGGTTTGGACTATGACGAAACTTTTTCTCCAGTGGCTATGCTCAAATCCATTCGGGTCCTTCTTGCTATTGCTGCCTTCCATGATTATGAAATCTGGAAGATGGACGTAAAGACGGCTTTTCTGAATGGAAATTTAGAAGAGAGCGTCTATATGGATCAGCCAGAGGGTTTCAATCAGAGTGGGAGCAGCGGGAAAGTATGCAAGCTGCTTAAGTCTATTTATGGACTAAAGCAGGCATCGCGGAGTTGGAACATCTGTTTTGATGAGACAGTCAAAGAATATGACTTTATCAAAAATCCAGATGAACCGTGCATATATAGTAAAGTTGTGGCCAGAAGTGTCGTATTCCTCGTCTTGTACGTGGATGACATTCTATTGATAGGAAATGACATTCCTATGCTACAATCTGTCAAAGGATTCTTGTCACAAAGGTTCTCCATGAAAGACCTGGGTGATGCCTCTTACATTCTGGGGATCCGGATCTATCGTGATAGATCCAAGAGGATGTTGGGACTTTCGCAGTCCAGGTATATCGACACTGTACTGAAAAGATTCAGTATGGAAGATTCTAAGCGCGGTAATCTACCGGCTTGTCACGGAATCACCCTCTCCAAAGAGATGTCTCCCAAGACTGATTTGGAAAGGGAACGCATGTCTATTATACCCTACGCTTCTGCGGTAGGCTCTATAATGTATGCGATGTTGTGTACCAGACCAGATGTAGCTTACGCACTGAGCGTGGTAAGCCGGTATCAGTCAGACCCAGGGGAGAAACACTGGATAGCAGTAAAGAACATTCTCAAGTACCTGAGGAGGACTAAGGAGATGTTCTTGGTTTACGGCGCTAAAGACCTCAGGTTGGAGGCCTTTGCTGATTCCGGCTTCCAGAGTGATAAGGACGATTCCAAGTCCATGTCGGGTTATGTCTTTACCCTCAATGGAGGGGCGGTGTGCTGGAGGAGCTCCAAGCAGGACACCGTTGCTGACTCGACGATGGAAGCGGAGTATATAGCTGCTTGCGATGCCGCAAAAGAAGCAGTCTGGATGAAGAAGTTCCTAACAGAACTTCAGGTTGTTCCTACCATAGTTGATCCAATACCTCTGTATTGCGACAACAACGGAGCTATAGCTTTAGCGAAGGAACCAAGGTCCCATCAGAAGTCCAGACACATCTTGAGGCGGTATCACCTGATCAGGGAGATCATTGATCGTCAGGAGATCGAGGTTCGGAGAGTTGCTTCAGAAGAGAACATTGCTGATCCATTCACGAAGGCCCTTCCTCAGATTCAGTTCGAGAGGCTGCTCGAGATCATTGGTCTACGATATGCCAGTACATGGCCCTAGTGCAAGTGGGAGATTGTTAGTGTTTATGCCCTAGAAGGCCATTACTGTATCATACTAGCTTGTATATTACTTAATGGAAGCTTGGGATATTCACATATATATATAACAGTCTTGCTAAACATGGTAGTATGCTACTTGGTTTTTCTATCTTAATATGTTAGTGTACGTATTGATAGAGCTCTTAGGATCTTGCTTGTCTACCAGCGTTGTGATGGCAGTCACACTAGTGGGGGCTGGGTAGTCTACAAGCACATCCTTATTCAGGTCCCTGGTCGTTGGATTATCGAGACAGAGCATCGATACTCCGGAGTAGACTGGTGTGTACGCTTCTCATCCCAGTTGGGGAGATGGTCTGTCCCACAGCCGTCAGTATGTCGTACTGGAGATAGTATGCAGGTGCTCGTTAGGTTACGGGTACACCGGACAGGACTCACAGGGAACTGTTGGTTGGTTTGATACCAGTCGTCAGTGAACAGTTCCCAGGTGACATGAGTACAGCGTAGTCCGCAGACTTGACACTGCTACTTCGCCTCGAGTGTGTCCCACTGTTCTTAGATTGCTACCCTACCACGGCTCAAAGGAGTCGTGCAAACAGGTAGCAGTTGGGTGCAGTCCCGAGCACTTGGAGGCAGTGGCGGTTAGACAGGATTCGTCCCTCCCGGTATTGGGAGTAGATATCGTGCTGTGTCAGAGAGCCATTACGCAAAGTCCCTGGCCAGGGCAAGCGAGATTTACTGGTAGGTTCCAGTAGTTTCTCAGGGTGTAATGGGCTTCACTCCGACACGACTTATACCGCTATTAGGGGACTGACGCTTGCCGCCCCCTAGGCCCGATATGCGATAGTCTTGGACGAACGGACCGGACTGTATGGAGATTGTCACATCAGACTCAGTAGGAGTTCGGATGGGTTTACTCATCGGCCTTCTTATCGACAACTACCTGGGGACCGTTACGTACAGCTAGTGCCGCTTACGGTCTGTGGTTAAACCAACTGCCAGCGTAGTAGTCGAGTCTCTAGAGTCCCACACAGAGAGTTTCCTACTCCAGGCGAAACGATATAGAGGTTGCATGGTTTTGCGACAAAGGGTTCGGACGCATACGTGCGTTTACGCACGTATGACTTTCGGACAGTTTTTACCAGTCGGCTTTGGTTTAAGCCAGTTACTGGTATCCGGTTATTGGATTTTTACAGTCTAAAGTTTTTCCGTATTTTTTACGGATTGGAGGGGCGTTCTCGTAATTGTACGAGAAGCTTCTAGAAGATGTGACTAAGGAGGTTTCTTTTGGATAAGAAAGTGAGTCATGGTGGTGATTCATTCATTTCATTAATGCACATTTATTGCTTAATGACTCATGCTAATGAATCACCACTAGATATTTCATGAAGCATGCTTATTCATTTCCTTTATTCATTTTTCTTAAAAAGAAATGCTTCATGATATATTATGATACACTCTCTCTCTTCTCTCATTATCTCATTCACATTCTCTCTCCTCAAGCTCTCATCTTCAAACCCTAATCCTTACACCTCATGAGTTGAGATCAAAGGATTAGTTAGACTAAACAATCCATAACCATCACTCTTTATCATCCTTTCATCTTTGATTAGCAATCAAAGTTGATTAGTTACCTCAAGTTTGAGGTTTAGCTTGGAGTTTTGCTCTCGGGTGGATCGTCTACTACCTAGAGAAGGCCGAGGAGAACAAGGAGATCGTAAAGACGAAGGACTAGTATCGATAGGTATAATCCTTTAACACTTTAGTTTAGTATAACTATGTGTTCGGTTATTAGTTGTTTAGCTTCGATTTAAGCGGTTAGTCGATGTTCGTTCTTTAAACTTGATCGTTTTAGAAAATTCCGCCTCCCCACAAGTACTGGGGTGTACTACATCGACTTACAGTTCTCAGGTGACATGTGTGCAGATAGTCCGTTGACTTAAGGTCATCATTTGTCTCGTGTGAGTTCCCACTGTGCATTGATTATTACCCTACCACGATTCAAAGGAGTCGTGCAAACAGGTTTTCGTTGGGCACAGTCCCGAGCCACGTGGAGGCAGTGAGTGACTGTTAGGGATTCATCTCTCCCGGAATAGGGAGTTGATATCGCACGGTGATCGGTAGGTCATTACCGAAAGTCCCTGGCCAGGGCTGATTGAGAATCGCTGATAGATTGATCGGTAGATTCTCGGATGGTGATAGAGCCATACCGACACGACTTGTACGGTTATTAGGGGTCTGACGTCCCCCACCTCCCTAGACCATACATGTGATACTCTTAGACGAACAGACCGGACTACGCGGATATTGTCACGGACAGGCTCAGTAGGATTTCAGATGGGTTACCTCATCGGCTTTCTTATCGACAACTACCTGGGGACCGTTACGTACAGCTAGTGCCGCTTGCGGTCTGTGGTTAAACCCACTGCCAGCGTAGTAGTCGAGTCTTTAGAGTCCCACACAGAGATTTCCCAAACCCAGGAGAAAAGATATAGAGGTCGCATGGTTTTACGACAAAGGTTCGGACGCATACGTGTTTAAACGGACGTACGACATTCGGACAGTTTTTACTAGCCGGCTTTGGTTTAAGCCAGATTCTAGTATCAGGTTATTGGATTTGTACAGTCTAAAGTTTTTCCGTGTTTTCACGGATTGGAGGGGCGTTCTCGTAATTTTCCGAGAAGCTTCTAGAAGGTGATGACTTGGAGGGAGAGGTGGCATTTTCTTTTAATAATTTAGTGACTCATTATGTGTGATTCATCATGTCATTAATGCATTATTAAATGCTTAATGACTCATATAATGAGTCACCCACTTGCATTTATGAAACTTGATGAATAATCTCATATTATTCATTTCTTTTTAATCATTATGTTTCATATATCAAGTGAGAAGCTATTTCATTATTATTAGAATTATCATTATCATCTTTTCACTCTCTCTCTTCAAGTTATCTCTCCTTCACCAAAGCCTAATCCTACCCCTCATGAGTTGAGAACAAGGATTAGGAAAAACTAATTACTCCATAACCTATCTCTTCATCACCTTAACTACTCTATTTAGCAACTAGAGAAACTAAGTAACCTCTAGTTTAGAGGATATAGCTTGATTAGGGTTCTCGGGTGGATCGTCTATCACGGAAGGAAGCCGAGGAGGACGTGGAGATCCAAAGAGGCCGTAGATAACATAAAGACGAAGAAGTAGAACCGTTTGGTATAATCTCTTAACATAGTAGTTTAGAACTCTATAGGTTTTGTTAAGTATTGTTTAGCAAACGATTCATACGGTTAGTCGATGTTTAACTAAAGAACAAGATTGTTTTTCATATTTCCGCCTCCCCACAAGTATTGGGGTGTTGTACATCGACTTACAGTGGTATCAGAGTCTAACTAAACAATAATTAACACACTTGCAAAATTGTATGAATTTCGAACGAAAAAACAAACTGGAAAAACCCCGAGATCAAGCAGTTTCTGTCGAATTTTAAATGAGGTCCAAAAATTATTCAGGGACCTTCAGAATGACCTAAATGAAAGTATTAGAACACCCAAGAAAATTGGGCTCCTGAATCGGCCAAAGTGCCGCGGAACCGTGGCCGAATTGTAGCCGATTCAGCCCAAATTTCCTGTGTGGGTTCTCTGTGATATTTGGTATTTTCTGGTAATTTTTAATTTTAGCTCAGGTTTCAGATTTACAGAGAAGTATTGGAGCTAAATTAAATGTGTTTAATCGATCGAAATTATACGGTATTTGCATGTTTGATTATATCTGTGAAATGTTTTATGTGTTCGTAAACCTCCCCTAACTGCTAGTATGTCGGTTGGCAGGGGGTTGCACATATCTGTGATGTGAAATATAACTGTTTGTGTAGATAAACTGTATTGGACTGTTGTGGTGATTAGCCGGGTTTTGTGATGGGTTATTGTGTTTATTCATTTGATGTAAATGTAATAAGTTGTAATATTATTTTGCGGGGCACATCCAGGTTGCGGTTGTAGCCACCATTGTATTATTTCTTTTTACTGTTTTTGCTCCTAGGATAGACCTAATGTGGGGTGCACAAACTACAGGGTATTTTGAAGTGTTGAGGCAGACCGCTTCACTTCTGGTACTTGGCGGGTAGTTTGCCGTACCCGTAGGGGTCTGGGGTGGGAAAATGGCTATTCATCACAACTGTGTAATCCGTCTTTCATTGCCGGCTCAAAAAAATGCGGATTGCTTGCAAATCCAATATTGTTTATCTGTGATCTAGAATGCCTATTATTGCGTTTGACGAATGTACAATATCTATATATGATAGCTATTTAGACGTCACTTATGTTTTACACCCGCGCTAGCCCAGCCCCCGCTCTGTCGTTAGTTAAGTAACCTAACGGGTGATGACGGGACCCCGTGGCGAATGCGGATGGCATAAGAGGATGTTGTATTTTCGTTGTTATCTGTAATGATAGGTTAAATGATGGGACGCATTATTATTAATGCAAAGAAAATAAAACCTAAACTGAATCGTTGGAAAAATTTCTAAAACCACTCGGTTTTCTTGAAAAAGCAAATTTTAAATGCGGAGCTTAAACCACTCCTTTTAAATAAAAGCTATCTCTGTTCCTTCGATCATATCAAGTTTATTACGTTAACGTTTTTTTACCAAAAACCAGCCGTAACCCTCCGTCGTTTCAGATAGACAGTACATCGTATTCATGCTATGCTTGTTGGCCTACGTCAAGGCATAGTGTATGGTAGCAGTGTGTGTGCCTATTTGTTGCATAGATAGATGCATTAGTTTAATACAGACGTACACCTTGTTGGCCTACGTCAAGGGCTTGTACGATGTACTTAAATTGATCAGGACAATGACGGGTAGAACTTGACTTGCGTCTTATGACTTGTTGGCCTACGTCAAGGTCTATAAGAGCTTGGGGTAAAAATCACATCGGGAGTTTCAAACATAAAGGAAACTTGCAGATTTAGCATACCTTCTGGAGTGTGGTGACTAGATTGGCTTCCATCTAGGGCATCATGCAATGATAGCTGGATCCCGATCCCACTGATGAGTAGGATTACTCTCGGAAATTTTTCTCACTTAACAATCAATGCTATAAACCAAATAGGTGACTAGAAAGGTGTTAGAGGGGCTACGCCTCCAAGTAAAAGAGGTTATTTAATTAAGGAACTTCGCGAAAGCGTTGGAAAACCTCCCTCGATGTACCAACACTAGCCTGGCTGAAAGGTTAAGCAAGTATTGTGACCTATGATTAAATCCTGACTAGTTCTTCTTTTAGGTTTTGAAGAAGGATTTGAGGAAACAGTGGAAGCCATCCTGTTTAGATAAATTAATAAACCAATCTAAACTTGCAAGAGCATATGCTGAGTGTTTTCTTTTCTCTCTCTCTGGCAGCTACCATGACTGGATTAAAACTATTACCCGAATAGAATATACTGACCGGGCAGAACTATAAAGATTGGCTAAGGAACGTCAATATTGCACTGACTTATGACAAAGTAGCATATGTTACCACCGATGTTCCTCCCCTTATGCCTGGACCAGATTCCTCAGTTGTGGACAGGGAAGTCCGCAAAACCTGGGATCTAGATTATGATCGAGCTAAGTGTATCGTGCTGGCGTCCATGAACAATGAACTCCAGAAACAGCACGAGAGTATGGATATTGTATCCATCTTTCTCCATGTCAAAGAGTTGTATGGAGAGCCCTCACGTATCGTGAGGTACGAAACCTCAAGGAAACTCTTCCAGATGAGGTTAGCTCCAGGATCGCCTGTAGGATAGCACGTCCTCAAAATGATCATCCTCATTGAGGAACTCGCAAACCTGGGATGCGTGCTAGAGAACGATTTGTATATCGACTTGATTTTGCAGTCCCTTCCCCACACCTTCTCTCAGTTCGTGCTGAACTTCAACATGCACGAAATGGAAGCGGATCTTCCAAAGCTCCTCAATATGTTGAGGGTAGCAGAGACCTCCTTGAAAAAAGAGAAGACCCCAGTTCTGTATGTTGTCCAATCATCTTCTTCTAAATCTACAGCGAAAGCTAAAGGGAAGAAGAAGATGAAAGCCACCAAACCGAAAGGTGGGGTCAAGAAGGTGCAGGGAACGAACAAGGCAAGAAGGGTGAAGACAGAAAAGAACTAGTGCTTCTATTGTCACAAGCAAGGGCACTGGAAGAAGGATTGTCAGGCCTTCAAAGCCAAGGACATGAAGCAAGTAGTTGCTTCAACTTCAGGTGTGTTTGTAATCGAAAATTGTCTTTCAGTTAACTCTACATCATGGGTACTTGATACCGGTTCTAGTTCTCATATCTGTAATTCATTGCAGCATCTGAGAAATAGTAGAGTGCTGTGGACAGGTGATATGACTCTCCGGATGGGCAATGGAATGCATGTAGATGCAATTGCAATAGGGGAATATCACCTAGGGTTGACTAGTGGACACATTTTGGTGTTGTACAGCTGTTTTTGTATTCTCAGTATGTTGTGTAATATTATATCAGTATCTTTATTATCGAATGAAGGATATAGTTTTCCGCTTGAAAGAAATGTCATGAACATTCACCTAAATCAAGAACTGATTGGGTATGGCACACTGGAAAACGGCATATACATACTTAATCAACCTCAAATTTTCTATATTCAAAACACGCGTAAAAGAAAGGCTCCAGATTCGAATCAAGCCTTCCTATGGCATTGTAGACTTGGTCATATAAATGAAACAAGGTTGACTAAGTTACATAAAGATGGATAATTAGATCCGTTTGAATATTCATCATATGCAACTTGTCAATCATGTATCAAAGAAAAAATGACCAAATCTCCGTTCACCGGACACGGAGAAAGAGCCACTGAACTCTTGGGACTAGTACACAGTGATGTATGTGGTCCGATGTCTATACATGCACGAAGTGGTCACTCCTACTTCATCACTTTTACTGATGACTTCTCTAGGTATGGACATGTGTTCTTAATGAAGTATAAATCCGAGGCTTTTGAGAAGTTTAAGGAGTATAAAAATGAAGTAGAGAAACAAACTGGTAAAAGCATCAAGACACTTCGATCTGATCGAGGTGGAGAATACTTAAGTACCAGTTTCCTTGAATACTTAAAAGAGAATGGAATTCTCTCTCAGCTTACTCCACCTTATACACCTCAGCATAATGATGTATCAGAAAGGAGGAATCGCACGCTATTAGATATGGTGCGTTCAATGATGAGTAGTGCTGAGTTGCCACTTTCCTTCTGGGATTTGCTGTAGAATCAGCCGCATACCTATTGAATAGAGTTTCAACTAAGTCTGTACCTACCACTCCATATGAAATGTGGTGTGGGAAGAGACCATATCTCCAGTATATCAAGATATGGGGGTGTCCGGTATATGTTAAAAAGCGTAATCCGGACAAGCTCGAGGTACGATCGGTTTTATGCAAGTTTGTAGGATACCCCAAGCATCCAAGGGGGTACATGGTCTACCACACTGAAGAACAAAAGGTGTTTGTCGCTCGTCACATTGTCGTTTTAGAAAGTGAATTTCTTGCAAAAGAAATTAGTGGGAGCGCGGTAGAACTGGAAGAAATTCCAGAACCTCAAACTGCTACCGAGGACTTAGAAGAATCTCAGATTTCAATAGAACATGACGAACCAACGCCACTCCGCAGATCTAGTAGACTTTCTCATCCTCCTGAAAGATAGTATGTTTTTCTTCTTGATGGGGATCGAGAGGATCGCATCATCGATGATGATGAGCCTACTAGTTTTCAGCAGGCTATTACGAGTAGTGACTCGATGAAATGGCTGGATGCTATGAGATCCGAAATGGAATCCATGTACACCAATAAAGTATGGACTTTAGAAGTTGCTCCTCCTGGAGTAAAACCAGTTGGATGCAAATGGATCTTCAAAAAGAAGATTGGTGCATTTGGACAAGTGGAAACCTACAAAGCTAGACTCGTAGCAAAAGGTTTTCGTCAAAGACCAGGATTGGACTATGATGAAACCTTTTCACCTGTAGCTATGCTTAAATCCATTCGGATCCTGCTTGCAATTGCTACCTTCCATGACTATGGAATCTGGCAGATGGACGTAAAAACAACTTTTCTAAATGGACATTTAGAAGAGAGTGTTTACAAGGATCAACCAGAAGGTTTCTTAGAAAGTGGGAGCAGCGGAAGAGTCTGCAAGTTGCTTAAATCCATTTATGGATTAAAGCAAGCATCGCGGAGTTGGAACATCTGCTTTGATAAGACAGTCAAAAAGTTTGACTTTATCAAAAATGTAGATGAACCATGTATTTATAGGAAGATTGTAGAAAGAGCAGTAGTCTTCCTCGTTTTATACGTCGACGATAAACTACTAATAGGGAATGATATCCCTATGCTACAATCAGTAAAGCTATTCTTGTCACAGAAATTCTCTATGAAAGACTTGGGAGATGCATCATACATTCTGGGCATTAAGATCCATCGTAATAGATCTAATAGAATGTTGGGACTTTCGTAATCCAGGTATATAGACACTATACTAAAGAGATTTAGTATGGAAGATTCCAAGCGCGGTAATATGCCCGCTTGTCACGGGATCACCCTCTCCAAAGAGATGTCTCAAAAGACTAATGAAGAGAGGGCTCGCATGGGCATTATACCCTACGCTTGGGCGGTAGGATCTATAATGTATGCGATGTTATGTACCAGGCCAGATGCAGCTTACGCACTTAGTGTGGTAAGAAGGTATCAATCTGACCCAGGTGAGAAACATTGGATAGCAGTGAAGAACATTCTCAAGTACCTGAGAAGGACTAAGGAGATGTTCTTGATTTACGGTAATGGGGACCTCCAGGTTGAGGCTTTTACCGACTCAGGCTTCCAAAGTGACAAAGAGGATTCTAAATCCATTTCGGGTTTTGTGTTTACCCTCAATGGAGGGGTGGTATGTTGGAAGAGTTCCAAAAAGGATATCGTCGCAGACTCAACTATGGAGGCTGAGTATATAGTTGCTAGTGAAGCCGCAAAAGAGGCTGTCTGGATAAGGAAGTTCATTTCTGAACTTTAGGTGGTTCCGACCATTGCCAATACAATACCTTTGTATTGCGATAACAATGGCGCTGTAGCTTTAGCGAAGGAACCAAGGTCCCATCAGAAATCCAGGCATATCTTAAGGCGTTTTCACCTGATCAGGGAGATCGTGGATCGTCGGGAGATCGAAATACGGTGAGTGGACACAAAAGACAACACGGCAGATCCATTCACCAAGGCCATCCCTCAAGTGCAGTTCGAGAGGCTGTTTGAGATGTTGGGCATGCGGTACGCCAGCAACTGGATCTGGTAGAGACAGTGGGTACTCATTGCGCCAATTACAGGCCTTAGTGCAAATGGGAGATTGTTGGATATATATGCCCTAGAGGCCTACATTGTATAGGATGCTTAGGATATGTATGTACATGACAGTCTTGCTTGATATGATAGTACGCTATTTGGTTTGTCTTTATCTTAACATATGATATATTTTGTGTTGTATTTATTTATATACATATTGATAAAGCCCATAAGGTGTTTGCCTGACTATCGGCGTTGTGATGGCAGTCATACTAGTGGGAGCTGGATAGTCAATAGGCACACCCTTAGATGTCCCTGTTCGCAGGAGTATCGAGATTGGGCATCGATACTCCGGAGTAGACTAGTGTATACATATCTAGACCCTGAGGAGGGGCGATGGACTGGTCCCGCAGCCATTGGTTGAGTACACCTAAGATTGTATACAGATACTCACTGGGTGTGAGTACACCGGACAGGACTCGACGAGGACTGACTGGATGGTATTATACCTAACGTCAGATAGCAGTTCTCAGGTGACATGTGTGCAGATAGTCCGTTGACTTAAGGTCATCATTTTTCTCGTGTGAGTTCCCACTATGCTTTGATTATTACCCTACCACGATTCAAAGGAGTCGTGCAAACAGGTTTTAGATGGGCACAGTCCCGAGCCACGTGGAGGCAGTGAGTGACTGTTCGGGATTCGTCTCTCCCGGTATAGGGAGTTGATATTGCACGGTGATCGGTTGGTCATTACCATAAGTCCCTGGCCAGAGCTGATTAAGAATTACGGATAGATTGATCGGTAGATTCTCGGATGGTGATAGAGCCATACCGACACGACTTATACGGTTATTAGGGGTCTGACGTCCTCCACCTCCCTAGACCATACATGCGATACTCTTAGATGAACAGACCGGACTGCGCGGATATTGTCACGGACAGGCTCAGTAGGATTTCAGATGGGTTACCTCATCGGCTTTCTTATCGATAACTACCTGGGGACCATTACGTACAGCTAGTGCCGCTTGCGGTCTGTGGTTAAACCCACTGCCAGCGTAGTAGTCGAGTATTTAGAGTCCCACACAGAGATTTCCCAAACCCAGGAGAAAAGATATAGAGGTCGTATGGTTTTACGACAAAGGTTCGGACGCATACGTGTTTAAACGCACGTACGACATTCGGACAGTTTTTACTAGCCGGCTTTGGTTTAAGCCAGATTCTAGTATCAGGTTATTGGATTTGTACAGCCTAAAGTTTTTCTGTGTTTTCACGGATTGGAGGGGCGTTCTCGTAATTTTCCGAGAAGCTTCTAGAAGGTGATGACTTGGAGGGAGAGGTGGCATTTTCATTTAATGATTTAGTGACTCATTGTGAGTGATTCATCATGTCATTAATGCATTATTAAATGCTTAATGACTCATATAATGAATCACCCGCTTGCATTTATGAAACATGATGAATAATCTCATATTATCCATTTCTTTTTATTCATTATGTTTCATATATCAAGTGAGAAGCTATTTCATTATTATTAGAATTATCATTATCATCTTCTCACTCTCTCTTTTCAAGTTCTCTCTCCTTCACCAAAGCCTAATCCTACCCCTCATGAGTTGAGAACAAGGATTAGGAAAGACTAATTACTCCATAACCTATCTCTACATCACCTTAGCTACTCTATTTAGCAACTAGAGAAACTAAGTAACCTCAAGTTTAGAGGTTATAGCTTGGATTAAGGTTCTCGGGTGGATCGTCTATCACGGAAGGAAGCCGAGGATGACGTGGAGATCCAAAGAGGCCGTAGATAATGTAAAGACGAAGGACTAGAACCGTTTGGTATAATCTCTTAACATAGTAGTTTAGAACTCTATAGGTTTTGTTAAGTATTGTTTAGCAAACGATTCATGCGGTTAGTCGATGTTTAACCAAAGAACAAGTTTGTTTTTCATATTTCCGCCTCCCCACAAGTATTGGGGTATTGTACATCGACTTACAGGTCTAATGCAATCCTGGATAATGACGGGTTGAACTTGACTAGGACCTTTTGATTTGTTGATTATTCGTTAAGGTCACTTGGGTCCTAGGGGCAAAAATCCACATCGGGAGTTTCTAAAGAAACTGAAACTTGCAGATTCAGCATACCTTCTGGAGTGTGGTGACTAGAGTGGATTCTATCTAGGTCATCGCAGAATGATAGTTGGATCCCGATCCCACTGATGAGTTGGATTACTCTCGGGAGAATATTTCACTTAACAATCATTGCTATAAACCAAGTAGGTGTCTAGAAAGGTGTTAGCGGAGCTACGCCTCCAGGGAAAAGAGGTTATTTAATTAAGGAACTTCGCGAAAGCGTTGGAAAACCTCCCTCGAAGTACCAACACTAGCCTGGGTGAAAGGTTAAGCAAGTATTGTGACGTGCGATTAATCCTGACTAGTTCTTCTTTTAAAGGTTTTAAGAAGGATTTGAGGAAACAGTGGGAGCCATCCTGGTTAGATAAACTAATAAACCAATCTAATCTTGCAAGAGCGCACGCTGAGTGTTTCTTTTCTCTCTCTCCAGGTAGCAACCATTTCATGCCCTAATCAAGATAATAAAATGTATCGCTTGACCGATCCGAATTCTTATTTGGGGGCTGGGGAACGTTGGTTTGGCTCTAACTTACGACAACAGTCATAAGTATGAGCAAGGGAAAGAGGATTGTATGGATTCCAAGGATACCCAGTTGAAGAAGAAGCATGGTTTTGCATCTACTACAGGTGTTCTTGTAATTGAAAACTGCTTTACGGTCAGCCCTATCTCCTGGGTACTTGATACCGGATCAGGATCTCATATCTGTAATCTATTGCAGGGACTGAGAAAAAGAAGGATAGTTGTACCTGGTGATATGTCGCTCAGAGTAGCGAACGGAGCACAAGTTAATGCTGCAGCCTTCGGTGAATATCACCTAGTGTTGCCAAATAGCAATACTATGATTTTGAACGATTGCTACTATGTACCTTCCATGGTTTGCAACATCAAATCAGTTTCTTTACTCGATAAAGATGGATATAACTTTGTTCTTGAGAGAAATATCATGAACATCTACCTTCACAAGGTACTGGTTGCAGAAGGTACACTGTGTAATGGTATCTACGTTCTAAATCAGAATACATTTCTCAATGTACAAAACACACACAAGAGGAAGAGTTCAGATACGAACGAATCCTATTTGTGGCATTGTAGACTTGGTCATATCGGAGAGAAAAGACTAAGTAAGTTGCATAAAGATGGACTCTTGGATACGTTCGAGTTTTCATCTTATTAAACTTGTCAGTCTTGGCATAAAGGGAAGATGACCAAATCATCGTTCACCGGACATGGAGAAAGGGCAGCAGAGCTCTTGGGACTCATACACAGTGATGTATGTAGTCCGATGTCTATACATGCAAGGGGTGGGTTCTCGTACTTCATCACATTCACTGACGATCTCTCTAGGTTCGGATATGTGTATCTGATGAAACACAAATCTGAAGCTTTTGAGAAATTCAAGGAATTCAGAAACGAAGTAGAGAACCAGACTGGTAAAAGTATCAAGATCCTCCGGTCTGATAGAGGAGGGGAGTATTTAAGCACGGAATTCCTAGATTACTTAAAAGAGAATGGTATTCTCTCTCAGCTTACTCCTCCTTATACACCACAGCACAACGGTGTATCGGAGCGGAGGAATCATACCCTACTGGATATGGTTCGCTCCATGATGAGTAATGCCGAGTTGCCTCTTTCATTTTGGGGACATGCGCTTCAGACAGTGGCAAACCTTTTGAATCAAGTTCCGTCCAAATCTGTGCCTAAAACTCCATATGAAATATGGAGCAGTAAGAAGCCATGTCTTAAATTTATTAAGATTTGGGGTTGTCCGGTCAATGTGAAAACACGGAAACCGGACAAGCTAGAGGCACGGTCAGTTCTGTGTAAATTTGTGGGATATCCTAAAGACTCACTAGGATATCTGTTCTACCACACTGAGGATCAGAAGGTGTTTGTATTTCGTCACGCTACCTTTTTAGAAAGGGAGTTTCTTACAAAAGAAACTAGTGAGAGTTCGGTAGAACTGGAAGAAATTCAGCGACCATAAAATATAACTGAAAATTTGGAGGAACCACTGGATTCAATAACCCCAAACGAACCTCAGCCACTCCACAGATCTGGTAGGATTTCTCATCCGCCCGAGAGATACTACGGTTTTCTCTTAGACGGGGATCGAGAGGATTGCATCTTGGAAGAAGATGACCCTACCAGTTTCAGGCATACCATTATCAGTAGGGACTCTGATAAGTGGCAGGATGCAATGCAATCCGAAATGGAGTCCATGTACGCCAATAAAGTGTGGACCTTGGATATTGCTCCACCAGGGATAAAACCCGTTGGATGCAAATGGATCTACAAAAGGAAACTTGGTGTAGATGGCCAGGTGGAAACCTATAAGGCTAGACTCGTTGCAAAAGGTTTTCGTCATAGACCTTGTGTGGATTATGACGAAACTTTATCTCCGGTGGCTATGCTCAAATCCATTCGGATCCTACTTGCCATTGCTGCCTTCCATGACTATGAAATCTGCTAGATGGACGTTAAAACGGCTTTTCTAAATGGCTGTTTGGAAGAGTGTGTTTACATGGATCAGCCAGATGGTTTCGTAGATAGTGGGAGCAGCGGGAAGGTGTGCATGTTTCTTAAATCCATTTATGGATTAAAGCAGGCATCGCGGAGCTGGAACATCTGTTTTGATGAGGCAATCGAGGAATTTGATTTCATCAAGAATGAAGATGAACCTTGTGTATATAAGAAGATTGTAGGACGAACTGTCGTGTTCCTAGTCTTGTACGTGGACGACATTCTTTTGATAGAAAATGATATTCCAATGCTACAATCGGTCAAGCTATTTTTGTCACAACGGTTCTCCATGAAGGACCAGTGTGATGCCTCGTACATTCTGGGGATCAAGATCTAAAGAGATAGATCCAAAAGACTATCGGGACATTCACAGTCCAGGTACATAGAGACCAAACTAAAGAGATTTATTATGGAGGATTCTAAGCGCGGTAACATACCCGCATTGCACGGAATTACCCTCTCCAAGAAGATGTCTCCTAAGACTAACGAGGAGAGGGTTCGCGTGAGCACTATACCCTACGCTTCGGCGGTAGGATCTATACTGTATGCGATGCTATGTACAAGACCAGATGTAGCTTACGCGCTGTGCTTGGTGAGCTGGTATCAGTCAGACCCAGGTGAGGACCACTGGACGGCAGTGAAGAACATTCTCAAGTACCTAAGAAGGACTAAGGAGATGTTCTTGGTTTACGGTAATGGAGACCTCAGGGTCGAGTCCTTTACCGATTCAAGCTAGCAGAGTGACAAAGATGACAGCAAGTCTGTCTCGGGTTTTGTGTTTACCCTCAACGGAGGGGCGGTATGTTGGAGGAGTTCCAAACAGGATACCGTCGCAGACTCGACGATGGAGGCTGAATACATTGCTGCAAGCGATGCCGCAAAAGAGGAGGTCTGGATGAAGAAGTTCATTAGTGAACTTCAGGTGGTTCCATCCATTGTTGACCCAATACCTTTGTATTGCGATAACAATGGGGCTATAGCTTTAGCGAAGGAACCAAGGTCCCATCAGAAATCCAGACACATCTTAAGGCGGTATCACCTGATCAGAGAGATCATTGATCGCCAAAAGATCGAGGTACGGAGAGTGGACACAAAAGACAACACAGCGGATCCATTCACGAAGGCCCTCCCTCAAACACAGTTCGAGCGACTTTTTGAGCTATTGGGTATGCGGTATGCCGGCAGCTAGCCTTAGTGCAGACGTTGGGTATGCGGTACACCAATTACTGGCCTTTAGTGCAAGTGGGAGATTGTTAGATATGTATGCCCTAGAGGGCATTATTGTATAGTACTAGTTTGTATAATACATTTTGGAGGCTTGGGATATATATATGGTTTTACGACAGTCTTGCTCGATATAGTAGTATGCTACTTGGTTTGTTTCTATCTTAATATGTGTATATGTTTCTTTTAACATATCGCTAAAAACATATTGGTAGAGCCCTTAGGATTTTTGCTTGACTACCGGCGTTGTGATGGCGATCATAATAGTGGGGGCTGGGTAGTCTATAATCATATCCTTATTTTAGTCCCTAGTCGTAGGATTATCGAGACAGGGCATCGATACTCCAGAGTAGACTGGTGCATACGCTTCTCTTCCCAGCAGGGGAGATGGTCTTTCCCACAGCCATCAGTACGTCGTACTGGAAATAGTATGCAGGTGCTCGTTAGGTTACGAGTACACTGGACAGGACTCGTCTGGAACTGTTGGTTGGTATTATACTTATCGTCAGTTAACAGTTCCCAGGTGACATGCGTACAGCTTAGTCCGCTGACTTGACACTGTCACTTCGCCTCGAGTGTGTTCCCACTGTTCTTAGATTACTACCCTACCACGGCTCTACTGAGTCGTGCAAACAGGTAGTAGTTGGGTGCAGTTCCGAAGCACTTGGAGGCAGTGACGGTTAGACAGGACTCGTCTCTCCCGGTATTGGGGGTTGATATCGCGCTGTGTCTAGGAGAGCTATTACACAAAGTCCCTGGCCAGGGAAAGCGATAATTGCTGGTAGGTTTTCCAGTAGATTCTCAGGGTGTTTTGGGCTACACTCCAACACGACTTGTACCGCTATTAGGGGACTGACGTTTACCGCCCCTAGGCCCGCAATGCGATATTCTCGGACGAACAGACCTAACTGTACGGAGATTGTCACATTCAAGCTCAGTAGGAGTTCGATGGGTTCACCTCATCAGTCTTCTTATCGGCATCTACCTGGGGACCGTTACGTACAGCTAGTACCGCTTACGGCCTGTGGTTAAACCCACTGCCAGCATAGTATCGAGCCTTTAGAGTACCACACAGAAGGTTACTCGCCTTTGGGCAAAACAGAGTAGAGCTTGCATGGTTTTGCGACGAGGTTCGTTCACATCTGCACACTTGTGCACGTTTGGTGTCCGGACAGTAGTTACTAGCGGGCTTTGGTTTAAGCCAGATTCTAGTAATTGTTTAGGGATTGGTTTTGTCTCAGTATATTCGTGTTCCTTAGAGCACGGATGCGGGTGTGTATGCACATTTGACAGAGGCAGAGGCAGAGGATTCTCATTAGGGTTGTTGACCATTTGGTTTTGGTTGACTTGTTGACCGTTGACCTTTCTTTAAACCCTAATGAGAATATGATATATGATTAATAATGTTAATTAAGTATTATTATGCCATGGTTGAGTTGAAAGTTTGACTTTTGTTGACTTGATTACTTTGTTGACCGGTTGACCATTTTGGACTTGTTGACCATCATCATTTCATGGCTATCATTTCATGGGTATGACTTTTGCTTGCTTGTTGTTTGCAAAATGCAATAATACCATGAAATGATAATGGTCATTGAAACTAACCATCACGATATACTTAATTATTATTATTATTATCATTATTCTCCCTTTTGTGAGAAGAGATTGGATTATGAGAGCTCATTTTATCATTATCTTTCTCTCTCCTAGAAAGAAACCTCTCCCTCTTCCTCTTCCTCTCTCAAGGCTCAAGTGTTCCATGAGTTGGAAATCATGAACCTTTGAGACAAAACTACCATCACTCTTCTCTACTCAATCTAAGATATTATGTTTAGCAAACCAAACACCTTAGTCATCTTTAGGTTGAGATAGGAGCCCAATTTCGAGACCCTCGGGTGGATCCATCTATGGCAAAGAGGAGACGACAAGGAGGATCCGTTCAAGCGACTACAAGGAACAAGAAAGAGGAAGAACCGAACAAGAAGAGAAGGAGTTCAAGACCAAGGTATAGCCATTCTATATAGTAGTTAGAACTTGTAGAATATTTTTTAGTTTTTGTTTAGCAACGATCCTTCATGAAACGGTTCATGTTACCTAGCTAAGGAAAATTTTTCGTTTTACCTATTCCGCCTCCCCGAAAGGACCGGGGTGGGTAACGTATACCTTACAAAGCATCCATGAACCTCATTCAAAAGCTAACCCAAATCCAAACCCTAATTTGGTTTAAACTCAACAACCTTTTTGCATTTGTAACCCTAACATGTTACAATATTATATATCACATATACAATATGTTTTGTAACAAAAGAAAATAATACAATTAACATATATCGCATATACATAAATGTATTATCTAGTGAGAAAATGAATCAATAAAGCGAGCTTATATTAGTTAACGTAATGTAATATATCACATATATAATTATACATTAAATTATCGAATCAATATTTGATCCGACTATCCGGTTATATTGCATATAACCGACTAATATAACATGTACCATTTCATCGAATCAACAGTTGATCCGATGACCCGGCTATATCACATATACCCGGCCGATATCTCATATCGCGAGAATAGAATACGGTATCTCATATCATATTATTCTCGCTCCCGCACATATCACATTTGTGCTCCCACTCCGTTTTGCTTGAGCCAGGAAACCTCTGTGTAGGACTCTAAAGAATCGTTAATACGCCGGCAGTAGGTGATGATCATATCAAACACCCACAAGCTGCAAGCGGTCAGCTAAACGTAATAGCCACCCAGGTATTGAGCGATTAGAAGATCAACAAGTAAGCCTGTACGTTCTCCTATGAATCCAATCAGTAACACTACCATAAAGTCCGGTCTCTTCGTCTGATATGTCACATATCCAGTCTAGGGGTGGTAAATGTCAGACCGCTGTAACAGATAAGTCGTGTCGATGTAAAGCACATAACGGGTCGAGAAACTACTGATGACTCTGTTGGATATATGTATGCCCTAGAGGCCATTATTTGATAGCGGATGTATTTAAACATGTATATATATATATATATATATATATATATTCAGTGTACATTCTTGCTCGACATAATAGTTTGCTATCTGGTTCTTCTTTATCTGACATGTTGATTTGATCATGCTTTTATTCATTCATACATGTTGATAAAGCCCTGAGGATATAGGCTTGACTATTGTGATTGTGATGGAGATCATACTAGTTGGACATCTGTAGTTTATAACCTTATCCTGGAATGTCCCTAGTCGTAGGTGTATCGAGACGGGGCATCGATATACCAGAGTAGACTAGCGTATATGATACTAGACCCATATGATGGGCGATGGATGTTCCCACATTCATCGATGTTTGACATCGAGATCGTATATGGGTGCTCAGTGGTGACTGGGTACACTGGAGGATGATGACCCTACCATTTATCAGCAAGCTATCATGAGTGGTGACTCTATGAAGTGGTTGGATGCCATGAGATCTGAAATGCAGTCTATGTATACCAACAAAGTATGGACTTTAGACGTTGTACCCCCTGGGGTAAAACCTGTGGGGTGCAAATGGATCTTTGAAAGAAAGATTGGTGTAGATGGGCAGGTAGAGACCTATAAGGCAAGACTTGTGGCGAAGGGCTTTCGTCAAAGACCAGGTTTGGAATATGACGAGACTTTTTCGCCCGTAGCATGCTTAAATCCATTCGGATCCTACTTGCTATTGCTGCTCACTATGACTATGAAATCGGGCCGATGGACGTTAAAACGGCATTTCTAAATGAAGATTTAGAAGAATGCGTTTATATGGATCAGCCGGAGGGTTTCATTGATAGTGGGAGCAGCGGGAAAGCATGTAGATTGCTTAAATCCATATATGGGTTAAAGCAGGCATCACGGAGTTGGAACATCTGTTTCGATGATGTTATCAAAGAGTTTGATTTCATCACAAATCCAGATGAACCTTGTGTTTATAAGAAGGTTGTAGGAAAAGCTGTCACATTCCTCGTATTGTACGTGGATGACATTCTTCTGATAGGAAATGATATTCCTATGCTACAGTCGGTCAAATCTTTCTTATCACTAAGGTTCTCCATGAAGGACCTGGGTGATGCCACATACATCCTGGGCATTAGGATCTATAGGGATAGATCCAAGAAGTTGTTGGGATTGTCCCAAACCAGGTATATTAACACCATCCTAAAAAGGTTTAGTGTGGAAGACTCCAAGCGGGGTGCTTTACCCGCTTGCCATGGGGTCACTCTCTCCAAGGACTCTTGCCCAAAGACCGATGAAGAGAGAGCTCGCGTGAGCATTATACCCTATGCTTCAGCAGTAGGATCTATAATGTATGCGATGTTATGTACATGCCCAGATGTAGCTTATGTACTTAGTGTTTTATGCAGGTATCAATCCATCCCAGAGGAGAATCACTGGATAGCTGTGAAGAACATTCTTAAGTACTTGCGAAGGACTAAAGAATTGTTCTTGGTGTATGGTAATGGAGATCTCCAAATGGAGGCCTTTACCGATTCGAGCTTCCAGAGCGATAAGGACGACAGCAAATCTATCTCAGGGTTTCTATTTACCCTCATTGGAGGGGCGGTAAGTTGGAAGAGTTCCAAACAGGATACCGTTGCAGACTCTACGATGGAAGCTGAGTACATTGCTGCGAATGATGCCGCCAAAGAAGCTATCTGGAAGAGGAAGTTCGTCTCGGAGCTAGGAGTAGTTCCAACGATTATTGATCCAATACCACTGTATTGCGATAATAATAGGGCTATGGCGTTAGCCAAGGAGCCCAGGTCCCATCAGCGGTCCAGACACATCCTAAGGTATTTTCATTTGATCCGGGAGATTGTAGATCGCCGCGAGATCGAGATTAAGAGAGTAGACACGAAGAATAATGCCGCGGATCCACTCACCAAGGCCCTCCCTCAGCCGCAGCATGAGCGACTTTTTAAAATGTTGGGTATGAGATACGCCAATAACTGGCCTTAGTGCAAGTGGGAGATTGTTGGATATATGTATGCCCTAGAGGCCATTATGTGATAGTGGATGTATTTATACATGTATATATATATATTCAGTGTACATTCTTGCTCGACATGATAGTATGCTATCTGGTTCTACTTTATCTGACATGTTGATTTGATCATGCTTTTATTCATTCATACATGTTGATAAAGCCCTGAGGATATAGGCCTGACTACTGTGATTGTGATGGAGATCATACTAGTGGGACATCTGAAGTTTATAAGCATATCCTGGAATGTCCATAGTCGTAGGTGTATCTAGACGGGGCATCGATATACCAGAGTAGACTAGCGTATATGATACTAGACCCATATGATGGGCGATGGATGTTCCCACATTCATCGATGTTTGACATCGAGATCGTATACGGGTGCTCAGTGGTGACTGGGTACACTGGACGGACTCGCCGAGAACTCCTATATGGAATTATATCTATCGTCGGATAGCAGTTCTCAGGTAACACTGGTGTAGGTTAGTCTGTAGACCCGAGATCGTCATAGAGACTTGTGTGTTCTCCCACTGTACTTTGATTACCACCCTACCACGGCTCTACGGAGTCGTGCAAACAGGTGGCCGTTGGGTACAGTCCCGAGACACACGAAGGCAATGAGCGATAGGAGGGGTTTCGTCTCTCCCGGTATTGGGAGTTGATGTTGTGCTGTGCTCGACTGGCTATATCAGTAAGTCCCTGGCCAGGGCTGTTGAGATTTGCTGATAAGTGCTATCAGTAGTTTCTCGATCTGTTATAGACCTTTCATCGGCACGACTTATTTAGTCATTGGGGTCGACGTTACCATCCCTAGACTCGATATGCCGCAAATCTGACGAAGAGGCCGGACTGTACGGTAGTGTTGCCGGTTGGCTCTACGGGAGTTGTAGCAGGTTCGCTTGTTTTCTTCTGATCGCTCAATACCCGGGTGGCCGTTACATTTAGCTGACCGCTTGCGGCTTGGGGGTGCTTGATATGATCATCACCCACTGCAGGTGTATTGACGAGTCTTAGATTCCCACAAAGGAGTTACCTAGTCCAGGCGAAACGTTGTGGTGCGCATATGCGATATGCGCATGGACCCGGTTAAAATGCTCGTATGAGGTACCGTATATTAATTGGGCGGCTTGCTTTTGGTCGTGTCGTATGTGATATGACTGGATTGCTAAATCAAGTGTTGATTTATCATTTAACCATTAGTTTCTCACTAGAAATCCTTTTCTTGTCTTTTTGGGTGTATGCATGCATGTATGCATTCATTCTTGTTCATGCACATATGGATGAGCATGCACACATACATGCATACATCATTCTATCATGGTTGTATATATAGAAGATGGTGGCAATATAAGACTCACACCTTATGTTTATATATATGGATATATATATTTGTATTTGTTTTAAAACAAAAGAAAAGAAAAAGATTAATACATGGTTATCTTCTACACTCTTCTTTGAACTAACCTTGTTCACCTACTTTTTAACCATGAGTTAATCATCCTTTTGTGTTTTAACTCAAGTGCAATAATATCCATATAATGTTACTATGGTTTGAGATGAAGAGTAGAAAATATATATACTTATATTTTCTATTTTTCATAACACATTATCATTCTCTTGATTTTTCTAAAGCCATCATCTTCTTCCTCCTTGCTATATTGCTCTCTAGATTTCTCAAGTGAGCAAAACAGTCACCAAGTTAGGATTTTGAAGTGAGAAAACCAACCACAACACCATTCTACACTAGTCTTGCCCATTAGTGGAGAGTGTTAGCTTCTATTTTCTTCTCTTGATCTTATGAAGTTACAAGCTTTGATAAAGCGGACTCCGGGTGGATCATCATGGACCTAGAGGAGTTCAAGCGTACCTTTTACCACCCTCAAGTAGCCAAGGAGTCTAGGGTAGGGAGCTACAAAGGTTGTACTCTCAAAACCCTAGCTTTTTCTACTTGTGATGTTGTGTTTGTTTAGAAACCCAATTTTTTCTAGCATGATTCTTTGTATGTTCACTTAGAACCTTAAAAAATTTGATTTTGACACATGTGATGCTTCCAAACTCTTCATGAGGTGCTAGGTAAAACTAACTAACTCTTACCAGTAAATCTCCATATCAGCCCTGGTCAGGGACTTCCAGTTATAGCCAATCGAACACAGCCGAACATCAACTCCCAATACCGGGAGAGACAAAACTGTATGGTTCCTAGGCACCCTAATGAGGTCTCACAAGGCATCGAACATGCCATTTTCAAAAAATCTAGGTGCCGAGAGACCCGACTACGGATCGTTTGCTAGAAAACTAGGCGAAAAAGTGAACTAGATAACAATTAACTAAGGGATATCGGAAATACAACATTTGTAGATCCGGTGCTCCACCTCCATAGCTCCGCAACGAAGTCGTCTCCGCTGTCCAAAAGGAATCCGGGCTCTAGAGTCGGCTTCGTCGGAGAAAAAGCGAGCTAGGTCGTCGATGTCCATGCCGAAGATGATCTACGTCGAGGCATCGCTAAATCAAGCTCCACCTTCAACAAGCCCTAAAAACTTGTGAAGGAAACACACTCTACTACTTGGCAAGAGGTAGAGGATGAAGAAATAGGAAGTGGGTTCAATTTAGAATTGGATTTCTCACTCTTTATCATCAATCACCATTGATGAAGAAAGCTTTTTCTTCATGAAAGAAGATGAAGAAGAAGAAGAATATTGTGATAAGATTATTCAAAAAAGAAAAGAATAACAATACTTATCATAATATTAACTCTAGTCAAGTGTAGAGAATGAATCATGGTTAGTGGGAATGGTTAGGGTTAAGGATGAGATAAGAATGGTTGACTTGATCAAAGTTTCATGAAGCTTCAACTAAACTCCAAATTAAGCCACCATTCTTTTCTCCTTTCCATTTATTTTCCAAAAGAAATGGATAAATAAATAAGTGAATAAAACAAAACCCTAACCATAATCATGTAACCATAGTTTGATCTTTACACAAAAACCCTAGCATAACATGTATCATCAAACATGATACAATGATGTGCACAAAAGTATATCACATATACAATGTGTACAATCCGAGTGAGAAAATCCATTTAAAGTGAACCAATACTAGTTAACGCAAAGTAATATATCAAATATATAATTATGCATTAAATCATTAAATCAACACTTGATTTAACGATCCGGTCATATCGCATATAACCGACTAGTATCATCAGTAACAACTTATCGAATCAACACTTGATCCGATAACCCGGCTATATCGCATATAACCGATCAATGTCACATCGCGAGAATGAAATACGGTATCACATACACGCATCATTCTCGGTCCCGCACATATCTCATACGCGCTCCTATTTCGTTTCGCTTGAGCCAGAAAACCTCTGTGTAGAACTCTAAAGACTCGTCAATACGCCGGCAGCAGATGATGATCATATCAAACACCCACAAGCCGCAAGCGGTCTGCTAAACGTAACGGCCACCCGGGTATTGAGCGATCTGAAGATCGACGAGCAAGCCCGCTCACACTCCAGTGAATCCGACCAGTAACACTACCGTACAGTCCGGTCTGATCGTCTGATATGTCGCATATCTCGCCTAGGGGTGGTGAACGTCAGACCCCAATAGCTCGATAAGTCGTGTCGATATGAGGTCTATAACAATTCGAGAAACTATTGGTAACACTTACCAGTAAATCTCAGCAACCCTGGCCAGGGATTTCCTGTTATAGCCAATCGAACACAGCGCAACATCAACTCCCTATACCGGGAGAGACGAATCCCCTCCTATCGCTCATTGCCTCCATGTGACTCGGGACTGTACCCAAAAACCACCGTTTTACACGCCCTCTTGGACGTGGTAAGATGGAAATCAAAGCACAGTGGGAACCACACAAGACTCTATGACGATCTCGGGTCAACAGACTACTCTGTACCAGTGTCACCAGAGAACTGCCATCTGACGTGAGGTATAATACCAACTGGGAGTTCTCGGCGAGTCCGTCCAGTGTACCCAGTCTCTACTGAGCACCCGTATATCATCTCTGATGTCAAACACCAATGGATATGGGATCATCCATCGCCCATCTATATGGGTCGAGAAGGTATAAGCTAGTCTACTCTGGTATATCGATGCCCCGTCTCGATACACCCACGACTAGGGACTTTGAAGGATGTACTTATGGACTACCATGTCCCCACTAGTATGATCCGCATCATAGTCCAGGTAGTCAAGTACAGATCCTAAGGGCTTTACCAACATGTAACAGAGAGACAATCAGTTTACACGTTAAGGTAAAGATCAACCAGATAGTAAACTATCATGTCGAGCAAGAAAGTCCTCCCTATATACGTCCCAGCATCCACTACAATATACATCCTATGTACAGTAATGGCTTCTAGGGCATACATATAACTAACAATCTCCCACTTGCACTAGGGCCATCTGTAGCAGTGGTTGTAGTATCTCATACTCAACCATCCCTTAATAATCTCTCTCTGGGAACATGCCTTTGTGAGTGGATCCGCTGTGTTGTCCTCTGAATCTACTCTCCTAACCTCGATCACCCTGGAGATCAACTATCTCCATGATCAGGTGATACTGCCTTAGAATATGTCTGGATCACTGATGGGACCGGCGTTCCTTGGCATAAGCCACAACTCCATTGTCACACAATGGGAGGAACATAGTTCATCTCATGAACCAATATACACCCAAACAGCCTCTTTGGTAGCATCTTAAGTAGCGATGTATCCAGCTTTTATCGTCTAGTATGTCACGGTATCTAGCTTGGAACTCTTCCAACATACCGTCCCTTTACTGAGGGTAGAGACAATGCCTGTGACTGACATTCAGTCGTCTTTATCACCCTGGAACCATTCCAGTGATTCTCCCCAGGATCGGTTGATACCATCTCACTACAACTAGTGAGAATCCTAACATCCAATTTGATCTATCTCATAGATCCAAAAACCAGGATTTAGGAGGTATCACTTTGAACCTATATGGAGAATCATTGTGATAAGCGGAGATTGATCAAGCGTAGCATAAGAAACTCCTTTCTTATCAAGAGTATGTCATCCACGTACTCTACGAGGATCATCACCATACTCCCTACTACCTTTTTGTTTATACAAGGTTCATCTACCATTTTGATGATGTCAAACTCATTGACTAATTCATCAAAACAGATGTTCCAACTCCGCGATGCCTGCTTTATCTTATAACGCATCTTGCACACGTTTCCGCTGCTCCCACTGTCTACGAAGCCCTCTGGCTGTGTACTTATAGACGCTCTCTTCCAAATCATCATTTAGAAAAGCAGTCAAGACACCCAACCACCAGATATCATAGTCATGGTATGTAGCCGTGACAAGTAGGATCTGGATGGACTTAAGCATAGGTATTGGAAAAGGTTTCATCATCATCCACGCCTGGTTGATGACGAAAACCTTTAACAAGTCTTGCTTTGAAAGTCTCAACTTTTCCATCTACACCAAGTAATCTTCTCAAGATATACTTGCTCCTGATGGGGATTTAACCCTTCAGATATAGCAGCTAAAGTCCATACTTTGCCGGTGTATATGGATTCCATCTCAGATCGATAAACATCCAGCCATTCTTACAGAGTCTTACTCTTGATGGCCAGCTCGAAACTAGTTGGGTCATCATCTTATGATGCAATCCTCGCTCCCACTGTCATAGAGAAACTGAAGTATCTCTCATGTGGGTGAGGAACCCTACTAGATCGGCGGAGAGGCTGAGGTTCGTTGTAATCTACTGAATCCTTTAGCTCTATCAAATCATCTGCTGCAGTTTGTATAGCTGGAACATTTCCAGTTCTACATAACAGACCTTGCCTCGAGCTTGTCCGGATTTTGCTTTCAGACATAGGCCGGACAACCCCAAATCTTAAGAAACTGAAGATATGGGCTCTTCCCTTTCCATATCACATATGAAGTGGTAGGCAACTGATTTGATTCGAACTTGATTCAATAGGTATGCAGCTTCTCAAGTGCATAACTCCCAAAAGGAAATAGGAAACTCAGTAGTACTCATCATAGAGCACACCTTATCACATAGGGTGTATCTGCTCCACCCCGATATACCATCGTGCTATGGTGTATGCGGAGGAGTAATGCTGAGAGAGAATCTCATTCTCCTTTAGAAAAGTCCAGGATTTCCGTGCTCAAGTATTCTCCTCCTTGATCTCATCAAAGGACATAATACTTATACCCGTATTTTGGTTCTCTACTTCTAACTTATATTCTGTGAATATCTCAAAAAGGTTCAGACTTGGATTTCAACAAGAACATATGTCTGAATCTAAAGAGATCATCAGAGAACGTAATGAAGTATAAAGAACCAGTCCTGGCATGTGTAGACAGGGGACCTTCATACATCAACATGTATCAATCCCAAGAGTTCATTAACTCTTTCTCTGTTTCCAGTAAACGGAGCTATGGTCATCTTATCTTTGTGACATGACTGGCGAGTTTCACAAGATGTAAATTCAAACTGATTTAAATATGCATCTATATGTAACTTCAGCTAGTCGGGTCACACTGATCTGACCTAGTCTACAATACCTTAAGAAGGATCCGTTCATTTCTGAACTCTTCCACTTATGTGTGTTCGATATACTAAGAACTGTAGTTTGATTTAGAACATCAATGCTTTTAGATAACGTGCCTGAACCGATCAACTTTTGATATAGGAAATGTTCATGACATTATCCAACAATACAAAATTATATCCTTTCTTTTCTAACAAAGAGAGTGATATGATTTGGTATATCAGGTTCGGTATCTAACAACATTCGTTCAGAATCAATGTATTTGTAATACAGGGTGACAGTGACCAACAGACTTGGCTGCAACTCTTGCCCCGTTTTCTGCCTCATGAAACTTATCACCCATTCTCAGTTCTTTACCTTTCTGTAGCCCTATGTAACAGATTACATATCTGGGATCCTGATCTGGTATCACATACCCAGGACGTAAAGGATACTGAGAAACAGTTCTATGTAATGAACACACCCGAAGATGATGCATCAACATGCACTCTCTTCGTTTGGGCGGCACGGGAATTCTGGTAATCCCCAATTTCCTGCTCTGTCTTATAACAATTATAAGTTGGAGCGGGACCAACGTTCCCCAGCTCAGTATAACAAGCGGGTTCGGTCAATAATCCGTATTATTATCTTGATTAAGGCGTGATATGGTCGCTACCTGGAGAGAGAGAAAAGAAAACACTCAGCGTACGCTCTTGCAAGAATAGATTGGTTATTATTTTATCTAATCAGGATGGCTCCCACTGCTTTTTATCAAATCTTCCTTCAAACCCTAAAAGGAAAGACTAGCCGGGATTAATTACACACTACAAGTTCGCCAATCTTTCAGCCAGGCCTGTGTCGGTACTTTGAGGGAGGTCCCCCGTGCTTTCGCACGAACCTAATTAATGTAAAACCTCGTTTTCCCAGAGGCGTAACCTCGTTAACACCTTTCTAGACACCTACTTGATCGGCTAATTGTAATGTATAAAACTCTCCCAGGAGTAACTCTTACTCGCAGCGGGTATCGGGATCCAACTATCTCATAGAAGGTATGCAATCTCATTGCAAATTTCAACACTTGAAATTCCCGATAATCTTTTGCCCCTAGCAGCTATATGACCTTAACATAGTCAACAAATCATAAGTGCTAGTCAAGTTCAGCCCGTCATTTCCCGATTGAATTAAACCCACCCGCACGACCCTTAACATAGTCAACAAAGTTGCACGACTACCCTAATCCAATCACATCATATGCTTATACAGATAAGCACTAATTAGCTACCGCACACTACGCCTTAACATAGTCAACAAACGTAGCACGAATACTAACTAGTACTTATCTGAAATGACGGAGGGCTACGACAGGTTTTTCTGAAAACCTATTGCGTAATGAACTTGATATCGTTGTAGAATCGAATGAATTTTGAAATGGAGTGTTTTTGAGGCTTTTCTAGTTTTGCTAAAGGAGTCACTCCCGGTGAAGGGATCGTCGGTCCTTTCCTCGTCGAATGAGGTGCGGGATATATCATATATATCACTGTGCAAAGCAAAAACACTTAAAAGCAATCAAAAGACAAACCGAGTGTGTAGCATCTGCCAGTTATTGCTAAAGGAGTCACTCCCGGTGAAGGGATCTCGGTCCTTTCCTCATCGAATAAGGTGCAGGATATATCTCATATATCGCTGTGCAAAGCAAAAACTGTAGCTACCTGTTTTATTTTGAAATTCGATTCTACAACATCTTAGGTTTCTTTTATTTCATTAATCACATTAATGAAGTCCCATCATTTAAGTACCTAATCATCACAGATAAATACGACGTACACTTATGCCATCCGCATTCGCCTCGATGTCCCCTCGTGCACCGTTAGGTTAGGTAACTAACGGCAGAGCAGGGCAGGGCTAGCACGGGTGTAAAACATAAGTAACGTCTATATAATATATCATATATACTATATGCTGTATCTATCACAGAACATCACATGATCACATCACAGATATCGCAGCAGAAGAAACATATGAAATATTGGATATACTAGGACGTCCGTGTTTTCAATACGAGCCAGTATAAAACACGGATTCCACGGTCGTGATGAATAGCCAAACCCACACCCCTAGACCCCTACGAGAGCGGCAAGCAACCCTACCAATTCTGGAGTTAGGAGACCCGGACTCGACTCCTCGAGTTGGTCTCCCACTGGACTCCAGAACCCGGTTACTTGTGCCCTCCTCCTTGGGTCTATCCTAGTGCGGAAAAGTAAATAATATACAAGAGGTGACAACTTCCGCAACCTGGAAGCACCCCAATAAAAGAATATTACGTACAAGTTTTTACATGAATGAAAATGAAAAACACTCATCTCACATAAAACCCCCCGGCTATTCAAACACGGCGATCCAATATAACATATCCAGCAACACATAACATCACATGTCATCAACGTAAGTAAATATGTCCATCCCAATTGTCGTTGACATATAGCAACGAAACCGCCGATATCACATATTACACTTACGGTCACAGAAAATAAAGTGTAAAACTACAACAGTTGGAATCCGCAACCACCTCAGACATCGCATGCCTGACCAAATGAATTACTTAGACATCGCATGCCTAACAATTATAAACCCCGCATTTTAGTCTCAAAATCGAAAACACTTTTCAATAACAAGTCGGGTAATTCAACAAGATTCCCGACATCCTGATCGAATGCTCGTCGCAAACTTTAGTAGGCGGCCGCACCCCCTATACCGTCGACGAAGTGCACCAAGGCGGAACACCGCTACCGCGAGTACCCGAACGGATGCTTTCGGCGACGGTGTTCTCCTACAGTCACTTGGTCGGGGCTATGGAGTGAGGCTGTCTATTAAGTTTACCCGGCGAGTATCCGCGTACGCTACGTGATTGCGACGGACTTTTGATCACATCAAAATTCCGTAGCAACCGATCAAGTGAGACTAAACTGCTATGTTTATAATATTCATTCCGTTATCTCATAACTATTTGTGAATTCCAATTATTGTATCCCATTCCAGATAAACAGAAAATGTTAAACTTTCCGATCGAACAATCGAACACCCAAGTTTTCCCGAAACATCAACACATGAAATAAGTCTAACAACATTCAGTTCGTGCCTCAGTACCAACGGTCCAGCCGTAGAAGGGTCAAGCCAACGCCTCACATGTGGCACGCCGTACTGCCCCAAACCCGAAGGTTCAAAGGGCAGTTCAAGACGGTCACATAATCGAGTTAAGGTTTGTTGTCTTCTAGAGGGACCATCGCGTTACTTGCACTACTTAGAACGTCGTTAAACTACGGAAAAATCCAACACTTGGAAATTTCCCGACAGGGGAAAAATTGGGTATTTATATCCGGTCGAACTTTTTAACATATTCTAAAATTTATCCGGAAAGCCACACAGACAAAATTTGATACTCCGATCGAAACACCGAATCCCCAAAACAACTCCAGAAAATTCAACTCTTGAAAAAATATTAAAAATACCCAGGAAAACCAGCACTGAAAATTAAGAATTACTGTGCAAATTTCGAAGCACAAAACGACAACAGGGCCGCGGATCTGCCGCATTAGCCTCCTGTAAGGCCGCGGATCCGCGCCCTTTTTAAGGAATCACTTGCTCGAATTTTACAGTAAACCTTATATCTTCCTGCTTATTTTTCTAAATATTTTTAATCTGGAAAAATCCACGTTTTTGAAAAAAGGACAGAGAGCATGGAAATTTTGCGGTTTCGGTTCGTTCGGACTTCAAATAGCGTCTAGACTTCGCCTAAGGCTCTAGCTAGGCTCTGATACCACTGTATGGTTCCTAGGCACCCTAATGAGGTCTCACAAGGCATCGAACATGCCATTTTCAAAAAATCTAGGTGCCGAGAGACCCGACTACGGATCGTTTGCTAGAAAACTAGGCGAAAAAGTGAACTAGTTAACAATTAACTAAGGGATATCGGAAATACAACCTTTGTAGATCCGGTGCTCCACCTCCATAGCTCCGCAACGAAGTCGTCTCCGCTGTCCAAAAGGAATCCGGGCTCTAGAGTCGGCTTCGTCGGAGAAAAAGCGAGCTAGGTCGTCGATGTCCATGCCGAAGATGATCTACGTCGAGGCATCGCTAAATCAAGCTCCACCTTCAACAAGCCCTAAAAACTTATGAAGGAAACACACTCTACTACTTGGCAAGAGGTAGAGGATGAAGAAATAGGAAGTGGATTTAATTTAGAATTGGATTTCTTACTCTTTATCATCAATCACCATTGATGAAGAAAGCTTTTTCTTCATGAAAGAAGATGAAGAAAAAGAAGAATATTGTGATAAGATTATTCAAAAAAGAAAAGAATAACAATACTTATCATAATATTAACTCTAGTCAAGTGTAGAGAATGAATCATGGTTAGTGGGAATGGTTAAGGTTAAGGATGAGATAAGAATGGTTGACTTGATCAAAGTTTCATGAAGCTTCAACTAAACTCCAAATTAAGCCACCATTCTTTTCTCCTTTCCATTTATTTTCCAAAAGAAATGGATAAATAAATAAGTGAATAAAACAAAACCCTAACCATAATCATGTAACCATGGTTTGATCTTTACACAAAAACCCTAGCATAACATGTATCATCAAACATGATACAATGAAGTGCACAAAAGTATATCACATATACAATGTGTACAATCCGAGTGAGAAAATCCATTTAAAGTGAACCAATACTAGTTAACGAAAAGTAATATATCAAATATATAATTATGCATTAAATCATTAAGTCAACACTTGATTTAACGATCCGGTCATATCGCATATAACCGACTAGTATCATCAGTAACAACTTATCGAATCAACACTTGATCCGATAACCCGGCTATATCGCATATAACCGATCAATGTCACATCGCGAGAATGAAATACGGTATCACATACACGCATCATTCTCGGTCCCGCACATATCTCATACGCGCTCCTATTTCGTTTCGCTTGAGCCAGGAAACCTCTGTGTAGGACTCTAAAGACTCGTCAATACGCCGGCAGCAGATGATGATCATATCAAACACCCACAAGCCGCAAGCGGTCTGCTAAACGTAACGGCCACCCGGGTATTGAGCGATCTGAAGATCGACGAGCAAGCCCGCTCACACTCCAGTGAATCCGACCAGTAACACTACCGTACAGTCCGGTCTGATCGTCTGATATGTCGCATATCTCGCCTAGGGGTGGTGAATCAGACCCCAATAGCTCGATAAGTCGTGTCGATATGAGGTCTATAACAATTCGAGAAACTACTGGTAACACTTACCAGTAAATCTCAGAAACCCTGGCCAGGGATTTCCTGTTATAGCCAATCGAACACAGCGCAACATCAACTCCCTATACCGGGAGAGATGAATCCCTTCCTATCGCTCATTGCCTCCATGTGACTCGGGACTGTACCCAAAAACCACCGTTTTGCACGCCCTCTTGGACGTGGTAAGATGGAAATCAAAGCACAGTGGGAACCATACAAGACTCTATGACGATCTCGGGTCAACAGACTACTCTGTACCAGTGTCACCAGAGAACTGCCATCTGACGTGAGGTATAATACCAACTGGGAGTTCTCGGCGAGTCCGTCCAGTGTACCCAGTCTCTACTGAGCACCCGTATATCATCTCTGATGTCAAACACCAATGGATATGGGATCATCCATCGCCCATCTGTATGGGTCGAGAAGGTATACGCTAGTCTACTCTGGTATATCGATGCCCCGTCTCGATACACCCACGACTAGGGACTTTGAAGGATGTACTTATGGACTACCATGTCCCCACTAGTATGATCCGCATCATAGTCCAGGTAGTCAAGTACAGATCCTAAGGGCTTTACCAACATGTAACAGAGAGACAATCAATATACACGTTAAGGTAAAGATCAACCAGATAGCATACTATCATGTCGAGCAAGAAAGTCCTCCCTATATACGTCCCAGCATCCACTACAATATACATCCTATGTACAGTAATGGCCTCCAGGGCATACATATAACTAACAGAAACACCTCCTATCGCTCATTGCCTCCTTGTGATTCGGGACTGTACCCAAAAGCCACCGTTTTGCATGCCCTCTTAGACGTGGTAAGGTGGAAATCAAAGCATAGTGGGAATCACACAAGACTCTATGACGATCTCGGGTCTACAGACTAACCTGTATAAGTGTCACCGGAGAACTGCTATCTGACGATAGGTATAATACCATCCAGGAGTTCTCGGTGAGTCCGTTCAGTGTACCCAGTATCTACAGAGCACACGTACACCATCTTTGATGTCCAACACCAATGGATATGAGATCATCCATCGCCCATCATATGGGTCAAGATGCGTGTACGCTAGTCTACTCTGGAGTATCGTTGCCCTGTCTCGATACACCCTCGACTAGGAACAGTTATAGGATGTACTCATGGACTACCATGGCCCCACTCGTATGATCTCATCATAGTCCTAGTAGCCGAGTACATATCCCAGGGGCTTTATCAACATGTTAAAGAAAGACAGTAAACTAATAAAGGTTAACATGTTAAGACAAAGTGAAACCAGATAGCATACTATCATGTCGAGCAAGAAAGTCCTCTCTATATATATCCAAGCATCCATTATAATATATATCATATGTACAACAATGGCCTCTAGGGCATATATATAACTAACAATCTCCCACTTGCACTGAGGCAGATGTTGTAGTATCTCATACCCAACAACCCGAAGAGTCTCTCAAAATGTATCTGGGGTATGACCTTCGTGAGTGGATCCACAGTGTTGTCCTTCGTATCAACTCTCCTGACCTCGATCTCCCGGCGATCAACTATCTCCTGGATCAGGTGATACCGCCTCAGAATATGTCTGGACTTCTGATGGGACCTGGGTTCCTCGGCTAAATCCACAGCTCCATTGTTATCACAATACAGAGGTATTGGATGCTCAATGGATGAAACCACACCAAGTTCAGTGATGAACTTCTTTATCCAGACAGCCTCTTTGGCAACATCGTTGGCAGTGATGTATTCAGTCTCCATCGTCAAGTCTGCCATGGTTTCCTGTTTGGAACTCTTCCAACACACCGCCCCTCCATTGAGGGTAAAGACAAAACCCGAGTGCGACTTTGAGTCGTCCTTATCACTTTGTACGCTCGAATAGGTAAAGGACTCCACTTAGAGTTCTCCATTACCATACACCAAGAACATCTCCTTAGTCTTACTCAAGTACTTGAGAATGTTCTTCACAGCTGTCCAGTGATCCTCTCGTGGATCTGCTTGATACCTACTCAATACACTTAGTGAGTATGCTACATCGGGTCTGGTACATAGCATCGCGTACATGATAGAGCCTACTGCCGAAGCATATGGTATCCCTTGCATGCGAGCTCTCTCAAAATCAGTCTTGGGAGACATCTCTTTGGAGAGAGTGAGTCAAGTGATCGTGGGTAAGTCCCCACGCTTGGATTCTTCCATACTAAACTTCTTTACTATGGTGTCAATGTACCTTGATTGGGACAATCCCAGTATCCGTCTAGATCTATCTCTATAGATCTTAATTCCCAAAATGCAGGAGGCATCACCTTGATCTTTCATTGAGAATCTATGTGATAAGAAGAGCTTGACCGAGTGCAGCTTAGGAACATCATTTCCTATCAAGAGTATGTCATCCACGTATAATATGAGGAAGACTACCTTACTCTCTTCCACCCTTTTGTATATACAAGGTTCATCTATGTTTTTGATGAAGTCATACTCTTTGACTACAACATAAAAATAGATGTTCCAACTCCGCGATGCCTGCTTCAACCCACAGATGGATTTAAGAAGCTTGCACACCTTTCCGCTGCTCTCACTCTCTATGAAGCCCTCTGGCTGAGTCATGTACACGCACTCTTCAAAATCACCATTCAGAAAGGTGGTCTTAATATCCATTTGCCAGACTTCATAGTCATGGTATGCAGCAATGGCAAGTAAGATCCGGATGGACTTAAGCATAGCTACTGGAGAAAAAGTTTCGTCATAATCCACACCTGGTCGTTGACGAAATCCCTTTGCAACAAGTCTACCTTTGAAAGTCTCTACTTTTCCATCTACACCAAGTTTCTTCTTAAAGATCCATTTCCTCCAAATGGGTTTTACCCCTTCAGGAGCAATTTCCAAAGTCCATACTTTGTTGGTGTACATGGATTCCATCTCAGATCGCATTGCATCCAGCCATTTCACAGAGTTACCACTCGTGATGTCCTGCTCGAAACAAGTCGGGTCATCATCTTCCATTATGCAATCCTCGCTCCCACCATCAATGAGAAAACCATAGTATCTCTCAGGTTGATGAGGAACCCAACTAGATCGGCAGAGCGGCTGGGGTTCGTCGGGAACTACTGGATCTTCTGGTTCCACTAAATCTTCAGTTGCAGTTTGTGTTATTAGAACTTCTTCCAGCTATACCTCTTTGCCACTAATTTCTTTAACAATAAATTCCTTTTCTAAAAAGGTGGCATGCTGAGAAACAAACACTTTTTGCTCCTCACTGTGGTAGAAAAAATATCCATATGAATTTTTTGGATATCCCACAAACTTGCAGAGAACTGAACGTTCCTCGAGTTGGTCCGGATTTTGTCTTTTAACATAGGCCGGACAACCCCATATCTTAACTCGTTTAAGATATGATCTCTTCCCACTCCATATCTCATTTGGTGTGGTAGGTACAGATTTAGATGGAACTTGATTCAATAGGTATGTTGTTGTCTCATGAGCCCAAAAGGAAATAGGCAATTCAGCGAAGCTCATCATAGAGCGTACCATATCTAATAGGGTGTGATTCTTCCGCTCTGATACGCCGTTGTGCTGTGGTGTATAGGGAGGAGTAAGCTGAGAGAGAATCCGATTCTCTTTTAGATAATCCCGGAACTCATTGCTCAAGTATTCTCCTCCTCGATCAGATCGAAGGATTTTAATACTTTTACCCGTTTAGTTCTCTACTTCGTGTTTATTTTCTTTGAATTTCTCAAAAGCTTCAGACTTGTGTTTCAGCAGGAACACGTGTTCGTATCTTGAGAGATCGTCAGTGAATGTAATGAAGTACGAGGAACCATTCCTGGCATGTATAGATATGGGACCACATACATCACTATGTATCAGTCCTGAGAGTTCCGTAACTCTTTCTTCGTGTCCACTAAATGGAGTTTTGGTCATTTTTCCTTTGAGACATGAATGGCAAGTTTCATAAGATGAAAATTCGAACGGATTCAAATATCCATCCTTATGCAACTTAGCTAGTCGTCTCGCATTGATATGACCTAGTCTACATTGCCACAAGAAGGATTCATTCATTTCTGAACTCTTCCTCTTGTGACTGTTTTGTATATTAAGAACAGTGTTTTGATTTAGAACGTATATGCCATTATGTAACGAGCCTGATCCAATCAACTTTTGATTTAGGAAGATGTTCATAACATTTTCCTGTACTACAAAATTATATCCTTCTTTGCTTAAGAAAGTAACTGATATAACATTGCATGTCAGGGTCGGTATGTAATAGCATTCGTTCAGAATCAATATATTGCCATTTGGTAATACAAGGTGATATTCGCCAACTGCTTTGGCTGCAACATCTACACGATTCCCTGCTCTTACGGAATGATCACCCATTCCCAGTTCCCTACCTTTCCGTATCCCATGTAACATATTACATATGTGGGATCCTGATCCTGTATCTAATACCCAAGACGTAGAGTGAACTGAGAAACAGTTCTCGATAACTAACACACCCGAAGAAGATGCATCAGAATGCTTATTCTTCGTTTGGGATGTGTGAGTATCCGGATATGTCTTTATTCCCTGCTCAGTCTTATAACATTTATAAGAAAAAATGGTACCAACGTTCCCCTGCTCAGTATAATAAGCGGGTTCGGTCAATACATCCATATTATTATCTTGATTTAGGCCTGATATGGTCGCTACCTGGAGAGAGAGAGAAGAAAACACTTTAGCGTGGGCTCTTGCAAGATTAGATTGGTTATTATCTTATCTAATCAGGATGGCTCCCACTGTTTTAATCAAATCTTCCTTCAAACCCTAAAAGGTAAGATTAGCCGAGATTAATTACACCTTACAAGTTCGCTAATTTTTCAGCCAGATTAGTGTTGGTACTTTAAGGGAGGATCACCGTGCTTTCGCACGGACCTAATTAAAATAAACCTCGTTTTCCCACAGGCATAACCCCGTTAACACCTTTCTAGACACCTACTTGATCGGCTAATTTGTCATGTGTAAAACTCTCCTAAGAGTAACTCTTACTCGCAGTGGGTATCAGGATCCAACTATCTCATAGGAGGTATGCAATATTATTTCAAATTTCAACACTTGAAATTCCCAATAATGTTTTTGCCCATAGCGTGCTATGAGACCATGACGCAGGCCAATAAAATATAGTCCGCTAGTCAAGTTCAACCTGTCATTTCCAGATTGAATTAAACCCACCCGTACGACCCCTGACGCAGGCTAACAAAGTCGCACGCCTACCCTAATCCAACCACATCTTATGTTGCAGATAAGCACTAGTTAGCTACCGCACACTACGCCTTGAAGTAGGCCAACAAACGCAGCACGAATACTATGTAGGACTCATCTAAAATGACGGAGGGCTACGACGGGTTTCCAGAAAACCTTTTGCGTAATGAACTTGATATCGTTCTAGAAACAAGTGTTTTTGAGGATTTTCTAGTTTCGCAAAAGAGGTCACTCTCGGTGAAGGGATCTTGGCTCTTTCCTCATCGAATAAGTGCAGGATATTTCATAAATACCTCTGTGCATAGCAAGAACTGTAGAAGCAATCAATAACTAAACCTTGAGTTTGTAGCATCTGCCAGTTTTGTTAAAGAGGTCACTCCCGGTGAAGGGATCTCTGCTCTTTCCTTATCCAATAAGGTGCTGGATATTCTACAAGGAATACCTCTATGCAAAGCAAAAACTTTAGCTACCCTTTTTGAAAATTTGATTCTACAACATCTTTTAAGTTTCTTTTCTTTTATTGATCTCATTAATAAATCCCATCATTTAAGCTTCCTAAGCATCACAGAAGAAACGAAAGCAGTAATATTTATATATCAACATATACATATAGTATAAGCAATCGTCTCAGGCAGTAATAAGATCACATCACAGAACATTGCAGCAGAAGTCAACATATGAAATATTGGATATAATAGAACGTCCATGATTTATTTTGAGCCTGTATAAAACACGAATTCCACAGTCGTGATGAAAAGAGAAACCCACATCCCTAGACCCCTACGAGAGCGACAAGTAACCTGCCAATTCTAGGATTAGGAGACCCGGTCTCGACTCCTCGAGATGGCCTCCCACTGGACCCTAGAACCCGGTTACTTGTGCTCTCCATCTTGGGTCTATCCTAATGCAGAAAAGTAAATAATATACTATGGTCACATCAACCTCAACCCGGAAGTGACCCAATAAAAGAATATTACAGACAAATGAATTTTACATGAATGAAAAAGAAAATTCTCATCTCACATAAAACCCCCGGCTATTCAAAACACGACGATCCAATATAACATATCACAGCAACACATAACAACACATGTCATCAATGTAAGTAAATATGCCTATTACAATTGTCGTCGATCTAAAGAGACGAAAACGGCGATATACCACATATTACAC
The DNA here is from genome assembly GCA_030015575.1 of Agapanthus africanus. Taxonomy (NCBI): domain Eukaryota; kingdom Viridiplantae; phylum Streptophyta; class Magnoliopsida; order Asparagales; family Amaryllidaceae; genus Agapanthus; species Agapanthus africanus. The sequence continues at coordinate 440,825,526 of CM057340.1, read as the reverse complement.
TTACGGTCAAAGAAAAGAAAATGTAAAAGTACAATATTTGGAATCCATAATCACTTTAGACATCTGAAACCCGAAATATCACATATTACGGATTTCATGCCTAACTAAATGAATTCCATATATTGTACCACAACACAGATATCTAGGCGTAGTTACACAATTCGATCGATTCAACGAATTCCTAAAATACCCCAGTTAGCTCAACACTTAAACAGAAAATAAAAATTCCCAGTAGCATGCCCTATCACCTACGGACCATCGCTGAAGGGCCCGTCCCAAGCCTCCACAGTGGCGCCAAGGAACCGCCGCCAAAACCAGGTTTTGGCCGTGGTTGCGTGGTCACTGTAGCGAGTTAGGGACATGTTCTTCAGATGGGGCCATAAAATTCCCTGCATGATTTTCTGAGGATTTTTAATATGAAAAATTTCAACTTTTGAAAAAATTTCCAGAAAAGGGGTCGTTTCAGGGTTTCGGGGTTCGATCGGACTTCTAACTTTGTCTAGACGGCCCCTAATGCTCTAGCTTGGCTCTGATACCACTGTAGGGTTAGCATATCACCTTGTGAAGGTTTTAGCAAGTATCAATCATGATACTTTAAAATTTTTGGGGTGCTAAACAAACCCTAACCAAGATCTTAACTAGAGAATTAGGGTTAACTTGTATGTAAACAATTTTACATCTAAGAGAGAGGGATTACGACCTTTTATAAGTCTACGGTAGCGCCCTGGCCAATAATCTGAGGCCAAACTTGGAACAAAAACTTTTACAACTGGCGTTATCGCATAATATAACCCGGATCTTGCCATTAACGCTAAACTAACAAACTGTAAAGAGATAGAAAGGCTATACCGATCGATCCATGTCCTTTGGTCTTTAGCCATCATCCAACGCTCCTCGCGGCATCTCCGATCTCCTGTCTCCTCGTCGAGGTGGCACCACGTCAACAAATCTTTGTACGGGCTCCCGCCTGTATACCGAGGCAACTCGGACATGAAGTATGCTAATCGACATGTCCAAGTTGATGTAGGGTTCCTAGGCACACTATAGAGGTCACACAAGGCATCAACCATGCCAATTTAAAATTTTATGGGTGCCGAGAAACCCTAATACGGATCGTCGGCTAGAATTCTAGGCGATATATGAATCTAGTTAACATCTTAACTAAAGGAGAGAGGCTACAACCTTTGTAGATCCGGTTCTCCACTTCCTTAGCTCCACGTAGGCGTCCTCTCACTGTCCATCTCGAATCCCGAACTCAAACGTCGGCTTCATCGGAGAATTGGGCGGACTAGGTCGTCGGCTTCGTGCCAAAGATGATCTACGTCGAGGCATCACAAGTTCAAGCTCCGACTTCACAAAGTTGTGAAACTTGTGAAGAAAACACCCAAAACAACTTGGCAAGAGGTAGAGGGTGAAGAAATAGGAGGTGGGTTCACTTTAGTATTGGATTTCTCTCACTTTAGCTCAAGTTTCCATTGATGGACCTTAAGCTTTTCTTGAAAAAGAAGATGATCAAGAAGAAAGAATATGATAAGTTTCTTATTTGAAAAAAGAAACTAATATGAATACTTATCATATCTTGACCATGGTCAAGTGTAGAGATTAAACTAAGGTTAGTAGGAATGGTTAGGGTTAAGGATGAGATAAGAATGGTGGACTTTGTCAAAGCTTCAAGAAGCTTCAACATAGAAACAAAATAAGCCACCATTCTTAATAATATCCAAAATGAATAAATAAATAAATAACTAAGTAAATAATCAAAACCCTAACCATTATACATGTAACCATGGTTTAATCTTTATACAAACCCAAGTGAGGAAGTATCATCAAACATGATACAAACAAGTGCACAAAAAAATATATCACATATACAATGTGCATCAAGTGAGAAAATCCTTTTAAAATGAACCAATACTAGTTAATGCAAAGTAATATATCAAATATATAATTATACATAAAATCATTAAATCAACACTTGATTTAACGATCCGGTCATATCGCATATAACCGACTAGTATACAATGTATCGATTTATCGAATCAATGATTCGATAACTAGGTCATATCGAATATAACCAATCGAAACATTTATCGCGAGAATGAAATGCGGTATCACATACACGTATTATTCTCGGTCCCGCACATATATCATTTGCGCTCCTATTTCGTTTCGCTTGAGCCAGGAAACCTCTATGTAGGACTCTAAAGACTCGTCAATACGCCGGTAGCAGATGATGATCATATCAAGCACCCACAAGCCGCAAGCGGTCTGCTAAACGTAACGGCCATCCGGGTATTGAGCAATCAGAAGATCGACGAGCTAGCCTGCTCACACTCCTGTGAATCCAACCAGAAACACTTACCGTACAGTCCGGTCTGTTCGTCTGATATGTCGCATATCATGTCTAGGGGTGGTAAACATCAGACCCCAATAACCGATAAGTCGTGCCGATGTGAGGCTCATAACGGGTCGAGAAACTACTGGTAACACTTACCAGCAAATCTCTGATCAGCCCTGGCCAGGGACTTCCCTGTTACGGCCAATCGAGCACAGCGCAACATCAACCCCCAATACCGGGAGAGACGAAACCCCTCCTATCGCTCATTGCCTCCATGTGACTCGGGACTGTGCCTAAAGACCGCCGTTTTGCACGCCCTCATGGACGTGGTAAGGTGGAGATCAAAGCACAGTGGGAATCACACAAGACTCTATGACGATCTCGGGTCTACAGACTAACCTGTACAAGTGTCACCTGAGAACTGCCATCTGACGTGAGGTATAATACCATCTGGGAGTTCTCGGTGAGTCCGTCAAGTGTACCCAGTCTCCACTGAGCACCCGTATACCATCTCTGATGTCAAACATCAATGGATATGGGATCATCCATCGCCCATCTCATGGGTCGAGAAGCGTATACGCTAGTCTACACTGGTATATCGATGCCATGTCTCGATACACCCACGACTAGGGACCTTGAAGGATGTACTTATAGACTACCATGTCCCCACTAGTATGATCTGCATCATAGTCCATGTAGTCAAGTACACATCCTAAGGGCTTTACCAACATGTAACTATAAGACAGTTTAAAGAGACAAGTGTACATGTTAAGATAAAGAGTAACCAGATAGCATACTATCATATCGAGAAAGAAATTCATCTCTATATATGTCCAAGCATCCAATATAATATACATCATCTGTACAATACTGGCCTCTAGGGCATACATACAACTAACAATCTCCCACTTGCACTAGGGCCAGCTGCTGTAGTATCGCATACCGAGCATCCCGAAGAGTCTCTCAAACTGTATCTGGGGAATGGCCTTCGTGAGTGGATCCGCCGTGTTGTTCTTCGTGTCAACCCTCCTGACCTCGATCTCCCGGCGATCAACTATCTCCCGGATCAGGTGATACCGCCTCAAAATATGCCTGGATCGCTGATGGGACCTGGGTTCCTTGGCCAAAGCCACCGCTCCATTATTATCGCAATACAAAGGTATTGGATGCTCAATGGATGGAACCACTCCAAGTTCAGTAATGAACTTCTTGATCCAGACAGCCTCTTTGGCAGCATCGTTGGCAGCGATGTATTCATCCTCCATCGTCGAGTCTGCCACGGTGTCCTGCTTGGAACTCTTCCAGCTAACCGCCCCACCGTAAAGGGTAAAGACAAATCCCGACTGCGACTTAGAGTCGTCCTTATCACTCTCGAAGCTCGAATCGGTAAAGGACTCCACTTGGAGTTCTCCGTTACCATACACCAAGAGCATCTCTTTAGTCCTTCGCAAGTACTTGAGAATGCTCTTCACAGCTGTCCAGTGACTCTCTCCAGGATCAGCTTGATACCTGCTCACTACACTTAGTGAGTATGCTACATCGGGTCTGGTACATAGCATCGCATACATGATAGAGCCTACAGCCGAAGCATAGGGTATCCCTTGCATGCGAGCTCTCTCTAAATCAGTCTTGGGAGACATCTCTTTGGAGAGAGTGACTCCAGAGATCGTGGGCAAGTTCCCACGCTTGGATTCTTCCATACTAAACCTCTTTAGTATGGTGTCAATGTACCTGGATTGGGACAATCCCAAAATCCGTTTGGATCCATCTCTATAGATCCTAATTCCCAATATGCAGGAGGCATCACCAAGATCTTTCATTGAGAATCTTTGTGATAAGAAGAGCTTGACCGATTGCAGCATAGGAATATCATTTCCTATCAAGAGTATGTCGTCCACGTACAATACGAGGAAGACAGTCTTACTCTCTGCCACCTTCTTGTAGATACAAGGTTCATCTGGATTTTTGAAGAAATCAAACTCTTTGATAACGACGTCAAAGTAGATGTTCCAACTCCGCGATGCTTGCTTTAATCCATAAATGGATTTAAGCAGCTTGCACACCTTCCCGCTGCTCCCACTGTCTACGAAGCCCTCTGGCTGAGTCATGTACACGCACTCTTCTAAATCACCATTTAGAAAGGCGGTCTTAACATCCATTTGCCAGATTTCGTAATCATGATATGCAGCGATGGCAAGCATGATCCGGATGGATTTAAGCATAGCCACTGGAGAAAAGGTTTCGTCGTAGTCCACACCTGGTCTTTGACGAAAACCCTTTGCAACAAGTCTAGGTTTGAAAGTCTCCACTTTCCCATCTACACCAAGTTTCTTCTTAAAGATCCACTTGCTCCCAATGGGTTTTACCCCTTCAGGAGCAATTTCCAAAGTCCATACTTTGTTGGTGTACATGGATTCCATCTCGGACCGCATAGCATCCAGCCATTTCACTGAGTCCCTACTCGTGATGGCCTGCTCGAAGCTAGTTGGGTCATCATCCTCCATGATGCAATCTTCGCTTCCACCGTTAATGAGAAAACCGTAGTATCTCTCAGGTGGACGAGAAGCCCTGCTAGATCGGCGGAGAGGCTGGGGTTCGTTGGGTACTACTGAATCCTCTGGTTCTACTAAATCTTCAGTTATTGTTTGTGTTGCTGGAACCTCTTCCAGTTCTACCTCAATGCCACTAATCTGTTTCATAAGAAAACCTTTTTCTAAGAAAGTGGCATGTCGAGAAACAAACACCTTTTGTTCCTCGGGATGGTAGAAGATATACCCTTGTGAATTTTTGGGATATCCTACAAACTTACATAAGACTGATCTCGCCTCGAGTTTGTCCGGATTTTGTCTTTTGACATAGGCTGGACAACCCCATATCTTAACATACTTAAGAGATGGTCTCTTCCCTTTCCATATTTCATATGGAGTGGTAGGCACTGATTTGGTAGGAACCATATTCAATAGGTGTATGGCTGTCTCAAGCGCATACCCCCAGAAGGAAATAGGTAACTCAGCTGTACTCATCATTGAACGCACCATATCTAATAGGGTGCGATTCCTTCGTTCCGATACACCGTTGTGCTGTGGTGTATAAGGTGGAGTAAGCTGAGAGAGAATCCCATTCTCTTTTAGATAATCTTGGAACTCATTGCTCAAGTATTCTCCTCCTCGATCAGATCGAAGGATCTTAATACTTTTGCCCGTTTGGTTCTCTACTTCTTGCTTATATTCTCTGAATTTCTCAAAAGCTTCAGACTTGTGTTTCAAAAGGAACACATGCCCGTATCTAGAGAGATCGTCAGTGAATGTAATGAAGTAGGAAGAACCGTTCCTGGCATGGGTAGACATGGGACCGCATACATCACTATGTACTAGTCCTAAGAGTTCAGTAACTCTTTCTCCGTGTCCACTAAACGGAGCTTTGGTCATTTTTCCTTTGAGACATGAATGGCAAGTATCATAAGATGATAATTCGAACGGATTCAAATAACCATCCTTATGTAACTTAGCCAGTCGTGTCGCATTTATATGACCAAGTCTACAATGCCACAAGAAGGATTCGTTCATTTCTGAACTTTTCCTCTTGTGTGTGTTTTGTATATTGAGGACTGTATTTTGATTTAGAATGAATATGCCATTATGTAGCGAGCCTGATGCAATCAACTTTTGATCCAGGAATATGTTCATAACATTATCCTTTACTACAAAATTATATCCTTCTTTACTCAATAAAGAAACTGATATAATGTTGCACATCATGTTTGGTATATAATAGCACTCATTCAGAATTATTGTATCACCACTTGGTAATACTAGGTGATATTCGCCAACTGCTTTGGCTGCAACATTTGCCCCATTCCCTACTTGAACGGAATGATCACCTTTTCCCAGTTCTCTACCTTTCCGTAGCCAATGTAACATCTTACATATGTGGTATCCTGATCCGGTATCCAATACCCAGGACGTAGGGTGAACTGAGAAACAGTTCTCAATGACAAACACACCCGAAGATGATGCATCAACATGCATGTTCTCCTTTTGGGCGGTGTGAGAATCCAGATATTCTCCTGTTTCCTGTTCATTCTTATAACTCTTATAAGATAGAACGGGTTCAACGTTCCCCTGCACAGTATAACATGCGGGTTCGGTCAATACATCCATATTATTATCTTTATTAGGGCATGAAATGGTCGCTACCTGGAGAGAGAGAGAAGAAAACACTTTAGCGTATGCTCATGCAAGATCAGATTGGTTATTATCTTATCTAATCAGGATGGCTCCCACTGCTTTTTATCAAATCTTCCTTCAAACCCTAAAAGGAAAGACTAGCCGGGATTAATTACACACTACAAGTTCGCCAATCTTTCAGCCAGGCCAGTGTCGGTACTTTTAGGGAGGTCCCCCGTGCTTTCGCACGAACCTAATTAATGTAAACCTCGTTTTCCCAGAGGCGTAACCTCGTTGACACCTTTCTAGACACCTACTTGATCAGCTAATTGCAATGTGTAAAACTCTCCCAGGAGTAACTCTTACTCGCAGTGGGTATCGGGATCCAAGATGGTATGCAATCTCATTGCAAATTTCAACACTTGAAATTCCCGATAATATTTTACCCCTAGTGTTCTATGACCTTGACGAATGCCAAACAACCCATAGTCCACTAGTCATGTTCAACCCGTACATTTCTTGATTGAATTAAACCCACCCGCACGACCCTTGACGAATGCCAAACAACGCCGTACGAATACCCTAATCCAATCTGCATCATATGCATAAGCAGATAAATACTAGTTAGCTACCGTACACTACGCCTTGACGAATGCCAAACTACCGCAGCACGAATACTAATTAGTACTTATCTGAAATGATGGAGGCTACGCAGGTTTTCAGAAAACCTATTGCGTAATGAACTTGATATCGTTGTAGGATCAAATATAGTTTTGAAATGGAGTGATTTTGAGGCTTTTCTAGTTTTGCTAAAGGGGTCACTCCCGGTGAAGGGATCGTCGGCCCTTTCCTCGTCGAATGAGGTGCGGGATATATCATATATATCACTGTGCAAAGCAGAAACTATAGAAGCAATCAAAAGTCAAACCGAGTGTGTAGCATCTGCCAGTTATCGCTAAAGGAGTCACTCCCGGTGAAGGGATCTCGGTCCTTTCTTCATCGAATAAGGTGCAGGGTATATCATATATACCGCTATGCAAAGCAAGAACTGTAGCTACCTGTTTAATTTAAAATTTGATTCTACAACATCATTTGGTTTCTTTTCTTTCATTAATCACATTAATGAAGTCCCATCATTTAAATACCTAAACATCACAGATAAATACGACGTACACTTATGCCATCCGCATTCTCCTCGATGTCCCCTCGTGCACCGTTAGGTTAGGTAACTAACGACAGAGCAGGGCAGGGCTAGTATGGGTGCAAAACATAAGTAACATCTATATAATATATCATATATACTATATACTGTATCTATCACAGAACATCACATGATCACATCATAGATATCGCAGCAGAAGAAACATATGAAATATTGGATATACTAGGACGTCCGTATTTTCAATACGAGCCAGTATAGAACACGGATTCCACGGTCGTGATGAATAGCCAATCCCACACCCGTAGACCCCTACGAGAGCGGCAAGCAACCCTGCCAATTCTAGGGTTAGGAGACCCGGACTCGACTCCTCGAGATGGTCTCCCACTGGACCGTAGAACCCGGTTACTTGTGCTCCCCTCCTTGGGTCTATCCTAATGCGGAAAAGTAAATAATATACAAAAGGTGACGACTTCCGCTACCTGGAAGTGCCCCAAATAATAGAATATTACATACAAGTTTTTATATGAATGATAATGAAAAACACTCATCTCACATAAAAACCCCCGGCTATTCAAACACGACAATCCAATATAACATATCCAGCAACACATAACATCACATGTCATCAACGTAAGTAAGTATGCATACCCCAATTGTCGTTGACGTATAGCAACGAAACCGGCGATATGAACATACTATACTTACGGTCACAGAAAAGAAAGTGTAAAACTAGAACAGTTGGAATCCGCAACCTCTTTAGACATCACATGCCTAATGAAATGAAATTCTTAGACATCATATGCCTAACAGTTATAAACCCCGCATTTTAGTCTCATTATCGAAAACTCTTTTCAATATCAAGTGAAACTAAACCGCTAGATTTATAACATTCATTCAGTTATCTCATAACTGTTTGTGAATTCCAATTATTGTATCACATTCCAGATAAACAGAAAATGTTAAACTTTCCGATCGAACGGTCGAATACCCAAGTTTTCCCGATACAGCTCAACACATGAAATAAGTCTAACAACATTCAGTTCGTGCCTCAGTACCAACGGTCCAGCCGTAGAAGGGTCAAGCCAACGCCTCATATGTGGCACGCCGTACTGCCCCAAACCCGAAGGTTCAAAGGGCAGTTCAAGACGGTCACATAATCGAGTTAAGGTTTGTTGTCTTCTAGAGGGTCCATCGCGTTACTTGCACTACTTAGAACGTCATTAAAATACGGAAAAATCCAACACCTGGAAATTTCCCGACAGGGGAAAAATTGGGTATTTATATCCGGTCGAACTTTTTAACATATTCTAAAATTTATCCGGAAAGCCACACAGACAAAATTTGATAATCCGATTGAACATTCGAATCCCCAAAACAACCCAGAAAATTCAACTCTTGAAAAATTATTAAAAATTCCCAGGAAAACCAGAACTTGGGACTAAGAATTACTGTGCAAACGAAATTATATAATGAGGCCGTACGGCCGCGGAACCGCCGCATGAGCCATGCTCATGCCGCGGAACCGCGGCGAGTTAGTTGAATTGGGTTGTCGAATTTCACAGTAACTCTTAGATATTCCTGCTGGTTTTTCTGCATATTTTTAATCTGGAAAAATCCCAGTATTTAGAAAATGTCTAGAGAGCAAGTTTGTGTTAGGGTTTCGGGTTCGTTCGGATTTCAAACTCCGTCTAGACTTCGCCTAAGGCTCTAGCTTGGCACTGATACCACTGTAGGGTTCCTAGGCACACTATAGAGGTCACACAAGGCATCAACAATGCCAATTTAAAATTTTATGGGTGCCAAGAAACCCTAATACGGATCGTCGGCTAGAATTCTAGGCGATATATGAATCTAGTTAACATCTTAACTAAAGGAGAGAGGCTACAACCTTTGTAGATCCGGTTCTCCACTTCCTTAGCTCCACGTAGGCATCCTCTCGCTGTCCATCTCGAATCCCGAACTCAAACGTCGGCTTCATCGGAGAATTGGGCGGACTAGGTCGTCGGCTTCGTGCCAAAGATGTTCTACGTCGAGACATCACAAGTTCAAGCTCCGACTTCACAAAGTTGTGAAACTTGTGAAGAAAACACCCAAAACAACTTGGCAAGAGGTAGAGGGTGAAGAAATAGGAGGTGGGTTTACTTTAGAATTGGATTTCTCTCACTTTAGCTCAAGTTGCCATTGATGGACCTTAAGCTTTTCTTGAAAAAGAAGATGATCAAGAAGAAAGAATATGATAAGTTTCTTATTTGAAAAAAGAAACTAATATGAATACTTATCATATCTTGACCATGGTCAAGTGTAGAGATTAAACTAAGGTTAATAGGAATGGTTAGGGTTAAGGATGAGATAAGAATGGTGGACTTTGTCAAAGCTTCAAGAAGCTTCAACATAGAAACAAAATAAGCCACCATTCTTAATAATATCCAAAATGAATGAATAAATAAATAACTAAGTAAATAATCAAAACCCTAACCATTATACATGTAACCATGGTTTAATCTTTACACAAACCCAAGTGAGGAAGTATCATCAAACATGATACAAACAAGTGCACAAAAAAAAATATCACATATACAATGTGCATCAAGTGAGAAAATACTTTTAAAATGAACCAATACTAGTTAATGCAAAGTAATATATCAAATATATAATTATACATAAAATCATTAAATCAACACTTGATTTAACGATCCGGTCATATCGCATATAACCGACTAGTATCCAATGTATCGATTTATCGAATCAATGATTCGATAACTAGGTCATATCGAATATAACCAATCGAAACATTTATCGCGAGAATGAAATGCGGTATCACATACACGCATTATTCTCGGTCCCGCACATATCTCATATGCGCTCCTATTTCGTTTCGCTTGAGCCAGGAAACCTCTGTGTAGGACTCTAAAGACTCGTCAATACGCCGGTAGCAGATGATGATCATATCAAGCACCCACAAGCCGCAAGCGGTCTGCTAAACGTAACGGCCATCCGGGTATTGAGCGATCAGAAGATCGACGAGCTAGCCCGCTCACACTCCTGTGAATCCAACCAGTAACACATACCGTACAGTCCGGTCTGTTCGTCTAATATGTCGCATATCAAGTCTAGGGGTGGTAAACATCAGACCCCAATAACCGATAAGTCGTGCCGATGTGAGGCTCATAACGGGTCGAGAAACTACTGGTAACACTTACCAGCAAATCTCTGATCAGCCCTGGCCAGGGACTTCCCTGTTACGGCCAATCGAGCACAGCGCAACATCAACCTCCAATACCGGGAGAGACGAAACCCCTCCTATCGCTCATTGCCTCCATGTGACTCGGGTCTGTACCCAAAGACCACCGTTTTGCACGCCCTCACGGATGTGGTAAGGTGGAGATCAAAGCACAGTGGGAATCACACAAGACTCTATGATGATCTCTGGTCTACAGACTAACCTGTACAAGTGTCACCTGAGAACTGCCATCTGACGTGAGGTATAATACCATCTGGGAGTTCTCGGCGAGTCCGTCCAGTGTACCCAGTCTCCACTGAGCACCCGTATACCATCTCTGATGTCAAACATCAATGGATATGGGATCATCCATCGCCCATCTCATGGGTCGAGAAGCGTATACGCTAGTCTACACTGGTATATCGATGCCCTGTCTCGATACACCCACGACTAGGGACCTTGAAGGATGTACTTATAGACTACCATGTCCCCACTAGTATGATCTGCATCATAGTCTAGGTAGTCAAGTACACATCCTAAGGGCTTTACCAACATGTAACTATAAGACAGTTTAAACAGACAAGTGTACATGTTAAGATAAAGAGTAACCAGATAGCTTACTATCATATCGAGCAAGAAAGTCATCTCTATATATGTCCAAGCATCCAATATATTGTACATCATCTGTACAATACTGGCCTCTAGGGCATACATACAACTAACAGTTGAAATAGAGAATGAGTGGAACACTTTGTCTCAAACACCCTAGGGTTCTCATCACATGAGAGGGTTAGGGTGGAGGTTGAAGAAGATACAAAGAAATGAAGAGTGTGAGCTCAAGAAAATCAAGTGAGCAAAAGAAAACCAAGCACAAAACTTTTGTGATGGTTGTCCAAATAATGAGTGATGATTATATAAGGCCTTTGTGTTTTGAATACTAAGAAAAGATCTCCACAAAATATCTCCACAAAGCCTTCATAATATCCTACCCAAAACAAACATCATTAATTCTTTAATGGCTCACAAGATGACTCATTACATGATTCATTAGTGAACATTCTAGAATCAATGAGTCATTACAATGAGTCACACTTTCCAAATCCATTAATCATTTAAACCAAAATGATTTATCCAAAAAGAACGCATCTTCTAAAGTAATCTCGTAACGGATTACGAGAATACCCTTCACCTGTATATACATACCTGTATCCATATTCCGACCGAATACGAATACGATGAGACTAAAATATTCCGACTCAATATAATACTTGGATCCGGCTTAAACCAAAGCCCACCAGTATTATCTGTCCGAACAATGACACGTGCACAAGTGCACGTGCATGTTCGAACCCTGCCATAAAACCATACGGCCTCTACAACGTTTCGCCCGAACTTGGAAAACTATCTGTGGGGGACTCTAAAGACTCGTCAATACCCTGGCAGTGGGTTTAACCACAAGCACGTCAGCGGCACTAGCTGTGCATAACGGCTGCCCATGTTTTGACCGAAAGGGAAGCCGATGAGCGAACTCATCCTGAAACCCTACTGAGCTTATCAGTGACAATATCCGTACAGTCCGGTCCGTTCGTCTATGAGCATCGCATATTGGGCCTAGGGGGATGGTAACGTCAGACCCCCAAAAGCTGAATAAGTCGAGTCGGAGGGTAGCCCTGAACACCATGAGAAACTACTGGAATACCTACCAGTAATTCTCACCTGCCTTGGCTAAGGACTTGGTGTAATGGCTCTCCTAGACACAGCGCAATCTCACCCCCAATACCGAGAGAGACGAATCCCCTGCCGATCCGCTCACTGCCTCTATGTGGCTCGGGACTGTACCCAACTAAAACCTGTTTGCACGACTCTTTTGTGCAGTGGTAGAGCAGTAATCTAACAACAGTAGGAACTCACACGAGAAAAATTACGACCTCAGTTCGATGAAATAACCTGTACACATGTCACAAGGGAACTACGATCTCACGCTAGGTATAAATACCAATTAGCAGGTTCCCGGTGAGTCCTGTCCGGTGCACTCATAACCCAATGAGCACCTGTATATATCTTAGGTGATCCAACTGACACCAATGGCTTGTGAGACTAGCCACCGCCCCTTATCGGGATCTCGGCTGTATACACTAGTCTAATCCGGAGTATCGATGCCCTGTCTCGAAACTCCCACGACTAGGGACCACTTTTAAGGATGTGCTTATGGACTACCCAACTCTCACGTATATGATCGCCATCATAATGTTGGTAGTCAAGCAAGAATCCTAAGGGCTCTATCAACGTGTAATAGTGATCATGTCACCTAAAGCTGTACACGATGATAAAGTTAGACCAGATAGCATACTATCATCTCGAGTAAGATTGTCCTACCGGTATAGGTCCTCCTCATTCATTGCAATCACGTGCCTGTGATCCAATAATTGACTTTGAGGGCACTACATCCAACAATCTCCCACTTGCACTTAAGGCTAATTATTGCGAAGTCGCATACTCACATCGCATGTGATACCGAACACCCAATTTCTCTACTAATCAGTTTCACAAAGCTCGTTTGTAAAACCCTTATGTTCGAGAGATAGCCTCAGTGAGTGGATCCGCTCTGATGTTTCTTTCTATGTCTCTCTTAATCTCAAGTCCGCGGATAAAGCCATATCCCGAATTGAGTAATACCTGTCTTAGAATATGTCTGGATATCTGATGGGACCTAGTTCATAAATGAACTCCAAATCCAAACTTCTTAGAGTGTATCGTCAACTGAACCTAATCAGTATCCTGCACCATGCCTCCCACAGTATCCTCTTGGACCACCTATCCAAATACTGCCCCATTCGTCAGAGGGAAAACTATAACTCTGATAATCACTCTGTCATCCATTTCACCTTAGAAGCCTGGAATGATAACCGTCTCCGAAGGAGGCTGCCGTTTATCAAATACCTAGAACATCCACTTATATTCTAAAACTGCTTCCGTATGTTTCTCCAGCATTGGATTAATATAAACTTATTACATTTAGTGCAAAAACAATATCTGGTGTGGTACTTGACATCTCACAATTGACTTGATTGCCTAAGCAAGTGATATGCCAATCATGCACATCCTATCCCCTTTAGTCTGTAAGACACCTTTAGAGAAGGAGACTCCATCACCTGCAGGTACACCACCATGCAAGGAGTCGTCTATTCTAAATACCTTTAGAATACTGTCTAAGTACCCAAATTGTGAAACTTCCCAAATCTAGATCTAAAACCAAAGATCTAGTAAACAGAATGTCACATATTATATCCATATCCTTTGTGGAGAAACAGCTGTGTGACGACCACAGTATAACCGTTCGTAGTATAGGAATTTCACTTCCTACTCTGTGTGTGTCATCAAAATACCATGACATCACACCCTACTACCTTCTTAACAGATCCATCCCCTATTCTAATGAAGTCAAAGCCATGACTGTCATATCAAAAATAGATGATCTTTCTCCACTATATCTGCTTTAGTCTACAAATAGACATAAGCTGCTTGTCCACTATGCTTCCGCTGCTCCCACTGACCATAACAACCCTCTGGCAGAATAATATATGCGTGCACTTCTAAAGCTAGTTTAGAACGTCGCTATACTCATCCTCCTGCCGGGTCTCATAGCCTGGAACAACAGTACTGTCAAGTCTTGGTAAACAAGAACCTCCATGTCACCATCCTTGAGGCTACCGGAGTACCTCTCGGGTGCCTGAGGTTAGCCACCATATCTGCGGAGTGGCTAATGGAATGTCAAACCTGATTGAATCTTTAGGTCCTATTAAATTTTCTGTAATCGTTTGCGGTTCTGGAATCTCATCCAGTTCTACCGTACTCCCACAACTGTTTTCTTGAAAAAAATCCATTTCACTAAAACTGCGGCGAGTCAAGAACAATATCATTATTGATCTTCCAGATGGTAGAATATCAACCCTCGTCATTGCCCGGGTCAACCCATAAACTGCCATTACAGAAACGTGCCTTGAGTTATCCGGATTCTGGTTTTAAGCATAAGCCGGACAACTCCCCGTACCTTAACTTCGTTAAGATACGAACCATTCTATATCCAATATAGAAACATTGGCACTGATTTAATTGTAACCAGATTCAAATCATGCAGCTGTCTCCAGTGCATGTCAACTTAATGGAAAGAGGCTAATCAGCATTACACAACTTAGGAGTACATCCAATTATGAGTAACGCGAAAGAGAAACAAGTTTCTCAAAACCATTACTATCAACTGAGTACCAATCACAAGTATCTACATCTTCGATCTCCTTGAAGAATCCCGATACTTGCGACACCTGGTTCTCTACTTTATTCTTATACCCGCAACTTCTCAAAACTTAGACCTTGTATTTCTACGAAACACTTGTCTAAAAACTAAAGAAGTCAGAAGTAAACAGAACATAGTACAAGGACCAACCCCTTTGTCCTGATGGACACTGGACAACATACAATACTCTGTCTGAGTCCCCTGAGTTGAATAACTCAAAACCTATGCATCGTAGGCTGAAAATTGTACTTATGGTTAAGAACTACTCCGCTGTTCAATACACCTTACCCAATCGTCAACTGATATAGGTAAATGTCATAGACATAATTTCAAAAGATATATCTCACTTTATGAAAATAAACGTACAGATATATCAATTTGAAATTGGTGCATAACAACGGATATTCAAAACCAAATACTTGCCGTTAGGCAAAAACCAAGGCGATTTCCTCAAATATCACCAATTATAACGAATTCCGATATAATGAGGATAATCACCTAATTCCCAATAACTTACTCCCACTTATCATCTGTAAAACCATACAGATGTGAGAATCATACCTGGTAAATACATACCCTAGAGCAAGTGTCTAATCGGGAAATCAGTTTTCAATTAATAATGCACAGTGAAACTGAAACATGAAAATTCGAAGGGGTATCCAGGTATTTCTAGTAATGCCCCTTCCATTATCCAAATTCATGACTGTAACCGTATATTTTCTTGCCATCTCTCCAAATCCCTTTATTTGTCTTTAGTCGTTATCTTCTGTACACCATCGTTAGGCTGAATGGTTTTCTTCCTTCCCTACCATTCGGCACCAGCCTATGGTTTGGAAGAAGGCTATCCAATAAGCGTAATAGGTGTATACTCTTAAACCAATGAGTACTCGCAACCTAAGAGAAGGTGATGATAAAAGACAACTGAGTAAAACCTTATTCTATTTCTCCTGAACCTGCATCCATCCTCGAATCTGGAACAAGTTTCTTCGAGCTCGTATATAACCATACGACGGATTTATCCAATGGAAGTGGATGTCCGTAATAATAGGGGGTGTTATAGCCAAATGCAAAGGTGAAGTAGGAGTGGCGATGAACTACACGGTTTGGTCGTGAATGATAGCAGTCGCAATTTACTTTGCACTCTTTCTAATCCCTTTATTTTGTCTTTACTTATTACCTTCTGTACACCCTACTTAGG
Organism: Agapanthus africanus; assembly: GCA_030015575.1. Classification (NCBI taxonomy): domain Eukaryota; kingdom Viridiplantae; phylum Streptophyta; class Magnoliopsida; order Asparagales; family Amaryllidaceae; genus Agapanthus; species Agapanthus africanus. The sequence goes on along the minus strand of CM057340.1, from coordinate 440,809,148 downwards.
CTAATTAGTTATCTTCATTCCCTACCTTTCGGCACCTGCCTATGGTTTGGAAGAAGACTATCCAATAAGCGTAATAGGTGTACTCTCCTAAACCAAGGAGCCCTCGCAACCTGAGAGAAGGTGATGATAAAGGACAACTGAATAAACTAATTCAATTTCTGCTGATCCTGGACCCATCCTCGAAGAAGTCCCTTCGAGTTCATATATAACCATACGATGGGTTTATCCAATGGAAGTGGATGTTCGTAGTAATACGAGGTGTTCTGGAGAAATGCAAAGGGTAAAAGAAAGAGCGGCAATGACTTATGCAACTCAGACAATCCAAAAGCCTGTATTTTAAGAAAGTTCGGTCAATTTGTTCCCTGAGTCATAGTCTAGGGTCAGTCAATGGTCGCTTCCAGAGAGAGAGAGAAAAGAAACACTCTACGTGCACTCTAACCTAGATCAGAATGGTTATCACTTTATCTAATCCGGAAACCTCCTACTGTACCGTTAAATTCTCCTCCAAACCTGAAAGAAGAATTAGTCGGGATCACCCGAAGAGTAAACCAACTCATCAGTGGGAATCGGGATCCAAATCTCATCGCATGATAACGTGAAGGAATCCACTCACGTTATCACACTCCAGAAGGTATGCGCATGCCTGGTAAGTTTCAGTTCCTTTAGAAACTCCAGATATGGATTTTTGCACCATTCTCTTATGACCATGACGTTGGCCAAAATGCCATGAGTCACAAGTAAAGTTCTACCCATCATTATCTTGTTAATTTGAACCCACCCATACATACCCCTGACGTTGGCCAAATGGAAGAACGACTGTCCCAAACCAACTCATCTATCTATGCAACAGATGAATACCCAGCAGCTACCAAACACTATGCCTTGGCGTTGGTCAAAATACATAGCTTGAATACTACTCAATACCCAACTGAAATGACGGAGGGCTACGGTTGGTTTTTGGCAAAAAACCTTTAACGTAACAAACTTGATATCGCTGAAGGAACCTAATAGCTTTTTACAAAAATATAGCGACGAAAACCTTTGCGAAAGAGGTCATTCCCGGTGATGGGATCACGGCTCTTTCCTCGTGGAATGAGGTGCAGGATATCCAACTGAATACCGCGATGCAAAGCAACAACTAATCGACTATAGTGAAGTTATTACCCTGACATAAATTTCTGCCCAAGGGGTCACTCCCGGTGAAGGGATCTCGGCCCTTGCCTCGTCGAATGAGGTGCAGGATATTCCAACTGAATACCACCGTGCAAAACAAAAGATAATGTCTTTGTAATAACACCATTTGAAAACTGTTCCAACAACGTCAAACAGGTTTGTTTTCCTTGCATTGATCAAAATCAACGCAGTCCCATCAATTAATCACACCAGAAAAGAACGAAATTAAAATGTACGTATATGCCATCAGCATTCGTCACTGGGTCCCGTCATCACCCGTTAGGTTACTTAACTAACGACAGAGCGAGGACTGGACTAGCGCGGGTGCAAAACATATAGAAAATCTACTAGTATATATACCAATATACAATAATCGCCCCAGGCATGATAAATACAACCTTACAGCAATGTAATAAGCATCACAGAATAATACAGATAATCTGGGAGCCCCGGGTTTCACAGAGCCGCAACTGAAACTCGACGTTCCCCTGGTCGTATGGATAGCCTGTGCAATGAAAACCTAGACCCCTACGAGAGCGGCATGTTACCCGCCAAAACCTGAATCGTGGCAGCTCCCTACAACAAAGTGAATGGACCACCCAGCACTTCACGGAATCCGGTAACTTGGGCACCCTAGCTTGGGTCAACCTGTACCCCCTACGAGTGCGGCGAATAGCCTGCAAATTCTAGAGTGAGGCCCCCTGCCTCTCAAAGCCATGAGATGCGGACCCGTTGCCCTCCAGAACCCGGCTATCTGTGCACTCCGTCGCTGGGTAAACCTAGTACAGAAATGAAAATATATACAACGGGTACATCGACCTCAACCCGGTCGTGCCCCAAAAGAATAATATACAAACAGGCAGCGACGGCAGTCCACATGTTGGACGCTCACCCCGCAATATCAAATTTATAAATAAATCTAAACTGTACTACCATTGCACACTGCTATCCACCAAGACAAATCCGCAACATCACAGCACAACACAGAACATCAACACCAATGTCACGTTCGCAAACCCGTCTAAAAGAGCTATAGCAATTAGACACGATTTACCGCTCTAATGACATTCACGGTCGGAGATATAATGTAAGTACCGCAAACTAACACATTTTAAAATTCTGATCGACAAAACTTCCAGAAGTGGGCCCCAAGTACAACTCCAGTACTCAAACAAAATCTGGGCCCAAACAAAATATTCCAGAAACCACAATTCCACATGTAAGACACCCAGAAGAAAAATGGTGCACTGAAGCCCAAAAACGGCGGCGGAACCGCGGCCAATACAAGGCTTGCGCGGTGGTTCCGCGGCGTTCTTGAAGGTTCAGTCGACCAAATTTCTACAGTAGTCTTAGAAAAGTCTGCACGATTTTCTGTCATACTAAAAATAATTTTTAGACGACAAAAAAAATTCGACAGAAACTTTAATTTTGGAATCGCGGTTTTGGAAATTTCGTTCGATCGATATTTTAAACATGTTAGAACAATCTAGTAAAGGTTAATGGCGTGGCTCTGATATCATGTAAGTCTACGGCAGCACCCCGGCCAATAATCTGAGGCCAAACGCGGAACAAAAACTTTTACAACTGGCGCTATCGCATACTATAACCTAGATCATGCCATTAACGCTAAACTAACAAACTGTAAAGAGGTAGAAAGGCTATACCGATCGATCCGTGTCCCTCGATCTTTAGCCATCATCCCACGCTCCTCGCGGCATCTCTGATCTCCTGTCTCCTCGTCGAGGTGGCACCACGTCAACGAATCTTTATACGGGCTCCCGCCTCTATACCGAGGCAACTCGGACATGAAGTATGCTAACCGACATGTCTAAGATGAAGTAGAGAATGAGGGGAATACTTTATCTCAAACACCCTAGGGTTCTCATCACATGAGAGGGTTAGGGTGGAGGTTGTAGAAGATGCAAACAGATGAAGAGTGTGAGCTCAAGAAAATCAAGTCAGCAAAAGAAAACCAAGCACAAAACTTTTGTGATGGCGGTCCAAAAAATGAGTGACGATTATATAAGGCTTTTGTGTTTTGAAAACTAAGAAAAGATCTCCACAAAATATCTCCACAAAGCCTTCATAATATCCTACCCAAAACAAACATCATTAATTCTTTAATGACTCACTAGATGACTCATTACATGAGTCATTAGTGAACATTCTAGAATCAATGAGTCATTACAATGAGTCACACTTTCCAAATCCATTAATCATTTAAACCAAAATGATTAATCGAAAAAGAAACACTTCTTCCAAAGTAATCTCGTAAAGGATTACAAGAATACCCCTCACTTGTATATACATATCTGTATCCGTATTCCGACCGATTAGGAATACGATGAGACTAAAATATCCCGACACAATATAATACTTGGATCCGGCTTAAACCAAAGCCCACCAGTATTATCTGTCCGAACCATGACACGTGCACAAGTGTACGTGCATGTTCGAACCCTGCCATAAAACCATACGACCTCTACAACATTTCTGTCACGACCCGAAATTAGCATGTGACGGCCCGAATACTACGCAACGTCTACATGCGTAACACAGTAAAAGAAATCCAAAACCTAGAATTCTAAACCATTAAAAAGACAAGGAATGATAATAGATGTTTTGAAACATTTGAAATTACAACCCAAATTCTTTAAAAGCCCAACTTATTTCCTTTAAAATTTTGGCAGCACCTCCTTTGTAAAAACTTGCCCCAAAATGGGTACAACATAAATAAAAGTAAAGCATCCCCAAACGGGAGCAAAACCATGCCCAAAGGAGGAAAACAACCACCACAACAAATATACGACGCCGAAGCGAAGAAATAAAAGACGATAGAAAGAAAACTATATAAAAGACCACAAGTCACAAATAATATACAATATCGTCTTCACACAAGTCTCTAAGTCAAACATGAAAGTAGTAGATGGAGAGTACAAGGATACAACGAATATACAATACAACACGAATAACCACAAAACCCACCTAAGCAAAACAGCACACTGTGAGCCGATACGGTATCCGTAGCAAAAGACGATAGATAGATGAATAGCCTGCCTCGACTTCTCTGGAAAACACCCTGCAAAACAACTGTGGCACAACGGGGGTTAGTTGCCAACTCGTAAATCTAACATATGTAGGTTAAAAGCAGTAACACGTCATATGTATGCAGTAATCATGAAAGGTACATTAGCAGGTACAACTAACACATGAGATAATGCATATAAATAAAGGTATGTAAATGCAACAGTCGTGAAAGGTACACTAACGGGTACTACTAATACATGAAACAGTGCATAAACGTTAAATATGGAGTATGGAATGAAATATGTCATTTCCACGGAATCCTGACATCGTGGTAGGATCACAATCCATCAAGACAATCCAAATCCCAATTCCTCAAATCATCCCTCAAATTGGATCTCATATCATATAAGTCTTACAAATCCTGAATGTACAATATCGAATAAATCTCATATATCCTAAATGTAAAAATCAACAATCTCATAAATATCCTGTATCCAATATCAAATGAATCACCTATATCCCAAATCCAATATCAAGTAAAATTCTAACATCCTAAATATGGTTGCATGAATAAATATGATGATGTATATAAATTAATGTCAATACACATATATTAGCGTCTCATTCCACTAATATTGGTGTAAGGGCATATATAACAGCGTCCTAACCCATTGTTATATATACAAAGAAGTAAAAATGTCAATACACATATATTAACGTCCTATTCCACTAATATTGGTGTAAGGGCATATATAACAGCGGCTTAATCCACTGTTATATATACAAAGGAGTGAAAGAAATATCATGAAAGCAATGTGTCAAGCATCGACACATAAATGCTGGTCTATCAGGTGCTGTCACCAAGACAGGCACCCTGATAGGTACGTACCATACGCTATCCCGAAAGCTCGAGTGCCTTTCTCTGACCCTCGCCTCTCGACGTATCTATACGTACATGACTCCCGTCTGTATCCCCATGATAACCGCTGAGTCATTGGTAATGTCACAGGATGGTATGGTTCCCCCACTAACCCTTCGTCTAGCTCCACGAAATTCTTGCCCCGGGGTACCTCCGTGCCCCACCATTTACCCACACACGGTCCCCTCCTTTACTCGCGTGGGGTATATATATATCAGAACCGATAAATCTCATGGTGGCTGCTGAAATATCAAATCAAGGGAAACCAGGTTTTTTAAATAATGCATAATTTCATGAACTCCCACGGTCCCCAAATCCAGGAAACATCATGAAAAATCCATGTCACAATGCGAAAATCCATGAATATAATATATGCAACATAAACGGAAATGTAAGCATATAAAGGAAAAGCCGCTAATTAACAGCAACAAGTTAATATAAATAACACGCGGTTCCTAATTTTCTCCAATTCTAAAATAACATCAGGTAAAGTTAAACATGTAGCTATAACCAGATGTTTGTGAAAACATAAAGTTATAGCAAGATATATGTATCTACCTATAAATAATGATGTAGTATACCCCTGGATATAAGTGAAATAGGTGTGCAAGGTATACCTGTAGCTATATCATAAAGTGTGCATGTACCTATCACTAATGGTACAATACTCTATAGGTATACAGGTAACTAGCATGTAAGTATGTCAGATCATATGTGTAAGCATGTAGGTAGACAGGTATGCTATAAGTCAATGCGTAAAGAAATATGAATCAAAATCTCATTGTCCCTAACCAAGCAATATCATATCGATGAGTGGGTTGTGCGTGACATGACAATTATTGACGGTGTGTGTAGCATACAATAAGTGCTCGTGCAACATGAATCGTCAATAATATGTGCAGTGTCCTAAGGATACTAGTCCAAGCACAACAATATCTAAGTAATAGGGTAAATGCGCAATTCTAAATATGACATAGAATATGCGACAGAAATAACCTCTCTAGCCCAGACGCATAATATCATGCGGGCAATTCCCCTATAGATATTAAATCTACTCACCAACGCTCCAAGCTAGGTGAATCTTACCACCTGTTTTCCCTTTGTAGCAGTGTCCGCAGTCCCCGCCTGCGAACCTAAAATTTCACAAACACAACAAATAAGCAAAACATCCTACAATGATGAAAAGACAACGAAACGCGATGAAAACGCCCGGAAAATTACACTGCGCGCTAAGAGCATCTATTGCGCAGGACATCGGCCAAAAACCCTAACTGAGGTCGCTAAACTACAAAACACCAAGTCTAGACCCCGATCGTCCCGATCGCGCAATACAACACAAACAATTACGAGGAATAAAAAAGATATAACCTCGCAACGACCAATCGAAACCATGTCGGAAAAAACCCGAAACCCAGTAAGCAACTTATCGCAATATTTCGCACTAGTTTCAAGCTAATACATATCTAGCAATTATAAACACCTTATAATTGCTTCACTAAGCTATCCAAACCATTTCTAAATTTTTAACACTTGCTAAATAAATTTTAACAGAAACCTAGTAAGCAAAATTGCATAATTAAACAAAAGATTCATTAACAATAATTAACATTTTCTACTAGGCTAAGCTTTTCCTAATCACAAATTAACACTTCAATAAAACATTAAACACATAAATCAAGTTTTAAACTTAACTTGAATTTCCAAAACCATTTCTAGAATTTTAAAACATGAAATTTAAATCATAAATTAATATCTAATTAATCTAGCATAAAGATTTAAACTTAACAATTAGAGAATAGGGTTAGGATTTTATACCTCCAAGTGATTCAAAAACTTGCAACAAGAAAACCAAGATTAGCCTCCAAAATCAAGACTTCATGAAGAACAAAGTATGGTTTAGAGTTAAGGAAATGAAGAAAAATGATTATATTTGAATTTTTTTGATTTTATTTGGATTTTTCTTGATTTATTTGGCTATAAATGTAGAAAATTGAGTGAGGAAGTACAAGGGCAGCAAGGGGGAGAGAGGAGCCGGCCAAAGCAAGGAGGGGGGTGTTTTTATGAATTTTTGTGAATAAAGATCTAGAAAAATTCAATTAATGCACATTAAAAGCAAAATATCACCTTTCTTTCTTTTTCTTTAAAAAAAATTAAATCCTTTGACCAAAAAAATCTAGATATTTAAAAAGAAGGTTATAAAATAATTGTAGTGATGATTTCCAAGAATTTTCATTTAGAAGAAATTTCCTGATTTACATGCATATTTTACCGGCTAAAATAATATGTTATTTGGGAAAAATTCTATCTGAACCAAATACCTCCAAAGTTCGCGCAGAAGCTTTATTTTAGCTAAAATTGGTGCCGGCAAGTTTCTATGGACGTTTGATCGAAATCGGGTTAAAACGGAAAATACCGACAATTTTGCCCTAAAACGGAAAAATTCGCAAAACGATTTCTGAAACGTTACAATCTTCCCCCTTAAAGAAATTCGGTCCCCAAATTAAAATTCATCTATGCGTACCTTCAAGAAGAAGAGTACAAAACTCCCAAATCTCGCTCGCAGCTTGCCAAGTGATCACCTCACTATACAGCTACGCCAAAGAACCCTCACAGACGGTAAGACCCTTGACCAAAGTTCCTCTACCTGCTGATCCACAATAACTAGCGGCTGCTGGTGAACGAAAGATCGTGTCCAAGCTAATTGGTCAGATGCTGAATCATGTGAAAAATGTCATGAAGGTAATTGCGAAGTATCGACACAAGGAATACAGGGTGAATACTCAAAATCTGGACGGAAGTGCCAAATTATAGGAAACGGAACCAACTCGCTTCAAGGATCTCAAAAGGACCTACAATCCTAGGATACTTCCTAAACTCAACACGTCATTCATCGGAAAATCCCGTAGGAATACATGATCTCCCACTACGAACTCAAGTCTGCGACCACTATGGTCGGCATAAGACCTCTGTCCGCACTGGGCCACTTTCATCCTGACCTGAACCAACTGGATCATCTCCGAAATCACTAGACTAGTTGGGGTCCAAAAATCCTACTTACGCAGAGTCAGAAAAACAGACTGGACATCAACACCACCTAACAAACAAAACTTAAAGGTTGCCAATTGGAATGCCTCCTGATAACAGCAATCGAAGGAGAATCCGAACAATGGCAAGTGACGATCCTAACTGCCGACAACAATTAATACGTACGCACAAGCATATCTTCCAGAGTCGGTATAGCGCGCTCTCACAAAACAATCATCCTGCGGATGGAAAAGCGGAGCTAAAGCTCAACCAGTACCCAAGGCTTCATGAAGTTCCTGCCCAAGATGGCAAGCGAATAGGGTGCCTTCATTGGATACGACCCATGAAGGAACTCCGTGCAACGCACAAACATAAGAAAGAACAACTGAGCAAAACCGGACAGCAAACATCCAAATAGAGTCACACCCTGTCTAACCCAGGGTAGACACCATAACGAAATTCGTAGAGATCTGCTTCCACTCCCACTTCGGAATGGTTAAAGGTTGCAACTCTCCAGCCGGTCTCGGATGCTCAACCAAAGCACACAACAAGACAAACACCTTGAAACAAAATCCAAAACTTTTCTTTACATTCCTGCCCACCCGTAACTATCTCACAAGTCACATCAAATGCTGGAGAAACTTGAATGAGTACAGAGAGTTGACAGATGTGCCTGCTCTAGGATTTCACGTCTCTACCCAATAGTATCAGGTACACAAACGCGTCCCTAAACTTAGCACACCCATGTTACAAATCAAGGACTCCGAATCATTACCCAGCCAAGTATGCTCAAGAACCTTTGACGAACGAGCATTGGCGGGCAGTGCCTCGCGAAAGAGATTAAGGAATAGTGGTCGGCGCGGACATGAGCAAGCTGTCCCCTCAGTAGAGGCGAACATAAGCTATACTCAACGATCGCACAAGAAGTGTAAATCTGCAGAAGAATGTCTCAACAATCTACACCCGCTGCAGGAAGACGTATATTAAGCTTTGGTGGTCAGTGAAAATCTGACAAAACTCTCGAACAAGTAGTGTCTCCAAATCTCCAACGCAAAACCACCGCGGCCATCTCCAGATCATGAGTAGGATATCATGCTAGTACTTCCTCCAAGTGTAGGGAAGCAAAAGCGATAACTTTATAATGTCACCTCTGTATACACTCGAGCCCTACTCATGAAACATCACAGTTAAACTACAAAGTCGCCCGAACCAGATGGCAAAGAAAGAACTGATGCAGTTGTTAACCGAGTCCTTAACTGCCGAAACTCCGCATACATACCTCAATCCAAAGAAAAGAAACCTCCTTTTCGGTCAGTCCAGTCCACGGTACAACACTTCACTAGTAATACTGCACGAAACGGCGATAAAAACCTGCTAAGCCCCAAATCTGCGAACCTCCGTCCTGCACACAAGTCTGGGCCTAAGATGCACGGCCTCGATCTTCCTCGGAACAATACAAAAACCGTCTCCCATAACTACAAAACCAAGGAGTCAATACAAACAAGCCTGAAGAAACACTCCGAGAACCTAACAAACCGCTGGGGCTCTCCCGGTATCTGCAAAAAAAATCCTCAAGTGTTGCTCATGTTCCTCAAAACACATTAAATAGACCAGAATGTCGTCAATAACACAACAATAACTGGTCGAGGAACGTCCTGAAGAAATCTGGTTCATCATGTCTACGAATGATGCTAGGGCATTGGTGAGTCCGACGACACCACCAAAACACACAAAGCCCGTAGCACACACAAGGCAGTCTTCGGAATGTCATCACTCCGAACCCGCAACAATGATGACCTGATCCCGATCAAACTTAGAAAATGTCTCGCACTCTGGAGCTGATCGGAGAAATCGTCAATGCGAGATAAAGGATACCTATCTGCACCGTAAGCCGGTTCAATTGGCGATCCATCAATACACAACCTAATCTGCCGTCTTCCTCCTTGACGAACAGAAATAGGAGCTCCCTAATGCGAAACACTCAGACGCACAAGCCCCCCAACAAACAACTCTGCAGCTGATCCTTAAGCTCCCTAAGCTACGCCGGCTCATCTGGAACAACGTCGGATAACACTCGTACGAAAGGAACCCTGTCCAACAAACCAACTGTGGCTCCGATACCACGAATGAACGCCAAGAATCCATGACATCCTCTCCTCAAAAGACGACTAGAGAAAAAGGCTGAATTCGAGCTGTGAGAGGTGGCACAACAATCCACCTGTATAACAAGAACCGACTCGCCGGGGAAAACAACTGACTGTTTTCCCACGGTAGTCCACAGACGCCTAGCACGTAGCTAACCAGCCCATGCCCAGGAGAACATCAAATCCAACATCTCTAGAAGGATCAAGTGAAGGATGAATGTCCTACCCGATTGTAAAACAATTGAAATATGTGTTGCGCAACAAAAGAATCGCTGACAGAAATTAACATAACAAACAGCTGATCTACCTAACACGACTCTCGTCCCCACCACGGCACAAGTGTGAAAAACAAACAAATACATCAAAAGAACATACGAATTAAAATACCTGAAAATTCTGCATTGTACGCCCGCGCGTCCCGATGAGTAGAAGTAAACTCTCGTGTCTGCCCCCTACCCGCAACTGGCTGAACTCCGCTTCTGGTAACCTGTCCACTCTGAGCGAACCTTCCGCATCCACGACCTCTCTGAATACGACCCTGACGCGGTGTTAGGGAACAACTCCTGATGTGGTGATGAAGGCTCCCGCACCGATAGCATCCATAGTAATGCTGTTGACCTTCCTAAGGTTGAGAGCTGAACGACTGTCCTCGTCTTAAGCCTCTGCTACTCTCGTGACGGTCACAAAATCTGTCTCGACGACTATGCCTCTGTCTCTGGGCTAATACACCGGTACGAGTCTTCCACGGTTCCGGAACTCTCAAAGTCTTTGGAAGACATGTCTCGTAAACTAGGGCCGCATCCACTGGTGCTATGTTGGTGACGGACTGCTGCATGCTGATCGCAAGGAACAACTGAGTAACAGTGGTGACAACCTCCTGTTGCTGCGCTCGAACGATCTGAACAGAAGAACTCATCGTCTGGCGCATGTCCTACATCTCTGCCACAAGCCTAGCGATGCTATCTGTCGAAGGAGAATCTGTCTGCTCCTGTGCAACGAGCGTGCCATCCGGGTCAGTCCTCGACTCACCCGAGTCAATCCTGACCTCGGCCCTCGCTGCATCACTCTGAGTCCCCACAGTCATCGGCGGCAAGGCTATAAATGGAAAAAGGATTCAATAAGAATATGGAAATCGAATCACAAGATATGAATCATCAAGGAAGGAATTTCAAGCAATTTGTGCTTAGGTCACTTTAGACGGAGTACCGCATCATGAGTATGCTACAGACATAGACACATTACGTTACTCTGCTGATGCTACCAACTCCATCATACAAAGGTCATCCTACTCTCCGAAAGGTAAAAACCTAGCGCTCTGATACCAATTTTGTCACGACCCGAAATTGGCACGTGACGGCCCTAATACTACGCAACGTCTACAGGCGTAATGCAGTAAAAGAAAGCCAAAACCCAGAAATCTAAACCATTAAAAATACAAGAAAAGATAATAGAAGTTTTGAAACATTTGAAATCACAACCCAAATTCTTTAAAAGCCCAACTTATTTCCTTTAAAATTTTGGCAGCACCATCTTTGTAAAAACTAGCCCCAGAAATGGGTACAACATAAATAAAAGTAAAGCATCCCCAAACGGGAGTAAAAACACGTCCAAAGGCGGAAAACAACGACCACAACAAATATACGACGCCGAAGCGAAGAAATAAAAGACGATAGAAAGAAAACTCTATAAAAGACCACAAGTCCCAAATAATATACAATATCGTCTTCACACAAGTCTCTAAGTCAAACATGAAAGTAGTAGATGGAGAGTACAAGGATACAACGAATATACAATACAACACGAATAACCATAAAACCCACCTAAGCAAAACAGCACACTGTGAGCCGATGCGGTATCCGTAGCAAAAGATGATAGATAGATGAATAGCCTGCCTCGACTACTCTGGGGAATACCCTGCAAAACAACTATGGCGCAACGGGGGTGAGTTGCCAACTCATGAATAGTAAATAATATATGCAGGTAATCGCAAGTATCCACGTACAGCGCGAATCTAACATATGTAGGTTAAAAGCAGTAACAGGTCATATGTATGCAGTAATCATGAAAGGTACACTAGCAGGAACAACTAACACATGAGGTAATGCATATAAATAAAGGTATGTAAATGCAACAGTCATGAAATGTACACTAACGGGTACTAGTAATACATGAAGCAGTGCGTAAACGATAAATGTTGAGTATGGAACGAAATATGTCATTTCCACGGAATCCTGACATCGTGGTAGGATCACAATCTATCAAGACAATCCAAATCCCAATTCTTCAAATCAGCCTCCAAATTGGCTTTCATATCAAATAAGTCTCACAAATCCTGAATGTACAATATCGAATAAATCTCATATATCCTAAATGAACAATTCAGCAATCTCATAAATATCCTTTATCCAATATCAAATGAATCACCTATATCCCAAATCCAATATCAAGTAAAATTCTAACAAACTAAATATGGTTGCATGAATAAATATGATGATGTATATAAATTAATGTTAATACACATATATTAGCGTCACATTCCACTAATATTGGTCTAAGGGCATATATAACAACGTCCTAACCCACTGTTATATATACAAAGAAGTAAAAATGTCAATACACATATATTAGCGTCCCATTCCACTAATATTGGTGTAAGGGCATATATAACAGAGGCCTAATCCCCTGTTATATATACAAAGGAGTGAAAGAAATATCATCAAACCAATGTGTCAAGCATTGACACAGAAATGCTGGTCTATCAGGTGCTTTCACCAAGACTGGCACCATGATAGTTACGTATCATACGCTATCCCGAAAGCTCGAGTGCCTAGCTCTGACCCTCGACTCTCGACGTATTTATACGTACAGGACTCCCGTCGGTATCCCATGATAACCGCTGAGTCTTTGGTAATGTCACCGGATGGTATGGATCCCCCACTAACTCATCGTCTAGCTCTACGAAATTATTGCCCTGGGGTATCTCCGGGCCCCACCTTGTACCCGCACACGGACCCCTTCTTTCCTCGCGTGGGGTATATATATATCAGAACCGATAAATCTCATGGTGGCTGCTAAAATATCAAATCAAGAGAAACCGGGTTTATCAAATAATGCATAATTTCATGAACTCCCACGGTCACCAAATCCAGAAAACATCATGAAAAATCCATATCACATTACGAAAATCCATGAATATAATATATGCAACATAAACGGAAATATAAGCATATAAAGGAAAAGCCGCTAATTAACTACAACAAGTTAATATAAATATAATGCGGTTCCTAATTTTCTCCAATTCTAAAATAACATCAGGTAAAGGTAAACATGTAGCTATAACCAGATGTATGTGAAAACATAAAGGTATAGCAAGATATATGTATTTACCTATAAGTAAAGATATAGTATATCCCTTGGGTATAAGTGAAATAGGTGTGCAAGGTATACCTATAGCTATGTCATAAAGTGTGCATGTACCTATTACTAATGGTACAATACTCTATAGGTATACAGGTAACTAGCATGTAAGTATGTCAGAGCATATGTGTAAACATGTAGGTATACAGGTATACTATAAGTCAATGCGTAAAGAAATATGAATCAAAGTCTCAATGTCCCTAACCAAGCAATATCATATCTATAAGTGGGTTGTGCGTGATATGGCAATTATTGACGGTGTGTGTAGCATACAATAAGTGCTCGTGCAACATGAATCGTCAATAATATGTGCAGTGTCCTAAGGATACTAGTCCAAGGACAACAATATTTAAGTAATAGGGTAAATACGCAATTCTAAATATGACATAGAATATGTGACAGAAATAACATCTCTAGCCCAGACGCATAACGCCATGCGGGCGATTTCCCTGTAGATGTTAAATCTACTCACCAACGCTCCAAGCTAGGTGAATCCAACCACCTATTTTCCCTTTATAGCAGTGTCCGTAGTCCCCGCCTGCGAACCTAAAATTTCAAAAACACAACACATAAGCAAAACATCCAACAATGATGAAAAGACAATGAAACGCGATGAAAACGCCCGAAAAATTACACTGCGCGCTTAGCGCATCTATAGCGTACGACATCGGCCAAAAACCCTGACTGGGGTCGCTAAACTACAAAACACCAAGTCTAGACCCCGATCGTCCTGATCACGCAACACAACACAAACAATTACGTGGAATAAAATATATATAATCTCGCAACAACCAATCGAACCCACGTCAGAAAAACCCCGAAACCTAGTAAGCAACTTATCGCAATATTTGGCACTAGTTTCAAGCTAATGCATATCTAGCAATTACAAACATATTATAATAGCTTAAATAAGCTATCCAAGCCATTTCTAAATTTTTAACACTTGCTAAATAAATTTTAGCAAAAACCTAGTAAGCAAAATTGCATAATTAGACAAAATATTTATTAACAATAATTAACATTTTCTACTAGGCTAAGTTTTTCCTAATCACAAATTAACACTTCAATAAAACATTAAACACTTAAATCAAGTTTTAAACTTAACTTGAATTTCTAAAACGATTTCTAGAATTTTGAAACATGAAATTTAAAGCTTAAATAACATCTAATTAAGCTAGCATAAAGATTTAAACTTAACAATTAGATATTAGGGTTAGGATTTTATACCTCCAAATGATTCAAAAACTTACAACAAGAAAAGCAAGATTAGCCTCCAAAATCAAGACTTCATGAAGAACCAATCATGGTTTAGTGTTAAGGAAATGAAGGAAAAAGATTATATTTGAATTTTTGTGATTTTATTTGGATTTTTCATGATTTATTTGGCTAGAAATGAAAAAAATTGAGTGAGGAAGCACAAGGGCAGCAAAGGGAAGAGAGGGGCCGGCCAAAGCAAGGAGGGGGGTGTTTTTATGAATTTTTGCGAAGAAAGATGTAGAAAAATTCAATTAATGCACATTAAATGCAAAATGCTACCTTTTTTCTTTTTCTTTTTCTTTAAAAAAAATTAAATCCTTTGGCCAAAAAAATCTAGATATTTAAAAAGAAGGTTCTAAAATAATTGTAGTGATGATTTCCAAGAATTTTCATTTAGAAGAAATTTCCCGATTTACGTGCAGATTTTACCGGCTAAAATAATATTTTATTTAGAAAAAATTCTATCTGAACCAAAACCTTCCAAATACCCCCAAAGTTCGCGCACAATCTTTATTTTAGCTAAAATAGGTGCCGGCAAGTTTATACGGACTTTCGATCGAAATCGGGTTAAAACGGAAAATACCGACAATTTTGCCCAAAAACGGAGAAATTCGCAAAACAATTTCTGAAACGTTACAATTTTGCCTGAACTTGGAAAACTATCTATGGGGGACTCTAAAGACTCGTCAATACCCTGGCAGTGGGTTTAACCACAAGCACGTCAGCGGCACTAGCTGTGCATAACGGCCGCCCATGTACTGACCGAAAAGGAAGCCTATGTGCGAACTCATCCTGAAACTCTACTGAGCTTATCAGTGACAATATCCGTACAGTCCGGTCCGTTCTTTTATGAGCATCGCATATTAGGCCTAGGGGGATGGTAACGTCAGACCCCCAAAAGCTGTATAAGTCGTGTCGGAGGGTAGCCTTGAACACCCTGAGAAACTAATGGAATACCTACCAGTAATTCTCACCAGCCTTGGCCGAGGACTTGGTGTAATGGCTCTCCTAGACACAGCGCGATCTCACCCCCAATACCGGGAGAGATGAATCCCCTACCTATCCGCTAACTGCCTCTATGTGGCTCGGGACTGTACCCAACTAAAACCTGTTTGTACGACTCCTTTGAGCCGTGGTAGGGTAGTAATCTAAGCACAGTGGGAACTCACACGGGACAAATGGCGACCTCAGGTCGATGAACTAACCTATACACATGTCACCAGGGAACTGCAATCTGACGCTAGGTATAAATACCAATTAGCAGGTTCCCGGCGAGTCATGTCCGGTGCACTCATAACCCAATGAGCACCTGTATACATCTTAGGTGATCCAACTGACTCCAATGGCTTGTGAGATCGGCCACTGCCCCTCGTCGGGGTCTCGACTATATACACTAGTCTACTCCGGAGTATCAATGCCCTGTCTCGGAACACCCACGACTAGGGACCACTTTTAAGGATGTGCTTATGGACTACCCAACTCTCACGTATATGATCGCCATCATACTGCTGGTAGTCAAGGAAGAATCCTAAGGGCTCTATCAACGTGTAATAGTGATCATGTCACCTAAAGCTGTACATGATGATAAAGTTAGACCAGATATCATACTATCATCTCGAGTAAGACCGTCCTACCGGTATAGGTCTTCCTCAATCTTCGCAATCACGTGCCTGCGATCCAATAATTGACATTGAGGGCACTACATCCAACACCTTTGTAGTCCGTTCATTCGCTTCATAAGCTCCGAGTAGTAGTCCCTTCGCCACGATCCATGAACACCCAGACTCTAGAGAGGCTCCACAAGTCGAATGATCCATGCTTGCTTGAAGTCTTCCTTTTCGAAAATGATCTACCTTGAAGAATCTCAAACCCAAGCTCTCACTTCTCTAATGAAGTATTAGTGAAGTGAACACCCTAATCTAAGTGGCTAGAATAGATGAAGATTATGAAGTAGGAATTTTTCTTTCTTTTGTTTTCAATTTCTCACTTTAAATCATCACAACTCAAAAAGCTAGAAAGCTTTTTCAAAGGAGGAAGAAGAAGAAGAAAGCTTTTGTGATGAATAATGAATTATTGTTGTGGTTACAATCAAAACCATGAGTTAATAATGACGTCTTTAACTCATGTAGAGAATAAACTATGGTTAAGGGTTTGGGTTGTGTTAGCAAATATCTTCACAAAATATCAAGGAATAAAGACAAAATCAAAGCTTCATGAAGCATCCATGAACCTCATCCAAAAGCTAACCCAAATCCAAACCCTAACTTGGTTTAAACTCAACAACCATGTTGCATTTGTAACCCTAAAATGTTACAATATTATATATCACTTACACAATATATTTTATAACAAAAGAAAATAATACAATTAACATATATCGCATATACATCAATGTATTATCCAGTGAGAAAATGAATCAATAAAGCGAGCATATATTAGTTAACATAATGTAATATATCACATATATAATTATACATTAAATTATCGAATCAACACTTGATCTGACAATCCGGCTATATTGCATATAACCAACTAATATAACATATACCATTTCATCGAATCAATACTTGATCCGATGACCCGGCTATATCACATATACCCGG
The DNA here is from genome assembly GCA_030015575.1 of Agapanthus africanus. NCBI lineage: Eukaryota > Viridiplantae > Streptophyta > Magnoliopsida > Asparagales > Amaryllidaceae > Agapanthus > Agapanthus africanus. The sequence goes on along the minus strand of CM057340.1, from coordinate 440,791,584 downwards.
CCGATATCTCATATCGCGGGAATAGAATACGGTATCTCATATTGTATTATTCTCAGTCCCACACATATCACATATGTGCTCCTACCCGTTTTGCCTGAGCCAGGAAACCTCTGTGTAGGACTCTAAAGAATCGTCAATATGCCGGAAGTAGGTGATGATCATATCAAAACCCACAAGCAGCAAGCGGTCGGCTAAACGTAACAGCCACCCAGGTATTGAGCGATCAGAAGATCAAGAAGCAAGCCTGTACATTCTCCTGTGAATCAAATCTGTAACACTACCAAACAGTCCGGTCACTTCGTCTGATATGTCACATATCCAGTCTAGGGGTGGTAAATGTCAGACCGCAGTAACCGATAAGTCGTATTGATGTAAGGCTTATAACTGGTCGAGATACAACTGATAACTCTTACCGGTAAATCTCCATATCAGCCCTGGCCAGGGACTTCCAATTATAGCCAATCGAACACAGCGCAACATCAACTCCCAATACCGGGAGTGACGAAACACCTCCTATTGCTCATTACCTCTATGTGATTCGGGACTGTACCCAAAATCCACCATTTTGCATGCCCTCTTAGATGTGGTAAGGTGGAAATCAAAGCACAGTGGGAATCACATAAGACTCTATGACGATCTCCAGTCTACAGACTAACCTGTACTAGTATCACCGGAGAACTGCTATCTGACGATAGGTATAATACCATCCAGGAGTTCTCGGCGAGTCCGTTCAGTGTACCCAGTCTCTACTGAGCACCCGTACACCATCTTTGATGTCCAACACCAATGGATATGGAATCATCCATCGCCCATCATATGGGACAAGATGCGTGTATGCTAGTCTACACTGTAGTATCGATGCCCTGTCTCGATACACCCTCGACTAGGAACAGTTATAGGATGTACTCGTGGACTACCATGGCCCCACTAGTATGATATCATCATAGTCCTAGTAGTCGAGTACATATCCCAAGGGCTTTATCAACATGTGAGAGCAAGAAAGTAAACTAATACATGTCAACATGTTAAGACAAAGTGAAACCAGATAGCATACTATCATGCCGAGCAAGAAAGTCCTCTATATATATATATCCAAGCGTCCATTATAATATACATCATATGTACAACAATGGCCTCTAGGGCATATATATAACTAACAGGATGATCCCATATCCATTGGTGTTTGACATCAGAGACATTATACATGTGCTCAGTGGAGACTGGGTACACTGGATAGACTCGCCAAGAAATCCCAGATGGTATTATACCTCACCTCAGATGGCAGTTCTCCAGTGATACTGGTACAGGTTAGTCTGAAGACCCGAGATCGTCATAGAGCCTTGTGTGATTCCCATTTTGCTTTGATTTCCACCTTACCAAGTTTAAGAGAACGTGCAAAATTGTGGCTTTTGGGTACAGTCACATGGAGGCAATGAGCGATAGGAGGGGTTTCGTCTCTCCCGGTATAGGGAGTTGATGTTGCGCCGTGCTCAATTGGCTATAACAGGAAGTCCTTGGCCAAGGATGCTTCAGAGATATACTGGTAAGTGTTATCGGTAGTTTCTCGACCCGTTATGAGCCTTATATCGACACAACTTATCGAGTTACTGGGTTCTGACGTTTACCACCCCTAGACGAGATATGCAACATATCAGACGAAGAGACCGGACTGTACGTTAGTGTTACTGATTGGATTCACAGGAGTGTGAGCAGGCTTTCTTGGATATCTTCTAATCGCTCAATACCCGGGTGGCCGTTACGTTTAGCAGACCGCTTGCGGCTTGTGGGTGTTTGATATGATCATCACCTATTGCCGGCATATTGACGTGTCTTTAAAATCCTACACAGGGGTTTCCTGGCTCAAGCGAAACGGAGTAGGAGCACATATGTGATATGTGCGGGACCGAAATTGATACGATATGAGTTACCGTATTCTATTCCCGCGATATGAGATATCGGTCGGTTATATATGATATAGCCTGGTTATCGGATCAAGTGTTGATTCGATAAGTTGATTCATATTATATTAGTCCATTATAGATGATATAGCCAGATTATTAAATCAAGAGTTGATTTAATAATTTAATGTATAATTATATATTTGATATATTACATTACATTAACTAGGACTAGCTCACTTATGATTTCTTTTCTCACTACGGATACATTGATGTATATGTGATATATGTTAAATGTATCAAGCTTGGTTACAAATGCAACTTGGGTTAATGAGGGTTAAACCATGCTAGGGTTAAGATTAGGGTTTAAATTATCATTAAGTAAGTCAAAGCTTATGGATAATAGTCATGGTTGATATTTGTTGAAAGCTTGTAGAAGCTTGTTAGCATATTTGACTTTGTCCATTTTTCTTTGTCTTGCTGAAGATATTTTTGTCCTAACCTTTAACCATAGCACATGGCTAACTTTCTACAATGGTTAATCATGACATGCTTAACTCTTGGTTGCATTATTAACCTCACTAATAATTCATTTGATGAGTTACTTCTTCTTCTTCCTAAAAGCTTTCTAGCTTCAATGGAGGTATGAGAAAATGAGTGAGAAAATCATTTCTAATTTGAGAAAAATTCCTACTTCATCATTCTTTACTACTTTCCATTTAGTATAGGGTGTTCTCTTCACAAAGTTTTTGACCTAGTGAAGAAATAGCTTGGGTCAGTGTCTCCCCGACGTAGATCATCTTCAGCTTCGAAGTCTTCGAAGCAAGCATGTTCGTTTCTTCATTAGAGCCTCTCTGGAGTCCGGAGTTTACGATCGCAGCGAATGAGACTACTACACGGAGCTATTGAAGTGAAGGACCGGTCTACAAGGGTTGTATTCGTTGCTCGCTTCTTATTGCAAAGTAGTTTGCTTTGATTCCGTCGATTTCTAGTATATGATTCTTGTTTAGGGTTGGCTAAAACGGTAAATTTTTGAATTTGGCATGGACGATGCCTCCCGAAACCTTGATGCCATCGTAGGTAACACTGCAGTGGTATCAGAGCCATGCTAGAAATTTATACGGATTTTTTTATAATTACGAAACTGAAAACCTCCGAAACTTGAAACGCTAAAACTATGTTTCTGTCTATTTTAAAATGAGCTCCAAAAATTTTCCAAACAAGTGCAGAATCATATTTAGGCAAATATAGGATCATGGGAGAAAATTGGGACCATGTGCTCGGATTTTGGCCGAGAACATGGCCACAATTTCCGAGGAGGCCGGCCCGCTGTGGGTTTTATGGTTCGAATTTTTTTCCATGCAATTGTCTCTGTGTTTTGGTGTTTCAGGTGTAGTTTATTTTGGCTAATTTTGCATGTGATGTAATCTCACACTATAAGCAATTCGGAGTGTTTTGTATTCGTAGTTTTAACAATATTTCGGGTTATTCACGTATTCTGTAGACGAAGTTAAAAAGTTCGATCGAATGTCAAAAACCCATTTTTCCAAATTTAACGTATTCGGAAAAATATGCAAGTGATTCTGTGGACCTTCTACAAGAACGTACACTTTAACTCGATTATATGGCCGCCAAAACCGCCACTTGAACCCTAGGGTTTGTGGTAGTTTAGCGTTGTCACATGTGAGTCATTGGTTTGACCTTTCTACGGTTGGTTCATAGGTACTGTGGCATCTTCTGGGTATTATTAAAACTGTGCTCAAGTATTGAGCTGTCGGGAAATTATACGACTTTGATGAATCGATCGAAGAGTTTAATGTTGTCCGGATATTATGTGATGGGATACAATATTTGGAATCTACAAGTAGTTATGAGATAATTAATTTGAATGTTATAAATCTAGCAGTTTAGTCTTAGATAATCGGTTGCCACGGGATTTTGATGAGATCAAAAGTCCGTTGCAATCAAGTAGTGTACGCGGATACTCGCCGGGTAAAATTAATAGATTGCCATGCCCCATAGCCCCGACCAAGTGACTGTAGGAGAACCCCATTGCCAAAAGCATCCGTTCGGGTGCTCGCAGCAGCGGTGTTCCGCCTTAGTGCACTTCGTCGACGGCATCGCGTGGTGCGGCTGTCGACTAAAGTTTCCGAAGAGCATTTGATTAGGATGTCGGGAATCTTGTTGAATTTCCCGAATTGATAATGAATTTTTTTTCGAGATCGAGACTAAAATGCGGGGTTTATAATTGTTATGCATGTGATATCTAAGAAATTCATTTGGTTAGGCATGCGATTTCTAAGGTGGTTGCGGATTCCAACTGTTTTAGTTTTTCACTTTCTTTTCTGCGACCGTAAGTGTAATATGTGGTGTATCTCCGGTTTCGATGCTATATGTCAACGACAATTGGGATACGCATATTTACTTACGTTGATGACATGTGATGTTATGTGTTGCTGTGATATGTTATATTGGATCGTCGTGTTTGAATAGCCGAGGGTTTTATGTGAGATGAGAGTTTTTCATTTTCATTGATGTAAAATTCATTGTATGTAATATTCTTTTATTGGGGCACTTTAGGGTTGAGGATGATGTCACCATTGTATATTATTTACTTTTCCGCATTAGGATAGACTCAAGGCGGGGAGCACAAGTAACCGGGTTCTATGGTCCAATGGGAGACTATCTCGAGGAGTCAAGATCGGGTCTCCTAACTCTAGAAATGGTAGGGTTGGTTGCCGCTCTCGTAGGGGTCTAAGGGTGTTGGATTGACTATTCATCACGGCCATGGAATCCGTTTTTTATACAGGCTTAAATTAAAACACTGAAATCCTAGTATATCCAAAATTTCATATGTTGTTTTCTGCTGCGGTATTTGTGATGTGATCATTTGATATATTGATCAGATGAATACAGGATATAGTATATGTGATATATTATATAGACGTTGCTTATCTTTTACACCCGCGCTAGCACTGCCCCGCTCTTCCGTCAGTTACCTAACCTAACGGTGCACGAGGGGACATCGAGGCGAATGCGGATGGTATAAGCGTACGTTGTATTTATCTGTGATGTTTAGGTAACTGAAAATGATGGGACTTCATTAATGAGATTAATGATGTAGGGTTCCTAGGCACACCCATGAGGTTCTACAACTGATCAACCATGCCAAAATCAAATTTTTCCACGTGCCAAAGAACCCTATACTAGATCGTTAACTAGAGGTAAGGCGAAAATAAATGCAAGCAAACTAATTTTCTACTGAGTGAAAGAGACTACAACCTTTGTAAATCCGGTCCTCCACTTCTCTAGCTCTGTGTTGACGTCCCTCCGCTGTGATCATCAGAATCCCGGACTCTCGCGTCGGTTTCATCGGAGAAATGGGCGGGCTAGGTCGTTGACTTCGATGCCGAAGATGATCTACGTTGAGGCGACTCAAACTCAAGCTCCATCTTCACTAGGTCATTAAACTTGTGAAGAAAACACCCTATACAACATGGCAAGTGGTAGAGGATGAAGAAATAGGAAGTGGGTTCACTTTGGATTTGGATTTCTCACTTGGATTCATCACTTGGAATTTTCTAGCAAGGTTTTCTTCTCTTCATGAAGAAGAAGAAGAAAGAAAAGAATGAATGAATAATCATCCAAATAGAAAATCAAGTGATGCTTATCATTTGAGGTAACTAATGTAGAGAATAAACTAAGGTTTTGGTGAAATGGTTAGGTTAAGGAATAAAAACAAAATGGTTACTTTTTCATAGATGCATGAAGCATCATGAAGCTTCTAGAAAAGGAACAAAAGCAACCATTTATTTTTTTTACCAAATTAAATAAAGTAAATGAAACCCTAACCATTAACCTAAACATGGTTTAAAGCATACACACACCCAAGTTTGCATGTATCATCAAACATAATACAAACCAGTCCACAAAAATATATCAAATATACAACTTGTGCAAATCAAGTGAGAAAATCCATCTTCAGTGAACAATACTAGTCAATGTAAAGTAATATATCTAATATATAATTATACATTAAATTATTAAATCAACACTTGATTTAATGATCCGGTCATATTGCATATAACTGACTAATATCAAGTGCATCATCATATCAAATCATCATTTGATTCGGTAACCCGGCTATATCTTATATAACCGTCTGATGATATAAATCGCGAGAATAGAATTCAGTATCACATACTGGTATTATTCTCGGTCCCGCACATATCTCATATGCGCTCCTATTTCGTTTCGCTTGAACCAGGAAATCTCTGTGTAGGACTCTAAAGACTCGTCAATACGCCGGCAGTAGGTGATGATCATATCAAACACCCACAAGCCGCAAGCGGTCTGCTAAAAGTTACGGCCAACCAGGTATTGAGCGATCAGAAGATCAACGAGCAAGCCCGCTCACACTCCTGTGAATCCAACCAGTAACACTTACTGTACAGTCCGGTCTATTCGTCTGATATGTCGCATATCTCGCCTAGGAGTGGTAAACGTCAGACCCCAATAGCTTGATAAGTCATGCCGATGTAAGGTCCATACCAAGCGTGAAACTACTGATAACTCTTACCAGTATATCACTGCATCCCTGGCCAGGGATTTCCAGTTATGGCCAATCGAGCATAGCGCAACATCAACCCCCAATACCGGGAGAGACGAATCCCCTCCTATCGCTAATTGCCTCCATGTGAATCGGGACTGTACCCAAAAACCACCTATTTGCACGACTCAGTAGAGCCGTGGTAGGGTGGAAATCAAAGTACAGTGGGAGACACACAAGACTCTATAATGATCTCGGGTCAGCAGACTAAGCTGTACCAGTGTCACCAGAGAACTGCCATCTGACGTGAGGTATAATACCATCTGGGAGTTCTCGGCGAGTCCGTTAAGTGTACCCAGTCTCCACTGAGCACCAGCATACCATCTCTGATGTCAAACACCAATGGATATGGGATCATCCATCGCCCATCACATGGGTCGAGAAGATATACGCTAGTCTACTCTGGAATATCGATGCCTCGTCTAGATATTCCCACGACCAGGAACATTGAAGGATGTACTCATGGACTACCCAGGCCCCACCAGTATGATCTACATCATAATCCTGGAAGTCGAGTACACATCCTAAGGGCTTTATCAACATGTAACAGAGAGACATAAAGTATACGTGTTAAGATAAAGAGCAACCAGATAGCATACTATCATGTCGAGCAAGAAAGTCCTACCTATATATGTCCCAGCATCTACTACAATATACATCCTATGTACAGTAATGGCCTCTAGGGCATACATATAACTAACTATCTCCCACTTGCATTAGGGCCATCTGTAGCAGTGGTTGTAGTATCTAATACCCAACCATCCTATATAAGTCTCTCTCTGGGAAAAAGCCTTTGTGAGTGGATCCGCCGTGTTGTCCTCTGAGTCTACTCTCCTAACCTCGATCACCCTGGAGATCAACTATCTCCATGATCAGGTGATACTGTCTCAGAATATGTCTGGGTCACTGATGGGACCGGGGTTCCTAGGACAAAGCCACACATCCATTGTCATACAATGGTAGGAACCTAGTTCATCTCATGAACCAATATACATCCAAACATCCTCTTTGGTAGTATCTTTAATAGCGATGTTACCAGCATTTATCGTCTAGTTTGCCACGGTATCTAGCTTGGAACTCTTCCAACATACCGTTCCCCTACTGAGGGTAAAGACAATTCCTGCGACTGACATTCAGTCGTCCTTATCACCCTGGAACCTTTCCAGTGATTCTTTCTAGGATCGATTGATACAATCTCACTAAACCTAGTGAGAACCCTAACATCCTTTTAGATCTATCTTATAGATCCAATACCCAAGATTTAGGAGGTATCACTTTGATCCTATATGGAGAATCCATGTGATAAGAGGAGATTGACCGAGCCTAGCATAGGAAACTCTTTTCTTATCCAGAGTATGTTGTCCACGTACAATACGAGGATGACCACCTTACTCTCTATTATCGTTTTGTATATACAAGGTTCATCTACCATTTTGATGAAGTCAGACACTTTGACTATCACATCAAAACAGACGTTCTAACTCCGCGATGCCTGCATTATCATGTAAAGCAACTTGCACACGTTTCCGCTACTCCCACTGTTTACGAAGCCCTCTGGCTGTGTTCTTATAGACGTTCCCTTCTAAATTATTATTTAGAAAAGTAGTCATGGCACCCAACCACCAGATATCGTAGTCATGGTATGTAGCAATGGCAAGTAGGGTCTGGATGAACTTAAGCATAGTCCCTGGAAAAGGCTTCATCATTATCCACGCCTGGTCGATGACGAAAACCTTTAACAAGTCTAACTTTGAAAGTCTCAACTTTTTCATCTACACCAAGTAATCTTCTCAAGATATACTTGCTCCTGATGGGGATTTAACCCTTCAGATATAGCAAGCAAAGTCCATACTTTGTTGGTGTATATGGATTCCATCTCAGATCGCTAAGCATCCAGCCATTCTTACAGAGTCCCTACTCTCGATGGCCTGCTCGAAACTAGTTAGGTCATCATCTCATGATGCATTCCTCGCTCCCACTGTTATCGAGAAACCGAAGTATCTCTCAGGCGGATGAGGAACCCTACCAGATCGGCGGAGAGGCAGAGGTTCGTCGGGGACTATTGAATCCTTTGGTTCTGTCACATTATCAGCTGCAGTTTTGTATAGCTGGAACTTTTCCAGTTCTACAGAACTGGCCTTACCTCGATCTTGTCCGGATTTTGCTTTTGACATAGGCCGGACAACCCCAAATCTTATCTTACTTTAAGAGATAGGCTCTTCCCATACCACATCTTATATGGAGTGGTAGGCACTGATTTGATTCGAATCCAATTCAATAGGTATGCAACTTCTCAAGTGCACAACCCCCAAAAGGAAAAAAAGTAACTCAGCAGTACTCACCATAAAGCACACCATATCATATAGGGTGCTGTTGCCCCGCCCTGATACACCGTTGTACTATGGTGTATTCAGAGGAGTAATACCGAGAGAGAATCTCATTCTCCTTTAGAATAGTCCAGGAATTCTATGCACAAGTATTCTCCTCCTTGATCTTATCATAGGACATAATACTTATACCCGGTTTTTGGTTCTCTACTTCTAACTTATATTCTGTGAATATCTCAAAAGCTTCGGACTTATGTTTCAACAGGAAAATATGGCTGAATCTTGAGAGATCATCAGAGAATGTAATGAAGTACAAAGAACCGGTCCTGGCATGTGTAGACAGGGGATCTTACATACATCATCATGTATCAGTCCCAAGAGTTCACTAACTCGTTCTCTGTTTCCAGTAAACGGAGCTATGGTCATCTTATCTTTGTGACATGACTAGCAAGTTTCACAAGACGTAAATTCAACCTGATTTAGATATGCATCTAAAATGTAACTTAAGCTAGTCGGGTCACATTGATATGACCTAGTCTACAATACCTCAAGAAGAATTCGTTCATTTCTGAACTCTTCCTCTTGTGTTTGTTCTGTATACTAAGAACTGTAGTTTGATTTAGAACGTCAATGCTTTTAGATAACGTGCCTAAATCGATCAACTTTTGAAATGTTCAAAACAATATTGAACAATACAAAATTATATCCTTCTTTAATAAATAAAGAGATTGATATGATTTTGTATATCAGGTTCGGTATCTAATATCATTTGTTCAGAATCAATGTATTTGGAAATGCAGGATGACAGTGACTAACAGACTTGGCTGCAACACTTGCATCGTTTTCTGTCTCATGAAACTTATCACCCGTTCTCAGTTCTCTACCTATCTGTAGCCCATGTAACAGATTATGTATACGGGATCCTGATCCGGTATCAAATACGCAGGACGTAGAGAATACTGAGAAACAGTTCTTTGTAATGAACACACCCGAAGGAGATGCATCATTATGCACTTTCTTTGTTTGGGAGGCAAGGGAATCCTGGTATTCCCCTAATTCTTGCTCTGTCTTATAACAATTACAATTTGGAGCGGGACAAACGCTCCCCAGCTCAGTATAAAAAGCGGGTTCGGTCAATACATCCATATTATTATCTTGATTAAGGCTTGATATGGTCGCTACCTGGAGAGAGAGAGAAGAAAACAATCTGCGTGCGCTCTTGCATGATTAGATTGGTTATTTATTTTATCTAATCAGGATGGCTCCCACTGTTTTTATCAAATCTTCCTTCAAACCCTAAAAGGAAAGACTAGCCGGGATCAATTACACTCTACAAATTCGCCAATCTTTCAGCCAGGCCAGTATCGGTACTTTGAGGTAGGTTCCCCGTGCTTTCGCACAGACCTAATTAAAGTAAACCTCGTTTTTCCAAGGGCGTAACCCCGTTGACACCTTTCTAGACACCTACTTGATCGGCTAATTGTAAAGTGCAAAACTCTCCCAGGAGTAACAATTACTCGCAGTGGGTATCGGGATCCAACTAGTCAAGTTCTACCCGTCATTTCGTGATTAATTAGACCCACCCACATGACCCTTTACTAAGGTCAAAAAAGTCACGCGACTGTCCAAACTAATCGCATCATATGCGGTGTAGGAAGACATTACTTAGCTACCGTACACTGTGCCTTGACTAAGGTCAACAAATACAGCACGAATACTAAGTACTCTACTTCCTAAAATGACGGAGGGTTGAGGATGGTTTTTAAGAAAACTTTTAACGCTTTGAACTTGATCTCGTTGCGGAATCAAATAAGTTTTTAAATGGAGTGTTTTTTAAGCTTTTCTAGTTTTGCTAAAGGGGTCACTCCCGGTGAATGGATCGTCGGCCCTTTCCTCATCGAATAAGGTGCAGAATATGTCATATATACCTCTGTGCAAAGAAAAAACTATAGAAGCAATCAAAAGACAAAACGAGGGTTGTAGCATCTTCCAGTTATTGCTAAAGGGGTCACTCCCGGTAAAGGGATCTCGGCCCTTTCCTTATCGAATAAGGTGCAGGATGTTCTACAAGGAACACCACGATGCAAAGCAAGAACTGTAGCTACCTGTTTTTATTTTTGAAATTTGATTCCACAACATCTTTTAGGTTTATTTTCTTTAATTAATCACATCAATGAATGTCCCATCATTTAAGTCCACCTAAACATCACAGATAAATATAACGTACGCTTATGCCATCCGCATTCGCCTCGATGTCCCGTCTGCCCCGTTAGGTTAGGTAACTAACGCCAGAGCGAGGCAGGGCTAGCGCGGGTGTAAAATATAAGCAACGTCTATATAATATATCATATATACTATATACAATATCTATCTGAACATATCACATGATCACATCACAGATAACGCAGCAGAAAATATCATATGAAATATTGGATATACTAGGACGTCCGTGTTTTATTTTGAGCCTGAATAAAACACGGATTCCACTGTCATGATGAATAGCCAATCCCACACCCCTAAACCCCTACGAGAGCGGCAAGCAACCCTACCAATTCTAGAGTTAGGAGACCCAGACTCGACTCCTCGAGATGGTCTCCCACTGGACCCTAGAACCCGGTTACTTGTGCTCCCCTCCTTGGGTCTATCCTAATGCGGAAAAGAAAATAATATACATCAACGGTGACATCTTCCGCAACCTGGAAGTGCCCCAATAAAAGAATATTACATACAAGTTTTTACATGAATGAAAATGAAAAACACTAACCTCACATAAAAAAACCCTGGCTATTCAAACACGACGATCCAATATAATATATCCAGCAACACATAACATCACATGTCATCAATGTAAGTAAATATGGCCATCCCAATTGTCGTTGAAATATAGCAACGAAACCGGCGATATCACATATTACACTTACGGTCGCAGAAAAGAAAGTGTAAAACTACAACAGTTGGAATCCGTAACCACCATAGACATCGCATGCCTAACAGTTATAAACCCCGCATTTTAGTCTCTTTATCGAAAACTCTTTTCAATATCAAGTCGGGCAATTAAACAAGATCCCCGACATTTTGATCGAATGCTCGTCGCAAACTTTAGTAGGCGGTCGTACCCCCGATACCATCGACGAAGTGCACTAAGGCGGAACACCGCTGCCGAGAGCACCTGAACGGATGCTTTTGGCGACGGGGTTCTCCTACAGTCACTTGGTCGGGGCTATGGGGCGTGGCTATCTAATAAGTTTACCCGGCGAGTATCCGCGTACGCAATATGATTGCGATGGACTTTTGATCACATCAAAATTCCGTGGCAACCGATCAAGTGAGACTAAACTGCTATGTTTATAACATCCATTCAGTTATCTCATAACTACTTGTGAATTCCAAATGTTGTATCACATTCCAGATAAAATAGAAAATGTTAAACTTTCCGATCGAACAATCAAACAACCATGTTTTCCCGAAACAGCTCAACACATGAAATAAGTTTAAAAACATTTACTTCATGCCACAGTACCAACAGTCTAGCCGTAGAAGGGTCAAGCCAACGCCTCACATGTTGCATGCCGTACTGCCCCAAACCCTAAGGTTCAAAGCACAGTTCAAGACGGTCACATAATCGAGTTAAGGTTTGTTGCCTTCTAGAGGGTCCATCGTGTTACTTGCACTACTTAGAACGTCCTTCAACCATGGAAAAATCCAACACTTGGAAATTTTCCGGCAGGGGAAAAATTGGGTATTTATATCCGGTCGAACTTTTTAACATGTTCTAAAATTACTCGGAAAAAACACTTAGACGAAATTAAACTTTCGATCGAATCAACGAACTCCCAATACAACCCAGAAAACTCAACTGTTGAGTGTATATTAAAACTTCCCAGAAAACACAGGCATTACAAACGGGGATTACTGTGAAAAGCACGTGACAAGATGCTCCTATATGGCCGCGGAACCGCCGCGCATGCCAGGGTGGCGCCGCGGTTCCGCGGCGCCTTAATTGAGTTGGGGGCACGTGCTCCACAGTAACTCCAAGAAGACCCTGCTGCATTTTTTGGATATTTTTAATTTGGAAAAATCCACTGTTTTCAAAAATGTACAGAGAGGGGTTGCGATTAGGGTTTCGGGGTTCGATCGGGTTTCTAACTTCGTCTACTCATCGTCTAAAGCTCTAGCTAAGCTCTGATACCACTGTAGGGTTCTTAGGCACACCCATGAGGTTGTACAACTGATCAACCATGCCAAAATCAAATTTTTCCATGTGCCAAAGAACCCTATACAAGATCGTTAACTAGAGGTAAGGCAAAAATAAATGCAAGCAAACTACTTTGCTACTGAGTGAAAGAGACTATAACCTTTGTAGATCCGGTCCTCCAGTTCTCTAGCTCCATGTTGACGTCCCTCCGCTGCGATCATCGGAATCCTGGACTCTCGCGTCGGTTTCATCGGAGAAATGGGCGGGCTAGGTCGTTGACTTCGATGCCGAAGATGATCTACGTCGAGGCGACTCAAACTCAAGCTCCATCTTTACTAGGTCATGAAACTTGTGAAGAAAACACCCTATACAACATGGCAAGTGGTAGAGGATGAAGAAATAGGAAGTGGGTTCACTTTGGATTTGGATTTCTCACTTGGATTCATCACTTGGAATTTTCTAGCAAGGTTTTCTTCTCTTCATGAAGAAGAAGAAGAAGAAAGAAAAGAATGAATGAATAATCATCCAAATAGAAAATCAAGTGATGCTTATCATTTAGCAACCATGGGTGAGGTAACTAATGTAGAGAATAAACTAAGGTTTAGGTGAAATGGTTTGGTTAAGGAATAAAAACAAAATGGTTACTTTTACAAAGATGCATGAAACATCATGAAGCTTCTAGCAAAGGAACAAAAGCAACCATTTAGTTTTTTAACCAAAATAAATAAAGTAAATGAAACCCTAACCATTAACCTAAACATAGTTTAAAGCATACACACACCCAAGTTTGCATGTATCATCAAACATGATACAAACTAGTGCACAAAAATATATCACATATACAACTTGTGCAAATCAAGTGAGAAAACCCATCTTCAGTGAACAATACTAATCAATGTAAAATAATATATCTAATATATAATTATACATTAAATCATTAAATCAACACTTGATTTAATGATCCCGTCATATTGCATATAACCGACTAATTTCAAGTGCATCATCATATCGAATCAACATTTGATTCGGTAACCCGGTTATATCTTATATAACCGCCCGATGATACAAATCGCGAGAATAGAGTTCAGTATCACATAGTGGTATTATTCTTGGTCCCGCACATATCTCATATGCGCTCCTATTTCGTTTCTCTTGAGCCAGGAAACCTCTGTGTAGGACTCTAAAGACTCGTCAATACGCTGGCAGTAGGTGATGATCATATCAAATACCCACAAGCCGCAAGCGGTCTGCTAAACGTAACGGCCACCCGGGTATTGAGCGATCAGAAGATCAACGAGCAAGCCCGATCACACTCCTGTGAATCCAACCAGTAACACTTACCGTACAGTCCGGTCTTTTCGTCTGATATGTCGCATATCTCGCCTAGGGGTGGTAAACGTCAGACCCCAATCGCTTGATAAGTCATGCCGATGTAAGGTCCATAACAAGCGTGAAACTACTGATAACTTTTACCAGTATATCACTGTAACCCTGGCCAGAGATTTCCACTTATGGCCAGTCGAGCATAGCGCAACATCAACCCCCAATACCGGGAGAGACGAATCCCCTCCTATCGCTCATTGCCTCCATGTGAATCGGGACTGTACCCAAAAACCACATGTTTGCACGACTAACTAGAGCCGTGGTAGGGTGGAAATCAAAGTACAGTGGGAAACACATAAGACTCTATGACGATCTCGGGTCAACAGACTAAGCTGTACCAGTGTCACCAGAGAACTGCCATCTGACGTGAAGTATAAAACTATCTGGGAGTTGTCGGGGTGTCCGTTCAGTGTACCCAGTCTCCACTGAGCACCCGCATACCATCTCTGATGTCAAACACCAATGGATATGGGATAATCCATCGCCCATCACATGGGTCGAGAAGATATACGCTAGTCTACTCTGGAATATCGATGCCCCGTCTCGATATTCCCACGACCAGGAACATTGAAGGATGTACTCATGGCCTGCCCAGGCCCCACTATTATGATCGACATCATAGTCCTGGAAGTCGAGTACACATCCTAAGGGCTTTATCAACATGTAACAGAGAGACCGAAAGTATACATGTTAAGATAAAGAGCAACCAGATAGCATACTATCATGTCGAGCAAGAAAGTCCTACCTATATATGTCCCAGCATCCACTACAATATACATCCTATGTACAGTAATGGCCTCTAGGGCATACATATAACTAACAAATGAAACTAAAAGAAACCTAAAGATGTTGTAGAAACTTGTCTCGAAAACTGGTAGTTCAAGTTCTTGCTTTGCATAGAGGTATTCCTTGTAGAATATCCAGGACCTTATTCGATAAGTAAAGAACCGAGATCCCTTCACCAGGAATGACCTCTTTACCAATAACTAGCAGATGCTACAGCCCTCGGTTTTGTCTTTTGGTTTCTTCTCTAGTTCTTGCTTTGCATAGTGATATTTGTGAAATATCCTGCACCTTATTTGATAAGGAAAGAGCCGAGATCCCTTCACCAGGAGTGACCTCTTTAGCAAAACTAGTAAAAGCCTCAAAAACACTTATTTTCAAAATCACTCGATTCTACAACGATCACAAGTTCATTACGCAAAAGGTTTCATAAAAACCTATCGTAGCCCTCCATCATTTCAGATAAGTAATAGTTAGTATTCGTGCTGCGTTTGTTGACCTTGTCAAAGCGTAGTGTGCGGTAGCAGATTAGTGCTTATCTGTATAAGCATATGATGCGAATAGATTAGGGTAGTCGTGCGACTTTGTTGACCTTGTCAAGGGTCGTGCGGGTGGGTTTAATTCAATCAGGAAATGACGGGATGAACTTGACTTGTGGTCTATGGTTTGTTGACCTTGTCAAGGTCATAGATCGCTCGGGGCAAACATTATCGGGAATTTCAAGTGTTGAAATTTGCAATGAGATTGCATACCTCCTATGAGATAGTTGGATCCCGATACCCTCTGCGAGTAAGAGTAACTCCTGGGAGAGTTTTACACATTACAATTAGCCAATCAAGTAGGTGTCTAGAAAGGTGTCAACGGGGTTACGCCCCAGGGAAAACGAGTTTTATTTTAATTAGGTCTGTGCGAAAGCACGAGGAACTTCCCTCAAAGTACCGGCACAGGCCTGGCTGAATGATTGGTGAACTTGTAGGGTGTAATTAATCCCGGCTAGTCTTTCCTTTTAGGGTTTGAAGGAAGATTTGACTAAAACGGTGGGAGCCATCCTGATTAGATAAATAATAACCAATCTAATCTAGCAAGAGCATACGCTGAGTATTTTCTTCTCTCTTTCTCTCCAGGTAGCGACCATGTCATGCCTTAATCAAGATAATAATACGGATGTATTGGCCGAACCCGCTTGTTATACTGATCTGGGGAACGTTAGTCCCGCTCCAACTTATAAATGTTATAAGACCGAGCAGGAAATAGGGGATTACCATGATTCCCGTGCCACCCAAACGAAGAAAGTGTATGCTGATCCATCTTCTTCGTGTGTGTTCATTACCGAGAACTGTTTCTAAGTATCCTTTACGTACTGGGTATGAGATACTGGATCAGGATCCCACATATGTAATCTATTACATGGGCTACAGATAGGTAAAGAACTGAGAATGGATGATAAGTTTCAAGAGTTGGAAACGGTGCAATTGTTGTAACCAAGTATGTTGGCAGTTATTACCTTGTATTACCAACTACATTGATTCTGAACGAATGTTATTAGATACCGAACCTGATATACAATATCATATCAGTCTCTTTATTTAGTAAAGAAGGATATAATTTTGTATTGTTGGATAATGTTTTGAACATTTCCTATATCAAGAGTTGATCGGTTCAGATACATTATCTAAAAGCATATACGTTCTAAATCGAACCACAGTTCTTAACGTACACAACACACACAAGAGAAAGAGTTCAGAAATGAACGAAACCTTCTTGAGGCATTGTAGACTAGGTCCTATCAATGCAACCCAACTAGCTGAAGTTACATAAAGATGCATTTTTAAATCAGTTTGAATTTACAACTTGTGAAACTTGCCAGTCATGTCACAAAGATAAGATGACCATAGTTCCGTTTATTGGAAATAGAGAATGAGTTAGTGAATTCTTGGGATTGATACTTGATGATGTATGAAGGTCCCCTGTCTACACATATCAGGACCGGTTCTTTGTACTTCATTACATTCGCTGATGATCTCTCAAGATTCGCACATGTGTTCCTGTTGAAACACAAGTCTGAATCTTTTGAGATATTCAAAGAATATAAGTTAGAAGTAGAGAACCAAAACGGGTATAAGTATTATGTCCTTTGATGAGATCAGGGAGGAGAATACTTGAGCATGGAATTCCTAGACTATTCTAAAGGAGAATGAGATTCTCTCTCAGCATTACTCCTCCGTATACACCACAGCACGTTGGTATATCGGGACGGAGCAATCGCACCCTATGTGATATGGTGTCTTCTATGATGAGTACTACTGAGTTGCCTATTTTCTTTTGGGGGTTATGCACTTGTGAAGCTACATACCTATTGAATAGGGTTCCAACCAAATCAGGTGCCTACCATTCCATATGTGATATAGTATGGGACGAGCCCATCTTTTAAGGATGTTAAGATTTGGGGTTGTCCGGCCTATGTCTAAAAGCAAAATCCGGACAAGCTCGTGGAAGGGTCAGTTCTGTGGAAGTTTGTTGGATATCCCAAGCATTCGCAAGGGAATATCTTCTACCGCACTGAGGAGAAAAACGTGTTTTGTTTCTCAGCATGCCACCTTTAGGAAAATGATTTCTTGTGATGAAATTAATGTTCATGAGGTAGAACTGGAAGGAGTTCCAGCTATACAAACTACAGCTGATGATTTGGTAGAACCGGAGGATTCAATAGTTCCCAACGAACCTCAGCCTCTCCGCCGATCTAGTAGGGTTCCTCACCCATCTGAGGGATACTTCGGTTTCCTCTATGACAGTGGGATCGAGGATTGCATTATGAGATGATGACCCAACTTGTTTCGAGCAGGCCATCAGAAGTGCGGACTCTGTGAGAATGGCTGGATGCTATGCGATCTGAGAAGGAATCCATATACACCAAGAAAGTACTGACTTTGGTTGCTATATCTGAAGGGTTGAATCCCCATCAGGAGAAAGTATATCTTGAGAAGATTACTTGGTGTACATGGAAAAGTTGAGACTTTCAAAGCTAAGACTACTTGCAAAAGGTTCTCGTCTTTGACCAGGTATGGATAATGATGAAACCTTTTCTAGCCCCTATGCTTAAGTCCATCCGGATCCTACTTACCATTGCTACATACCATGACTACGATAACTGGTGGTTCGGTGTCATGACTGCTTTTCTAAATAGTGATTTAGAAGAGAACGTCTATAAGTACACAGCCAGAGGGCTTCGCAGACAGCGGGAGCGGCGGAAACGTGTGCAAGTTGCTTTACGGGTTAAAGCAGGCATCACGGAGTTGGAAAATCTGTTTTGATGTGGTATTCAAAGAGTTTGACTTCATCAAAATTGTAGATGAACCTTGTATATACAAAAAGGTACTAGGGAGTATGGTGATGATCCTCATATTGTACGTGGATGACATACTCTTGTTAGGGAAGGAGTTTCCTATGCTACGCTCGGTCAATCTACTCTTATCACAAGGATTCTCCATATAGGATCAAGGTGATACCTCCTAAATCCAGGGTTTTAGATCTATGAGATAGATCTAAATGGTTGTTAGGATTCTCACTAGGTGTAGTGAGATGGTATCAATCGATCCTTGGGAGAATCACTGGATACTTTCCATGGTGGTAAGGACGACTGAATGTCAGTCACGGGCATTGTCTTTACCCTCAGTAGAAGGAAGGTATGTTGGAAGAGTTCTAAAGCTAGATACCGTGACAAACTAGATGATAAAGGATGGATACATTGCTACCTAGGATGCTAACTAAGATGAAGTCTGGATGTATATAAGTTCATGAGATGAACTTCGTTCCTACCATTGTGTGACAATGGAGTTGTGGTTTTGGCCTAGGAACCCTCATCCCATCAGTGATCCAGATATATTCTTAGGCAGTGTCACCTGATCATGGAGATGGTTGATCTCTAGGGAGATTGATGTTAGGAGAGTAGACACAGAGGAGAACAGGGTGGATCCACTCACAAAGGCCTATTCCCAGGAGAGACTTTTATGGGATGGTTGAGTATGGGATACTTCAACCACTGCTGATTGTTGGGTATGAGACACTACAACATAAGACCCTAGTGCAAGTGGGAGATTGTTAGTTATATGTATGCCCTAGAGGCCATTACTGTACATACGATGTATATTGTAGTGGATGCTTGGACATATATCGGGAGGACTTTCTTTCTCGACATTATAATATACTATCTGGTTGCACTTTATCTTAACATGTACTCAGATTGTCTCTATGTTACATGTTAATAAAGCCCTTAGGATGAGTACTTGACTACCAGGACTATGATGCAGATCATACTAGTAGGGACAAGTAGTCGCTAAGTACATCCTTCAAATGTTCCTAGTTGTTGGTGTATCGAGACAGGGCATCGATATACCAGAGTAGACTAGCGTATAACTTCTCGACCCATGTAAATGGGCGATGGATGATCACATATCCATTGGTGTTTGACATCTGAGACAGTATACGGGTGCTCAGTGGAGACTGGGTACACTGGACGGACTCGCCGAGAACTCCCAGATGGTATTATACCTCACGTCAGATGGCAGTTCTCTGGTGACACTGGTACAGGTTAGTCTATAGACCCGAGATCATCATAGTGTATTGTGTGATACCCACTGTGCTTTGATTTCCACCATACCACGTTCAAGAGAACGTGCAAAATTGTGGCTTTTTGGTACAGTCCTGAGTCATATGGAGGCAATGAGCGGTAGGAGGGGTTTCGTCTCTCTCGGTATAGGGAGTTGATGTTGCGTGGTGCTCGATTGGCTATAACAGGAAGTCCTTGGCCAAGGTTGCTTTAGAGTTATACTGGTAAGTGTTATCAGTAGTTTCTTGACCCGTTATAAGCCTCATATCGACATGACTTATCGAGTTACTGGGGTCTGACGTTTACCACCCCTAGACGAGATATACGACATATCAGACGAAGAGACCGGACTGTACGGTAGTGTTACTGATTTGATTCGCATGAGTGTGAGCAGGCTTGCTTGTTGATCTTCTGATCGCTCAATACCCAGGTGGCCGTTACATTTAGCAGACCGCTTGCGGCTTGTAGGTGTTTGATATGATCATCACCTATTGCCGGCCTATTGACGAGTCTTTAGAGTCCTACACAGGGGTTTCCTGGCTCAAGCAAAATGGAGTAGGAGCACATATGTGATATGTGCGGGACCGAAATTGATACGATATGAGATATCGTATTATATTCTCGCGATATGAGATATCGGTCGGTTATATATGATATAGCCCGGTTATCGGATCAAGTGTTGATTCGATAAGTTGATTCATAAGATATTAGTCGGTTATATATGATATAGCCGGATTATTAAATGTATAATTATGTATTTGATATATTACATTATATTAACTAGTATTAGCTCACTTATGATTTCTTCTCACTATGGATACATGTTGGAGATAGTGCCCTCAGAGTCAATTATTAGGTCACAGGTACGTGATTGTAATGATTGAGGGAGGACCTATCCCGGTAGGACAGTCTTACTCGAGATGATAGTATGCTATCTGGTTTACCTTTATCATCGTGTACTGCTTTAGGTGACATGACACGTCGCTATTACACGTTGATAGAGCCCCTAGGATTCTTGCTTGACCACCAGCAGTATGAGGGCGATCATATAAGTGGGAGCTGGGGGTCTACAAGCATATCCTTAAAAGGTCCCTAGTCGTGGGAGTTTCGAGACCGGGCATCGATACTCCATTAGTAGACTAGTGTATACAGTTGAGACCCCGACGAGGGGCGGTGGCCGGTCTCACAAGCCACTGGTGTCAGTTGGATCACCTAAGATGTATACAGGTGCTCATTAGGTTATGAGTACACCAGACAGGACTCGCCGGGAACATGCTAGTTGGTCATATACCAGACGTCAGATGGCAGTTCCCTGGTGACATGTGTGCAGGTTAGTTCATCGACCTGGGGATCGTCATTTGTCTCGTGTGAGTTCCCACTGTACTTTGATTACTACCCTACCACGGCTCAAAGGAGTCGTGCAAACAGGTTTTAGTTGGGTACAGTCCCGAGCCACATGGAGGCAGTGAGCGTATCTTCAGGGGTTCGTCTCTCCCGGTATTGGGGGTGAGGTCGTGCTGTGTCTAGGAGAGCCATTACACAAAGTCCTTGGCCAAGGCAAGGAGATTTACTGGTAGGTATTCCAGTAGTATCTCAGGGTGTTCTGGGCTACACTCCGACACGACTTGTACCGCTTTTGGGGGTCTGACTTTTACCAACCCCCTAGGCCCGCCATGCGATACTCATAGACGAACGGACCGGACTGCACGGATATTGTCACTGACAGGCTCAGTTGGGTGTCGGGGTGAGCTTCCTCATCGACGTCCCTTTTGGTCAATAGCTGGTGGCCCGTCACGTATTGGCATATACCTCTGACGTGCTAGTGGTTAAATCCACAGCCATAGTATTGACGAGTCTTTAGAGTCCACCACATTTACAGTTACTCAAGCTTTCGGGCGAAAGGTTGTAGAGGCCGTATGGAGATATGGCAAGGTCCGATCAGATACGTGCGGTATTGCACGGATCAGGATCGGACAGTTTGTACTATAGGCCGTATGGTTATATGGCAGGGTTCGATCAGATACGTGCGGTATTGCACGGATCAGGATCGAACAGATATTACTAGCCGGTTTTGGTATAAGCCGGATCCTAGTATAGTACAGTGTAGATTTTGTCTCATTGCATTTGTATTTCGGTCGGAATACAAATGCGGGTGTGTATGCACAGTATCGGGGTTTTCCTGTAATTTATTACGGGACCAGTTTTTGGAGTTGCCAGTTTGCTTTCCGTTTCGGCCGATTTCCATTGTTCCGTTCATTGGCCGAAGATTGGTGGAGGAGGGTTTATTTGCATTGTTGCAAATAGGCATTTGTGGAGGGGGTCTTTGCATATTTCCTTGTGTCATGATGGCTCACCATACCTTGACCTTGCTTGACCTTTTTGACTTCATCATGGTTGCACCTTACCTTGACTTCTTGTCTTTGGTTGTGATGATGGGAGAAGAGATGGTTGTTGAGTGTTGGACTTTTCAAGCCATCATTTTTTCTTTGCATTATTGTTCAAGCCATTCTCTCTCTCTCTCTCCAATCACACCAATATGGGGGGGCCGGCCATTCCTTGTGAGTGAGGGGATTTTTCATTTTTCATGGAGTGAAGAAAAATATGATACATTCATTCTTTAGTATGCTACATTTTCCCCACCTCTCTCCAAGCTCTCTTTTCCTTCACCAATGGCAATTCCACAATCCCCAAAAATGAGACATGGTTCTTCACACATTCTACAGCGAATCTTGGGCACGTCGAGTAGCCGGCTTCGTGCCCGAGTTGCCTCGGCATTGAGGTGGGAGCCCGTAAACAAAGTAGGCGATGTGGTGCACTTCCGGCGACGAGGAGGAGACGGGACTTTTCCGCAGGAGATCGGGACCATGATGAGAAGACCGGAGGACTTGGATCGTCGGTATATCTCTAACCCATCTTCTAGTTAGCTTAGACTAGTTAATGGTTCGATCCGGATGTTTAGTGCGCGGTGGTGCCGGTTTGCTAAGTCCGCAAAAATTAAAGTTATTCACCGCTTCCGCACTCCGGCGTCGGTTTGACGGCCGGGGCGCCGCCGTGCACTTACAGTGGTATCAGAGCCTCCCCATTAACTTAGTCTAGCTTTGTGTAATGTGTTTTTGAGTTCCGATCGATCGAAATGTCCAAAAACCCGTATTTACCTCACATCAGTTTTCTGTTAAGAATTTTTGGTGTCTAAAAATTTTTCTGGTGGTCTCAGAATGATGTGCAGGAGATTCTAAGAACTCTGGGAAAATTCGACGCACTGATCCCTCTTCCAGAGCGCGGAACCGCGGCCTCACCCTTCTATTGGGCCGCGGATCCGCCGCAACTTAGAGAGATCAATGGGCCAAAATTTCCCAGTGGGCTTCTGGGCTAGTATTAGGGGTTTTGGAATATTAAAATTGGGCCAATTATTTCTGTGAGTGCTACAGTATTAGTTTGGGGCCCACTTGTTAATTTTTGGTCAATCGGAAAATCTTAAACACATTTTTCACAGTATTTACATTATATCTGCGACCGTGAATGTCACTCGATCGGTAAATCCTGTCTAACTGCTATAGCCCGGTTAGACGGATTTGCGAACGTGACTTTCACGTTGATGTTCTAAGTATTTGCTGTGATGTTGCGGATCGGTCGTGGGGATAGCCTGGATGCAATGCTAGTACAGTTTTGTTGTATTATGTACATTTGATATTGCGGGGCGAGCGTCCGACATGTGGACTGCCGTCACTGCCTGTTTGTATTATTCTTTTGGGGCACGACCTGGTTGCGGTCGATGTACCCGGTGTATGTATATTTTACTTTCTGTACTAGGATTGCCCCGCGGAGGGGTGCACGGATAGCCGGGTTCTAGAAGACAACAAGCCCGCATCTCATGGCATTGAGACGGAGAGGGCTTCGCTCTAGGATTGGCGGGCTATTCGCCGCACTCGTAGGGGGTACAGGTTGACCCAGGAGGGGTGCCCAAGTTGCCGGATTCCGTGAAGTGCTGGGTGGTCCATTCACGGCGCTGAAGGGGGCTGCCTCGCTTCAGGTTTTGGCGGGTGACTTGCCGCGCCCGTAGGGGTCTAGGATTTTCATTGCACAGGCTATCCACACGACCAGGGGAACGTCGGGTTTCAGCGGCTCTGTGAAACCCGGGGATCCCAGATATCTGTATTGTTTCTGTGATGCTGTTCATTCTCTGTGATGTTGCATTTTATTCACGCCTTGAGCGAATATAATATATTGGTATATATATTAGTAGATGTTGTATATGTTTTGCATCCGCGCTAGTCCAGTCCCCGCTCTGTCGTTAGTAAGCTAACCTAACGGGTAATGACGGGACCCAGTGGCGAATGCGGATGGCATATACGTACATCAGTATATTTTCGTTCTTTTTGGTGTGATCAATTGATGGGACTGCATTGATTCGGATCAATGCAAAGTTAAAAACAAACCTAATCTGATGTTGTTGGAACACTTTTTCAAAAAGCTGTTATTGCAAGGACGTTTACTTTTGTTTTGCATCGAGGTATTCAGTTAGAATATCCTGCTCCTCAGTCGACGAGGCAAGGGCCGAGATCCCTTCACCGGGAGTGACCCCTTGGACAGAAATTTTGCGTCAGGGCATTAACTTCACTATAGCCGATTACTTTTGCTTTGCATCGCGGTATTCATTTGGAATATCCTGCACCCCATTCTACGGGGAAAGAGCCGAGATCCCTTCACCGGGAGTGACCTCTTTAGCAATGGTTTTCGTCACTATATTTTCAAAAAGCTATCCGTTCCTTCAACGATATCAAGTTCATTACGTTAAAGGTTTTCGCCAGAAACCATTCGTAGCCCTCCGTCGTTTCAGACGGGTAGCACGTAGTATTCATGCTATGTTTGTTGACCTTCGTCAAGGCATAGTGTATGGTAGCTGCCTGTTACCTTTCTGCTGCATAGATAGATGCGTTGGTTTGGGACAGTCGTATAGCCTTGTTGACCTTCGTCAAGGGCTTGTACGGGTGGATTCAGATTAACCCTGGATAATGACGGGTAGAACTTGACATGTGACTTATGATTTGTTGACCTTCGTCAAGGTCATAAGAGCATGGGGCAGAAATCACATCGGGAGTTTCAAAAGAACTGAAACTTGCCAGATATGCGCATACCTTCTGGAGTGTGACACCGTGAGCGGATTCCGTCACGTTGTCATGCGATGAGAGTTGGATCCCGATTCCCACTGATGAGTTAGTTTACTCCTCGGGTAACCCCGACTAATTCTTCTTTCAGGTTTGGAGGAGAATTTGAGGTACAGTGGGAGGATTCCAGATTAGATAAATTGTGACCATTCTGATCTAGGTTAGAGTGCACGCTGAGTGTTTCTTTTCTCTCTCTCTTTGGCAGCGACCATTGACCCGACCCTAAGACTTTGACTCAGTGACCAAGTTGACCAAACCTTCTTAAACACCGGCTTTTGGATTGTCAGAGTTGCAGACCTCATTGCCACTCCTACTTTTACCCTTTTTCTCCAGGACACCCCGTATTACTACGAACGTCCACTTCCATTGGACAAAACCATCGTATGGTTAGATACGAACTCGAAAGAATTTATTCGAGGATGGTCTCCGGTTCTGGAGAAAACGGATAGGATTATTCAGTTGTCTTTTCCTTTTACCCTCTCTCAGGTTACGAGTACTCCTTGGTTTAGGGGTAGTACACCTATTACGCAAATTGGATTGTCTTCTTCCAAACCTTAGGCTGGTGCCGACCGGTAGGGAATGAAGAAAACCAATTAGCATAACGATGGTGTGCAGAAGGTATTAAGTTCAGACAAAGCAAGGGATTAGTAAGAGGGCAAAGTAAATTGCAACAGATATTCACGACCAAACCAAATATTTCATTACCACTCCCACATCACCTTTGTATTTCTCCAGGACACTCCGTATCACTACGAAGATCCACAGTTTATTTGGATACTCCATCGTATGGTTATATACGAACTCGAATGGAACTTGTTCCAGTTCGGGGATGGATTCTGGTTCAGGAGAAATAGGAATAAGGTTTATTCGGTTGTCTTTTATCTTCACCCTCTCTCATTGCGAGTGTTCCTAGGATGCGGACAGTACACCCATTATGCTTATTGGATAGTCTTCTTCCAAACCATAGGCTGGTGCCGAACGGTAGGGAAGGAAGAAAACCATTTGGCCTAAAAGGGTGTGCAGAAGGTAAAGACTAAAGACATATGAAGGGATTTGGAGAGGTGGCAAAGAACTATACGGTTACAGTCGTGAATCTGGAAGAGGCATTACTAGGAATACCAGAATACCCCATCGGAACATTTCAATGTTTCAGTTTCACTGTGTAATGTTAAAGGAAAACTGATTTCCCGATTAGATACTTACTCCAGGGTATGTATTTACCAGGTACGATTCTCACATCTGTATGGTTTTACAGATGATGAGTGGGAGTAAGTTGTTGGGAATTGGGTGATTATCCTCATTATATCGGGATTCGTTGTAATCGGTGATATTTGAGGAAATCACCTGGGCTGTTTGCCGGTCGGCAAATATTTGGTTTTGAATATCCACTGTTATGCACCAATTTCAAATTGATATATCTGTACGTCTATTTTCATAGAGTGAGATATACCTTTCTGAAATTATGTCTACGACATTTACCTATATCAGTGGATGGTTAGGTAAGGAGCATTAAACAGCGGTGTAATTCTTCTTAACCATAAGTACAGTTTTCAACCTACGACACACAGTGAATGAGTTATCAGACTCAAGGGACTTATACAGAGTATTGTATGTTGTCCAGTGTCCATTAGGACAGAGGGGTTGGTCCTCGTACTATATTCGGTTTACTTATGACTTCTCTAGTTTTTAGACAAGTGTTTCGTGGAAACACAGGGTCCGAATTTGGAGAAGTTATAGGTATTTGAATAGAGTAAAGAACCAGGTGTAGCAAGTATCGGGATTCTTCAAAGTGATCGAAGATGTAGATACTTGTATATGGTATTCAGTTGATAGTAGTGATTAAGAGAAATTGCTTCTCTTTCAGGTTACTCATAAATGGAAGCATTCCTAAGTTGAGTAACGCTGATCGGCCTCCTTCCATTTAGTTGACATGCACTGGAGACAGTTGCATGATTTGAATCTGGTTCAATTAAATCAGTGCCTCTGGTTCTATATATGATATAGAACAGTTCATATCTTAACGATGTTAAGGTACGGGGAGTTGTCCGGTTTATGATTAAAACCAGACACTGGACAACTCAAGGCACGTTTCTGTAATGGCAGTTTGTGGGTTGACCCAGGCTATGACGCGGGTTGACTTTCTACCATCTGGATGAACAATAGCAATATTGTTCTAGACTCGCCACAGTTTTATTAAAAATGGACTTTTTCAGAAAACAGTAGTGGGAGTATGGTAGAACTGGAAGTGATTCCAGAACCACAAACGATTACTGAAGATTTGATAAGGAACCTTAAGATTCAATCTGAATTGACATTCCATTGGCCACTCCGCAGATAAGGTGGGTAACTTCAGGCACCCGAGAGGTACTCAGGTAGCCTCAAGGACGGTGACAGGGAAGTTCTTGTTTACCCACACTTGCCATTGTTGTTGTTCCAGGCTGCGAGACCCGGCAGGAGGATGAGTATAGCGTCGTTCTAAACTAGTTTTAGAAGTGCACGTCTATATGACTCTGGCAGAGGGTTGTCGTAGTCAGTGGGAGCAGCGGAAGCATTGGTGGACATCAGGCTTATATCTATTTATAGACTAGAGCAGATGTAGCGGAGATAGATCATCTATTTCTGACGTGACAGTCATGGGTTTGACTTCATCAGAATAGGGGATGGATCTGTTGAGAAGGTAGTAGGGTGTGATATCCTGGTATTTGGATGATATACACAGAGTAGGAAAAGAAACTCCTACACTACGATCGGTTATACTTTGGTCGTCACACAGTTGTTTCTCCACAAAGGAAATGGATTTTATATCAGACATACTGGTTACTAGATCTATGGTTTTAGATCTAGATTTGGGTGGTTTCCCAATCAGGGTACTTGACAGCATTCTAAGAGTATTTAGGATGGACGACTCCTGGCACGGTAGTGTTCCTGCAGGTAATGGAGTCACCCTCTCCAAAGGTGTCTTACAGACTAAAGGGGAGAGGGACGGGCATGATTGGCAGATCACTTGCTCAGGCAATTGAGTCAATCGTGAGATGTCAAGTACCACACCAGATGTTGTTCTTGCACTAGATGCAATAAATTGACATTAATCCAATCCAGGAGAAGCAGTCGGAAGCAGTTTTAGAACATAAGTGGATGTTCTTGGGATATGATAACGACAGCTTCATTCAGGAGACAGTTATCATTCCAGGCTTCCAAGGTGACATGGATGACAAGGAGGTTGTCAGAGTTATAGTTTTCCTTCTGTCGAGGGGCAGTATTTTGGACAGGTGGTCCAAGGCAATACTGAGGGAGGCATGGCGCGCAGAATACTGATTAAGTTCAGTTGACGATACAGTCTAAGAAGTTTGGATTTGGAGTTCATTTATGAGCTAGGTCCCATCAGACATCCAGACATATTCTGAGACAGGTATTGCTCTTTTCGGGAGATGGCTTTCTCCGCGAACTTGAGATATAGAGAGACATAGAAAGAAACAACTAAGCGGATCCACTCACGGAGGCTATTCCTCGAACGCAAAAGTTTCGCAAACGAGCTTTGTGAGACTGACTAGTAGAGGAGTTGGATGTTCGGTATCACACGGGCTGTGAGTATGCGACATCGCAATAATTAGCCTTGAGTGCAAGTGGGAGATTGTTGGAGATAGTGCCCTCAGAGTCAATTATTAGGTCACAGGTACGTGATTGTAATGATTGAGGGAGGACCTATCCCGGTAGGACAGTCTTACTCGAGATGATAGTATGCTATCTGGTTTACCTTTATCATCGTGTACTGCTTTAGGTGACATGACACGTCGCTATTACACGTTGATAGAGCCCCTAGGATTCTTGCTTGACCACCAGCAGTATGAGGGCGATCATATAAGTGGGAGCTGGGGGTCTACAAGCATATCCTTAAAAGGTCCCTAGTCGTGGGAGTTTCGAGACCGGGCATCGATACTCCATTAGTAGACTAGTGTATACAGTTGAGACCCCGACGAGGGGCGGTGGCCGGTCTCACAAGCCACTGGTGTCAGTTGGATCACCTAAGATGTATACAGGTGCTCATTAGGTTATGAGTACACCAGACAGGACTCGCCGGGAACATGCTAGTTGGTCATATACCAGACGTCAGATGGCAGTTCCCTGGTGACATGTGTGCAGGTTAGTTCATCGACCTGGGGATCGTCATTTGTCTCGTGTGAGTTCCCACTGTACTTTGATTACTACCCTACCACGGCTCAAAGGAGTCGTGCAAACAGGTTTTAGTTGGGTACAGTCCCGAGCCACATGGAGGCAGTGAGCGTATCTTCAGGGGTTCGTCTCTCCCGGTATTGGGGGTGAGGTCGTGCTGTGTCTAGGAGAGCCATTACACAAAGTCCTTGGCCAAGGCAAGGAGATTTACTGGTAGGTATTCCAGTAGTATCTCAGGGTGTTCTGGGCTACACTCCGACACGACTTGTACCGCTTTTGGGGGTCTGACTTTTACCAACCCCCTAGGCCCGCCATGCGATACTCATAGACGAACGGACCGGACTGCACGGATATTGTCACTGACAGGCTCAGTTGGGTGTCGGGGTGAGCTTCCTCATCGACGTCCCTTTTGGTCAATAGCTGGTGGCCCGTCACGTATTGGCATATACCTCTGACGTGCTAGTGGTTAAATCCACAGCCATAGTATTGACGAGTCTTTAGAGTCCACCACATTTACAGTTACTCAAGCTTTCGGGCGAAAGGTTGTAGAGGCCGTATGGAGATATGGCAAGGTCCGATCAGATACGTGCGGTATTGCACGGATCAGGATCGGACAGTTTGTACTATAGGCCGTATGGTTATATGGCAGGGTTCGATCAGATACGTGCGGTATTGCACGGATCAGGATCGAACAGATATTACTAGCCGGTTTTGGTATAAGCCGGATCCTAGTATAGTACAGTGTAGATTTTGTCTCATTGCATTTGTATTTCGGTCGGAATACAAATGCGGGTGTGTATGCACAGTATCGGGGTTTTCCTGTAATTTATTACGGGACCAGTTTTTGGAGTTGCCAGTTTGCTTTCCGTTTCGGCCGATTTCCATTGTTCCGTTCATTGGCCGAAGATTGGTGGAGGAGGGTTTATTTGCATTGTTGCAAATAGGCATTTGTGGAGGGGGTCTTTGCATATTTCCTTGTGTCATGATGGCTCACCATACCTTGACCTTGCTTGACCTTTTTGACTTCATCATGGTTGCACCTTACCTTGACTTCTTGTCTTTGGTTGTGATGATGGGAGAAGAGATGGTTGTTGAGTGTTGGACTTTTCAAGCCATCATTTTTTCTTTGCATTATTGTTCAAGCCATTCTCTCTCTCTCTCTCCAATCACACCAATATGGGGGGGCCGGCCATTCCTTGTGAGTGAGGGGATTTTTCATTTTTCATGGAGTGAAGAAAAATATGATACATTCATTCTTTAGTATGCTACATTTTCCCCACCTCTCTCCAAGCTCTCTTTTCCTTCACCAATGGCAATTCCACAATCCCCAAAAATGAGACATGGTTCTTCACACATTCTACAGCGAATCTTGGGCACGTCGAGTAGCCGGCTTCGTGCCCGAGTTGCCTCGGCATTGAGGTGGGAGCCCGTAAACAAAGTAGGCGATGTGGTGCACTTCCGGCGACGAGGAGGAGACGGGACTTTTCCGCAGGAGATCGGGACCATGATGAGAAGACCGGAGGACTTGGATCGTCGGTATATCTCTAACCCATCTTCTAGTTAGCTTAGACTAGTTAATGGTTCGATCCGGATGTTTAGTGCGCGGTGGTGCCGGTTTGCTAAGTCCGCAAAAATTAAAGTTATTCACCGCTTCCGCACTCCGGCGTCGGTTTGACGGCCGGGGCGCCGCCGTGCACTTACAATACATTGATGTATATATTAGATATGTTAAATGTATTAAGCTTGGTTACAAATGCAACTAGGGTTAACGATGGTTAAACCATGCTAGGGTTAAGATTAGGGTTTAAATTATCATTAAGTAATTCAAAGCTTATGGATAATAGTCATGGTTGATATTTGTTGAAAGCTTGTAGAAGCTTGTTAGCGTCTTTGACTTTGTCCATTTTTCTTTGTCTTGCTTATGATATTTTTGACCTAACCTTTAACCATAGCACATGGTTAACTCTCTACAATGGTTAAGCATGACATGCTTAACCCTTGGTTGCATTATTAACCTCACTAATAATTCTTTTGATGAGTTACTTCTTTTCTTCTTCCTCAAAGCTTTCTAGCTTCAATGGAGGTATGAGAAAATGAGTGAGAAAATCATTTCTAATGTAAGAAAACTTCCTACTTCATCATCCTCTACTACTTGCCATTTAGTATAGGGTGTTCTCTTCACAAAGTTTTTGACCTAGTGAAGAAATATCTTTAGTTAGTGTCTCCCCGACGTAGATCATCTTTTGCCTGGAAGTCTTCGAAGCAAGCATGTTCGTTTCTTCATCGGAGCCTCTCTAGAGTCTAGAGTTCACGATCGCAGCGAAGGGGACTACTACAAGGAGCTATTGAAGTGAAGGACCGGTCTACAAAGGTTTTATTCCTTGCTCACTTCTTATTGCAAAGTAGTTTGCTTTTGATTCCATCGATTTCTAGTGTACGATTCTTGTTTAGGGTTAGCTAAAACGGCAAATTTTTGAATTTGGCATGGACGATGCCTCCAGAAACCTTGATGCCGTCATAGGTAACCCTGTAGAATCATGTAAGAAATGTCATGAAGGTATTTGCGAAGTATTGACACAAGGAATACGGGGTGAATACTCAATAATCTGGGCGGAAGTACCATATTATAGGCAACGGTACTAACTCTCTTCAAGGATCTCAAAAGGACCTACAATCTAGGACTAAGCTTCCCAAAACTCAACACACCGTTCATCGTAGAAATCCGTAGGAATACATGATCTCCCACTGCGGACTCAAGTCTGCAACAACAACTGTCTGCATAAGACTCTTGCCTGCACTAGGCTGCTCTCACCCTGACCTGAATCACCTGGATCTTCTCCGTAGTCTCATGACTAGCTGGGGTCCAAAAATCCTACTCTTGTGGAGTCAGAAAAACAGACTGACGATCGACCCAACCTACCAACCAAAGCCTAAAGGTTGCCAATTGGAATGTCTCCAAATAACAGTTATCGAAGGAGAACCCTTTCAATGGCAAGTGACGATCCCAACTGCCAACAACAATTAGTACGTATGACCAGCATATCCTCCAGAGTCTGTATAGTACGCTCTATCTCACCATCGGTCTACAGATGGAAAAGCGGAGCTAAAGCTCAATCAGTACCCAAAGCTTCCAAAAGCTTCTGCCAACGATGGCCAGCAAACTGAGTGCCTCTATCGGATACAATGCATGAAGGATCTCCATGCAGACGCAAAAACTTATCGAAGAACAACTGAGCAAACTGAGCATAACCGGATAACAATCACCCAAATGGAGTCACACCCTATCTAGACCTGGGTAGACACCACAACAAAATTCATGGAGATCTGCTCCCATTCCCACTATAGAACGGTAAAAAGGTTGTAACTCTGCAGCCGGCCTCAAATTCTCAACCTTAGCTTGCAGACAAGTCAAGCACCTCAAAAAGAAATCCGAAACTTAACACTTCACCCTACCCACTAGTAACCAACTCTCAAGTCCCGTTACATCTCGGTGGCACTTGGATGAACACTGAAAGCTGACTGATGTGCCTTCTCTAGGACCTCACGTCTCTACCCATCAGTATCGGGTACAAGCCATGTAGGGTTCCTAGGCACCCTAATGAGGTCTCACAAGGCATCAACCATGCCAATTTCAAAATTTAACGGTGCCGAGAAACCCCAGTGTACGGATCGTTGGCTAGATTTCTAGGCGAAAAGATAACTAGTTAACAATTAACTAATGGGAAAACGGAAATACAACCTTTGTAGATCCGGTGCTCCACCTCCATAGCTCCGCAACGAAGTCATCTCCGCTGTCCAGAAGGAATCCGGGCTCTAGAGTCGGCTTCGTCGGAGAAAAAGTGAGCTAGGTCGTCGATGTCCATGCCGAAGATGATCTACGTCGAGGCATCGCTAAATCAAGCTCCACCTTCACCAAGCCCTAAAAACTTGTGAAGGAAACACACTCTACTACTTGGCAAGAGGTAGAGGATGAAGAAATAGGAAGTGGGTAGACTTTAGAATTGGATTTCTCACTCTTTATCATCAATCACCATTGATGAAGAAAGCTTTTTCTTCCTTGCTCATGAAGAAGAAGAAGAAAGAAATATATGATATGTTATTATGAAAAGAATAATAAATTTATTCTTATCATAATATTAACCTAAGTTAAGTGTAGAGAATTGACCAAGGTTAAAGAATGGTTAGGGTTAAGGAGATGAGACAAAAATGGTGACATAATGAAAGCTTCATGAAGCTTCAAGTTGAAAACAAAACTAGCCACCATTTTTGACTTCTTTTCCTTTTCTCATTTATCTTTTAAAATGCAAATGAAAAGATAAATGAATGAATAAAAGAAAACCCTAATCATTTACTTAACCTAGGTTTAATTCATTACACTTAACAAAAAATATATGTATCATCAAACATGATACAATCAAGTGCACAAAAATCATATCGCATATGCAATGCGCACACCCGAGTGAGAAATCCATTTAAAGTGAACCGATACTAGTTAATGAAAAGTAATATATCAAATATATAATTATGCATTAAATCATTAAATCAACTCTTGATTTAACGATCCGGTCATGTCGCACATAACCGACTGGTATCATCAGTAACAACTTATCGAATTAACACTTAATCCGATAACCCGGCTATATCGCATATAACTGATCAGTGTCACATCGCGAGAATGAAATACGGTATCACATACACGCATCATTCTCGGTCCCGCACATATCTCATATGCGCTCCTATTTCGTTTCGCTTGAGCCAGGAAACCTCTGTGTAGGACTCTAAAGACTCGTCAACACGCCGGCAGCGGATGATGATCATATCAAAACCTACAAGCCGCAAGCGGTGTGCTAAACGTAACGGCCACCCGGGTATTGAGCGATCTGAAGATCGACGAGCAAGCCCGCTCACACTCCAGTGAATCCGACCAGTAACACTACCGTACAGTCCGGTCTTATCGTCTGATATGTCGCATATCTCGCCTAGGGGTGGTAAACGTCAGACCCCAATAGCTCGATAAGTCGTGTCGATATGAGGTCTATAACAATTCGAGAAACTACTGGTAACACTTACCAGTAAATCTCAGCAACCCTGGCCAGGGATTTCCTGCTATAGCTAATCGAACACGGCGCAACATCAACCCCCTATACCGGGAGAGACGAATCCCCTCCTATCGCTCATTGCCTCCTTGTGACTCGGGACTGTACCCAAAAACCACCGTTTTGCACGCCCTCTTGGACGTGGTAAGATGGAAATCAAAGCACAGTGGGAACCACACAAGACTCTATGACGATCTCGGGTCAACAGACTACTCTGTACCAGTGTCACCAGAGAACTGCCATCTGACGTGAGGTATAATACCATCTGGGAGTTCTCGGCGAGTCCGTCCAGTGTACCCAGTCTCTACTGAGCACCCGTACATCATCTCTGATGTCAAACACCAATGGATATGGGATCATCCATCGCCCATCTGTATGGGTCGAGAAGGTATACGCTAGTCTACTCTGGTATATCGATGCCCCGTCTCGATACACCCACGACTAGGGACTTTGAAGGATGTACTTATGGACTACCATGTCCCCACTAGTATGATCTGCATCACAGTCCAGGTAGTCAAGCACACATCCTAAGGGCTTTACCAACATGTAATAAAGAGACAGTCAGTGTACACGTTAAGGTAAAGTGTAACCAGATAGCATACTATCATGTCGAGCAAGAAAGTCCTCCCTATATACGTCCTAGCATCCACTACAATATACATCATATGCACAGTAATGGCCTCTAGGGCATACATATAGCTAACAATCTCCCACTTGCACTAGGGCCATCTGTAGCAGTGGTTGTAGTATCTCATACTCAACCATCCCCTTAAAAGTCTCTCTATGGGAACGGGCCTTTGTGAGTGGATCCGCTGTGTTGTCCTCTGAGTCTACTCTCCTAACCTCGATCTCCCTGGAGATCAACCATCTCCATGATCAAGTGATACTGCCTTAGAATATGTCTGGATCACTGATGGGACCGGCGTTCCTTGGCAAAAGCCACAACTCCATTGTCACACAATGGGAGGAACATAGTTCATCTTATGAACCAATACACCCAGACTGCCTCTTTGGTAGCATCTTAAGTAGCGATGTATCGTGCCTTTATCGTCTAGTATGTCACGGTATCTAGCTTGGAACTCTTCCAACATACCATCCCTTTACTGAGGGTAAAGACAATGCCTGTGACTGACATTCAGTCGTCTTTATCATCCTGGAACCATTCCAGTGATTCTCCCCAGGGTCGATTGATACCATCTCACTACAGCTAGTGAGTATCCTAACATCCATTTAGATCTATCTCATAGATCCAAAATCCAGGATTTAGGAGGTATCACTTTGATCCTATATGGAGAATCATTGTGATAAGCGGAGATTGATCGAGCGTAGCATAGGAAACTCCTTTCTTATCAAGAGTATGTCATCCACGTACTCTACGAGGATCGCCACCATACTCCCTACTACCTTTTTGTTTATACAAGGTTCATCTACCATTTTGATGATGTCAAACTCTTTGACTGCTTCATCAAAACAGATGTTCCAACTCCGCGATGCCTGCTTTATCCTATAAAGCATCTTGCACACGTTTCCGCTGCTCCCACTGTCTACGAAGCCCTCTGGCTGTGTACTTATAGACACTCTCTTCTAAATCATCATTTAGAAAAGCAGTCAAGACACCCAACCACCAGATATCGTAGTCATGGTATGTAGCCGTGACAAGTAGGATCTGGATGGACTTAAGCATAGGTATTGGAAAAGGTTTCATCATTATCCACGCCTGGTTGATGACGAAGACCTTTAACAAGTCTAGCTTTGAAAGTCTCAACTTTTCCATATTCACCAAGTAATCTTCTCAAGATATACTTGCTCCTGATGGGGATTTAACCCTTCAGATATAGCAACCAAAGTCCATACTTTGTTGGTGTACATGGATTCCATCTCAGATCACTAAGCATCCAGCCATTCTTACAGAGTCTTACTCTCGATGGCCTGTTCGAAGCTAGTTGGGTCATCATCTCATGATGCAATCCTCGCTCCCACTGTCATAGAGAAAATGAAGTATCTCTCAGGTGGGTGAGGAACCCTACTAGATCGGCGGAGAGGCTGAGGTTCGTTGGAATCTACTGAATTCTTTGGTTCTATCAAATCATCAGCTGTAGTTTGTAGGCTGGAACATTTCCAGTTCTACATAACAGACCTTGCCTCGAGCTTGTCCGGATTTTGCTTTTAGACATAGGCCGAACAACCCCAAATCTTAACTAGCTTAAGACATGGGCTCTTCCCATACCATATCTCATATGGAGCGGTAGGCAACTGATTTGATTTGAACCCTATTCAATAGGTATGCAGCTTCATAAGTGCATAACTCCCAAAAGGAAAAAGGTAACTCAGTATTACTCATCATAGAGCACACCATATCAAATAGGGTGTATCTGCTCCGCCCCGATATACCATCGTGCTATGGTGTATACGGAGGAGTAATGCTGAGAGAGAATCTCATTCTCCTTTAGAAAAGTCCAGGAATTCCATGCTCAAGTATTCTCCTCCCTGATCTCATCATAGGACATAATACTTATACCCGTATATCTGGTTCTCTACTTCTAACTTATATTCTGTGAATATCTCAAAAGGTTCAGACTTGTGTTTCAACAAGAACATACGTCTGAATCTTGAGAGATTATCAGAGAACGTAATGAAGTATAAAGAACCAGTCCTGGCATGTGTAGACAGGGGACCTACATACATCAACATGTATCATCCTAAGAGTTTACTAACTCTTTCTCTGTTTCCAATAAACGGAGCTGCGGTCATCTTATCTTTGTGACATGACTGGCAAGTTTCAGAAGATGTAAATTCAAACTGATTTAAATATGCATCTAAATATAACTTCAGCCAGTCGGGTCGCATTGATTTGACCTAGTCTACAATACCTCAAGAAGAATCCGTTCATTTCTGAACTATTCCTCTTGTGTGTGTTCCGTATACTAAGAACTGTAGTTTGATTTAGAACATCAATGCTTTTAGATAACGTGCCTGAACCGATCAACTTTTGATATAGGAAATGTTCAAAACATTATCCAACAATACAAAATTTTATCGTTTCTTTACTAATAAAGAGACAGATATGATTTTGTATATCAGGTTCGGTATCTAATAACATTCGTTCAGAATCAATGTATCGGTAATACAGGGTGACAGTGACCGACAGACTTGGCTGCAACTCTTGCCCCGTTTTCTGCCTCATGAAACTTATCACCCGTTCTCAGTTCTCTACCTATCTGTAGCCCTATGTAACAGATTACATATCTGGGATCCTGATCCGGTATCACATACCCAGGACGTAGAGGTTACAGAGAAACAGTTCTGTATAATGAACACACCCGAAGATGATGCATCAGCATGCACTCTCTTCGTTTGGGCGGCACGGGAAATCTGGTATTCCCCAATTTCCTGCTCTGTCTTATAACAATTATAAGTTGGAGCGGGACCAACGTTTCCCAGCTCAGTATAACAAGCGGGTTCGGTCAATATTCCGTATTATTATCTTGATTAAGGCGTGATATGGTCGCTACCTGGAGAGAGAGAGAAGAAAACATTCAGCGTGCGCTCTTGCAAGAATAGATTGGTTATTATTTTATCTAATCAGGATGGCTCCCACTGCTTTTTATCAAATCTTCCTTCAAACCCTAAAAGGAAAGACTAGCCGGGATTAATTACACACTACAAGTTCGCCAATCTTTCAGCCAGGCCAGTGTCGGTACTTTGAGGGAGGTCCCCCGTGCTTTCGCACGAACTTAATTAATGTAAACCTCGTTTTCCCAGAGGCGTAACCTCGTTGACACCTTTCTAGACACCTACTTGATCGGCTAATTGTAATATGTAAAACTCTCCCAGGAGTAACTCTTACTCGCAGCGGGTATCGGGATCCAACTATCTCATAGAAGGTATGCAATCTCATTGCAAATTTCAACACTTGAAATTCCCGATAATATTTTGCCCCTAACATGCTATGACCTTGACGAAAGCCAACAAACCATAGCCCGCTAGTCAAGTTCAACCTGTACATTTCTTGATTGAATTAAACACACCCGCACGACCCTTGATGAAAGCCAACAAAGCCGCACGACTACCCTAATCCAATCGCATCGTATGCTGCAGATAAGCAGCATATAGCTACCGCACACTGCACCTTGACGAAAGCCAACAAATGCAGCACGAATACTATATACAACTTATCTGAAATGTCGGAGGGCTACGACAGGTTTTTCTGAAAACCTATTGCGTAATGAACTTGATATCGTTGTAGGATCGAATGATTTTGAAATGGAGTGTTTTTGAGGCTTTTCTAGTTTTGCTAAAGGAGTCACTCCCGGTGAAGGGATCGTCGGTCCTTTCCTCGTCGAATGAGGTGCGGGATATATCATATATATCACCGTGCAAAGAAAAAACACTTAAAAGCAATCAAAAGACAAACCGAGTGTGTAGCATCTGCCAGTTATTGCTAAAGGAGTCACTCCCGGTGAAGGGATCTCGGTCCTTTCCTTATCGAATAAGGTGCAGGATATATCATATATACCTCTGTGCAAAGCAAGAACTGTAGCTACCTGTTTTATTTTGAAATTCGATTCTACAACATCTTAGGTTTCTTTTATTTTCATTAATCACATTAATGAAATCCCATCATTTAAGTACCTAAACATTACAGATAAATACGACGTACACTTATGCCATCCACATTCGCCTCGATGTCCCCTCGTGCACCGTTAGGTTAGGTAACTAACGGCAGAGCAGGGCAGGGCTAGCGCGGGTGTAAAACATAAGTAACGTCTATATAATATATCATATATAATATATACTGTATCTATCACAGAACATCACATGATTACATCACAGATATCGCAGCAGAAGAATCATATGAAATATTGGATATACTAGGACGTCCATGTTTTCAATACGAGCCAGTATAAAACACGGATTCCACGGTCGCGATGAATAGCCAAACCCACACCCCTAGACCCCTACGAGAGCGGCAAGCAACCCTACCAATTCTAGAGTTAGGAGACCCGGACTCGACTCCTCGAGTTGGTCTCCCACTGGACTCCAGAACCCGGTTACTTGTGCTCCCTTCCTTGGGTCTATCCTAGTGCGGAAAAGTAAATAATATACAAACTGTGACAACTTCCGCAACCTGGAAGCGCCCCAATAAAAGAATATCACATACAAGTTTTTACATGAATGAAAATGAAAAACACTCATCTCACATAAAAACCCCCGGCTATTCAAACACGACGATCCAATATAACATATCCAGCAACACATAACATCACATATCATCAACGTAAGTAAATACGCGCATCCCAATTGTCGTTGACATATAGCAACGAAACCGGCGATATCACATATTACACTTACGGTCACAGAAAAGAAAGTGTAAAACTACAACAGTTGGAATCCGCAACCACCTCAGACATCGCATGCCTGACCAAATGAATTACTTAGACATCGCATGCCTAACAATTATAAACCCCGCATTTTAGTCTCAAAATCGAAAACACTTTTCAATATCAAGTCGGGCAATTCAACAAGATTCCCGACATCCTGATCGAATACTCGTCGCAAACTTCAGTAGGCGGCCGCACCCCCGATACCATCGACGAAGTGCACCAAGGCGGAACACCGCTACCGCGAGCACCCGAACGGATGCTTTCGGCGACGGGGTTCTCCTACAGTCACTTGGTCGGGGCTATGGAGTGAGGCTGTCTATTAAGTTTACCCGGCGAGTATCCGCGTACGCTACGTGATTGCGACGGACTTTTGATCACATCAAAATTCCGTGGCAACCGATCAAGTGAGACTAAACTGCTATGTTTATAAAATTCATTCAGTTATCTCATAACTTCTTGTGAATTCCAATTATTGTATCCCATTCCAGATAAATAGAAAATGTCAAACTTTCCGATCGAACAATCGAACACCCAAGTTTTCCCGATACAGATCAACACATGAAATAAGTCTAACAACATTCAGTTCGTGCCTCAGTACCGACGGTCCAGCCGTAGAAGGGTCAAGCCAACGCCTCACATGTGGCACGCCGTACTGCCCCAAACCCGAAGGTTCAAAGGGCAGTTCAAGACGGTCATATAATCGAGTTAAGGTTTGTTGTCATCTAGAGGGTCCATCGCGTTACTTGCACTACTTAGAACGTCGTTAAACTACGGAAAAATCCAACACTTGGAAATTTCCCGACAGGGGAAAAAATGGGTATTTATATCCGGTCGAACTTTTTAACATATTCTAAAAATTATCCGGAAAGCCACATAGACAAAATCTGATACTCCGATCGAAACACCGAATCCCCAAAACAACTCCAGAAAATTCAACTCTTGAATAAATATTAAAAATTCCCAGAAACACCAGAAATAATATATAAGAATTACTGTGCAGAAAGGGATGCACAAAACGACAAAAGTAGCGCGGATCCGCCGCATCAGCTTACTGTAAGGCCGCGTATCCGCGCCCCCTTTAATGAATCAAGCCCTCGAATTTAAACAGTAATTCTTAGATTATTTTACTGAGTTTTCTGAATATTTTTAATCTGGAAAAATCCCAGTTTTTCAAAATCGTCCAGAGAGCAACTTTAGGGTTTTGGTTTTGATTCGATCGGAGTTCAAATTCCGTCAAGACTTCGCCTAAGGCTCTAGCTAGGCTCTGATACCACTGTAGGGTTCCTAGGCATCCTAATGAGGTCTCACAAGGCATCAACTTTGCCAATTTCAAAATTTAACGGTGCCGAGAAACCCTAGTGTACGGATCGTTGGATAGATTTCTAGGCGAAAAGATAACTAGTTAACAATTAACTAATGGGAAAACGGAAATACAACCTTTGTAGATCCGGTGCTCCACCTCCATAGCTCCGCAATGAAGTCATCTCTGCTGTCCAAAAGGAATCCGGGCTCTAGAGTCGGCTTCGTCGGAGAAAAAGTGAGCTAGGTCTTCGATGTCCATGCCGAAGATGATCTACGTCGAGGCATCGCTAAATCAAGCTCCACCTTCACCAAGCCCTAAAAACTTGTGAAGGAAACACACTCTACTACTTGGCAAGAGGTAGAGGATGAAGAAATAGGAAGTGGGTAGACTTTAGAATTGGATTTATCACTCTTTATCATCAATCACCATTGATGAAGAAAGCTTTTTCTTCCTTGCTCATGAAGAAGAAGAAGAAAGAAATATATGATATGTTATTATGAAAAGAATAATAAATTTATTCTTATCATAATATTAACCTAAGTTAAGTGTAGAGAATTGACCAAGGTTAAAGAATGGTTAGGGTTAAGGAGATGAGACAAAAATGGTGACATAATGAAAGCTTCATGAAGCTTCAAGTTGAAAACAAAACTAGCCACCATTTTTGACTTCTTTTCCTTTTCTCATTTATCTTTTAAAATGCAAATGAAAAGATAAATGAATGAATAAAAGAAAACCCTAATCATTTACTTAACCTAGGTTTAATTCATTACACTTAACAAAAAGATATGTATCATCAAACATGATACAATCAAGTGCACAAAAATCATATCGCATATGCAATGCGCACACCCGAGTGAGAAAATCCATTTAAAGTGAACCGATACTAGTTAATGCAAAGTAATATATCAAATATATAATTATGCATTAAATCATTAAATCAACTCTTGATTTAACGATCCGGTCATGTCGCACATAACCGACTGGTATCATCAGTAACAACTTATCGAATCAACACTTGATCCGATAATCCGGCTATATCGCATATAACTGATCAATGTCACTTCACGAGAATGAAATACGGTATCACATACACGCATCATTCTCGGTCCCGCACATATCTCATATGCGCTCCTATTTCGTTTCGCTTGAGCCAGGAAACCTCTGTGTAGGACTGTAAAGACTCGTCAATACGCCGGCAGCGGATGATGATCATATCAAAACCCACAAGCCGCAAGCGGTCTGCTAAACGTAACGGCCACCCGGGTATTGAGCGATCTGAAGATCGACGAGAAAGCCCGCTCACACTCCAGTGAATCCGACCAGTAACACTACCGTACAGTCCGGTCTGATCGTCTGATATGTCGCATATCTCGCCTAGGGGTGGTAAACGTCAGACCCCAATAGCTCGATAAGTCGTGTCGATATGAGGTCTATAACAATTCGAGAAACTACTGGTAACACTTACCAGTAAATCTCAGCAACCCTGGCCAGGGATTTCCTGCTATAGCCAATCGAACACGGCGCAACATCAACCCCCTATACCGGGAGAGACGAATCCCCTCCTATCGCTCATTGCCTCCATGTGACTCGGGACTGTACCCAAAAACCACCGTTTTGCACGCCCTCTTAGACGTGGTAAGATGGAAATCAAAGCACAGTGGGAACCACACAAGACTCTATGACGATCTCGGGTCAACAGACTACTCTGTACCAGTGTCACCAGAGAACTGCCATCTGACGTGAGGTATAATACCATCTGGGAGTTCTCGGCGAGTCCGTCCAGTGTACCCAGTCTCTACTGAGCACCCGTACATCATCTCTGATGTCAAACACCAATGGATATGGCATCATCCATCGCCCATCTGTATGGGTCGAGAAGGTATACGCTAGTCTACTCTGGTATATCGATGCCCCGTCTCGATACACACACGACTAGGGACTTTGAAGGATGTACTTATGGACTACCATGTCCCCACTAGTATGATCTGCATCACAGTCCAGGTAGTCAAGCACACATCCTAAGGGCTTTACCAACATGTAATAGAGAGACAGTCAGTGTACACGTTAAGGTAAAGTGTAACCAGATAGCATACTATTATGTCGAGCAAGAAAGTCCTCCCTATATACGTCCTAGCATCCACTACAATATACATCATATGCACAGTAATGGCCTCTAGCGCATACATATAACTAACAAGCCATCGAGTCCTTAACATAGCACACCCTGATCATAAATCAAGAACTCTGAATCTTTACCCTGCCGAACACGCTCAGAATCTCAAACAAACGAGCATCGGCGGGTTGTGCCTCACGAAAATGATTAAGTAGAAGTGGACAGGCGCGGACATGAGCAATCCGTCCCCCTAGAAAAGGCGAACTACACTGTACTCATCTGTCGCACAAGAACTGTAAATCTACAGAAGACTGTCTCTGAACTGCGCACAACTGGAACAAGCACCCCGGGCCTATGACTCAAGCATCAGCTACCACAATTGCATCGCCACGGGTAATAAAGAATCTCACAATCACAATCCTTCACAAGCTCCATCCAATAACGTTGTCTCAACTCAGATCCCTCAACAGAAAGATTAAGCTTCGGTAGTCCGTGAAAATCTGACACGACTATCCGTACAAGTAGTGTCTCCAAATATTCAACGCCCGACCACCGCGGCCATCTCCAGATCATCAGTAGGTTAATCCTGCTCATACCTGCTCCTACTGTCGGGAAGCATAAGCGATAACTCTAATATGACACATCAGTACACAATCGTGCCACACTCGTGAAACATCACAATAAACAACAAAGTCGCCCGATCCAGAAATGAAAGATAGAACTGGTGCAGTCGTCTACCAAGTCTTCAACCACTAAAAACTCAGCACGCATGCCTCCGTCTAAAGAAAAGGAACTCCCTCCCTGTTCAGTCCGGTCAACGGTGCAGCGGATACACAAGAATCCTGCACGAAACGTCGGTAAAAACCGGTTAAGCCAAAAAATCTACGGACCTCTGTCCCTGATCAGGCCTGGGCCAAAGCAGTACGACCTCGATCTCCTTCGGGTATATACTAATACAGTCTCCCATAACGCCATGACCTAGGAAGTCAACACTATCAAGCCTGAAGGAACAGTCCGAGAATCTAGCAAACAACTGGTACTCTTCCAATGTCTGCAAAGAAATCCTCAAGTACTGCTCACGTTCCTCATGACTCTTGGAAGAGACCAGAATGTCATCTAAAACACAACAATGCACTGGTCAAGGAACGACCTGAGAAACCTGGTTCATCACATCCATGAATGCTACTAGGGCACTGGTGAGTCCAACGACAC
Organism: Agapanthus africanus; assembly: GCA_030015575.1. Taxonomy (NCBI): domain Eukaryota; kingdom Viridiplantae; phylum Streptophyta; class Magnoliopsida; order Asparagales; family Amaryllidaceae; genus Agapanthus; species Agapanthus africanus. The sequence goes on along the minus strand of CM057340.1, from coordinate 440,747,340 downwards.
CACCAAAACTCATAAAGCCGGTAGCGCGCATATATGCAGTATTCGGAATGTTATTACTCTAAATCCGCAACCAATGATGACCTGATCAAAAAACAAACTTAGAAAAATGTCTCGCATCCTGGAACTGACCAAACAAATCGTCAATGCGAGGTAAAGGATGCCTAATCCGCAACGTAACTCGGTTCAATTGACGATCAATCAATACACAACCTCAAACTGCCGTCTATGTTCTTGACGAATAGAGTAGGAGATCCGCAAAGAGAAACACTCGGACGCACAAGTCTCCCTATCTAGCAACTCTGCAGCCGATCCTTAAGCTCTCTAAGATCCGCCGGCTTATCTGGAATAACGTCGGAAAATCTCGCCCACAAGAAACCCGGTCCAACGAGTCCACCGTGGCTCTAGTATCACAAATGAATGCCAAGAATTCTCGACATCCCCTCCTCAAAAGCCGACTAGCGAAAAAGGCTGAACTCAAGCTGTGAGAGGCGGCACCATTGTCGCCCTTCACAACAAGAACTGACTCACCGGGAAAACAAAAACCTGACTGTTTTTTTGCGGCAGTCCACAGACGCATAGCACGTAGCTAACCAGTCCGTGCCCCGGAGAATGTCAAAGTCGAACATCTCTAGAAGGACCAAATCGACGGACGAATCTCTATCTCCTACCCAATCGGCAAACGTCCGAAACACGTGTCGCGCAACCAAAGGATCGCTAACAGGCGTAAACACAACAAACGACTGATCTAGCATACACGACACTAGGCCCAACCTCGGCATGAAGTGTGTAAAAACCGAGTGCATAGATCCCAAATTAAACAAAACATGCGCATCAAAAGATCATGCAAAAAGATTAAAAGAAAACTCTGCATTGGATGACTGCGCGTCCCGATGAGTAGAAGCAAACACTCATGCCTGCCTACTACCCTTGTAGGGTTCCTAGACACCCTAATGAGGTCTCACAAGGCATCGAACATGCCATATTAAAATTTTCCGGGTACCGAGAGACCCGACTACGGATCGTTTGCTAGATTTCTAGGCGAAAAAACTAACTAGTTAACACTTAACTACAAGATACGGAAATACAACCTTTGTAGATCCGGTGCTCCACCTCCACGGCTCCCCAACGGGGTCCTCTCCGCTGTCCAAATCAAATCCGGGCTCTAGAGTCGGCTTCGTCGGAGAAAAAGGGAGCTTGGTCGTCGATGTCCATGCCGAAGATGATCTACGTCGAGGCATCGCTAGATCAAGCTCACAACTTCACCAAGTCAAGAAACTTGTGAAGTAAACACACTCTACTACTTGGCAAGAGGTAGAGGATGAAGAAATAGGAAGTGGGTAGACTTTAGTTTTGGATTTCTCACTCATTTCCAACACTTGCCATTGATGGGGCAAGCTTTTTTCACTTGAAGAATGAAGAAGAAGAAGGAAATAGTTATGATAAGTTAATAAGAAAAAGAAAAGAATAATCAAAACTTATCATGACTAAACCATGGTCAAGTGTAGAGATTGAACTAGGGTTAAATCAAATGGTTAGGTTAAGCATGAGATAAGAATGGTGGACAAAGTCAAAGGTTCATGAATCTTCAACTACAAACAAAGAAAGCCACCATTCTTCTCATTTCTTTTTCCAAAAAGAAAATAAATAAATAAATGAATAAATAGATATGAAAAACAAAACCCTAACCATTTGAATAACCATGGTTTAATCTTTACACAAACTCAAGTTAGCATGCATCATCAAACATGATACATACAAGTGCACAAAAACATATCGCATATGCAATGCGCACGAACCAAGTGAGAAAATCCGTCTAAAGTGAACCGATACTAGTTAATGCAAAGTAATTTATCAAATATATAATTATACATTAAATCATTAAATCAACACTTGATTCAATGATCCGGTCATGTCGCACATAACCGACTGGTATCTATAGTAACAACTTATCGAATCAACACTTGATCCGATAACCCGGCTATATCGCATATAACCGATCAATGTCACATCACGAGAATCGAATCCAGTATCACATACTGGTATTATTCTCGGTCCCGCACATATCTCATATGCGCTCCTATTTCGTTTCTCTTGAGCCAGGAAACCTCTGTGTAGGACTCTAAAGACTCGTCAATACGCCGGCAGCAGATGATGATCTTATCAAACACCCACAAGCCGCAAGCGGTCTGCTAAACGTAACGGCCACCCGGGTATTGAGCGATCTGAAGATCGACGAGCAAGCCCGCTCACACTCCAGTGAATCCGACCAGTAACACTACCGTACAGTCCGGTCTGATCGTCTGATATGTCGCATATCTCGCCTAGGGGTGGTAAAACGTCAGACCCCAATAGCTCAATAAGTCGTGTCGATATTAGGTCTATAACTGTTCGAGAAACTACTGGTAACACTTACCAGTAAATCTCAGCAACCCTGGCCAGGGATTTCGTGTTATAGCCAATCGAACACAGTGCAACATCAACTCCCTATACCGGGAGAGACGAATCCCCTCCTATCGCTTATTGCCTCCATGTGACTCGGGACTGTACCCAAAAACCACCGTTTTGCACACCCTCTTGGACGTGGTAAGATGGAAATCAAAGCACAGTGGGAACCATACAAGACTCTATGACGATCTCGGGTCAACAGACTACTCTGTACCAGTGTCACCAGAGAACTGCCATCTGACATGAGGTATAATACCATCTGGGAGTTCTCGGTGAGTCCGTCCAGTGTACCCAGTCTCTACTGAGCACCCGTATATCATCTCTGATGTCAAACACCAATGGATATGGGATCATCCATCGCCCATCTGTATGGGTCGAGAAGGTATACGCTAGTCAACTCTGGTATATCGATGCCCCGTCTCGATACACCCACGACTAGGGACTTTGAAGGATGTACTTATGGACTACCATATCCCCACTAGTATGATCCGCATCATAGTCCAGGTAGTCAAGTACAGATCCTAAGGGCTTTACCAACATGTAACAGAGAGACAATCAGCATACACGTTAAGGTAAAGATCAACCAGATAGCATACTATCATGTCGAGCAAGGAAGTCCTCCCTATATACGTCCTAGCATCCACTACAATATACATCATATGTACAGTAATGGCCTCTAGGGCATACATATAACTAACAACCCTCAACTAGCTGTCCTCGTCGCAAGCCTCTGCACTCTGGGCTGAAACACCTGTACGAGCCCTCCTCGCTCTCGGAACACCCAAAGTCTCAGGAAGACGCACCATAGCTAAACGGGCTGCATCCATTGCAGCTGTACGTGACACAATTCTGTGTGCTGATAGCAAGGAATTACTGGGTAACACGGGTGGTAACCTCCTATCGCTGCGCTCGACTGGCCTTAACCAACGGCCACATCATCTGGCGCAAGTCCTGCGTGTCTGCCTCAAGCCTAGCGATACGATCTATCGAAGGCGGATCAATCAGCTCCTGTGCAACAAGCGTACCGTCCCGGTCAGTCCTCGTCCCTAACGAGTCCACTCTGACCTCGGCCCTCACTGCCTCTCTCTGAACCCTCATAGTCATCGGCGGCAAAAGGCTATAAATTGAAATAGGATTCGATATGAACACGGAAATCGAATCACCAGGATATGTATCACCAAGGAAGGAATTTCAAGAAATTAGTGCTCAGGACAATTTAGGCGGAGTACCGTGTTGTAAGTATTCCGCGGACATACACACAACGTTACTCTGCTTAAGCAACCTACTCAATCATACCAAGGTCATCCTACACTTCGAAAGGTAAAACCTTGCGCTCTGATACCAACTTTGTCATGACCCGAAATTTGGCACGTGACGGCCCTTAAACTACCCAACGTCTATAGGAGTAACGTAATTTAAGTAAGCCGAAAACCCAGCAATCTAAACCATTAAAATTAGTAATTGATAAGAACATTTTTAAAACTTTGGAAAATCTCAAGTAGAAATTCTTTAAAGTCCAACTTTGCTTTCTTAAAAATTTTGGCAGCACCTCCTTTGTGAAAACTAGCCCCAAAAACGGGTACATACAAAGATATAAATAAAGCATCCCCAAACGGGAGCAAATCCACGCCCAACGGCGGAAAACAAGCATCACAATAGATATACGACGCCATGGCGAAGAAATAAAAGACGATATAAGTAAAACTGCATAAAAGATATCCAAGTTACCAAAATATACAATATCGTCCTCACATCTCGTCTCTAAGTCAATACATGAAAATGGTAGATGGAGAGTACAAGGTACAAAGATATACAATAAGCAACATCGGATAACCGCAAAACACACGTATAGCAAAACTGCACGCAGTCAGCAGAAGCGGTATCCGCTGCAAAAGATGATATAGTAGGTTGAAGCCATGCCTCGACTACTCTGAGGAACAACCTGCAAACCCTGTGGCACAACGGGGGTGAGTTGCCAACTCATGAATAGTAAATAACATATGCAAGTAATCGCAAGTATGCACGTACTGCACGAATCTAACACATGCAAGCTGATAGCAATAAATGGCAATACGTATGCAACGGTCATGAAAGGTACTATATCAGGTACAACTAATACATGAAGCAATGCATATAAAATAAATGCGGGGTATGGGATAAAGTATTTCATCCTCACGAAATCCAGAACTCGTGGCAAGACCAAAGTCCATCAAGACAATCTAAACCCCAAATTTCCTTAAATCAGCCCCCAAATTGGTCCTCATATCCTGTAAGTCTCATATATCCTGAGTGTCCAATATTAAGCAAATCTCATGTAATGAATAAGTATATTTGCATGATTATTATGATGATGTATATAAATTAGAGATGTATACATATATATTAGCGTCCCATTCCACTAATATATATATAACAGCGTCCCATTCCACTGTTATATATACTTAGGAGTAAAAACATCATAAAAGCAAGTATCTAGTATCGACACATAAATACCCATATCCATACGTTTCTCGAATCGTAACTATTCGGTATCGACACCCATGATCTACGTATCGGTCTTTCTCATATTCATACATTCCTCGAATCGTAAGTGTCCGGTATCGACACTCGTGATCCACGTATCGGTTTTCTGATATCTATACGTTCCTCGAAACCCAAGTATCTCACCTCGACACTTGTTTTCCACGTATCGATATATACGTACTCCGAATCTTAAGTGCCCCAACATCGCCACTCTCGATCCTGCATCGGTTTAAAACAAAACTTTGAGTGGATGCATCTAAATATCAAGTAAAGAATAAGAATACTTGCATAATTTCATGAAACCACCACGATCCTCAAATCCAGAAAAACATTATATGAAATCCATATCTCAATACGAAAATCCATGAATATAACATATGTAACATAAAACAGTAATGTGAGCATATGAAGGAAAAACCGCTATCAAACTGCAACAACTTATTATATATCATGCGGTTTCTAATTTTTCCAAGTCCATACAACATCAAATAAAAGTGAACATGTAGCTATAGCCAGGTATACGTAACCACGCCGGCATAGCAAGATATGTCTATCTACCTATCAATAATGATGCAATACCCTCCAGGTATATGTACAAGTATGTATACATGATGTACACGTAGCTATGTCTCATATGTCTATATACCTATCACTAATGGTACAATACTATATAGTTATATAGGTAACTAGCATGTAGGCATGTCAAGACATATGTGTAAGCATGTAGGTATACAGGTATGCTATATGTCATATGCACAATAAAAATAAGGATTTTGTCCCAAGTCCATAGCCAATACAATATCACGTATGCATAGGTGTTGTGCATGTCATGTCAATTATTGACGGTGTGAGTGGCATATAATTAGTGCTCGTGCAATATGAACCGTCAATAATAGTGCAGTGTCCAAGGGTACAAGTCTAAGTACAACCAGTAATAATATGCAATGAAGTTTTATGCACAATCTTTATATATGCAATATAAACATGCGGCTAATATCATATCATATCTTGCCCTAACGCATAACGCCATGCGTGCGATTCCCCTGAAGATATTAAATCTACTCACTAATGATCTCGAGCTACGAAAATCTGACTACCTGCTTCCCTTTATTCGCAGCGTCTGATGTCCCCGCTTGCGACCCTAAAATTTCACAAACACATCACATAAGCTAAATATGTTATCGCGACACAAAGATAACAAAACGCAAGAATAACGCTCAGAAATTACATTGCGCACCTAGTGCACAAAACGTGCACGACATCGGCAAAAACCTTAGCTAGAGTCGCTAAACTACGCAACCACCAAGTCTAGACTCCGATCGTACCGATCGCGCAAACCTAACAGAATAAAATACGAGAAAGATAATATATATAACCTCGCAATGACCAATCGAACCAACGTCCAAAATTCACCGAAACCTAGTAAGCAACTTATCGCAAATTTAGCATAAGTTAAAGCTAACACAAATCTAGCGATTTCAACATTGCGAAACAGCTAAACTAAGTTATCCAAATCACTTCCATAATTTTAATCTCACCCAATTAGATTTTAGTAGAAACTAGTATTCTAAAAACTCAATTAGACAATTTAGGAAATAACAACAATTATCATCTTACCACTAGATTAAGTTTTCCTATTCAACAATTAACTATTAACCCTTTCATCAAGTTAAACCCTAACTTGATCTTTACTAAAATCATCATGAAACCACAAATCATGCTAATTAAGCTATATTAATAAATTAAATAGCTAATTTAATGATTTAAACATAACAATTAAGGATTAGGGATTGAAATTATACCTCTTCAAGAACACAAAAGATCAACTAGATCCATCACCTAAGCCTCCAAAAATCATGTTTTCCATGTAGATCTAAGCAAGTTTAGTGAAGAAGAATGATGGGTTATTATTTGTTTATGAGTTTTATGGGATTATTTAAGGATTTTTGATGATTTATTGAGCTTGGAGGAGATGAAATTGGGCAAAGAAAAATCAAGGGCAGCACAAGGAGAAGGCTCAGCCAAAGCAAGGAAATGGGGGGTTTTGTGAAAAGTGTGTGGAGTTTTCTAGCTAAAAATGTTATAAATGCTCATTAATGCAAATTGTCACCTTTTCTTTTCTTTTAAAAATAAATTCCTTCATCACAAAATATCTAGATATTTGGCAAGAATGGATTAAGACTAATTCTAGTGATTAGTATAGCATAGATTTTCATTAGAAGTAATTAATCCAAACCAAAAATTAAATTATCACTAATTAAGTGCATAATTAACAACTTAAAATAATATTTAATTAGGGAAAAATTCTATGTGAACCAAAACATCCAATTGACCCCCAAAGTCCGCGCACTAGCATCATTCTAGCTAAAGTAGGTGTCGTCAAGTTTAACATTTCAGAAAAATAAAATATTATTTTTGGCAATTTTTATAATTGAATAATATTATATTGAATATTTTAATAAGGTGGTATAATTAAATACCGATAAATTGGGAAAAATTTGTAAATTTATGAAAATTACTGAAAAGAGCGTGTTTTATGTGATTTATGAAAATTATGAAATTTTATGATTTATTATACACTAATTTGGTGCTAATCGCGATTAAATATCCCTAATCGCGAATTAAGCTTGTTTTGTGCAAAACAAGCACCGTATCGTATTTTACACTTGTGTTACATTTTAATAACCATGCTTTTGTTTGGGATTTATGTGTTGGTTTTAAAAGTGATATGGAAAAAGAAAAGAAAGGAAAAGAAAATAGAAAAGAAAACAAGAAAAAGAAAAGTCAAGAGGTATGGGCATGAGAGAGAAAGGTGAGGGGTTTTCTTTGACCAAGTGCCATTGCAATCATTCATCATCTTCATCATCTTTCTTCTTCCTCCATCACCATGGCAGCAAACCCTTCCCCCTTCACTTCAAACCCTCAATCCATCATCAAAAACACCCCAAAACCCCATCCCCACTTCATTAAAAATGTGCACAAGCCCTCTAGCTACATTTTGGACCAAGAAAGCAAAGATTTTCGACACTTGGGGCAACTCAAGAATTTTCTCGAGTTGCCAAATGAGATAATCTCTACACTATTAGTGTAGTTTTTCTTTCATCTTATCACCTATGCATGTTTAGAAGTGATTTAGTTTGGTTTAGTGGACTTTGAAAATTCCTAGTTAGGGTTTGAGGGATTTTTGAATTGGGATAATGTAATTGAATTGGTGACCTTAAACACCCCATGATGTTAGAAACCCAGATCGAGCATGAACTAAAACCTGAAACCCAAATTTATCAACTTGCCTTGTCGGTTTGTGAGTGTATAGGGTGTCCAGGGAAATTTGGAGTGAACTTGGATTTTTATGAGAGAAGCAAACAACTTCAGTAGCCTAGATGGACCACCATGAGACCACCCTACCAAAACGAGACCCCAATCCCCCTGAAAAACCGAGGAGGACAGACTTAGGAGGCTTCTGGCCGGCCACATGAGGGAATTGGGTACCCAGGTTGCTTGTGTAGTTCATATACCCCCTATACATCACTCCAGTACTGTTTGTGCACTTTGTTTTCACCTTAATCAAAATCCGGGACTATTTTCATGAGTTGATGTTTTATTTCAAGGTTTGGTTTTGCGTATTTTGAATTTTGGATTTTAGGAATTTGGTTTTAACTCGATGGTTTGTCGTTTGTACATCGATATCGAGTGTTATTTCGTGGTTTTGAAAGCGTAGTCCGTAGGTTCGAACCTATAGGCTTTTAGCATGTCATTTTGGCTTTGATATGGAATTTATTATGATACGATATGTTATGATGTGTCGGTACCCCACGAGGATTTCGACACGACAAGCAAGCGTGTGGCGACGTCGGCATCGGCAAGCGAAGGTCAAGGTGAGTAGATTATATCTACGGGGGAAGTCAGGTGGATGGCGTATAGCACCCCCGCAAAGTCGTAAGAAATAATGTGATGTGATATAGATATATATTTATATGTTATTGAGAGATTTGAACACTTAGCAGGAAAAGCTTTAGGAGATTATGGGTTTAGAGTTAGTGAGAAGTGAAGAAAGGACTTTAGTCGATTTCTTAGTCACAAGACCCTAGAATAAAGATTTGCATACACGCACATACACATACTCGCATAAATTTACCTCCTTGTGCGTATTGGGGACATATATATATATATATATATTGGTATTCATATGCTTGGATGATGAGGATGATATATGATACTTGGGAATGAGTCGATATGATCGGGCATGATGCCATGAAATATTTAATATGTGACTGAGATACGTCATCATGTTATAGCGGATCGTTGGATGACGATACCATGTGGATGATGATATATATATGATAGTTGACATATGATCGAGATATGAGATGAGATATGTTATGATAGTTATAATGGATCACTTGGGCGATGTATACTTCTATATGATAATATGTGTTGATGACATCGGATTGTATGAGACTTTAGAGCCGTAGCCAGATCATGATATTGTTGATGATATTAGTAGTGTAGTAGACTTAGATCAGTACCCCCTGCTCACGATATGTGATGATGTGGATACCAGATGAATAATGAGATAAATGTGATATTTGACTCGTACCCTAATTTGAGATGCCGTATGATGGATTTACCGTATGAGCTATTGATGATAGATCCGTACCCTTGACTCGAGGATGTCATATTAGATGGTGTATCGTATGGGATCCTATTGAGGCGGGATCCCGACAATTATATAGATATATATACATATCGGCTCAGATGTAGGTGGTTTCCTTACCATTTTCGATTAGCCTGTTCGCTCAGTCCTGTAGTTTATTGTAAATGTTAGACTGGATTCGATTCATACCTATTTCAAAGCTAACGAATCATGGGTATTTTAAAAGACAGGATGAGGGATTCTACGGATATTTCAAAGGATGTATATTTTCTTAAAAACACCGTAGCCTTTATTTTCAAAAACAACACAATTCGTTTTATTTCAAATGGCAAAACAGTATGACACATGTATATCGATGTAGATTCCTTAGTGTTACGTTATCATTCATGTTCCACATATTATAGTTGCATTTTATATTCATTGCCATCTATTATGTTGTTATCGTTTCATTGAATGTTTATTGTGTACTTAGTGATTATGAAACCATGCTGTCAGGACAGCAGCACCATTTCCGATGATGCGTATGCTCCACATACACCTGCTTGCCGGCTCACACACATCATCATCGGTAATTGCCATGTCACGTACGCTTAGAGAATATTATTTCATTGACATAACTTGCTAACGGATAGTTTCAACGTGTTATAGCTTCATATGCTAGTTTAACTATTGCATTCATTGCATGATAGTAGTTGCATTCACATATACTCATTGGTCATGCAGTATTATGGAGATTTATACCGATATCTACTGTTTTCTTACTCTTGATTCTTGGATTTCGGATTTCTAGGAGATTTCTGGATTTGGGGGAAAACCGCAAGAATATATATAAACTTCTCTCTCTCTCCCTCTTTTTAAAATGCAAGTTGCGGTTTTCTCATAATGTATGAGTTGTCCACCATGAGTTATCATGATTGCTGTTAGTTTTTGAGACCCGTTGCGGGGAAAGGATGAACCGTCTCGGGTACATGGTGGGCCCGGTAAGGTACCCCAGGGTAATAAGCTCGAGTTATAGACGATGAGCCTGGCAGGGAAGCACTAGCTACCGGTGATTTTACCTGGCGCGGCGGATATCCGGAGGATACTGTTCATGGTCGTGTGATTGATGATATGGGCTGATCCGGACTGACGGAGCCCAAGGTATTGGGATATTGAGATATTGAGATTTGAGACACTAAGATATTGAGATTTGATGATACAGGCCAGACCGGATAGCCGGATCCTGAGATATTGAGATATTGAGATTCATGTTTTGTGTCGATGCTTGACACTGATTTCTCTGTTGATTTCATTGATGATATTCGATTTATATACATACAGTAATCTCATTAAATAAAGAAAACAGTTGTCTCGCTCATGATGTATTCTGTTTCCATTCGTAATGCATTCATACATCATATATCTGATATATTGCTATCTGAGGCACTAACACGAGCACGTAGTATTGCACTTATATGTAGATGGATCCGGATATTAATTTAGGATATTACTTGATATGACCTAGGATGCGTCATACATGCGATTTCTGCTCTGTGATGTTTTCTACTCATGAGTTGGCAACTCACCCCCGTTGTGCCACAGTTCCTTGCAGGTTTTGCCGTACATGTTTCATTACGGCTTTGCTGGCACACTGTTCCTTCCGGGTGATTGCTTTGGTAGGTGGGTTCACTTGCATCATGACCACCATTGTATATTTTTTGTTTCAGTTGTATCTAGTAAAACTCCATCAACCAGACTTGTATATTTGATAGAGATAGATGACCAGTATATATTCTTTCGATGTTAGAGTCGTGTGCTGTATTATTATGGTTTTCCTCTGGTTTTCTTGATGATGTTAGATTTTTATCCTGAGTTCGATCCTCGCCCTTCGGCTTTGTATTTTATATTGCTCGTGTGGTTATGACCGTCAATTGACAAAGACCTAGCTCCCGCTTGGGGATGCCTTTATTCATTATATATTCCTTATCAGGTTTGTACCCGTTTGGGGTCAGTTTTTACAAAAGAAACCCTACCGAAATTTTTAGATAAGACTCGAGATTTTAAAAATGCGTGCTTCGGCTTATGTTGTTAAACTTCTTTCTTTAAAATTGGTTTTCCTTCACTCTATTGCTTTACTTTGTTTGGATTTCAGGGTTTTGGCTTACTTAGATTACGTACGCCTCGAGACATTTCGTTGTTTAAGTGCCGGTCATGTTCCGTACTTTTTGGGTCGTGACAAAGTTGGTATCAGAGCGTTAGGTTTTACCTTCGGAGCATAGGATGACCCTTGGTTAAATGAGCAGGTGACTCAAGTAGAGTGACGTACCGTGTGTATGTTCCGCGGCATACTTACGATACGATACTCCAATTAAGAAGCCTTAGGATGTACAATTTTTTGCACAGTATTATATTCATTCCTATGATCTATCCTCATCAGTACCAGTTATTGTTTTGTTACCACAATTGTACGGGCAGAGAGAGCAGCAGCTAGAGTTGCGGTTAGCACGAGCTCGTCACGGACGATGACTGACCAGGGCATGAATCAAGAGACATACGATTTGCATAGATGCGTTGTTTAGTTGTGTTTTCGCGCAATGAGCGTTTGATGGATCGCTTTTACAAGATTACTCGGACGTGCAGATCAGCACCAGAAAATTGGGCACTGACAGAGGCCTGCCAGAATATGATGATCGTCGATGCACCGACTAATCATGATGATTGATGGCACTATTTTGCGTGCGGACGAATGAGCCAGCGACTTCGGCAAATGAAATGATTTCGCCCCACATGTTTGAAGTTAATGCCGCACGAGTTATACTTCGAGATATGATAGAAGATCGCTAGTCATCAAAGATGAAGGACTAGGACATGTGAATCATTGCCTACCCCGATGTGAGTTCATGAGATAGATTAATTCCAGCTTGAGGAGACTTCACACAGATACGTTGGTAGTCGATAGAGACGATCGAATGTCAGGAGCCCATTTTCCAAGTTTAAAATATTCAGAGACAAATGCAAGTAATACTATGGACCCTCTAGAAGAATGAAATCCTAACTCGACACAATGACCATGGAACGTCTTTGAACCTTAGAATTTGCGGCAGTTTAGCGGTGCCATTAGTGAGGCTTGGATTTGCCCTTCTACGGTTGGTCCACAGGTGCTGTGGCATGTATTCGATACTATTATACTGTATTCAAGATGTTGAGCTCTTGGGGGATTATGGAACTTGACGAATCAATCGAAAGGTTCGACTTCATTCGGATATCATGTGATGGGATACATTGTTTGGGAGACTCCAGATACAAGTATAGCCGTTGGAGCTTAGTCCATGCAGCCACGAAGAGATGATTCCGAAGCAGTCAACATTAGAGAAGAGTGGAGTAAGAGGTTCGCACGATATCGTGACGAGATGACGTTCCACTCTGCCTACAAGAAACTCGCCCACAAGAAACCCTGTCCAACGAGTCCACCGTGGCTCCGGTATCACAAATGAAAGCCAAGAATCCTCGACATCCTCTCCTCCAAAGCCGACAACCGAAAAAGGCTGAACTCAAGCTGTAAGAGGCGGCACCACTGTCCCCCTGCATAACAAGAACTGACTCGCCGGGAAAACAAAAACCTGACTGTTTTCTCGCAGCAGTCCACAGACGCATAGCATGTAGCTAACCAGTCTGTGCCCTGGAGAACATCAAAGTCCAACATCTCTAGAAGGACCAAATCGACGGACGAATCTCTATCTCCCACCCAATCGGCACATGACCGAAACACGTGTCGCGCAACCAAAGGATCGCTAACAGGAGTAAACACAACAAATAGCTTATCTAGCATACACGACTCTCGGCCCAACCTCGGCATGAAGTGTGTAAAACAAACGAGTGCATAGATCCAGAATTAAACAAAACATGCGCATTAAAGATCATGTGAAAAGATTACCAGAAAACTCTGCATTGGACGCCCGCGCGTCCCGATGAGTAGAAGCAAACACGCATACCAGCCCTATACCCACAACCTGCTGCCCTCGTCCCAAGCCTCTGCTCTCTGGGCTGATACACCTATACGAGCCCTCCTCACTCTTGGAACTCCCAAAGTTTCGGGAAGACGCAGCTAAACGGGCTGCATCCACTGTTGCTGTACGTGACACAATGCTGTGTGCTGATAGGAAGGAATAACTGGGTAACAGTGGTGGCAACCTCCTGTTGCTGCGCTCGACTGGCCTCAACCAACGTCCTCATCATTTGGCGCAAGTCCTGCATCTTTGCCTCAAGCCTAGCGATAGATCTATCGAAGGCGGATCAATCTGCTCTTGTGCAACGAGCGTACCGTCCTGGTCAGTCCGCATCCCTAATGAGTCCACTCTGACCTCGGCCCTCGCTGCCTCTCTCTGAACCCTCATAGTCATCGGCGGCAAAAGGCTATAAATTGAAATAGGATTCAATATGAGCACGAAAATCGAATCAAAATGATATGCATCATCAAGGAAGGAATTTCAAGAAATTAGTACTTAAGACAATTTAGGCGGAGTACCGTGTCGTAAGTATGCCGCGGACATACACACAAAACGTTACTCTGCTTAAGCTACCTACTCAATCATAACAAGGTCATCCTACACTTCGAAAGGTAAAACCTAGTGCTTTGATACCAACTTTGTCATGACCCGAAATTTGGCACGTGACGGCCCTTAAACTAAGCAACGTCTACAGGAGTAACGTAATTTAAGTAAGCCAAAAACCCAGCAATCTAAACCATCAAAAGTAGTATTTGATAAGAACATTTTTAAAACTTTGGAAAATCTCAAGTAGAAATTCTTTAAAGTCCAACTTTGCTTTCTTAAAAATTTTGGCAGCATCTCCTTTGTAAAAACTAACCCCAAAAATGGGTACATACAAAGATATAAATAAAGCTTCCCCAAACGGGAGCAAATCCATGCCCAACGGCGGAAAACAACCACCACTACAGATATACGACGCCGTAGCGAAGAAATAAAAGACGATATAAGTAAAACTGCATAAAAGATATCCAAGTCACCAAAATATACAATATCCTCCTCACATCACGTCTCTAAGTCAATACATGAAAATGGTAGATGGAGAGTACAAGGTAAAAAGATGTACAATGAGTAACATCGGATAACCGCGAAAACCACGTATAGCAAAACTGCACGCAGTCAGCCGAAGCGGTATCCGCTGCAAAAGATGATATTGTAGGTTGAAGTCATGCCTCGACTACTCTGAGGAACAACCTGCAAACCCTGTGGCACAACGGGGGTGAGTTACCAACTCATGAATAGTAAATAACATATTCAGGTAATCGCAAGTATGCACGTACTGCGAGAATCTAACACATGCAAGCTGATAGCAATAAATGGCAATACGTATGCAAAAGTCATCAAAGGTACTCTATCAGGTATAACTAATACATGAAGCAATGCATATAAAATAAATGCGGGGTATGGGATAAAACATGTCATCCTCATGAAATCCTGACCTTGTGGCAGGACCAAAGTCCATCAAGACAATCTAAATCCTAAATTTCCTCAAATCGGCCCCCAAATTGGCCCTCATATCCTGTAAGTCTCATATATCCTGAGTGTCCAATATCAAGTAAATCTCATGTAATGAATAAGTATATTTGCAAGATTATTATGATGATGTATATAAATTAAATATTTATACATATATAATAGCGTCCCATACCATTGATATATATATATATATATATGCATATATAACAGCGTCCCATTCCACTGTTATATATACTTAGGAGTAAAAACATCATAAAAAAAACTGTCTAGCATATACACATAAATACTCATATCTATACTTTCCTCGAATCGTAAGTGTCCGGTATCGACACCCGTGATCCGCGCATCGGTTTTCTGATATCTATACGTTCCTTGAAACCCAAGTATCTCACCTCGACACTTGTGTTCTATGTATTGGTATATACGTCCTCCGAATCTTAAGTGCCCCAACATCGACACTCTCGATCCTGTATCGGTTTAAAACAAAACTCTAAGTGGATGCATCCAAATATCAAGTAAAGAATAAGAATACTTGCATAATTTCATGAAACCACCACAGTCCTCAAATCCAGAAAATCATCATGTGAAATCCATATCTCAATGCGAAAATCCATAAACATAATATATGCAACATAAAACTGTAATGTGAGCATATGAAGGAAAAACCGCTATCTAACCGCAACAAGTTATTATATATCATACGGTTTCTAATTTCTCCAAGTCCATACAACATCAAATAAAGGTGAACATGTAGCTATAGCCAGATATACGTAACCACGTCGGCATAGCAAGATATGTGTATGTACCTATCAATAATGATGCAATACCCTTCAAGTATATGTACAAGTATGTATGCATGATGTAGACGTAGCTATGTCTCATATGTGTATATACCTATCACTAATGGTACAATACCATATAGGTATATAGGTAACTAGCATGTAGGCATGTCAGTGCATGTGGGTATACAGGTATGCTATATGTCATATGCACAACAAAAATAAGGATTTTGTCCCATGTCCTTAGCCAATACAATATCATGTATGCATAGGTGTTGTGCGTGTCATGTAAATTATTGACAGTGTGAGTGGCATACAATCAGTGCTCGTGCAACATGAACCGTAAATAAAAATGCAGTGTCCAAGGGTACAAGTCTAAGCACAACAAGTAATAATATGTAATGAAGTTTTATGCACAATTTTTATATGTGCAATATAAACATGCGGCTAATATCATATCAGATTTAGCCCTGACGCATAACGCCATGCGGGAGATTACCCTGTAGATGTTAAACCTACTCACTGATGATCCCGAGCTACGAAAATCCGACCACCTGCTTCCCTTTATTCGCAGCGTCTGAAGTCTCCGCTTGCGACCCCAAAATTTCACAAACACATCACATAAGCTAAATATCATATGCCGACACAAAGATAACGAAACGCAAGGATAACAACCAGAAAATTACACTGGGCACCTAGTGCACAAAACGCGCACGACATCGGCAAAAACCCTAGGTTGGGTAGCTAAACTACGCAACCACCAAGTCTAGACTCCAATTGTACCAATCGCGCAAACCAAACACAATAAAATACAAGGATGATAATATATATAATCTCGCAACGACCAATCGAACCCACGTCCAAAATTCACCGAAACCTAGTATGTAGCTTATCGCAAATTTAGCATAAGTTAAAGCTAACACAAATCTAGCGATTTCAACAACGCAAATCAGCTAAACTAAGTTATCTAAACCACTTTCATAATTTTAATCTCACCCAATTCAGTTTTAGTAAAACCTAGTATTCTAGAAACTCAATTAGACAATTTACGAAATAACAACAATTATCATCTTCCCACTAGATTAAGTTTTCCTAATCAACAATTAACAATTAACCCTTTCATCAAGTTAAACCCTAACTTGATCTTTACTAAAATTATCATGAAACCACAAATCATGCTAATTAAGCTATATTAAACAATTAAATAGCAAATTTAATGATTTAAATATAACAATTAAGGATTGGGGTTTGAAATTATACCTCTTCAAGAACACAAAAGATCAACTAGATCCATCACCTAAGCCTCAAAAAATCATGTTTTTCATGAAGATCTAAGCAAGTTTTGTGAAGAAGAATGATGGGTTATTATTTGTTTATGAGTTTTATGGGATTATTTAAGAATTTTTGATGATTTATTGAGCTTGGAGGAGATGAAATTGGGCAGAAAAATCAAGGGCAGAACAATGAGAAGGCTCGGCCAAAGCAAGGGAATGGGTGGTTTTCTGAAAAGTGTGTGGAGTTTTTTAGCTAAAAATGTAATAAATGCTCATTAATGCAAAATTCCACCTTTTATTTTCTTTTCTTTTCTTTTAAAAATAAATTCCTTCATCACAAAATATCTAGATATTTGGCAAGAATGGATTAAAACTAATTCTAGTGATTAGTTTAGCACAGATTCACATTAGAAGTAATTAACCCAAACAAAAAATGTAATTACCACTAATTCAGTGCATAATTAACAACTTAAAATAATATTTAATTAGGGAAAAATTCTATATGAACCAAATCCAATTGAACCCTAAATCCCGCGCACTAGCTTCATTCTACCTAAACTAGGTGCCGTCAAGTCTATACAGAAGTTTGATCACAATCGGGTTAAAAGGGAAAACACCGACTATTTTACTCTAAAATGGAAAAATTCGCATATCGATTTCTAAAACGTTACACCTTAACGGAGGGGCGGTGGGTTGGAAAAGCTCTAAACAGGATACCGTTGCAGACTCGATGATGGATACTGAATACAGTGCTGCGAGCGATGCCGCAAAGAGGCGGTCTGGATGAAGAAGTTCATTAGTGAACTTCAGATAGGTCCGTTCATTGTATACCCAATATCTTTGTATTGCGATAACAATGGGGTTATAGCTTTATCAAAGGAACCACGGCCCCATCAGAAATCCAGGCATATCTTAAGGCGGTATCACCTGATCAAGGAGATCGTAGATCACCATGAGATCGAGGTCCTGAGAGTGGAGACAAAAGACAACACTACTGATCCATTCACCAAGGCCCTTCGTCAAGTACAGTTCGAGAGTTTTTTTGAGATGTTGGGTATGTGGTACGCTAACTACTGGCCCTAGAGAAGACGTTAGATACTCGATACGCTAATAAATGGCCTTAGTGCTGGTGGGAGATTGTTGGATATGTATCCCTAGAGGCCATTATTGTATATGTATACACATAGATGCTTGGACATATATATGTACAGGATAGTCTTACTCGATATGATAGTATGCTATCTGGTCTGTCTTTATCTTAACATGTGATTGTTTTACTTGCTATTACATATCTTTTATACATGTTGATAAAGCCCGTTGGATCATTGTTAGACTACCTGTGTTGTGATGGCGATCATACATGTGGGAGATGGGTAGTCGGTATGCATATCCTGAAATGGTCTCTAGTCGTGGGAGTATCAAGACTGGGCATCGATATTCCGAAGTAGACAAGTGTATACGTTTCTAGACCCCGATGAGGGGCGATGGTTTGGTCCTGCAACCATTCGTCTTTGGACCTAAGATCATATACAGGTGCTCGCTGGGAGTGAGTACACCGAACGGACTCGCCGAGGACTTCCAGATGGTACTATACCTATCGTCAGATGGAAGTTCTCTGGAGACATGAGTACAGGTTAGTCTTTAGACCTGAGATCGTCATTTGCCTCGTGTGTGTTCCCACTATGCTATGATCACTACCCTACCACGGCTCTACTTAGTCGTGCAAACAGGTTTTGGTTGGGTGCAGTCCCGAGCCACATGAAGGAAGTGAACGATTGTCGGGGATTCGTCTCTCCCGGTATAGGGAGTCGATATCACACTGTGTTCGATTGGTCAGGACCATAAGACCTTGGCCAAGGCAGTTGGGATTTACTGGTAGGCTGATCTGTATTTTCCCGGATTGGTCCTGAGCCACATCAGCACGAATTACCGGGTTATTACGGTCTGACGTTTCCACCCCCTAAACTCGGTATGCGATACTCTCAGACGAAGAGACCGGACTGTACGGAGATTGCCCCAGATAGGCTCAGTAGGGATCCGGATGAGTTTGCTCGACGGCCTTCCTTTTTGACAGGTACCCGGGTAGCCATTACGTACAGCTAGTGCCGCTGACGTGCTTGTGGTTATGGATTTATCCAGTAACTCACTGTCGGCATACTGTCAAGTCTTTAAAGTCCCACACAGAGGGTTTCCCTGGTTCAGGAGAAACGATATAATAGCCGTATTGGATACATGCAAAGTCTCGATCGATTAATGTACTTTGTACTCGGAATTTCGATCGGACAGTTGGTAATACTAGCCGGCTCGGGCTTGAGCCGGATTATTAAATCAGCTATTGATTTAATAGTTTATATATATGTATTTTGATATGTATATTGTAGTATTACGTTCTTCGTGTTATTCTATCTCTTTGGGCATTCGTATTTTAATCCTAATGCAGGTATGTATATACAGCTGACTGTAATATGTATTTTATTATAGATTACCTTGTAGAAGGTGGACACCTCATCATAGAATTTTTCATTTATTGATAATTGGAATTGAGGTGGAAATTAAGGAGAGGGAGGCATGGTGAATGGCATGGCTTCAATAGTTCACAAATGAATTCTTTATTCATTTGTGGTTACTATTGAAGCATGGCTACCCTTATTTATTCATGAGAATTCATAAACAAAACCTTGGTGTTGATTTTATCTCTCATGGATGTTTCTTAATTTCTTGAGCTCCCATTTTTCTTCATCTCCTCCCTCCTCTTGAATTTCCTCCACCTCCATTATCTTCCTCTTCACGACACTTCTCATGAGTTGAGAAACAAGTGAAGAGGTAAGAAAGAGATAGCAAACACATAGATTTTCACACTACATCCTAGACTACTTGGTCTAGCAACCCAAGTTCTTTAGTTGCTTCACTTAACATATTGTGAGGACTTAGAGCCATAGATCATATCCCTCAGGTGGATCATCTACGACAAAGGAGGACCAGAGAACAAGCTCAATCCCGGAGAACCGAGGGAGCAGGAAAAGAAGATTAAGCATGTTCAAGGTGGCCACTTGGATCTAACGAACAGGAAAGAAGACCGAAGGACTTGGATCGTTTGGTGAGACTTGTTTCATAGTAGTTAGTTCATCTCATTTAGTTTTGATAGATAGGTTTATGGAAATATCCGTGTTAAAGGTTATTCTAGTGCCATGTTCTAATCGTTAGAAAAAATTTTGTTCCACATTTGGCAAAGGTACTTGGCCGGGGCACTAGCGTAACCTTTTAGAATTCTAATGTCATAGTTTTCAGTACATTCATTACTACCTGCGACAGTGAAAGTCATTAAAGAAGTACAACTCGTCTAACAAATATATGTTCTTTTAGACGGGTTTGTGAACGTGACATTCACGTTGATGTTCTGTGGTTTACGGTGGTTGTGGCGGGATCAACGTGTGTATTGCTTGGGTGCAACGGTAGTACAGTTTAGGTTTATTTGTACATTTGATATTGCAGAACGAGCTTCCGACATGTGGACTGCCGTCACTGCCCGTTTGTATATTATTTGTTTGGGGCACGACCGGATTGAAGTTGATGTCACCCTTGTACTTATTTTCTTTTCTGTACTAGGATTACCCCGCGATGGGGTGCATCGATAGCCGGGTTCTGGAGGGCAACGCGTCCGCATCTCATGGCGTTGAGACGGAGGGGGCCTCACTCTAGAATTAGCGGGCTATTTGCCGCACTTGTAGGTGGTACAGGTTGACCCAAGGAGGGGTGCTTAAGTTACCGGATCCCGTGAAGTGCCGGGTGGTCCATTCACTTTGATGACGGGGGTTGCCTCACTTTTGGATTTGGAGGGTAACTTTCCTTGCTCGTAGGGCTGTAGGTTTTCATTGCACAGGCTATCCACACGACCAGGGGAACGTCGGGTTTTATTTGCGGCTCAAAGGAAACCCGGGGCTCCCAGATTATCATTATTGTTCTGTGATGCTTATCGCTTATCTGTGATGTTGCATTTATCATGCCTGGAACGATTATTATATATTGTTATATATATACTGGTAGATGTTGTATATGTTTTACACCCGCGCTAGTCCATCCCCCGCTCTGTCATTAGTTAAGTAACTTAACGGGTGATGACGGGGCCCAGTGGTGAATGCGGATGGCATATACGTAAATCATATTTTCGTTCTTTTCTGGTCTGATTAATTGATGGGACTGCGTTGATTCTGATCAATGCAAAGAAAATAGACCTATTCAATGTTGTTGGAACAATTTTCAGATGTTTTTATTACAAGGGCGTTCTCTTTTGTTTTGCACAGCGGTATTCGGTTATGAATATCCAGCACCTCATTCGATGAGGCAAGAGCCGAGATCCCTTCACCGGGAATGACCTCTTGCGCAGAAGTTTGCGTCAAGGTAATAACTTTACTATAGTCAATTACTTTTTTGCTTTGCATCGAGATATTCGGTTGGAATATCC
This sequence comes from Agapanthus africanus, assembly GCA_030015575.1. Classification (NCBI taxonomy): domain Eukaryota; kingdom Viridiplantae; phylum Streptophyta; class Magnoliopsida; order Asparagales; family Amaryllidaceae; genus Agapanthus; species Agapanthus africanus. The sequence continues at coordinate 440,725,702 of CM057340.1, read as the reverse complement.
TGCACCTCAATCCAGGAAGAAAGAGCCGAGATCCCTTTCACCGGGAGTGACCGCTTTAGCAAAGGTTTTCGCCACAATATATTTGTAAAAAGCTATCCGGTTCCTTCAACGATATCAAGTTCGTTACGTTAAAGGTTTTTTACCAAAACCATTCGTAGCCCATCATCATTTCAGACGGGTAGCACTTAGTATTCTTGCTATGTTTATTGACCTTCGTCAAGGCATAGTGTATAGTAGCTGTTTGTTACTTTTCTGTTGCATAAATAGATGCGTTGGTTTGGGACAGTCGTACAGCTTTGTTGACCTTCGTCAAGGGCGAGTACGGGTGGGTTCATATTAACCTGGACAATTATGGGTAGAACTTGACATGTCTCTTATGATTTGTTGACCTTCGTCATGGACATAACAGCATAGGGTAAAAATCATATCGGGAGTTTCAAACTTACGGGAAAGTTGCAGACATGCGCATACCATCTGGAGTGTGATAACTTGAGTGGGTTACATCATGTTATCATGCGATGATAGTTGGATCCCAATTTCCACTGATGAGTTAGTTTACTCCTTAGGTGACTTTAGATGATCCCGACTAATTCTTCTTTTAGGTTTGGAGGAGAATTCGAGGAAACAGTGGGAGCCATCCGGATTAGATAAAGTGATTAACCATTCTGATCTAGGTTTGAGTGCATGCTGAGTGTTTCTTTTCTCTCTCTCTTTGGCAGCGACCATGGCCCGACCCTAGATTAGAACTCATGAACCAAGTTATTCGAACCTTCTTAAAACATAGACTTTTCGATTGTTAAATTTGCATACTTCATTGCCACTCCTTCTTTTACACTTTGAATTTCTCCGGAACATTCCGTATCACTACGAATATCCACATTTATTGGATATGACCATCGTATAGTTACATACGAACTCGAAGAAACTTGTTTCAGATTCGAGAATAGTTTCCGGTTCTGGAGAAATTGAATAGGACTATTCAGTTGACTTTTCCTTTTACCTTCTCTCAGGTTGTGAGGGCTCCTAGGATTAGGAGAGGGTACACCTATTGCGCTTTTTGGATAGTCTTCTTCTAAACCATAGGCAGGTGCCGAAAGGTGGGGAAGGAAAAAAACCAATTAGCCTAAGTGAGGTGTACAAAAGGTAATAAGTAAAGAAAAATAAAGGGATTAGAATGAGGGCAAAGTAAAATGCAACTGCTATCATTCACAACGAAACCGGGTATATCATCGCCACTCCTACTTCAACTTTGCATTTCTCCGGAACATTCTGTATCACTACGAAGATCCACATTTATTAAATACGCCATTGTATAGTCACATACGAACTCGAAGGAACTTGTTCCAGTTCAAGAATGGATTCTGGTTCAGGAGAAATAGAATAAGGATTATTCATTTGCTTTTCCTTTTACCTTCTCCCAGGTTGCGAGGGCTCCTCAGATTAGGAGGGTACACCTATTACACTTATTGGATAGTCTTCATCCAAACCTTAGGCTGGTGCCAAAAGGTAAGGAAGTAAGAAAACCATTTAGCCTAAGTACGGTGTACAAAAGGTAATAAGTAAAGACAAATAAAGAGATTGGAAAAATAGCAAGGAAATATACGGTTACAGTCAGGAATCTAGGTAGTGGAAAAGGCATTACTAGGAATACGCGGATACCCCTTCGAAAGATTTTCATGTTTCAGTTTCACTGTGAGTTGTTAATTGAAAACTGATTTACCAATTAGATTCTTACTGCAGGGTTTGTATTAAGCAGGTTTGATTCTCACATCTGTATGGTATTACAGATGATGAGCGGGAGTAAGATATTGAGAATTAGGTGACTATATCCTCATTATATCAGAATTCGTTGTAACTGGTGATATTTGAGGAAATCACCTGGGTTTTTGCAGGACGACAAATATTTGGTTTTGAATATCCATAGTTTTGCACCAGTTTTAAACTGATATAACCATATGTTTATTTTATAAAGTGAGATATAAAATTTTGAAATTATGTCTATGACATTTACCTATATCAGTTGATGGTTAGGTAAGGAGTATTCAACAACGGTGTAATTCTTCTTAACCATAGTACAGTTTTCAACCTACGACGCACAGGGTTTGTGTTATTGAACTCAAGGGACTTATACAAAGTATTGTATGTCGTCCAGTGTCCATTATGACAAATGGGTTGGTGCTCGTACTATATTCTGTTTATTTGTGACTTCACTTGTTTTTAGACAAGTATTTCGTTGAAATATAAGGTCCAAATTTTGAGAAGTTGTAGGTATAAAAATAAAGTAGAGAACCATGTGTTGCAAGTATCGGGATTCTTCAAGGTGATAGAAGATGTAGATACTTGTGTTTGGTATTCCGTTGATAGTAATGGTTTTGAAAACATGCTTCTCTTTCAGGTTACTCATATCTGGATGCACTTCTAGTTGAGTAATGCTGATCAACCACTCTTCATTTAGTTGACATGCACTGAAGATGGCTGCATGATTTGAATCAGGTTCCAATTAAATTCGTGCCTCTATTTCTATATTGTATATAGAATGGTTCATATCTTAACGATGTTAAGGTATATGGAGTTGTCTGGCTTATGCTTGAAACCAGACTCTGGATAACTCAGGGGACGTTTCTGTAATGGAAGTTTGTGGGTTATCCCGGGCTATGATGAGGGTTAACTTTCTACCATCTGGAAGATCAATAGTGATATTGTTCTTGCCTCGCCACGGTTTTAGTAAAATGAACTTTTTCAGAAAACAGTAGTGGGAGTATGGTAGAACTGGAAGTAATTCCAGAACCACAAACTATTACTGAAAATTTAATAGAAGCTAAAGATTCTATCGTGTTTGACATTCCATTAGCCACTCCGCAGATATGGTGGGTAACCTCAGGCACCCGAGAGGTACTTCGGTATCCTTAATGACGGTGATAGGGAGGTTCTTGTTTACCCAGACTTGTCGTTTCTACTGTTCTAGATGATGAGACCCGTCATGAGGATGAGTATAGCATTATTCTAAACTAACTTTAGAAGTGCACGTGTATATGGCTCTGCCAAAGGGTTGTTGTAGTCAGTGGGAGCAGTGGAAGTCTAATGGACAAGTAGCTTGTGTCTATTTATAGACTAAAACAGGTATAGCGGAGATAGATCATCTATTTTTGATGTGATAGTCATAGGCTTTGACTTCATAAGAATAGGAGATGGATCTGTTAAAAAAGTAGTAAGGTGTGATGTCCTGGTATTTGGATGACATGCACTTTATAGGAAGTATAATTCCTATACAACTATCGGTTATATTGTGGTTGTCACACAATGGTTTCTCCACATAGGATATGGATATAATATCATGCATTCTGGTTACTAGATCTATGGTTTTTAGATCTAGATTTGTGTAGTTTCCTAATCTGGGTACTTTAACACTATTCTAAAAGTGTTTTAGATTGGATGACTCTTGGCATGGTGGTGTACCTGTAGGTGATGGAGTCACCCTCTCTAAAGGTGTCTTACAGACTAAATGGGAGAGGAATGTGCATGATTGGCATATCACTTGCTTAGGAAATTGAGTCAATCATGAGATGTCAAGTACCACACCAGATGTTGGTTTTGCACTAGCTGCAATAATTTTATATATTAATCCAATCCTGGAGAAACGTTCAGAAGCTGTTTATGAACATAAGAGGATGTTCTAGGGATTTGATAATGACAGCCTCCTTCAGGAGACGGTTATCATTCCAGGCTTCCAAGGTGACCTGGATGATGGAGTGACTGTCAGACTTATAGCTTTCCCTCTTTTGAGGTGCAGTAGTTTGGACAGGCGGTCCAAGCGGGTGCTGAGGGAGGTATGACCCAGGATACTGATTAAATTTAGTGGACGATACAGTCTAAGATGTTTAATTGATTTGGAGTTCATTTGTGAACTGGGTCTTATCAGATATCAAGACATATTATACGACAGGTATTGCTCAATTAAGGAGATGGCTTTCTCCGCGAACTTGAGATATAGAGAGACATAGAAAGAAACATTGGAGTGGATCCACTCACTGAGGCTATTTCTCGAACGCAATAGTTTTACAAACGAGCTTTGTGAAACTGATTAGTAGAGAAGTTGGATGTTCGGTATCACATGGGCTGTGAGTATGCGACACCGGAATAATTAGCCTTAAGTGCAAAAGGGAGATTGTTGGTTATAGTCCCCTCAAGTCAATTATTGGATCGCAGGCACGTGATTGCAATGATTGAGGGAGGATCTATACCGGTAGGACAGTCTTACTCGAGATGATAGTATGCTATCTAGTTTGTCTTTATCATGGTGTACATGCTTCAGGTGACATTACAGATCACTATTACATGTTGATAGAGCCCATAGGATTCTTGCTTAACTACCAGCATTATGATGGCGATCTTAGACATGGGAGCTGGGTAGTCTATAAGCACATCCTTAAATGTCCTTAGTCGTGGGAGTTTCGAGACTGGGCATCGATACTCCGAGAGTAGACTAGTGTGTACTGATCGAGACCTCGACGAAGGGCGGTGGCTGGTCTCACAAGCCATTGGTGTTAGTTTATACACCTAAGATGTATGCAGGTGCTCATTGGGTTATGAGTACAACGGACGGATTCGCCGGGAACATGCTAGTTGGTATTGTACATATTGTCAGATAGCAGTTCTCTGGTAACATGTGTACAGGTTAGTCTATCAACCAGAGATCCTCATTTATCACGTGTGAGTTCCCACTGTGCTTTGATTACTACCCTACCGCGGCTCAAAGGAGTCGTGCAAACAGGTTTTAGTTGGGTACAGTTCCGCGCCATATGGAGGCAGTGAACGGATCATCAGGGGATTCGTCTCTCCCGGTATTGGGGGTTGATGTCGCGGTGTGCACGGGTGGCTATAACCAGAAATCCTTGGCCAAGGTAGTCGAGAATTGCTGATCTAGGATCGGTAGTTTCTCAGGTGGTGATGGGCTTCATACCGACACTAATTTTCGTGTTATTAGGGGTCTGACTTTATCCACCCCCTAGACTCGATATGCGATACTCATCGACGAATGGACCGGACTGTATGGATATTGTCACTGTCAGGCTTAGTAGGGGTTTCAGGATGAGTTTGCTCATCGGCCTCCTTTTTGCTCAATACCTAGCTAGCCGTTACATACAGCTAGTGTCGCTGACGTGCTTGTGGTTAAACCCACTGCCAGCGTATTGACGAGTTTTTAGAGTCCCTCACAGAGGGTTTCCCTTCTTCGGGCCAAACGATGTAGAGGCCGTATAGTTTTATGGTAGGATTCGATCACATACGTATACTTGTGCACGGATGATGTTCGGACGGATAATACTAGTGGGCTTTGGTTTAAGCTGGATCCTAGTATTATATTTGTTGGATTATTTTCAACTCTTTGTATTCATATTTTTCGGAATACAGATGCGGGTATGTATATACGGTTGATGGGTATTCTTGTAATTTATTACAATTTAGAAGACTACACCTCTTCATGGTATAGACCTTTTTGGATTAAAAGGTTATTAAGGTGTAGGATGAGGTGTTTATTGCATTTTTGTGGCATAGCTAATTAGTGACCCATGGTTACTATTCAAGCATTATTAGGGTTTTTGTTTGTTGTAAGATTATGTTGACTTGAGATATTTTTTGTTGACTAAGATATTTTAGAGACATGGACATTTATGTGATGCCTCTATTATTTCTTATCACACTCGCACAACAAACAAAAAAGGATAAGCCATTATTCATTTCTTTTTCTCTCTCTTGAGTTGCTCTCAACACCTCATTCTCATCGTATCTCCTTCTTTCTCTAGCTCCACGCAAACCCTCTCATGAGTTGAGAATCCTTGGGTGTCTTGAGACAAATTAATCCTTCATCACTCTCTACTTCATCTTAGGTATCTAGAGTAGTGATCTAGATGCCCTAGTTGCCTCGGATATGAGGTTGGAGCTCGTTGCATAGACTCTCGGGTGGATCATTTTCGATGGAGGGAGACCAGAGATCAAGCTTGAACAAGGAAGCCACAAGGAGCTTGGGATGATGGTTGAAGACCGAAGGAGACGGATCTATTCGGTATAAACATTCTAACTCCTTTGCATGTTTTGTTATCTAGGGCTTATAGGTAGATCCGGGTAATTGGTTGTGGTAGCGCCAAGTTTTTTAAATTTTTGTTCCGCATTTGGTCACGGATTGATGGCCAGGGCGCTGCCGTAATCCAACACGAGCTTCCTCCGATGACCTTCGTGCCGAAGATGATCTACGCGAAGCCTACTAGCTCAAGCTACCTCTTCACTAATCTCCTATTAGTGAAGAAAACACGCCACAACAAAGTGCTAGTAAAGTGTGGGATGCTGAAGTAGTGGATTTGAGGCTCACTAGTTTGTTCAAAACACCATGGTTCACATCACATGTGAGGGGTTGGAGTTTTGAGGCATGAGGAAGAAGAAGATGGAAGCTAGAGAGTGTGTGAGATCAACTTTAAAGAGCGACCTTAGAAAAAAAAATTCAAGTGAAGAATATAGCTCATCCTAAAAAAATTCAAGCATGGTATTCTTTACAATAATAAATTGCAACCAAGCTTGAATAGTTAGTCAAGACTAATATAAAAATGATAACGCCTATACATCACACCATGCTCCCATTTTCCACCTTTTATTCCATTTTCCAAAAATAGAATTTCATGCCATGCTCTCTCTATATATATATATATAATGAAGAATAATTAGTGAGATAATAATATTAGTTAAGATATAATTATATGAAATATAATATATATTATATTATTAAATCAACACTTGATTTAATAATCCAGTTATATCACATATAACCAACTAATATCATTTATCTGTATATCATATTATCAAATCAATACTTGAATCAACAAACTGGTTATATTTCATATAACCTAATTGATAAGAAATAACTGCCAGATTACAATACGGTATCACATACACGTATTTTATCAGGCCCACGCATATATCACACATGTGCCCTATTTCGTTTCACTTGAACCAGGAAATTTCTGTGTGGGACTCTAATGACTTGTCAATACGCCAGCAGTAGGTGATTATCACATCAGTCACCTACAAACCGTTAGCGGTACTAGCTGGACGTAACGGCTATCCGGGTATTGAGCGATATGAAGATCAACAAGCAAGCTTGTCCAAACTCTCGATGAAGCCTATCAGTAACACTACCGTACAGTCCGGTCTCTTCGTCTAATATGTCGCTTATCATGTCTTATAGCGGTAAACATCAGACCCCAGTAACGTGATAAGTCATGCCGTTGTCTGTCCCGATAACTCTTATCAGTAAATCGCACCAGCAGCCCTGGCCAGGGACTTCCAATTATAGCCAATCGAGCATAGCGCAACATCAACCCCCAATACCGAGTGAGATGAAACCCCTCCTATCGCTCATTGCCTCCATGTGACTCGGGACTGTACCAAAAATCTACCTGTTAGCACAACTCCGCTTGAGCGTGGTAGGGAGGAAATTGAAGCACAGTGGGAGCCACACAAGACTATATGATGATCTCGGGTCTACAGACTAACCTGTACCAGTGTCACTAGAGGACTACTATCTGACGACAGGTATACTACCAACTAGGAGTCCTCCCCGAGTCCATTCGGTGTACCTATTCTCTTTTGAGCACCTGTGTACAATCTTTGTTGTCACAAACCAATGGTTGTGTGTCACAAACCAATGGTTGTGTGTCACAACCCGAAGGTACGGAACGTGACCGGCACTTAAATTACGAAACGTCTAGAAGCGTGACGTAATCTAAGTAAGCCAAAACCCAGAAATCTAAAAAAAATTTAAAAAAAAGAGTGAAGGAATACTTATTTAAAAATTAACATATAAAATCCATTTGAAAGTCGTAGTAAGCATTTTTAAAAGCATCAAGTTTTTCATAAAAATTCGGCATAGTTTCCTTTGTAAATACTGGCCCCAAACAGGTACAAATATGCATATACATAAGTAATGACTAAAGGCATCCCCAAGAGGGAGCCAGCTCTTCGCCAATTGGTAGAAACAACCATGCAACCAATATAATATACAACGCCGAAGAGCGAGGACTAAAACTCCAACAGAAAACCATAATCCTCAAGAAAACTAGAGAAGAATCATAATAATACAATTGTGTGACTCTAGGGTTGAAAGAATTTACAACTGGTCTTCTAAATCTATCAAATAATACAATTCTGGTTGATGGAGTTTACTAGATACAACTGAAATAAATAAAAGAACAATGGTGGTCACGTTGCAAGTGAACCCACCTACCAAAGCAATCACCCAGAAGGAAGCAAGTGTGCCAACAAGCCGCAACGAAATTTGTACGGCCAAACCTGCAAGAAACTGTGGTACAACGGGGGTGAGTTGCCAACTCGTGAGTAGAAAACATCACCGAGAAGAAATTGCATGTATAACTCTCTCCTAGGTCATACACTAAAATACACAATACTACAACAAGGGTAACAATATATCATAAGTATGATATCAAAATACTTGTGTCTGTGTCAGGAATAATAATATATCGATGCGTAACATGTAAGAATGCACCATCCAACGTGTGTCCAGCAACGACATAAAAACATGATAAAACACGAGTGCCCAATACCGACACTCAAAACATCACGAAGTCCGTGTCCGATAGCGACACATAATACCCAAATCTTGGGTTCCGTCAGTCCGGATCTATAACATTTCAGAAAAATAAAATGTTATTTTTGGGAATTTTTATAATTAAATAGTAAATGTAATGAATATTTTAATAGGGATGTATAATTAAATACCGATAGATTGGGAAAATTTTTGAAAATTATAGGAATTACTGAAACGAGGGTGTTTTATGTAATTTAGGAGAATTATCAATTTTTATGATTTTTTATATGCACTTTTAACGCTAATCGCGATTAAATATCGCTAATCGCGCATCAAGCGTGTTTTGTGCACATGACATGCACCAAGTTATTTTAACACTTGTTACATTTTATTATGGTCTTTTCTTCATTTATCATGCATAGTTGTTGACTTTAGAAAAGAAAAGAAAGGAAATGAGGAGAGAGGGGACATAATGATGAGGCAAAGCATGGGTATGAGAGAGAGGGGGTGTGAGGGGTCAAGCATAGTTATGGGCCATTGTTCTCATTTAATCTTCTTCATCTTTTCTTCTTCTTCTCCTCTCATGGCAGCACCCCTCCTCCACCTCCACTGCACACCTCAAAACACCATCAAAAACAACCCAAAACCCCATCTCCGTTTCACAAAAAACATGCTCAATCTCAAGGGAAGCACATTGGACCAAGAAAAATCAGATTTTGGAGCTCTAAGGGATTCATCTGTGTCAAACGAGGTAATCCATTCACCATTTGGGTAGATTTCTATTCACTTTAGCTTAAATTCATGTTTAGAAGTGATTAGGCGATGTCTAGTGAACTTTGAAAAATCTAAAGAAAGGGTTAGGGTTTAATTTGAGTTGGGTAAGTGCTAGTTGGCCTTAGTGGTGAACTTAAACCCCCTATGATCTTAGAAACCCAGACTATACAGAAACAAACACCTGAAACCCAAAACAGAAAAACTTCCATATCGGTTTGTGACTAAATTGAGTGTGCAGGGAAATCTGGGATGACCTAGGAATTTACGAGTTAAACAAACAACCCCAGTAGACTAGAATTGCCCTTAGGAACCCACTATAGCAAAAGGACACCCCAATTCCTTCCCAAAAATGGCCTGGCCGGAATTTACCCTTGAGTACTCAGCCACTTGGTGAGTGCATGGGTCCAGGTTGCTTCTGTAGGTCACATACTCCCTATACACTACCCCAGTATTGTTTGTTTACCTTGTTTACACCTTATACAAAATCTGGGACCTCTTTCTTAAATTGCTGTTTTGATTCGGGCTTTTGTTTTGCGTATTTTGAATTCTGGATTTCAGGAATTTGGTTTTAACTTGATGATTTGACGTTTGTACGATGATATCGAGAGTTGTTTGGTGGTTTTGAAAGCGTTGTCCGTAGGTTGGAACCTATAGGCTTTTAGCGTGTCATTTAGGCTTTGATTTGGATTTTGATGCGATATGATACGTTATATTGTGTAGGTACCCCTACGATGATTCGAGACGATGAAGAAGAGGGTGGCGACATCGACATCGGCAAGCAAGATCAAGGTGACTAGATTATATCTACGGGGAGTAGTCAGGTGGACGGAGTATAGCACCCCCGGAAAGTGGTGAGAAATGATGGGATGTGATATATATATATATATATATATATATATATACTTTTACATGTTAGTGTAGGATATGAACCTTAGCAAAGAAAAGATTTAGGAAATTATGGGCTTAGTTTTAGCAAGAAGTGAAGAAAGGACTTTAGTTGATTTCTTAGTCACGAAAACCTAGAGTAAAGATTTGTATACACACACATACACATACTCGCATACTTTTAATTCCTTGTGCGTATTGGGGACATATGTATATTGGTATTCATATGCTTGGATGATGAGGATGTTATATGATACTTAGGAATGAGTCGATATGATCGGGCATGATGCCGTGAGATATATAATATGTGACCGAGATATGTCATGATGTTATAGTGGATCGTTGGGCGATGATACCATATGGATGATGATATATATATGATAATTGACATATGATCAAGATATAAGATGAGATATGTTATGATATTTATAATGGATCGCTTGGGCGATGTATACTTCTACATGATAATATGTGTTGATGACATCGAATTGTATGAGACTTTAGATCAATAGCCAGATCAAGATATTGTTGATGATATTAGTAGTGTACTAGACTTAGATCAGTACCCCCTGTTCACGATATGTGATGATAAGGATATCAGATGAGTAATGAGATAAATGTTATATTTGACCCGTACCCAGATTTGGGATGCCGTACGATAGATTTACCGTATGAGAGATAGTTGTGAGGTTAGATCCGCACTCTTGACTCCAGGATGTCTCATTATTTATTGTATCGTACGTGATACTTTTGAGGCGGGATCACCGTCTACTCGATATATATATATATATATATATATATATATATATATATATAGATCGACTCAGACTTAGGCGGATTCCCTTACCCTTTTGACTGGGCTCGAGTCATACTCATTTTCAAAAGTGGGGAGTCGTGAATATTTTAAATACCAAACTGTATGACTCGTATATTGGGTAGGTTTATCTTTCAGTGTTACTGTTATCATATCGCTTTCTGTATATTCATGATGTTCCATCGCATTGCAGGCTTATACATGTGTTATCTGTAATTATCATGAAACCCTGCTGTCAGGACAGCAGCACCATTACCAATGATGCGTATGCTCCACTTACACTTGCTTGCCGGCTCACACACATCTTCATCGGTAATTGACATGTCACGTACACTTTAGAAAATACTATTCATTGACATAGCTTGCTAGTTGATAGTTGTGATATATTATAGATTTCACATGCTAGTTTAACTATTGCATTAATTGCATGCTATCAGATGCATTAATATATTCATTGGTCATGCAGTATTATGGAGATTTGTGCCGACATTCACTGTTTACTTACTCTTGATTTTGGATTTCGGATTTCCATGAGATTTCGGGATTTGGAGGAAAACTGCAAGAATATATAAACTTCTCTCTCTCTCTCTCTTTTTAAAATGCAAGTTGCGGTTTTCTCGTGATGTATGTGTCGTCCAACATGAGTTTTCATAGTAGCTGTTGGATTTCGAGACCCAATTCGAGAAGACGTAGGAACCGTCTCGGGTACATGGTGGACTCGGTAAGGTACCCCGGGGCGAGATTGATTTTCATAGTGGATGATGAGCCTGGCAGGGGCGGACTGCCTACCGGTGATAGCATTTGGACCAGGAGGTTATCCGGAGGATACCCACTGGAGTCATGAGATGGATATAGGCCGATCCGTACTGCCAGAGCCCGCCGGCCGATCCCGCAGATGATATGGAGCCTGAGATATATGAGGATTTACGTGCCGATGCAGGGCGCAGATTTATGTTTTGTGTCGATGCTTGACACTGACTTCTCTGTTGATTTCATGATGTATTCTGTTTCCGTTCGTCATGCATTCATACATCATAAATATGATATGCTGCTATCTTAGATACTGACATGAGCATGTAGTATTACACTTATACATAGACGGACCAGGATATTTATTTGAGGATATTACCTGATATGGCCTAGGATAGAGTTATGCATGCAATTTCTACTCGTAGATGTTTTCTACTCACGAGTTGGCAACTCACCCCCGTTGTGCCACAGTTTCTTGCAGGTTTTGCCGCACAGGTTTCATCGCGGTTTTGCTGGCACACTGTCCCTTCCGGGTGATTACTTTGGTAGGTGGGTTCTTTTGCATCAGGACCACAATTATATATTTGTTATTTCAGTTGTATATAGTAAAACTCCATCAACAAGACTTGTATTTTTTTGATAGACATAGAAGACCAGTGTTTATTATTTCGATCTTAGAGTCGTGCTAGTATTATTATGGATTTCATGTTGTTTTGAGTTTCCTTTTCAGTTTTGATCCTCGCCCTTCGGCGTTGTATATTATATCGCATTGTGTGGTTTTGTCCGCCGGTAGGAGAAGCGCTAGCTCCCGCTTGGGGATGCCTTTATTCATTATTTAAGCTTTATCAGGTTTGTACCCTTTTGGGGTCAGTTTTTACAAAGGAAACTCTGCTGAAATTTTCAGAAAAGACTTGAGATTTTAAAAGTGTACACTTCGGCTTATGTTGTTACACTTGTTTTAAAAAAATGGGTTTTTTCCTTCACTCTACTGCTTTACTTGGTCTGGATTTCTGGGTTTTGGTTTACTTTTATTACGTACGCCTCGAGACGTTTCGTAGTTTAAGTGCCGGTCATGTTCCATACTTTTCGGGTCGTGACAAAGATGGTATCAAAGCATTAGGTTTTACCTTCGGAGTGTAGGATGACCCTTGGTTGATGGAGTAGGTTACTCAAGCAGAGTGACGTACCGTGTGTATGTTCCGCGGTTTACTTACTATACGATACTCCACTTAAGAAGCCTTAGGATGTACATTTCTTTGCACAACATTATATTCATTCCTATGATCTAGCCTCATCAGTACCAGTTTATGGTTTTGTTATCACGGTGGTACTGGCAGAGAGAGCTACGGCTAGAGTTGCGGTCAGCACGAGCTCGTCACGAACGAGGACTGACCAGGGTGTGATTCTAGGGACATACGATTCGCATAGACGTATCGTTTATTTGTGTTTTTGTGCCATTAGCGTTGATGGATCGCTGTTATGAGATTTCTCGGACATGCAGATCAGCACCAGAGGATGGGACCACTGATAGAGTCCAGCCAGGATGTGATGACCGTTAAATCACCGATTATACGTGATGATTGAGGCATTGTTCAGCGTGCGGACGAATGAGCAAGTTGTTGCTGCGAATGAGGAGATATCGCCCTAAATGTTTGGAGCTAATGCCGCCCGAGCTATACTTCGCGATATGATAGAAGATCGCTAGTCACCAGAGATGAATGACTAGGACATATGATTCATTGCTTACCCCGATGCGAGGTCATCTGATAGATTGATTCCAGCTAGAGACGACTTCACACGGATACGTTGAGAGTTGATAGAGGCGATCGAATGTCAGAAACCCATATTCTATGTTTAAAGTATTCAGAAAGACATGCAAGTAGTTCTATGGACCCTCTAGAAGAATGAAACCCTAACTCGACATAATGACCGTGTGAAAGCCTTTGAACCTTAGGGTTTGCGGCAGTTCCGCGGTGCCATTAGTGAGGCTTGGGTTTGCCCTTCTACGGCTGGTCCACCGATGCTGTGGTGTGTACTCAATACTACTAAACTGTACCAAAGATGTTAAGCTCTTGGGAGATTATGTTGTTTTGACGAATCGATCGAATGGTTCGACTTCATTCGGATGCTATGTGACGGGATGCATTTCTTGGGAGACTCCAGATACGAGTATAGCTGTTTGAGCACGGTCCATGCAGCCACGCTGAGACGAGTCCGAAGCAGTCGACATTGGAGAAAAGTGGAGTAAGAGGTTCGTACGAGATCGTGACAAGAGGACGTTCCGCTCCGCCGACATCAGAGATGTGATACGCATGCAGAGGCGTTGTACATGGATATATCTTCCAGAAGGAGTCGCGATGAGTATGCAGCCGTTCCGGAACAAGAAACAGATTTAGTGAAGGGTGATAACTTCTGGGCAGTTCGGCAGAGACGATAGTTGGGAGAGATCTCGACATGACCTTTCTGGAAATACTATACGAGAAGACTTAGATCCAGGATCAGTCATATTGCACACGCCCAGCAGGCCAGAGTTCAGCATCGTCGACGAGACATGTTATGAGTGACCATAAAAGTTGGCCAGAGATCTTTAGAGGATGTGCCAGAGCGGACTACTTCCATTATCGTTTCCATATTGGACCGCTGAGCCAGGGAGCTATGGACTTAGCAATTCACAGTGAGAGATGAGAGCCTAAGGGCACCAGACGACAGGCCATGATCAGGAGGCAAGTAGATATCTTGCTCTGGTAGCTTTGGATGCACCGACAACTTCTCGACCTTGAAGGAAGGACATATCAACGACAGTATTTATGATTTGTGATTTCGTGATTACTATCACTTATCAGTCACTTTGGATTTCGGTATTTTGGGTGATTTATTGCATGATTGAGTTTTGATGACCGAGTTTCATGATATTTACTTTTGTGCACCATGGTTGCACCTACTGGGTATTTTCGTTTTTATGCATAGTTATTGCACTTGAGATATGTTTTCATACACCGTCATGTTGATTTATGATTTGTGCGTATTTACTGCACTTGATGTTCGTTTTCATGCATGTTACTGCACTAGATACTTTTCACGGACTGACGCGCTTGGGTTGGAATTTGCGCATGTTCGGTGCTTGATATTGGATTTCATGATTTTGTGCATGTTGGATGCACATGATTTAGATTTTATTCGTGCATGATGGATGCACCTGACTTGGATTTTCGCGCATGTTGGGCGGATGATATGAGATACGATTTTGGTGCACACCAGATGCACTAAATCGGGCTTCTTCGTGCATATCAGATGCACCTGATACTGCTGTTAGGCACACCTGTTGCCTATGAAATGTGTTCGTGCACACCCATTGCACTTAGATGTTGTTTCTGTGCACATGTATGGCACAATCATAGGTTTTGATTTCCGTGCGCACCAGACGCACGTAGCATTCGTATGCACATTTTGAGATTGATTTCTTAGGGAGCAGTGTGTTTTTATGATATTTGCTATTTGTTTTCGTACTGAGCAGGATTAGTCAGAGGACAGTACCTGGATCTATTTTGCATGCATTGATAGTTATCGAAAGGATTTCCAAAAAGGGAGATATAGTCTCAGTATTTACTTACGTGTCCGAGATGACACGAAACGTTTAAAAACAAAGGAACCCTTCTAAATTATTTTCAAACGGTGAGACGTACACATTAAACAAAGGATAAGTATATATATAGTTATTTTCTTACAGTAGACATCCGCCACTGTACCGCGATACGCGCATCGCACAGCAACATGAAAGGTTTGACATGCATTTCCTTCTGATGTTTACATCTATAGTTTTGATGTGTGCATGTATGGTTTTGATGTATATCATAATTGGTTTCGTTTTGGGCTTTGACATTGATGTCTTCGCCATGACTCCGATGATTGCGGGATGCTTGATGGAGTTTTAATTTGGAGTTATCTGCTCATTGTTCATGTGCATGCATTGCGCTATGATACGTTTTATGTATTAATGATTTCGGAGCCCCGACGACTTGGACTTTTTACTGATATATTTTAGTATTTGTGGGGTTTAAATGTAAATTCGGGGACCAAATTTCTTTAAGGGGGGAAGATTGTAACATTTCAGAAAAATAAAATATTATTTTTTGGAATTTTTATAATTAAATAATAAATATAATGAATATTTTAAAGGGAGGTATAATTAAATACCGATAAATTGGGAAAAAATTGAAAAATGATAGAAATTACTCAAATGATGGTGTTTTATTTGATTTAGGCGAATTATGAATTTTTATGATTTTTTATATGCACTTTTAACGCTAATCGTGATTAAATATCGCTAATCGCGGATTAAGCGTGTTTTGTGCACATGACATGCACCAAGTTATTTTAACACTTGTAACATTTGATTATGGTCTTTTCTTCATTTATCATGCATGGTTGTTGATTTTAGAAAAGAAAAGGAAAGGAAAAAGAAATGAAATGATGAGAGAGGGGACATAATCATGAGGCAAAACACGGGCATGAGAGAGAGGGTGTGAGGGGTCAACCATAGTTATGGGCCATTGTTCTCATTTCATCTTCTTCATCTTTTTTTCTTCTTCTCCTCTCATGGCAGCATCCCTCCTTCACCTCCACTACATACCTCAAAACACTATCAAAAACAACCCAAAAACCCATCTCCTTTTCACCAAAAACATGCTCAAGCTCAAGGGAAGAACATTGGACCAAGAAAAATCAGATTTTGGAGCTCTAGAGGATTCATGAGTGTCAAACGAGGTATTCCCATCACCATTTGGGGAGATTTCAATTCACTTTAGCTTTAATTCATGTTTAGAAGTGATTAGGCGATGTCTAGTGAGCTTTGGAAAATCTCAAGAAAGGGTTAGGGTTTAATTTGAGTTGGGTTAGTGCCAGTAGGCTTTAGTAGTGAACTTAATCCCCCTTATGATCTTAGAAACCCAGACTATACTGAAACAAACACCTGAAACCCAAAACAGAAAACCTTCTGTGTCGGTTTGTGACTAAATTGAGTGCGCAGGGAAATCTGGGATAAGCTGGGAATTTTACGAGTTAAACAAACAATCCCAGTAGAGTAGAATTGCCCCTAGGAACCCACTGTAGCAAAAGGACACCCCAATTCCTTCCCAAAACCGGCCTGGCCAGAATTTACCCTTGAGTGCTCGGCCACTTGGTGAGTGCATGGGTCCAGGTTGCTTCTGTAGGTCACATGCCCCCTATACAACCCAAGTATTGTTTGCTTACCTTGTTTTCACCTTATACAAAATCTGGGACCTCTTTCTTGAGTTGCTGTTTTGATTCAGGGTTTTGTTTTGCGTATTTGAATTCTGGATTTCAGGAATTTGGTTTTAACTTGATGATTTGATGTTTGTACGACGATATCGAGAGTTGTTTGGTGGTTTTGAAAGCGTGGTCCGTAGGTTCGAACCTATTGGGTTTTAGCGTGACATTTTGGCTTTGATTTGGATTTTGATGCGATATGATACGTTATAATGTGTAGCTACCCCTATGATGATTCGAGACAATGAAGAAGAGGGTGGCGACATCGACATCGGCAAGCAAGATCAAGGTGAGTAGATTATATTTACGAGGAGAAGTCGAGTGGATGGCGTATAGCACCCCCGCAAAGTTGTGAGAAATGATGGGATGCGATTTATATATATACTTTTACATGTTAGTGTGGGATATGAACCTTAGCAAAGAAAAGATTTAGGAAATTATGCGCATAGTGTTAGCAAGAAGTGAAGAAAGGACTTTAGTCGATTTTTTAGTCACGAAAACCTAGAGTAAAGATTTGTATACACACACATACACATACTCGCATACTTTTAATTCCTTGTGCGTATTGGGGACATATGTATATTGGTATTCATATGCTTGGATGATGAGGATGTTATATGATACTTAGGAATGAGTCGATATGATCGGGCATAATGCCGTGAGATATTTAATATGTGACCGAGATATGTCATGATGCTATAGCGGATCGTTGGGCGACGATACCATGTGGATGACGATATATATATGATAATTGACATATGATCGAGATATGAGATGAGATATGTTATGATATTTATAATGGATCGCTTGGGCGATGTATACTTCTACATGATAATATGTGTCGATGACAGCGGATTGTATGACACTTTAGATTAGTAGCCAGATCATGATATTGTTGATGATATTAGTAGTGTACTAGACTTAGATCAGTTCCCCCTGCTCACGATATGTGATGATAAGGATATCAGATGAGTAATGAGATAAATGTTATATTTAACCCGTACCCAGATTTGGGATGCCGTACGATAGATTTACCGTACGAGAGATAGTTGTGAGGATAAATCCGCACTCTTTATTCGAGGATGTCGTATTATTTATTGTATCGTACTTGATACTGTTGAGGCGGGATAACGACTACTAGATATATATATGTAGATCGACTCAGACTTAGGTGGATTGCCTTAACCTTTTGATTGGGCTTGAGTCATACTCATTTTCAAAAGTGGGGAGTCGTGAATATTTTAAATACCAAACTGTATGACGCGTATGTTGGTTAGGTTTATCTTTCACTGTTGTGTTAGTTATATGTATGCCCTAGAGGCCATTACTGTACATACGATGTATATTGTAATGGATGCTTGGACATATATAGGGAGGACTTTCTTGCTCGACATGATAGTATGCTATCTGGTTGTACTTTATCTTAACATATACTCTGATTGTCTCTATGTTACATGTTGATAAAGCCCTTGGGATATGTACTCGACTACTGGGACTATGATGAGATCATACTAGTGGGGCCACAGTAGTCGTCGAGTACTTCCTATAGCTGTTCCTAGTCGAGGGTGTATCAAGACAGGGCATCGATACACCAGAGTAGACTAGCGTATACGCATCTTAACCCATATGATGGACGATGGATGATCCCATATTTATCGGTGTTTGACATCAAGGATGTTGTACGGGTGCTCAATAGAGACTAGGTACACTGGAAGGACTCCCCGAGAACTCTCAGATGGTATTATACCTCAGGTTAGATGGCAGTTCTCCGGTGACACTGGTACAGAGTAGTCTGTTGACCCGAGATCGTCATAGAGTCTTGTGTGATTCCCACTGTGCTTCGATTTCCATCATACCACGTCCAAGAGGGCGTGCAAAAAGGTGGCTTTTGGGTACAGTCCCGAATCACATGGAGGAAATAAGCGATAGGAGGGGATTCGTCTCTCCCGGTATAGGGAATTGTTGTTGTGCTGTGTTCGATTGGCTATAACTGGAAATCCCTGGCCAGGGTTGTTGAGATTTATCGGTAAGTGTTATCAGTAGTTTCTCAAACTGTTATAGATGTACGGTTCCTAGGCACTCTCAAGAGGTCTCACAAGGCATCAACCATGCCAATTTCAAAAATTACCGTGCCGAGAAACCCTAGTACGGATCGTTAACTAGAAATTTAGGCGAAACAACGAGCTAGTTAACAACTTAACTAAAGTGTAACGGAAATACAACCTTTGTAGATCCGGTGCTCCACCTCCATAGCTCCGCAATGAAGTCTCCTCTTTGTCCAAATGGAATCCCGGGCTCTAGCGTCGGCTTCATCGGAGAAATGGGCTGGCAAGGTCGTCGGCTTCGTGCCGAAGATGATCTACGTCGAGGCATCATTATATCAAGCTCCCACTTCACCAAGTCATGAAACTTGTGAAGAGAACACCCTATACTACTTGGCAAGAGGTAGAGGATGAAGAAATAGGAAGTGGGTTCACTTTAGAATTGGATTTCTCACTCTTTTCATCAAGTTGCCATTGATGGAGGCAAGCTTCTTCATTTGAAGAAGAAGAAGAAGAAGAAGATGAAAAAGTTATGATAAGTTTTTTTTGAAAAGAATAATAAAATGATTCTTATCATAAAATTAACCGTGGTAATGTGTAGAGAAATAACTAAGGTTAAATGGATGGTTAGGGTTTAGGAGATGAAGACAAAAGAGTCACTTTGGTCAATGTTGCATGAAGCTTCAAGAAGCATCATGAATGAAAGCAACCCTTATGTTTTCATTTCTTATTTCTTTTAATCCAAAATAAATAGATATATGAATGAATGAATAAGAAATAAAACCCTAACCATTTACTTAACTAAGGTTTAACTCTTTACACAAAACCTAGCAATCTTGCATCATCAAACATGATACAATCAAGTGCATAAAAATATATCACATATACGATGTGCACATCCAAGTGAGAAAATCCATTTAAAGTGAACCAATACTAGTTAATGCAAAGTAATATATCAAATATATAATTATGCATTAAACCATTAAATCAACACTTAATTCAATGATCCGGTCATGTCGCACACAACTGAATAGTATACAATGTATCGATTTATCGAATCAATCCTTAATTCGATAACAAGGTTATATCGCATACAACCATTCGACACATTCATCACGAGAATGAAATACGGTATCACATACACGCATTATTCTCGGTCCCGCACATATCTCATATGCGCTCCTATTTCGTTTCGCTTGAGCCAGGAAACCACTGTGTAGGACTCTAAAGACTCGTCAATACGCCGGCAGCAGGTGATGATCATATCAAACACCCACAAGCCGCAAGCGGTCTGCTAAACGTAACGGCCACCCGGGTATTGAGCGATCAGAAGATCGACGAGCAAGCCCGCTCACACTCCTGTGAATCCAACCAGTAACACTTACCGTACAGTCCGGTCTGATCGTCTGATATGTCGCATATCTCGCCTAGGGGTGGTAAACGTCAGACCCCAATAGCTCGATAAGTCGTGTCGATATGAGGTCTATAACAGTTCGAGAAACTACTGGTAACACTTACCAGTAAATCTCAGCAACCCTGGCCAGGGATTTCCGGTTATAGCCAATCGAACACAGCGCGACATCAACTCCCTATACCGGGAGAGACGAATCCCCTACTATCGCTCATTGCCTCCATGTGATTCGGGACTGTACCCAAAAACCACCGTTTTGTACGCCCTCTTGGACATGGTAAGGTGGAAATCAAAGCACAGTGGGAACCACACAAGACTCTATGACGATCTCGGGTCAACAGACTACTCTATACCAGTGTCACCAGAGAACTGCCATCTGACGTAAGGTATAATACAATCTGGGAGTTCTCGGCGAGTCCGTCCAGTGTACCCAGTCTCCACCGAGCACCCGTATATCATCTCCGATGTCAAACACCAATGGATATGGGATCATCCATCGCCCATCTGTATGGGTCGAGAAGGTATACGCTAGTCTACTCTGGTATATCGATGCCCCGTCTCGATATACCCACGACTAGGGACCTTGAAGGATGTACTTATGGACTACCATGTCCCCACTAGTATGATCCGCATCATAGTCCAGGTAGTCAAGTACACATCCTAAGGGCTTTACCAACATGTAACAGAGAGACAATCAGTGTACACGTTAAGGTAAAGAGCAACCAGATAGCATACTATCATGTCGAGCAAGAAAGTCCTCCCTATATATGTCCTAACATCCACTACAATATACATCCTATGTATAGTAATGGCCTCTAGGGCATACATATAACTAACAATCTCCCATTTGCACTAGGGCCATCTGATAGCAGTGGTTGTAGTATTTCATACTCAACCATCCCATAAAAATCTCTCTCTGGGAACAGGCCTTTGTGAGTGGATCCGCTGTGTTGTCCTCTGAGTCTACTCTCCTAACCTCGATCCCTTGGAGATCAAGCATCTCCATGATCAGGTGACACTGCCTTAGAAGATGTCTGGATCACTGATGGGACCGGTGTTCCTTGGCATAAGCTACAACTCTATTGTCACACATTGGGAGGAACTAAGTTCATCTCATGAACAAATATACACCCAGACAGCCACTTTGGTAGCATCTTAAGTAGCGATGTATCCAGCCTTTATCGTCTAGTATGCCACGGTATCTAGCTTGGAACTCTTCCAACATACCGTCCCTTTACTGAGGGTAAAGACAATGCCTGTGACTGACTTTCAGTCGTCCTTATCACCCTGGAACCATTCCAGCGATTCTCCCCAGGGTCGATTGATACCGTCTTACTACAACTAGTGAGAATCCTAACATCCATTTTGATCTATCTCATAGATCCAAAACTCAGGATTTAGGAGGTATCACTTTGATCCTATATGGAGAATCATTGTGATAAGCGGAGATTGACCGAGCGTAGCATAGGAAACTCCTTCCCTATCAAGAGCATGCCATCCACGTACTTTACGAGGATCGTCACTATACACTCTACTACCTTTTTGTTTATACAAGGTTCATCTACCATTTTGATGATGTCAAACTCTTTGACTAACACATCAAAACAGATGTTCCAACTCCGCGATGTCTGCTTTATCCTATAAAGCATCTTGCACACGTTTCCGCTGCTCCCACTGTCTATGAGGCCCTCTAGCTGTGTACTTATAGACACACTCTTCTGAAACATCATTTAGGAAAGCAGTCATGACACCCAACCGCCAGATATCGTAGTCATGGTATGTAGCCGTGGTAAGTAGGATCTGGATGGACTTAAGCATAGTCACTTGAAAAGGTTTCATCATTATCTCCGCCTGGTCGATGACGAAAAGCTTTAACAAGTCTAGCTTTGAAAGTCTCAACTTTTCTATCTACACCAAGTAATCTTCTCAAGATATACTTGCTCCTGATGGGGATTTAACCCTTCAGATATAGCAACCAAAGTCCATACTTTGTTGGTGTATAAGGATTCCATCTCAGATCGCTAAGCATCCAGCCATTCTTACAGAGTCCCTACTCTCGATGGCCTGCTCGAAACTAGTTGGGTCATCATCTCATGATGCCATCCTCGCTCCCACTGTCATAGAGAAACCGAAGTATCTCTCAGGTGGGTGAGGAACCCTACTAGATCGGCGGAGAGGCTGAGGTTCGTTGGTAACCATTGAATCCTTTGGTTCTTTCAAATCATCAGTTGCAGTTTGTACAGCTGGAACCTTTCCAGCTGTACATAACAGACCTTGCCTCGAGCCTGTCCGGATTATGCTTTTAGACATAGCCCGGACAACCCCAAATCTTAACCAACTTAAGATATGGGCTCTTCCCTTTCCATATCAAATATGAAATGGTAGGCAACTGATTTGATCGGAACCCTATTCAATAGGTATGCAACTTCATAAGTGCATAACTCCCAAAAGGAAGAAGGTAACTCAGCAGTACTCATAATAGAGCACACCATATCAAATAGGGTGTATCTGCTCCGCCCCGATATACCATCGTGCTATGGTGTATACGGAGGAGTAATTCTGAGAGAGAATCTCATTCTCCTTTAGAATAGTCCAGGAATTCCGTGCTCAAGTATTCTCCTCCCTGATCACATCAAAGGACATAATACTTGTACCCTTATTGGTTCTCTACTTTTAACTCATATTCTGTGAATATCTCAAAAGGTTCAGACTTGTGTTTCAACAGGAACATATGTCTGAATCTTGAGAGATTATCAGAGAACGTAATGAAGTATAAAGAACCGGTCCTGGCATGTGTAGACAGGGGACCTTACATATATCAACATGTATCAATCCCAAGAGTTCACAAACTCTTTCTCTGTTTCCAGTAAACGGAGCTATGGTCATCTTATCTCTGTGACATGACTGGCGAGTTTCATAAGATGTAAATTCAAACTGATTTAAATATGCATCTTTATGTAACTCTAGCTAGTCGGGTCACATTGATCTGACCTAGTCTACAATACCTCAAGAAGGATCCGTTCATTTCTGAACTCTTCCTCTTGTGTGTGTTCCATATATTAAGAACTGTAGTTTGATTTAGAACGTCAATGCTTTTAGATAACGTGCCTGAACCGATCAACTTTTGATATAGGAAATGTTCAAAACATTATCCAACAATACAAAATTTTATCATTTCTTTACTAATAAAGAGACTGGTATGATTTTGTATATCAGGTTAGGTATCTAATAGCATTTGTTCAGAATCAATGTATTGGAAATACAGGGTGACAGTGACCAACAGACTTGGCTGCAACACTTTCCCCGTTTTCTGCCTCATGAAACTTATCACCCGTTCTCAGTTCTCTACCTTTCTGTAGCCCTATGTAACAGATTACATATCTGGGATCCTGATCTGGTATCATATACCCAGGACGTAGAGGATACAGAGAAACAGTTCTTTGTAATGAACACACCCGAAGATGATGCATCAGCATGCACTCTCTTCGTTTGGGCGGCACGGGAATTCTGGTATTCCCCAATTTCCTGCTCTGTCTTATAACTATTATAAGTTGGAGCGGGACCAACGTTCCCCAGCTCAGTATAACAAGCGGGTTCGGTCAAATATCCGTTTTATTATCTTGATTAAGGCGTGATATGGTTGCTACCAGGAGAGAGAGAGAAGAAAACACTCAGCGTGCGCTCTTGCAAGAATAGATTGGTTATTATTTTATCTAATCAGGATGGCTCCTACTGTTTTTATCAAATCTTCCTTCAAACCTTAAAAGGAAAGACTAGCCGGGATTAATTACACACTACAAGTTCGCCAATCTTTCAGCCAGGCCAGTGTCGGTACTTTGAGGGAGGTCCCCCATGCTTTCGCACGAACCTAATTAATGTAAACCTCGTTTTCCCAGAGGCGTAACCCCGTTGACACCTTTCTAGACTCCTACTTGATCGGCTAATTGTAATGTATAAAACTCTCCCAGGAGTAACTCTTACTCGCAGCGGGTATCGGGATCCAACTATCTCATAGAAGGTATGCAATCTCATTGCAAATTTCAACACTTGAAATTCCCGATAATATTTTTGCCCCTAGCGTCCTATGACCTTGACGGAGGTCAACAAACCATAGGCTACTAGTTAAGTTCAACCCGTCATTTCTTGATCGAATTAAACCCACCCGCACGACCCTTGACGGAGGTCAACAAGGCCGCACGACTACCCTAATCCAATCTGCATCATATGCATAAGCAGATAAATACTAGTTAGCTACCGCACACTACGCCTTGACGGAGGTCAACAAACGTAGCACGAATACTAAATAGGACTTATCTGAAATGACGGAGGGCTACGACAGGTTTTTCTGAAAACCTATTGCGTAATGAACTTGATATCGTTGTAGAATCAAATGATTTTAAAATGGAGTGTTTTTTAGGCTTTTCTAGTTTTGCTAAAGGAGTCACACCCGGTGAAGGGATCGTCGGTCCTTTCCTCGTCGAATGAGGTGCGGGATATATCATATATATCACTGTGCAAAGCAAAAACACTTAAAAGCAATCAAAAGACAAACCGAGTGTGTAGCATCTTCCAGTTATTGCTAAAGGAGTCACTCCCGGTGAAGGGATCTCGGTCCTTTCCTCATCGAATAAGGTGCAGGATATATCACATATACCGCTGTGCAAAGCAAGAACTGTAGCTACCTGTTTTATTTTGAAATTCGATTCTACAACATCTTAGGTTTCTTTTATTTCAGTAATCATATTAATGAAGTCCCATCATTTAAAATACCTAAACATCACAGATAAATACGACGTACACTTATGCCATCCGCATTCGCCCCGATGTCCTCTCGTGCATCGTTAGGTTAGGTAACTAACGACAGAGCGGGGCAGGGCTAGCGCGGGTGTAAAACATAAGTAACGTCTATATAATATATCATATATACTATATACAGTATCTATCACAGAACATCACATGATCACATCACAGATATCGCAGCAGAAGAATCATATGAAATATTGGATATACTAGGACGTCCGTGTTTTCAATACGAGCCAGTATAAAACACGGATTCCACGGTCGTGATGAATAGCCAAACCCACACCCCTAGACCCCTACGAGAGCGGCAAGCAACCCTACCAATTCTAGAGTTAGGAGACCCGGACTCGACTCCTCGAGTTGGTCTCCCACTGGACTCCAGAACCCGGTTACTTGTGCCCTCCTCCTTGGGTCTATCCTAGTGCGAAAAAGTAAATAATATACAAACGGTGACAACTTCCGCAACCTGGAAGTGTCCCAATAAAAGAATATTACATACAAGCTTTTACATGAATGAAAATGAAAAACACTCATCTCACATAAAAACCCCCGGCTATTCAAACACGACGATCCAATATAACATATCCAGCAACACATAATATCACATGTCATCAACGTAAGTAAATATGCGCATCCCAATTGTCGTTGACATATAGCAACGAAACCAGCGATATCACATATTACAGTTACGGTCACAGAAAAGAAAGTGTAAAACTACAACAGTTGGAATCCGCAACTTTCTCAGACATCTCATGCCTGACCAAATGAATTACTTAGACATCGCATGCCTAACAATTATAAACCCCGCATTTTAGTCTCAAAATCGAAAACACTTTTCAATACCAAGTCGGGCAATTCAACAGGATTCCCGACAATATGATCGAATGCTCGTTGCAAACTTGAGTAGACGGCCGCACCCCCGATACCGTCGACGAAGTGCACCAAGGCGGAACACCGCTACCGCGAGCACCCGGATGGATGCTTTCGGCGACGGGGTTCTCCTACAGTTACTTGGTCGGGGCTGTGGAGTGAGGCTGTCTAATAAGTTTACCCGGCGAGTATCCGCGTACGCTACGTGATTGCGACGGACTTTTGATCACATCAAAATTCCGTGGCAACCGATCATCTGAGACTAAACTGCTATATTTATAATATTCATTCAGTTATCTCATAACTTATTATGAATTCCAATTATTGTATCCCATTCCAGATAATTAGAAAATGTTAAAATTTCCGATCGAACAATCGAACACCCAAGTTTTCCCGATACAGCTCAACCCATGAAATAAGTTCAAAGACATTCACTTCGTGCCTCAGTACCAACGGTCCAGCCGTAGAAGGGTCAAGCCAACGCCTCACATGTGGCACGCCGTACTGCCCCAAACCCGAAGGTTCAAAGGGCTGTTCAAGACGGTCATATAATCGAGTTAAGGTTTGTTGTCTTCTAGAGGGACCATCGCGTTACTTGCACTACTTAGAACGTCTTTAAACCATGGAAAAATCCAAGACTTGGAATTTTTCCGGCAGGGGAAAGATTGGGTATTTATATCCGGTCGAACTTTTTAACATATTCAAAAATTATCCGGAAGCCACATAGACAAAATTTGATAATCCGATCGAACATTCGAATCCCCAAAACAACCCAGAAAATTCAACTCTTGAAAAAATATTAAAAATTCCCAGGAAAACCAGCACTGCAAATTATGAATTACTGTGCAAAATTCGATGCTATATAAGACAAAATGGCCGCGGAACCGCCGCACGAGCCATGCTCGTGCCGCGGAACCGCGGCGCATTGATGGAATTAGGCACACGAATTTTACAGAAAACCTTAGAATTTCCTGCTGATTTTTCTGCATATTTTTAATATCGAAAAACTCCAGATTTTGGAAAAAGTCCAGAGAGCATGTTTGTGTTAGTGTTTCGGGTTCGTTCGGGTTTCAAACTTCGTCTACGCATCGCCTAAGGCTCTAGCTAGGCTCTTATACCACTGTAGGGTTCCTAGGCACTCTCAAGAGGTCTCACAAGGCATCAACCATGCCAATTTCAAAAATTACCGTGCCGAGAAACCCTAGTACGGATCGTTAACTAGAAATTTAGGCGAAACAACGAGCTAGTTAACAACTTAACTAAAGTGTAACGGAAATACAACCTTTGTAGATCCGGTGCTCCACCTCCATAGCTCCGCAATGAAGTCTCCTTGCTGTCCTAATGGAATCCCGGGCTCTAGTGTCGGCTTCATCGGAGAAATGGGCGGGCAAGGTCATCGGCTTCGTGCCGAAGATGATCTACGTCGAGGCATCACTAGATCAAGCTCCCACTTCACCAAGTCATGAAACTTGTGAAGAGGACACCCTATACTACTTGGCAAGAGGTAGTGGATGAGGAAATAGGAAGTGGGTTCACTTTAGAATTGGATTTCTCACTCTTTTCATCAAGTTGACATTGATGGAGGCAAGCTTCTTCATGTGAAGAAGAAGAAGAAGAAGATGAAAAAGTTATGATAAGTTTTTTTTTGAAAAGAATAATAAAATGATTCTTATCATAAAATTAACCATGGTAATGTGTAGAGAAATAACTGAGGTTAAATGGATGGTTAGGGTTTAGGAGATGAATACAAAAGAGTCACTTTGGTCAATGTTGCATGAAGCTTCAAGAAGCATCATGAATGAAAGAAACCCTTATGTTTTCATTTCTTATTTCTTTTAATCCAAAATAAATAGATATATGAATGAATGAATAAGAAATAAAACCCTAACCATTTACTTAACCAAGGTTTAACTCTTTACACAAAACCTAGCAATCTTGCATCATCAAACATGATACAATCAAGTGCACAAAAATATATCACATATACGATGTGCACATCCAAGTGAGAAAATCCATTTATAGTGAACCAATACTAGTTAATGCAAAGTAATATATCAAATATATAATTATGCATTAAATCATTAAATCAACACTTGATTCAATGATCCGGTCATGTCGCACACAACCGACTAGTATATAATGTATCGATTTATCGAATCAATCCTTGATTCGATAACTAGGTTATATCGCATACAACCATTCGACACATTCATCGTGAGAATGAAATACGGTATCACATATACGCATTATTCTTGGTCCCGCACATATCTCATATGCGCTCCTATTTCGTTTCGCTTGAGCCAGGAAACCTCTGTGTAGGACTCTAAAGACTCGTCAATACGCCGGCAGCAGATGATGATCATATCAAACACCCACAAGCCGCAAGCGGTCGGCTAAACGTAATGGCCACCTGGGTATTGAGCGATCAGAAGATCGATGAGCAAGCCCGCTCACACTCCTGTGAATCCAACCAGTAACACTTACCGTACAGTCCGGTCTGATCGTCTGATATGTCGCATATCTCGCCTAGGGGTGGTAAACGTCAGACCCCAATAGCTTGATAAGTCGTGTCGATATGAGGTCTATAACAGTTCGAGAAACTACTGGTAACACTTACCAGTAAATCTCAGCAACCCTGGCCAGGGATTTCCGGTTATAGCCAATCGAACACAGCGCAACATCAACTCCCTATACCGGGAGAGACGAATCCCCTCCTATCGCTCATTGCCTCCATGTGATTCGGGACTGTACCCAAAAACCACCGTTTTGCACGCCCTCTTGGACGTGGTAAGGTGGAAATCAAAGCACAGTGGGAACCACACAAGACTCTATGACGACCTCGGGTCAACAGACTACTCTGTACCAGTGTCACCAGAGAACTGCCATCTGACGTAAGGTATAATACCATCTGGGAGTTCTCGGCGAGTCCGTCCAGTGTACCCAGTCTCCACTGAGCACCCGTATATCATCTCCGATGTCAAACACCAATGGATATGGGATCATCCATCGCCCATCTGTATGGGTCGAGAAGGTATACGCTAGTCTACTCTGGTATATCGATGCCCCGTCTCGATATACCCACGACTAGGGACCTTGAAGGATGTACTTATGGACTACCATGTCCCCACTAGTATGATCCGCATCATAGTCCAGGTAGTCAAGTACACATCCTAAGGGCTTTATCAACATGTAACAGAGAGACAATCAGTGTACACGTTAAGGTAAAGAGCAACCAGATAGCATACTATCATGTCGAGCAAGAAAGTCCTCCGTATATATGTCCCAGCATCCAATACAATATACATCCTATGTATAGTAATGGCCTCTAGGGCATACATATAACTAACAATAGACCTCATATCGACACGACTTATCAAGCTACTGGGGTCTGACGTATACCAGCCCTAGGCGAGATATGCGACATATCAGACGACGAGACCGGACTGTACGGGAGTGTTACTGACTGGATTCACAGTAGAATGTACCGGCTTGCTTTTTGATCTTCTGAGCGCTCAATACCTGGGTGGCTGTTACGTTTAGCTGACCGTTTGCAGCTTGTGGGTGTTTGTTATGATCATCACCTACTGCTGGCGTATTGACGATTCTTTAGAGTCCTACACAGAGGTTTCTTGGCTCAGGCAAAACGGAGTAGGAGCACATATGTGATATTTACGGGACCGAGAACAATACATTTATATGATACTGTATTAGATTCTCGCGATATGAGATATCGGCCGGGTATATGTGATATAGCCGGGTCATCAGATCAAGTGTTGATTCGATGAACTAATTCAGATTATATTAATCGGTTATTTGTGAAATAGCCGGATTATCGGATCAAGTGTTGATTCGATAATTTAATGTATAATAATAAATTTGATATATTAAATTACATTAACTAATATTAGCTCACTTATTGATTCATTTTCTCACTCGGGTAATACATTGATATATATGCGATATATATTAATTGTATTATTTTGTTTTGTTACAAAATATATTATATATGTGATATATAATAGTGTAACATGTTATAATTACTAATGCAACATGATTAGTGGAGATTAAACAAGATTAGGGTTTGATTTGGGTTAGTTCTTCATGATGCTTCTAGAAGGTTTCTTTTTATTTTTGCAAAGATATTTTATAGCGACTCATCCTTAACCCAACCCAAATCCTTAACCCTACTCAACTCTCTACATGGGTTAGCTTATATTATTAGCAAACATGGTTGCATAAGTTTTGAGTATTACATTTTCATTATTCATCACAAATGGAATTGGATATTCTTCTTGTTCTTCTTCTTTGGAAAAAGCTTTCTAATTTTTTGCTAAGTGATGATTATGAGTGAGTAATTGAAAACAAAAGAGAGATAAATTCCTACTTCATCATCCTCATCTATCCTTGCCTTTTAGATGTGGGTGTTCACTTCATTTAGTGAGTGAGAGCTTGTGTTAATGAAACTTCAAGGTAGATCAACTTTGTTATCGAAGATCGGAAGCAAGCTTGCATCTTTCTCTTCGTGGAGCCTCTCGAGAGTCCGGAACTTGATGATCGCAGAGAAGGGAACTCAACACGGAGCTTATGAAGTGAAGGACCGGATCTACAAAGGTTGTAATCCCTCTCACTTAGTGCTAAAGTGTTTAACATGGTTCTTTTCGCCTAATCTCTAGTCTAAGATCTTGGTTTAGGGTTGTTCGGCACGGCTAAATTTTAAATCGGGCATGGTTGATGCCTTATAGACCCTTGTGCGTGTGCCTAGTAACCCTACAGTGGTATCAGAGACAAGCTAGAGCTTTAGGCGAAGTGTAGACGAAGTTTAAAGTCCAATCGAACCAGGAAACCCCGATTTATACCCTTCTCTGGAAATTTTGTAAAAATGTGATTTTTTCTTCATTAAAAATACTCAAAAAAATCAGCAGGAAATTTAAGGATTACCCTAAAATACGACACCCTAACTCCCTGAAGTCGCCGCGGAACCGCGGCAGGAGCATGCTTCCTGCAGCGGTTCCGCGGCCGTACTTGGGAGTTATGGGCTCGTACTGGCAGGGTTGATCCGTAGGTATTAGTCCATGCATTTGGGTATTTTTAATCATACTCTAGTGTTGTGTTTTCTGGGTTGTATTAGGAGCTCGTTGATTCGATCGGAAAATATAACTTCGTTTAGTTTGTCCGGGTAATTTTTAGAACGTGTTAAAAAGTTCGAACGGATATCAATAACTCACTTTTTCCCCTGCCGGAAAATTTCCAAGTGTTGGATTTTTCCGTAGTTTAAGAACGTTCTAAGTCGTGCAAGTAACGTGGTGGACCCTCTAGAAGACAACAAACCTTAACTCGATTATGTGACCGTCTGAACCGCCTCTGAACCTTAGGGTTTGGAGCAGTACGGCGTTGCCACATGTGAGGTGTTTGCTTGACCCTTCTACGGCTGGACCATTGGTACTGTGGCATGTGATGGATGTTTTTAAACTAATATCAAGTGTTGAGAATTATTTGGGATAACTTGGGTGTTTGATTATTCGATCGGAAAGTTTAACATTGTCTATTTATCTGGAATGTGATACAATATTTGGAATCCACAAATAGTTATGAGATAACTAATTTGAATGTTATAAATCTAGCAGTTCAGTCTCAGATGATCGGTTGCCATGGAATTTTGATGTGATCAAAAGTCCGTCGCAATCACGTAGCGTACGCGGATACACACCGGGTAAACTTAATAGATAGCCACGCCCCATAGCCCCGACCAAGTGACTATAGGAGAACCCCATCGCCAAAAGCATCCGTTCAGGTGCTCGCGGCAGCGGTGTTACGCCTTAGTGCACTTCGTCGACGGCATTGGGGGTGCGCCCGTCTACTAAAGTTTGCGACGAGCATCCGATCAGGATATCAGGAATCTTGTTGAATTGCCCGACTTGATATTGAAAAGTGTTTTCGATAATGAGACTAAAATGCGGAGTTTATAATTGTTAGGCATGCGATGTCTAAGGAATTCATTTGGTTAGGCATGCGATGCCTAACGAGGTTGCGGATTCCAACTGTTGTAGTTTTACACTTTCTTCTCTGCGACCGTAAGTGTAATATGTGGTGTATCGCCGGTTTCATTGCTATACATCAACGACAATTGGGATACGCATATTTACTTACGTTGATGATATGTGATATTATGTGTTGCGGTGATATGTTATATTGGATCATCATGTTCGGAATAGCCAGAGGTTTTATGTGAGATTTGTGTTTTTCTTTTTCATTCGTGTAAAATTCATTGTATGTAATATTCTTTTATTGGGGCACTTCCGGGATGTGGATGAAGTCACCATTGTATATTATTTACTTTTCCGCATTAGGTAGACCCAAGGCGAGGAGCACAAGTAACCGGGTTCTAGGGTCCGGTAGGAGAACATCTCGAGGAGTCGAGACCGGGTCTCCTAACCTTAGAATTGGCAGTGTTGCTTGCCGCTCTCGTAGGGGTCTAGGGATGTCGGTTTGGCTATTCATCGCGACCGTGGTATCCGTGTTTTATACAGGCTCGTATTAAAACACGGACATACTAGTATATCCAATATTTCATATATGTTCTTCTGCTGCAATGTTCTGTGATGAGATCATATTACTGCCTGAGACGGATGTTTATATTATATATATGAGATATATGTTATATTCTAGATTTCGTTTCAAATGTGATGCTTGTGAAGCATAATAAAATGGGACTTCATTAATGAGATTAATGAAATAAAAGAGACCTAAAAATATTGTAGAAACTTGTTTAAAAACTGGTAGCTCTAGTTCTTGCTTTGCATAGCGGTGTTCCTTGTAGAACATCCAGCTCCTTATTCGATAAGGAAAGAGCCGAGATCCCTTCACCCGGAGTGACCTCTTTAGTGAAACTAGCACATGCTACATACTCGGTTTGTCTTTTGATTGCTATATAGTTTTGGCTTTGCTTAGTGATATTTGTGAAATATCCTGCACCTTATTCGATGAGGAAAGAGCTGACGATCCCTTCACTGGGAGTGACCTCTTTAGCAAAACTAGAAAAGGCCTAAAAAACACTCCATTTAAAATCACTCGATTCTAAAACGATATCAAGTTCATTACGCAAAGGGTTTTCTTAAAAACCTGTCGTAGCCTTCCGTCATTTCAGATAAGTACTACTTAGTATTCGTGCTGCGGTGGTTTGGCATTCGTCAAGGCGTAGTGTACGGTAACTAACTAGTGCTTATCTGTTACCATACGATGCGATTGGATTAGGGTATTCATACGACGTTGTTTGGCATTCGTCAAGGGTCGTGCGGGTAGCTTTAATTCAATCAGGAAATGTACAGGTTGAACTTGGCTAGCTGACTATGGGTTGTTTGGCATGTTAGTTGTATGTATGCCCTAGAGGCCAGTATTGTACAGATGATGTATATTATATTGGATGCTTGGACATATATAGAGAGGACATTCTTGCTCGATATGATAGTATGCTATCTGGTTGCACTTTACTTTAACATGTATACTTGTCTCTTTATACTGGTTTATAGTTACATGTTGGAAAAGCCCTTAGGATGTGTACTTGACTACCTAGACTATGATGCGGATCATACTAGTGGGGACATGGTAGTCCATAAGTACATCCTTCAAGGTCCCTAATAGTGGGTGTATCGATACGGGGAATCGATATACCAGAGTAGACTAGCGTATACGCTTTTCGACCCATAAGATGGACAATGGATGATCCCATATCCATTGATGTTTGACATCAGAGATGGTATACGGGTGCTCAGTGGAGACTGGGTATACTGGACGGACTCGCCGAGAACTCCCAGATGGTATTATACCTCACGTCAGATGGCAGTTCCCTGGTGACACTTGTGCAGGTTAGTCTATAGACCCGAGATCGCCATAGAGTCTTGTGTGATTCCTACTGTACTTTGATTTCTACCTTACCACGTCCATGAGGGCGTGCAAAACGGTGGTTTTTGGGTACTGTCCCGATTCACATGGAGGCAATGAGCGATAGGAGGGGTTTCGTCTCTCCCGGTATTGGGGGTTGATGTTGCGCTTTGCTCAATTGGCCATAACAGGGAAGTCCCTGGCCAGGGCTGATTTAGAGATTTACTGGTAAGTGTTACCAATAGTTTCTCGACCCGTTATGAGCCTCACATCGGCACGACTTATCGGTTATTGGGGTCTGACGTTTACCACCCCAAGACTTGATATGCGACATATCAGACGAGGAGACCGGACTGTCCGGGAAGTGTTACCGGCAGGCTTTTACAGGAGTTGGAGCGGGCTTGCTTGCTGATCTTCTGATCGCTCAATACCCGGGTAGCCGTTACGTCCAGCTAGTACCGCTGACGGCTTGTGGGTGCTTGATGTGATCATCACCTACTGCCGGCGTATTAACGAGTCTTTAGAGTCCTACACAGAGGTTTTACTGGCTCAGGTAAACCGAAATAGGAGCGCATATGTGATATGTGCGAGACCGAGAATAATGCGTGTATGTGATACCGTATTCTATTCCTGCGACTTTTTGTATCGGTCGGTTATATATGATATAGCCAGGTTATCGAATCAAGTGTTGATTCGATAAGTCGATACAATGGATGTTAGTCGGTTGTATGTGATATGACCTGATTTTTAAGTCAAGTGTTGATTTAATAATTAAGTGTATAATTGTATATTAGATATACTAGTTTACATTTACTAACACTTGTTCACTTTAGGGTTTTTCTCACATAAGCACAATTTTAATGTATATATGATATATGTTAAAATGTGTTTTCCTTTTAGTATCATGGTTGATCACACACTTGACTTGGGTGTATGAGACTTACACCATGCTATCTTTTATGTTGGATTTTAATATTCAAGGTAATTACAAAATTAGTGGAGGATTATCTAAATGCTTGAAGCTTGTGGAAGCTTGTGGAAGCATTTGACTAATTCCACTAAATTTGTTTTTACTATGGATATTTCTTAACCCAACCATAAACTTTGGCCATGGTTATGGCTCTACAAGGGTTAGTATATGATACTCACTCACTATGGTTAGCCTTCTCACTTGATCATTATCCTCATCCTTTTCATTTCCTCTTCTTCTTCTTTGTTCAAGAGAAAAAAGCTTGCTAGGGTTTGATCAAAAGTGATAAAGCTTGTGAGAAATAAAATTCTAAAGAGAACCCACTTCCTATTTCTCCATCCACTACTAGACTAGCACTTTAGTTTAGGGTGTTTGCTTCACTAATTCTCAAGTTAGTGAAGTAGAAGCTTGAATTGGCATCCCCTCGACGTCGATCATCTTCGGACTCGAAGACTTCAAGCAAGGACGCGTCTTTCGCCTCGTGAAGCCATGCAAGTGTCCGGGAGAACCACGATCGCAGCGAAGGGACTTCAACAAGGAGCAATAGAAGTGAAGGACCGATCTACAAAGGTTGTATATCGTATTCACTTAGTTGTAAACATAGTTTACTTGCATTTGAAACCCTAATTTTCTAGTAACGATCTTGCTTAGGGTATTCGGCACGGCTAAAATTTTAAACGGGGCATGTTTGATGCTTCCTTAACCCTTGTTAGAGTGCCTAGTAACCCTACAGTGGTATCAGAGCCTAGCTAGAACATTTGGCGATGTGTTAACGAAGTTAAAACTCCGAACGAACCCGAACACGTCAAGATGAATCCCTCTCTGTACATTTTTTAAAAACTGGGTTTTTTCTGAATTAAAAATGCCTAAAAATGAGCATGTAAATATAAGAATTGCAGTGCAAAACGAATGATTAACAGTACAAACCGCCGCGGAACAGCGGCCGTACCTCTCTTTGGCCGCGGATCCGCGGCAGTTAAGAGGCATTATGGATTCTGGTTTGCACAGTAATTCTTATTTCTGTGATTTAGTTTTTCTGGGTATTTTTAAAACTGACTCAAGTGTTGAGTATTTTGGGGTTTAATTTTAAATCGTCGATTCGATCGGAGAATTTAATTTTGTTATGTTATTCCGGATAATTTAGAAAGTACTAAAATGTTCGAACGGATATCATTAACTCAATTTTTCCCGGCACGAAAAACAATCAAGTGTTGAATTTTTCTCGGGTTTAAATCTTTCGGAAATGCGTGCATGTGATGCAATGGACCCTCTAGAAGACAACAAAGCTTAACTCGATTATGTGACCGTCTTGCACTGCCTTTTGAACCTTAGGGTTTGGGGCAGTACGGCGTGCCACATGTGAGGCGTTGGCTTGACCCTTCTACGGCTGGACCGTTGCTACTGTGACGTATTCTGGAATTTTTGAACTCCGCTCAACTGTTGAGCTATTTAGGAAATCTCGGGTATTTGATTATTCGATCGGAAACTTTAATACTGTCTATTTATCTGGAATGTGATACAATATGTGGAATTCATACAGTTAGGCATGAAATGCGAAGTATGTGATATTTTGGATTTACGATGTCTAAAGAGATTGTGGATTCCAAATGTTGTAGTTTTACACTTTCTTTTCTATGACCGTAAGTGTAATATGTGATATCGCCGGTTTCGTTGCTATATGTCAACGACAATTGGGATGCGCATATTTACTTACGTTGATGACATGTGATGTTATGTGTTACTGGATATGTTATATTGGATCGTCGCGTTCTGAATAGCCGGGGGGGTTTATGTGAGATGAGAGTTTTCATTTTCATTCATGTAAAATTAAAATGTATGTAATATTCTTGTATTGGGGCACTTCCGGGATGAGGTTGATGTCACCTTTTGTATATTATTTACTTTTCCGCACTAGGATAGACCCAAGGAGGAGAGCACAAGTAACCGGGTTCTGGAGTCCAGTGGAAGACCAACTCGAGGAGTCGAGTCCGGGTCTCCTAACTCTAGAATTGGTAGGGTTGCTTGCCGCTCTCGTAGGGGTCTAGGGGTGTGGGTTTGGCTATTCATAGAGACCGTGGAATCTGTGTTTTATAGTGGCTCAAAATAAAACACGGACGTCCTAGTATATCCAATGTTTCATATGTTTCTTCTGCTGCGATATCTGTGATGTGATCATTTGATGTTCTGTGATAAATACTGTATATATAGTATATATGATATATTATATAGGCGTTACTTATGTTTTACACCCGCGGTAGCCCTGCCCCGCTCTGCCGTTAGTTACCTAACCTAACGGTGCACGAGGGGACATCGAGGCGAATGCGGATGACATAAGTGTACGTCGTATTTATCTGTGATGTTTAGGTGACTTAAATGATGGGACTTCATTAATGTGATTAATGAAAGAAAAAAAACCTAGAAGATGTTGTAGAATCAATTTTTTTCAAAAAGGGTAGCTACAGTTTTGCTTTGCATAGCGATATATATGATATATCCCGCACCTTATTCGATGGGGAAAGAGCCAAGATCCCTTGACCGCGAGTGACCTCTTTAGCAAAACTGGCAGATGCTACAAAACTCGGTTTGCTTTTGATTGCTTTTGGAGTTTTTCTTTACATAGTGATGTATATGATATATCCTGCACCTTATTCCATAAGGAAAGAGCCGAGATCCCTTCATCGGGAGTGACCTCTTTAGCAAAACTAATAAAAGCCTCAAAATTACTCCATTTCAAAATTCACTTGTTTCTACAACGATATCAAGTTCATTACGCAATAGGTTTTCAGAAAAACCTGTCGTAGCCCTCCGTCATTTCAGATAAGTTGTATATAGTATTCGTGCTGCATTTGTTGGCTTTCGTCAAGGTGTAGTGTGTGGTAGCTATAAACTGCTTATCTGCTGCATACAATGCAATTGGATTAGGGTAGTCGTACGGCTTTGATGGCTTTCGTCAAGGGTCGTGCGGGTGGGTTTAATTCAATCAAGAAATGTACGGCTTGAACTTGACTAGCGGGCTATGGTTTGTTGGCTTTCGTCAAGGTTATAGCTCGTTAGGGGAAAAATATTATCGGGAATTTCAAGTGTTGAAATTTGCAATGAGATTGCATACCTTCTATGAGATAGTTGGATCCCGATCCCCACTGCGAGTAATTGTTACTCCCGAGAGTGTTTTACACAGGGCAATTAGCCGATCAAGTAGGTGTCTAGAAAGGTGTCAACGGGGTTACGCCTCTGGGAAAACGAGGTTTACCTTAATTAGGTCCATGCGAAAGCACGGGGAACCTCCCTCAAAGTACCGACACTGTCCTGGCTGGAAGATTGGCGAAGTTGTAGGAAGTTATTAATCCCGGCTAGTCTTTCCTTTTAGGGTTTTAAGGAAGATTTGATAAAGACAGTGAGAGCCATCCTGATTAGATAAAATAATAATCAATCTGATCTTGCAAGAGCATACGCTAAAGTGTTTTCTTCTCTCTCTCTCTAAGCAGCGACCATATCATGCCTTAATCAAGATAATAATAAGGATGTATTGACTGAACCCGCATGTTATACTGTGCTGGGGAACGTTGGTTCCGTTCTTTCTTATAAGAGTTATAAGACTGAACTGGATATATAGGGAATACCAGGATTCCCATGCCACCCGAATGAAGAAAGTACATGTTGATGCATTTTCTTCGGGTGTGTTCGTTACAAAGAACTGTTTCTCCATTTGCTCTACGTCCTGGGTATTAGATACCGGGTCAGGATCCTATATATGTAATCAGTTACATGGGCTTAGGAAAGGTAGAGAACTTGGAGAAGGTGATAAAGACATAAGGGTTGGAAATGGTGCAATTGTTGCAGCTAAAACCGTCGGGGAATATCACCTTGTATTGCCAACTGGTAATACATTGATTCTGAACGAATGCTATTTCATGCCGAACCTGATATGCAACATTATATCGGTTTCTTTGTTGAGTAAAGAGGGATATAATTTTGTATTACAGGATAATGTTATGAACATTTTCCTAAACCAAAAGTTGGTTGGATCAGGCACGTTGTGCAATGGCATTTATGTTCTAAATCAATCAACAGTTCTGAGCATAACAAACACACACAGGAGGAAGAGTTCAGAACTGAACGAATCCTTCTTGTGGCATTGTAGACTGGGTCACATCAATGCGACACGACTAGCTAAGTTGTATAAAGATGGATATTTGAAACGGTTCGAATTTTCATCTTATGACACTTGCCAGTCATGTCTCAAAGGCAAGATGACCAAAACTCCGTTTACGG
Organism: Agapanthus africanus; assembly: GCA_030015575.1. NCBI lineage: Eukaryota > Viridiplantae > Streptophyta > Magnoliopsida > Asparagales > Amaryllidaceae > Agapanthus > Agapanthus africanus. The sequence continues at coordinate 440,686,357 of CM057340.1, read as the reverse complement.
GACACGGAGAAAGAGTTACCGAACTCTTGGGACTGATACATAGTGATGTATGCGGTCCCATGTCTACACATGCCAGGGATGGTTCTTCGTACTTCATTACATTCACTGACGATCTCTCAAGATACGGACATGTGTTCTTGATAAGACACAAGTCTGAAGCTTTTGACAAATTTAGAGAATATAAACAAGTAGTCGGGAACCAAACCGGAAAAAGTATTAAAATCCTATGATCTGATCGAGGAGATGAATACTTGAGCAATGAATTCCTGGACTTCCTAAAAGAGAATGGGATTCTCTCTCAGCTGACTCCTCCATATACACCACAGCACAACGGTGTATCTGAACGGAGGAACCGCACCCTATTAGATATGGTGCGCTCTATGATGAGCACAGCTGAGTTACCTATTTCTTTCTGGTGGTATGCGCTAGAGACAGCCATACATCTATTGAATATGGCCCCCACCAAATCTGTACCTACCACTCCATATGAGATATTGAAAGGGAAGAAACCATGTCTTAACTATGTAAAGATATGGGGTTGTCCAGCCTATGTCAAACGACAAAATCCGGACAAACTCGAGGCACGGTCTGTTCTATGCAAATTTGTAGGATATCCCAAGAATTCTCAAGGGTATATCTTCTACCACACTGAAGAACAAAAGGTGTTTGTTTCTCGGCATGCCACCTTTTTAGAAAAGAAATTTCTTGCAAAAGAGATTAGTGGTCATGAGGTAGAACTGGAAGAGGTTCCAGCTACAAAAGCTGCAACAGAAGATCTGGTGGAACCAGAGGATTCGGTAGTTCCCGATGAACCCCAGCTACTCCGCCGATCTAGTAGGGTTCCTCACCCACCTGAGAGATACTACGGTTTTCTCATGGATGGTGGGAGCGAGGATTGCATCATGGAAGATGATGACCCAACTAGTTTCGATCAGGCTATCACGAGTGGTGACTCTGTGAAATGGCTGGATGCAATGCGATCCGAGATGGAATCCATGTACACCAACAAAGTATGGACTTTGGAAGATGCTCCTGAAGGGGTAAAACCTATTAGGGGCAAGTGGATCTTCAAGAAAAAACTTGGTGTAGATGGGAAAGTGGAGACTTTCAAAGCTAGACTTGTTGCAAAAGGTTTTCGTCAAAGATCAGGTGTGGACAATGACGAAACCTTTTCTCCAGTGGCTATGCTTAAATCCATCCGGATCATGCTTGCCATCGCTGCATATCATGACTACGAAATCTGGCAAATGGATGTTAAGACCGCCTTTCTAAATGGTGATTTAGAAGAGTGCGTGTACATGACTCAGCCAGAGGGCTTCGTAGATAGTGGGAGCAGCAGGAAGGTGTGCAAGCTTCTTAACTCCATTTATGGATTAAAGCAAGGATCGCGGAGTTGGAACATCTGCTTTGATGTCGTTATCAAAGAGTTTGATTTCGTCAAAAACGTAGATGAACCTTGTATCTACAAGAAGGTGGCAGAGAGTAAGATTGTCTTCCTCGTATTGTACGTGGACGACATACTCTTGATAGGAAATGACATTCCTATGCTGCAATCGGTCAAGCTCTTCTTATCACAAAGATTCTCAATGAAAGATCTTGGTGATGCCTCCTGCATATTGGGAATTATGATCTATAGAGATAGATCTAAACGGATATTGGGATTGTCCCAATCTAGGTACATTGACACCATACTAAAGAGGTTTAGCATGGAAGAGTCCAAACGTGGGTTTTTACCCAGGATCTTAGGGCTCACTCTCTCCAAAGAGATGTCTCCTAAGACTGATTTGTAGAGAGCTCGCATGCAAGGGATACACTATACTTCGGCAGTAGGCTCTATCATGTATGCGATGATATGTACCAGACCCGATGTAGCATACTTACTAAGTGTAGTGAGCAGGTATCAAGCTGATCCTGGAGAGAGTCACTGGACAGCTGTGAAGAGCATTCTCAAGTAATTGCGAAAGACTAAAGAGATGCTCTTGGTGTATGGTAACGGAGAACTCCAAGTGGAGTCCTTTACCGATTTGAGCATCCAGAGTGATAAGGATGACTCTAAGTCCCAGTCGGGGTTTGTCTTTACCCTTTACGGAGGGGCGGTTAGCTGGAAGAGTTCCAAGCAGGAAACCATGGCAGACTCGACGATGGAGGCTGAATACATCGCTGCCAACGATGCTGCCAAAGTGGCTGTCTAGATCAAGAAGTTCATTACTGAACTTGGAGTGGTTCCATCCATTGAGCATCCAATACCTTTGTATTGCGATAACAATGGAGCGGTGGCTTTGGCCAAGGAACCCAGGTCCCATCAGCGATCCAGGCATATTCTGAGGCGGTATCACCTGATCCGGGAGATAGTTGATCGCCGAGAGATCGAGGTCAGGAGGGTTGACACGAAGAACAACATTGCTGATCCACTCACGAAGGGTATTCCCCAGATACAGTTTGAGAGACTCTTCGGGATGCTTGGTATGCGATACTACAGCAGCTGTCCCTAGTGCAAGTGGGAGATTGTTAGTTGTATGTATGCCCTAGAGGCCAGTATTGTACAGATGATGTATATTATATTGGATGCTTGGACATATATAGAGAGGACTTTCTTGCTCGATATGATAGTATGCTATCTGGTTGCACTTTACTTTAACATGTATACTTGTCTCTTTATACTGGTTTATAGTTACATGTTGGTAAAGCCCTTAGGATGTGTACTTGACTATCTGGACTATGATGTGGATCATACTAGTGGGGACATGGTAGTCCATAAGTACATCCTTCAAGGCCCCTAGTCGTGGGTGTATCGAGACGGGGCATCGATATACCAGAGTAGACTAGCGTATACGCTTCTCGACCCATGAGACGGACGATGGATGATCCCATATCCACTGATGTTTGACATCAGAGATGGTATACGGGTGCTCAGTGGAGACTGGGTACACTGGACGGACTCGCCGAGAACTCCCAGATGGTATTATAACTCACATCAGATGGCAGTTCTCTGATGACACTTGTGCTGGTTAGTCTGTAGACCCGAGATCGCCATAGAGACTTGTGTGATTCCCACTGTGCTTTAGTTTCCACCTTACCACATCCATGAGGGCGTACAAAACGGTGGTTTTTGGGTACAGTCCCGAGTCACATGGAGGCAATGAGTGATAGGAGGGGTTTCTTCTCTCCCGGTATTGGGGGTTGATGTTGTGCTGTGCTCGATTGGCCATAACAGGGAAGTCCCTGGTCAGGGCTGATTTAGAGATTTACTGGTAAGTGATACCAGTAGTTTCTCGACCCGTTATGAGCCTCACATCGGCATGACTTATCGGTTATTGGGTTCTGACGTTTACCACCCCTAGACTTGATATGCGACATATCAGACGAGGAGACTGGACTGTACGGGAAGTGTTACTGGCAGGCTTTTACAGGAGTTGGAGCGGGATTCCTTGCAGATCTTTTGATCGCTCAATACCCGGGTTGCCGTTACGCCCAGCAAGTACCGCTGACGGCTTGTGGGTGCTTGATGTGATCATCACCTACTGCCGGGGTATTGACGAGTTTTTAGAGTCCTACACAGAAGTTTTACTGGCTCATGCAAAACGAAATAGGAGCGCATATATGATATGTGCGAGACCGAGAATAATGCGTGTATGTGATACCGTATTCTATTCTCGCAACTTTTTGTATCGGTCGGTTATATATGATATAGCCGGGTTATCGAATCAAGTGTTGATTCGATAAGTCGATACAATGGATGTTAGTCGGTTGTATGTGATATGACCGGATTATTAAGTCAAGTGTTGATTTAATAATTAAGTGTATAATTGTATATTAGATATACTAGTTTACATTTACTAACACTTGTTCACTTTAGGGTTTTTCTCACATAAGCACAATTTTAATGTATATATGATATATATTAAAATGTGTTTTCCTTTTTAGTATCATGGTTGACGATACACTTGACTTAGGTGTTCGAGACTAACACCATGCTATCTTTTATATTGGATTTTAATATTCAAAGTAATACAAAATTAGTGGAGGATTAGCTAAATGCTTGAAGCTTGTGGAAACTTGTGGAAGCATTTGACTAATTCCACCAAATTTGTTTTTACTATGGATATTTCTTAACCCAACCATAAACTTTAGCCATGGTTATGGCTCTACAAGGGTTAGTATATGATACTCACTCACTATGGTTAGCCTTCTCACTTGATCATTATCCTTATCTTTTTCATTTCATCTTCTTCTTCTTTGTTCAAGAGAAAAAAGCTTGCTAGGGTTTGATCAAAAGTGATAAAGATTGTGAGAAATAAAATTCTAAAGAGAACCCACTTCCTATTTCTCCATCCTCTACTAGACTAGCACTTTAGTTTAGGGTGTTTGCTTCGATAATTCTCAAGTTAGTGAAGTAGAAGCTTGAGTTGGCATCCCCTCGACGTAGATCATCTTCGGCCTCGAAGACTTCAAGCAAGGACGCGTCTTTCTCCTCGTGAAGCCATGCAAGGGTCCGGGAGAACCACGATCGCAGCGAAGGGACTTCAACAAGGAGAAATAAAAGTGAAGGACCGATCTACAAAGGTTGTATATCGTATTCACTTAGTTGTAAACATAGTTTACTTGCATTTGAAACCCTAATTTTCTAGTAACAATCTTGCTTAGGGTATTCGGCACGGCTAAAATTTTAAACGGGCATGTTTGATGCTTCCTTAACCCTTGTTAGAGTGCCTAGTAACCCTACATGGCATTCGTCAAGGTCATAGCACGTTAGGGGCAAAATATTATTCGGAATTTCAAGTGTTGAAATTTGCAATGAGATTGCATACCTTCTATGAGATAGTTGGATCCCGATGCCCGTTGCGAGTAAGAGTTACTCCTGGGAGAGTTTTACACATTACAATTAGCCGATCAAGTAGGTGTCTAGAAAGGTGTTAACGGGGTTACGCCCCTGGGAAAATGTGGTTTATTTTAATTAGGTCCGTATGAAAGCGCGGGGAACCTCCCTCAAAGTACCGGCACTGGCCTGGCTGAAAAATTGGCGAACTTGTAGCGTGTAATTAATCCCGGCTAGTCTTTACTTTTAGGGTTTGAAGGTAGATTTGACTAAAACAGTGGGAGACATCCTTATTAGATATATTAGATAACCAATCTAATCTTGCAAGAGCATACGCTGAGTATTTTCTTCTCTCTCTCTCCTGGTTGCGACTATGTCACGCCTTAATCAAGATAATAATACGGATGTATTGACCGAACCCGCTTGTTATACTGTGGTAAGGAACGTTGGTCCCGCTCCAACTTATAATTGTTATAAAACAGAGCAGGAAATTAGGGATTACCAGAATTCCCGTGCCGCCCAAATGAAGAAAGTGCATGCTGATGCATCTTCTTCGGGTGTGTTCATTACTGAGAACTGTTTCTCAGTATCCTTTACGTCTTGGGAATGAGATACCGGATCAGGATCTCGCATATGTAATTTGTTACATGGGCAACGGATAGGTAGAGAACTGAGAGCGGGTGATAAGTTTCATGAGATAGAAACGGTGCAAGTGTTGCAACCAAGTCTGTTGGTAATTATAACCCTGTATTAGAAAATACATTGATTCTGAACGAATGTTATTAGATACCGAAGCTGATATACAACATCATACCAGTCTCTTTGTTAATAAAGAAAGGATATAATTTTGTATTGTTGGATAATGTTTTGAACATTTCTTATATCAAGAGTTGATCGGTTCAGGCACGTTATCTAAAAGTATAGACGTTCTAAATCAAACCACAGTTCTTAACGTACAGAACACACACAAGAGGAAGAGTTCAGAAATGAACGGATCCTTCTTGTGGCATTGTAGACTAGGTTATATCAATGCGACCCGATTAGCTGAAGTTACATATACATGCATATTTAAATTAGTTTGAATTTATATCTTGTGAAACTTGCCGGTCATGTCACAGAGATAAGATGATCACAGCTCCGTTTATTAGAAACAGCGAAAGAGTAAGTGAACTCTTGGGATTGATAAATGCTGATGTATGAAGGACCCCTGTCTTCACATGCCCGGACCGGTTCTTTGTACTTCATTACATTCACTGATGATCTCTCAAGATTCAGACATATGTTCCTGTTAAAACACAAGTCTGAAACTTTTGAGATAATCAATGAATATAAGTTAGAAGTAGAGAACCAAAAATGGGTATAAGTATTATGTCCGTTGATGAGATCAAGAAGGAGAATACTTGAGCACGGGATTCCTGGACTATTCGAAAGGAGAATGAGATTCTCTCTCACCATTACTCCTCCGTATACACCACAACACGTCGGTGTATCGGGGCGGAGCAATCGCACCCTTTGTGATATGGTGTGCTCTATGATGAGTACTACTAAGTTTCCTATTTCCTTTTGGGAGTTATGCACTTGAGAAGCTACATACCTATTGAATAGGGTTCAAATCAAATCAGTTACCTACCACTTCATATGTGATATAGAATGGAAAGAGCCCATATCTTAAGTATATTAAGATTTGGGGTTGTCCAGCCTATGTCTAAAAGCATAATCCGGACAAGCTCGAGGCAAAGTCAGTTCTGTGGAAGTTTGTTGGATATCCTAAGCATTCGCAAGGGAATATCTTCTACTAAACAGAGAAACAAAAGTTTTTTGTTTCTCAGCATTCCACCTTTGTGAAAGGGAATTTCTTGTGAAAAAATTAGTGCTCATGAGGTAGAACTGGAAGGAGTTCCAGCTATACAGACTGCAGCTGATGATTTGGTAGAACCAAACGATTCAATAGTTTCCAACGAACCTCAGCCTCTCCGTCGATCTAGTAGGGTTCCTCACCCACTTGAGAGATACTTCGGTGGGAGCGAGGATTGCATCATGAGATGATGACCCAACTAGTTTCGAGCTGGCCATCAAGAGTGGGACTCTGCAAGAATTGCTGGATGCTTAGAGATCTTAGATGGAATCCTTATACACCAACAAAGTATGGACTTTGGTTGCTTTATCTGAAGGGTTAAATCACCATTAGGAGCAAGTATATCTTGAGAAGATTACCTTGTGTACATGGAAAAGTTGAGACTTTCAAAGCTATGCTTAAGTCCATCCAGATCCTACTTGCCACTGCTACATACCATGACTGTGATATCTGGCGGTTGGGTGTCATGACTGCTTTTCTAAATGATGATTTGGAAGAGAGCATCTATATGTACACAGCCAGAGGGCTTCGTAGACAGTGGGAGCAGCGGAAACGTGAGCATGATGTTTTATTTCATAAATCAGGTTTCGCGGAGTTGGAACATCTGTTTTGATATGGTAGTCAAAGAGTTTGACTTCATCAAAATAGTAGATGAACCTTGCATATACAGAAAGGTAGTAGAGAGTATGGTGGTGATCCTCGTAGAGAACGTGGATGACATACTCTTGATAGGGAAAGAGTTTCCTATGCTATGCTCGGTCAATCTCCGCTTATCACAAGGATTCTCCATATAGGATCAAAGCGATACCTCCTAAATCTTGGGTTTTGGATCTATGAGATAGGTATAATTGGATGTTAGGATTCTCACTAGTTGTAGTGAGATGGTATCAATCGATCATGGGAAGAATCATTGGAAAGGTTCCAGAGTGATAAGGACGACTGAATGTTAGTCGCGGGCATTTTCTTTACCCTCAATGGAGGGACGATATGTTAGAAAAGTTCGAAGCTAGATACCGTGACTTACTAGAGGATTAAAGGCAAGATACATCGTTACCAAGGATGCTACCAAAGAGGCAGTCTGGATAGATATAAGTTCATGAGATGAACTTCGTTCCTACTATTGTGAGATAATGGAGTTGTGGCTTATGCCAAGGAACCCTCCCCCATGTCCCATCAAAAATCCAGATATAATTCATAAGCAGTATCAGCTGATCATAGAGATGGTTGATCTCCAGGGAGTTCGAGGTTAGCAGAGTAAACACAGAGGGCAATAGAGCGGATCCACTCACAAAGGACTTTTTTCCCAGTAGAGACTTTTATGGGTGGTTGAGTATGAGATACTTCAATCACATCTAATTGTTGGGTATGTGATACCACAACAGATGGCCCTAGTGCAAGTGGGAGATTGTTAGTTATATGAATGCCCTAGAGGCCATTACTGTACATACGATGTATATTGTAATGGATGCTTGGACATGTATAGGGAGGACTTTCTTGCTCGACATGATAGTATGCTATCTGGTTGTACTATATCTTAACATGTACTCTGATTGTCTCTATGTTACATGTTGATAAAGACCTTAGGATATGTACTCGACTACTGGGACTATGATGAGATCATACTAGTGGGGCCACTGTAGTCGATGAGACATCCTATAACTGTTCCTAGTCGAGGGTGTATCGAGACAGGGCATCGATACACCAGAGTAGACTAGCGTATACGCATCTTGACCCATATGATGGGCGATGGATGATCCCATATCAATCGATGTTTGACATCAAGGATGGTGTACGGGTGCTCAGTAGAGACTGGGTACACTGGACGGACTCGCCGAGAACTCCCAGATGGTATTATACCTCATCTCAGATGGCAGTTCTCTAGTGACACTGGTACAGAGTAGTCTGTTGACCCGAGATCGTCATAGAGTCTTGTGTGATTCCTACTGTGCTTTGATTTCCATCATACCATGTCCAAGAGGGCATGCAAAAAGGTGGCTTTTGGGTACAGTCCCGAATCACATGGAGGCAATGAGCGATAGGAGGGGATTCGTCTCTCCCGGTATAGGGAGTTGATGTTGTGCTGTGTTCGATTGGCTATAACTGGAAATCCCTGGCCAGGGTTGTTGAGATTTACTGGTAAGTGTTATCAGTAGTTTCTCGAACTGTTTTAGACCTCATATCGACACGACTTATCAAGCTACTAGGGTCTGACATATACTACTCCTAGGTGAGATATGCGACATATCAGACAACGAGACCGGACTGTACGGGAGTGTTACTGACTGGATTCACAGGAAAATGTACATGCTTGCTTGTTGATCTTCTGAGTGCTCAATACCTGGGTGGCTATTACGTTTAGCTGACCGCTTGCAGCTTGTGGGTGTTTGATATGATCATCACCTACTGCCGGCGTATTGACGATTCTTTAGAGTCCTACACAGAGGTTTCTTGGCTCAGGCAAAATGGAGTAGGAGCACATATGTGATATGTGTGGGACCGAGAACAATACGTGTATATGATACCGTATTAGATTCTCGAGATATGAGATATCGGCCGGGTATATGTGATATAGCCGGGTCATCGAATCAAGTGTTGATTCGATGAACTGATTCAGATTATATTAGTCGGTTATTTGTGAAATAGCCGGATTATCGGATCATGTGTTGATTCGATAATTTAATGTATAATAATATATTTTATATATTAAATTACAATAACTAATATTAGCTCACTTATTGATTTATTTTCTCACTCAGGTAATACATTGATATATATATGTGATATATGTTAATTGTATTATTTTCTTTTGTTACAAAATATATTATATATGTGATATATAATATTGTAACATGTTATAATTACTAATGCAACATGATTAGTGGAGATTAAACAAGGTTAGAGCTTGATTTGGGTTTGTTCCTTCATGATGCTTCAAAAAGGTTTTCTTTTTGTTTTTGCAAAGATATTTTGTAGTGACTCATCCTTAATCCAACCCAAACCCTTAACCCTAGTCAACTCATTACATGGGTTAGCTTATATTATTTCCAACCATGGTTGCATAAGTTATGATTATTATATTTTCATTATTCATCACAAATGGAATTGGATATTCTTCTTCTTCTTCTTCCTTGGAAAAAGCTTTCTAGCTTTTTGCTAAGTGATGATTATGAGTGAGTAATTGAAAACAAAAGAGTGCTAAATTCCTACTTCATCATCCTCATCTATCCTTACCATTTAGATGAGGGTGTTCACTTCATTTAGTGAGTGAGAGCTTGTGTTAATGAAACTTCAAGGTAGATAATCTTTCTTATCGAAGATCGGAAGCAAGCTTGCATCTTTCTCTTCGGGGAGCCTCTCGAGAGTCCGAAACTTGATGATTGCAGCGAAGGGACCTCAACACGGAGCTTATGAAGTGAAGGACCAGATCTACAAAGGTTGTAATCCCTCTCACTTAGTGTTAAAGTGTTTAACATGCTTCTTTTCGCCTAATCTCTAGTCTAAGATCTTGGTTTAAAGTTGTTCGGCACGGCTAAATTTTAAATAGGGCATGGTTGATGCCTTATAGACCCTTGTGCGTGTGCCTAGTAACCCTACATGTTGCTGTTATCATATCGCTTTCTGTATATTCAGGATGTTCTATCGCATTGCATGTTTATAAATGTGTTATCTGTAATTATCATGAAACCCTGCTGTCAAGACACCAGCACTATTACCAATGATGCGTATGCTCCACATACACTTGTTTGCCGGCTCACACACATCTTCATCGGTAATTGCCATGTCACGTACACTTTAGAAAATACTATTCCTTGACATAGCTTGCTAGTTAATAGTTGCGATATATTATAGCTTTCACATGCTAGTTTAACTATTGCATTAATTGCATGCTATCAGATGCATTCGTATATTCATTGGTCGTGCAGTTTTATGGAAATCTGTGCCGATATTCACTTATTACTTACTCTTGATTTTGGATTTCGGATTTCCATGAGATTTCGGGATTTGGGGGAAAACCGCAAGAATTTATAAACTACTCTCTCTCTCTCTCTTTTTAAAATGCAAGTTGCGGTTTTCTCGTGATGTATGATTTGTCCACCATGAGTTTTCATAGTAGCTGTTGGATTTCGAGACCCGATTTGAGGAGACGTAGGTACCGTCTCGGGTACATGGTGGACCCGGTATGGTACCACGGAGCGATATTGATTTTCATGGTAGATGATGAGCCTGGCAGGGGCAGTCTGCCTACCGGTGATAGCATTTGGACCTGGTGGTTATTCGGAGGATACCGACTGGAGTCATGACATGAATATAGGTCGATCCGTACTGCCGGAGCCCGCGGGCCGATCCCCCAGATAATACAGAGCTTGAGATATATGAGGATTTACGTGCCGATGCTTGGCACAGATTTATGTTTTGTGTCGATGCTGGACACTGACTTCTCTGTTGATTTCATGATGTATTTGTAGGGTTCCTAGGCACTCTAATGAAGTCTCACAAGGCATCGATCATGCCAATTTCAAAAATTATGGGTGCCGAGAAACCCTAATACGGATCGTCGGCTAGATTTCTAGGAGAAAAGATAATCTAGTTAACACTTTAACTAAAGGAAGAGAGCTACAACCTTTGTAGATCCGGTTATCCACTTCCTTATCTCCACGTGGGTGTCCTCTCGCTGTCCATCATGAATCCCGAACTCATTCGTCGGCTTCATCGGAGAAACGGGCGGAATAGGTCGTCGGCTTCGTGTCAAAGACGATCTACGTCGAGGCATCACAAGTTCAAGCTCCGACTTCACAAAGTTGTGAAACTTGTGAAGAAAACACCCAAAACAACTTGGCAAGAGGTAGAGGGTGAAGAAATAGGAGGTGGGTTCACTTTAGAATTGGATTTCACTCACTTTTGCTCAAGTTGCCATTGATGGCATCAAGCTTTTCTTGAAGAAGAAGATGATGAAGAAGAAAGAATATGATAAGTTTCATATTTGAAAAAGAAACTAATATCAATACTTATCATATCTTGACCATGGTCAAGTGTAGAGATTAAACTAAGGTTAATAGGAATGGTTAGGGTTAAGGATGAGATAAGGATGGTGGACTTTGTCAAAGCTTCAAGAAACTTCAACAAGAGACAAAGAAAGCCACCATTCTCATCTAAACCTTTTCTAAATAAATAAATAAATAAAAAGGCAAAACCCTAATCATCTCTTAACCATGGTTTAATACTTCACACTTAACCTAATGAGCAAGCATCATTAAACATGATACAAAGATGTGCACAAAAGTATATCACATATACAACATGTACATCAAGTGAGAAAATCCATTTAAAATGAACCAATACTAGTTAATGCAATGCAATATATCAAATATATAATTATGCATTAAATCATTAAATCAACATTTGATTCAATGATCCGGTCATGTCGCACATAACCGACCAGAATCCAATGTATCGATTTATCGAATCAATGATTCGATAACTAGGTCATATCGAATATAACCAATCGAAACATATATCGCGATAATGAAATGCGGTATCACATACACGCATTATTCTCGGTCCTGCACATATCTCATATGCGCTCCTATTTCGTTTCGCTTGAACCAGGAAACCTCTGTGTAGGACTCTAAAGACTCGTCAATACGCCGGTAGCAGATGATGATCATATCAAGCACCCACAAGCCACAAGCGGTCTGCTAAACGTAATGGCCATCCGGGTATTGAGCGATCAGAAGATCGACGAGCTAGTCCGCTCACACTCCTGTGAATCCAACCAGTAACACTTACCGTACAGTCCGGTCTGTTCGTCTGATACGTCGCATATCAAGTCTAGGGGTGGTAAACGTCAGACCCCAATAACCGATAAGTCATGCCGATGTTAGACTCATAACGTGTCGAGAAACTACTGGTAACACTTACCAGCAAATCTCTGATCAGCCCTGGCCAGGGACTTCCCTGTTACGGCCAATCGAGCACAGCGCAACATCAACTCCCAATACCGGGAGAGACGAAACCCCTCCTATCGCTCATTGCCTCCATGTGACTCGGGACTGTACCCAAAGACCACCGTTTTGCATGCCCTCATGGACGTGGTAAGGTGGAGATCAAAGCACAGTGGGAATCACACAAGACTCTATGACGATCTCGGGTCTACAGACTAACCTGTACAAGTGTCACCTGAGAACTGCCATCTGACGTGAGGTATAATACCATCTGGGAGTTCTCGACGAGTCCGTCCAGTGTACCCAGTCTCCACTGAGCACCCGTACACCATCTCTGATGTCAAACACCAATGGATATGGGATCATCCATCGCCCATCTCATGGGTCGAGAAGCGTATACGCTAGTCTACACTGGTATATCGATGCCCCGTCTCGATACACCCACGACTAGGGACCATGAAGGATGTACTTACGGACTACCATGTCCCCACTAGTATGATCTGCATCATAGTCCAGGTAGTCAAGTACACATCCTAAGGGCTTTACCAACATGTAACTATAAGATAGTTTAAAGAGACTAGTGTACATGTTAAGATAAAGAGTAACCAGATAGCATACTATCATATCGAGCAAGAAAGTCATCTCTATATATGTCCAAGCATCCAATATAATATACATCATCTGTACAATACTGGCCTCTAGGGCATACATACAACTAACAATCTACCACTTGCACTAGGGCCAGCTGTTGTAGTATCGCATACCGAGCATCCCGAAGAGTCTCTCAAACTGTATCTGGGGAATGGCCTTCGTGAGTGGATCCACCGTGTTGTTCTTCGTGTCAACCCTCCTGACCTCGATCTCCCGGCGATCAACTATCTCCCGGATCAGGTGATACCGCCTCAGAATATGCCTGGATTGCTGATGGGACCTGGGTTCCTTGGCTAAAGCCACCGCTCCATTGTTATCGCAATACAAAGGTATTGGATGCTCAATGGATGGAACCACTCCAAGTTCAGTAAGGAACTTCTTGATCCAGACAGCCTCTTTGGCAGCATCGTTGGCAGCGATGTATTCAGCCTCCATCGTCGAGTCTGCCACGGTTTCCTGCTTGGAACTCTTCCAGCTAACCGCCCCTCCGTAAAGGGTAAAGACAAAGCCCGACTGCGACTTAGAGTCGTCCTTATCACTCTGGAAGCTCGAATCGGTAAAGGACTCCACTTGGAGCTCTCCGTTACCATACACCAAGAACATATCTCTAGTCCTTCGCAAGTACTTGAGAATGCTCTTCAGAGCTGTCCAGTAACTCTCTCCAGGATCAGCTTGATAGCTGCTCACTACACTTAGTGAGTATGCTACATCGGGTCTGGTACATAGCATCGCATACATGATAGAGCCTACTGCCGAAGCATAGGGTATCCCTTGCATGCGAGCTCTCTCCAAATCAGTTTTGGGAGACATCTCTTTGGAGAGAGTGACTCCAGAGATCGTGGGCAAGTTCCCACGCTTGGATTCTTCCATACTAAACCTCTTTAGTATGGTGTCAATGTACCTGGATTGGGACAATCCCAAAATCCGTTTGGATCTATCTCTATAGATCCTAATTCCCAATATGCAGGAGGCATCACCAAGATCTTTCATTGAGAATCTTTGTGATAAGAAGAGCTTGACCGATTGCAGCATAGGAATATCATTTCCTATCAAGAGTATGTCGTCCACGTACAGTACGAGGAAGACAACCTTACTCTCTGCCACCTTCTTGTAGATACAAGGTTCATCTGGGTTTTTGACGAAATCAAACTCTTTGATAACGACGTGAAAGCAGATGTTCCAACTCCGCGATGCTTGCTTTAATCCATAAATGGATTTAAGCAGCTTGCACACCTTGCCGCTGCTCCCATTGTCTACGAAGCCCTCTGGCTGAGTCATGTACACGCACTCTTCTAAATCACCATTTAGAAAGGCGGTCTTAACAACCATTTGCCAGATTTCGTAGTCATGATATGCAGCGATGGCAAGCATGATCCGGATGGATTTAAGCATAGCCACTGGAGAAAAGGTCTCGTCATAGTCCACACCTGGTCTTTGACGAAAACCCTTTGCTACAAGTCTAGCTTTGAAAGTCTCCACTTTTCCATCTACACCAAGTTTCTTCTTGAAGATCCACTTGCTCCCGATGGGTTTTACCCCTTCAGGAGCAACTTCCAAAGTCCATACTTTGTTGGTGTACATGGATTCCATCTCGGACCGCATAGCATCCAGCCATTTCACTGAGTCCCTACTCGTGATGGCCTGCTCGAAACTAGTTGGGTCATCATCCTCCATGATGCAATCCTCGCTTCCACCGTCAATGAGAAAACCGTAGTATCTCTCATGTGGACGAGAAACCCTACTAGATCGGCGGAGAGGCTGGGGTTCGTCGAGTTCTACTGAATCCTCTGGTTCTACCAAGTCTTCTGTTACAGCTTGTGTTGCTGGAACCTCTTCCAGTTCTACCTCAATGCTACTTGTCTGTTTCATAAGAAAACTCTTTTCTAAGAAAGTGGCATGTCGAGAAACAAACACTTTTTGTTCCTCGGAGTGGTAGAAGATATACCCTCGCGAATGTTTGGGATATCCAACAAACTTACATAGAACAGACCTTGCCTCGAGTTTGTCCGGTTTTTGTGTTTTAACATAGGCCGGACAACCCCATATCTGAATAAAATTAAGACATGGTCTCTTACCATTCCATATCTCATATGGAGTGGTAGGCACAGATTTGGTTGGAACTCTATTCAATAGATATGCAGCAGTCTCCAGTGCATAACCCCAGAAGGAAATAGGTAACTCAGCTGTACTCATCATAGAGCGCACCATATCTAATAGGGTGCGATTTCTCCGCTCCGATACACCGTTGTGCTGTGGTGTATAAGGAGGAGTAAGCTGAGAGAGAATCCCATTCTCTTTTAGATAATCTCTGAATTCGTTACCTAAGTATTCTCCTCCTCGATCAGATCGAAGGATCTTAATACTTTTTCCCGTTTGGTTCTCTACTTTTTGTTTATATTCTCTAAATTTCTCAAAAGCTTCTGATTTGTGTTTCATCAGGAACACATATCCGAATCTAGAGAGATCGTCAGTGAATGTAATGAAGTACGCAGAACCATCCGTGGCATGTGTAGACATGGGACCGCATACATCACTATGTATCAGTCCCAAGAGTTCGTTAACTCTTTCTCCGTGTCCTGTAAACGGAGTTTTGGTCATCTTGCCTTTGAGACATGACTGGCAAGTGTCATAAGATGAGAATTCAAACGGATTTAAATATCCATCCTTATGCAACTTCGCTAGTCGTGTCGCATTGATGTGACCCAGTCTACAATGCCACAAGAAGGATTCGTTCAGTTCAGAACTCTTTCTCTTGTGTGTGTTTTGTAAATTGAGGACTGTATTTTGATTTAGAATGAATATGCCATTATGTAGCGAGCCTGATGCAATCAACTTTTGATCTAGGAATATGTTCATAACATTATCCTTTACTACAAAATTATATCCTTCTTTACTCAATAAAGAAACTGATATAATGTTGCACATCATGTTTGGTATATAATAGCACTCATTCAGAATTATAGTATCACCACTTGGTAATACTAGGTGATATTCGCCAACTGCTTTGGCTGCAACATTTGCACCGTTCCCTACTTGAACGGAATGATCACCTTTTCCCAGTTCTCTACCTTTTCGCAGCCCATGTAACATCTTACATATGTGGGATCCTGATCCGGTATCTAATACCCAGGACGTAGGGTGAACTGAGAAACAGTTCTCAATGACAAACACACCCGAAGATGATGCATCAACATGCATGTTCTCCTTTTGGGTGGTGTGAGAATCCAGATATTCTCCTGTTTCCTGTTCATTCTTATAACACTTATAAGATAGAACGGGTTCAACGTTCCCCTGCACAGTATAACATGCGGGTTCGGTCAATACATCCATATTATTATCTTCATTAGGGCATGAAATGGTCGCTACCTGGAGAGAGAGAGAGAAGAAAACACTTTAGCGTATGCTCGTGCAAGATCAGATTGGTTATTATCTTATCTAATCAGGATGGCTTCCACTGCTTTTTATCAAATCTTCCTTCAAACCCTAAAAGGAAAGATTAGCCGGGATTAATTACACACTACAAGTTCGCCAATCTTTCAGCCAGGCCAGTGTCGGTACTTTGAGGGAGGTCCCCCGTGCTTTCGCACGAACCTAATTAATGTAAATCTCGTTTTCCCAGAGGCGTAACCCCGTTGACACCTTTCTAGACACCTACTTGATCAGCTAATTGCAATGCCTAAAACTCTCCCAGGAGTAACTCTAACTCGCAGTGGGTATCGGGATCCAACTATCTCATAGAAGGTATGCAATCTCATTGCAAATTTCAACACTTGAAATTCACGATAATATTTTGCCCCTAGCGTCCTATGACCTTGACGGAGGCCAAACAACCCATAGTCCGCTAGTCAAGTTCAACCCGTCATTTCCTGATTGAATTAAACCCACCCGCACGACCCTTGACGGAGGCCAAACAACACCGTGCGAATACCCTAATCCAATCGCATCATATGCTGGCAGATAAGCACTAGTTAGCTACCGTACACTATGCCTTGACGGAGGCCAAACTACCGTAGCACGAATACTAATTAGTACTTATCTGAAATGACGGAAGGCTACGCAGGTTTTTCTGAAAACCATGAGCGTAATGAACTTGATATCGTCGTAGAATCAAATGAAGTTTTTAAAATGGAGTGATTTTGAGGTTTTTTCTAGTTTTGCTAAAGGGGTCACTCCCGGTGAAGGGATCGTCGGCCCTTTCCTCGTCGAATGAGGTGCGGGATATATCATATATATCACTGTGCAAAGCAAAACTCAAAAACAATCAAAAGCAAACCGAGTGTGTAGCATCTGCCAGTTATTGCTAAAGGAGTCACTCCCGGTGAAAGGATCTCGGTCCTTTCCTCATCGAATAAGGTGCAGGGTATATCATATATACCACTATGCAAAGCAAGAACTGTAGCTACCTGTTTTGTTTAAAATCTGATTCTACAACATCTTAGGTTTCTTTTCTTTCATTAATCACATTCATGAAGTCCCATCATTTAAATACCTAAACATCACAGATAAATACGACGTACACTTATGCCATCCGCATTCGCCTCGATGTCCCCTCGTGCACCGTTAGGTTAGGTAACTAACGACAGAGCAGGGCAGGGCTAGTGCGGGTGCAAAACATAAGTAACGTCTATATAATATATCATATATACTATATATAGTATCTATCACAGAACATCACATGATCACATCACAGATATTGCAGCAGAAGAAACATATGAAACATTGGATATACTAGGACGTCCGTGTTTTCAATACGAGCCAGTATAAAACACGGATTCCACGGTCGTGATGAATAGCCAATCCCACACCCCTAGACCCCTACGAGAGCGGCAAGCAACCCTGCCAATTCTAGGGTTAGGAGACCCGGACTTGACTCCTCGAGTTGGTCTTCCACTGGACCCCAGAACCCGGTTACTTGTGCTCCCCTCCTTGGGTCTATCCTAATGCGGAAAAGTAAATAATATACAAAGGGTGACAGCTTCCGCTACCTGGAAGTGCCCCAAATAAAAGAATATTACATACAAGGTTTTTTACATGAATGAAAATGAAAAACACTCATCTCACATAAAAACCCCCGGCTATTCAAACACGACAATCCAATATAACATATCCAGCAACACATAACATCACATGTCATCAACGTAAGTAAATATGTCCATCCCAATTGTCGTTGACATATAGCAACGAAACCGGCGATATCACATATTACACTTACGGTCACAGAAAAGAAAGTGTAAAACTACAACAGTTGGAATCCGCAACCTCTTTAGACATCGCATGCCTAATCAAATGAAATACTTAGACATCACATGCCATCAGATATAAATCCCGCATTTTAGTCTCATTATCGAAAACTCTTTTCAATATCATGTGGGACTAAACTGCTAGATTTATAACATTCATTCAGTTATCTCATAACTGTTTGTGAATTCCAATTATTGTATCACATTCCAGATAAACAGAAAATGTTAAACTTTCCGATCGAACATTCGAATACCCAAGTTTTCCCGATACAGCTCAACACATGAAATAAGTCTAACAACATTCAGTTCGTGCCTCAGTACCAACGGTCCAGCCGTTGAAGGGTCAAGCCAACGCCTCACATGTGGCACGCCGTACTGCCCCAAACCCGAAGGTTCAAAGGGCAGTTCAAGACGGTCACATAATCGAGTTAAGGTTTGTTGTCTTCTAGAGGGTCCATCACGTTACTTGCACTACTTAGAACGTCGTTAAACTACGGAAAAATCCAATACTTGGAAATTTCCCGACAGGGGAAAAATTGGGTATTTATATCCGGTCAAACTTTTTAACATATTCTAAAAATTATCCGGAAAAACACAAAGACGAAATTTGATAATCTGATCGAAACATCGAAGCTCTAAAACACCCTAGAAAATTCAACTCTTGAATAAATTTTAAAAATTCCCAGAAAATCCAACACCAGAAGATATCAGTTACTGTGCAAAAATTATATAATAATTTAATAAAGCTGCCGCGGAACCGCCGCCTAAGTAGGCTTAGGCCGCGGTTCCGCCGCACTTTAGACTGTTCATCAAGAAATTTTTGCACCGTAATTCATATATTTCCCTGCTGAATTTTTTAGAAATTTTTAATCTGGAAAAATCCCAGAATTTAGAAAAAGTCTAGAGAGCATCTTAAAGTTAGGTTTTCGGGTTCGATCGGGTTTCAAACATCGTCTAGACTTCGCCTAAGGCTCTAGCTAGGCTCTGATACCACTGTAGGGTTCCTAGGCACTCTAATGAAGTCTCACAAGGCATCGATCATGCCAATTTCAAAAATTATGGGTGCCGAGAAACCCTAATACGGATCGTCGGCTAGATTTCTAGGCGAAAAGATAATCTAGTTAACACTTTAACTAAAGGAAGAGAGCTACAACCTTTGTAGATCCGGTTATCCACTTCCTTAGCTCCACGTGGGTGTCCTCTCGCGGTCCATCATGAATCCCGAACTCATTCGTCGGCTTCATCGGAGAAACGGGCGGAATAGGTCGTCGGCTTCGTGTCAAAGACGATCTAAGTCGAGGCATCACAAGTTCAAGCTCCGACTTCACAAAGTTGTGAAACTTGTGAAGAAAACACCCAAAACAACTTGGCAAGAGGTAGAGGGTGAAGAAATAGGAGGTGGGTTCACTTTAGAATTGGATTTCACTCACTTTTGCTCAAGTTGCTATTGATGGCATCAAGCTTTTCTTGAAGAAGAAGATGATGAAGAAGAAAGAATATGATAAGTTTCATATTTGAAAAAGAAACTAATATCAATACTTATCATATCTTGACCATGGTCAAGTGTAGAGATTAAACTAAGGTTAATAGGAATGGTTAGGGTTAAGGATGAGATAAGGATGGTGGACTTTGTCAAAGCTTCAAGAAACTTCAACAAGAGACAAAGAAAGCCACCATTCTCATCTAAACCATTTCTAAATAAATAAACAAATAAATAAATAAAAAGGCAAAACCCTAATCATCTCTTAACCATGGTTTAATACTTCACACTTAACCTAATGAGCAAGCATCATCAAACATGATACAAAGATGTGCACAAAAGTATATCACATATACAACATGTACATCAAGTGAGAAAACCCATTTAAAGTGAACCAATACTAGTTAATGCAATGCAATATATCAAATATATAATTATGCATTAAATCATTAAATCAACATTTGATTCAATGATCCGGTCATGTCGCACATAACCGACTAGAATCCAATGTATCGATTTATCGAATCAATGATTCGATAACTAGGTCATATCGAATATAACCAATCGAAACATATATCGCGAGAATGAAATGCGGTATCACATACACGCATTATTCTCGGTCCTGCACATATCTCATATGCGCTCCTATTTCGTTTCGCTTGAACCAGGAAACCTCTGTGTAGGACTCTAAAGACTCGTCAATACGCCGGTAGCAGATGATGATCATATCAAGCACCCACAAGCCGCAAGCGGTCTGCTAAACGTAACGGCCATCCGGGTATTGAGAGATCAGAAGATCGACGAGCTAGTCCGCTCACACTCCTGTGAATCCAACCAGTAACACTTACCGTACAGTCCGGTCTGTTCGTCTGATACGTCGCATATCAAGTCTAGGGGTGGTAAACGTCAGACCCCAATAACCGATAAGTCGTGCCGATGTTAGGCTCATAACGGGTCGAGAAACTACTGGTAACACTTACCAGCAAATCTCTGATCAGCCCTGGCCAGGGACTTCCCTGTTACGGCCAATCGAGCACAGCGCAACATCAACTCCCAATACCGGGAGAGACGAAACCCCTCCTATCGCTCATTGCCTCCATGTGACTCGGGACTGTACCCAAAGACCACCGTTTTGCACGCCCTCATGGACGTGGTAAGGTGGAGATCAAAGCACAGTGGGAATCACACAAGACTCTATGACGATCTCGGGTCTACAGACTAACCTGTACAAGTGTCACCTGAGAACTGCCATCTGACGTGAGGTATAATACCATCTGGGAGTTCTCGGCGAGTCCGTCCAGTGTACCCAGTCTCCACTGAGCACCCGTACACCATCTCTGATGTCAAACACCAATGGATATGGGATCATCCATCGCCCATCTCATGGGTCGAGAAGCGTATACGCTAGTCTACACTGGTATATCGATGCCCCGTCTTGATACACCCACGACTAGGGACCATGAAGGATGTACTTATGGACTACCATGTCCCCACTAGTATGATCTGCATCATAGTCCAAGTAGTCAAGTACACATCCTAAGGGCTTTACCAACATGTAACTATAAGATAGTTTAAAGAGACTAGTGTACATGTTAAGATAAAGAGTAACCAGATAGCATACTATCATATCGAGAAAGAAAGTCATCTCTATATATGTCCAAGCATCCAATATAATATACATCATCTGTACAATACTGACCTCTAGGGCATACATACAACTAACAGTATTCTGTTTCCAATCGTCATGCATTCATGCAACATATATCTCATATGTTGCTATCTGAGATACTGACACGAGCTTGTAGTATTACACTTATACATAGCTGGACCAGGATATTTATTTGAGGATATTACCTGATATGACCTAGGATAGCGTTATGCAAGCGATTTCTACTCGTAGATATTTTCTACTCACGATTTGGAAACTCACCCCCGTTGTGCTACAGTTTCTTGCAGGTTTTGCCGCACAGGTTTCGTTGCGGTTTTGCTCGCACATTATCCCTTCCGGGTGCTTGCTTTGGTAGGTGGGTTCTTTTGCATTAGGACCACCATTGTATATTTGTTATTTCAGTTGTATCTAGTAAAACTCTATCAACCAGACATGTATTATTTTGAAAGACATAGAAGTCCGGTGTTTATTATTTCGACCTTAGAGTCACGCTTGTATTATTATAGATTTCATGTTGTTTTGAGTTTCCTTTTCAGTTTTGATCCTCGCCCTTCGGCGTTGTATATTATATAGCATTGTGTGGTTTTGTCCACCGGTTGGCGAAGAGCAAGCTCCCGCTTGGGGACGCCTTTATTCATTATTTATGCTTTATCAGGTTTGTACCCTTTTAGGGTCAGTTTTTACAAAGGAAACTCTGCAAAAATTTTCAGAAAAGGTTTGAGATTTTAAAAGTGTACACTTCGGCTTATGTTGTTAAACTTCTTGTTTTAAAAAAATGGGTTTTTTTCTTTACTCTACTGCTTTACTTGGTTTGGATTTCGGGGTTTTGGCTTACTTAGATTACGAACGCCTTGAGACATTTCGTAGTTTAAGTGCCGGTCATGTTCCATACTTTTCGGGTCATGACAGGATCGGCTAATGGGCTCCGTCAGTTCGGATCGGCCTATATCTATCTCTCTCATAACTCCGAACGGTATCCTCCGGATAACCGTCGAGTTTCCATACAATCATCGGTAGGTAGTGCTCCTATGCCAGGCTTATCGTCCTCCTTACAAAATCACTGTCGCCTCGGGGTTCTTCACCAGGTCCACCATGTACCCGCAGAAGGTTCCTCCATTCCTCGAATCGGGACTCGAAAACCAACTCAGAACCGAGAAAACATCATGGTGGACGCTACTCATCATATTAAGGAAAACCACATCTATCTTTTTTACAATAATCATAAGTTTATAAATATTCACATGCGGTTTCCCAAATCCTGAAATCTCATGAAAGATCCGAAATCTCAAAATCACGAGTTAGTGAACAGAGAATATCGGCATAAAACCACACGATATTGCATAACAGAATGAATGTATAAATGCATGAAGTATCTGAGTTGAAATGCAATATCTAAACTAGCATATGAAGGCAAGCATACTAGTACTATGTTGAAACTACCAGCTAGCAATTTATACCAATGAAGTAATGTTTTCTAATGTGTACGTGACATGGAAATTATCGATGATGATGTATGTGAGCCGACAAGCAAGTGTACGTAGTGCATACGCATCATCGGTAAGGGTGCTAGTGTCCTGACAACAGGGGTTCATAATAAACTAAAGAAAATACATTTATAACCATGCAATGCGATGCAAACAACATGAATATACGGAAAATGATGTAGTAACCTTAACATTTTAGAATATACCTTTCTATATACGAGTCATAGAGTTTTTGATGTTTGAAATAGCACGAATCGTGGTTTTAGAAAAATAGGGCTACGGGGTCTTTGAGAAAAGATATGTCTTTTTAAAAATCCGTAGTATCCCTCGGCCTGTCCTTTAAAATAATCAAGATTCGTTAGTTTTGAAAAATAAGTATGATTCGTGCCCAGTCGAAAGGGTAAGGAAATCCACCTAAAGTCCGAGTCGATATATCTAATAGTCGGTGATCCCACCTCAATAGCATGACGTACAGTAAAATACATAGTACTATATGCTCGAGTCAAGAGTGCGGATCAATCATCATATCTAATTCTCGTAATGTGAAATTCATCGTACGGCATCCCAAAATCGGGGTACGGGTCAAATATTACATGTACCTCATTATACATAAAGTATCATCATCGTAAAATAATGAATTAGGGGTACCGTTCTAAAATCTAGTACATTCCCATATCATCAAACATATAACCTCGCGTGTATGAAAACACATTGCCCAATGATCCACTATAATATCAAGCCATATTTCATATCATGACCCAATCACATATCTCGATCTCACGGCATCATGCCCAAACATATCAACTCATCTCCAAGTATCATATATGTAGGGTTCCTAGGCACTCTAATGAAGTCTCACAAGTGATCAAACACGGCCAATTGAAATTTTACAAGTGCCTATTAACCCTAATACGGATCGTTAACTAGATATTTAGGCAAAGCAAGCAAGTAAACGGAAATATAGAAATAGGGAAGGGGCTACAACCTTTGTAGATCCGGTCCACCACTTCGTGAGCTCCATGATGATCTCCCTCCGCTGTCCAAATCGAACTCACGACTCTAGCATTGGCATCATCGAAGAATGGGCGGGCTTGATCGTCGGTTCGATGCCGAAGATGATCTACGTCGAAGCATCACAAGAACAAGCTCCAACTTCACCAAGCTTTGAGAACTTGTGAAGTAAACACCCTATACAACTTGGCAAGAGGTAGAGGATGAAGAAATAGGAAGTGGGTAAACTTTAGATTTGGATTTCTCACTAGTTTTCATCACTTGCCATTGGAGTAGCAAGCTTTCTTTATGGAAGAAGAAGATGAAGAAGAAGAAGAAGATATGATAAGTCTTATTTAAAAATAAAAACAATATGATACTTATCATGTCAACAACCATGGTTTAGTGTAGAGATTTTACCAAGGTTAGATTAGTGGTTAGGGTTAGAAAAGAGACAAGAATGGTGGACTTGTTCAAAGCTTCAAGAAGCTTCATAAAAAACAAAACTAGCAACCATTCTTTTCTCTTTATCTTTTCTAATGAAATAAATAAAATAAAATAAAAAGATAAATGAATAATATGAAACCCTAATCACTAACTAACCATGGTTTAATACTTTACAAAAAACCAAACAAGAATGTATCATCAAACATGATACAATCATGTGCACAAAATATATCACATATACAATGTGCACAAATCAAGTGAGAAAATCCATTTAAAGTGAACCAATACTAGTTAATGCAAAGTAATATATCAAATATATAATTATACATTAAATCATTAAATCAACACTTGATTTAACGATCCGGTCATATCGCATATAACCGACTAGTATCATATGTATCGGCTTATCGAATCAATCCTTGATTCGACAACTAGGTTATATCGCATATAACCATTCGATACATTCATCGCGAGAATAGAATACGGTATCACATACACGCATTATTCTCGGTCCCGCACATATCTCATATGCGCTCCTATTTCGTTTCTCTTGAGCTAGGAAACCTCTGTGTAGGACTCTAAAGACTCGTCAATACGCCGGTAGCAGATGATGATCATATCAAACACCCACAAGCCGCAGGCGGTCTGCTAAACGTAACGGCCACCCGGGTATTGAGCGATCAGAAGATCGACGAGCAAGCCCGCTCACACTCCTGTGAATCCAACCAGTAACACTTACCGTACAGTCTGGTCTGTTCGTCTGATATGTCGCATATCTCGCCTAGGGGTGGTAAACGTCAGACCCCAATAGCTCGATAAGTCATGCCGACTTGAGGTCCATAACATTCGTGAAAGTACTGATAACTCTTACCAGTATATCACAGCAACCCTGGCCAGGGATTTCCTGTTATGGCCAGTCGTGCATTGCGCAACATCAACCCCCAATACCGGGAGAGACGAATCCCCTCCTATCGCTCATTGCCTCCATGTGAATCGGGACTGTACCCAAAAACCACCTGTTTTCACGACTCAGTAGAGCCGTGGTAGGGTGGAAATCAAAGCACAGTGGGAGACACACAAGACTCTATGACGATCTCGGGTCAACAGACTAAGCTGTACCAGTGTCACCAGAGAACTGCCATCTGACGTGAGGTATAATACCATCTGGGAGTTCTCGGCGAGTCCGTTCAGTGTACCCAGTCTCCACTAAGCACCCGCATACCATCTTCGATGTCAAACACCAATGGATATGGGATCATCCATCGCCCATCGCATGGGTCGAGAAGATATGCGCTAGTCTACTCTGGAATATCGATGCTCCGTCTCGATATTCCCTCGACTAGGAACAATGAAGGATGTACTCATTGACTACCCAGGCCCCACTAGTATGATCGGCATCATAGTCCTGGAAGTCGAGTACACATCCTAAGGGCTTTATCAACATGTAATCAGAGAGACAGAAAGTATACATGTTAAGATAAAGAGCAACCAGATAGCGTACTATCATGTCGAGCAAGAAAGTCCTACCTATATATGTCCCAGCATCCACTACAATATACATCCAATGTACAGTAATAGCCTCTAGGGCATACATATAACTAACAATCTCCCACTTGCATTAGGGCCATCTGTAGCAGTGGTTGTAGTATCTAATACTCAACCATCCCATATGAGTCTCTCTCTGGGAAAAGGCTTTCGTGAGTGGATCCGCCGTGTTGTCCTCTGAGTCTACTCTCCTAACTTCGATCACCCCGGAGATCAACTATCTCCATGATCAGGTGATGCTTCCTCAGAATATGTCTGGGTCACTGATGGGACCATGGTTCTAGGGCCGAAGCCACACTTCCATTGTCATACAATGGCAGGAAACAAGTTCATCTTATGAACCAATATACACCCAAACTTCCTCTTTGGTAGTATCTTCAATAGCGATGTTACCAGCCTTTATCGTCTAGTTTGCCACGGTATCTAGCTTGGAACTCTTCCAACATACCGTCCCTTTACTGAGGGTAAAGACAGTGCCTGTGACTGACATTCAGTCGTCTTTATCACCCTGGAACACTTCCATTGATTCTCCCCAGGATCGATTGATACCATCTCACTACATCTAGTGAGAATCCTAGCATCCAATTACATCTATCTCATAGATGAAAACTCAGGATTTAGGAGGTATCACTTTGATCCTATTTGGAGAATCCTTGTGATAATAGGAGATTGACCGATCGTAGTATCGGAAACTCTTTTCCTATCAAGAGTATGTTGTCTACGTACAATACGAAGATGACCACCTTACTCTCTACTACCCTTTTGTATATACAAGGTTCGTCTACTATTTTGATGAAGTCAAACACTTTGACTATCACATCAAAACAGACGTTCCAACTCCGCGATGCCTGCTTCATTATGTAAAGCAACTTGCACACGTTTCCGCTGCTCCCACTGTTTACGAAGACCTCTGGCTGTGTTCTTATAGACGTTCTCTTCTAAATCAGTATTTAGAAAAGCAGTCATGGCACCCAACCGCCAGATATCGTAGTCATGGTATGTAGCCGTGGTAAGTAGGATCTGGACAGACTTAAGCATAGCTACTGGAAAAAGGTTTCATCATTATCCACGCCTGGTCGATGACGAAAACCTTTAACAAGTCTAGCTTTGAAAGTCTCAACTTTTCCATCTAAACCAAGTAATCTTCTCAAGATATACTTGCTCCTGATGGGGATTTAACCCTTCAGATATAGCAGCTAAAGTCCATACTTTGCTGGTGTACATGGATTCTATCTCAGATTGCTAAGCATCCAGCCATTCTTACAGAGTCCCTACTCTTGATGGCCTGCTCGAATCTAGTTGGGTCATCATCTCATGATGTATTCCATGCTCCCACTGTCATCGAGAAACCGAGGTATCTCTCAGGCGGATGAGGAACCCTACTAGATCGGCGGAAAGGCTGAGGTTCGTCGGGAACTATAGAATCTTATGGTTCTGTCAAATCATCAACTGCAGTTTTGTATAGCTGGAACCTTTCCAGTTCTACAGAACTGATCCTGCCTCGATCTTGTCCGGATTTTGCTTTAAACATAGGCCGGACAACCCCAAATCTTAACTCGCTTAAGAGATGGGTTCTTCCCATACCATATCTCATATGGAGTGGTAGGCACTGATTTGATTCAAACCTAATTCAATAGGTATGCAGCTTCTCAAGCGCATAACTCCCCAAAAGGAAATAGGTAACTCAGTAGTACTCATCATAGAGCACACCTTATCATATAGGGTGTGATTGCTCCGCCCCGATATACCATCGTGCTGTGGTTTATACGAAGGAGTAATGCTGAGAGAGAATCTCATTTTCTTTTAGAATAGTCCAGGAATGCTATGCACAAGTATTCTCCTCCCTGATCTCATCATAGGACATAATACTTATACCCGTATTTTGGTTCTCTACTTCCATCTTATATTCTGTGAATACCTCAAAAGCTTCGGACTTATGTTTCAACAGGAACATACGACTGAATCTTGAGAGATTATCAGAGAATATAATGAAGTATAAAGAACCAGTCCTGGCATGTGTAGACTGGGGACCTACATACATCAACATGTATCATCCCAAGAGTTCATTAACTCTTTCTCTGCTTCCAGTAAACAGAGCTGGTGTCATTATATCTTTGTGACATGACTGGCAAGTTTCACAAGATGTAAATTCAAACTGATTTAAATATGCATCTAAATGTAACTTCAGCTAGTCGGGTCGCATTGATATGACCTAGTCTACAATACCTCAAGAAGAATTCGTTCATTTCTGAACTCTTCCTCTTGTGTGTGTTCTGAATACTAAGAACTGTAGTTTGATTTAGAACGTCAATGCTTTTAGATAACGTGCCTAAACCGATCAACTTTTGATATAGGAAATGTTCAAAACATTATCCATCAATACAAAATTATATCCTTCTTTACTAATAAAGAGACTGATATGATTTTGTATATCAGGTTCGGTATCTAATAGCATTTGTTCAGAATCAATGTACTGGTAATACAGGGTGACAGTGACCAACAGACTTGGCTGCAACACTTGCCCCGGTTTCTGTCTCATGAAACTTATCACCCGTTCTCAGTTTTTCTACCTTTTTGTAGCCCTATGTAACAGCTTACATATCTGGGATCCCGATCCGGTATAATATACCCAGGATTCAGAGAATACTGAGAAACAGTTCTTTGTAATGAACATACCCGAAGGAGATGCATCATATGCACTTTCTTCGTTTGGGCGGCATAGGAATTCTGGTATTCCCTATTTCCTGCTCTGTCTTATAACAATTATAAGTTGGTACGGGACCAACGTTCCCCAGCTCAGTATAACAAGCGGGTTCGGTCAATACATCCGTATTATTATCTTGATTAAGGCGTGATATGGTCGCTACCAGGAGAGAGAGAGAGAAGAAAACACTCAGCGTGCGCTCTTGCAAGAATAGATTGGTTATTATTTTATCTAATCAAGATTGCTCCCACTGCTTTTTATCAAATCTTCCTTCAAACCCTAAAAGGAAAGACTAGCCGGGATTAATTACACACTACAAGTTCGCCAATTTTTCAGCCAGGCCAGTGTCGGTACTTTGAGGGAGGTCCCCCGTGCTTTCGCACGAACCTAATTAATGTAAACCTCGTTTTCCCAGAGGCGTAACCTCGTTAACACCTTTCTAGACACCTACTTGATCGGCTAATTGTAATGAATAAAACTCTCCCAGGAGTAACACTTACTCGCAGCGGGTATCGGGATCCAACTATCATATAGAAGGTATGCAATCTCATTGCAAATTTCAACACTTGAAACTCCCGATAAAGGTTTTTACCCCTAGCACCTATGACCTTGGCTAAGGTCAACAAATCATAGATACTAGTCAAGTTCTACCCGTCATTTCGTGATTAATTAGACCCACCCACATGACCCTTGGCTATGGTCAACAAAGCCATATGACTGTCCTAACTAATCGCATCATATGCTGTGTAGGAAGACATCACTTAGCTACCGTACACTGTGCCTTGACTATGGTCAACAAACACAGCACGAATACTAAGTACTCTACTTCCTAAAATGACGGAGGGTTGCGGCTGGTTTTTGTGAAAACCTTTAACGCTTTGAACTTGATCTCTTTGCAGAATCAAATGGTTTTTAAATGGAATGTTTTTGAGGCTTTTCTAGTTTTGCTAAAGGGGTCACTCCTGGTGAAGGGATCGTCGGCCCTTTCCTCGTCGAATGAGGTGCGGGATATATCATATACATCACTGTGCAAAGCAGAAACTATAGAAGCTATCAAAAGACAAACCGAGTGTGTAGCATCTGCCAGTTATTGCTAAAGGAGTCACTCCCGGTGAAGGGATCTCGGTCCTTTCCTCATCGAATAAGGTGCAGGATGTTCTATAATGAACACCGCGATGCAAAGCAAGAACTGTAGCTACCTGTTTTTATTTTGAAATTCGATTCCACAACATCAATTAGGTTTATTTTCTTTCATTAATCTCATTAATGAATATCCCATCATTTAAGTCCACCTAATCATCACAGATAAATATAACGTACGCTTATGCCATCTGCATTCGCCTCGATGTCCCGTCTGCACCGTTAGGTTAGGTAACTAACGCCTGAGCGAGGCAGGGCTAGCGCGGGTGTAAATCATAAGCAACGTTTATATTATATATCATATATACTATATATAATACCTGTCACAGAACATCATATGATCACATCACAGATAAATCACAGCAGAAGAAACATATGAAATATTGGATATACTAGGACGTCCGTGTTTTCAATACGAGCCAGTATAAAACACGGATTCCACGGTCGTGATGAATAGCCAATCCCACACCCCTAGACCCCTACGAGAGCGGCAAGCAACCCTACCAATTCTAGGGTTAGGAGACCCGGACTCGACTCCTCGAGTTGGTCTCCCACAGGACCCTAGAACCCGGTTACTTGTGCTCCCCTCCTTGGGTCTATCCTAATGCGGAAAATGTAAATAATATACAATGGGTGACAACTTCCGCAACCTGGAAGTGCCCTAATAAAAGAATATTACATACAAGTTTTTACATGAATGAAAATGGAAAAACACTCATCTCACATAAAAAAACCCCGGCTATTCAAACACGACGATCCAATATAACATATCCAGCAACTCATAACATCACATGTCATCAACGTAAGTAAATATGCGCATCCCAATTGTCGTTGACATATAGCAACGAAACCGGCGATATCACATATTACACTTACGGTCACAGAAAAGAATGTGTAAAACTACAACAGTTGGAATCCGCAACCTCCTCAGACATCGCATGCCTGACCAAATGAAATACTTAGACATCGCATGCCTAACAATTATAAACCCCGCATTTTAGTCTCATTATCGAAAACTCTTTTCAATATCAAGTCGGGCAATTCAACTGGATTCCCGACATTCTGATCGAATGCTCGTCGCAAACTTTAGTAGGCGGCCGCACCCCCGACGCCGTCGACGAAGTGCACCAAGGCGGAACACCGCTACCGGGAGCACCCGAACGGATGCTTTCGGGGACGGGGTTCTCCTACAGTCACTTGGTCGGGGCTATGGGGTGAGGCTGTCTATTAAGTTTACCCGGCGAGTATCCGCGTACGCTACGTGATTGCGACGGACTTTTGATCACAACAAAACTCCATGGCAACCGATCAAGTGAGACTAAACTGCTACGTTTATAATATTCATTCCGTTATCTCATAACAATTTGTGAATTCCAATTATTGTATCACATTCCGGATAAATAGAAAATGCTAAACTTTTCGATCGAACAATCGAACACCCAAGTTTTCCCGATACAGCTCATCATATGAAATAAGTCTAACAGCATTCAGTTCGTGCCTCAGTAGCAACGGTCCAGCCGTAGAAGGGTCAAGCCAACGCCTCACATGTGGCACGCCGTACTGCCCCAAACCCGAAGGTTCAAAGGGCAGTTCAAGACGGTCACATAATCGAGTTAAGGTTTGTTGTCTTCTAGAGGGTCCATCGCGTTACTTGCACTACTTAGAACGTCGTTAAACTACGGAAAAATCAACAATTGGAAATTTCCCGGCAGGGGAAAAAGTGGGTATTTATATCCGGTCGAACTTTTTAACATATTCTAAAAATACCCGGAAAAGCACACCGAAAAAAATAAGACAGTCCGATCGAATACACCGAGTCCCCAATACAACCCAGAAAATGCAACTCTGGAAAAAAATATTAAAATCCCCAGGAAATCCAGCACAGATAACTAAGAATTACTGTGTAACAGTGGATGCACAAAACGACAAACTGGCCGCGGATCCGCCGCACGAGCCATGCTCGTGCCGCGGATCCGCGCCTCTTTGATGGAATTACTCCATCGAAATTCACAGTAATTCTTAAATTAGCCTGCTGATTTTTCTGGATATTTTTAATGTGGAAAAATCCTCGAAATTAGAAAATGTACAGAGAGCATATTCAAAGTCGGGGTTTTGGGTCGATCGGACTTCTGATTCCGTCGGGACTTCGCCTAAGGCTCTAGCTAGGCTCTGATACCACTGTAGGGTTCCTAGGCACTCTAATGAAGTCTCACAAGTGATCAAACATGGCCAATTGAAATTTTACAAGTGCCTATTAACCCTAATACGGATCGTTAACTAGATATTTAGGCAAAGCAAGCAAGTAAACGGAAATATAGAAATAGGGAAGGGGCTACAACCTTTGTAGATCCGGTCCACCACTTCGTGAGCTCCACGATGATCTCCCTCCGCTGTCCAAATCGAACTCACGACTCTAGCATTGGCATCATCGAAGAATGGGCGGGCTTGATCGTCGGTTCGATGCCGAAGATGATCTACGTCGAAGCATCACAAGAACAAGCTCCAACTTCACCAAGCTTTGAAAACTTGTGAAGTAAACACCCTATACAACTTGGCAAGAGGTAGAGGATGAAGAAATAGGAAGTGGGTAAACTTTAGATTTGGATTTCTCACTAGTTTTCATCACTTGCCATTGGAGTAGCAAGCTTTCTTCATGGAAGAAGAAGATGAAGAAGAAGAAGAAGATACGATTAGTCTTATTTAAAAATAAAAACAATATGATACTTATCATGTCAACAACCATGGTTTAGTGTAGAGATTTTACCAAGGTTAGATTAGTGGTTAGGGTTAGATAAGAGACAAGAATGGTGGACTTGTTCAAAGCTTCAAGAAGCTTCATAAAAAACAAAACTAGCAACCATTCTTTTCTCTTTATCATTTCTAATGAAATAAATAAAATAAAATAAAAAGATAAATGAATAAGATGAAACCCTAATCACTAACTAACCATGGTTTAATACTTTACACAAAACCAAACAAGAATGTATCATCAAACATGATACAATCATGTGCACAAAATATATCACATATACAATGTGCACAAATCAAGTGAGAAAATCCATTTAAAGTGAACCAATACTAGTTAATGCAAAGTAATATATCAAATATATAATTATACATTAAATCATTAAATCAACAATTGATTTAACGATCCGGTCATATCGCATATAACCGACTAGTATCATATGTATCGACTTATCGAATCAATCCTTGATTCGACAACTAGGTTATATCGCATATAACCAATTGATACATTCATCGCGAGAACAGAATACGGTATCACATACACGCATTATTCTCGGTCCCGCACATATCTCATATGCGCTCCTATTTCGTTTCGCTTGAGCTAGGAAACCTCTGTGTAGGACTCTAAAGACTCGTCAATACGCCGGTAGCAGATGATGATCATATCAAACACCCACAAGCCGCAAGCGATCTGCTAAACGTAACGGCCACCCGGGTATTGAGCGATCAGAAGATCGACGAGCAAGCCCGCTCACACTCCTGTGAATCCAACCAGTAACACTTACCGTACAGTCCGGTCTGTTCGTCTGATATGTCGCATATCTCGCCTAGGGGTGGTAAACGTCAGACCCCAATAGCTGGATAAGTCATGCCGACTTGAGGTCCATAACATTCGTGAAACTACTGATAACTCTTACCAGTATATCACAGCAACCCTGGCCAGGGATTTCCTGTTATGGCCAGTCGTGCATTGCGCAACATCAACCCCCAATACCGGGAGAGACGAATCCCCTCCTATCGTTCATTGCCTCCATGTGAATCGGGACTGTACCCAAAAACCACCTGTTTGCACGACTCAGTAGAGCCGTGGTAGGGTGGAAATCAAAGAACAGTGGGAGACACACAAGACTCTATGACGATCTCGGGTCAACAGACTAAGCTGTACCAGTGTCACCAGAGAACTGCCATCTGACGTGAGGTATAATACCATCTGGGAGTTTTCGGCGAGTCCGTTCAGTGTACCCAGTCTCCACTGAGCACCCGCATACCATCTTCGATGTCAAACACCAATGGATATGGGATCATCCATCGCCCATCGCATGGGTCGAGAAGATATGCGCTAGTCTACTCTGGAATATCGATGCCCCGTCTCGATATTCCCTCGACTAGGAACAATGAAGGATGTACTCATTGACTACCCAGGCCCCACTAGTATGATCTGCATCATAGTCCTGGAAGTCGAGTACACATCCTAAGGGCTTTATCAACATGTAATCAGAGAGACAGAAAGTATACATGTTAAGATAAAGAGCAACCAGATAGCGTACTATCATGTCGAGCAAGAAAGTCCTACCTATATATGTCCCAGCATCCACTACAATATACATCCAATGTACAGTAATGGCCTCTAGGGCATACATATAACTAACAATATACTGGGCTCATCATCCGTGAATACGTATATATATACCAATACATACACACACATACACATACATACATATAAACATATACACCCAAACATATCACGTGTGTGCATGTGTGTGTGTGTGTGTGTGTGTGTGTGTGTGTCAACCTTTACTCTAGGGTTTCGCGACTAAGAACTAAACTACAAGCGCTCTCTTCCAATTACGCTAAACTAACCCATGGTCTCCTAATGCCTTCCTTGCTAATTAATCACGTCTCACAATACGCATATTTATATACATAACATATTCGCATTCTACAGTACGAAACTGCGGGGGTGCTATACGCCATCCACTCGACTTCCCTCCAAGATATACATTTACTCATATAGATCCTTGCTTGCCGATGTCAAATACGCCATGCTCTTCCTTGTTGTTCAAAATCCACATGAAGGTGCCTATACATATAAACATATAGTAAAGTAAATAGAAATCGCGTACGAAAACTAAAACAGCACACGAATCACACATAGGTTAAAACCTATGGTCTACACTTGCAAGAATAACCATACAACTCCCAATATCGATGTACAAACGTCAAGTGACCAAGACAAATCACAAATATCAATAGTTCAAGTCTTTGAAAGTTACAAAACAAAACAACAACACAAGAAAAAAGTTCCAGATTTTTGGTTTGGTGAAATTAAGCTAAACAAGCAATACAGTGGGGTAGTACATAGGGTATGTGAGCTACAGAACCAATTCTAAAACCAATACCCACAATTCAATCGGCGAGATACCATGAAATTCCATCCTGGCAGTCCCTAGGCGCTTGGTTTAGGTTCTTCTTCTCAGGGTGGTCTTCTAGTGTTTAATATAGGTCAATAGAGTTGCTAGTTTTTCCTGTAAAGGTTCCATGTTATTCCAGATTTCCTGTAGTCCACAAAGTAGAAATAAACCGACATTGGATCAATTCTAGCTCAAGTTGTGGGTCTCATCTCTGTTATGGTCTATAATTCTAGAACTATACAATTGGTGGTCCCTATCCAAGTCTCAAATCTCATTTAAGAAAATCCCAACATCATAAATCTCCACAAGTTTAACTCTAAACTACTTTAATTCATAAGGAAACCTAAAAACTTAACTAAGGATAAAGGAATCACATAATTTGGCAACTCAAGAAAATTCTTGAGTTGCCCAAAGACTCAAAAATGGCAACTTGGTTGGTCCAAAGGGTTTGTTGTGAGGTTGTGCACAATTTTTATGAAAGCAACAAGGTGGTTTGAGGTGGTTTTGGTTGTGTTGTGAGGAGTTAAAGGAGGTGGAGGGAGAGGGTAGCCATGGAGAGAGAGAAGGAGAAAAAAAATTGCTGAAGATGAAGCAATAAACAATGAGCCTTGGTCCACAGAGACCCCTCACCCTCTCTCTCTCCCCTCTCTCTTGCCTATACCTCCTTGTCCCCATATCAAAATATCACCAAATTCATTTCTTTTCTTTTAATTTCAATCCAAAACAAAAAAAAAAACCAAGTAATAAAAGAAATGAAGCATATTTTTCAAACAATAAAAGAAATGTAAGAAGTATTATGCAACATATCATGTTGCATGTCATGCACATATCAAACTTAATGAAAAATTAGTAAACACTAATCGAGTTTAGTAATAACCCGTACACAATTAATTGTTTAACTTCCCAAAAATAATATTTTATTTTTTCTTAAATGTTACAGTCTTCCCCACTTAAATAAATTCGGTCCCCGAATTTAAATTACAACTCCCCCAAAAACTAAAACATTTCAGCAAAACACTTAAGTCGTCGAGGCTCCGATATCATAAATACTTAAAATGCATCTTAGCGCAATGCATGCGCATGAAAAATGAATATACAACTCAAAATCAAAACTCCGTCAAGTATGACGCAATCTTCGGAGTCAAGGTGAATATACCAATGTCAAAGTGCAATACGAAAACCAACATGATGTACTCAATACTATAACATGTACTTAGTACGCATCGTAGTAACTCGTCAAAACATCTGAAAAGAAAAGCATGCCAACCCTTTTTTTCAAATCGTTGTGCGATGCGTGTATCACGGCACAAGTAGTAGACGTTTATTGTAAGAAAATAACTATATATATATATATATATCCTTTGTTTAACTTACACGTGCCGCCGTTTTGAAAATAATTTAGATGGGTTTCCTTTGTAAAATGCTTCATGTCATCTCGGACACATAGAAAAAATATTGAGACTGTATCTCCTTTTTGGAAATCCCTTCGATAACTATCGATGCATGCAAAAACACCTAGGTACTGTTTTCATAACAGTCCTGCTCGGCTACTAAGCCAAATAGTAAATATCATAAAAACGTAATGCTCAAAGAAAATCATACTCAATAGTACACGTAATAATGCCACGTGCGTTTGGTGCACATAGAAATCGAAATCAATGAATGTGCCATACATGTGCACAGAAACAAAATCTAAGTGCAACGGGTGTGCATGAAAACACCTGTCAAGGGCGACGGGTGTGCCTGACAACAAAATTATGTGCATCTGATATGCATGAAGAATCCCGATTTAGTGCATCTGGTGTGCACCAAAATCGCATCAAGCGCTCCTTGTATGCGCAAGAAGCCAAATCAAGTGCATAAGGTGCACGAAAACACATATCGAATATCACAATTCAAATCAATGGTATACAACATATCTCAATCCAAATCAGGTATACCGGGGTATAAAATCTCACAACTATGTGCATCCATGTGCACAAAATCGAATCAAAGTACTAAAAGTGCATGAAAACTACACCGAACGCACAAGTTAAATCACATACATACCATAGGCAATAAATCAAAATCAAACATCTCGAACGATATCAAATTGAAATCGAGTGCAACTGTGGTGCACAAAATCTCAATCATGCAAATAAATCGCCCAAAATACCGAAATCTAAAAAGACGGACCCGTGATATTCGAATCACTAGATCGCAAATCATAAACACTGTCGTCGATATGTCCTTCCTTGAAAGTCTAGAAGGTGTCGGTGCATCCTAAAGCTAGCAGAGCAAGATATCTACTTGCCTCCTGTTCATGGTCTGGCATCTTGTGCCCTTAGGCACTCGTCTCTCACTACGGATTTGCCAGTTACATAACTCCTCGGTTCCACGACCCAATATGGAAATGATGAAGGAAACTGTTTCACTCTGGCACATCCTCAAAATATCTCTGGCCAACTATCATGGTCACTCATAATATGTCTCGTCGATGATGCCGAACTCTGACCTACTGGGTGTGCATGATACGACTGATCCTGGGTCCAAGTCTTCCTATGTAGTATTCCAGAAAGATTCTGTCGGGGTCTCTCCCAAATCGCGTTTCTGCCGAATTGCCGATAAGTTATCACCCTTTACTAAATCTATTTCTTGTTCCGGAACAGCTGCATACTCATCAGGACTTCTTCTAGAAGATAGGTCCATATACAACGCTTCTGCATTTGTATCACATCTCTGATGTCAATGGAGTGGAACGTCATCTCGCCAAAATCTTGTACGAAGCTCTTATTCCACTTTTCTCTAATGTGGAATGATTCGGACTCGTCTCTTCGTAGCTGTATGGACTGCGCTACAAACGGCTATACTCATATCTAGTGTCCCCCTTCCGAAACTACATACTCGACAGCTCAATATCTTATGGTGGGTATCTTGCCAACTACACCCTCGAAAACTCTTCCAAATCGTCTGAGGAATACTCTTCATTTGTCCATTTTCTATTGACTCTCAACGTGCCTGTGTGAAGTGTTCTCTAGCTGAAATTAATCAATCTGATGACCTCGCATCGGGGTATGCAAACGAATCGCATGTCCTAGTCATTCATACATGGGTGACTAGCGATCTTCTATCATATCCCTAAGTATAAATTTATGTTGCAATAGCTTCAGACATCTAGGGCGATATCTAGTCAGTCACAGCAACGGCTGGCTCGTTCGTCCGCACGCTAAACAATGGCTCAATCATCAAGAATAGATGATACATTAACGGTCATCATATTCTAGCCGACCTCTAGCAGCAGCCCAATCCTCTGGTGTCAGTCTGAACGTTCGAGAAATCTTAGTAAAAACAATCCATCAAAACGCTCATGTCATTAAAAACACCATAAAACGATATATCTATGCAATCGTGTCACCGGAATTATGCCCTGGTCAGTCCTCGTCCAAGACGAGCTCATGCTGACCGCAACTCTAGCCGCAACTCTCTCTTCCCGTTCAACCGTAGTAATAGAAATCACCATCCGACATCGATGAAGATAGATCAAAGGAACGAAAAGAATACGGTGCAAAGAAATGTACATCATAAGGCTTCTTAAGCGGAGTAGCGTATCGTAAGTATGCCGCGGAACATACACATAGTACGTCACTCTACTTAAGTTAGCTACACCATCAACCAAGGTCAACCTACAATGCGAAAGTTCGAGTCTAATACCCCCTCGACCAAGTCTAAGTTCGGTAAGGTTAAGCCTATGTTCCGAATTTATATATATATATATATATGCCATAGACTCCGAAAAGTCAATCCTAGACTCGAACCAAGGTTGAACCTAGCGCTCTGATGCCAACTTTGTCACGACCCGAAGGTACGGAACGTGACTGGCACTTAAATTACGAAACTTCTAGAGGCGTGACGTAATCTAAGTAAGCCAAAGCCTAGAAATCTAAACCATTTTAAAAAAAAGAGTGAAGGAATACTTATTTAACAGTTAACATATAAAATCCCTTTGAAAGTCGTACTAAGCATTTTTAAAAGCATCAAGTTTTTCCCAAAAACTCGGCAGAGTTTTCTTTGTAAATGGCCACGACCCGGAAATGGCACGTGACTGGCACTTGAATCATATGAAGTCTATAGGACCCCATCTAATTCAAGTAAGCCAAAAATCTCAGAAATCAAAGCCATTTTGATTAGATGTGAAGAAAACATATTTAAAACAAGTGATTTTAATAACATAAGCCGAATATGTATTTTTAAATCTCAAGTCTTTTCTGAAAATTTCGGCAGAGTTTCTTTTGTAAATACTGGCCCCAAAATGGTACAACATGCATAATATGAATAAAGGCATCCCCAAGCGGGAGTTAGATCTTCGTTAATTGACGGTCATAACCACGCAAGCAATATAATATACAACGCTGAAGGGAGAGGATCAAAACCCAAAAGGAAACTCAAAATCAACTTGAACCATAATAATACAACGTGTGACTCTAAGGTCGAAAGAATATACAACTGGTCTTCTAAAGTCTAATAAATATACAAGTCTGGTTGATGGAGTTTTCTAGATACAACTGCATAAAATAAGGTACAATGGTGGTCACGATGCAAGTGAACCCACCTACAAAAGCAATCACCCGGAATGAAAGCAGTGTGCCAGCAAAGCCGCAACGAAACCTTTACGGCAAAACCTGCAAGAACTGTGGCACAACAGGGGCGAGTTGCCATCTTCTGAGTAGAAAACATCACAGAGCAGAAATCGTAGGTATGTGTAATGATCCGAAATATTAGCTCGTGACCAGCACTTAAATCACGCAACGTCTAGAGGCGTAACGTAATTCAAGTAAGCTGAAACCCAGAAATCTAAATCTTTTTAAGAAAATAAAAGAGGAGAAGTTTTGAAATAAAGGTATAAGGAAAATCATGTTTTCTTAATGCATAAAAAAGGGACATAAAAATGCAAGTGAAAATTTCTAGTTGAAAACATGTTTCGTCTTTTAAAAATTTGGGCAGCACCACTTTTGTATTTTTTGATCGAAAACCATAATACATAATAAAAATAAAAGGCATCCCCAAACGGAAGCTAGCTCTTTGCCAAACCGTGGATCCACAACCATGCAAAGTATAAATATAAGTATACGACGCCCAACGGCGAAGTTCACCGCAAAAGTTAAAGAAATAAGCAAGACATCAAAACCACAAATAGCGGAAAACCCCTCGCTCAACTCTCGCAACTACAAGTTTCACTAAGCCTCATTACTTATACAAAAACTAGTTTGATTTGATGGAGTTGACTAGATACGATATGAATAATAAGTAAAAGAGTGGGTATGATACAAATGTCCCACCTACCACTGCAAAACATCCAAACGAAGCTATATGCCAGCGAAGCCGGTACTGATCCAAGCGGTCAACCTGCAAGAACTGTGGCACAACGGGGGTGAATTTCCAACTCGTGGGTAGAAAAACATCAACAAGTAGAAATCGAATAAACAACGACTCCTAGATCAACTATATCATAAAGGTAATACTATGATATCTAAGGTTACCGTATCTGTATATGTGCCAACACTAATATCAATGTCAATCAGTATGTGGATATCATCCAACAACATAATCAATGTCTGTATGTATGTGCATCCCGTCCACGTGTCAACCAATGACACAACCACATCATGCATGTAAATATCATAGAAGCATATGTATGGAAGTATGAGGATATAAATCAACGTGTGTCCCTCGCGACACATCAAAATCATGGAACCTAGATATCCAGTATCGACACTCGAAAACATCAGGAAAACCCGTGTCCAGCATCGACACGTAAATCCTCATATCTCGGGCTCCGTCAGTCCGGATCGGCCCACGGGCTCCGTTAGTATGGATCGACACATATCATCTCTCGACTCCGATCGGTATCCTCCGGATATCCACCGAGCCCAAATATTATCACCGATAGATAGTACTCTCCTGCCAGGCTCATTGTCTACTGCGCGACATCCTTTTCTTACCCCGGGTACCATACCGGGTCCACCGTGCACTCTCAATCAACCTCATCCAGCTCCTCGAATCAGGTTTCACACGTCACACGTCTCAGAACCGAGTATATGCATGGTGGACCCACTGAAATATCATATCAAGAGAAACCGAATTCTTACAACAGTACATGCTTTCTTTTGAAATAGCCACGGTTCTCAAATCCAGAAATCTCATGAAAAAAGCATATCTCAATGCGTAAAAGCGTAAAGCATGATGTATGCGACATATAATAGAAATGTAAACATATCCGCATATCATGCAACATGGAACAGTAATATGCACATATCTATGGAAAACTACTCTTTTAAATGAATCCAGTTTTAAAATATATCATGCGCTTCCCAAATCTCCAAAATTGAATGCAATACCGTATAGGGGTGCATAAGTGTATGTACGCGAGTATGGGTGTACAATATGTATGTACAAAAGTATATCATGCAAGAAGTCATATCCTGATGCAGCAGTTCTACTGTGTAGTGACATGGCAATTATGGATGATGAAGTTTGTGAGCGGGAAAATCGGTGTACGTGTAACATACGCATCATCGATAAGGGTGCAGGTGTACGAGCACATGTATAAGTAATGCAATGCGAATAACATGAATGCAGCATAAGGTAAATCATCAGCTAAAATGTATAAAGTATATGTATCTAACATGATCGAGTCGGTGAATCTATCAATCGGCATCCAGACTCACAACGTCATGTACGGTATACTCCATCGTACGGCATCCTCCAGTCAAGGGTATGAATCAAATCTCAAGTCAAACTCATCACGTACGGAAAATTATCGTACGGCGGCATTAAGCTATCAGGGATCCTATAAACATATAAGACGAGGAGCGTACGGAATTAACGACTCGTACGGCTATCATTCATGATTCACAACATATATAAATATATCTATATACCTATGTCCCAGGTCACATCCGCAACAATCTCATATCAGGGGACCAGCAAGATATAAATCATCTCAATCGACTCGCATCCGTATACCAACATATCATCAAATCATCATATCACGTCATATAATCTGTTCATCACATTTATATCCCACATCAAGTCAATTTTACAAATACATTATACCTTTACTATTAGCATACGTATCTAATCTAACATACACACCCGAACCATACAAACAGTTTTTGAAAGATGCGAATCGTAGTTTTGAAAGAAAAGATATCATTTGAAAATCTGTAACATTCCTCAAGATATCTGTTTAAAAGATGCATTCGATTCTTCGGTTTGGAAATAGGTATGGTTCGGATGACACATCTACGTCGACTATCTAGTCCTATAGTACTCTAAACGGCAATATCATCAAATATCATCCTCAAGTCCCGCCATCACATAGTAATCGTATCATATGGCTTCTAACTATCCTTTAGTTTCAATTATGGTTCTCTTACTATCTTTTAAATCTATCTAGTTTTCTATTAAAGGTTTCTTTAACCATAATCTATATATAAATTGGTTTCCATCAAAGTATGCGGGGGTGCTATACTCCA
The DNA here is from genome assembly GCA_030015575.1 of Agapanthus africanus. NCBI lineage: Eukaryota > Viridiplantae > Streptophyta > Magnoliopsida > Asparagales > Amaryllidaceae > Agapanthus > Agapanthus africanus. The sequence goes on along the minus strand of CM057340.1, from coordinate 440,643,721 downwards.
TCCACTCGACTTCCCCCGTAGATATAGATCTACTCACCTTGCTTCTTGTTTGCGGAAGTCGATTACGCCATGCTCCGTCGCCTCGGAATCCATGCGAAGGTACCTACAATAACAACACATATCGCCACGCTATTATAATCAAGTTCTGAAATCCAATACGGCACGCGCATTGCTCATAGGTTAGAACCTATAGCTTACGCATACAAAATCAACCAAACAACCCTTTTTGTTGATGTACAAACATCCATCAACTAAATACGAATCCAAATATCAAAAATTAGCATTTCAAAATATGGAAAACATAACCAAAAACCACACCAATGTGCTCCCAGATTTTGACTAAGGTGAAAAGGAGCTGCACAAACAAGTATAGAGTGTTGTACATGGTGTATATGACCTACTGGACCAACCGAGAACCAAACCTCTTCAATGTGGCCGGCCATTTAGCCTAAAAATCCGCCCTCCTCGGCCCAGGTGTCTCTGTTGGGGCTCGTATGGTTAGGGTGGTCTCCCAGTACCCTAATTTGGTCCCTGGTATTGTTTGGTTTCCTAAAAAATTCCCCCGTTTGCTCCAGATTCACTGTAGGCACACCAAATGCAACAAAACCGACACGGCTAAAATCCTAAATCTGTATTTTGGTTACTACACTCAATTCCAGCTCTTGAATTCAATCCTTAAGGTTTGTAACAGCCACTACACACCTCAAATCTACACAAACACCCAAACATTTCACTAGAATTTTTCCAACATCACAATTCCACGCAAAAACGACTTCTAAACTAAACTAGAATATAACAAACTAAAAACTAAACTAAATGGTAGAAATTATACCTCATTAATGCGACCAAGAAAAATCCTAGAAGTCCCATGTCTTCAAAATCTAACTTTGATGGGTCCAATATGATGAGGGTGAGGTGGGGATCAGTTTTAATGAAAGTAGTTTGGGGTTTTTATTAGGTTTTAGAGATGGTTCCCTTGGATAGTCAGGTGGAGGAAGAAGGAGATGAAGAAGGATGAGAGAGTTGAAGAAATGAAATGAAGTCAAGAATGAGGTGGGGGTGGAGCCTTACCTCTCTTTCTCTCTCTCTCTCTCTCTCTCTCCCCTCAAGCATGCTTACCTCTCATCATGATGTCCCTTCTCTCTCCTCAAGTCATCATAAAATCTTCTTCTTTTTTTTATTTTCCCACCACAATAAAACCATAACATAAAACAACACAAATGAACATGTAACCAAATGAAACATGTCATGGTTCACTAACCATGAAAACTGTAGAAACACGGATTTGGCTTAATCGCGATCAGCAATGCACTAATCGGGTTTTTATTTAAACTGCATATAATTGATTTTTAAAAATGCCAAATCCTTTAAATATATTTTTAAATGAATAAATCATTTTAAATTTCCATTTATTTCACAATTTGTGGTATATATTTATACCCTTTTTCGAAAACCCCAATCTCGCAAATCGGCAGTTTTTGGGAAAATATATTATTTTAATATTAAATTCCAAAAATAATATTTTATATTTTCTGAAATGTTACAATCTTCTCCACTTAAATAAATTCGTAACATTTCGTATTTTCTGAAATGCTACAGTATGACTCAATCCTAGGTCAATACAATCAGTAATATATATATCCTCGATATGATAAAGTCTGAAGCATGATAAGGTGGCAAGGGTAAACATCTATCCATATGTGTAAAACCAAGTGCTCGTGTGAGTGCCTCAGGTAACAAAAGATCTTAAATATGAGGTATGAATGCAGTATGATGAAAACAGAATACATCATGGATGAGAAAACTGTTTTCTTAATATAGTGAGATTTCTGTATAAACATTTAAGTATCATCAATGAAATCATCAGAAAATCAGTGTCAAGCATCGACACAAAATATATGTCTCAAATCCAAATATCTCAATATCTCAGACTCCGGCTATCCAGACTGGCCTGTATCCTCAAATCTCAATATCTCAGTCTCTGGCTATCCGAACTGGCCTGTATCATAAATCTCAATAAAAATCACCGGTCAGCAATGCTCCCCTGTCACAGGCTCAAACGCCATTCTCTGCGATCTTCTCGCCCAGGGGTACCGCACCGGTCCACCATGCACCCATAGATGGTTCATCTCCTCCCCGAATTGGGTGTATGATATCGCTCAAGAGCCGAGAAAACACATGGTGGACATATCACAATCATAACATGAGAAAACCGCACTTTATCTTTTAAAAGATGATCAGTTTATAAAATGTTTGCGGTTTCTCCAAAATCCAGAAATCTCATGGAAATTCCAAAATGCAAAATAAAAGTCAATAATAATGAATACTGGGCTCCGGCAATCCGGACTGGCCATTATAATATTGCATGACTAATGGATATAAAAATATGCATGAAATATTAAGCAATGAATGCAATAATGAACTAACATATGAAACAATAACATATGGTAACTAGCAAGCTATGTCAAAGAAATAATATTCTCTAAGTGTACGTGACATATCAATTACTGATGAAGATGTGTGTGAGCTGGCAGGCGAGTGTACGTGGAGCATACGCGTCATCGATAATGGTGCTGGTGTCCTAACAACAGCTTTCATCATTTCTCATGAAAATACATATAAGCATGCAATGCAATGTGAGCAGCAGAATAAATGGTAAATGAATAGTAATGCAGCGATAAAGAATTATACAATCCTATATACGAGTCATACAGTTTTTGGTATCTGAAATCGCACGAATCGTGGTGTTTAGAAAATAGGGCTATGGTGATTTTATGGAAAAGTACATCCTTTGAAATATACGTAGTATCCCATGGCCTGTCATCAAAATACTAACGATTCGTTAGTTTTTGAAATACGTATGACTCGAGCCTAGCCTAACATCAAAAAGTAAACTACAGGACTAAACTAACAGACTAATCGAAAAGGGTAAGGAAAACCACCTAAGTCTGAGTCGATATATATATTTATATATATATAATAGTCAGTGATCTCGTCTCAATAGTATCCCATACGATACAATAAATAATATGATATCCTCGAGTCAAGAGTGCGGATCTATCATCAATAATGCTCGTACGGTAAATTCATCGTACGGCATCCCAATCTGGGTACGGGTCAATCTCATATTTATCTCAATATTCAACTGGTATCCTTATCATAACATATCATGAACCTAGGGGTACTGATCTAAGTCTAGTATACTACTGATACCATCTACATATATATATATGCGTGTGAATGAAACACATTGCCCAAGGACCCGCTATAATATCGTGTTGTATCTCATAATACGAACCACGTCATATCACCGATCTCATGGCACCATGCCCAATCTCATCGACTCATCTCCAAATATTATATACTATCCTCATCATCCATGTATATGTATACGTATATATATATACATAGTCTGATACATATGTGTGTGCATATATATACGTACATATCCCCATATACGCACAAGTAATAAACTGTATGCAAGTGTGTGTGTGTGCATGCGTGCGCGCGCGCGCGTGTGCGCGTGTATGCAAAACATAAAACTTGTGTTTCGCGACTAAGAAGCTAAACTAAGTTACTTCTAATTACATTAAACTAACCCATGAACACATAAACCTATCAAGATAATCACGGTTCCACAATAAACATATATATATATATATATGTGTGTGTGTATATATATATATCGGTTTACGTATTCGTATACGACACTACGAAACTGCGGGAGTGCTATTCGCCATCCACCCGACTTCCCCCGTAGATATATATCTACTCACATTAATCATTTCTTGCCGAAGTCGATGTCTCCATCCTATTCTTCATCATCCGAGTCCATGTAGGGGGTACCTACATATATACACACAAGATATCGGAAACCGAAATCATGCATGAAAACCAAATCGACACGAGAATCACACATAGGTTAAAACCTATGATCCAAGCATGCACGAATAACCAAACAACTCTCGACGATCGACGTATAAACGTGAATCGACCGAGATAAAACATAAATATCAAATTCCAGTTCATTAAAAACCGCAAAATGAAATCAGAAACAACGTAAAACACTTCCAGATTTTACCCTAGGTCAAATTGGTCAATTTTGCACATAGTAAAGGTCTAGTTTACTGGAGAGGGAGACATGAACCAAACACGAAACATCCAGATCAAGTTCTGGCCGCTATTTGAGGCCAGGAAGCATTTATTTGTGGCCGGATTTGAGGGGTAGGGTCTCGGGTCTTGGGTAAAGCTTCTAGGTTGCCTCCATGTGTCACTGTGTTTCCTAAATAATTTTCCAGGTCCCCGGCTTATAGCAGTTCTCAATACAGCACCTCAATTTCCACAATTTCCATTATCGACAGATTATCGAAGTTCACATTTGGTGTTAAGTCTCAGGTTTTGGTCTAATATACTATCACTAAAAGGGTTGTATAGCCTCTACTAACCTTAATTACACAATCAAAACTCACAAATCCCTCAAACCCTAACTAGGAATTTTCTAACCTCACTAAATCATACTTAAACACTTCTAAACATGAAAGGATACTAAAGCAAATGAAATACTAGTCTAATGGTCGAGAAATTAGCTCATTTGGCAGCTCAAGAATTTTCTTGAGTTACCCCAAGTGCTCAAAATCCGATTTTTCTTGGTACAAAGTGCATCTAGTGAATATGATAGAATGAGCTCTCATAATTCAACCATGCTCACAAAAGCAAAAATAATGATGATAATAATAATAATTAAGAATTGTGATGGTTAGTTTCAATGACCATTATCATTTCATGCAATTATTGCATTTTGTAAAGAACAACAAGTAAACAAAAGTCATAGAAATGATGATGGTCAACAAGTCCACAATGGTCAACCGGTCAACAAAGTCAACAAGTCAACAAAAGTCAAATGTTCAACTCAACCATGGAACAATAATCCTTAATTAATATTATTAATCATATTTCTCATTCTCATTAGAGTTTACAAAAAAAGTCAACGGTCATCAAGTCAACCAAAATCAAATGGTCAACAACCCTAATGAGAATCCTCTTTCTCTGCCTCTGTCAACTGTGCATATGTTGGATATATATGCCCTAGAGGCCTTCATTGTATAGGATGCTAAGGATATGTATGTACATGAAAATCTTGCTTGATATGAAAGTACGCTATTTGGTTTGTCTTTATCTTAACGTGTGATATATTTTACTTTGTATTTATAAACATGTTGATAAAGCCCATAAGGTGTTTGCCTGACTACCGGCGTTGTGATGGTAGTCATACTTATGGGAGCTGGATAGTCAATAGGCACATCCTTAAATGTCCCTAGTCGCAGGAGTATCGAGACTGGGCATCGATGCTCCAGAGTAGACTAGTGTATATATATCTAGACCCTTATGAGGGGTGATGGATTGCTCCCGCAGCCATTGGTGATGTGCACCTAAGATTGTATTCAGATGCTCACTGAGAGTGAGTACACCGGACAGGACTCGCAGAGAACTGACTGGATGGTATTATACCTAACGTCAGATAGCAGTTCTCAGGTGACATGTGTGCAGATAGTCTGTTGACTTAAGGTCGTCATTTGCCTCGTGTGAGTTCCCACTGTACTTTGATTACTACCCTACCACGGCTCAAAGAAGTCGTGCAAATAGGTTTTAGTTGGGTATAGTCCCGAGCCACGTGGAGGCAGTGAGCGACTGTTAGGGATTCGTCTCTCCCGGTATAGGGAGATGATATCGCACTGTGATCGGTTGGTCATTACCATAAGTCCCTGGCCATGGCTGATTGAGAATTACTGGTGGAATGATCAGTAGATTCTCGGATGGTCTTGAACCATACCGGCACGACTTGTACGGTTATTAGGGGTCTAACATTCTCCACCTCCTTAGACCATACATACGATACTCGTAGACGAACAGACCGGACTGCGCGGATATTGTCACGGACAGGCTCAGTTGGAGTTCGGATGGGTTTCCTCATCGGCCTTCTTATCGACATCTACCTAGGGACCGTTACGTACAGCTAGTGCCGCTTGTGGTCTGTGGTTAAACCCACTGCCAGTGTAGTAGTCGAGTCTTTAGAGTCCCACACAGAGAGTTTCCCAGCTCCAGGCGAAACGATATAGAGGTCGTATGGTTTTACGACAAGGGTTCGAACGCATACGTGTGTTTACTCACGTATGACGTTCGGACAGTTTTTACTATCCGTCTTTGGTTTAAGCAAGATTCTAGTATCGGATTATTGGATTTATACAGTCTAAAGTTTTTCCGTGTTTTCACGGATAGGAGGGGCGTCTTCGTAATTTAACGGGAAGCTTCTAGAAGCATAGTGACTTGAGGGTTTAGGTGGTATTTTCACTAAATGCTTTTGTGACTCATTTGTGTGATTCATCCATATCATTAATGCATCATTAAATGGTAAATGACTCATGTAGTGAATCACACATATAGAATTAATGAAGCATGATGATTAATCACTTTTATTTATTTATTTGATAAATCATTATGCTTCATATATTCAAGTGAGAAACATTTTCATGATCATTATGATGTTCAATTTCTCTCTCCTCAAGCTCTCACTCTCTTCAAACCCTAATCCTTCCCTCTCATGTGTTGAGATCAAGGATTAGATAAACTTATTAATCCATAACCTCACTCTATCTCACCTAGGTCCCTTTGATTAGCAACTAAAGAATCCTAGTTACCTCAAGATTAGAGGTGATGCTTGGAATAGAGGCTCTCGGGTGGATCATCTATTACTTAGAGGAGGCCGAGGAGGAGGTCGATTACGTAAAGATGAAGGACTTGGTTCACTAGGTATAATCACTTCTCATAGTAGTTAATAACTCTTATGTTTTTGTTAGTTAAAGTTTAGCAAAGATTCTTCGGTTTGTCGATGTTTATCCAAAGAACAAGACTGTTTTTCATATTTCCGCCTCCCCGCATCTCGTGGGGTGTTGTACATCGACTTACAGTGCTATCAGAGCCTCGCTAAACAATAATTAACTTATTACCAAAGTCGTAAGAATTTCGAACGCAAAACGAACTGGAAAAAATATCTTATTCACATAGTTTCTGTCGATTTAAAATTGAGGTCTAAAAATTTTTCAGGGGCCTCTAAAAATACAAGCAGGGAAATTTAAGAACACTGGAGAAATTTGGGTGCATGAATCAGCCAAACAGCTGCGGAACCGCGGCCGATCCCACCGATCCGCCGCGGATCCGCGGCCGAGTTGAGACCGATTCACCCCTAATCTCCCCAGTAACTCTTCTGTGAATATTTTGTCTTTTCTGGAATGTTTATTTTCTGCTCAAGTCTCAGGTGCACAGAGATGTTTTGGTGTAGAATCTAATGTGTTTGATCGATCGAAGTTATATGATGTTTTCTAATTAGATTATATATGTGAACTGTATAATGTGTTCGTAAACCTCCCCTAACTGTTAGTATGTCGGTTGGTAGGGGTTGCACATTTCTGTAATGTTTTAACTGTTTGTAATTATGAACTTAATTGGATTGTTGTGATGATTAGCCGGGGTTTGAGATGGGTTATTATATTCATTCATTAGATGTAATTGTAATATGTTGTAATATTATTTTGTGGGGCACATCCAGGTTGCTGTTGTAGCCACCGTTGTATTATTTCTTTTTACTGTTTTTCCTCCTAGGATAGACCGAAGGTGGGGTGCACAAACTACCGGGTACATTGAAGTGTTTAGTGGCCTACTCACATTGTTGAGGGAGACCGCTTCACTTCGGGTACGTGGCGGGTAGTTTGCCGTATCCGTAGGGGTCTAGGGTGGGGTAATAGCTATTCATCACAACTGTGTAATCCGTCTTTCGTTGCAGGCTCAAAAGAAACGCGGATTGCTTGCATATCCAATAATGTTCATATGTGATCTGGAATGCCTGTTATTGCGTCTGACGAATGTACAATATCTATATATGATAGCTATTTAGACGTCACTTATGTTTTACACCCGCGCTAGCCCAGCCCCCGCTCTGCCGTTAGTTAAGTAACCTAACGGGTGATGACGGGACCCAGTGGCGAATGCTGATGGTATAAGAGGATGTTATATTTTCGTTGTTTTCTGCAATGATAGGTTAATGATGGGACGCATTATCATTAATGCAAAGAAAAAAAAAACCTAAACTTAATCGTTGGAACAATTTGAAAACCACTCGGTTTTCTTCAAAAAGCAAATTTTAAATGCGGAGCTTAAACCACTCCTTTTAAAAAGAGCTATCTTGGTTCCTTCGATCATATCAAGTTCACTATGTTAACGGTTTTTGCCAAAAACCAGCCGTAACCCTCCGTCGTTTCAAATAAAACAGCACATCGTATTCATGCTATGTTTGTTGGCCTACGTCAAGGCATAGCGGACGGTAGCAATGTGCTGCTTTTTGTTGCATAGATAGATGCATTAGTTTAGGATAATCGTACAGCCTTGTTGGCCTACGTCAAGGGTGAGTACGGATGGATCTAAATTAATCAGGACAACGACGGGTAGAACTTGACTTGCGTCTTATGATTTGTTGGCCTACGTCAAGGTCATAAGAGCTTGGGGTAAAAATCACATCGGGAGTTTCAAACATAAAGGAAACTTGCAGATTTAGCATACCTTCGGGAGTGTGGTGACAAGAGTGGCTTCCATCTAAGGAAAAGTGGTTATTTAATAAAGGAACTTCGCGGCAAATTTTCTCACTTAACAATCAATGCTATAAACCAAGTAGGTGTCCAGAAAGGTGTTAGAGGGGCTACGCCTCCAGGGAAAAGAGATTATTTAATTAAGGAACTTCGCGAAAGCGTTGGAAAACCTCCCTCGAAGTACGAACACTGGCCTGGCTGAAACGTTAAGCAAGTATTATGACGTGTGATTAAATCCTGACTAATTCTTCTTTTCGGTTTTGAAGAAGAATTTGAGGATACAGTGGGAGCCATCCTGTTTAGATAAATTAATAAACCAATCTAAACTTGCAAGAGCATATGCTGAGTGTTTCTTTTCTCTCTCTCTCACAGCTACCATGACAGGACGAAAACTATTACTTGAAAAAAGTATACTTAGCGGGCAAAACTATAAAGATTGGCTAAGGAACGTCAACATTGTACTGACTTATGACAAAGTAGCATATGTTACCACCGCTGTTCCTCCCCTTATGCCAGGACCAGATTCCTCAGTTGCGGACAAGGAGGTTCGCTATACCTGGGATCTGGACTGTGAGAGAGCTAAGTGTATCGTGCTGGCGTCCATGAACAATGAACTCCAGAAACAGCATGAGTGTATGGATATTATATCCATCTTTCTCTATTGCAAGGAATTGTATGGGGAGCACTCCCGTATTGCGAGGTACGAGACCTCAAGGAAACTCTTCCAGATGAGGTTGGCTCCAGGATCACCTGTAGGAGAGCACGTCCTGAAAATGATCAGCCTCATTGAGGAACTCGCAAACCTGGGATGCAAGCTAGAGAATGATTTGTATATCGACTTGATTTTATAGTCCCTTCCCCACACCTTCTCTCAGTTCGTGCAGAGCTTCAACATGCACGAAATGGAAGCTGATCTTCCAAAGCTCCTCAACATGTTGAGAGTAGCAGAGACCTCCTTGAAAAAGGAGAAGGCCCCCGTTCTATATGCTGGCCAATCATCCTCTTCTAAATCTAAAGCGAAAGCTAAAGGGAAGAAGAAGATGAAAACCACCAGACCGAAAGGCGGGGTCAAGAAGGTGCAGGGAACGAACAAGGCAGGAAGGGTGAAGGCGGATAAGAACGAATGATATTATTATCACAAGCAAGGGCGCTGGAAGAAGGACTGGTGGCCTTCAAAGCCAAGGACACGAAGCAAGCTGTTGCTTCTGCTTCAGGTGTGTTTGTTATCGAAAATTGTCTTTTAGTAAACTCTACATCATGGGTACTTGATACCGGTTCTGGTTCTCACATCTATAATTCTTTGCAGGATCTGAGAAATAGTATAGTACTGGAGACATGTGATATGACTCTCCGGATGGGCAATGGAATGCACGTAGATGCTATTGCAATAGGAGAATATCACCTAGGGTTGACTAGTGGGAACATTTTGGTATTGTACAACTGTTTTTGTATTCCCAGTATGCTGTGTAATATTATATCAGTATCTTTGTTATCTAATGAAGGATATAATTTTACGCTTGAAAGAAATGTCATAAACATTCTCCTAAATCAAGAAATGATTGGGTTTGGCACACTGGAAAACGGCATATACATACTTAATCAACCTCAAGTTTTTAATATTCAAAACACGCTTAAAAGAAAGGCTCGAGATTCAAACCAAGCCTTCCTATGCGATTGTAGACTTGGTCATATAAACGAAACAAGGTTGACTAAGTTACATAAAGATGGATATCTATATCCGTTTGAATATTCATCATATGCAACTTGTCAATCATGTATCAAAGGAAAAATGACCAAATCTCCGTTCTCCGGACACGGAGCAAGAGCTACTGAACTCTTGGGACTTGTACACAGTGATGTGTGTGGTCCAATGTCTACACATGCACGAAGCGGTCACTCCTACTTCATCACTTTTACTGATGACTTCTCTAGCTATGGACATGTGTTCTTAATGAAGCATAAATCCGAGGCCTTTGAGAAGTTTAAGGAGTATAAAAATGAAGTGGAGAAACAGACCGGTAAAAGCATCAAGACACTTCGATCTAATCGAGGTGGAGAATACTTAAGTACCAGTTTCCTTGAATGCTTAAAAGAGAATGGAATTCTCTCTCAGCTTACTCCGCCTTATACACCTCAGCATAATGGTGTATCAGAAAGGAGGAATCGCACGCTACTGGACATGGTGCGTTCAATGATGAGTAGTGCTGAGTTGCCACTTTCCTTCTGGGGTTTTGCGCTAGAATCAACAGCATACCTATTGAATGGAGTTCCAACTAAGTCTGTGCCTACAACTCCATATGAAATGTGGAGCGGGAAGAGACCATATCTCAAGTATATCAAGATATGGGGGTGTCCGGCTTATGTTAAAAAGCATAATCCGGACAAGCTCGAGGCACGATCGGTTTTGTGCAAGTTTGTAGGATACCCCAAGCATTCAAGGGGATATCTGGTCTACCACACTGAAGAACAAAAGGTGTTTGTCGCTCGCCATATTGTCTTCTTAGAGAGCGAATTTCGTGCAAAAGAAATTAGTAGGAGCACGGTCGAGCTGGAAGAAATTCAAGAACCTCAAACTGCTGCCGAGGACTTAGTAGAACCTCAGGTTTCAATAGAACCCGACGAACCAACGCCACTCCGCAGAACTAGTAGGCTTTCTCATCCTCCTGAAAGATACTATGGGTTTCTTGTAGATGGGGATCGAGAGGATTGCATCATCGATGATGATGAGCCTAATAATTTTCAGCAGGCTATCACGAGTAAAGACTCGATGAAGTGGCTGGATGCTATGAGATCCGAATTGGAATCCATGTACACCAATAAAGTATGGACTTTAGAAGTTGCTCCTCCTGGGGTGAAACCAGTTGGATGCAAATGGATCTTCAAAAAGAAAATTGATACATTTGGACAAGTGGAAGCCTACAAAGCTAGACTCGTTGCAAAAGGTTTTCGTCAAAGACCAGGATTGGACTATGATGAAACCTTTTCACCAGTAGCTATGCTTAAATCCATTCGAATCCTGCTTGCCATTGTTGCCTTCCATGACTATGAAACCTGGCAGATTGACGTAAAAATAGCTTTTCTAAATGGACATTTAGAAGAGAGTGTTTGCATGGATCAACCAGAAGGTTTCTTAGACAGTGGGAGCAGCGGAAAAGTGTGCAAATTGCTTAAATCCATTTATGGATTAAAGCAAGTAACGCGGAGTTGGAACATCTGCTTTGATGAGACAGTCAAAGAATTTGACTTTATCAAAAATGTAGATGAACTATGCATTTATAGGACGATTGTAGAATGAGCAGTAGTCTTTCTCGTTTTGTACGTCGACGACATATTACTGATAGGGAATGATGTCCCTATGCTACAATCAGTAAAGCTCTTCTTGTCACAGAAATTCTTCATAAAAGACTTAGGAGATTAATCCTACATTCTGGTCATTAAGATCTATCGTGATATATCCAATAGAATGTTGGGACTTTCACAGTCTAGGTATATTGACACTATACTAAAGAGATTTAGTATAGAAGATTCCAAGCATGGTAATTTACCCGCTTGTCACGGGATCACCCTCTCCAAAGAGATGTCTCCAAAGACAGATGAAGAGAGGGCTTGCATGGGCATTATACCTTACGCTTCGGCAGTAGGATCCATAATGTATGCGATGGTATGTACCAGACCAGATGTAGCTTACGCACTTAGTGTGGTAAGCAGGTATCAGTTTGACCTAGGTGAGAAGCATTGGATAGCGGTAAAGAACATTCTCAAGTACCTAAGAAGGACTAAGGAGATGTTCTTGATTTACGGTAATAGGGACCTCCAGGTTGAGGGTTTTACTGACTCTGGATTCCAAAGATGACTCTAAATGCATTTTGGGTTTTGTGTTTACCCTCAATGGAAGGGCGGTATGTTGGAGGAGTTCCAAAGAGGATACCGTCGCAGACTCAACTATGGAGGCTGAGTATATAGCTACTAGCGAAGCCGCGAAAGAAGCTATCTGGATATAGAAGTCCATCTCTGAACTTCAGGTGGTTCCGTCCATTGCCAATCCAATACCTTTGTATTATGATAATAATGGGGCTATAGCATTAGCGAAGGAACTAAGGTCCTATCAGAAATCCAGGCATATCTTAAGGCGGTATCACCTGATCAGGGAGATCGTAGATCGTCGGGAGATCAAGGTGTGGAGAGTGGACCGAAAAGACAACACGGCAGATCCATTCACCAAGGCCATCCCTCAAGTCCAGTTTGAGAGGCTGTTTGAGATGTTGGGCATGCGGTACGCCAGTAACTGGATCTGGTGAAGACAGTGGGTACTCATTGCACCAATTATAGACCTTAGTGCAAGTGGGAGATTGTTGGATATATATGCCTTAGAGGCCTTCATTGTATAGGATGATAGGGATATGTATGTACATGAAAATCTTGCTTGATATGATAGTACACTATTTGGTTTGTTTTTCTCTTAACGTGTGATATATTTTGCTTTGTATTTATAAACATGTTGATAAAACACATAGGGTGTTTGCCTGACTACCGGCGTTGTGATGGCAGTCATACTTGTGGGAGCTGGATAGTCAATAGGCACATCCTTAAATGTCCTTGGTCGCAGGAGTATCGAGAATGGGCATCGATGCTCCAGAGTAGACTAGTGTATATATATCTAGACCCTGACGAGGGGTGACGGATTGGTCCCGCAACCATTGGTGATGTGCATCTAAGATTGTAATCAGATGCTCACTGAGAGTGAGTACACCGGACAGGACTCGTAGAGAACTGACTGGATGGTATTATACTTAACGTCAGATAGCAGTTCTCAGGTGACAAGTGTGCAGATAGTCTGTTCACTTAAGGTCATCATTTGACTCGTGTGAGTTCCCACTGTACGTTGATAACTACCCTACCACGGCTCAAAGGAGTCGTGCAAACAGGTTTTAGTTGGGTAAAGTCCTGAGCCATGTGGAGGCAGTGAGCGACTGTTAGGGATTCGTCTCTCTCGGTATAGGGAGATGATATCGTACTGTGATCGGTTGGTCATTACCATAAGTCCCTGGCCAGGGCTGATTGAGAATTACTTGTGGACTGATCAGTAGATTCTCGGATGGTCTTGATCCATACCGGCACGACTTGTACGGTTATTAGGGGTCTGACGTTCTCCACCTCCCTAGACCATACATACGATACTCGTAGACGAACAGACCGGACTGCACGGATATTGTCACGGACAGGCTCAGTAGGAGTTCGGATGGGTTTCCTCATCGGCCTTCTTATCGACATCTACCTGGGGACCGTTACGTACGGCTAGTGCCGCTTACGGTCTGTGGTTAAACCCACTGCCAGCGTAGTAGTCGAGTCTTTAGAGTCCCACACAGAGAGTTTCCCTGCTCTATTCGTAATGATATAGAGGTCGTATGGTTTTACGACAAGGGTTCGGACACATACGTGTGTTTACGCACGTACGACGTTCTGACAGTTTTTACTAGCCGGCTTTGGTTTAAGCCAGATTCAAGTATCGGATTATTGGATTTATACAGTCTAAAGTTTTTCCTTGTTTACACGGATAGGAGGGGCGTTCTCGTAATTTGACGGGAAGCTTCTAGAAGTATAGTGACTTGAGGGTTTAGGTGGCATTTTCATTAAATGCTTTTGTGACTCATTTGTGTGATTCATCCATATCATTAATGCATCATTAAATTGGTAATGACTCATATAGTGAATCACACATATAGAATTAATGAATCATGATGATTAATCACTTTTATTTATTTATTTGATAAATCATTATGCTTCATATATTCAAGTGAGAAACATTTTCATGATCATTATGATGTTCACCTTCTCTCTCCTCAAGCTCTCACTCTTTTCAAACCCTAATCCTCCCCTCTCATGTGTTGAGATCAAGGATTAGATAGACTTATTAATCCATAACCTCACTCTATGTCACATAGGTCCCTTTGATTAGCAACTAAAGAAACCTAGTTACCTCAAGATTAGAGGTGAAGCTTGGAATAGAGGCTCTCGAGTGGATCATCTATTATGTAGAGGAGGCCGAGGTGGAGGTCGATTACGAAAAGACGAAGGACTTGGTTCACTAGGTATAATCACTTCTCATAGTAGTTAACAACTCCTATGTTTTTGTTAGTTATAGTTTAGCAAAGATTCTTCGGTTAGTCGATGTTTATCCAAAGAACAAGACTGTTTTTCATATTTCCGCCTCCCGCAATTCGTAGGGTGTTGTACATCGACTTACAGCATTCACACCCGCATCCGTGTTCCAAGGAACACGAATACACTGAGACAAAACCAATCCCAAAACAAGTACTAGGATCTGGCTTAAACCAAAGCCCGCTAGTAATAACTGTCCGGACACCAAACGTGCACAAGTGCGCGGATGTGAACGAACCCTGTCGCAAAACCATGCAACCTCCACTCTGTTTTGCCCAAAGGCGAGTAACCCTCTGTGTGGGACTCTAAAGGATCGACACTACGCTGGCAGTGGGTTTAACCACAGGCCGCAAGCGGTATTAGCTGTACGTAACGGTCCCCAAGTAGATGCCGACAAGAAGACTGATGAGGTGAACCCATCCTAACTCCTATTGAGCCTGAATGTGACAATCTCCGTACAGTCCGGTCTGTTCGTCTGAGAATATCGCATGGCGGGCCTAGGGGCGATAAACACCAGTCCCATAATAGTGGTACAAGTCGTGTCAGAGTGTAGCCCAAAACACCCTGAGAATCTACTGGAAAACCTACCAGCAATTCTCGCTTGCCCTGGCCAGGGACGACAATGTGTAATGGCTCTCCTAGACACAGCGCGATATCAACTCCCAATACCGGGAGAGACGAATCCTGTCTAACCGTCACTGTCTCCAAGTGCTTCGGGACTGCACCCAACTACTACCTGTTTGCACGACTCAGTAGAGCCGTGGTAGGGTAGTAATCTAAGAACAGTGGGAACACACTCGAGGCGAAGTGACAGTGTCAAGTCAGCGGACAAAGCTGTACTAATGTCACCTGGGAACTGTTAACTAACGATAGGCATAATACCAACCAATAGTTCCTGACGAGTCCTGTCTAGTGTACTCGTAACCTAACGAGCACCTGCATATTATCTCCAGTACGACGTACCGATGGCTGTGGGACAGACCATCTCCCCTGCTGGGAAAAGAAGCGTATGCACCAGTCTACTCTGGAGTATCGATGCCCTGTCTCGATAATCCTACGACTAGGGAACAAAATAAGGATGTCCTTATAGACTACCCTGCCCCTACTAGTGTGATCGCCATCACAACGCCGGTACTCAAGCAAAGATCCTAAGGGCTCCATCAATATGTTTTAGCGATATGTTAAAAGAAACACATACACATATTAAGATAGAAACAAACTAAATAGCATACTACTATATCGAGCAAGACTGTCGTAAACCCATATATATATCCCAAGCCTCCAAAATGTATTATACAAACTAGTACTATACAATAATGGCCTCTAGGGCATACATATCCAACAATCTCCCACTTGCACTAAAGGCCAGTAATTGGTGTACCGCATACCCAATATCTGCACTAAGGCCAGCTGCTGGCGTATCGCTTACCCAATAGCTCAAAAAGTCGTTCGAACTGTGTTTGAGGGTGGGCCTTTGTGAATGGATCCGCCGTGTTGTCCTTTGTGTCCACTCTCCGTACCTCGATCTCCCGGCGATCAATGATCTTCCTGATCAGGTGATACCGCCTTAAGATGTGTCTGGATTTCTGATGGGATCTTGGTTCCTTCGCTAAAGCTATAGCCCCATTGTTATCGTAATACAAAGGTATTGGGTCAACAATGGACGGAACCACCTAAAGTTCACTAATGAACTTCTTCATCCAGACCGTCTCTTTTGCGGCATCGCTTGCAGCAATGTATTCAGCCTCTATCATCGAGTCTGCGACGGTATCCTGTTTGGAACTCCTCCAATACACCGCCCCTCCGCAGAGGGTAAACGCAAAACCCGAGACATACTTGCTGTCATCTTTGTCACTCTGGAAGCTTGAATCGGTAAAGGACTCGACCCTGAGGTCTCCATTACCGTAAACCAGGAACATCTCCTTAGTCCTTCTCAGGTACTTGAGAATGTTCTTCACAGCCGTCCAGTGGTCCTCACCTGGGTCTGACTGATACCGGCTCACCACACTCAACGCGTAAGCTACATCTGGTCTTGTAGATAGCATCACATACATTATAGATCCTACCGCCGAAGCGTAGGGTATAGTGCTCATGCGAACCCTCTCCTCGTCAGTCTTAGGTGACATCTTCTTGGAGAGGGTGATTCCATGCAATGCGGGTATGTTACCGCGCTTGGAATCTTCCATACTAAATCTCTTTAGTACGGTCTCTATGTACCTGGACTGCGAAAGTCCCAGTAGTCTCTTGGATCTATCTCTGTAGATCTTGATCTTCAGAATGTACGAGGCATCACTCAGGTCCTTCATGGAGAACCGTTGTGACAAGAATTGCTTGACCGATTGTAGCATAGGAATGTCATTTCCTATCAAAAGAATGTCGTCCACGTACAAGACTAGGAACACGACAGTTCGTCCTTCAATTTTCTTATAGACACAAGGTTCATCTTCGTTCTTGATGAAATCAAATTCCTTGATTGCCTCATCAAAATAGATGTTCCAGCTTCGTGATTCCTGCTTTAACTCATAAATGGATTTAAGCAACTTGCACACCTTCCCGCTGCTCCCACTGTCTACCAAACCCTCTGTCTGATCCAAGTAAACGCACTCTTCCAAACAGCCATTTAGAAAAGCCGTCTTTACGTCCATCTGCCAGATTTCATAGTCATGGATGGCAGCAATGGAAAGTAGGATCCGAATGGATTTGAGCATAGCCACTGGAGAAAAAGTTTCGTCATAGTCCAAACCAGGTCTTTGACGAAAACCTTTTGCAACGAGTCTAGCTTTATAGGTTTTCACCTGCCCATCTACACCAAGTTTCCTTTTGTAGATCCATTTGCATCCAACGGGTTTCTCCCCAGGTAGAGCAATATCCAAGGTCCACACTTTATTGTTGTACATGGACTCCATTTCGGATTGCATAGCTTCCAGCCACTTATCAGAATCCCTACTGATAATGGCTTGCCTGAAACTGGTGGGATCATCTTCTTCCAAGATGCAATCCTCTCGATCCTCGTCTATGAGAAAACCGTAGTATCTCTCGGGCGGACGAGAAGTCCTACCAAATTTGCGGAGTGGCTGAGGAACGTCTGGAGTTATTTAATCCTGAGGTTCTGTCGAAACTTCAGTTTCATTTTGTGGTCGCTGAATTTCTTCCAGTTCTACCGAACTCCTACTTGTTTCTTTTACAAGAAATTGCCACTCTAAAAAGGTGGCGTAGCGAGATACAAACACCATCTGTTCCTCGGTGTGGTAGAACAGATATGCTGTAGAGTTTTTAGGATATCCTATAAATTTACATAGAACAGAACGTGCCTGAAGTTTGTCCAAATTTTTTACTTTTACATAGGCCGGACAACCCCATATCTTAATACGTTTAAGATACGTATTTTTACCATTCCATATCTCGAATGGTGTTTTAGGCACTGATTTAGACGGAACATCATTCAAGAGATATGCCGTTGTCAAAAGCGCTTGTCCCCAAAATGAAAGAGGCAACTTGGCACTACTCATCATGGAGCGAACTATATCCAATAGGGTACGATTCCTCCGTTCCGATACGTCGTTGTGCTGTCGTGTATAAGGAGGAGTAAGCTGAGAGAGAATACCATTCTCTTTTAAGTAATCTAGGAATTCCGTGCTTAAGTACTCCCCTCCCCTATCCGATCGGAGGATCTTGATACTTTTGCCAGTCTGGTTCTCTACATTGTTTGTAAATTCCTTGAATTTCTCAAAAGCTTCAGATTTGTGTTTCATCAGATACACATGTCCGAACCTAAAGAGATCGTCAGTGAATGTGATGAAGTACGACAACCCACCCCTTGCATGTATATACATTAGACCACATACATCACTGTGTATGAGTCCCAAGAGCTCTGTTGCTCTTTCTCCATGTCCGGTGAACGGAGATTTGGTCATCTTTCCTTTGAGACAAGACTGACAAGTTTCATAGGATGAAAACTCGAACGTATTCAAGAGTCTATCTTTATGCAACTAACTTAGTCTTTTCTCTCCGATATGACCAAGTCTACAATGCCACAAGTAGGATTCATTCGTATCTGAACTCTTCCTCTTGCGTGTGTTTTGTACATTGAGAACTGTATTCTGATTTAGAACGTAGATACCATTACACAGTGTATCTTCTGCAACCGGTACCTTATGAAGGTAGATGTTCATGATATTCTTATCAAGAACAAAGTTATATCCATCTTTATCGAGTAAAGAAACTGATATGATGTTGCAAACCATGGAAGGTACATAGTAGCAATCGTTCAAAATCATAGTATTGCCATTTGGCAACACTAGGTGATATTCACCGACAGCTGCAGCATTAACTTGTGCTCTGTTCGCTATCCTGAGCGACACATCACCAGGTGCAACTTTCTTACTTTTTCTCAGTCCCTGCAATATATTACAGATATGAAATCACGATCCGGTATCAAATACCCAGGAGGTAGGGCTGACCGTAAGGCAGTTCTCAATTACAAGAACACCTGAAGTAGATGCAAAACTATGCTTCTTCTTCAACTGGGTATCCTTGGAATCCATACAATCCTCTTTCCCTTGCTCATACTTATCACTGTTGTCATAAGTTTGAGCCGAACCGACGTTCCCCAGCCCCGAATAAGAATTCGGATCGGTCAAGCGATACATTTTATTCTCTTGATTAGGGAGTGAAATGGTTGCTACCTGGAGAGAGAGAAAAGAAACACTCAGCGTGCGCTCTAGCAAGATTAGATTGGTTTTAATTTATCCAATCAGGATGGCTCCTACTGTTTCCTCAAATTCTACTTCAAACCTTTAAAAGAAGAACTTGTCGGGATTAATTGCACGTCACAATACTTGCTTAACCTTTCAGCCAGGCTAGTGTTGGTACTTCGAGGGAGGTTTTCCAACGCTTTCGCAAAGTTCCTTAATTAAATAACCCCTTTTTCCTGGAGGCGTAGCCCTGCTAACACCATTCTAGTCACCTACTTGGTTTATAGCATTGATTGTTAAGTGAAATAATCTCCCGAGAGTAATCCAACTCATCAGTGGGATCGGGATCCAACTATCATTGTGTAATGACCTAGATGGAATCCACTCTAGTCACTACACTCCAGAAGGTATGCTAAATCTGCAAATTTCAGTTTATTTAGAAACTCCCGTTGTGGGTTTTACCCCTACGACCCAAGTGACCATGACTGAGCCAATATATCAAAGGATCCTAGTCAAGTTCAACCCGTCATTATCTTGATTGTATTAGACCCACCCGTACGAGTCCTTGACTGAGCCAAAATAACCGCACGACTGTCCCAACCAATCACATTATAAGCTATAGAAAAATATTACATAGCAACCGTTCACTACGCCTCGGCTGAGCACAAAATACGTAGCACGAATACTAAGTAATACCAATCCGAAATGACGGAGGGCTACGGCTGGGTTTTGGCGAAAACCCGTTAACGTAATGAACTTGATATAGTTGAAGGAACATGATTGCCTTTTTGAAAATACAGTGGCGAAAACTTTTGCTAAAGTGGTCACTCCATGTGAAGGGATCTCGGCTCTTTCCTCGTCGAATGAGGTGCAGGATATTCCAAACAGAATACCTCGATGCAAAGAAAGAATTATCGACTATATTGAAGTTATTACCCTGATGCAAACTTTTGTCTAAGGGGTCACTTCCGATGAAGGGATCTCGTCCCTTGCCTTGTCGAATGAGGTGCTGGGCATTCATAACCGAATACCTCTATGAAAAACAAAAGAGAACGTCCTTACAATGATAGATTTTTCAAAATTGTTCCAACAACGTCTTTTAGGTTTTTTTTTCTTTGCATTAATATAATGCGTCCCATCAATTAATCCTACCATTGCAGAAAACAACGAAAATATGACGTACGCTTATGCCATCCGCATTCGCCACGGGGCCCCTTCATTACCCGTTAGGTTACTTAACTAACGACAGAGCGGGGGCTGGACTGGCGCGGATGCAAAACATAAGCAACGCCTACTAGATATCATATATAGATACATACACTCGTCAGATGCAATGATAGCCATTCCTGATCACAGATGAACACATTGGATATGCTAGGAATCCGTGTTTCGTTCGAGCCTGCAACGAAAGACGGATTACACGGTCGCGATTAATAGCCAAACCCCACCCTAGACCCCTACGGATGCGGCAAACTACCCGCCAAATACCCGAAGTGAAGCAGCCTCCCTCAACAACGTGAGTAGGCCACTCAGCACTTCAACGTACCCGGTAGTTTGTGCACCCCACCTTGGGTCTATCCTAGGAGCAAAAACAGTAACAGAAATAATATACAATGGCGGCTACAAGCTCATCCCGGATGTGCGGCTATAAAAATAATATTACATCAATTTACATTTTACATCAAATGAAAGATAAAGAAAACTTCCATCTCACAAAATCCCGGCTATTCATCCGCGACAATCCAACAAATTCATATACACTATCCAACAACATTACAGATCACAGATATGCACAACCCCCACTAATCAACATATAGAGATTAGCCGACGTCAGTGCATATATCACATTACAGATATAACCATTTAGCCAAAGTTTATAGAGCTCCGATCAAAATACAAATTTGTAACCATCCCCAAAAATAACATTTTTCTCTGGATAATCTGGGCAGAAACAAAATATCTCAAAAATCCCAAAACACCAAACTAAGAAATCTGCAACAAATCGGAGTCGCGGCCGAGTCAACTCGGCCGCGGATCAGCGGCGGAACGCATGGTTCCGCGGTGAGTTGGCCGAGTCGTGGGCTCCAATTTCTTGACTTTTCCTAGAAAACCCTGCTCGTATTTTTCATGTCATACAAAATATTTTTAGGCCTGTTTTTAAAATCGACAGAAAATACAAATTTTTCGGGTTTTTTTTGGGATTTTTTCGGATCGAAGTTCTAAACACTTTGCTAACAGTTAGTTGTTGCTTAGCTAGGCTCTGATACCACTGTTAGGTCCACGTTACCAACCCCGGTTCTTTCGGGGTGGCGGAATAAGTAAAAATCAAAATTTTCCTAACTAGGTAACATGGACCATCCATGAAGGATCTTTGCTAAACAAAACTAACTAAAAAACTACAAGTTCTAGCTACTATGTAGAATGGTTATACCTAGGTCTTGAACTCCTTCTCTTCTTTTGGTGGTTCTCCTCCTTGCTTGCTCCTTGTAGTGGTTTGAACGGCTCCTCCTCTTCGTCTCCTCTTTGCCGTAGATGGATCCACCCGAGGGCCTCGAATTTGAGCTCCTATCTCAACCTAGAGATAACTAATGTGCTTGGTTTTCTAAACCTAGAACCTTATAATGAGTAGAGAAGAGTTATGGTGGTTTTGTCTCAATGGTTCATGATTTCCAACTCAAGGAACTCTTGAACCTTGAGAGAGGAAGAGGAAGAGCTTTCTTTCTAAGAGAGAGAAAGAACATGATAGAATGAGCTCTCATAATGCAACCATACTCACAAAAGCAAAAATAATGATGATAAAAATAATAATTAAGAATTATGATGGTTAGTTTCAATGACCATTATCATTTCATGCAATTATTGCATTTTGTAAAGAACAACCAGTAAACAAAAGTCATAGAAATGATGACGGTCAACAAGTCCACAATGGTCAACCGGTCAACAAAGTCAACAAGTCAACAAAAGTCAAATGTTCAACTCAACCGTGGCACAATAATCCTTAATTAATATTATTAATCACATTTCTTATTCTCATTAGGGTTTAGAAAAAAAGTCAAAGGTCAACAAGTCAACCAAAATCAAATGGTCAACAACCCTAATGAGAATCCTCTTCCTGTGCCTCTGTCAACTGTGCATACACACCCGCATCCGTGTTCAAAGGAACACGAATACACTGAGACAAAACCAATCCCAGAACAAGTACTAGGATCTGGCTTAAACCAAAGCCCTCTAGTAATAACTGTCCGGACACCAAACGTGCACAAGTGCGCGGATGTGAACGAACCCCGTCGCAAAACCATGCAACCTCCACTCTGTTTTGCCCAAAGGAGAGTAACCCTCTGTTAGTGTATATGCCCTAGAGGCCATTACTGTATCATACTAGTTTGTATATTACTTAATGGATGCTTGGGATATTCACCTTGTATATACAATCTTGCTCAAAATAGTAGTATGCTACTTGATTTGTTTCTACTTCAATGTGTACATGTGTTTATTTTTGTATATCGCCTATACACATTAGTAGAGCCCTTAGGATCTTTGCTTGATTACCAGCGATGTGATGGCCGTCACACTAGTGGGGCTGGGTAATCTATAAGCACATCCTTATGCAGGTCCCTGGTCGCAGGACTATCGAGACAGGGCATCGATACTCCGGAGTAGACCAGCGCATGCGCTTCTCATCCCAGTGTGGGAGACGGTCTGTCCCACAGCCGTCAGTACGTCGTACTTGAGATAGTATGCGGGTGCTCGTTAGGTTACGGGTACACTGGACAGGACTCGTCGGGAACTGACTAGTTGGTATTATACCTATCGTCAGTTATCAGTTCCCAGGTGACATGAGTACAGCTTAGTCCGCTGACTTGACACTGTCACTCCGCCTCGAGTGTGTTCCCACTGTACTTTGATCACTACCCTACCACGACTCAAAGGAGTCGTGCAAACAGGTAGTGGTTGGGTGCAGTCCCGAAGCACTTGGAGGCAGTGACGGTTAGACAGGATTCGTCTCTCCCGGTATTGGGGGTTGACATCGCGCTGTGTCTAGGAGAGCCATTACACGAGTAGTCCCTGGCCAGGGCAAACGAGATATACTGGTAGGTTTCCAGTGTTATCTCAGGGTGTTTTGGGCTTCGCTCCGGCACGACTTGTACCGCTATTGGGGGACTGACGTTTACCGCCCCCTAGGCCCGCCATGCGATGTATCAGACGAACAGACCGGACTGTACGGAGAATGTCACACTCAGGCTCAGTAGGAGTTCAGATGGGTTTCGCCTCGTCGGTCTTCTTGTCGGCATTACCTCGGGACCGTTACGCACAGCTAGTGCCGCTTGCGGTCTGTGGTTAAACACACTGCCAGCGTAGTGTTGAGTCTTTAGAGTCCCACACAGAAAGCTTTTCGCCTTTAGGCAAAAGAGTAGAGGTCGCATGGTATTGCGACAGGTCGCATGGTATTGCGACAGGTCGCATGGTTTTGCGACAGGGTTCGGTCACATCCGTGCACTTGTGCACGTACAGTGTCCGGACAGTTTACACTAGCGGGTTTTGGTTTAAGCCAGATCCTAGTGTACCTTATGGGATTGGATTTATCCAGTTTGCATTCGTGTTCCTCGGAACGCGGATGCGGGTGTGTATGCACAGTTGACAGGGAGGCAGAGGCAGCGGATTCTCATTAGGGTTGTTGACAGTTGACCGTTGACTATTTGACTTTATGCTCAACCCTAATGAGAATATGATATGTGATTAACTATTATATTAATTAAGTATTATGGTGATATGGTTGTTGACTTGTTGACTATTGTTGACTTGTTGACTTTGTTGACTTGTTGACCGGTTGACTAGGCTTGACTAGTTGACCATCATGATAACCATAGCCATCATTTCATGGCAAAGACTTTTGTTTACTTGCTCATTTGTGTAAAATGAGTGCATGAAATGATATGGTTGTGGTTGCTTCTAACCATCACATAAGACTTTTGTTAATATGATGAGTTATCATTGCTTTGGATTATAAGAGAGTGAGAGACAAAATACTTGCTCATTCTTTCTTGCTCATTCTCTCTCTTGTTCTTGAGCTCTCCTCTTGCTCTCACCCTCAACCTCTTGCTCCCTCTCTTGATCTATGGTTCTCTTGTCTCATGAGTTGAGAATCAAGAACCATAGATAAAATCCCATTCTATTTCTTCTCTACTCATTCTAGTTCACTAGGTTTAGCAAACCAAGTGAACTAGTTTCTTCAAAGAACGAAGAAGGAGCTAAAGGTTGGAGCTTTCAGGTGGATCTATCTTCGGCGTACGGAGACAACGAGAAGGAGCCATCGAACCACCATCGGAGCTTGAAGACGAAGGAGTTCAAGTTAAGGTATAACCATCTCCATCCGAGTAGCTAACTCTCTTTAGCTAAGTATGCTAGTTTTAGTTTAGGTAAAGATCCCGACTTTGCTTAGTCCATGTTGCCCCTTGCGCTAAAAATTTGTTTTTTATACCGTTTCCGCCTCCCCGTAAGAACCGGGGGTCGCAACGTGGACTTACAGTGGTATCAGAGCCTAACTAAACTTAAACTAGCTTGGTAGTGAAGTGTAACGAAGTTCGGAACCGGAAAAATCCAAAAACCAAACTTTTACAAAATCTGAGTTTCTGTTGAAATTTTTTCTGGTCAAAATGAAAAACTTTATACTCCTAAATTCGGCTCAGGGTTTTGTGTGAACACCCATGAAAAACGGTCCACTGTTTCGTTCAAACCGCAGCTCTTCCGCCGCACGAGGTAGGCATGTGCCGCGGAAGCGCCGCGGTTTGTCGTCTTCTCTGCATCGTTTTTCGTGCAGTGTGTGTCTGTGTTGGTTTTGGGATTTTTGAAATATATTATATGTGCCCAGATTTTCCAGAAAAGAAATTTCCTTTTGGGGTCCTATAATTCCGTATTTTTTTCCGAACTTCACTGCACTTTGACTATGATGGTTATATCTGTGATGTTTGCATGTATTGAACGTCGGCTAATCGCTATAAGTCGATTGGTCGGGGTTATACATGATCTGTAATGTGCTGGAATGTGTATATAAAGATGTTGGATTGTCGCGGGTGAATAGCCGGGGGTTGTGAGACGAGAGTTTTCTTTTCTTGCAATTCATGTAAATTTGTAAATTGATGTAATAATTATTTGTATGGCCGCACAACCGGGTCGGGGTTGTAGTCGTCATTGTATAATTTCTTTTTACTGTTTTTGCTCCTAGGATAGACCCATGGAGGGGTGCACAAACTACCGGGTATGCCGAAGTGTCGAGTGGCCTACTCATGGAGATGAGGGAGGTTGCTACGCTTCGGGTACTTGGCGGGTAGTTTGCCGCACCCGTAGGGGTCTTGGGTGGGGTTTTGGCTATTCACCGCGACCGTGTTATCTGTTTTTGTTACCGGCTCGTACAAATTACAGATTGCTAGTATATCCAATGTATTTATCTGTGATCTGAAATGTTTATCATTGCAGTATATCTATATATGATATTATTTAGGCGTTGCTTATGTTTTACAGACGCGCTAGCCCAGCCCCCGCTCTGTCGTTAGTTAAGTAACCTAACGGGTAATGACGGGGCCCCGTGGCGAATGCGAATGGCATAAGCGTACGTCATATTTTGGTTGTTTTCTGCAATGGTAGGATTAAATGATGGGACGCATTAAAAGAACTAATGCAAGAATATCACGCATTAAAAGAACTAATGCAAGATAATAAACCAAGTTAAAGTCGTTGGAACACTTTCGAAAAACCACTCGGTTCTTTTCAAAAACAACTTTTAAATGAGGAGCTTGAGCCACTCCTTTTAAAAGCTATCTCGTTCCATCGACCAAATCAAGTTCACTACGTTCACGATTTTGCCAAAACCATCCGTAGCCCTCCATCATTTCAGTTAAATATTCGGTAGTATTCAAGCTATGTATTTTGACCTCACGCCAAGGCATAGTGATTGGTAGCTGCCGGATATTTATCTGTTGCATAGATAGAATGCGTTGGTTTGAGACAGTCGTACTGCCATTTTGGCCTACGTCAAGGGTATGTACGGGTGGGTTCAAATTAACCTGGATAATGATGGGACGAACTTGACATGTGACTTATGACATTTTGACCTCACGCCAAGGTCATAAGAGCATGGGGCAAAAATCCACATCGGGAGTTTCATAAGTACTGAAACTTGCTAGATTTGCATACCAATTGGAGTGTGATGATTCTGGTAGGATTCCTTCAGTTTCGTCACGCGATGATATTTGGATCCCGATCCTACTGTGAGTATATGCTACTCCTCGGGAAATTTCTCACTAAACGATCAATGCTATAAACAGTAGGTGCCTAGAAAGGTGTTAGCGGGGCTACGCCCCCAGGGAAAAGAGGTTCTCTAATTAAGGAACTTCGCGAAAGCGTTGGAAAACCTCCCTCGAAGTACCGACACCGGCCTGGCTGAACGGTTAAGCAAGTATTGTGCGGTGGGATTGATCCCGGCTAATTCTTCCTTTATGGTTTGAGGAGGGATTCGAGAAACAGTGGGAGCCATCCTGTTTAGACAAACTAAAAACCACTCTAAACTTGCAAGAGCATCATGCTGAGTGTTTCTTCTTCTCTCTCCTAATTGCAGCGACCAAATCGACATGACTGGACTTAAGTTACTCCTAGATAAAAACAAACTGACTGGGCCAAACTACAAAGATTGGCTCAGGAATGTCAAGATAGCAATCACTTATGACAAGCTGGGGTATCTTCTTACCACCAAAGCTCCCCCTGTCCCTGGTCCAACTTCCAGTGTCGTGGATAAGGAAATCCGCAAGACTTGGGAGATTGATAGCGCGAAGGCCAAGTGCCTCCTGCTTGCCTCGATGGACAACGAACATCAGAGGAGGCATGAGAATATGGACATGGAGTCCATATTGCTCCATACAAAAGAACTGTATGGAGAGCAATCACGTATCGCAAGATACGAAGCGTCGAAAAAGTTATTTTCGACAAGAATGGCCGTCGGATCATCAGTAGCCGAGCACGAGCTAAAGATGATCGGCTACATTGAGGTGCTCGCTGACCTAGGGATCACATTGGAGAGTGAGCTATATACGGATATAGTTCTCCAGTCCCTTCCTTCCACTTACGCCCAGTTTATACTGAACTTCAACCTACAAGAAAAAGAGGTTGAACTATCAGAGCTCCTCAACATGCTGAGGAGCGCAGAGGGCACCCTACAGAAAGGTAGGGAAACATCCACTTTGTTTGTAGGAGGATCATCTTCTTCTAGGTCCAAGGCGAAAGCCAAGGGAAAGAAGAAGAAGGCCCCCGCCAAACCAAGGGGCGGTGTTAGTAAAGTGGATACGAAGGGAAAAGGTAAAGCAACAAAGATAGCGGGGAAGCTTGTGGATAAGGAAGAATGCTTCTATTGTCATAAGAAAGGACACTGGAAGAATGATTGCAGGGCCTGGAAGGCCAGAACACAGGAATTGAAGCAGGTTGCAGCTTCAGCTTCAGGTGTGTATGTTATTGAAAACTGTCTTTCAATAAACTCTACTTCCTGGGTATTGGATACCGGATCAGGATCTCATATCTGTAATTCTTTGCAGGCGTTGAGAAACCGTAGGGTTTTGAAGGCAGGTGACATGACCCTCAGAGTTGCGAACGGAGCTAGCATGGATGCTAAAGCCGTGGGGGACTATCACCTGGGAATGTCAGATGGACATGTTTTGGTTTTGCGTAATTGCTTTTTTGTACCCAACGCAACTTGTAATATCATTTCTGTATCTTTAGTTTCTAAAGAAGGTTATGAATTTGCGTTTGTAAGTAATGTTGTAAACATTCACCTTAATCAAGTTCTGATTGGGTCAGGTACATTGAGTAATGGTATATACGTGTTAAACCAACCACAGATTTTTAATGTCCAGAATACACACAAAAGAAAGTCTCCAGAAATAAATCAGACTTTCTTATGGCATTGTAGATTGGGTCACATCAATGAGAGAAGGTTGACTAAGTTGCATACAGAAGGATATTTGAATGCGTTCGAATATCAATCATATGCCACTTGTCAATCTTGTCTCAAAGGAAAGATGACAAAGACTCCGTTTACTGGACATGGAGTAAGAGCGAGCGAGCTCTTGGGACTCGTACACAGTGACGTGTGCGGTCCAATGTCTACACATGCCCGAAGCGGACATTCTTACTTCATTACTTTTACGGATGACTTCTCAAGGTACGGTTATGTCTTCTTGATGAAACATAAGTCCGAGACCTTTGGAAAATTCCAGGAGTATAAGAATGAAGTAGAGAAACAGACCGGCAAAAGTATTAAGATTCTAAGATCGGATCGAGGTGGAGAATACTTAAGTGCCGAGTTCCTGGACTATTTAAAAGAGAACGGAATTCTCTCTCAGCTTACTCCTCCATACACCCCGCAACATAACGGTGTATCGGAGAGACGGAACCGCACCCTATTAGATATGGTGCGGTCCATGATGAGTAACGCTGAGTTACCGCGATCATTCTGGGGGTATGCGCTAGAATCAGCTGCATACCTTTTGAACCGAGTTCCGACTAAGACTGTGCCTACCACCCCATATGAAATGTGGAGTGGGAAGAAACCCTATCTTCAATATCTGAAGATCTGGGGATGTCCAGCTTTTGTCAAAAAGCAGCATGCGGACAAACTCGAGGCACGCTCAGTACTGTGCAAGTTTGTGGGATACCCAAAGAACACCAGGGGGTATCTTTTCTACTACGCAGAGGAACAAAAAGTCCTTGTTTATCGTAATGCCCACTTCCTAGAACACCAGTTCTTGGAAAAGGAAAATAGTGGGAGCGTAGTGGAACTGGAAGAAATTCCAGAACCACAGACTATTACTGAAAGGTTAGTGGAACCAGAGGGTTCAACAGAACAGGACATTCCTACGCCGCTCCGCAGGAGTAGTAGGCAGTCTCATCCGCCCGAGAGATACTGCAGTTTTCTCATAGACGGGGATAGAGAGGATTGCATCATAGATTATGATGAGCCTACTAGCTTCCAGCAGGCCGTTCAGAGCGTTGACTCAGTGAAATGGCTGGATGCAATGCGGACCGAAATGGAGTCCATGTACACCAACAAGGTATGGACGTTGGACATTGCTCCAGACGGGGTAAAACCCGTAGGATGCAAGTGGATCTTCAAAAGGAAGATTGGTGTAAATGGACAGGTTGAGACCTATAAAGCTAGGCTGGTAGCAAAGGGTTTCCGTCAAAGACCTGGCTTGGACTACGACGAAACCTTTTCTCCAGTAGCCATGCTGAAATCCATTCGGATCCTTCTTGCCATTGCTGCCTTCCACGATTATGAGATCTGGCAAATGGACGTAAAGACAGCTTTTCTAAATGGAAATTTAGAGGAGTGTGTCTATATGGACCAGCCAGAGGGTTTCATTCAGAGTGGGAGCAGCGGAAAGGTGTGCAAGTTGCTTAAGTCCATCTATGGACTAAAGCAGGCATCACGGAGTTGGAACATCTGCTTTGATGAGACGGTCAAAGAATTTGGCTTTATCAAAAATTCGGATGAACCATGCATCTATAGTAGATTTGTAGCGAGAACTGTAGTATTCCTCGTTTTATACGTGGATGACATTCTCTTAATAGGAAATGACATTCCTATGCTACAATCTGTCAAGGGGTTCTTGTCACACAGGTTCTCCATGAAAGACCTGGGTGATGCCTCATACATTCTGGGTATCCGGATCTACCGTGACAGATCCAAGAGGATATTAGGGCTATCACAGTCCAGGTACATCGACACCATACTGAAGAGATTCAGTATGGAAGATTCCAAGCGCGGTAACCTACCGGCTTGTCACGGGATCACCCTCTCTAAAGAGATGTCTCCCAAGACTGATTTGGAGAGGGATCGCATGTCTATTATACCCTACGCTTCTGCGGTAGGCTCTATAATGTATGCGATGTTGTGTACCAGACCGGATGTAGCTTATGCACTGAGTGTGGTAAGCCGATATCAGTCAAACCCTGGGGAGAAACACTGGATAGCGGTAAAGAACATTCTCAAGTACCTAAGAAGGACTAAGGAGATGTTCTTGGTGTATGGCGGAAAAGACCTCCAGATCGAGGCCTTTGCTGACTCCAGCTTCCAGAGTGACAAGGATGATTCCAAGTCCATGTCGGGTTTTGTCTTTACCCTCAATGGAGGGGCGGTGTGTTGGAAGAGTTCCAAACAGGAAACCGTTGCAGACTCGACGATGGAAGCGGAATACATCGCTGCATCTGATGCCGCAAAAGAAGCTGTCTGGATGAGGAAGTTCTTGAAAGAACTTCAGGTGGTTCCGTCCATTGTTGATCCAATACCTTTGTATTGCGACAACAACGGGGCTATAGCTTTAGCGAAGGAACCCAGGTCCCATCAGAAATCCAGGCACATCTTGAGGCGGTATCACCTGATCAGGGAGATCGTAGATCGCCAGGAGATCGAGGTTCGGAGAGTCGCTTCAGAAGATAACACTGCAGATCCATTCACCAAGGCCCTGCCCCAGACTCAGTTCGAGCGGCTGATCGAGATGATAGGTCTTCGATACGCCAGTACATGGCCTTAGTGCAAGTGGGAGATTGTTAGTGTATATGCCCTAGAGGCCATTACTGTATCATACTAGTTTGTAAATTACTTAATGGATGCTTGGGATATTCACCTTGTATATACAATCTTGCTCAAAATAGTAGTATGCTACTTGGTTTGTTTCTACTTCAATGTGTACATGTGTTTATTTTTGTATATCGCCTATACACATTAGTAGAGCCCTTAGGATCTTTGCTTGATTACCAGCGATGTGATGGCCGTCACACTAGTGGGGCTGGGTAATCTATAAGCACATCCTTATGCAGGTCCCTGGTCGCAGGACTATCGAGACAGGGCATCGATACTCCGGAGTAGACCAGCGCATGCGCTTCTCATCCCAGTGTGGGAGACGGTCTGTCCCACAGCCGTCAGTACGTCGTACTTGAGATAGTATGCGGGTGCTCGTTAGGTTACGGGTACACTGGACAGGACTCGTCGGGAACTGACTAGTTGGTATTATACCTATCGTCAGTTATCAGTTCCCAGGTGACATGAGTACAGCTTAGTCCGCTGACTTGACACTGTCACTCCGCCTCGAGTGTGTTCCCACTGTACTTTGATCACTACCCTACCACGACTCAAAGGAGTCGTGCAAACAGGTAGTGGTTGGGTGCAGTCCCGAAGCACTTGGAGGCAGTGACGGTTAGACAGGATTCATCTCTCCCGTTATTGGGGGTTGACATCGCGCTGTGTCTAGGAGAGCCATTACACGAGTAGTCCCTGGCCAGGGCAAACGAGATATACTGGTAGGTTTCCAGTGTTATCTCAGGGTGTTTTGGGCTTCGCTCCGGCACGACTTGTACCGCTATTGGGGGACTGACGTTTACCGCCCCCTAGGCCCGCCATGCGATGTATCAGACGAACAGACCGGACTGTACGGAGAATGTCACACTCAGGCTCAGTAGGAGTTCAGATGGGTTTCGCCACGTCGGTCTTCTTGTCGGCATTACCTAGGGACCATTACGCACAGCTAGTGCCGCTTGCGGTCTGTGGTTAAACCCACTGCCAGCGTAGTGTCGAGTCTTTAGAGTCCCACACAGAAAGCTTTTCGCCTTTAGGCAAAAGAGTAGAGGTCGCATGGTATTGCGACAGGTCGCATGGTTTTGCGACAGGGTTCGGTCACATCCGTGCACTTGTGCACGTACAGTGTCCGGACAGTTTACACTAGCGGGCTTTGGTTTAAGCCAGATCCTAGTGTACCTTATGGGATTGGATTAATCCAGTTTGCATTCGTGTTCCTCGGAACGCGGATGCGGGTGTGTATGCACAGTTGACAGGGAGGCAGAGGCAGCGGATTCTCATTAGGGTTGTTGACAGTTGACCGTTGACTATTTGACTTTATGCTCAACCCTAATGAGAATATGATATGTGATTAACTATTATATTAATTAAGTATTATGGTGATATGGTTGTTGACTTGTTGACTTTTGTTGACTTGTTGACTTTGTTGACTTGTTGACTTTTGTAGACTTGTTGACCGGTTGACTAGGCTTGACTAGTTGACCATCATGATAACCATAGCCATCATTTCATGGCAAAGACTTTTGTTTACTTGCTCATTTGTGTAAAATGAGTGCATGAAATGATATGGTTGTGGTTGCTTCTAACCATCACATAAGACTTTTGTTAATATGATGAGTTATCATTGCTTTGGATTATGAGAGGGTGAGAGACAAAATACTTGCTCATTCTTTCTTGCTCATTCTCTCTCTTGTTCTTGAGCTCTCCTCTTGCTCTCACCCTCAACCTCTTGCTCCCTCTCTTGATCTATGGTTCTCTTGTCTTATGAGTTGAGAATCAAGAACCATAGATAAAATCCCATTCTATTTCTTCTCTACTCATTCTAGTTCACTAGGTTTAGCAAACCAAGTGAACTAGTTTCTTCAAAGAACGAAGAAGGAGCTAAAGGTTGGAGCTTTCAGGTGGATCTATCTTCGGCGTACGGAGACAACGAGAAGGAGCCATCGAACCACCATCGGAGCTTGAAGACGAAGGAGTTCAAGTTAAGGTATAACCATCTCCATCCGAGTAGCTAACTCTCTTTAGCTAAGTATGCTAGTTTTAGTTTAGGTAAAGATCCCGACTTTGCTTAGTCCATGTTGCCCCTTGCGCTAAAAATTTGTTTTTTATACCGTTTCCGCCTCCCCGTAAGAACCGGGGGTCGCAACGTGGACTTACACCCTCTGTGTGGGACTCTAAAGGCTCGACACTACGGTGGCAGTGGGTTTAACTACAGGCCGCAAGCAGTACTGGCTGTACGTAATGGTCCCCAGGTAGATGCCGATAAGAAGACTGATGAGGTGAACCCATCCTAACTCCTACTGAGCCTGAATGTGACAATCTCCGTGGAGTCCGGTCTGTTCGTCTGAGAATATCGTATGGCTGGCCTAGGGGTGCGTTAAACGTCAGTCCCCTAATAGCGGTACAAGTCGTGTTGGAGTGTGGCCCAAAACACCCTGAGAATCTACTGGAAAACCTACCGGCGATTCTCGCTTGCCCTGGCCAGGGACGACAATGTGTAATGGCTCTCCTAGACACAGCGCGATATCAACTCCTAATACCGGGAGAGACGAATCCTGACTAACCGTCACTTCCTCCAAGTGATTCGCAACTGCACCTAACTACTACCTGTTTGCACGACTCAGTAGAGCCGTGGTAGGGTAGTAATCTAAGAACAGTGGGAACACACTCGAGGCGAAGTGACGGTGTTAAGTCAGCGGAATAAGCTGTACTCATGTCACCTGGGAACTGTTAACTGACGATAGGTATAATACCAACTAACAGTTCCTGATGAGTCCTGTCCAGTGTACTCGTACCTAACGAGCACCTGCATACTATCTCCAGTACGACATACCGATGGCTGTGGGACAGACCATCTCCCCTGCTAGGAAGAGAAGCGTATGCATCAGTTTACTTTGGAGTATCGATGCCCTGTCTCGATAATCCTACGACTAGGGACCAAAATAAGGATGTGCTTATAGACTACCCAGCCCCCACTAGTGTGATCGCCATCACAACGCTGGTAGTCAAGCAAAGATCCAAAGGGCTCCATCAATATGTTTTAGCGATATGTTAAAAGAAACACATACACATATTAAGATAGAAACAAACCAAGTAGCATACTACTATATCGAGCAAGACTGTCGTAAACCCATATATATATATTCTAAGCCTCCAAAATGTATTATACAAACTAATACTATACAATAATGGCCTCTAGGGCATATATATCCAACATCTAGTGAGCTTGTGCAAGTATTTAGGGAAGCGGAGATGAAGTTTTGATGAGTTTTTATTGGTGTTTTGAGGGTGTAGAAGAAGGAGGAAGGAGGTGGGCAGCCATGAAGAGAGGGGAGAGGAAAAATGAAGAAGGAAATAATGAAGGGGAAGAAGCCATAGTCCAAGGTTGACCCTCACCTCTCTCTCTCTCTCTTGCCTATCCCTCTTTGTTTAATCATTTTCTTTTTCTTTTCTTTTCTTCAACCTTCTTACTCAAAACAAAACCATGAAAGAAAATATAAAGAAAAGCCATGATAAAATGTAACAAGTGCTGAAATGTGACATGGTGCATATCATGTGCACAAATCAAGCTTAATGCACGATTAGTAATATTTTACCGCGATTAGCATTAAAAGTGAATATAATTAATCATATTGATTTACAATTTGCTTAAATCAAATAAAGCACCGTAATTTCAGTAATTCTTATAATTTTCCATATTTTCCCCAATTTATCTGTATTTAATTATACCGCATCATTAAAATATTCATAATATTTATTATTTAAGTATAAAATTCCTAAAAACAATATTTTATTTTTCTGAAATGTTACAGTCTTCCCCTCTTAAACAAATTCGGTACCCGAATTTAAATTTAAGCCCTTCAAATACTAAAACATTTCAGTAAAATGATCAAGTCGTCGGGGTCCCGAAATCATAGATACATAAAACACATCGTAGAGCAATGCTTGCGCATGAAAAACGAATATATAAACCAAAATAAAAACTCCGTCAAGCATTCCGAAATCATCGGAGTCATGGCGAAGACACCAATGTCAAAGCCCAAAACGAAAACCAACATGATATACATCAAAACTATAACACGTACATAGTACGCGTCGGTGTAAACTCGTCAAAACATCTGAAAGAAATGCATGCCAAACTCTTTTCAAATCGCTGTGCGATGCGTGCATCACTGCACAGTGGCGGACGTCTATTGTGAGAAAATAACTATATATATACATACATATATATATATATATATATATATATATATATATATATATATTCTTTGTTTAAGCCGTTTTGAAAATAATTTAGAAGGGTTTCCTCTATTAAATGTCTCGTGTTATCTCAGACACGTAGGTAAATACTGAGACTATAGAACCTTTTTGGAAATCACTTTGACAACTATTAATGCATGTAAAAACATATTCAAGTACTATCCTCTGAATAGTCCTGCTCAGCTACTATATCAAATAGTAAATATCATAAAACATACTGCTAAAAAAATCAATCCCAAAATGTATATAAGGATGCCACGTGCGTCTGGTGCACACGAAAATCGAAATCAATACATGTGCCATACATATGCACAGAAACAAAATCTAAGTGCAATGGTTGTGCACGAAACACCTGTCTAAGGCAACGGGTGTGCCTGACAGCAATATCAGGTGCATCTGATATGCATGAAGAATCTCGATTTAGTGCATCTGGTGTACATCAAAATCACATCAAGCGCCAAAGTATGCGCAAGAATCCAAATCCGGTGCACAAGGTGCACGAAAAAGAATATCAAATATCACAATCGAAATCGACAGTATACAACACATTTCAATCCAGATCCAAATCAGGTATACCATCGTATATAATCTAACAACCATGTGCATAAGTGTGCACAAAATCAAACCAAATACTAAAAGTGCATGAAAACTATGCCGAAGCATAAGTCAAAACACATGCATACCATAGGCATGAAATCAAAATAAATATCTCAAATGACATCAAACCGAAGTCAAGCGCAACTGTGGTCCATAAAATCTCAATCATGCAAATAAATCGCCCAAAATATCAAAATCAAAGATGGCGGAAATAGTCCCGCTCTAGCACATCCTCTAAATATCTCTGGCCAACTGTCATGGTTACTCATAACATGTCTCGTCGACGATGCCAAACTCTGGCCTAATGGGTGTGCGTATATGACCGATCCTGGGTCCAAGTCTTCCCGTTTTGTATTCCATAATGATTCTGTCGAAGTCTCTCCCAAATCTCGTTTCTGCCGAACTACCCGGAAGTCATCATCCTTTACTAACTCTGTTGCTTGTTCCAGAATGGCTGCATACTCATCGCGACTCCTTCTGGAAGATATATCCATATACAACGCCTCTGCATGCGTATCACATCTCTGATGTCAGTGGAGTGGAACGTCATCTCATCAAGATCTCGTACGAACCTCTTACTCCACTTTTCTCTAATGTCGACTGATTAGGACTTGTCTCTTCGTAGTTGCATGGACTGCGCTCCAAAGGCTATACTCGTATCTTGAGTCTCCCAAACAATGTATCCCATCATATGATATCCGAAATACGTCGAACCTTTCGATCGATATGTCAAAGTTCTATAATCCTCTAAGAGCTCAACATGATAAGTACAGTTTAATATTATCGAGTACATGCCATAGTATCTATGGACCAGCCATAGTATCTATGGACCAGAAGGGAAAACCTAAGCCTCATCAATGGCATTGCGGAACTGCTGTAAACACTAAGGTATCAGAGCGTTCTCATGGTCATTATATCGAGTTAGGGTTTCATTCTTCTAGAAGGCCCACGGAATTACTTGCATGTTTCTCCAAATACTTTAAACATGGAAAATGGGTTCCTCGCATTCGATTGTCTCTATCGACTCTCAACGTACCTGCGTGAAGTCTTCTCTAACTAGAATCAATCAATCTGATGACCTCGCATCGGGGTAGGCAATGAATCACATGTCCTAGTCCTTCATCTTTGGTGACTAGCGATCTTCTATCATATCTCAAAGTATAACTCGTGCGGCATTTTCTTCAAACATCTGGGGCGATATCTCGTCATTTGCAGCAACAACTGGCTCATCCATCCGCACGCTGAACAGTGCCTCAATCATCAAGTAAACGGTGCATTGACGGTCATCACATTCTTCCTGGCCTCTAGCAGCGGCCCAATCCTCTGGTCCTGAACTGCACGTCCGATAAATCTTGTAAAAGTGATCCATCAAATGCTCATGGCATGAAAACACAATAAAATGACACCTCTAAGCAATCGTGTGTCCCCGAAATCACGCCCAGGTTAGTCCTCGTCCGTGACGAGCTTGTGCTGATGCAACTCTAGCCGTAGCTTTCTCTGCCCGTGTAATCGTGGCAGCAAAAACCATAAACCAATATCGATGAGGATAGATCATAAGAATGAATATAATGTTGTGCAAGGAAACGTACAACCTAAGGATTCTTAAGCGGAGTAGCATATCGTAAGTATGCCGCGGATACACACGGTAC
Source organism: Agapanthus africanus (assembly GCA_030015575.1). Lineage (NCBI taxonomy): Eukaryota > Viridiplantae > Streptophyta > Magnoliopsida > Asparagales > Amaryllidaceae > Agapanthus > Agapanthus africanus. The sequence goes on along the minus strand of CM057340.1, from coordinate 440,606,109 downwards.
GTCACTTTCCTTAAGTCACCTACTCCATCAACCAAGGTCAACCTACACGAAAAAATTTCGGGTCTAATACCCCCTCGACTAAGTCTAAGTTCCGTAAGGTCAAGCCTAGATTCCGTATATATACGAACGCCCTAGGCTCCGCATAGTCAAACATAGACTCGAATCAAGGTTAACCTAGTGCTCTGATACCAACTTTGTCATGACTCGGAAATGGTACGTGACTGGCACTTGAACCATATGAAGTCTATAGGACCCCATCTAATTCAAGTATGCCAAAAATCCCAAGAATCTAAACCATTTTTAATAGAAGTGAAGAAAACTTATTTAAAACAAGTGGTTTTAATAACATAAGCCGAATATGTATTTTTAAATCTCAAGTATTTTCTAAAAATTTCGGCAGAGTTTCCTTTGTAAATACTGGCCCCAAAAAGGTACAACATGCATAATATGAATAAAGGCATCCCCAAGCGGGAGCTAGCTCTTCGTCAATTGACGGTCACAACCACGCATGCAATATAATATACAACGCCGAAGGGCGAGGATCAAAACTCAAAAGAAAACTCAAAATCAACATGAACCATAATAATACAATGCGCGACTCTAAGGTCGAAAGAATATACAACTGGTCTTCAAAAGTCTAATAAATATACAAGTCTGGTTGATGGAGTTTTCCAGATACAACTGAATAAAATAAGGTACAATGGTGGTCACGATGCAAGTGAACCCACCTACCAAAGCAATCATCCGGAATGAAAGCAGTGTGCCAGCAAAGCCGCAACGTAACCTTTACGGCAAAAGCTGCAAGAACTGTGGCACAACGGGGGTGATTTGCCAACTCGTGAGTAGAAAAAATCACAGAGCAGAAATCATATGTATGACTCAATCTTAGGTTAATACGATCAGTAATATATATATAAATATATATATCCTCAGTATGATAAAGTCTGAAGCATGATAGGGTGACAAGGGTAAACATCTATCTATATGTGTAATACCAAGCACTCGTGTCAGTGCCTCAGGTAATAACTGTTGGGGTTCCCTTGCACCTAATCTAGGGTTTAGTAGCATCACTCAAGCCACTTTAAAATTTAGAGAGGTGCAAAGCAAGTAAACCATGAATCTTTACTAGAAATTCTAGGGTAACAAGTTTGTATCACATACAAAGAACTAAAGAGATTAGGATTACAACCATTGTAGTCCGTTCCATCGCTTCATAAGCCCTGTGTTGAGTTCCCTTCACTGCGATCATCAAGAACTCCGACTCTCGTGAGTCTGTAAGAGGTGAATGATGCATCTTGCTTGAAGTATTCTTGATCTAAGATAATCTACCATGAAGAATCTCTAACCCAAGCTTACACTTCACTAATGAACTTATTAGAGAAGTGAACATCCTAATCTAAGTGGCTAGAATAGATGAGAATGATGAAGTAGGAATTTTTCTCTCTTTTGTTTTCAATTTCTCACACTTAATCATCACAAACATAAAACCTAGTGAAGCTTTTTCAAAAGCAAGAAGAAGATGAAGAAGCTAAACCTTTTGTGATGAATAATGAATTATTGTTGTGGTTACAATCGTAACTATGGGTTAAGAATGAAAAGCATAGCCCTTGTAGAGAATAAATCATAGGCTAAAGGTTTATGTTGGGTTAACAAATATCTTCACAAAATATCAAAGGATGAAGACAAAAGTCAAAACTGTTGCGCCACGGCAGCGCCCCGGCCGTCTATCCGAGGCCAAAATGCGGAATCAAAATTCTATCAAGAGAAAGGGTGAGAGATATACCGAGTGTTCCGAGTCCTCCGGTCTTCTCGTCATCGTCCCGATCTCCCGCGGAAAGTCCTGTCTCCATATCGTCGCCTTCTCGCCGGAAGGGCACCACATCGCCTGCGTCTTTTACGGGCTCCCGCCTCAATACCGAGGCAACTCGGGCATGAAGCCGGCAAGTCGACATGCCCAAGATTAGCTGTAGAAATAGTGTAGAGTCTATGTCTCTTTGGAGTAGTGAAGTTGCCATTGGTGATGGAGGAATAAAGTTAAGGAAAAATGGTGCTTTCATTTTTCCCAAAACTAGAAGAATGAGATGAAGAAATATGTGCCACACCAAAATGGAAATTTCTCTCATCCTCATCTCAAATGTGGCCGGCCATTCTTGTTATGGAAATGGTGGAGGGAAAAAGACCAAATGCAAGAAGGAAGGTGAGTGTAGGAAAAGGTGGAGGGTGACCACATCCAAAGAAAACCTCACATCATCAACCAAATCAATTTCTTCACAATAACCATCATGAATAATGCAAGTGATGTAAAGAGAATAAAATGATGATGGTCATATCATAATCCCACATATGCAATAAACCCCCTCCCCAAAAGTAATTTGCAAAACTGCAAATTACCCCCCTCCATCGGAAAAGTCCGGCCGGGAAAGAACAAAGGAAAACCGGCCGGAACGGAATGCAAACTGGCAACTCCAGAAAACTGGTCCCGTAATAAATTAGAGGAAAACCCCGATACTGTGCATACACACCCGCATCTGTATTCCGACCGGATACAAATGCAATGAGACAAAATCTACACTGTATTAAACTAGGATCTGGCTTAAACCAAAGCCGGCTAGTAATATCCGTTCGATCCTGATCCGTGCAATACCGCACGTATCTGATCGAACCCTGCCATATATCCATACGGCCACTAGTACAAACCGTCCGATCCTGATCCGTGCAATACCGCACGTATCTGATCGGACCCTGCCATATCTCCATACGGCCTCTACAGCGTTTCGCCCGAAAGCTTGAGTAACTGTAAGTGTGGTGGACTCTAAAGACTCGTCAATACTATGGTTGTGGATTTAACCACTAGCACGTCAGAGGTATAAGCCAATACGTGATGGGCCACCAGGTATTGACCAAAAGGGACGTCGATGAGCGAACTCATCCTGACACCCTACTGAGCCTGTCAGTGACAATATCCGTACAGTCCGGTCCGTTCGTCTATGAGCATCGCATGTCGGGCCTAGGGGGTTGGTAAAAGTCAGACCCCCAAAAGCGGTGCAAGTTGTGTCGGAGTGTAGCCCAGAACGCCCTGAGATACTACTGGAATACCTACCAGAAAATCTCCTGCCTCGGCCGAGGGCTTTGCGTAATGGCTCTCCCAGACACAGCGCGACCTCACCCCCAATACCAGGAGAGACGAACCCCTGAAGATCCGCTCACTGCCTCCATGTGGCTCGGGACTGTACCCAACTAAAACCTGTTTGCACGACTCCTTTGAGCCGTGGTAGGGTAGTAATCAAAGTACAGTGGGAACACACACAAGACAAATGACGATCCCCAGGTCGATGAACTAACCTGTACACATGTCACCAGGGAACTGCTATCTGACGTCAGGTATAAGACCGACTAGCATGTTCCCGGCGAGTCCTGTCCGGTGTACTCATAACCCGATGAGCACCTGTATACATCTTAGGTGAACCAACTGACACCAGTGGCTTGTGAGACCGGCCACCGCCCCTTGTCGGGGTCTCGACTGTATACACTAGTCTACTCTGCAGAATCGATGCCCTGTCTCGAAACTCCCACGACTAGGGACCTTTTAAGGATGTGCTTATAGACCACCAGCTCTCATGTATATGATCGCCATCATACTACTGGCAGTCAAGCAAGAATCCTAGGGGCTCTATCAGCGTGCAATAGCGACCTGTAAGGTCACCTGAAGCAGTACATGATGATAAAGGTAAACCAGATAGCATACTATCATCTCGAGTAAGACTGTCTTACCGGGATAGGTCCTCCCTCAATCATTGCAATCACGTGCCTGTGATCCAATAATTGACTCTGAGGGCACTATGTCCAACAATCTCCCACTTGCACTCAAGGCTAATTATTGCGATGTCGCATACTCACAGCCCGTGTGATACCGAACACCCAACTCCTCTACTAGTCAGTCTCACAAAGCTCGTTTGCGAAACTATTGCGTTCGAGGAATAGCCTCAGTGAGTGGATCCGCTGTGATGTTTCTTTCTATGTCTCTCTATATCTCAAGTTCGCAGAGAAAGCCATCTCCCGAAATGAGCAATACTTGTCTTAGAGTATGTCTGGATATCTGATGGGACCTAGCTCATAAATGAACTCCAAATCCAAACTTCTTAGACTGTATCGATAACTGAAATTAATCAGTACCCAGCGCCATGCCTCCCTAAGTATTGCCTTGGACCACCTGTCCAAAATACTGCCCCTCGTCAGAAGGAGAAACTATAACTCTGACAGCCACTCTGCCATCCATGTCACCTTGGAAGCCTGGAATGATAACCGTCTCCTAAAAGAGGCTGTCGTTATCACATCCCTAGAACATTAACTTATGTTCTAAAACTGCTTCCGACTGTTTCTCCAGGATTGGATTAATATCAACTTATTGCATCTACTGCAAGAACAGCATCTGGTGTGGTACTTGACATCTTATGATTGACTCAATTGCCTAAGCAAGTGATCTGTCAATCATGCATATCCCTCTCCCCTTTAGTCTGTAAGACATCTTTAGATAGGGTGACTCCATCACCTGCAGGTACACTACCATGCCAGGAGTCGTCCATTCTAAATACTCATAGAATGTTGTCAAGGTACCCAGATTAGGAAACCACCCAAATCTAGATCTAAAACCATAGATCTAGTAACCAGAATGTCTGATATAATATCCAAGTCCTGTGTGGAGAAACCACTGTGTGACAACCAAAATATAACCGATCATAGTATAGGAATATCACTTCCTACTCTGTGTATGTCATCTAAATACCAGGACATCACACCCTACTACCTTCTTAACAGATCCATCCCCTATTCTGATGAAGTCAAACCTATGACTTCATATCAGAAATAGATGATCTATCTCCGCTATATCTGCTTCAGTCTATAAATAGACATAAGCCAACTGTCCACCAATGCTTCCGCTGCTCCCACTGACTACGAAAACCCTCTGGCAGAGTCATATAGACGTACACCTCTAAAGCCAGTTTAGAATGACGCTATACTCATCCTCATGCCGGGTTTCACAGTCTGGAACAACAGCAACGGCAAGTCTAGGTAAACAAGAACCTCCCTGCCACCGTCCTTGAGCATACCGAAGTACCTCTCGAGTGCCTGAGGTTACCCACCATATCTGCGGAGTGGCTAATGGAATGTCAAGCCAGATTGAATCTTCAGGTTCCTATCAAATTTTCAGTAATCGTTTGCGGTTCTGGAATCACTTCCAGTTCTACCATACTCCCACTACTGTTTTCTGAAAAATCCATTTCTTTTAAAAATATGGCGAGTCAAGAACAATATCACTATTGATCTTCCAGATGGTAGAAAGTCAACCCTCGTCATAGCCTGGGTCAACCCGCAAACAGCCATTAAAGAAACGTGCCTAGAGTTATCCGGAGTCTGGTTTTAAGCATAAGACGGACAACTCCCCGTACCTTAACAATGTCAAGATATGAACCGTTCTATATCCAATATAGAAACAGAGGCACTGATTTAATTGGAACCAGATTCAAATCATGCAGCTGTCTCCAGTGCATGTCAACTAAAATGGAGAAAGGCCGATTAGCGACACTCAACTTAGGAATACTTCCAATTATGAGTAACCAGAAAGAGAAGCCAGTTCTCTTAATCATTACTATCAACTGAACACCATACAAAAGTATCTACATCTTCGATCACCTTGAAGAATCCCGATACTTGTAATACTTGGTTCTCTACTTTATTCAAATACCTATAACTTCTCAAAATTCGGACCCTGTGTTTCCACGAAACAGCTGTCTAAAAACTAGAGAAGTCATAAGTAAACCGAATATAGTACGAGGACCAACCCCTCTGTCCTGATGGACGCTGGACAGCATACAATACTCTGTACAAGTCCCTTGAGTCTGATAACTCATTCACTGTGTGTCGTAGGTTGAAAACTGTACTTATGGTTAAGAAGAATTACACCACTGTTCAATACTCCTTACCTAACCATCCACTGATATAGGTAAATGTCATAGACATAATTTCAAAAAGGTACATCTCACTCTATAAAAATAGACGTACAGATATATCAATTTGAAATTGGTGCATAGCAACGGATATTCAAAACCAAATATTTGCCGACCGGCAAACAACCCAGGTGGCTTCCTCAAATATCACCAATTACAACGAATCCCGATATAATGAGGATGGTCACCTGATTCCCAATAACTTACTCCCACTCATCATCTGTAAAACCATACAGATGTGAGAATCCAACCTGGTAAATACATACCTGGAGCAAGTGTCTAATCGGGAAATCAGTTTTCTTTTAACAGTACACAGTTGAACTGAAACATTGAAATGTTTCGATGGGGTATCCTGGTATTCCTAGTAATGCCTCTACCATTTTCCAGATTCACAACTGTAACTGTATATCTCTTTGCCATCTGTCCAAATCCCTTTATATGTCTTTAGTCATTACCTTCTGCACACCCCTTTAGGCCAAATGGTTTTCTTCCTTTCCTACCGTTCGGCACCAGCCTATGGTTTTGGAAGAAGACTATCCAATAAGCATAATGGGTGTACTGTCCTAATCCTAGGAGCACTCGCAATGCGAGAGAAGGTGAAGATAAAAGACAACCGAATAAACCTTATTCCTATTTCTCCTGAACCAGAATCCATCCCCGAACTGGAACAAGTTCCTTTCGAGTTCGTATATAACCATACGATGGAGTATCCAATAAACCGTGGATCTTCGTAGTGTTACGGAGTGTCCTGGAGAAATACAAAGGTGATTTAGGATTGGCGAATAAATACTTGGTATGATCGTGAATAGCAGTCGCAATTTACTTTGCCCTCTTACTAATCCCTTGCTTTGTCTTAACTTAATACCTTCTGCACACCATCGTTATGCTAATTGGTTTTCTTCATTCCCTACCGGTCGGCACCAGCCTAAGGTTTGGAAGAAGACTATCCAATTTGCGTAATAGGTGTACTATCTCCTAAATCAAGGAGTACTCGCAACCTGAGAGAAGGTAAAAGGAAAAGACAACTGAATAATCCTATCCATTTTCTCCAAAACCGGAAACCATCCTCGAATTCCTTCGAGTTCGTATCTAACCATACGATGGTTTTGTCCAATGGAAGTGGACGTTCGTAGTAATACGGGGTGTCCTGAAGAAAAGGGTAAAAGTAGGAGTGGCAATGAGGTTTGCAACTCTGACAATCTAAAAGCCTGTGTTAAGAAGGTTCGGTCAACTTGGTCACTGAGTCATAGTCTTAGGGTCGGGTCAATGGTCGCTGCCAAAGAAAGAGAGAAAAGAAACACTCAGCGTGCACTCTAACCTAGATCAGAATGGTTATCACTTTGTCTAATCTGGAAACCTCCCACTGTAACCTCAAATTCTTCTCCAAACCTGAAAGAAGAATTAGTCGGGGTCACCCGAGGAGTAAACTAACTCATCAGTGGGAATCGGGATCCAACTATCATCGCATGATAACTTGACGGAATCCACTCAAGTCACCACACTCCAGAAGGTATGCGCATGCCTGGCAAGTTTCAGTTCTTTTGAAACTCCCGATGTGATTTTTACCCCTAGGACCCAAGTGACCTTGACGAATAATCAACAAATCAAAAGGTCCTAGTTAAGTTCAACCCGTCATTATCTTGATTGCGTTAAACCCACCCGCATGAACCTTGACGAATAATCAACAAAGTCGTACTACTGTCCTAACCAATCCACATATCCATACGACAGAAAGCATTACAGAGATACCGCACACTACGCCTCGGCGAATAACAACGACAAACGTAGCGCGAATACTAAGCAATACTAATCTGAAATGACGGAGGGCTACGGCTGGTTTTTTGGCGAAAAACCTTTAACGTAATCAACTTGATATCGTTGAAGGAACCGGATAACTTTTTATAAAAATATAGTGACGAAAACCTTTGCTAAAGAGGTCACTCCCGGTGAAGGGATCTCGGCTCTTTCCCCGTAGAATGAGGTGCAGGATATTCCAACTGAATACCACGATGCAAAGCAAAAGTAATCGGCTATAGTGAAGTTAATGCCCTGACGCAAACTTCTGTCCAAGGGGTCACTCCCGGTGAAGGGATCTCAGCCCTTGCCTCGTCGACTGAGGAGCAGGATATTCTAAATGAATACCACGATGCAAAACAAAAGTGAACGTCCTTGCAATAACAGCTTTTTGAAAAGTTTTCCAACAACATCAGAATAGGTTTGTTTAGCTTGCATTGATCCGAATCAACGCAGTCCCATCAATGGATCACACCACAAAGAACGAAAATATACTGATGTACGTATATGCCATCCGCATTCGCCACTGGGTCCCGTCATTACCCGTTAGGTTAGCTAACTAACGACAGAGCGGGGACTGGACTAGCGCGGATGCAAAACATATACAACATCTACTAATATATATACCAATATATTATATTCGCTCAAGGCGTGATAAAATGCAACATCACAGAAATGTACAGCATCACAGAACAAAACAGATATCTGGAAGCCCCGAGTTTCACAGAGCCGCTGCTGAAACCCGACGTTCCCCTGGTCGTATGGATAGCCTGTGCAATGAGATCCTAGACCCCTACGGGCGCGGCAAGTCACCCGCCAAAACCTGAAGCGAGGCAGTCCCCTTCAGCACCGTGAATGGAACACCCAGCACTTCATGGAATCCGGTAACTTGGGCACCCCTCCTGGGTCAACCTGTACCCCCTACGAGTGCGGCGAATAGCCCGCCAATCCTAGAGTGAAGCCCCCTCCGTCTCAATGCCATGAGATGCGGGCCCGTTGCCCTCTAGAACCGGCTATCCGTGCACACCTCCGCGGGGTAATCCTAGTACAGAAAGTAAAATATACATACAACGGGTACATCGACCGCAACCAGGTCGTGCCCCAAAAGAATAATACAAACAGGCAGTGACGGCAGTCCACATGTCGGACGCTCGCCCCGCAATATCAAATGTACATATAAAACAAAACTGTACTAGCATTGCAACCAGGCTATCCCCACCGACCGATCCGCAACATCACAGCATAAACACAGAACATCAACGTGAAAGTCACGTTCGCAAATCCGTCTAACCGGGCTATAGCAGTTAGACAGGATTTACCGATCAAGTGACATTCACGGTCGCATTTATAATGTAAATACTGTGATCCAATGTGTTTAACATATCCGATCGATCAAATTTTAACAAGTGGGCCCCCAAGTACTACTGTAGCACATCAAGAAATTCTGGGCCCAAAATTAATGTTCCAAAACCCCTAAAATCAGCCCAGAAAGCAACTGAAGAAAAACGACACAGTGATCTGACCATAGTGCGGCGGAACCGCGGCCCAAAAGGGGGTTTGGCCGCGGTTCCGCGCTCCCACTAAGGAATCACTCTGTCGAATTTCTACAGTAGCCTTATATTTTCCAGTACGTCACTTTTCTGCAACCTGAAAATTTTTTTGAGCAATAAAAAAATCAACAGAAAACTGATGTAAAGAAAACGCGTATTTTTGGATTTTGGTCGATCGGAAATGTAAAACACATTAGGCAAAGCTAGACAAGGTTAATGGCGTGTCTCTGATACCATGTTGCGCCACGGCAGCGCCCCGGCCGTCTATCCGAGGCCAAAATGCGGAATCAAAATTTTTCTTAAGTTTAAACTGGCGCTACCGCGGACAATATACCCGGATCGTAACCATTAACCGATACTAGCTATCAAGAGAAAGGGTGAGAGATATACCGAGTGATCCGAGTCCTCCGGTCTTCTCGTCATCGTCCCGATCTCCCGCGGAAAGTCCTGTCTCCATATCGTCGCCTTCTCGCCGGAAGGGCACCACATCGCCTGCGTCTTTTACGGGCTCCCGCCTCAATACCGAGGCAACTCGGGCATGAAGCCGGCAAGTCGACATGCCCAAGATTAGCTGTAGAAATAGTGTAGAGTATATGTCTCTTTGGAGTAGTGAAGTTGCCATTGGTGATGGAGGAATAAGGTTAAGGAAAAATGGTGCTTTCATTTTTTCTAAAACTAGAAGAATGAGATGAAGAAATATGTGCCACACCAAAATGGAAATTTCTCTCATCCTCATCTCAAATGTGGCCGGCCATTCTTGTTATGGAAATGGTGGAGGGAAAAAGACCAAATGCAAGAAGGAAGGTGAGTGTAGGAAAATGTGGAGGGTGACCACATCCAAAGCAAATCTCACATCATCAACCAAATCAATCTCTTCAAAATAACCATCATGAATAATGCAAGTGATGTAAAGAGAATAAAATGATGATGGTCATATCATAATCCCACATATGCAATAAACCCCCTCCCCAAAAGTAATTTGCAAAACTGCAAATTACCCCCCTCCATCGGAAAAGTCCGGCCGGGAAAGAACAAAGGAAAACCGGCCGGAACGGAATGCAAACTGGCAACTCCAGAAAACTGGCCCCGTAATAAATTACAGGAAAACCCCGATACTGTGCATACACACCCGCATCTGTATTCCGACCGGATACAAATGCAATGAGACAAAATCTACACTGTACTAAACTAGGATCTGGCTTAAACCAAAGCCGGCTAGTAATATCCGTTCGATCCTGATCCGTGCAATACCGTACGTATCTGATCGAACCCTGCCATATATCCATACGGCCACTAGTACAAACCGTCCGATCCTGATCCGTGCAATACCGCACGTATCTGATCGGACCCTGCCATATCTCCATACGGCCTCTACAGCGTTTCGCCCGAAAGCTTGAGTAACTGTAAGTGTGGTGGACTCTAAAGACTCGTCAATACTATGGTTGTGGATTTAACCACTAGCACGTCAGAGGTATAAGCCAATACGTGACGGGCCACCAGGTATTGACCAAAAGGGACGTCGATGAGCGAACTCATCCTGACACCCTACTGAGCCTGTCAGTGACAATATCCGTACAGTCCGGTCCGTTCGTCTATGAGCATCGCATGTCGGGCCTAGGGGGTTGGTAAAAGTCAGACCCCCAAAAGCGGTACAAGTCGTGTCGGAGTGTAGCCCAGAACGCCCTGAGATACTACTGGAATACCTACCAGTAAATCTCCTGCCTCGGCCGAGGGCTTTGCGTAATGGCTCTCCTAGACACAGCGCGACCTCACCCCCAATACCGGGAGAGACGAACCCCTGAAGATCCGCTCACTGCCTCCATGTGGCTCGGGACTGTACCCAACTAAAACCTGTTTGCACGACTCCTTTGAGCCGTGGTAGGGTAGTAATCAAAGTACAGTGGGAACTCACACGAGACAAATGACGATCCCCAGGTCGATGAACTAACCTGTACACATGTCACCAGGGAACTGCTATCTGACGTCAGGTATAAGACCAACTAGCATGTTCCCGGCGAGTCCTGTCCGGTGTACTCATAACCCAATGAGCACCTGTATACATCTTAGGTGAACCAACTGACACCAGTGGCTTGTGAGACCGGCCACCGCCCCTCGTCGGGGTATCGACTGTATACACTAGTCTACTCTGGAGAATCGATGCCCAGTCTCGAAACTCCCACGACTAGGGACCTTTTAAGGATGTGCTTATAGACCACCAGCTCTCATGTATATGATCGCCATCATACTGCTGGCAGTCAAGCAAGAATCCTAGGGGCTCTATCAGCGTGCAATATCGACCTGTAAGGTCACCTGAAGCAGTACATGATGATAAAGGTAAACCAGATAGCATACTATCATCTCGAGTAAGACTGTCTTACCAGGATAGGTCCTCCCTCAATCATTGCAATCACGTGCCTGTGATCCAATAATTGACTCTGAGGGCACTATCTCCAACAAAAACTTCTTGAAGCTTCATGAAAGCTCATCCAAAGCTTAACCCTAATCCAAACCCTAACTAGATTTAAACTCTAAAGCCATGTTGCATTTTTAACCTTAACATGTTACAATATTATATATCATATATACAATATATTTTGTAACAAAAGAAAATAAAACAATTAACATATATCGCATATACATCAATATATTATCCAGTGAGAAAATGAATCAATAAAGAGAGCTTATATTAGTTGACGTAATGTAATATATCACATATATAATTATACATTAAATTATCGAATCAACACTTGATCCTACAATCCGGCTATATTGCATATAACCGATTAATATAACATGTACCAATTCATCAAAATAACACTTGATCCGATGACCTGGCTATATGACATATACCCGGCCGATATCTCATATCGCGGGAATAGAATACTGTATCTCATATCGTATTATTCTCGGTCCCTCACATAACACATATGTGCTCTTACTCCGCTTTGCCTGAGCCAGGAAACCTCTGTGTAGGACTCTAAAGAATCGTCAATACGCCGGCAGTAGGTGATGATCATATCAAACACCCACAAGCTGCAAGCGGTCAGCTAAACGTAACATCCAACCAGGTATTGAGCGATCAGAAGATAAAAAAGAAAGCCAGTATATTCTCCTGTGAATCCAATCAGTAACACTATCGTACAGTCCGGTCATTTCGTCTCATATGTCGCATATCAAATCTACGGGTGGTAAACGTCAGACCCCAGCAACCGATAAGTTGTGTAGATGTGAGGCCCATAACAGGTCGAGAAACTACTGATAACTCTTACCAGTAGCACTCCATATCATCCCTGGCTAGGGACTTCCAGTTATAGCCAATCGAACACAGCACAACATCAACTCCCTATACCGGGAGAGACGAAACCCCTCCTATTGATCATTGCCTCCATGTAATTCAGGACTTTACCCGAAAGCCACCGTTTTGCACGCCCTCTTGGACGTGGTAAGGTGGAAATCAAAGCACAGTGGGAATCACACAAGACTCTATGATGATCTCGGGTCTACAGACTAACCTGTACCAGTGTCACCGGAGAACTGCTATTTGACGATTGGTATAAAACCATCTAGGAGTTCTCGGCGAGTCCGTTCAGTGTACCCAGTCTCCACTGAGCACTCGTACACCATCTTTGATGTCAAACACCGATGGATATGGGATCATCCATCGCCCATCATATGGGTCAAGATGTAAGTCTACGGTAGCGCCCCGGCCGTCTGTCCGAGGCCTAAATGCGGAAACGAAAAACATTTTTCAAACTAGAAATCGGCGCTATCGTATACTTTAAATCCGGCTCGAACCATTAACCAACAACTAGCTAACTAGAGAAGGGTTGGAAGGGATATACCGATCGATCCGTGTCCTTCAGTCTTTGGCCACCATCCCAAGCTCCTCGCGGCATCTCCGGTCTCGATCCTCGTCAGAAAGGGCACCACATCTTCGAGTGTTTTTATGGGCTCCCGCTTCATCCGAAGCAACTCGGGCATGAAGTTCGCTAGCCGACGTGTTCAAGGCGAAGTAGAGAATGTTTGTGACAACTTTGTCTCTTGCATCCATTGCATGGATGGAGGTTAGAGATGATGCCATTAATGGAGGTTGTGAGCCAGAGAAAGAGGAATATGTCACGACCCGCAGGGTACGGAACGTGACTGGCACTTAAATTTACGAAACGTCTCAAGACATCCGTAAAATAAGTAAGCCAAAGCCCAGAAACCAAAACCAAATAAGCAAAAGAGTGAAGAAAACCCAATCAATTGAAAACGAGTTTATCAAATAAGTCATGTAAAACCCCTTTTAAAAACGATACCAATTTTTCCGAAAATTTCGGCAGAGTCTCCTTTGTAAATACTGGCCCCCAAAATGGGTACAACAAGAATATATATGAATCCAACAAATATGGCATCCCCAAGCGGGAGCTAGCTCTTCGCCACAAGGCGGTCACAAATCCCACGCAATAAAAAACAACAACATGCAAAATAATCATAAGGAAGCATGAGAAAAAATGCATGTCGACTCAAGTGAGCTCGACCCCCAAAATACAGCATAAAAAGTCCACAAACCTCACAGTCTCATCTCTAGGTCAATATACAACAATACTGGTAGATACAGTAGATGGAGTACACTAGATACAAAGAATATACAAGGTGGTGCAAAAATAATCATATAACACACCTAAGAGCAAAACCACGAGTCCAGGCAAAAGAGGCAAAAGAAGCAAGTGCACCCGCCGCTACTGTACTGACGGAGCGGACCTGAAAAAGGCCGTGGCACAACGGGGGTGAGTTTCCAACTCGTGAGTAATAAATAACATCTACACAGGCTATCGAATGCATGCACACAAGCATCCTACCATCTAAATACAGGTAAGGCAGGACATAATGGCAAGTATGTATACAATATGAATATACTAGCAGTTATGAATGCAATGCAAATCAACTCGTGATCTGAATGTGTAAGTATAAGAAATCATGTTTTTCCCTTTAAGAATCTCTTTTGAAATACCAGCACAATACCAATAGAATCAACCAGAACCTGTGTCCAGCAACGACACCTCAAAACTATCACAAATCTCATATATCCATGTCATAGTATCTCTGGCCTCAGCCATCCGGCTGACCCAGCTCAATATCAAAATCTCATCATCTCGCGGCCACGGTCGGTATCCTCTGGATATCCGCCGTGCCAAACAGTCACCGGTAGGTAATCCGTCCCCTGCCAGGCTCAACGTCAACACCACATTCATCTGGCCCCGGGGTACCATACCGGGCCCACCATGTACCTGTGACGGTTCCTCCACTCCTCGACACGGATCTCGAAAAACACAGCAAACTCATGGTGGACGACACTTTACATCACTAGAAAACCGCAATTACATATTTTAAAAACATAATAAGTTTAGAAATTTTCCGGCTTTCCCCCGAAATCCAGAAATATCATAAAATCTCAAGAAATCCTCATAAGTGCATATATCAATGGTGATGAATGCATATGGTATCAATAATTAAGCTACGATGTATGATTAATAGACTAGGCATGAACAAATAATATGATGAGCTACATGCACATGAATAGCAATCCTACCATTTCATTTTAAGGAGTTAAAGGAAATAGCACAGGTTTAAGCATCAATTATTAAAAAGTTTCAATTTAAAGGTTATCTAGTGTGTTGGCATGGCAATTACCAGGGTGTGTGTGTAAGCATGAATAGTGCTCGTGCTGCATATAAAAACCCTGGCAATGGTGCAGGTGTCCTATAGAATGGGTTCGTATATATATGTCAATATAAGGCATGGATGCAGCAAATAATCATATAAGTATTACACCCCTAATTACTAACATCACTAAGAATCTTTTAAGTTACTAAAACTATCGGGCGGCTTGCGCCATCCAACGATAGTCCCCCGTAGATGTTACATCTACTCACCGAAATCCCTAGCTAGTCACGTCCGATCACCGCTTTCCCCTTTCGAGCCGCGTCTGACGTCTCCGCGACCGAACCTGGAATTTACATCAATACCAAACATAAGGTTACATATCAAGAACGACGCAAAAACCCAAACGAAAACACTAACGTTCACAAGCTAGGTACAACGTGCACAAGGTGCGCGGAACACACGCGAAAATCGCAAAAACTGCAAAAATCACCGATTTGGTCGCCCAGCAAAACTAAAACCTGATTACTCAAAAATCCGCACTCACGCATCCTAAAATTCATAGGATAAGCCAACAATATAATCTAGATATCGCAATTAATTCTCCACAATAATATAATAAAAACCTAGTAAGCTAGAAGTTTGCAAATTTAGTGCAAACATCGACAATTAGCGACAAAATTAACACAATCCAACACAACAATCCAAACTAACCCACTAGCTAGTCATTACACTAATTTTAAACCATTAACTATGCATCAAACCATAATTCCAACACAAACCCTTTCTTGATTTTCATAATTAGCAATTTCAACCCAAAACTAAACATGACAATACCAAATTAACACTAATTTGAAGCCCACACAAATAAAGTAACCTCATTAACCTAGATTAGCAAACAACTAGATAGCTAATTAGCTTTAATTAACTAAATAATGGTTTCAAGAAACCCTAGTTAACTCAACCATTAACTTTAAACAACACTAGAATGAAAATAGCACTAAATTAACACTAAACAACTAGATTACAGAATTCTAACCATATTAACTTAAAAGAGTAGAAATTATACCTCAAATTTTTATAGATCTAGCAAGAAGAATTTGCCTCAATGATGGCCTCATAGCACCATGATTCCAAGCAAGAGAGGTTAAAGAGAAAGGGGATGAAGAATGGGGTTATTTTGTGAGGTTTAAATTTGGAATTTTTGAAGCAACTTAATGAATTTTTTGAAGAAAATGAAAAGAACAAGGAGATGAAGGGGGGGCTGCTGGAATTCGGCCAAAAATGAGGGAGAGGGGATGGTGTGGGTGTGGGAAAAAAGTCTTGGTCAACTCCCCTCAAAGTCAATGCACCATACCTTCAACATACAATATTTTTAACATACACATTCAACTCAAATCATCCCTAACAAAAGAATTTTAAAACAAAAGAGAGAGGGGGAATTTTCTGCTGTTTGGGACAGCCAAGGAGATGTGAGGATGTGTGTGTGAGAGTGCACAAAAAATTTTTGCAAAAAGACCCCCTACAAGTCCAAAATTGCAAGTTTAAGCTAAAATTCAATAAATTTCGTTTTCCATAATAAAAATTAGTTAAAACTTAAAATAAATTACTAAAAATTTATGTTACAACTAGATTTTAATTAATATGATTTTAAAGCTTAATTTTAGCCCATTTAAATTTGTATTTATCGCTAATTTAATGTATTTTCTTACCGGCTTAAAATAATATTAAAAAATTGAAAAATAGGGAAAAAATTTTAAATGACCAAAATTTCATAAGTAACTCATTAGCTACTAAAAACAAGCAATTACCTATCCATTTTAGTTATAATTAGTCCTAAACTGCAAAATAACAAAAAAGACGGTTTTCGGAAAAATACCGAATTTTCACCGATTTTCAGGAAAACACCAAAAAGACTTTTCAATGCGCTACAATCTTCCCCCCTTAAAGAAATTCGGTCCCCGAATTTAAAAAAAATAACTACACGTACCTTCAAAGAGATTGGAATATTTCTTCCTCATCTCGCCCTCGGTCTCCAAGGTAACCTCCTCGCTGCTCGGGCTACGCCAAAGGACCTTGACGGTTGGTATAATCTTCGATCTTAACTTCTTCACCTGCCGATCCAGGATGGCCACCGGCTGCTCTGCAAAAGAAAGGTCGCGCTCTAGCTGGACTGTCGGGTGCTGAATCGCATGCGAAGGGTCGTGAAGGTACTTGCGGAGCATCGAAACATGGAAGACGGGGTGAACATCGGGAAAGCTGGGTGGAAGAGCCAAACGATATGCAACAGCGCCGACACGCTCGAGGATCTCGAAGGGACCTACAAATCTAGGGCTAATCTTCCCCTTTCGCCCATAACGCATCACGCCCTTCATCGGAGAGACCCTCAGAAAAACATGATCGCCAACTGCGAACTCTAACCTGCGACGGCGCCTGTCTGCATATGATTTCTGCCTGCTCTGAGCCGCTCTCATCCGGTCTCGGATCAACTGTATCTTCGTTGTCGTCTCCTCAACAAGTTGCGGCCCCAGTAAACTGCTCTCGCTGAGCTCTGTCCAACAAACGGGCGATCTGCATCTCCTCCCATACAATGCCTCGAAAGGTGCCATCTGAATAGTATCCTGGAAGCTGTTGTTGTAGGAGAACTCCACTAGAGGTAAATGACGATCCCAGCTACCGCCGAAGTCTAAAACGCACACTCTGAGCATGTCCTCGAGAGTCTGAATGGTCCGCTCTGACTGTCCGTCGGTCTGCGGATGAAATGCTGTGCTGAAGCTCAAACGAGTGCCCAAAGCCTCCTGGAGTCTCTGCAAAAGTCGGCTGGTGAACTGGGTGCCTCGATCTAACACGATACAAGTCGGTACGCCATGCAACCGCACGATCTCGTCGTTGTAAAGCTGGGCATACTGAGCGAAGCTGAAAGTCGTCTTCACTGGCAGGAAGTGAGCCGCTTTCGTCAATCGATCTACGATCACCCAGATGGAGTCATACCCTCGATTGGTCCTGGGTAGACCCACAACGAAATCCATCGAAATCTGCTCCCATTTCCACTCCGGAATGGGTAACGGCTGTAGCTCTCATGCGGGCCCCTGGTGCTCGGCCTTGACTTGCTGACAAGTTAGGCATCTCGATACAAACTCCGCAATGTCCCTCTTCATCCCGTCCCACCAGTAGGTCTCTCTCATATCATGGTACATCTTAGTAGAAACGGGGTGGACACTATACACTGATCGGTGTGCCTCCTCAAGAATGTCGCACTGCAATCCATCAGCATCTGGTACGTACAGTCTAGATCCATAGCGTAAAATCCCCTGATCGTCAATCAAGAACTCGGAAAATCTGCCCTGTCCCATCTGTGCCATGATCTCTGAGCAACGGTCGTCACTGCGCTGTGCCTGATATATACGGTCAAGCAACTGTGGGCGTGCACGAACATGCGCGAGCTGTCCCCCTGTCTGAGTGAACTCGAACTCAACTCGGCTGTCGCATAATATCTGCCAATCTACTGACGACTGCCTCTGCACTGCGCACAAAAAGGATAGACTACCCCCGGGCCTCCTACTCAACGCATCTGCCACTACATTCGCCTTGCCTGGGTGATATAAGATCTCGCAGTCGTAGTCTTTCACCAACTCCATCCAACGACGCTGTCTGAGATTCAGGTCTCGCTGTTGAAATATGTACTTTAAGCTCTTGTGATCGGTGAATATCTGACACGACTCGCCGTATAGGTAATGTCGCCAAATCTTCAGTGCAAAGACCACTGCAGCCATCTCCAAATCGTGAGTAGGGTAGTTCTGTTCGTGCTTCTTCAACTGCCGAGAAGCATAAGCGATCACCCGACATGCTGCATCAATACGCATCCTAACCCCACTCGCGAAGCATCACGGTAGACTACAAATCCGCCTGATCCCGAAGGCAAAGATAATACCGGCGCCGTAGTCAAACAAGTCCGTAGCTGCTGAAAACTGCGCTCGCACTCCTCTGTCCAGACGAAAGGAACTCCCTTCCGGGTCAAACCGGTCAAAGGTGCAGCTATACGGGAGAAGTCCTGAACAAAACGCCTGTAGTAGCCTGCCAGGCCTAGAAAACTACGGATCTCAGTAATCGATGTAGGTCGGGGCCACTGCTGAACAGCCTCAATCTTCTTCGGGTCCACACATATGCCGTCTCTCGTAACCCCGTGACCCAAGAATCCGACGCTGTCCAGCCAGAAAGCACACTTGGAGAACTTTGCGAACAACTGGTGCTCCCTCAGAGTCTGTAATGTAATCTGCAAGTGCTGCTCGTGCTCCTCTCTGCTCCGGGAGTACACCAAGATATCGTCGATAAACACGATGATGAACAAGTCAAGATACGGCCTGAATGTACGGTTCATCAAATCCATGAATGCTGCTGGGGCATTGGTGAGTCCGAACGACATCACCAAAAACTCGTAGTGGCCGTAGCGCGTGCGAAAAGCTGTCCTCGGTATATCCTCCTGTCGAACTCGCAGCTGATGGTATCCTGATCGCAAGTCGATCCTCGAAAAATACCCCGCACCATGAAGCTGGTCGAACAAATCATCAATGCGTGGCAACGGATATCTGTTCCGAACGGTAACTTTGTTCAGCTGGCGGTAGTCGATACATAAGCGCAAACTTCCATCCTTCTTCTTGACAAACAGGACCGGAGCACCCTACGGAGAAACACTAGGTCGAATAAGCCCCTAATCTAACAATTCCTGCAACTGATCCTTCAGTTCTCGAAGCTCTGCCGGGGCCATCCGATAAGGCGGTATAGAAATAGGCCCCGAGCCGGGAATCAAATCAATGCAGAACTCAACATCGCGCTCAGGCGGTAGCCCAGGTAGCTCATCAGGGAAAACATCAGGGAACTCACAAACAACCGGGACCCGGTCCAACGGAACCTCTACAGCTCGAGTATCACAAATAAACGCTAAGAATCCCTGACGTCCCTTCCGCAAGAGCTGACCAGCGCGAAGAGACGAAATCAAGCTGGGAAGGGTGACGCTGCGGTCTCCCTGAATAACAAGGACTGGCTCTCCCGGAAAGCTAAATCTGACTGCCTTCTCACGGCAGTCCACCGAGGCATAACAAGTGGCTAGCCAATCCATGCCCAGAAGCACATCAAAGTCCAACATATCGAGGAGAATCAAATCAACCGATGACCCCCTCTTCCCGATACGAACGGAACACAAACGAAATACAAAACGAGCGATAAAGGACTCGCCTACCGGAGTAACAACAACAAGCGGATGATCTAACGACGACGACTCACGGCCTAACACCGGTGCAAAGTGTGCAGAGACGTACGAATGTATGGAACCTGGGTCAAATAATACCCGTGCGTCGAAATAGCAAACTGGCAAGGTACCTGTCACAACGGCATTGGATGCCTGTGCATCCTGCGGTGTCAAAGCAAATACTCGGGCCTGTCCTCCACCGATAGCGGGCTGACCTCGACCTCGGCCTCTACCTCATCGTCCTCTCTGAACAGGACCGCCACGTCTACGGCCTCTGGGTGCACCTAACTGGCGTGGAGCATCGCCGGTGGTAGGAAGTAGGGCTCTCTGAGGAGGGGGTGGTGATGGTGGTAGGGTCACATGCGGAACTGTCGCTGCTCCCTGTCGTCTCGCCGGACAGTCTCTGACAAGATGGTGCGGACTCCCGCACCCAAAACATCCTGGCGACGGCTGCTGTCCCTGGGAATATGAACCATATAACTGTCCCCGCCCAAATCCTCTGCCAGGCCTATGTCTCGGAAAGAATCTGGCGCGCTGCCTTTGAGACGGTACATCGGTACGAATCCTCTTCGGCCCAGAAATGGCCGAAGTCTGTGATATGCATGCCTCCATCCGCAATGCCGTATCCATAGAGCTGAATAAGTGTCGTAGTGCTGGGCGCCAATGGCAAGATATAGCTGGGCATCAAGTCCCTGTACGAACCTCTTCACCATCTTCTTTTCGGTATCCACCAAATACGGAGCATATCGGGATAACTGTGTAAACTGGATGTCATACTCAGACACCGTCATCCCAGGTGTCTTGACTAAGGCCTCGAAGCTACGAGCTCTGGCGTCACGCACGCTCTCTGGGAGGAAACGAGCTAGAAATACCGCTGTAAACTCGGCCCAAGTCATAGGCGGTAGACCTGCAGCTCGACCTCTCAAGACTGACTCCCACCATATCTGCGCAAGACCCTCTAGTCGGAAACTCGCAAGCTCTACCCATCGATCATCCGAACATCTCAACGAACGGCAGATCCTGGCTAAACTGTCAAGGAACGTCTGTGGGTCCTCCGCTGCCTCGGTGCCGGTGAATACTGGAGGTCTCAGCCTCATGAAATCCTGTAGTGAAACCGGAATGGCCACGGTGGTAGTAGTAGGAGCAGGTATCATGGTCGTCTGTGATGTAGTAGGTACGTCGTCCGGTCTCGGTGTACGACTGGCTGCAACTAGGGATCTTACCATCTGACGTAGCTCCTGCATACCCCCCATCATCTGTCGCAACTCCTCCATACCAGTCTCGAGCCTATCCATACGGCCTGGAGAAGGTGGATCGGTCTGTCCCTGCGGCGTAGGCATACCACCCTGCTCAGTCCTAGTCTCGGACGAGCCAGCTCGAATCTCGTCTCGGGCGGCAGCCCTCTGTGCCCTCGTAGCCTTCGGCGGCATAGTGGCTGTTACAGGAAAACGGATTGTAAGAACAGTGCAATAGGATCATAGGATACACGGAATTGAAGAAGGAATTTTCAAGCAAGTATATCCTAAAGTCACTTAGGCGGAGTACCGTATCGCAAGTATGCCGCGGACATACGCACGCTACGTTGCCCTGCTTAAGTCACTTACTCCATCTACCAAGGGTCATCCTACACTCAAAAAGGTAAAACCTATCGCTCTGATACCAACTTTGTCACGACCCGCAGGGTACGGAACGTGACTGGCACTTAAGTTTACGAAACGTCTCAAGACGTCCGTAAAATAAGTAAGCCAAAGCCCAGAAACCAAAACAAAATAAGCAAAAGAGTGAAGAAAACCCAATCAATTGAAAACGAGTTTATCAAATAAGTCATGTAAAACCCCTTTTAAAAACAATACCAATTTTTCCGAAAATTTCGGCAGAGTCTCCTTTGTAAATACTGGCCCCCAAAATGGGTACAACAAGAATATATATGAATCCAACAAATATGGCATCCCCAAGCGGGAGCTAGCTCTTCGCCACAAGGCGGTCACAAATCCCACGCAATAAAAAACAACAACATGCAAAATAATCATAAGGAAGCATGAGAAAAACAACATGTCGACTCAAGTGAGCTCGACCCCCAAAATACAGCAGAAAAAGTCCACAAACCTCACAGTCTCATCTCTAGGTCAATATACAACAATACTGGTAGATACAGTAGATGGAGTACACTAGATACAAAGAATATACAAGGTGGTGCAAAAATAATCATATAACCCACCTAAGAGCAAAACCTCGAGTCCAGGAAAAAGAAGCAAGTGCACCCGCCGCTACTGTACTGACGGAGCGGACCTGAAAAAGGCTGTGGCACAACGGGGGTGAGTTGCCAACTCGTGAGTAATAAATAACATCTACACAGGCTATCCAATGCATGCACACAAGCATCCCAGCATCTAAATACAGGTAAGGCAGGACATAATGGCAAGTATGTATACAATATGAATATACCAGCAGTTATGAATGCAATGCAAATCAACTCGTGATCTGAATGTGTAAGTATAAGAAATCATGTTTTTCCCTTTAAGAATCTCTTTTGAAATACCAGCACAATACCAATAGAATCAACCAGAACCTGTGTCCAGCAACGACACCTCAAAACTATCACAAATCTCATATATCCATGTCATAGTATCTCTGGTCTCAGCCATCCGGCTGACCCAGCTCAATATCAAAATCTCATCATCTCGCGGCCACGGTCGGTATCCTCTGGATATCCGCCGTGCCAAACAGTCACCGGTAGGTAATCCGTCCCCTGCCAGGCTCAACGTCAACACCACATTCATCTTGCCACGGGGTACCATACCGGGCCCACCATGTACCCGTGACGGTTCCTCCACTCCTCGACACGGATCTCAAAAAACACAGCAAACTCATGGTGGACGACACTTTACATCACTAGAAAACCGCAATTACATATTTTAAAAACATAATAAGTTTAGAAATTTTGCGGCTTTCCCCCGAAATCCAGAAATATCATAAAATCTCAAGAAATCCTCATAAGTGCATATATCAATGGTGATGAATGCATATGGTATCAATAATTAAGCTACGATGTATGATTAATAGACTAGACATGAACAAATAATATGATGAGGTACATGCACATGAATAGCAATCCTACGATTTCATTTTAAGGAGTTAAAGGCAATAGCACAGGTTTAAGCATCAATTAGTAAAAGGTTTCAATTTAAAGGTTATCTAGTGTGGTGGCATGGCAATTACCAGGGTGTGTGTGTAAGCATGAATAGTGCTCGTGCTGCATATAAAAACCCTGACAATGGTGCAGGTGTCCTATAGAATGGGTTCGTATATATATGTCAATATAAGGCTTGGATGCAGCAAATAATTGTTAGTTATATGTATGCCCTAGAGGCCATTACTGTACATAGGATGTATATTGTAGTGGATGCTGGGACATTTATAGGGAGGACTTTCTTGCTCGACATGATAGTATGCTATCTGGTTGAACTTTACCTTAACGTGTATACTGATTGTCTCTCTGTTACATGTTGGTAAAGCCCTTAGGATGTGTGCTTGACTACCTGGACTATGATGCGGATCATACTAGTGGGGACATGGTAGTCCATAAGTACATCCTTCAAAGTCCCTAGTCGTGGGTGTATCGAGACGGGGCATCGATATACCAGAGTAGACTAGCGTATACCTTCTCGACCCATATAGATGGGCGATGGATGATCCCATATCCATCGGTGTTTGACATCAGAGATGATATACGGGTGCTCAGTAGAGACTGGGTACACTGGACGGACTCGCCGAGAACTCCCAGATGGTATTATACCTCACGTCAGATGGCAGTTCTCTGGTGACACTGGTACAGAGTAGTCTGTTGACCCGAGATCGTCATAGAGGTTTGTGTGGTTCCCACTGTGCTTTGATTTCCATCTTACCACGTCCAAGAGGGCGTGCAAAACGGTGGTTTTTGGGTACAGTCCCGAGTCACATGGAGGCAATGAGCGATAGGAGGGGATTTGTCTCTCCCGGTATAGGGGGTTGATGTTGCGCTGTGTTCGATTGGCTATAACAGGAAGTCCCTGGCCAGGGCTGCTCAGAGAATTGCTGGTAAGTGTTACCAGTAGTTTCTCGACCCGTTATGAGCCTCATATCGACATGACTTATCGAGCTATTGGGGTCTGACGTTTACCACCCCTAGGCGAGATATGCGACATATCAGACGATCAGACCGGACTGTACGGTAGTGTTACTGGTCGGATTCACTGGAGTGTGAGCGGGCTTGCTCGTCGATCTTCAGATCGCTCAATACCCGGGTGGCCGTTACATTTAGCAGACCGCTTGCGGCTTGTGGGTGTTTGATATGATCATCACCATTGGCCGGCGTATTGACGAGTCTTTAGAGTCCTACACAGAGGTTTCCTGGCTCAAGCGAAACGAAATAGGAGCGCATATGAGATATGTGCGGGACCGAGAATAATACGTGTATGTGATACCGTATTACATTCTCGCGATGAATGTATCGGAAAGGTTGTATGCGATATGACCTAGTTACCGATTCAAGCGTTGATTCGATAAGCCGATACATTGAATACTAGTCGGTTGTGTGCGACATGACCGGATCATTGAATCAATTGTTGATTTAATGATTTAATGCATAATTATATATTTGATATGTTACTTTGCTCTAACTAGTATTGGTTCACTTTAAACGGATTTCTCACTTGGATTGTGCACATTGTATATGTGATATAATTTTGTGCACTTGTATGTATCATGTTTGATGATGCATGCTAACTTGTGTTTTGTGTGAAGATTAAACCATGGTTGTGAGAGTGGTTAGGGTTTTATTTTCCATTACTTATTTATTCATTTATTTATTTGTTTATACATATTGGAAAATAAATGGAAAAGAGAAAAGAATGGTGGCTTTATTTGTTCTTTAGTTGAAGCTTCATGAATCTTTGATAAAGTCAACCATTCTTATCTCATCCTTAACCCTAACCATTCCCACTAACCCTAGTTTAGTCTCTACACTTGACCATGGTTAATTTTATGATAAGAATTCATTTTCTTTTCTTTTTCAATTAACTTATCATAACTATTTTTCCTTCTTCTTCTTCATCTTCTTCTTTGAAGAAGCTTGAGGTCATCAATGGTGGATTGATGATTTGAGTGAGAAATCCAATTCTAAAGTCTACCCACTTCCTATTTCTTCATCCTCTACCTCTTGCCAAGTAGTAGAGTGTGTTTTCTTCACAAGTTTCTTGACTTGGTGAAGTGAGAGCTTGATCTTGCGATGCTTCGACGTAGATCATCTTCGGCATGGACATCGACGACCTAGCTCGCTTATTCTACGATGAAGTCGACGCTAGAGCCCGGATTCGATTTTGGACAGCGGAGAGGACTTCGTTGCGGAGCTATGGAGGTAGAGCACCGGATCTACAAAGGTTGTATTTCCGATTCTAATAGTTAATTGTTAACTAGTTTACTTTTCGCCTAGTTTTCTAGCAAACGATCCGTAGTCGGGTCTCTCGGCACCCGTAAAATTTTATATTGGCATGTTCGATGCCTTGTGAGACCTTATTAGGGTGCCTATGAACCCTACAGTGGTATCAGAGCCAAGCTAGAGCCTTAGGCGAAGTCCAGACGGAATTTGAAGTCCGAACGAACCCGGAACCCCAAACTAAACTTGCTCTCTGTACTTTTTTCAAAACAGTGCATTTTTCCATATTAAAAATATTCAGTAAAATCAGCAGGAAATTCTAAGGGATACTGCAAAATTCGTATGCCTGATTCCACCAAAGCGCCGCGTTTCCGCGGCACGAGCATGGCTCGTGCGGCGGAACCGCGACCGTTTTGTCGTTTGTGGCATCCAAATTTGTACAGTTATTCATAATATGCTGTGCTGGTTTTCCTGGGTATTTTTGATATTTTTTCAAGAGTTGAATTTTCTGCAGTTGTTTTGGGGATTCGGTGTTTTGATCGGGGTATCAAATTTTGTCTGTGTGGCTTTTCCGGATAAACTTAGAATATGTTAAAAAGTTCGACCGGATATAAATACCCAATTTTTCCCCTGTCGGGAAATTTCCAAGTGTTGGATTTTTCCGTAGTTTAACGACGTTCTAAGTAGTGCAAGTAACGCGATGGTTCTCTAAGAAGACAACAAACCTTAACTCGATTATGTGACCGTCTTGAACTGCCCTTTGAACCTTCGGGTTTGGAGCAGTACGGCGTGCCACATGTGAGGCGTTGGCTTGACCCTTCTACGGCTGGACCGTTGGTACTGAGGCACGAACTGAATGTTGTTAGACTTATTTCATATGTTGAGCTGTATCGGGAAAACTTGGGTGTTCGATCGTTCGATCGGAAAGTTTAACATTTTCTATTTATCTAGAATGTGATACAATACTTGGAATTCACAAATAGTTATGAGATAACTAAATGAATGTTATAAACATAGCACTTTAGTCTCACTTGATCGGTTGCCACGGAATTTTGAAGTGATCAAAAGTCCATCGCAATCACGTAGCGTACGCGGATACTCGCCGGGTAAACTTAATAGACAGCCTCACGCCATTGCCCCGACCAAGTGACTGTAGGAGAACCCCGTCGCCGAAAGCATCCGTCCGGGTGCTCGCGGTGGCGGTGTTCCGCCTTGGTGCACTTCGTCGACGGTATCGGGGGTGCAGCCGTCTACTGAAGTTTGCGACGAGTATTCGATCAGGATGTCGGGAATCTTGTTGAATTGCCCGACTTGATATTGAAAAGAGTTTTCGATTTTGAGACTAAAATGCGGGGTTTATAATTGTTAGGCATGCGATGTCTAAGAAATTCATTTGGTCGGGCATTCGATGTCTGAAGAGGTTGCGGATTCCAACTGTTGTAGTTTTACACTTTCTTTTCTGTGACCGTAAGTGTAATATGTGATATCGCCGGTTTCGTTGCTATATGTCAACGACAATTGGGATGCGCATATTTACTTACGTTGATGACATGTGATGTTATGTGTTGCTGGATATGTTATATTGGATCGTCGTGTTTGAATAGCCGGGGGTTTTTATGTGAGATGAGTGTTTTTCATTTTCATTCATGTAAAAACTTGTATGTAATATTCTTTTATTGGGGCGCTTCCAGGTTGCGGAAGTAGTCACCGTTTGTATATTATTTACTTTTCTGCACTAGGATAGACCCAAGGAGGAGGGCACAAGTAACCGGGTTCTGGAGTCCAGTGGGAGACCAACTCGAGGAGTCGAGTCCGGGTCTCCTAACTCTAGAATTGGTAGGGTTGCTTGCCGCTCTCGTAGGGGTCTAGGGGTGTGGGTTTGGCTATTCATCACGACCGTGGAATCCGTGTTTTATACTGGCTCGTATTGAAAACACGGACGTCCTAGTATATCCAATATTTCATATGTTTCTTCTGCTGCGATATCTGTGATGTGATCATGTGATGTTCTGTGATGGATACTGTATATAGTATATATGATATATTATATAGACGTTACTTATGTTTTACACCCGTGCTAGCCCTGCCCTGCTCTGCCGTTAGTTACCTAACCAAACGGTGCACGAGGGGACATCGAGGCGAATGCGGATGGCATAAGTGTACGTCGTATTTATCTGTAATGTTTAGGTACTTAAATGATGGGACTTCATTAATGTGATTAATGAAATAAAAGAAACCTAAGATGTTGTAGAATCGAATTTCAAAATAAAACAGGTAGCTACAGTTCTTGCTTTGCACAGCGGTATATGCGATATATCCTGCACCTTATTCGATAAGGAAAGGACCGAGATCCCATCACCGGGAGTGACTCCTTTAGCAATAACTGGCAGATGCTACACACTCGGTTTGTCTTTTGATTGCTTTTAAGTGTTTTTGCTTTGCACAGTGATATATGTGATATATCCCACACCTCATTCGACGAGGAAAGGACCGACGAT
Source organism: Agapanthus africanus (assembly GCA_030015575.1). NCBI lineage: Eukaryota > Viridiplantae > Streptophyta > Magnoliopsida > Asparagales > Amaryllidaceae > Agapanthus > Agapanthus africanus. The sequence continues at coordinate 440,577,958 of CM057340.1, read as the reverse complement.
CCCTTCACCGGGAGTGACTCCTTTAGCAAAACTAGAAAAGCCTCAAAAGCACTCCATTTTAAAATCATTTGATTCTACAATGATATCAAGTTCATTACGCAATAGGTTTTTAGAAAAACCTGTCGTAGCCCTCCGTCATTTCAGATAAGTAGTAGTTAGTATTCGTGCTGCGTTTGTTGGCCTTTGTCAAGGCGCAGTGTGCGGTAGCTAACTGGTGCTTATCTGCTTATGCATATGATGCAGATTGGGTTAGGGTAGTCGTGCGACCTTGTTGGCCTTTGTCAAGGGCCGTGCGGGTGGGTTTAATTCAATCAGGAAATGACGGGTTGAACTTGACTAGCATCCTATGGTTTGTTGGCCTTTGTCAAGGTCATAGGAGGTTAGGGGCAAAATATTATCGGGAATTTCAAGTGTTGAAATTTGCAATGAGATTGCATACCTTCTATGAGATAGTTGGATCCCGATACCCGCTGCGAGTAAGAGTTACTCCTGGGAGAGTTTTACACATTACAATTAGCCGATCAAGTAGGTGTCTAGAAAGGTGTTAACGAGGTTACGCCTCTGGGAAAACGAGGTTTACATTAATTAGGTTCGTGCGAAAGCACGGGGGACCTCCCTCAAAGTACCGACACTGGCCTGGCTGAAAGATTGGCGAACTTGTAGTGTGTAATTAATCCCGGCTAGTCTTTCCTTTTAGGGTTTGAAGGAAGATTTGATAAAAAGCAGTGGGAGCCATCCTGATTAGATAAAATAATAACCAATCTATTCTTGCAAGAGCGCACGCTGAGTGTTTTCTTCTCTCTCTCTCCTGGTAGCAACCATATCACGCCTTAATCAAGATAATTATACGGAATATTGACCGAACCCGCTTGTTATATTGAGCTGGGGAACGTTGGTCCCGCTCCAACTTATAATTGTTATAAGACAAAGCAGGAAATTGGGGAATACCAGAATTCCCGTGCCGCCCAAACGAAGAGAGTGCATGCTGATGCATCATCTTCGGGTGTGTTCATTATACAGAACTGATTCTCAGTATCCTTTACGTCCTGGGTATATGATACCGGATCAGGATCCCAGATATGTAATCTGTTACATAGGGCTACAGATAGGTAGAGAACTGAGAACGGGTGATAAGTTTCATGAGGCAGAAAACGGGGCAAGTGTTGCAGCCAAGTCTGTTGGTCACTGTCACCCTGTATTACCAATACATTGATTCTGAACGAATGTTATTAGATACCGAACCTGATATACAAAATCATATAAGTCTCTTTATTAGTAAAGAAATGATAAAATTTTGTATTGTTGGATAATGTTTTGAACATTTCCTATATCAAAAGTTGATCGGTTCAGGCACGTTATCTAAAAGCATTGATGTTCTAAATCAAACTACAGTTCCTAGTATACAGAACACACACAAGAGGAAGAGTTCAGAACTGAACGAATTCTTCTTGAGGTATTGTAGACTAGGTCATATCAATGCGACCCGACTAGCTAAGTTCCACATAGATGCATATTTAAAACAGTTTGAATCTACATCTTATGAAACTTGCCAGTCATGTCACAAAGATAAGATGACCATAGCTCCGTTTATTGGAAACAGAGAAAGAGTTAGTGAACTCATGGGATGATACATGTTGATGTATGTAGGTCCCCAGTCTACACATGCCAAGACCGGTTCTTTGTACTTCATTACATTCTCTGATAATCTCTCGAGATTCAGACATATGTTCCTGTTGAAACACAAGTCCGAACCTTTTGAGATATTCACAGAATATAAGTTAGAAGTAGAGAACCAATACGGGTATAAGTATTATGTCCTATGATGAGATCAAGGAGGAGAATACTTGAGCACGGAAATACTGGACTAGTCTAAAGGAGAATGAGATTCTCTCTCAGCATTACTCCTCCGTATACACCATTGCACGATGGTATGTCGGGGCGGAGCAGATACACCCTATCTGATATGGTGTGCTCTATGATGAGTACTACTGAGTTACCTATTTCCTTTTTAGGAGTTATGCACTTGAGAAGATGCATACCTATTGAATAGGGTTCCAATCAAATCAGTTGCCTACCATTTCATATGTGATATGGAATGAGAAGAGCCCATGTCTTAATTTAGTTAAGATTTGGGGTTGACCGGCCTATGTTTAAAAGCAAAATCCGGACAAGCTCGAGACAAGGTCTGTTATGTAGAACTGGAAAAGTTCCAGCTATACGAACTACAGCAGATGATTTGATAGAACCAAGGAATTCAGTAGATACCAACGAACCTCAGCCTCTCCGCCGATCTAGTAGGGTTCCTCACCCACCTGAGAGATAATTCGGTTTCTCTATGACAGTGGGAGCGAGGATTACATCATGAGATGATGACCCAACTAGTTTCGAGCTGGCCATCAGGAGTAGGACTCTGTAAGAATGGCTGGATGTTTATCGATCTGAGATGGAATCCTTATACACCAACAAAGTATGGACTTTAGTTGCTATATCTGAAGGGTTAAATCCCCATCAGGAGCAAGTATATCTTGAGAAGATTACTTGGTGTACATGGAAAAGTTGAGACTTTCAAAGCTAGAATTGTTAAAGGTTTTCGTCATCGACCAGGCGTGGATAATGATGAAACCTTTTCCAGTAGCTATGCTTAAGTCCATCCAGATCCTACTTGTCACGGCTACATACCATGACTGCGATATCTGGTGGTTGGGTGTCTTGACTGCTTTTCTAAATGATGATTTAGAAGAGAGCGTCTATAAGTACACAGCCAGAGGGCCTCGTAGACAGTGGGAGCAGCGGAAACGTGTGCAAGATGTTTTATATGATAAAGCAGGCATCGCGGAGTTGGAACATCTGTTTTTGATGAATTAGTCAAAGAGTTTGACATCATCAAAATGGTAGATGAACCTTGTATAAACAAAAAGGGAGTAGGGAGTATGGTGACGATCCTCGTAGAGTACGTGGATGACATACTCATGATGGGGAAGGAGTTTCCTATGCTACGCTCGATCAATCTCCGGTTATCACAAGGATTCTCCATATAGGATCAAAATGATACCTCCTAAATCCTGAGTTTTAGATCTATGAGATAGACTTAATTGGATGTTAGGATTCTCACTAGTTGTAGTGAGATAGTATCAATCGATCCTGAGGAGAATCACTGGAAGGGTTCCAGGGTGATAAAGACGACTGAATGTCAGTCGCAGGCATTGTCTTTACCCTCAGTAAAGGGACGGTATGTTGGAAGAGTTCCAAGCTAGATACCGTGGCATACTAGACGATAAAGGCTGGATACATCGCTACTTAAGATGCTACCAAAGAGGCTGTTTGGGTGTATATTGGTTCATGATATGAACTATGTTCCTCCCATTGTGTGACAATGGAGTTGTGGCTTATGCCAAGGAACGCCGGTCCCATCAGTGATCCAGACATATTCTAAGGCAGTATCACTTGATCATGGAGATGGTTGATCTCCAGGGTGATCGAGGTTTGGAGAGTTGACTCAGAGGACAACACAGCGGATCCACTCACAAAGGCCTGTTCCCAGAGAGAGACTTTTATGGGATGGTTGAGTATGAGATACTGCAACCACTGCTATCAGATGGCCCTAGTGCAAGTGGGAGATTGTTAGTTATATGTATGCCCTAGAGGCCATTACTGTACATAGGATGTATATTGTAGTGGATGCTGGGACATTTATAGGGAGGACTTTCTTGCTCGACATGATAGTATGCTATCTGGTTGAACTTTACCTTAACGTGTATACTGATTGTCTCTCTGTTACATGTTGGTAAAGCCCTTAGGATGTGTGCTTGACTACCTGGACTATGATGCGAATCATACTAGTGGGGACATGGTAGTCCATAAGTACATCCTTCAAAGTCCCTAGTCGTGGGTGTATCGAGACGGGGCATCGATATACCAGAGTAGACTAGCGTATACCTTCTCGACCCATACAGATCGGCGATGGATGATCCCATATCCATCGGTGTTTGACATCAGAGATGATATACGGGTGCTCAGTAGAGACTGGGTACACTGGACGGACTCGTCGAGAACTCCCAGATGGTATTATACCTCACGTCAGATGGCAGTTCTCTGGTGACACTGGTACAGAGTAGTCTGTTGACCCGAGATCGTCATAGAGTCTTGTGTGGTTCCCACTGTGCTTTGATTTCCATCTTAACACGTCCAAGAGGGCGTGCAAAACGGTGGTTTTTGGGTACAGTCCCGAGTCACATGGAGGCAATGAGCGATAGGAGGGGATTCGTCTCTCCCGGTATAGGGGGTTGATGTTGCACTGTGTTCGATTGGCTATAACAGGAAGTCCCTGGCCAGGGCTGCTGAGAGAATTGCTGGTAAGTGTTACCAGTAGTTTCTCGACCCGTTATGAGCCTCATATCGACACGACTTATCGAGCTATTGGGGTCTGACGTTTACCACCCCTAGGCGAGATATGAGACATATCAGACGATCAGACCGGACTGTACGGTAGTGTTACTGGTCGGATTCACTGGAGTGTGAGCGGGCTTGCTCGTCGATCTTCAGATCACTCAATACCCGTGTGGCCGTTACGTTTAGCAGACCGCTTGCGGCTTGTGGGTGTTTGATATGATCATCACCTGCTGCCGGCGTATTGACGAGTCTTTAGAGTCCTACACAGAGGTTTCCTGGCTCAAGCGAAACGAAATAGGAGCGCATATGAGATATGTGCGGGACCGAGAATAATACGTGTATGTGATACCGTATTACATTCTCGCGATGAATGTATCGGAAAGGTTGTATGCGATATGACCTAGTTACCGATTCAAGCGTTGATTCGATAAGCCGATACATTGAATACTAGTCGGTTGTGTGCGACATGACCGGATCATTGAATCAAGTGTTGATTTAATGATTTAATGCATAATTATATATTTGATATGTTACTTTGCACTAACTAGTATTTGTTCACTTTAAACGGATTTTCTCACTTGGATTGTGCACATTGTATATGTGATATATTTTTGTGCACTTGTATGTATCATGTTTGATGATGCATGCTAACTTGTGTTTTGTGTGAAGATTAAACCATGGTTGTGAGAGTGGTTAGGGTTTTATTTTCCATTACTTATTTATTCATTTATTTATTTGTTTATACATTTTGGAAAATAAATGGAAAAGAGAAAAGAATGGTGGCTTTATTTGTTCTTTAGTTGAAGCTTTGATAAAGTCAACCATTCTTATCTCATCCTTAACCCTAACCATTCCCACTAACCCTAGTTTAGTCTCTACACTTGACCATGGTTAATTTTATGATAAGAATTCATTTTCTTTTCTTTTTCAATTAACTTATCATAACTATTTTTCCTTCTTCTTCTTCATCTTCTTCTTTGAAGAAGCTTGATGTCATCAATGGTGGATTGATGATTTGAGTGAGAAATCCAATTCTAAAGTCTACCCACTTCCTATTTCTTCATCCTCTACCTCTTGCCAAGTAGTAGAGTGTGTTTTCTTCACAAGTTTCTTGACTTGGTGAAGTGAGAGCTTGATCTTGCGATGCTTCGACGTAGATCATCTTCGGCATGGACATCGACGACCTAGCTCGCTTATTCTCCGATGAAGTCGACGCTAGAGCCCGGATTCGATTTTGGACAGCGGAGAGGACTTCGTTGCGGAGCTATGGAGGTGGAGCACCGGATCTACAAAGGTTGTATTTCCGATTCTCATAGTTAATTCTTAACCAGTTTACTTTTCGCCTAGTTTTCTAGCAAACGATCCGTAGTCGGGTCTCTCGGCACCCGTAAAATTTTATATTGGCATGTTCGATGCCTTGTGAGACCTCATTAGGGTGCCTAGGAACCCTACAATAATCATATAAGTATTACACCCCTAATTACTAACATCACTAAGAATCTTTTAAGTTACTAAAACTATCGGGCGGCTTGCGCCATCCAACGATAGTCCCCCGTAGATGTTACATCTACTCACCGAAATCCCTAGCTAGTCACGTCCGATCACCGCTTTCCCCTTTCGAGCCGCATCTGACGTCTCCCCGACCGAACCTGGAATTTACATCAATACCAAACATAAGGTTGCATATCAAGAACGACGCAAAAACCCAAACGAAAACACTAACGTTCACAAGCTAGGTACAACGTGCAGAAGGTGCGCGGAACACACGCGAAAATCGCAAAAACTGCAAAAATCGCCGATTTGGTCGTCCGGCAAATCTAAAACCCGATTACTCAAAAATCCTCACTCACGCATCCTAAAAGTCATAGGATAAGACAACAATATAATCTAGATATCGCAATTAATTCTCCACAATAATATAATAAAAACCTAGTAAGCTAGAAGTTTGCAAATTTGGTGCAAACATCGACAATTAGCGACAAAATTAACACAATCCAACACAACAATCCAAACTAACCCACTAGCTAGCCATTACACTAATTTTAAACCATTAACTATGCATCAAACCATAATTCCAACACAAACCCTTTCTTGATTTTCATAATTAGCAATTTCAACCCAAAACTAAACATGACAATACCAAATTAACACTAATTTGAAGCCCACACAAATAAAGTAACCTCATTAACCTAGATTCGCAAACAACTAGATAGCTAATTAGCTTTAATTAACTAAATAATGGTTTCAAGAAACCCTAGTTAACTCAACCATTAACTTTAAACAACACTAGAATGAAAATAGCACTAAATTAACACTAAACAACTAGATTAAAGAATTCTAACCATATTAACTTAAAAGAGTAGAAATTATACCTCAAATTTTTATAGATCTAGCAAGAAGAATTTGCCTCAATGATGGCCTCATAGCACCATGATTCCAAGCAAGAGAGGTTAAAGAGAAAGGGGATGAAGAATGGGGTTATTTTGTGAGGTTTAAATTTGGAATTTTTGAAGCAACTTAATGAATTTTTTGAAGAAAATGAAAAGAACAAGGAGATGAAGGGGGGGGGGCTGCTGGAATTCGGCCAGAAATGAGGGAGAGGGGATGGTGTGGGTGTCGGAAAAAAGTCTTGGTCAACTCCCCTCAAAGTCAATGCACCATACCTTCAACATACAATATTTTAAACATACACATTCAACTCAAATCATCCCTAACAAAAGAATTTTAAAACAAAAGAGAGAGGGGGAATTTTCTGCAGTTTGGGACAGCCAAGGAGATGTGAGGATGTGTGTGTGAGAGTGCACAAAATTTTTTTTGCAAAAAGACCCCATACAAGTCCAAAATTGCAAGTTTAAGCTTAAATTCAATAAATTTCGTTTTCCATTATAAAAATTAGTTAAAACTTAAAATAAATTACTAAAAATTTATGTTACAACTAGATTTTAATTAACATGATTTTAAAGCTTAATTTTAGCACATTTAAATTTGTATTTATCGCTAATTTAATGTATTTTCTTACCGGCTTAAAATAATATTAAAAAATTGAAAAATAGGGAAAATTTTTTAAATGAACAAAATTTCATAAGTAACTCATTAGCTACTAAAAACAAGCTATTACCTATCCATTTTAGGTATAATTAGTCCTAAACTGCAAAATAACAAAAAAGACGGTTTTCGGAAAAATACCGAATTTTCACCGATTTTCAGGAAAACACCAGAACGACTTTTCAAGGCGCTACAGAATAAGAAGGAGCTTTTCTTTCTTATCTTTTGTGTGATCAAATGAGGGAGAGTCTTGTGAAAAATACACGAGCAAAAGACTCATATGGCTGCCCTTCCTCTCCCCTCCTCTCATTTCGTCCACAAATCAATCTCAATATGTGACACATGCACAAAGGAAGAGACCATGAGTCGCCATTTGTGCATGTGTCACGATTAATGCTCCTAATCATGATTTCTAGCTCATAATTTCCATATGGAAACATTAATCCATTGTTTGCAACAATAAAAAGATACGGCAACATCTAAAGTAAACTCGTGACAGATCACAAGGATACCCCTCACCTGTATATACATGCCTGCATCAGCATTCCGACTGAATCCGAATGTGATGAGACTAAAGTAATCCAACAAATCTAATACTAGGATCCGGCTTAAACCAAAGCCCACTAGTATGATCCGTCCGATCATGATCCATGCACTACCGCACGTATATGATCGAACCCTGCCATATATCATACGGCTTCTACAACGTTTCGCCCGAAACTTGAAAACTGTCTGTGGGGGATTCTAAAGACTCGTCAATACATTGGCTGTGGATTTAACCACTAGCACGTCAGAGGTACTAGCCGTACGTAACGGGCTACCGGGTATTGACCAAAAGGGAGGTCGATGAGTGAACTCATCCTGACACCCTGCCGAGCCTGTCAGTGACAATATCCGTATAGTCCGGTCCGTTCGTCTATGATCATCGCATGGCGGGCCTAGGGGGTTGGTAAAAGTCAGACCCCCAAAAGCGGTACAAGTCGTGTCGGAGTGTAGCCCAGAACACCCTGAGATACTACTGGAATACCTACCAGTAAATCTCCTGCCTTGGCCAAGGACTTCATGTAATGGCTCTCCTAGACACAGCGCGATCTTACCCCCAATACCGGGAGAGACGAAATCCCTGCCGATCCGCTCAATGCCTCTATGTGGCTCGGGACTGTACCCAACTAAAACCTGTTTGCACGACTCCTTTGAGCCGTGGTATGGTAGTAATCAAAGCACAGTGGTAACTCAAACGAGACAAATGACGATCTCAGGTCGATGAACTAACCTGTACACATGTCACCAGGGAACTGCTATATGACGTCAGGTATAATATCAACTAGCATGTTCCCAGTGAGTCCTGTCAGGTGTACTCATAACCCAATGAGCACCCGTATACATCATAGGTGATCCAACTGACACCAATGGCTTGTGAGACCGGACACCGCCCCTCGTGGGGGTCTCGACTGTATACACTAGTCTACTAATGGAGTATCGATGCCCAGTCTCGAAACTCCCACGATTAGGGACCATTTAAGGATGTGCTTATATACTCCAGCTCCTATATATATGATCGCCATCATACTGCTGGCAGTCAAGCAAGAATCTTAAGGGCTCTATCAACATGTAATAGCGACCTGTAAGGTCACCTAAAGCAGTACATGATGATATAGATAAACCAGATAGCATACTATCATCTTGAGTAAGACTGTCCTACCTGTATAGGTCATCCCTCAATCATTGCAATCACGTGCCTACGATCCAATAATTGACTTTGAGGGCACTATATCCAACAATTTCCCACTTTCACTCAAGGCTAATTATTGCGATGCCGCATACTCACAGCCCGTGTGATACCGAACACCCAACGCCTCTACTAATCAGTCTAACAAAGCCCATTTGTGAAACTATTGCGTTCGAGGAATAGCCTCAGTGAGTGGATCCGCCCTAATGTTTCTTTCTATGTCGCTCTTTATCTCAAGTTTGCGGAGAAAACCATCTCCCGAAATGAGCAATACCTGTCTTAGAATATGTCTGGATATCTGATGGGACCTAGCTCATAAATGAACTCCAAATCCAAACTTCTTAGACTGTATCGTAACCTGAACTTAATCAGTATCCTGTGCCATGCCTCCCTCAGTATCCGCTTGGACCACCTGTCCAAAATACTATCCCTCGTCAGAGGGAAAACAATAACTCTGACAGTCACTCTGTCATCCAGGTCACCTTGGAAGCTTGGAATGATAACTGTCTCCCGAAAGAGGCTGTTGTTATCATATCTCTAGAACATCCACTTATGTTCTAAAACTGCTTTCGAATGTTTCTCCAGGATAGGATTAATATCAACTTATTGCATCTAATGCAAAAAACAACGTCTGGTGTGGTACTTGACATCTGATGATTGACTCAATTGCCTAAGAAAGTGATCTGCCAATCATGCACATCCCTCTCCCCTTTAGTCTGTAAGACACCTTTAGAGAGGGTGACTCCATCACCTGCAGGTATACTACCATGCCAGGAGTCGTCCATTCTAAAGCACCTTTAGAATGCTGTCTAAGTACCCTGATTAGGACACTTCCCAAATCATGATCTAAAACCATAGATTTAGTAACCAGAATATCTGATATAATATCCATATCCTATGTAGAGAAACCACTGTGTGACAACCAAAGTATAACCGATCATAGTATAGGAATTTCTCTTCCTACTCTGTGTATGTCATCCAGATACCAGGACAACACACCCTACTACCTTCTTAACAGATCTATCTCTTATTCTGATGAAGTCAAACCTATGACTGTCACATCAGATATAGATGATCTATCTCCGCTATATCTGCTTTAGTCCATAAATAGACATAAGATACTTGTCCACCAATGCTTCCGCTGCTCCCATTGACTACGACAACCCTCTAGCAGAGTCATATACACGTACACTTCTAAAGCTAGTTTAGAACGACGCTATATTTATCCTCCTGCCGGGTCTCATAGTCTGGAACAACAGCAATGCCAAGTCTGGGTAAACAAAACCTCCCTGTCACCGTCCTTGAGGCTACCAGAGTACCTCTCGGGTGCCTGAGGTTTCCCACCATATCTGCGGAGTGGTCAATGGAATGTCAAACCAGATTTAATCTTTAGGTCCTATTGAATTTTTAGTAATCGTTTGCGGTTCTGGAATCACTTCCAGTTATATCATACTCCCATTACCGTTTTCTTAAAAAAATCATTTTATTAAAACTGTGGCGAGTCAAGAACAATATCACTATTGATCTTCCAGATTGTAGAAAGTCAACCCTCGTCATAGCCCGGGTCAACCCACAAACAGCCATTACAGAAACGTGCCGTGAGTTATCCAGAGTCTGGGTTTAGGCATAAGCCGGACAACTCCCCGTACCTTAACATTGTTAAGATATGAACTATTCTATATCCAATATAGAAACAGAGTCACTGATTTAATTGGAACCAGATTCAAATCATGTAGCTGTCTCCAGTGCATGTCAACTAAATGGAAGGAGGCCGATCGGCGTTACTCAACTTAGGTATGCATCCAGATATGAGTAACCTGAAAGAGAAACAAGTTCTCATAATCATTACTATCAACTGAATACCATACACAAGTATCTACATCTTCGATCACCTTGAAGAATCCTGATACTTGCAATACCTGGTTCTCTACTTTTTTCATATACCTACAACTTCTCAAAACTTAGACCTTGCATTTCTACGAAACACATGTCTAAGAACTAGAGAAGTCGCAAGTAAACAGAATATAGTACGAGTACCAACCCCTCTGTTCTCATGGACACTGGACAACATACAATACTCTCTATAAGTTCCCTGAGTCTAATAACTCATTCCCTGGGTGTCGTAGGTTGAAAACTGTACTTATTGTTAAGAAGAATTACACCGCTGTTTAATGCTCCCTACCCAACCATCACTGATATAGGTAAATGTCATGGACATAATTTCAAAAAGTTATATCTCACTTTATAAAAATAAACGTACAGATATATCAATTTGAAATTGGTGCATAACAACGGATATTCAAAACCAAATATTTGTCGTCCGGCAAACAACCCAGGCGATCTCCTCAAATATCACCAATTACAACGAATCCCAATATAATGAGGATGATCACCCAATTCATAATAATTTACTCCCACTCATCATCTGTAAAACCATACAGATGTGAGAATCAAACCTGGTAAATACATACCATGGAGCAAGGGCTAATTGGGAAATCGGTTTTCTTTTAACAATACACAGTGAAACTGAAACATGTAAATGTTTCGAAGGGGTATCCGGGTATTCCTAGTAATGCCTCTTCCATTATCAGATTCACAACTATAACCGTGTATTTCTTTGCCATCTCTCCAAATCCCTTTATATGTCTTTAGTCATTACCTTCTGTACACCACCTTTAGGCCAAATGGTTTTCTTCCTTCCCCACCGTTCGGCACCAGCCTATGGTTTAGAAGAAGACTATCCAATAAGCATAATAAGTGTACTGTCCTAATCATAGGAGCACTCGCAACCCGAGAGAAGGTAAAGATAAAAGACAACTGAATAAACTTTATTCCTATTTCTCCTGAATCAGAATCTATCCCCGAACTGGAACAACTTCCTTCGAGTTCGTATATAATCATACGATGGAGTATCTAAATAACTGTGGATCTTCGTAGTGATACGGAGTGTCCTGGAGAAATACAAAGGTGATGTAGGATTGGCGAAGAAATACTTGGTTTGGTCGTGAATAGCAGTCGCAATTTACTTTGCCCTCTTACTAATCCATTTATTTGTCTTTACTTATTATCTTCTGTATACCATTGTTAGGCTAATTGGTTTTCTTTATTCCCTACCATTCGGTACCTGCCTATGGTTTGGAAGAAGACTATCCAATAAGAGTAATAGGTGTTCTGTCCTAATCCAAGGAGCACCCGCAACCTGAGAGAAGGTAAAAGGAAAAGACAACTGAATAGTCATATTCATTTTTCCCCAGAACCGGAAACCACCCTCGAATATGGAACAAGTTCCTTCGAGTTCGTATATAACCATACGATTTTTTTATCCAATGGATGTAGATTTTCGTAGTAATACGGGGTGTTCTGGAGAAAAGGGTAAAAGTAGGAGTGGCAATGAGGTATGCAACTCAGACAATCCAAAAGCCAGTGTTCAAGAAGGTTCGGTCAACTTGGTTACTGAGTCATAGTATACGGTCGGGCCATGGACGCTGCCAAAGAGAGAGAGAAAAGAAACACTCTGCGTGCACTCAAACCTAGATCAGATGGTTATCACTTTATCTAATCTGGAAACCTCCCACTGTAACCTCAAATTCTCCTCCAAACCTGAATAAAGAATTGTTAGTTTTATGTATGTCCTAAAGGCCAGTATTGTATAGATGATGCATATTATATTGGATGCTTGGACATATATAGAGAGGACTTTCTTGCTCGATATGATAGTATGCTATCTGGTTGCTCTTTATCTTAACATGTATACTTATCTCTTTATACTGTCTTATAGTTAGATGTTGGTAAAGCCCTTAGGATGTGTACTTGACTACCTGGACTATGATGCGGATCATACTAGTGGGGTCATGGTAGTCCATAAGTACATCCTTCAAGGTCCCTAGTCGTGGTTGTATCGAGACGGGGCATCGATATACCAGTGTAGACTAGCGTATACGCTTCTCGACCCATGAGATGGGCGACGGTGATCCCATATCCATTGGTGTTTGAGATGGTATACGGGTGCTCAGTGGAGACTGGGTACACTGGACGGACTCGCCGAGAACTCCCAGATGGTATTATACCTTACGTTAGATGGCAGTTCTCTGGTGACACTTGTGCAGGTTAGTCTGTAGACCCAAGATCGTCATAGAGTCTTCTGTGATTCCCACTGTGCTTTGATTTCCACCTCACCACGTCCATGAGGGCGTGCAAAACGGTGGTTTTTAGGTACAATCTCGTGTCACATGGAGGCAATGAGCGATAGTAGGAGTTTCGTCTCTCCCGGTAATGGGGGTTGATGTTGCGCTGTGCTCGATTGGCCGTAACAGGGAAGTCCCTGGCCAGGGCTGATTTATAGATTTACTGGTAAGTGTTACCAGTAGTTTCTCGACCCGTTATGAGCCTCATATCGGCACGACTTATCGGTTATTGGGGTCTGACGTTTACCACCCCTAGACTTGATATGCGACATATCAGACGAGGAGACCGGACTGTACGGGAAGTGTTACCGGCAGGTTTTTATAGGAATTGGAGCGGGCTTGCTAGCTGATCTTCTGATCGCTCAAGACCCGGGTAGCCGTTACGTCCAGCTAGTACCGCTGACGGCTTGTGGGTGCTAGATGTGATCATCACCTACTGCCGGCGTATTGACGAGTCTTTAGAGTCCTACATAGAGGTTTTACTGGCTCAGGCAAAACGAAATAGGAGCACGTATTGTTGGGTTAACCTAGCACCTTATGAAGGGTTTGGAAGCATCACATGTACCAAAGATTGAATTTTTAGGGTGCTAAGTTAACAAACAAAGAATCGTTCCTAGAAAAATTAGGGTTTCAAATTTTGCATATCATCTCATGAAAGAAAAGCTAGGGTTTTGAGAGTACAACCTTTGTTTCTCCCTACGCTAGACTCCTTGGCTACTTGGGGTTTGGAAAATCTTCGCTTGAACTCCTCTAGGTCACCGATGATCCACCCGGAGTCCGCTTTGTCTAAGCTAGCAACTTCGCAAGATCAAGAATGAAAATCGAAGCTAACACTCTAAACAAGTGGGCAAGACTTGTGTAGAATGATGTTGTGGTGGCTTTTCTCACTTCAAAATCCTATCTTGATGAATAATTTGCTCACTTGAAAATTCTAGAGAGCAAGAGATCAAGGTTGAAGAAGATGATGGCTATTTTTAAAAGAAAAGAAGAATAACTCCAATGAGAAAAAGAAAAAGATAAGCATATATATTTTTCTTTCTTCATCTCAAACCATGGTTATCTTTTATAGATATTTAATTTTACTTTAGTTAAAACACAAGAGAAAGATTAAACCATGGTCAAAAGGTAGGTGAACATGGTTAGGTCAAAATAAGAGTGTAGAAACTCATCCATGATTTAATCTTATCTCTTTTCTTTTGTTTTAGCATAAATAGAAATAAAAATCCATAATATAAACCATGGTGTGAGTCTTATATTGCCACCATTTTCTATGTATAAATAACCATGATAGATGATGTATGTATGTATGTATGTATGTATGCACATCCATATGTGCATGAATCTATAAAGAAAGCATACATGCATGCATACATCCATCAAACACAAGAAAGGATTTCTAGTGAGAAACTAATGGTTAAAGGATAAATCAACACTTGATTTATCAATCCGGCCATATCACATACGACCCCACCAAAAGCAAGCCGCCCGATAAATATACGGTATCCTATACGCGCATTTCAATCGGGTCCATACACATATCGCATACGCGCACCACAACATTTCGCCTGGACTAGGTAACTCCTTTGTGGGACTCTAAGACTCGTCAATACGCCGGCAGTGGGTGATGATCATATCAAGCACCCCCAAGCCGCAAGCGGTCAGCTAAACGTAACGGCCACCCGGGTATTGAGCGATCAGAAGAGAACAAGCGAACCTGCTACAACTCCCGTCGAACCAACCGGCAACACTACCCGTGCAGTCCGGTCTCCTCGTCTGATATGTCGCATATCAAGTCTAGGGGTGGTAAACGTCAGACCCCATTAACCGATAAGTCGTGCCGATGTGAGGCTCATAACGGGTCGAGAAACTACTGGTAACACTTACCGGTAAACCTCCAATCAGCCCTGGCTAGGGACTTCCCTGTTACGGCCAATCGAGCACAGTGCAACATCAACCCCCAATACCGGGAGAGATGAAACCCCTCCTATGGCTCATTGCCTCCATGTGACTCGGGACTATACCCAAAAACCACCGTTTTGCACGCCCTCATGGACGTGGTAAGGTGGAAATCAAAGCACAGTGGGAATCACACAAGACTCTATGACGATCTCGGGTCTACAGACTAACCTGGACAAGTGTCACCTAAGAACTGCCATCTGACGTGAGGTATAATACCATCTGGGAGTTCTCGGCGAGTCCGTCCAGGGTACCCACTCTCCACTGAGCACCCGTACACCATCTCTGATGTCAAACACTAATGGATATGGGATCATCCATCGCCCATCTCATGGGTCGAGAAGCGTATACGCTAGTCTACAGTGGTATATCGATGCCCCGTCTCGATACACCCACGACTAGGGACCTTGAAGGATGTACTTATGGACTACAATGTCCCCACTTGTATGATCCGTATCATAGTCCAGGTAGTCAAGTACACATCCTAAGGGCTTTACCAACATGTAACTCTAAGGCAGTATAAATAGACAAGTATACATGTTAAGATAAAGAGCAACCAGATAGCATACTATCATATCGAGCAAGAAAGTCATCTCTATATATGTCCAAGCATCCAATATAATATACATCATCTGTACAATACTGGCCTCTAGGGCATACATACAACTAAAAATCTCCCACTTGGACTAGGGCCAGCTGCTGTAGTATCGCATACCGAGCATCCCGAAGAGCCTCTCAAACTGTATCTGGGGAATGGCCTTCGTGAGTGGATCCGCTGTGTTATTCTTCGTGTCAACCCTCCTGACCTCGATCTCCCGGCGATCAACTATCTCCCGGATCAGGTGATACCACCTCAGAATATGCCTGGATCGCTGATGGGACCTGGGTTCCTTGGCCAAAGCCACCGCTCTATTGTTATCGCAATACAAAGGTATTGGATGCTCAATGGATGGAACCACTCCAAGTTCAGTAATAAACTTCTTGATCCAGACAGCCTCTTTGGCAAAATCGTTGGCAGCGATGTATTCAGCCTCCATCGTCGAGTCTGCCACGGTTTTCTGCTTGGAACTCTTCCAGCTAACCGCCCCTCCGTAAAGGGTAAAGACAAATCCCGACTGCGACTTAGAGTCGTCCTTATCACTCTGGAAGCTCGCATCGGTAAAGGACTCCACTTGGAGTTCTCCGTTACCTTACACCAAGAGCATCTCTTTAGTCCTTTGTAAGTACTTGAGAATGCTCTTCACAGCTGTCCGGTGACTCTCTCCAGGATCAGCTTGATACCTGCTAACTACACTTAGTGAGTATGCTACATCGGACCTGGTACATAGCATCGCGTACATGATAGAGCCTACGGCCGAAGCATAGGGTATCCCTTGCATGCGAGCTCTCTCCAAATCAGTCTTGGTAGACATCTCATTGGAGAGAGTGACTCCAGAGATCGTGGGTAAGTTCCCACGCTTGGATTCTTCCATACTAAATCTGTTTAGTGTGGCGTCAATGTACCTGGATTGGGACAATCCCAATATCCGTTTGGATCCATCTCTATAGATCCTAATTCGCAATATGCAGGAGGCATCAACAAGATCTTTCATTGAGAATCTTTGTGATAGGAAGAGCTTGACTGATTGCAGCATAGGAATGTCATTTCCTATCAAGAGTATGTCGTCTACGTACAATACGAGGAAGACAACCTTACTCTCTGCCACCTTCTTGTAGATACAAGGTTCATCTACGTTTTTGACGAAATCAAACTCTTTGATAACGACGTCAAAGCAGATGTTCCAACTCCGCGATGCTTGCTTTAATCCATAAATGGATTTAAGCAGCTTGCACACCTTCCCGCTGCTCCCACTATCTACGAAGCCCTCTGGCTGAGTCATGTACACGCACTCTTCTAAATCACCGTTTAGAAAGGCGGTCTTAACATCCATTTGCCAGATTTCGTAGTCATGATATGTAGCGATGGCAAGCATGATCCGTATGGATTTAAGCATAGCTACTGGAGAAAAGGTTTCGTCATAGTCCACACCTGGTCTTTGACGAAAACCCTTTGCAACAAGTCTAGTTTTGAAAGTCTCCACATTCCCATCTACACCAAGTTTTTTCTTGAAGATCCACTTGCTCCCAATGGGTTTTACCCCTTCAGGAGCAACTTCTAAAGTCCATACTTTATTGGTGTACATGGATTCCATCTCGGACCGCAATGCATCCAGCCATTTCACTGAGTCTCTACTCGTGATGGCCTGCTCGAAACTAGTTGGGTCATCATCCTCCATGATGCAATCCTCGCTCCCACCGTCAATGAGAAAACCATAGTATCTCTCAGGTGGACAAGAAAACCTACTAGATCGGCGGAGTGGCTCGGGTTCGTCGGGTACTACTGAATCCTCTGGTTCTACTTGTTGGAGACAGTGCCCTCAAAGTCAATTATTGGATCACAGGCACGTGATTGCAATGATTGAGGGAGGACCTATTCCGGTAGGACAGTCTTACTCGAGATGATAGTATGCTATATGGTTTATCTTTATCATCGTGTACTGCTTTAGGTGACCTGACCAGTCGCTATTACATGTTGATAGAGCCCCTAGGATTCTTGCTTGACTGCCAGCAGTATGAGGGCGATCATATACGTGGGAGCTGGTAGTCTATAAGCACATGCTTAAAAGGTCCCTAGTCGTGGGAGTTTCGAGGCAGGGCATCGATACTCCAGAGTAGACTAGTGTATACAGTCGAGACCCCGACGAGGGGCATTGGCCGGTCTCACAAGCCACTGGTGTCAGTTGGTTCACCTAAGATGTATACAGGTGCTCATTGGGTTATGAGTACACCGGACAGGACTCGCCGGGAACATGCTAGTAGGGATTATACCTGATGTCAGATAGCAGTTCCCTGGTGACATGTGTACAGGTTAGTTCATCGACCTGAGGATCGCCATTTATCTCGTGTGAGTTCCCACTGTACTTTGATTACTACCCTACCACGCTCAAAGGAGACGTGCAAACAGGTTTTAGTTGGGTACAGTCCCGAGCCACATGGAGGCAGTGAGCGGATCTTCAGGGGTTCGTCTCTCCCGGTATTGGGGGTAAGGTTGCGCTGTGTCTAGGAGAGACATTACACGAAGTCCTTAGCCAAGGCAGGAGATTTATTGGTAGGTATTCCAGTAGTATCTCAGGGTGTTCTGGGCTACACTCCGATACGACTTGTACCGCTTTTGGGGGTCTGACTTTTACCAACCCCCTAGGCCCGCCATGCGATGCTCATAAACGAATGGACCAGACTGTATGGATATTGTCACTGACAGGCTCAGTAGGGTGTTGTACGGTTCCTAGGCACACTTGTGAAGGTTCATAAAGCATCAAACATGCATGAATAAAATTTTACATGAGCCGAACAACCCAAAGACAGGATCTTTGCTAGATTATTAGGGTAAAGCATGCATGATATCATCTTTTTATCTAAGTGTGAGGGATTACATCCTTTGTAGTCCGCTCCTTCGCTTCACAAGCTCCGAGTAGAAGTCCCTTCGCCGCGATCCATGATCTCCCGGACTCAAGAGAGGCTCCACGACTCGAACGATCCATGCTAGCTTGAAGTGTTCCGAATCTCCGATTATCTACGTCGAAGTTGCAATAACCCAAGCTTTCTCACTCTAAAGAGATGAACACCCTAATCTCATGGGCTAGATGAGATGAGGATGAGGGAGTAGTATTTATGCTTTCTTTTTAATTCACTTTCGCACAATTTATCATCACAAATGGAATTTCTAGTGAGCTCAAAATCAAGAGAGAAGAAGATGATAATGGAAATGATAATTCCTTTTGTGATGAATAGAAAAGAAATCTATATGATTGATATATCAACCATGGTCAAGGATGAGTGGCTAAGAGTTTGTAGAGAATAAACTAGAGTTAGGGTTTGGTTTGGTTAGAAATGAGTCATCAAGAAATATCAACCATAATATCTTAACCAAGACAAAAGGAAAAGCTTCTAGAATGTGCAAGAAAAAGCTAACCCTAATCAAACCCTAATCCCATTTAATCATCCTTAAACATGTTTAATAATAAATCATATCATGTCACAATAATATATATCACATATATATTATATATTTGCAACAAAAGAAAATAATACAATTAACATAAATTGCATATATATCAATGTATCATCCAGTGAGAAAATGAAATAATAAAGCGAGCCAATATTAGATAATGTAATACGATATATCATATATATTATTATACATTAAATCATCGAATCAACACTTGATCCGACGATCCGGCTATATCGAATATTACCGACTAATATATCATGTACCGATTCATCGAATCAACACTTGATCCGATGACCCAGTTCATAGCTAAATATCGCGAGAATATAATACGGTATCTCATATCGCATTATTCTCGGTCCTGCACATATCACATATGTGCCTCTACTCCGTTTCGCCTGAGCCAAGAAACCTCTGTGTAGGACTCTAAAGAATCGTCAATACGCCGGTAGCAGGTGATGATCATATCAATCACCCACAAGCTGCAAGCGGTCAGCTAAACGTAACAGCCACACAGGTATTAAGCGATCAGAACATCAACAAGCTAGCCTGTGCGTTCTCCTGTGAATCCAATCAGTAACACTCCCGTACAGTCCGGTCTATTCGTCTGATATGTCGCATATCAAGTCTAGGGGTGGTAAACGTCAGACCCCAGTAACCGATAAGTCGTGTCGATGTGTGGCTCATAACGGGTCGAGAAACTACTAGTAACACTTACCAGTAAATCTCTATATCAGCCCTGGCCAGGGTCTTCCAGTTATAGCCAATCGAACACAACACGACATCAACTCTCTATTCCGGGAGAGACGAATCCCCTCCTATCGCTCATTGCCTCCATGTGCTTCGGGACTGTACCCAAAAGCCACCATTTTGCACGCCCTCTTGGACATGGTAAGGTGAGAAATCAAAGCACAGTGGGAATCACACAAGACTCTATGACGATCTCGGGTCTACAGACTACCCTGTACCAGTGTCACCGGAGAACTGCCATCTGACGTGTTGTATATCACCATCTGGGAGTTCTCGGCGAGTCCATCTAGTGTACCCAGTCTCCACTGAGCACCCGTACACCATCTCTGATGTCAAACACCGATGGATATGTGATCATCCATCGCCCATCATATGGGTCAAGATGCGTATACGCTAGTCTACTCTGGTGTATCGATGCCCTATCTCGATATACCCTCGACTAGGAACTGTTATAGGATGTACTCATCGACTACCGTGGCCCCACTAGTATGATTTCATCATAGTCCCAGTAGTCGAGTACAGATCCTAAGGGCTTTATCAACATGTGAGAGAAAAACAGTAAACCTGTACAAGTCAATATGTTAAGATAAAGTGAAACCAAATAGCATACTATCATGACGAGCAAGAAAGTCATCTCTATATATATCCAAGCATCCATTATAATATACATCATATGTACAACAATGGCCTCTAGGGCATATACATAACTAACAATCTTGCACTTGCACTAAGGCCAGCTGCTGTAATATCTCATACCTAGCATCCTGAATAATCTCTCAAACTGTATCTGGGGAAAAACCTTCGTGAGTGGATCCGCAGTGTTGTCCTTCGTATCTACTCTCCTGACCTCGATCTCCCGACGATCAACTATCTCCCTGATCAGGTGATACCGCCTCAGAATATGTCTGGATTTCTGATGGGATCTGGGTTCCTTGGCCAAAGCCACCGCTCCATTGTTATCGCAATACAGAGGTATTGGATGCTCAATGGATGGAACCACACCAAGTTCACTAATGAACTTCTTTATCCAGACAGGCTCCTTGGCAGCATCGTTGGCAGCGATGTATTCAGCCTCCATCGTCGAGTTTGCAACGGTATCCTGTTTGGAACTCTTCCAACATACCGCCCCTCCATTGAGGGTAAAGACAAAACCCGAGTGCGACTTAGAGTCGTCATTATCACTTTGGAAGATGGAATCGGTAAAGGACTCCACCTGGAGTTCTCCGTTACCATATACCAAGAACATCTCCTTAGTCCTTTGTAAGTATTTGAGAATGTTCTTCACAGCTGTCCAGTGACTCTCTCCAGGATCTGCTTGATACCGACTCACTACACTTAGTGAGTATGCTACATCGGGTCTGGTACATAGCATCGCATACATGATAGAGCCTACTGCCGAAGCATAGGGTATCCCTTGCATGCGAGCTCTCTCCAAATCAGTCTTGGGAGACATCTCTTTGGAGAGAGTGAGTCCAAAGATCGTGGGTTGGTTCCCACGCTTGGATTCTTCCATACTAAAGCTCTTTAGTATGGTGTCAATGTACCTAGAATGGGACAATCCCAGTATCCATTTAGATCTATCTCTATAGATCATGATTCCCAATATGCAGGAGGCATCTCCTAGATCTTTCATTGAGAATCTCGGTGATAAGAAGAGCTTGACCGATTGCAGCATTGGAATATCATTTCCTATCAAGAGTGTATTATCCACGTATAATACGAGGAAGACAACCTTACCCTCTGCTACCTTCTTATAGATACAAGGTTCATCTATATTTTTGACGAAGTCAAACTCTTTGACTACAACATCAAAATAGATGTTCCAACTCCGCGATGCTTGCTTTAACACATAAATGGATTTAAGCAGCCTGCACACCTTTCCGCTGCTCCCGCTATCTACGAAGCCCTCTGGCTGAGTCATGTACACGCACTCTTCTAAATCACCGTTTAGAAAGGCGGTCTTAACATCCATTTGCCAGATTTCGTAGTCATGGTATGCAGCAATGGCAAGTAAGATCCGGATGGACTTAAGCATAGGCACTGGAGAAAAGGTTTCGTCATAATCCACACCTGGTCGTTGACGAAAACCCTTTGCTACAAGTCTAGCTTTGAAAGTCTCAACTTTTCCATCTACACCAAATTTCTTTTTAAAAATCCACTTTCTCCCAATGGGTTTTACCCCTTCAGGAGCATTTTCTAAAATCCATACTTTATTGGTGTACATGGATTCCATCTCAGATCGCATTGCATCCAGCCATTTCACAGAGTCATTACTCGTGATGGCCTGCTCGAAACTAGTCGGGTCATCATCATCCATGATGCAATCCTCGCTTCCACCATCAATGAGAAAACCGTAGTATCTCTTAGGTGGATGATAAACCCTACTAGATCGGCATAGAGGCTGGGGTTCGTCGGGTATTACTGAATCCTCTGGTTCCACTAAATCATCTGTCGTAGTTTGTGTCGCTGGAACCTCTTCCAGTTCTACCTCATTGCCATCAATTTCTTTCATAAGAAAACCCATTTCTAAAAAGGTGGCATGTCGAGAAACAAACCCTTTTTGTTCCTCGGAGTGGTAGAAGATATACCCTCGCGAATGTTTGGGATATCCAATAAAATTACATAAGACAGATCTTGTTTCGAGCATGTCCGGATTTTGTCTTTTGACATAGGCTGGACAACCCCATATCTTAATATACATAAGAGATGGTCTCTTCCCTTTCCATATCTCATATGGAGTGGTAGGCACTGATTTGGTAGGAACCATATTCAATAGGTGTATGGCTATCTCAAGTGCATACCCCTAGAAGGAAATAGGCAACTCAGCGTCGCTCATCATGGAGCGCACCATATCTAATAGGGTGCGATTCCTTCGTTCTGATACACCGTTGTGCTGTGGTGTATAAGGAGGAGTAAGCTGAGATAGAATCCCATTCCCTTTTAGATAATCTAGGAACTCACTGCTTAAGTATTCACCTCATCGATCAGATCGAAGAATCTTAATACTTTTTCCCGTTTGGTTCTCTACTTCGTGCTTATATTCTCTGAATTTCTCAAAAGCTTCAGACTTGTGTTTCATCAGAAACACATGTCCGTATCTAGAGAGATCGTCAGTGAATGTAATGAAGTAGGATGAACCGTTCCTGGCATGCGTAGATATGGGACCGCATACATCACTATGTATTAGTCCTAAGAGTTCAGTAACTCTTTCTCCGTGTCCACTAAACGGAGCTTTGGTCACTTTTCCTTTAAGACAAGAATGGCAAGTATCATAAGATGATAATTCGAACGGATTCAAATAACCATCCTTATGTAACTTAGCCAGTTGTGTCGCATTGATATGACCAAGTCTACAATGCCACAAGTAGGAATCGTTCATATCTGAACTTTTCCTCTTGTGTGTGTTTTGTATATTCAGGACAGTATTCTGATTTAGAATGAATATGCCATTATGTAACGAGCCTGATGCAATCAACTTTTGATCTAGGAATATGTTCATAACATTATGCTGTACTACGAAATTATATCTTTCTTTACTTAATAAAGAAACTGATATAATGTTGCACATCATGTTCGCTATATAATAGCATTCATTCAGAATCAGTGTATCACCACTTGGTAATACTAGGTGATATCCGCCAACTGCTTTGGCTGCAACATTTGCACCGTTCCCTACTTGAACGGAATGATCACCCTTTCCCAGTTCTCTACCTTTACGTAGCCCATGTAACAATTTACATATATGGGATCCTGATCCGGTATCTAATACACAGGACGTAGGGTGAACTGAGAAACAGTTCTCTATAACTAACACATCTGAAGAAGATGCATCAACATGCATGTTCTTTGGGGCGGTGTGAGAATCCAGATATTCTCATGTTTCTTATTCAGTCTTATAACTCTTATAAAAAAGAATGGGTCCAACGTTCCCTTGCTCAGTACAATAATCGGGTTCAGTCAATACATCCATATTATTATCTTGATTATGGCCTGACATGGTCGCTACCTGGAGAGAGAGAGAGAAGAAAACACTTTAGCGTATGCTCTTGCAAGATTAGATTGGTTATTATCTTATCTAATCAGGATGTCTCCCACTGTTTTTATCAAATCTTCCTTCAAACCCTAAAAGGTAAGATTAGCCGGGATTAATTACACCTTACAATTTCGTCAATCTTTCAGCCAGATCAGTGTCGGTACTTAAGGGAGGTTCCCCATGCTATCGCACGGACCTAATTAAAGTAAACCTCATTTTTCCAGCGGCGTAACCTCGTTAACACTTTTCTAGACACCTATTTGAATGACTAATTGTCCTGTGCAAAACTCTCCCAGGAGTAACACTTACTCGCAGTGGGTATCGGGATCCAACTATCTCATAGAAGGTATGCAATCTTATTGCAATTTTCAACACTTGAAATTCCCAATAATATTTTTACCCCTAGCGTCCTATGACCTTGACGAAGGCCAAACTACCCATAGGGCGCTAGTCAAGTTCAACCCGTTCATTTCTTGATTGAATTAAACCTACCCGTACGACCCTTGACGAAGGCCAAACTACGCCGTACGAATACCCTAATCCAATCGCATCGTATGCTAGCAGATAAGTACTAGTTAGCTACCGTACACTACGCCTTGACGAAGGCCAAACTACCGTAGCACGAATACTAAGTAGTATTTATCTGAAATGACAGAGGGCTACGCAGGTTTTCAGAAAAACCCTGAGCGTAATGAACTTGATATCGTCGTAGAATCATGTGTTTTTGAAAAGGAGTGTTTTTGAGGCTTTTCTTAGTTTCGCTAAAAGGGTCACTCCCGGTGAAGGGATCATCGGCCCTTTCCTTATCGAATAAGGTGCAGGATATATCATATATACCGCTGTGCAAAGCAAAACTCTAAAAGCAATCAAAAGACAAACCGAGTTTTGTAGCATCTGCCAGTTTCGCTAAAGAGGTCACTCCCGGTGAAGGGATCTCGGCTCTTTCCTCATCGAATAAGGTGCAGGATATATCTTATATATCACTGTGCAAAGCAAAACTGTAGCTACCCTTTTAATAAAGTTTTGATTCTACAACATCTTTAGGATTCTTTTCTTTTTATTAATCTCATTAATAAAATCCCATCAGCTTATGCTTCCTAAGCATCACAGATAAATACGACGTACACTTATGCCATCCGCATTCGCCTCGATGTCCCCTCGTGCACCGTTAGGTTAGGTAACTAACGACAGAGCAGGGCAGGGCTAGTGTGGGTGTAAAACATAAGTAACGTCTATATAATATATCATATATACTATATACTGTATCCATCACAACATATCAAATGATCTCATCACAGATAACGCGGCAGAAACATAGATATAATGTGGGATATACTAGGACGTCCGTATTTAGTATTTAGCCAATAACAGAAAATACGGATTCCACAGTCGCGATGAATAGCCAAGCCCACAACCTGGACCCCTACGAGAGAGGCAAGCGACCCTACAAATTCTGGAGTTTAGGAGACCCGGTCTCAACTCTTCGAGATGGCCTCCAACTGAACCCCAGAACCCGGTCACCTGTGCTCCCCTCCTTGGGTCCATCCTAATGCGGATAAAATAAATAATATACAACACTGGTGGCATCAACCTCAACCTGGAAGTGCCTCAAATAAAAGAATATTACATTACATTTGAATTTACATGAATGAAAATATAAAACTCTCATCTCACATAAAACACCCGGCTATTCATTCGCGACAATCCTGCACATCATATCTCAGCAACACATAATATCACATATCATCAACGTAAGTAAGTATGCATACACCGATCGTCACCGATGTATAGCAACGACAATCGGCAATACAACTTTATACTACACTTACGGTCACAGAAAAGAAAGTGTTAAACTACAATATTTGGAATCCACAATCCCTTTAGACATCGTAAATCCGAAATATCACATACTTCGCATTTCATGCCTAACTTTATGAATTCCACATATTGTATCACATTCCAGATAAATAGATAGTATTAAACTTTTCGAACAGATAATCAAATACCCAAAAATTCCTAAAGTGCTCAACACTTGAGCGAAGTTCAAATAATCCCAGAATATGTCATAGTACCAGTGATCCAGCCATAGAAGGGTCAAGCCAACGCCTCACATGTGGCGCGCCGTACTGCCCCAAACCCGAAAGTTCAAAAGGCAGTTCAAGACGGTCACATAATCGAGTTAAGGTTTGTTGCCTTCTAGAGGGTCCACCGCTTCACTTGTACAATTTTTCCGAAAGATTTAAACCCGATAAAAATTCAACACTTGAAAGTTTGCCGTGCCGGGAAAAAGTGAGTTAATGATATCCGTTCAAATAGTTTAACAGTTTCTAAATATCCGGAAATAAAAACGAATTTAAATATTCCGATCGAATCTACGATTACAAAACAAGCCCCTGAATACTCAACAATTGAGTCAAAATAAAAATACCCATAAAATATATATCACAAAATTAGGAATTACTGTGCAAAAATTACTCCTTGATCTTCTCATACTGTCGTGGTTCCGCGGCCCAAGCAAGGTACGGCCGCGGTTCCGCGGCGGTTTGTATGGATCAGGGGATAATTTTTTCACCGAATGTCTTATTTTTCCCTGCTGTATTTTTCAGGTATTTTTAATTCAGAAAAATCCCAGATTTTGAAAAATTTCTAGAGAGGGGGTAAATTTTGTCGGTTCGGGTTCGATCGGAGTTTTAACTTCGTAAACATATCGCCTAATGCTCTAGCAAGGCTCTGATACCACTGTAGGGTTCCTAGGCACACTTGTGAAGGTTCAAAAAGCATCAAACATGCATGAATAAAATTTTACATGTGCCGAACAACCCAAAGATAGGATCTTTGCTAGATTATTAGGGTTAAGCATGCAAGATAACATCTTTTTATCTAAGTGTGAGGGATTACAACCTTTGTAGTCCGCTCCTTCGCTTTACAAGATCCGAGTAGAAGTCCTTTCGCCGCGATCCATGATCTCCCGGACTCAAAAGAAGCTCCAGGACTCGAACGATCCATGCTAGCTTGAAGTGTTCCGAATCTCCGATGATCTATGTCGAAGTTGCAATAACCCAAGCTTTCTCACTCTAAAGAGATGAACACCCTAATCTCATTGCCTAGATGAGATGAGGATGAGGGAGTAGTATTTATGCTTTCTTTTTAATTCACTTTCTCACAATTTATCATCACAAATGGAATTTCTAGTGAGCTCAAAATCAAGAGAGAAGAAGATGATAATGGAAATGATAATTCCTTTTGTGATGAATAGAAAAGAAATCTATATGATTGATATATCAACCATGGTCAAGGATGAGTGGCTAAGAGTTTGTTGAGAATAAACTAGAGTTAGGGTTTGGTTAGGTTAGAAATGAGTCATCAAGAAATATCAGCCATAATATCTTAACCAAGACAAAAGGAAAAGCTTCTAGAATGTGCAAGAAGAAGCTAACCCTAATCAAACCCTAATCCCATTTAATCATCCTTAAACTTGTTTAATAATAAATCATATCATGTCACAATAATATATATCACATATATATTATATATTTGCAACAAAAGAAAATAATACATTTAACATATATCGCATATATTTCAATGTATCATCCAGTGAGAAAATGAAATAATAAAGCGAGCCAATATTAGATAATGTAATACAATATATCATATATATTATTATACATTAAATCATCGAATCAACACTTGATCCGACGATCCGGCTATATCGAATATTACCGACTAATATATCATATACCGATTCATCGAATCAACACTTGATCCGATGACCCGGTTCATAGCTAAATATCGCGAGAATATAATACGGTATCTCATATCGCATTATTCTCGGTCCTGCACATATCACATATGTGCCTCTACTCCGTTTCGCCTGAGCCAAGAAACCTCTGTGTAGGACTCTAAAGAATCGTCAATACGCCGGTAGCAGGTGATGATCATATTAAACACCCACAAGCTGCAAGCGGTCAGCTAAACGTAACAGCCACCCAGGTATTGAGCGATCAGAAGATCAACAAGATAGCATGTATGTTCTCCTGTGAATCCAATCAGTAACACTCCCATACAGTCCGGTCTGTTCGTCTGATATGTCGCATATCAAGTCTAGGGGTGGTAAACGTCAGACCCTAGTAACCGATAAGTCGTGTCGATGTGTGGCTCATAACTGGTCGAGAAACTACTAGTAACAATTACCAGTAAATCTCTATATCAGCCCTGGCCAGGGATTTCCAGTTATTGCCAATCGAACACAGCACGACATCAACTCCCTATACCGGGAGAGACGAATCCCCTCCTATCGCTCATTGCCTCCATGTGATTCGGGACTGTACCTAAAAGCCACCGTTTTGCACGCCCTCTTGGACGTGGTAAGGTGAGAAATCAAAGCACAGTGGGAATCACACAAGACTCTATGACGATCTCGGGTCTACAGACTACCCTGTACCAGTGTCACCGGAGAACTGCCATCTGACGTGTGGTATATCACCATCTGGGAGTTCTCGGCAAGTCCGTCCAGTGTACCCAGTCTCCACTGAGCACCCGTACACCATCTCTGATGTCAAACACCGATGGATATGGGATCATCCATCGCCCATCATATGGGTCAAGATGCGTATACGCTAGTCTACTCTGGTGTATCGATGCCCTGTCTCGATATACCCTTGACTAGGAACTATTATAGGATGTACTCATCGACTACCGTGGCCGTACTAGTATGATCTCATCATAGTCCCAGTTGTCGAATACAGATCCTAAGGGCTTTATCAACATGTGAGAGAAAAACAGTAAACCAGTACAAGTCAACATGTTAAGATAAAGTGAAACCAAATAGCATACTATCATGACGAGCAAGAAAGTCATATCTATATATATCCAAGCATCCATTATAATATACATCATATGTATAACAATGGCCTCTAGGGCATATACATAACTAACAGGTGTCAGGCTGAGTTCGCTCACAGACGTCCCTTTTGGTCAATACCTGGTAGCCCGTTACGTATAGGCTAATACCTCTGACGTGCTAGTGGTTAAATCCACAACCAAGGTGTTGACGAGTCTTTAGAGTCCCCCACAGACAGTTGCTCAAGTTTTCGGGCGAAACGCTGTAGAGGCCATATGGAGATATGGCACGGTTCGATCAGATACGTACGGTATTGCACGGATCAGGATCGGACGGATAATACTAGTCGGCTTTTGTTTAAGCCAGATCCTAGTATAGTACAGTGTAGATTTTGTCTCATTGCATTTGTATTTCGGTCGGAATACAAATGCGGGTATGTCTATACAGTAGCGGGGTTTTCCTGTAATTTATTACGGGATCAATTTTCTGGAGTTGCCAGTTTGCTTTTCGGTTTCAAACATTTTCCTTTGTATCTTTCAATGGCCGAAGATTGGTGGAGGAGGGCTTATTTGCATTTGTGTAAATAAGCATTTTGGAGGGTGTTGATTGCATATTGTTGTATCATGATGACTTAGCCTCCATTTGACTTCTTGACTTCTTCATGATGGCTTGACCTTTTGAAGTCATCATGCTTGATGATGATGGTTTTTTATGATGGTTGAGTGTGACTTGGTTTTGTGATGATGATTCTTCATGATAACCTTCTCTCTCTCTCTTGCATTATGGGGGCTCATTTTCTTTTTCATTCATACACACTCCTTTCATGTTCTTCTTGTTGATATGGCTGGCCAAAGAAGGGAGGGGGCTGTCCCATATTTTTGGTGTGGGATTTTTACTCTTTAGCTTTGTAAAATCCCACAAGATCCGTCTCCATAAGCTCATATCATTTCCTCCACCATATGAAAACTTCCACAACCCCAAATGAGACACAAGTTCCACACTACATTCTACAGCAAATCTTGGGCACGTCGACTAGCCAACTTCGTGCCCGAGTTGCCTCGGACCAGAGGTGGGAGCCCGTAAAAGAAGCCGGCAATGTGGTGCCCTTCCGGCGACGTGATGGAGACCGGAGATTCCGCGGCAGATCGGGATGACGACGAGAAGACCGGAGCGTATGGATCACTCGGTATATCTCTCTACCCATTCTCTAGATAGATAGGACTAGATTAATGGCACGATCTGGGTTTATAGTGTGCGGTGGTGCCGGTATAAAAAGTTAAAGAAAAGCATCACTTCCGCATTTCGGCGTCGGATTGACGGCCGGGGCGCCGCCGTGCACTTACAGCGGTATCAGAGCCTCGCCATTAACATAGTCTAGCTTGGTCTAATATGTTTACGTTTCCGATGGAACAAAATTCCAAAACCGAATTTTCGAATTGCATCAGTTCTCTGTTAAAATTTTTTGGGCTCCAAATTTTTTTCAGTATGTTGCAGAATGATGTGCAGGCATATCTAAGAATTCTGGAGAAATTCGATGCATTGATTCCTTAAGGGGAGCGTGGAACCGCGGCCAAACCCGACTTGGGGCCGCGGTTCCACGGCAGTAAGGAGTGATCAATGCATCAAATCTCTTCAGTGGGCTTCTGGGTTGAAAATAGGGGTCTTGGAATATTATTTTTGGGCCCAGAATTTCTTTAAGTGCAACAGTAATCCATGGGGCCCACTTGGTAAAATTTGATCGATCGAATATTTTAAACACATTAGTTCACAGTATTTACATTATATCTGCGACCGTGAATGTCACTTGATCGGTAAATCCTGTCTAACTGCTATAGCCCGGTTAGACGGATTTGCGAACGTGACATTCACGTTGATGTTCTGTGATTGTGTTAGTGTATATGCCCTAGAGGCCATTACTGTATCATACTAGTTTGTATATTACTTGATGGAAGCTTGGGATATTCACAGTTGTATAGACAATCTTGCTCAATATAGTAGTATGCTACTTGGTTTGTCTCTGCTTTAATGTGTACATGTGTGTTTCTTTATTGTATCACCTATACGCATTAGTAGAGCCCTTAGGATCTTTGCTTGATTACCGGCGTTGTGATGGCGATCACACTCGTGGGGGCTGGGTAATCCACTAGCACATCCTTATACACGTCCCTAGTCGTGGGATTATCGAGACAGGGCCTGTAGGGTTCCTAGGCACTCTCAAGAGGTCTCACAAGGCATCAACCATGCCAATTTCAAATTTTACGGGTGCCGAGAAACCCTAATACGGATCGTTAACTAGAAATTTAGGCGAAATACGAATCTAGTTAACATCTTAACTAAAGGAGAGAGGCTACAACCTTTGTAGATCCGGTTCACCACTTCCTTAGCTCCACGTAGGCATCATCTCGCTGTCCATCTCGAATCCCGGACTCAATCGTTGGCTTGATTGGAGAAATGGGCGGACTAGGTCGTCGGCTTCGTGCCGAAGATGATCTACGTCGAGGCATCACAAGTTCAAGCTCCGACTTCACAAATTTGTGAAACTTGTGAGGAAAACATCCAAAACAACTTGGCAAGAGGTAGAGGGTGAAGAAATAGGAGGTGGGTTCACTTTAGAATTGGATTTCTCACTTTAGAACTCAAGTTGCTATTGATGGCATCAAGCTTTCTTTCTTGAAGATAAAGAAGAAGATGAAGCTAGAATTATGATAAGTGTTTTTCTAAAATGAATAATAAATGAATACTTATCATAAACTAACTAGGGTAGAGTGTAGAGAATAGATCATGGTTAATTGGATGGGTTAGGGTTAAGCATGAAGACAAGAATGGTTAAGAAGTCAAAGCTTCATGAAGCTTCAACTAGAAACAAACATAGCCACCATTCTTATCTAATTCTTTTCCAAATAAATAAACAAATAAATAAATGAAAAATCAAAACCCTAATCATCTCTTAACCATGGTTTAATCCTTTACACTTAACCAAATGATCAAGTATCATCAAACATGATACAAATATGTGCACAAAAGTATATCACATATACTTCTTGCACATCAAGTGAGAAAATCCATTTAAAGTGAACCAATGCTAGTTAATGCAAAGTAATATATCAAATATATAATTATACATTGAATCATTAAATCAACACTTGATTTAACGATCCGGTCATATCGCATATAACCGACTAGTATCCTATGTATCGGCTTATCAAATCAATCCTTGATTCGATATCTAGGTTATATCGAATATAACCAATCGATACATCCATCGCGAGAATGGAATACGGTATCACATACACGCATCATTCTCGGTCCTGCACATATCTCATATGCACTCCTATTTCGTTTCGCTTGAGCCAGGAAACCTCTGTGTAGGACTCTAAAGACTCGTCAATACGCCGGTAGTAGATGATGATCATATCAAGCACCCACAAGCCGCAAGCGGTCTACTAAACGTAACGACCATCCGGGTATTGAGCGATCAGAAGATCGAAGAGCTAGCCCGCTCACACTCCTGTGAATCCAACCAGTAACACTTACCGTACAGTCCGGTCTGTTCGTCTGATATGTCGCATATCAAGTCTAGGGGTGGTATACGTCAGACCCCAATAAACGATAAGTCGTGCCGATGTGAGGCTCATAACGGGTCGAGAAACTACTGGTAACACTTACCAGCAAATCTCTGATCAGCCCTGGCCAGGGACTTCCCTGTTACGGCCAATCGAGCACAGCGCAACATCAACTCCCAATACCGGGAGAGACGAAACTCCTCCTATCGCTCATTGCCTCCATGTGACTCGGGACTGTACCCAAAGACCACCGTTTTGCACGCCCTCATGGACGTGGTAAGGTGGAGATCAAAGCACAGTGGGAATCACACAAGACTCTATGACGATCTCGGGTCTACAGACTAACCTGTACAAGTGTCACCTGAGAACTGCCATCTGACGTGAGGTATAATACCATCTGGGAGTTCTCGGCGAGTCCGTCCAGTGTACCCAGTCTCCACTGAGCACCCGTATACCATCTCTGATGTCAAACACCAATGGATATGGGATCATCCATCGCCCATCTCATGGGTCGAGAAGCGTATACGCTAGTCTACACTGGTATATCGATGCCCTGTCTCGATACACCCACGACTAGGGACCTTGAAGGATGTACTTATAGACTACCATGTCCCTACTAGTATGATCTGCATCATAGTCCAGGTAGTCAAGTACACATCCTAAGGGCTTTATCAACATGTAACTATAAGACAGTTTAAAGAGACAAGTGTACATGTTAAGATAAAGAGCAACCATATAGCATACTATCATATCGAGCAAGAAAGTCATCTCTATATATGTCCAAGCATCCAATATAATATACATCATCTGTACAATACTGGCCTCTAGGGCATACATACAACTAACAATCTCCCACTTGCACTAGGGCCAGCTGCTGTAGTATCGCATACCGAGCATCCCGAAGAGTCTCTCAAACTGTATCTGGGGAATGGCCTTCGTGAGTGGATCCGCCGTGTTGTTCTTCGTGTCAACCCTCCTGACCTCGATCTCCCGGCGATCAACTATCTCCCGGATCAGGTGATACCGCCTCAGAATATGCCTGGATCGCTGATGGGACCTGGGTTCTTTGGCCAAAGCCACCGCTCCATTG
This sequence comes from Agapanthus africanus, assembly GCA_030015575.1. Lineage (NCBI taxonomy): Eukaryota > Viridiplantae > Streptophyta > Magnoliopsida > Asparagales > Amaryllidaceae > Agapanthus > Agapanthus africanus. The sequence goes on along the minus strand of CM057340.1, from coordinate 440,544,331 downwards.
TTATCGCAATACAAAGGTATTGGATGCTCAATGGATGGAACCACTCCAAGTTCAGTAATGAACTTCTTGATCCAGACAGCCTCTTTGGCAGCATCGTTGGCAGCGATGTATTCAGCCTCCATCGTCGAGTCTGCCACGGTTTCTTGCTTGGAACTCTTCCAGCTAACCGCCCCTCCGTAAAGGGTAAAGAAAAATCCCGACTGCGACTTAGAGTCGTCCTTATCACTCTGGAAGCTCGAATCGGTAAAGGACTCCACTTGGAGTTCTCCGTTACCATACACCAAGAGCATCTCTTTAGTCCTTCGTAAGTACTTGAGAATGCTCTTCAGAGCTGTCCAGTGACTCTCTCCAGGATCAGCTTGATATCTGCTCACTATACTTAGTGAGTATGCTACATCGGGTCTGGTACATAGCATCGCATACATGATAGAGCCTACAGCCGAAGCATAGGGTATCCCTTGCATGCGAGCTCTCTCCAAATCAGTCTTGGGAGACATCTCTTTGGAGAGAGTGACTCCAGAGATCGTGGGTAAGTTCCCACGCTTGGATTCTTCCATACTAAACCTCTTTAGTATGGTGTCGATGTACCTGGATTGGGACAATCCCAAAATCCGTTTGGATCTATCTCTATAGATCCAGATTCCCAATATGCAGGAGGCATCACCAAGATCTTTCATTGAGAATCTTTGTGATAAGAAGAGCTTGACCGATTGCAGCATAGGAATATCATTTCTTATCAAGAGTATGTCGTCCACGTACAATACGAGGAAGACAACCTTACTCTCTGCCACCTTCTTGTAGATACAAGGTTCATCTGGATTTTTGACGAAATCAAACTCTTTGATAACGACGTCAAAGTAGATGTTCCAACTCCGCGATGCTTGCTTTAATCCATAAATGGATTTAAGCAGCTTGCACACTTTCCCGCTGCTCCCACTGTCTACGAATCCCTCTGGCTGAGTCATGTACACGCACTCTTCTAAATCACCATTTAGAAAGGCGGTCTTAACATCCATTTGCCAGATTTCGTAATCATGATATGCAGCGATGGCAAGCATGATCCGGATGGATTTAAGCATAGCCACTGGAGAAAAGGTTTCGTCATAGTCCACACCTGGTCTTTGACGAAAACCTTTTGCAACAAGTCTAGCTTTGAAAGTCTCCACTTTCCTATCTACACCAAGTTTCTTCTTGAAGATCCACTTGCTCCCAATGGGTTTTACCCCTTCAGGAGCAACGTCCAAAGTCCATACTTTGTTAGTGTACATGGATTCCATCTCGGACCGCATAGCATCCATCCATTTCACTGAGTCCCCACTCGTGATGGCCTGCTCGAAGCTAGTTGGGTCATCATCCTCCATGATGCAATCCTCGCCCCCACCATCCATGAGAAAACCGTAGTATCTCTCAGGTTGGCGAGGAACCCTACTAGATCGGCGGAGAGGCTGAGGTTCATTGGGAGCTACTGAATCTTCTGGTTCCACTAAATCTTCAGTTACGGTTTGTGTATCTGGAACCTCTTCCAGCTCTACCACTTTGCCACTAATTTCTTTTTCAAGGAATTCCTTTTCTAAAAAGGTGGCATGTTGAGCAACAAACACTTTTTGTTCCTCACTGTGGTAGAAAAAATACCCATATGAATTCTTTGGATATCCCACAAACTTGCAGAGAACTGACCGTGCCTCGAGCTTGTCCGGATTTTGCCTTTTGACATAGGCCGGACAACCCCATATCTTAACTCGTTTAAAACATGGTCTCTTCCCACTCCATATCTCATATGGTGTGGTAGGTACAGATTTAGATGGAACTTGATTCGATAGGTATGTTGCTGTTTCCAGTGCATAACCCCAGAAGGAAATAGGTAACTCAGCTGTGCTCATCATAGAGCGCACCATATCTAATAGGGTGCGGTTCCTCCGTTCTGATACACCGTTGTGCTGTGGTGTATATGGAGGAGTCAGCTGAGAGAGAATCCCATTCTCTTTTAGGAAGTCCAGGAATTCATTGCTCAAGTATTCACCTCCTCGATCAGATCGTAGGATTTTAATACTTTTTCCGGTTTGGTTCTCAACTTCTTGTTTATATTCCCTAAATTTCTCAAAAGCTTCTGATTTGTGTTTCATCAGGAACACATACCCGAACTTAGAGAGATCGTCAGTGAATGTAATGAAGTATGAAGAACCATCCCTGGCATGTGTAGACATGGGACCGCATACATCACTATGTATCAGCCCCAAGAGTTCGGTAACTCTTTCTCCGTGTCTCGTAAACGGAGTTTTGGTCATCTTGCCTTTGAGACATGACTGGCAAGTGTCATAAGATGAAAATTCAAACGGATTTAAATATCCATCTTTATGTAACTTAGCTAGTCGTGTCGCATTGATGTGACCTAGTCTACAATGCCACAAGAAGGATTCGTTCAGTTCTGAACTCTTCCTCTTGTGTGTGTTTGTTATGCTCAAAACTGTTGATTGATTTAGAACATAAATGCCATTGCACAACGTGCCTGATCCAACCAACTTTTGGTTACGGAAAATGTTCATAACATTATCCTGTAATACAAAATTATATCCCTCTTTACTCAATAAAGAAACCGATATAATGTTGCATATCAGGTTCGGCATGTAATAGCATTCGTTCAGAACCAATGTATTACCAGTCGGTAATACAAGGTGATATTCCCCGACAGTCTTAGCTGCAACAATTACACCATTTCTAACTCTAATATCTTTATCACCTTCTCCAAGTTCTTTACCTTTCGTTAGCCCATGTAACTGATTACATATATGGGATCCTGACCCGGTATCTAATACCCAGGACGTAGAGCAAATGGAGAAACAGTTCTCTGTAACGAACACACTCGAAGAAAATGCATCAACATGTACTTTCTTCATTCGGGTGGCATGGGAATCCTGGTATTCCCCTATATCCTGTTCATTCCTATAACTCTTATAAGAAAGAACGGAACCAACGTTCCCCAGCACAGTATAACATGCGTGTTCGGTCAATACATCCATATTATTATCTTCATTAGGGCATGAAATGGTCGCTACCTGGAGAGAGAGAGAAGAAAACACTTTAGCGTATGCTCGTGCAAGATCAGATTGGTTATTATCTTATCTAATCAGGATGGCTCCCACTGGTTTTTATCAAATCTTCCTTCAAACCCTAAAAGGAAAGACTAGCTGGGATTAATTACACACTACAAGTTCACCAATCTTTCTGCCAGGCCAGTGTCGGTACTTTGAGGGAGGTCCCCCGTGCTTTCGCACGAACCTAATTAATGTAAACCTCATTTTCCCAGAGGCGTAACCTTGTTGACACCTTTCTAGACACCTACTTGATCAGCTAATTGCAATGTGTAAAAATCTCCCAGGAGTAACTCTTACTCGCAGTGGGTATCGGGATCCAACTATCTCATAGAAGGTATGCAATCTCATTGCAAATTTCAACACTTGAAATTCCCGATAATATTTTGCCCCGAACGATCTATGACCTTGACAAGGTCAACAAACCATAGACCGCAAGTCAAGTTCAACCCGTCATTTCTTGATTGAATCAAACCCACTCGCACGACCCTTGACAAGGTCAACAAGGCCGTACGACTACCCTAACCCAATCTGCATCATATGCATAAACAGATAAATACTGGTTAGCAACCGCACACTGCGTCTTGACAAGGTCAACAAACGCAGCACGAATACTAAATAGGACTTATCTGAAATGACGGAGGGCTACGACAGGTTTTTCTGAAAACCTATTGCGTAATGAACTTGATATCGTTGTAGAATCAAATGTAGTTTAAAAATGGAGTGATTTTGAGGCTTTTCTAATTTCGCTAAAGGGGTCACTCCCGGTGAAGGGATCGTCGGCCCTTTCCTCGTCGAATGAGGTGCGGGATATATCATATATATCACTGTGCAAAGCAAAAGAAAAAAAACAATCAAAAGCAAACCGAGTTTGTAGCATCTGCCAGTTATTGCTAAAGGAGTCACTCTCGGTGAAGGGATCTCGGTCCTTTCCTCATCGAATAAGGTGCAGGGTATATCATATATACCGCTATGCAAAGCAAGAACTTTAGCTATCTGTTTTATTTTTGAAATTCGATTCTACAACATCTTAGGTTTCTTTTCTTTCATTAATCACATTAATGAAGTCCCATCAATTAAGTACCTAAACATCACAGATAAATACGACGTATACTTATGCCATCCGCATTCGCCTCGATGTCCCCTCGTGCACCGTTAAGTTAGGTAACTAACGGCAGAGCGGGGCAGGGCTAGTACGGGTGTAAAACATAAGTAACGTCTATATAATATATCATATATACTATATACTGTATCCATCACAGAACATCACATGATCACATCACAGATATCGCAGCAGAAGAAACATATGAAACATTGGATATACTAGGACGTCCATGTTTTCAATACGAGCCAGTATAAAACACGGATTCCACGGTCGTGATGAATAGCCAATCCCACACCCCTAGACCCCTACGAGAGCGGCAAGCAACCCTGCCAATTCTAGGGTTAGGAGACCCGGACTCGACTCCTCGAGTTGGTCTCCCTCTGGACCCCAGAACCCGGTTACTTATGCTCCCCTCCTTGGGTCTATCCTAATGCAGAAAAGTAAATAATATACAAAAGGTGACAACTTCCGCAACCTGAAAGTGCCACAAAATAAAAGAATATTACATACAAGTTTTTACATGAATGAAAATGAAAAAACACTCATTTGACATAAAAACCCTCGGCTATTCAAACATGACGATCCAAAATAACATATCCAGCAACACATAACATCACATGTCATCAACGTAAGTAAATATGTCCAACCCAATTGTCGTTGACATATAGCAACGAAACCGGCGATATCACATATTACACTTACGGTCACAGAAACGAAAGTGTAAAACTACAACAGTTGGAATCCGCAACCTCTTTAGACATCGCATGCCTAATCAAATGAAATACTTAGACATCACATGCCTAACAATTATAAACCCCGCATTTTAGTCTCATTATCGAAAACACTTTTCAATATCAAGTGAAACTAAACCGCTAGATTTATAACATTCATTCAGTTATCTCATAACTGTTTGTGAATTCCAATTATTGTATCACATTCCAGATAAACAGAAAATGTTAAACATTCCGATCGAACAGTCGAACACCCAAGTTTTCCCGATACAGCTCAACACATGAAATAAGTCTAACAACATTCAGTTCGCACCTCAGTACCAACGGTCCAGCCGTAGAAGGGTCAAGCCAACGCCTCACATGTGGCACGCCGTACTGCCCCAAACCCGAAAGTTCAAAGGGCAGTTCAAGACGGTCACATAATCGAGTTATGGTTTATTGTCTTCTAGAGGGTCCATTGCGCTACTTGCACTACTTAGAACGTCGTTAAACCATGGAAAAATCCAACTCTTGGAAATTTCCCGACAGGGAAAAAATTGGGTATTTATATCCGGTCGAACTTTTTAACATATTCTAAAAATTATCCGGAAAGCCACAAAGACAAAATCTGATACTCCGATCGAAACACCGAATCCCCAAAACAACCCCAGAAGATTCAACTCTTGAATAAAATTTAAAAATACGCAGAGAACTCAGCACTGTTAAATAGGAATTACTGTGCAAATTGTTAGGGCTACCGTCATACATTAGCCGCGGAACCGCCGCATAAGCTAGACTTATGCCGCGGTTCCGCCGCTCATTTGAGGGATCATGAAATAAATTTTGCGCCGTAATTCTTAGAATTCCCTGCTGAGTTTTCTGCATATTTTTAATTTGGAAAAAACCCATTTTTTAAAAAATGTACAGAGAGCCGTTTTCGGGTTAGGATTTTGGTTCGATCGGACTTCAAACGTCGTCTGGACTTCGCCTAAGGCTCTAGCTAGGCTCTGATACCACTGTAGTGTTCCTAGGCACTCTCAAGAGGTCTCACAAGGCATCAACCATGCCAATTTCAAATTTTACGGGTGCCGAGAAACCCTAATACGGATCGTTAACTAGAAATTTAGGCGAAACACGAATCTAGTTAACATCTTAACTAAAGGAGAGAGGCTACAACCTTTGTAGATCCGGTTCTCCACTTCCTTAGCTCCACATAGGCGTCCTCTCGCTGTCCATCTCGAATCCCGGACTCAATCGTCGGCTTGATTGGAGAAATGGGCGGACTAGGTCGTCGGCTTCGTGCCGAAGATGATCTACGTCGAGGCATCACAAGTTCAAGCTCCGACTTCACAAATTTGTGAAACTTGTGAAGAAAACACCCAAAACAACTTGGCAAGAGGTAGAGGGTGAAGAAATAGGAGGTGGGTTCACTTTAGAATTGGATTTCTCACTTTAGAACTCAAGTTGCCATTGATGGCATCAAGCTTTCTTTCTTGAAGATAAAGAAGAAGATGAAGCTAGAATTATGATAAGTGTTTTTCTAAAATGAATAATAAATGAATACTTATCATAAACTAACTTGGGTAGAGTGTAGAGAATAGACCATGATTACTTAGATGGGTTAGGGTTAAGCATGAAGACAAGAATGGTTAAGAAGTCAAAGCTTCATGAAGCTTCAACTAGAAACAAACATAGCCACCATTCTTATCTAATTCTTTTCCAAATAAATAAACAAATAAATAAATGAAAAATCAAAACCCTAATCATCTCTTAACCATGGTTTAATCCTTTACACTTAACCAAATGATCAAGTATCATCAAACATGATACAAATATGTGCACAAAAGTATATCACATATACTTCTTGCACATCAAGTGAGAAAATCCATTTAAAGTGAACCAATACTAGTTAATGCAAAGTAATATATCAAATATATAATTATACATTGAATCATTAAATCAACACTTGATTTAACGATCCAGTCATATCGCATATAACCGACTAGTATCATATGTATCGGCTTATCGAATCAATCCTTGATTCGATATCTAGGTTATATCGAATATAACCAATCGATACATCCATCGCAGGAATGGAATACGGTATCACATACACGCATCATTCTCGGTCCTGCACATATCTCATATGCACTCCTATTTCGTTTCGCTTGAGCCAGGAAACCTCTGTGTAGGACTCTAAAGACTCGTCAATACGCCGGTAGCAGATGATGATCATATCAAGCACCCACAAGCCGCAAGCGGTCTGCTAAACGTAACGGCCATCCGGGTATTGAGCGATCATAAGATCGACGAGCTAGCCCGCTCACACTCCTGTGAATCCAACTAGTAACACTTACCGTACAGTCCGGTCTGTTCGTCTGATATGTCGCATATCAAGTCTAGGGGTGGTATACGTCAGACCCCAATAACCGATAAGTCGTGCCGATGTGAGGATCATAACGGGTCAAGAAACTACTGGTAACACTTACCAGCAAATCTCTGATCAGCCCTAGCCAGGGACTTCCCTGTTACGGCCAATCGAGCACAGCGCAACATCAACTCCAAATACCGGGAGAGACGAAACCCCTCCTATCGCTCATTGCCTCCATGTGACTCGGGACTGTACCCAAAGACCACCGTTTTGCACGCCCTCATGGACATGGTAAGGTGGAGATCAAAGCACAGTGGGAATCATACAAGACTCTATGACGTTCTCGGGTCTACAGACTAACCTGTACAAGTGTCACCTGAGAACTGCCATCTGACGTGAGATATAATACCATCTGAGAGTTCTCGGCGAGTCCGTCCAGTGTACCCAGTCTCCACTGAGCACCCGTATACCATCTCTGATGTCAAACACCAATGGATATGGGATCATCCATCGCCCATCTCATGGGTCGAGAAGCGTATACGCTAGTCTACACTGGTATATCGATGCCCTGTCTCGATACACCCACGACTAGGGACCTTGAAGGATGTACTTATAGACTACCATGTCCCCACTAGTATGATCTGCATCATAGTCCAGGTAGTCAAGTACACATCCTAAGGGCTTTATCAACATGTAACTATAAGACAGTTTAAAGAGACAAGTGTACATGTTAAGATAAAGAGCAACCAGATAGCATACTATCATATCGAGCAAGAAAGTCATCTCTATATATGTCCAAGCATCCAATATAATATACATCATCTGTACAATACTGGCCTCTAGGGCATACATACAACTAACAATCGATACTCCGTAGTAGACTAGCGTATGCGCTTCTCATCCTAGCACGGGAGACGGTCTGTCCCACAGCCGTCAGTATGTCGTACTTGAGATGGTATGCGGGTGCTCGTTAGGATATGAGTACACTGGACAGGACTCGTTGGGAACTGATGGTTGGTATTATACCTATCGTCAGTTATCAGTTCCCAGATGACATGAGTACAGCTTTAGTCCGCTGACTTGACACTGTCACTTCGCCTCGAGTGTGTTCCCACTGTTCTTTGATTACTACCCTACCACGGCTCTACTGAGTCATGCAAACAGGTAGTAGTTGGGTGCAGTCCCGAAGCACTTGGAGGCAGTGACGGTTAGACAGGATTTGTCTCTCCCGGTATTGGGGGTTAACATCGCGCTGTGTCTAGGAGAGCCATTACACATGTAGTCCCTGGCCAGGGCAAGCGAGACATACAGGTAGGTTTCTAGTGATGTCTCAGGGTGTTCTGGGCTACACTCCGACACGACTTGTACCGCTATTAGGGGACTGACGTTCACCACCCCCCTAGGCCCGCCATGCGATGTATCAGACGAATAGACTGGACTGTACGGAGATTGTCACATACAGGCTCAGTAGGAGTTCGGATGGGTTTACCTCATCGGCCTTCTTATCGACATCTACATGGGGGCCGTTACGTACAGCTAGTGCCGCTTGCGGTCTGTGGTTAAACCCACTGCCAGCGTAGTGTCGAGTCTTTAGCGTCCCACACAGAGAGTTTCCCTACATTGAGCGAAACGTGTAGAGGCCGTATGGTTTTACGGCGGAGCTACGATCACTTACGTGCACTTGTGTGCGTATGCTGTTCGGGCAGGCAACACTAGTGGGTTTTGGTTTAAGCCAGATCCTAGTATTGCACAGATGGATTTGATTTGTCTTCTGTGCATTCGCATTGTACGGAATGCGGATGCGGGTGTGTATGCACAGTTTTGAGGAGCGATGAAGGAGGAGGTGCCCCATTAGGGTTTTGGCAGTTGGTTCAGCCAAAACCGTAATGTGGCACACTCATTAGGGTTTTGACAGTTCGTTTGGTCAAAACCGTTATGAGCCGGAGACATTGTTTACTGATCTTTTTAGTGATAGATTTGTGATGGATAATTGCATTGACCATTTGACCACTTGGATCTCTCTTGACTTTGTTGACCCGTTGACCGTGTTGACCATTGACCTTCAAAAGAGATCCACACTCTTCATTCATTTTCTTTTTATTTCTTGAGTTATGATAATGGTCAATTCAATGTACCATCAACTTCTATCATGATAGGATTAGTAATGATGATTTTGTGTATTATTGGAACCTTGGTTCATTTCTTTTGGTTGGAATTTTTTTTTCTTTATTCTCTTCTCATTCTCTCTTTCGAAGTGAGAAGAAAAAGAAAAGCTCCATGGTTGCTAAGTTTCTCCTTCTTCTTCCTCCTCTTGATCTCATATTTTGATCTCATGTGTTGAGAGAAAAAGATCCCATAAAGACAAACACATCCATACATCTCCTCTACACAACCTAGGGCTTCTAGATTAGTGATCTCTTTGCCCTAGTTACCTCGGCTCGAGGTGGAGCTCGGTGTACATCTCTCGGGCGGATCCTCTTCGACTCAAGGAGGCCGCGGAGGTGACCAAAGTCCGGATCAAGCCTCGGAGCAAGCAAGGAGAAGAACAACAAGAAGAGAGGGAGTACAAGTTGAGGTATAACCCCTAACCGAGTAGATAAATCTCTAGTTAGGATGCTAGTGTATTGTTTAGTAAAGATCCGGCTTTTACGGTCCATGTTACCATGTTCAGAAAAAAATTTGTTTTACCGTTTTCGCAACCCCGAAAGAACCGGGAGAGGTAACGTGGACCTAACACTGGTATCAGAGCCTAACTAAACACACCCTAGCATGTTAGCAAAGTGTTTAGAATTTCGAACGGACGAAAAACCGCAAAACACCCCGGATATTTCAAGTTTCTGCCGATTTTTTTTCTGTTCAAAAATTAATAAATCATACACTAAAAATCGGCTCAGGCTTTTCTTAGAACAGGCAAGAAAAATGATCGCACGAGTCGACCAACTCACCGCGGTTCCGCGGCAGAAGCTTGCTTCTGCCGCGGAACCGCGGGCGAGTTGACTCGGCCGTAGATCATTTTTGTTGCAGTTTGTTTCTGGTGAGTTTTTAGGATTTTTGGTATATGACTTTTCTGCCCAGATTTTCCAGAAAGCAAAATTTGTTTTTGGGGCTCAAAATTCCGTATTTTTTGGTCGATTTTCTATAGACTTTGGCTAATGGTTATATCTGTAATGTTATATGTGTATTGAACGTCTACTAATCGCTATATGTCGATTAGTGGGGGTTATACATATCTGTGATCTGTGTTGTTGATGGTATGTGTATATGAACTCGTTGGATTGTCGCGGATGAATAGCCGGGGTGGATGTGAGATGAGAGTTTCTTTTTTCTTTCATTCATGTAATAAATTTATAAATTGATGTAATATTATTTGTATGGCCGCACAACCGGGTCGGGGTTGTAGCCGTCATTGTATAATTCTTTTTACTGTTTTTGCTCATAGGATAGACCCATGGAGGGGGTGCACAAACTACCGGGTATCTCGAAGTGCCGAGTGGCCTACTCACGGCGTTGAGGGAGGTTGCTTCGCTTCGGGTACTTGGGGGGTAGTTTGCCGCACCCGTAGGGGTCTTGGGTGGGGTATTGGCTATTCATCGCGACCGTGTAATCCGCTTTTCGTTGCAGGCTCGAACGAATCGTGAGTTCCTAGTATATCCAAAGTGTTCATCTGTGATCTGGATTGGCTATCATTGCTATATGTCTATATATAATAACTATTTAGGCGTTGCTTATGTTTTTCAGCCGCGCTAGCCCAGCCCCCGCTCTGTCGTTAGTTAAGTAACCTAACGGGTGATGACGGGGCCCCGTGGTGAATGCGAATGGCATAAGCGTACGTCATATTTTGGTTGTTTTCTGCAATGGTAGGATTTAAATGATGGGACGCATTAAAAGAACTAATGCAAGAAAATAAACTTAAAAGACGTTGTTGGAACAATTTTTCAAAAAAAGCTGTTATTGCAAGGACGTTCATTTTTGCTTTGCATCGAGGTATTCGGTTATGAATGCCCAGCACCTCATTCGACGAGGCAAGGGCCGAGATCCCCTCATCGGGAGTGACCCCTTGGACAAAAGTTTGCGTCAGAGTAATAACTTCACTATAGTCGATTAATTCCTGCTTTGCATCGAGGTATTCCGTTTGGAATATCCTGCACCTCATTCGACGAGGAAAGAGCCGAGATCCCTTCACAGGGAGTGACCTCTTTAGCAAAAGTTTTTCGCCACTATATTTTCAAAAAGTGTATCACGTTCCTTCAACGATATCAAGTTCATTACGTTAACGGGTTTTCGCCAAAACCCAGCCGTAGCCCTCCGTCATTTCTTATAAGTTATACTTAGTATTCGTGCTGCGTTTGTTGACTGTGTCAAGGCGCAGTGAACGGCAGCTGAGTATTTCTTATCTGCTGGATACAATGTGATTGGTTAGGACAGTCGTGTAACCTTGTTGACTGTGTCAAGGGTTATGCGGGTGGGTTTAATGCAATCAAGATAATGACGGGTTGAACTTGAGTAGGACCCTTTGATTTGTTGACTGTGTCATGGTCACTTGGGTCCTAGGGGCAAAAACCACATCGGGAGTTTCAAAAGTACTGAAACTTGCTAGTGTTGCATACCATTTAGAGTGTGATGATTCTGGTAGGATTCCTTCAGTTTTGTCACGCGATGATATTTGGATCCCGATCCTACTGTGAGTATATGCTACTCCTCGGGAACTTTCTCGCTTAATGATCAATGCTATAAACCAAGTAGGTGTCTAGAAAGGTGTTAGCGGGGCTACGCCCACAGGGAAAAGAGGTTTCTTAATTAAGGAACTTCGCGAAAGCGTTGGAAAACCTCCCTGGAAGTACCGACACTGGCCTGGCTGAACGGTTAAGCAAGTATTGTACGGTGAGATTGATCCCGACTAATTCTTCCTTTATTGTTTAAGGAGGGATTCGAGAGACAGTGGGAGCCATCCTGTTTAGATAAATTAAAAACCAATCTAAACTTGCAAGAGCGCACGCTAAGTGTTTCTTTTCTCTCTCTCCAGGTAGCAACCATTTCACGCCCTAATCAAGATAATAAAATGTATCGCTTGACTGATCCGAATTCTTATTCGGGGCTGGGGAACGTTGGTTCGGCTCTAACTTGTGACAACAGTCATAAATATGAGCAAGGGAAAGGGGATTGTATGGATTCCCAGGATACCCAGTTGAAGAAGAAGCATGGTTTTGCATCTACTTCAGGTGTTCTTGTAATTGAGAACTATTTTACGGTCAGCCCTACCTCTTGGGTACTTGATACCGGATCAGGATCTCATATCTGTAATTTATTGCAGGGACTGAAAAAAAGTAGGAAAGTTGCACCGGGTGATATGTCGCTCAGAGTAGCGAACGGAGCACAAGTTAATGCGGCAGCCGTCGGTGAATATCACCTAGTATTGCCAAATGGCAAGACTATGATTTTGAACGATTGCTACTATATACCTTCCATGGTTTGCAACATCATATCAGTTTCTTTACTCGATAAAGATGGATATAACTTTATTCTTGATAGAAATATCATGAACATTTACCTTCATAAGGTACTGGTTGCAGAGGGTACACTGTGTAATGGTATCTACATTCTAAATCAGAATACAGTTCTTAATATACAAAACACACGCAAGAGGAAGAATTCAGATACGAATGAATCCTACTTGTGGCATTGTAGACTTGGTCATATCTGAAAGAAAAGACTGAGTAAGTTGCATAAAGATGGACTCTTGAATACGTTCGAGTTTTCATCCTATGAAACTTGTCAGTCTTGTCTCAAAGGGAAGATGACCAAATCTCCGTTCACCGGACATGGAGAAAGAGCAGCAGAGCTCTTGGGACTCGTACATAGTGATGTATGTGGTCCGATGTCTATACATGCAAGGGGTGGGTTCTCATACTTCATCACATTCACTGACGATCTCTCTGTTAGTGTATATGCCCTAGAGGCCATTACTGTATCATACTAGTTTGTATATTACTTAATGGATGCTTGGGATATTCACCTTGTATATACAATCTTGCTCAAAATAGTAGTATGCTACTTGGTTTGTTTCTACTTCAATGTGTACTTGTGTTTATTTCAGTATATCACTTATACGCATTAGTAGAGCCCTTAGGATCTTTGCTTGATTACCAGCGTTGTGATGGCAGTCACACTAGTGGGGGCTGGGTAATCTATAAGCACATCCTTATACAGGTCCCTAGTCGCAGGACTATCGAGACAGGGCATCGATACTCCGGAGTAGACTAGCGTATGCGCTTCTCATCCCAGTGTGGGAGATGGTCTGTCCCACAGCCATCAGTACGTCGTACTGGAGATAGTATACGGTTCTCGTTGGGTTACGAGTACACTGGACAGGACTCGTCGGGAACTGACTAGTTGGTATTATACCTATCGTCAGTTATCAGTTCCCAGGTGACATGAGTACAGCTTAGTCCGCTGACTTGACACTGGCACTTCGCCTCAAGTGTGTTCCCACTGCACTTTGATCACTACCCTACCACGGCTCAAAGGAGTCGTGCAAACAGGTGGTGGTTGGGTGCAGTCCCGAAGCACTTGGAGGCAGTGACGGTTAGACAGGATTCGTCTCTCCCGGTATTGGGGGTTAACATCGCGCTGTGTCTAGGAGAGCCATTACACGAGTAGTCCCTGGCCAGGGCAAACGAGATATACTGGTAGGTTTCCAGTGTTATCTCAGGGTGTTTTGGGCTTCGCTCCGGCACGACTTGTACCACTATTGGGGGACTGACGTTTACCGCCCCCTAGGCCCGCCATGCGATGTATCAGACGAACAGACCGGACTGTATGGAGACTGTCACATTCAGACTCAGTAGGAGTACAGATGGGGTTTCACCTCGTCAGCCTTCTTGTCGACATCTACCTGGGGACCGTTACGCACAGCTAGTGCCGCTTGCGGTCTGTGGTTAAACCCACTGCCAGCGTAGTGTCGAGTCTTTAGAGTCCCACACAGAGGGTATTCGCCTCTGGGCAAAACAGAGTAGAGGTCGCATGGTTTTGCGACAGGGTTCGTTCTCATCCGCGCACTTGTGCACGTTTGGAGTCCGGACGGATTTTACCAGCGGGCTCTGGTTTGAGCCGGATACTGGTATAGTATTTGGGGTTGCTTTTATCTCTCAGTATTCATGTTCCTCGGAACAAGAATGCAGGTGTGTATGCACAGTTCTTTTTGAGGAGGAGGAAGATGATTTTTCATTAGGGTTTCGGAACGGGTGCGTATGCACAGTTGACAGTTGTATTTTTCCAAACCCTAATGGATTTGTATTATATCATTTAATAATATATAATAAAATGAAATTGTGTCATGGTTAGTTTTTGTTGACTTGTTGACCATGGTTGACTTGTTGACCATGGTTGAACATTTGACCATTATCATTACAAGAGAAAGATGCTCTTGATTCTTGCATTTTCATTTAATGCTTGTAATGATATTAGTCATTCTAAAACTTTCCATCAACCTTTTTATTTTGATTATTATTATTTTGATAATTCATTTTCTTTTTGCATTATGGTTGCAAGAAAGGAAATGATAGCTCATTCTATCATATTCACTCTCTCTCTTCACTTCATCTTCTTCTTCCTCTAGCCAAGAGAAACCTTCTCATGTGTTGAGAATCCTTCTCTTGAAAAACAAAAGCAACCCTTAGACACTCTCTACTCACTCTAGGATCAAGGGTTTAGCAAGCCGGCGATTCTAGTTCACTCCAAGTACGAGAAAGAGCCCAAAGGTCGAGCCTTCGAGGTGGATCCATCTTCGACGGAAGAAGGCGACAAAGGAGAACCATCAACCTCTACAAAGTTTGAAGACGAAGGAGTTCAAGTCTAGGTATAACCATCTTCATCCGAGTAGCTAACTCTCTTTAGCATAGTTTGCTAGTTTTAGTTTAGACAACGATCCCGACCATAGTTTAGTCCATGTTGCCTCTTGCGATAAAAATTCGCTTTTTATACCGTTTCCGCCTCCCCGTAAGAACCGGGGGTCGCAATATGGACTTACAGTGGTATCAGAGCCTAACTAAACTTAAACTAGCTTGGTAGTGAAGTGTAACGAAGTTCGGAACCGGAAAAATCCAAAAACCAAACTTTACAAAAACCTGAGTTTCTGTTGAAATTTTTTCTGGTCAAAATGAAAAACTTTATACTTTTAAATTCGTCTCAGGGTTTTGTGTGAACACCCAAGAAAAACGATGTAGTGATTCGTCTAAACTGCCGCCCTTCCGCCGCGTGAGCCTTCTTAGCCGCCGCGGAACCGCCGCGAGTTATTGTCTTCTCTGTATCGTTTTTCGTGCAGTGTGTTTGTGTGTTGGTTTTGGGATTTTTAAAATATATTATATGTGCCCAGATTTTCCAGAAAAGAAATTTCCTTTTGGGGTCCTATAATTCCGTATTTTTTCCGAACTTCACTGCACTTTGACTATGATGGTTATATCTGTGATGCTTGCATGTATTGAACGTCGGCTAATCGCTATAAGTCGATTAGTCGGGGTTATACATGATCTGTAATGTGCTGGAATGTGTATATGAATGTGTTGGACTGTCGCGGGTGAATAGCCGGGGTGGATGTGAGATGAGCTTTTGTTTTTCTTTCATTCATTGTAAATGTAAATTGATGTAATAATATTATTTGTTTGGCCGCACAACCGGGTCGGGGTTGTAGCCGTCATTGTATAATTCTTTTTACTGTTTTTGCTCCTAGGATAGACCCATGGAGGGGTGCACAAACTACCGAGTACTTGGCGGGTAGTTTGCCGCACCCGTAGGGGTCTTGGGTGGGGTATTTGGCTATTCACCGCGACCGTGTTATCCGCTTTTCGTTTCAGGCTCGAAAGGATTGCGGATTGCTAGTATATCCAATGCATTCATCTGTGATCTGTAATGTCTATCATTGCTTACTATTTAGGCGTTGCTTATGTTTTACAGACGCGCTAGCCCAGCCCCCGCTCTGTCGTTAGTTAAGTAACCTAACGGGTAATGACGGGGCCCAGTGGCGAATGCGAATGGCATAAGCGTACGTCATATTTTGGTTGTTTTCTGCAATGGTAGGGTTAAATGATGGGACGCATTAAAAGTACTAATGCAAGAATATCACGCATTAAAAGAACTAATGCAAGATAATAAACCAAGTTAAAGTCGTTGGAACACTTTCGAAAAACCACTCGGTTCTTTTCAAAATAACTTTTAAATGCGGAGCTTGAGCCACTCCTTCTAAAAGCTATCTCGTTCCATCGATTAAATCAAGTTCACTACGTTCACGGTTTCGCCAAAACCATTCGTAGCCCTCCGTCGTTTCGTATGAATATTCAATAAGTATTCAAGCTGTGTTTGTTGACCTTCGTCAAAGCATAGTGATTGGTAGCTATTGGGTATTCATATGTAGCATAGATAGATGCGTTGGTTTGGGACATTCGCATTACCTTGTTGACCTTCGTCAAGGGTATATACGGGTGGATTCAAATTAACCTGGATAATGACGGGCAGAACTTGACATGTGACTTATGATTTGTTGACCTTCGTCAAGGTCATAAGAGCATGGGGCAAAAATCCACATCGGGAGTTTCATAAGTACTGAAACTTGCTAGATTTGCATACCATTTGGAGTGTGGTGATTCTGGTAGGATTCCTTCAGTTTCATCACGCGATGATATTTGGATCCCGATCCTACTGTGAGTATATGCTACTCCTCGGGAAATTTCTCACTAAACGATCAATGCTATAAACCTAGTAGGTGCCTAGAAAGGTGTTAGCGGGGTTACGCCCCCAGGGAAAAGAGGTTATTTAATTAACGAACTTCGCGAAAGCGTTGGAAAACCTCCCTCGAAGTACCGACACCGGCCTGGCTGAACGGTTAAGCAAGTATTGTGCGGTGGGATTGATCCCGGCTAATTCTTCCTTTATGGTTTGAGGAGGGATTCGAGAAACAGTGGGAGCCATCCTGTTTAGACAAATTAAAAACCATTCTAAACTTGCAAGAGCATCATGCTGAGTGTTTCTTCTTCTCTCTCCTAATTGCAGCGACCAATCAACATGACTGGACTTAAGTTACTCCTAGATAAAAACAAGCTGACAGGGCCAAACTACAAAGATTGGCTCAGGAATGTCAAGATAGCAATCACTTATGACAAGCTGGGGTATCTTCTTACCACCAAAGCTCCCCCTGTCCCTGGTCCAACTTCCAGTATCGCGGATAAGGAAATCCGCAAGACTTGGGAGATTGATAGCGCGAAGGCCAAGTGCCTCCTGCTTGCCTCGATGGACAACGAACATCAGAGGAGGCATGAGAATATGGACATGGAGTCCATATTGCTCCATACAAAAGAACTGTATGGAGAGCAATCACGTATCGCAAGATACGAAGCGTCGAAAAAGTTATTTTCGACAAGAATGGCCGTCGGATCATCAGTAGCCGAGCATGTGCTAAAGATGATCGGCTACATTGAGGAGCTCGCTGACCTAGGGATCACATTGGAGAGTGAGCTATATACGGATATAGTTCTCCAGTCCCTTCCTTCCACTTACGCCCAGTTTATAATGAACTTCAACCTACAAGAAAAGGAGGTTGAACTTTCAGAGCTCCTCAACCTGCTGAGGAGCGCAGAGGGCACCCTACAGAAAGGTAGGGAAACATCCACTTTGTTTGTAGGAGGATCATCTTCTTCTAGGTCCAAGGCGAAAGCCAAGGGAAAGAAGAAGAAAGTCCCCGCCAAACCAAGGGGCGGTGTTAGTAAAGTGGATACGAAGGGAAAAGGTAAAGCAACAAAGATAGCGGGGAAGCTTGTGGATAAGGAAGAATGCTTCTTTTGTCATAAGAAAGGACACTGGAAGAATGATTGCAGGGCCTGGAAGGCCAGAACACAGGAATTGAAGCAGGTTGCAGCTTCAGCTTCAGGTGTGTATGTTATTGAAAACTGTCTTTCAATAAACTCTACTTCCTGGGTATTGGATACCGGATCAGGATCTCATATCTGTAATTCTTTGCAGGCGTTGAGAAACCGTAGGGTTTTGAAGGCGGGTGACATGACCCTCAGAGTTGCAAACGGAGCTAGCATGGATGCTAAAGCCGTGGGGGACTATCACCTGGGAATGTCAGATGGACATGTTTTGGTTTTGCGTAATTGCTTTTTTGTACCCAACGCAACTTGTAATATCATTTCTGTATCTTTAGTTTCTAAAGAAGGTTAATAATTTGCGTTTGTAAGTAATGTTGTAAACATTCACCTTAATCAAGTATTGATTGGGTCAGGTACTCTGAGTAATGGTATATACGTGTTAAACCAACCACAGATTTTTAATGTCCAGAATACACACAAAAGAAAGTCTCCAGAAATAAATCAGACTTTCTTATGGCATTGTAGATTGGGTCACATCAATAAGAGAAGGTTGACGAAGTTACATACAGAAGGGTATTTGAATACGTTCGAATATCAGTCGTATGCCACTTGTCAATCCTGTCTCAAGGGAAAGATGACAAAGACTCCGTTTACTGGACATGGAGTAAGAGCGAGCGAGCTCTTGGGACTCGTACACAGTGACGTGTGCGGTCCAATGTCTACACATGCCCGAAGCGGACATTCTTACTTCATTACTTTTACGGATGACTTCTCAAGGTACGGTTATGTCTTCTTAATGAAACATAAGTCCGAGGCCTTTGGAAAATTCCAGGAGTATAAGAATGAAGTAGAGAAACAGACCGGCAAAAGTATTAAGATTCTAAGATCGGATCGAGGTGGAGAATACTTAAGTGCTGAATTCCTGAATTACTTAAAAGAGAATGGTATTCTCTCTCAGCTTACTCCTCCATACACTCCGCAACATAACGGTGTATCGGAGAGACGGAACCGAACCCTATTGGATATGGTTCGGTCCATGATGAGTAACGCTGAGTTACCGCGATCATTCTGGGGATATGCACTAGAAGCAGCTGCGTATCTCTTGAACAAGGCTCCTACCAAGACTGTGCCCACCACCCCATATGAGATGTGGACTGGGAAGAAACCCTGTCTTAATTATCTTAAGGTATGGGGATGTCCAGCTTTTGTAAAAAAGCAGCATGCGGACAAGCTTGAGGCACGTTCAGTACAGTGTAAGTTTGTGGGATACCCAAGGAACTCCAGGGGGTATCTTTTCTATTCCGCTGAGGATCAAAAGGTTTTTGTTTCTCAGCATGCCCGCTTCTTGGAAACTGAGTTTTTGGAAACCCAGATAAGTGGGAACACAATAGAACTGGAAGAAATTCCAGAACCACAGACTGTTACTGAAAGCTTAGTGGAACCAGAGGGTTCAACAGAACAGGACATTCCTACGCCGCTCCGCAGGAGTAGTAGGCAGTCTCATCCGCCCGAAAGATACTGCGGTTTTCTCATAGACGGGGATAGAGAGGATTGCATCATAGATTATGATGAGCCTACTAGCTTCCAGCAGGCCGTTCAGAGCGTTGACTCAGTGAAATGGCTGGATGCAATGCGGACCGAAATGGAGTCCATGTACACCAACAAGGTATGGACGTTGGACATTGCTCCAGACGGGGTAAAACCCGTAGGATGCAAGTGGATCTTCAAAAGGAAGATTGGTGTAGATGGACAGGTTGAGACCTATAAAGCTAGGCTGGTAGCAAAGGGTTTTCGTCAAAGACCTGGCTTGGACTACGACGAAACCTTTTCTCCAGTAGCCATGCTGAAATCCATTCGGATCCTTCTTGCCATTGCTGCCTTCCACGATTATGAGATTTGGCAGATGGACGTAAAAACCGCTTTTCTAAATGGAAATTTAGAGGAGTGTGTCTATATGGATCAGCCAGAGGGTTTCATTCAGAGTGGGAGCAGCGGAAAGGTGTGCAAGTTGCTTAAGTCCATCTATGGACTAAAGCAGGCATCGCGGAGTTGGAACATCTGTTTTGATGAGACGGTCAAGGAATTTGGCTTTATCAAAAATCCAGATGAACCATGCATCTATAGTAGATTTGTAGCGAGAACTGTAGTATTCCTCGTTTTATACGTGGATGACATTCTCTTAATAGGAAATGATATTCCTATGCTACAATCTGTCAAGGGGTTCTTGTCACAAAGGTTCTCCACGAAAGACCTGGGTGATGCCTCATACATCCTGGGGATCCGGATCCATCGTGATAGATCCAAGAGGATATTGGGACTTTCTCAGTCCAGGTACATCGACACCGTACTGAAAAGATTCAGTATGGAAGATTCCAAGCGCGGTAACCTACCGGCTTGTCACGGGATCACCCTCTCTAAAGAGATGTCTCCCAAGACTGATTTGGAGAGGGGTCGCATGTCTATTATACCCTAAGCTTCTGCGGTAGGCTCTATAATGTATGCGATGTTGTGTACCAGACCGGATGTAGCTTATGCACTGAGTGTAGTAAGCCGGTATCAGTCAAACCCTGGGGAGAAACATTGGATAGCGGTAAAGAACATTCTCAAGTACCTGAGGAGGACTAAGGAGATGTTTTTGGTGTATGGCGGAAAAGACCTCCAGATTGAGGCCTTTGCTGACTCCAGCTTCCAGAGTGACAAGGATGATTCCAAGTCCATGTCGGGTTTTGTCTTTACCCTCAATGGAGGGGCGGTGTGTTGGAAGAGTTCCAAACAGGAAACCGTTGCAGACTCGACTATGGAAGCGGAATACATCGCTGCATCTGATGCCGCAAAAGAAGCTGTCTGGATAAGGAAGTTCTTAAAGGAACTTCAGGTGGTTCCGTCCATTGTTGACCTAGTACCTCTGTATTGCGACAACAACGGGGCTATAGCTTTAGCAAAGGAACCCAGGTCCCATCAAAGATCCAGGCACATCTTGCGGCGGTATCACCTGATCAGGGAGATCGTGGATCGCAAGGAGATCGAGGTTCGGAGAGTTGCTTCAGAAGACAACACTGCAGATCCATTCACCAAGGCCCTGCCCCAGACTCAGTTCGAGCGGCTGATCGAGATGATAGGTCTTCGATACGCCAGTACATGGCCTTAGTGCAAGTGGGAGATTGTTAGTGTATATGCCCTAGAGGCCATTACTGTATCATACTAGTTTGTATATTACTTAATGGATGCTTGGGATATTCACCTTGTATATACAATCTTGCTCAAAATAGTAGTATGCTACTTGGTTTGTTTCTACTTCAATGTGTACTTGTGTTTATTTCAGTATATCACTTATACGCATTAGTAGAGCCCTTAGGATCTTTGCTTGATTACCAGCGTTGTGATGGCAGTCACACTAGTGGGGGCTGGGTAATCTATAAGCACATCCTTATACAGGTCCCTAGTCGCAGGACTATCGAGACAGGGCATCGATACTCCGGAGTAGACTAGCGTATGCGCTTCTCATCCCAGTGTGGGAGATGGTCTGTCCCACAGCCATCAGTACGTCGTACTGGAGATAGTATACGGGTGCTCGTTGGGTTACGAGTACACTGGACAGGACTCGTCGGGAACTGACTAGTTGGTATTATACCTATCGCCAGTTATCAGTTCCCAGGTGACATGAGTACAGCTTAGTCCGCTGACTTGACACTGGCACTTCGCCTCAAGTGTGTTCCCACTGCACTTTGATCACTACCCTACCACGGCTCAAAGGAGTCGTGCAAACAGGTGGTGGTTGGGTGCAGTCCCGAAGCACTTGGAGGCAGTGACGGTTAGACAGGATTCGTCTCTCCCGGTATTGGGGGTTGACATCGCGCTGTGTCTAGGAGAGCCATTACACGAGTAGTCCCTGGCCAGGGCAAACGAGATATACTGGTAGGTTTCCAGTGTTATCTCAGGGTGTTTTGGGCTTCGCTCCGGCACGACTTGTACCGCTATTGGGGGACTGACGTTTACCGCCCCTTAGGCCCGCCATGCGATGTATCAGACGAACAGACCGGACTGTACGGAGACTGTCACATTCAGACTCAGTAGGAGTACAGATGGGGTTTCACCTCGTCAGCCTTCTTGTCGACATCTACCTGGGGACCGTTACGCACAGCTAGTGCCGCTTGCGGTCTGTGGTTAAACCCACTGCCAGCGTAGTGTCGAGTCTTTAGAGTCCCACACAGAGGGTATTCGCCTCTGGGAAAAACAGAGTAGAGGTCGCATGGTTTTGCGACAGGGTTCGTTCTCATCCGCGCACTTGTGCACGTTTGGAGTCCGGACGGATTTTACCAGCGGGCTCTGGTTTGAGCCGGATACTGGTATAGTATTTGGGGTTGCTTTTATCTCTCAGTATTCATGTTCCTCGGAACAAGAATGCAGGTGTGTATGCACAGTTCTTTTTGAGGAGGAGGAAGATGATTTTTCATTAGGGTTTCGGAACGGGTGCGTATGCACAGTTGACAGTTGTATTTTTCCAAACCCTAATGGATTTGTATTATATCATTTAATAATATATAATAAAATGAAATTGTGTCATGGTTAGTTTTTGTTGACTTGTTGACCATGGTTGACTTGTTGACCATGGTTGAACATTTGACCATTATCATTACAAGAGAAAGATGCTCTTGATTCTTGCATTTTCATTTAATGCTTGTAATGATATTAGTCATTCTAAAACTTTCCATCAACCTTTTCATTTTGATTATTATTATTTTGATAATTCATTTTCTTTTTGCATTATGGTTGCAAGAAAGGAAATGATAACTCATTCTATCATATTCACTCTCTCTCTTCACTTCATCTTCTTCTTCCTCTAGCCAAGAGAAACCTTCTCATGTGTTGAGAATCCTTCTCTTGAAAAACAAAAGCAACCCTTAGACACTCTCTACTCACTCTAGGATCAAGGGTTTAGCAAGCCGGCGATTCTAGTTCACTCCAAGTACGAGAAAGAGCCCAAAGGTCGAGCCTTCGAGGTGGATCCATCTTCGATGGAAGAAGGCGACAAAGGAGAACCATCAACCTCTACAAAGTTTGAAGACGAAGGAGTTCAAGTCTAGGTATAACCATCTTCATCCGAGTAGCTAACTCTCTTTAGCATAGTTTGCTAGTTTTAGTTTAGACAACGATCCCGACCATAGTTTAGTCCATGTTGCCTCTTGCGATAAAAATTCGTTTTTTATACCGTTTCCGCCTCCCCGTAAGAACCGGGGGTCGCAATATGGACTTACACTCTCTAGGTTCGGATATGTGTATCTGATGAAACACAAATCTGAAGCTTTTGAGAAATTCAAGGAATTCAGAAACGAAGTAGAGAACAAGACTGGCAAAAGTATCAAGATCCTCCGGTCTAACAGGGGAGGGGAGTACTTAAGCACGGAATTCCTAGATTACTTAAAAGAGAATGGCATTCTCTCTCAGCTCACTCCTCCTTATACACCACAGCACAACGGTGTTTCGGAGCGGAGGAATCGTACCCTATTGGATATGGTTCGCTCCATGATGAGTAGTGCTGAGTTGCCTATTTCATTCTGGGGATATGCACTTCAAACTGCAGCACATCTATTGAATCAAGTTCCATCCAAATCCGTGCCTAAGACTCCGTATGAAATATGGAGTGGTAAAAGTTTGTATCTTAAACGTATTAAGATTTGGGGTTGCCCAGCTTATGTCAAAAAGCAGAACCCAGACAAACTTGAGGCACGGGCAGTTTTGTGTAAGTTTGTGGGATACCCAAAAGATTCAAGTGGGTATCTGTTCTACCATGCAGAGGAACAGAAGATAATTGTTTCAAGAAATGCCACATTTTTAGAAAAAGAATTTCTTGTCAAAAATATTAGTGGCAGCACGGTAGAACTGGATGAAATTCCAGAAACACAAGCTTTAACAAAAGATTTGGTGGAACCGCTAGATTCAGTTACAACCAACGAACCTCAGCCACTCCGCAGATCTGGTAGGATTTCTCGTCCGCCCGAGAGATACTACGGTTTTCTCATAGACGGGGATCGAGAGGATTGCATCTTGGAAGAAGATGACCCTACCAGTTTCAAGCAGGCCATTATCAGTAGGGACTCTGATAAGTGGCAGGAAGCAATGCAATCCGAAATGGAGTCCATGTACGCCAATAAAGTGTGGACCTTGGATATTGCTCCACCTGGGGTAAAACCCGTTGGATGTAAATGGATCTACAAAAGGAAACTTGGTGTAGATCGGCAGGTGGAAACCTATAAGGCTAGACTCGTTGCAAAAGGTTTTCGTCAAAGACCTGGTTTGGACTATGACGAAACTTTTTCTCCGGTGGCTATGCTCAAATCCATTCGGATCCTACTTGCCATTGCTGCCTTCCATGACTATGAAATCTGGCATATGGATGTTAAAACGGCTTTCCTAAACGGTTGTTTGGAAGAGTGCGTTTACATGGATCAGCCAGAAGGTTTCGTAGACAGTGGGAGCAGCAGGAAGGTGTGCAAGTAGCTTAAATCCATTTATGGATTAAAGCAGGCATCGCGGAGCTGGAACATCTGTTTTGATGAGGCAATCAAGGAATTTGATTTCATCAAGAACGAAGATGAACCCTGTGTCTATAAGAAGATTATAGGACGAACTGTCGTATTCCTAGTCTTGTACGTGGACGACATTCTTTTGATAGGAAATGACATGCCTATGCTACAATCGGTCAAGCTATTTTTGTCACAAAGGTTCTCCATGAAGGACCTGGGTGATGCCTCGTACATTCTGGGGATCAAGATCTATAGAGATAGATCCAAGAGACTACTGGGACTTTCGCAGTCCAGGTACATAGAGACCGTACTAAAGAGATTTAGTATGGAGGATTCCAAGCGCGGTAGCATACCCGCATTGTACGGAATTACCCTCTCCAAGAAGATGTCTCCTAAGACTGACGAGGAGAGGGTTCGCATGAACATTATACCCTACGCTTCGGCGGTAGGATCTATAATGTATGCGATGCTATGTACAAGACCAGATGTAGCTTACGCGCTGAGCGCGGTAAGCCGGTATCAGTCAGACCAAGGGGAGGACCACTGGACAGGAGTGAAGTACGTTCTCAAGTACCTGAGAAGGACTAAGGAGATGTTCCTGGTTTATGGTAATGGAGACCTCAGGGTCGAGTCCTTTACCGATTCAAGCTTCCAGAGTGACAAAGATGATAGCAAGTCTGTCTCGGGTTTTGTGTTTACCCTCAATGGAGGGGCGGTATGTTGGAGGAGTTCCAAACAGGATACCGTCGCAGACTCGACGATGGAGGCTGAATACATTGCTGCAAGCGATGCCGCAAAAGAGGCGGTCTGGGTGAAGAAGTTCATTAGTGAACTTCAGGTGGTTCCGTCCATTGTTGACCCAATACCTTAGTATTGCGATAACAATGGGGCTATAGCGTTAGTGAAGGAACGAAGGTCCCATCAGAAATCCAGGAACATCTTAAGGCGGTATCACCTGATCAGGGAGATCATTGATCGCCAGGATATCGAGGTGCGGAGAGTGGACACAAAAGACAACACGGCGGATCCATTCATGAAGGCCTTACCCCAGACTCAGTTCGAGCGGCTGATCGAGATGATAGGTCTTCGATACTGTCACGACCCGCAGGGTACGGAACGTGACTGGCACTTAAGTTTACGAAACATCTAAAGACGTCCGTAAAATAAGTAAGCCAAAGCCCAGAAAACAAAACCAATTAAGCAAAAGAGTGAAGAAAACCCAATCAATTGAAAGCGAGTTTATCAAATAAGTCGTGTAAAACCCTTTTTAAAAACAATACCAATTTTTCCGAAAATTTCGGCAGAGTCTCCTTTGTAAATACTGGCCCCCAAAAGGGGTACAACAAAATATATATGAATCCAACAAAATAGGGCATCCCCAAGCGGGAGCTAGCTCTTCGCCACAAGGCGGTCACAAATCCCACGCAATATAAAGCAACAACATGCGAAATAATCATAAAGAAGCATAAGAAAACAGCATGTCGACTCAAGTGAGCTCGACCCCAAAATACAGCATAAAAGTCCACAAACCTCACAGTCTCATCTCTAGGTCAATACAATAATACTGGTAGAAACAGTAGATGGAGTACGCAAGATACAAAGAATATACAAGGTGGTACAAAAATAATAACATGACCCACCTATGGGCAAAACCTCGAGTCCAGGCAAAAGAGGCAAAAGAACAAGTGCGCCCGCCGCTACTGTACTGACGGAGCGGACCTGCAAAAGGCTGTGGCACAACGGGGGTGAGTTGCCAACTCGTGAGTAATAAATAACATCTACAAAGGCTATCGTATGCATGCACACAAGCATCCTAGCATCTAAAATACAGGTATGAATGGATGCACTAGCAGGTGTGTATACAACATCAGTGTACGAATATGTATGCAACATGAATATCTGAGGTCTCAATAGGTATCTATAAGAAACATTTTATCTCTTTTTATTTTTGAAACTCTTTTAGAATGCCAGCATAATACTCAAGGAATCGACGAGAACCGGTGTCCAGCAACGACACCTAAAAGCTGTCTCAAATCTCATAAATCCATGTCATAGTGTCTCTGGCCTCAGCCGTCCGGCTGACCCATCTCAAATATCAATATCTCATCATCTAGCGGCCACGGTCGGTATCCTCTGGATATCCGCCGTCCCAAACAGTCACCGGTAGGTAATCCGTCCCCTGCCAGGCTCAACGTCAACACCACATTCCTCTTGCCCCGGGGTACCTTACCGGGCCCACCATGTACCCGTGACGGTTCCTCCACTCCTCGGCACAGATTTCCAAAACCACAGCAAACTCATGGTGGACGACACTTACATCACTAGAAAACCGCAATTTACATATTTTAAAAAATATAGTAAGTTTAGAAATTTTGCGGCTTTCCCCCGAAATCCAGAAATATCATAAAATCTCAAGAAATCCTCATAAGTGTATATGTCAATGATAATGAATGCATATGGTATCAATAATCAAGTTGCGATGTGTGATTAATAGATTAGGCATGAACAATTAATATGATGAAGTACATGCACATGAATAGAAATCCTACGGTTTCATTTTAAGGAATTAAAGGCAATAGCACAAGTTTAAGTATCAATTAGTAAAAGGTTTCAATTTAAAGGTTATCTAGTGTGGTGGCATGGCAATTACCAGGGTGTGTGTGTAAGCATGAATAGTGCTCGTGCTGCATATAAAAACCCTGGCAATGGTGCAGGTGTCCTATAAAATGGTTTCGTATAGGTATGTCAATATAATGCATGGATGCAGCAAATAGTCAACTAAGTATTTCACCCCTAATTACTAACATCACTAAGAATCTTGTAAGTTACTAAAACTATCGGGCGGCTTGCGCCATCCAACGATAGTCCTCCGTAGATGTTACATCTACTCACCGGAATCCCTGGCTAGCTGTGTCCAATCACCGCCTTCCCCTTTCGCGCCGCGTCTGACGTCTCCGCGACCGAACCTGGAATTTACATCAATACCAAACATAAGGTTACATATCAAGAACGACGCAAAACCCCAACGAAACTACTAATGTTCGCTAGCTAGGTACAACGTGCACAAAGTGCGCGGAACACACGCGAAAATCGCAAAAACTGCCAAAAAAAACGCCGATTTGGTGGCCCGGCAAAACTAAAACCCGACTACCCAAAAATCCGCACTCATGCATCCTAAACGTCATAGGAGATGCTAAAAATATCCCCAAGGCATCACAAATAATTCACCAAATAATTTTAATAAAAACCTAGTAAGCACAAACTAGCAATTTTGGTGCAAAAATCGAAACTTAGCGATACGGTTATCACAATCCAACCACACAACAAGCAATCTACAAACACTATAATTACAACACATTAGCAAAGATTCAAAACCTATTTTCCATAAACAACCATTACTTGAATTATATAACCTAGCAATTCTTAATCCAAACTATATATGAAAACCTTAAATTAACACTAATTTATAACTCAATTAGCAAGTTAACCTTCTAGATTAGGTTAGCAAAACAACTAGATAACATATTAGATTTAATCAACTAAATAATGGTTTCTAAACCCTAATTCAACTCATTTATCATGCTTCACAACCCATATTCCATACATAAACCCTCTCTTGAATTTCCTAAAACAACAATTTACAATCAAAATCAAACTTTTAAAATTAACTAAATTAGCATAATTTGAAGACCACATAAACAAGGTAATTTCTTTGATTTGGTTGTGTAGGAACTAGCAAGCAAAATAAATTTAATTAACCACATAATGGTGTGCTAACAAACCCTAGTTTAAAACAAACTACTCTTTTATAAACTAGATTAGAAATTAGCTAAACTTTTAACACAAAAACCATATAATTAAAGGAATTTAGCCAAAAGAAATTAACTTGATGGAAATTATACCTCAAGATCTATGGATCAAGCATGTGATTTGCCTCTAAGGATGGCTTCCTAGCTCCAAGATTCAAGCAAGAATGGCTAAGGATAATGATAGCATAAGGATTTTGTTTGGATTTTTGAATAAAATTGTGGATTTTGATGTGTTTTTTTTGAAGAAATTTGAAGAAAATGAAAAGAAAAGAGATGAAGAGGAGGAGGTGCAGGTTTCGGCCAGAGGGAGGTAAGGGGAGGGGTGTGGGTGTGTGGGAAAGGTCAAGAGTCAACTCCCCAAAAGTCAATGCACCATACTTCAACAACTATATTTAAAATAAATTCCTAAACAAAACAATTCCACACATGAAAGAAAATCAATGTGAGGCCTGAAATTTCTGGACTTGATCAAGGTGGGACCGTCCTAGGGCTGAGGGAAGAGAGAGAGGGGTTTTACAAAAGAAGTTTTATGCAAAAAGATCCCCTACAAGTCAAAAATTGCAAGTTTTAGCTTAAAATTCAATAAATTCGTTTCCTATCATAAAAATTTGTTAAAAATCAAAATAAAATACTAAAAATTTATGTTACAACTAGATTTTAATTAACATAATTTTAAAGAATAAAATTAGCCCTGAAAAATTTGTATTTATCGCTAAATTAATGTATTTTCTTACCGGCTTAAAATAATATTAAAAAATTGAAAAATTAGGGAAAATTTTTAAACGACCAGAATTTCATAAGTAACTCATTAGCTACAAAAAACAAGCAATTACCTATCCATTTTAGGTATAATTAGTCCTAAACTGCAAAATAACGAGAAAGACGGTTTTCGGAAAAATACCGAATTTTCACCGATTTTCAGGAAAACACCAAAACGACTTTTCAAGACGCTACAATCTTCCCCCCTTAAAGAAATTCGGTCCCCGAATTAAAAAAATATAGCTACGCGTACCTTCAAAGAGATGGGGATATTTCTTCCTCATCTCGCCCTCGGTCTCCCAGGTAACCTCCTCGCTGCTCGGGCTACGCCAAAGGACCTTGACGGTTGGTATAATCTTCGACCTCAACTTCTTCACCTGCCGATCCAAGATGGCCACCGGCTGCTCTGCAAAAGAAAGGTCGCGCTCTAGCTGGACTGTCGGGTGCTGAATCGCATGCGAAGGGTCATGAAGGTACTTGCGGAGCATCGAAACATGGAAGACGGGGTGAACATCGGGAAAGCTGGGTGGAAGAGCCAAACGATATGCAACTGCGCCGACACGCTCAAGGATCTCGAAGGGACCTACGAATCTAGGGCTACGCTTCCCCTTTTGCCCAAAACGCATCACGCCCTTCATCGGAGAGACTTTCAGAAAAACATGGTCGCCAACTGCGAACTCTAATCTGCGACGGCGCCTGTCTGCATACGATTTCTGCCTGCTCTGAGCCGCTCTCATCCGGTCTCGGATCAACTGTATCTTCGCTGTCGTCTCCTCAACAAGCTGCGGCCCTAAAATGCTGCTCTCGCTGAGCTCTGTCCAACAAACGGGCGATCTGCATCTCCTCCCATACAATGCCTCGAAAGGTGCCATCTGAATAGTATCCTGGAAGCTGTTGTTGTAGGAGAACTCCACTAGAGGTAAATGACGATCCCAGCTACCACCAAAGTCTAAAACGCACGCTCTGAGCATGTCCTCGAGAGCCTGAATGGTCCGCTCTGACTGTCCGTCTGTCTGCGGATGAAACGCTGTGCTGAAGCTCAAACGAGTGCCCAAAGCCTCCTGAAGTCTCTGCCAAAGTCGGCTGGTGAACTGAGTGCCTCGATCTGACACGATACAAGTCGGTACGCCATGTAGTCGCACGATCTCGTCAATATAGAGCTGAGCATACTGAGCGAAGCTGAAAGTGGTCTTCACCGGTAGGAAGTGAGCCACTTTCGTCAATCTATCCACGATCACCCAGATGGAGTCGTACCCTCGACTGGTCCTGGGTAGACCCACAACGAAGTCCATCGAAATCTGTTCCCATTTCCACTCTGGAATGGGTAACGGCTGTAGCTCTCCTGCAGGCCTCTGGTGCTCGGCCTTGACTTGCTGACAAGTCAGGCATCTCGAAACGAACTCCGCAATGTCCCTCTTCATCCCGTCCCACCAGTAGGTCTCTCTCATATCATGGTACATCTTGGAGGAACCGGGGTGGACACTATACACTGATCGGTGTGCCTCCTCAAGAATGTCGCGCCGCAATCTATAGCATCTGGTACGCACAGTCTAGATCCATATCGTAAAATCCCCTGATCGTCAACCACGAACTCGGAAAATCTGCCCTGTCCCATCTGTGCCATGATCTCTGAGCAACAGTCGTCACTGCGCTGTGCCTCACATATACGGTCAAGCAACTGTGGGCGTGCACGAACATGCGCGAGCTGTCCCCCTGTCTGAGTGAACTCGAACTCAACTCGGCTGTCGCATAACATCTGCCAATCTGCTGACGACTGCCTCTGCACTGCGCGCAAAAAGGATAGACTACCCCCAGGCCTCCTACTCAACGCATCTGCCACCACATTTGCCTTGCCGGGGTGATATAAGATCTCGCAGTCATAGTCTTTCACCAACTCCATCCAACGACGCTGTCTGAGGTTCAGGTCTCGATGCTGAAATATGTACTTTAAGCTCTTGTGATCGGTGAATATCTGACACGACTCGCCGTACAGGTAATGTCGCCAAATCTTCAGTGCAAAGACTACTGCAGCCATCTCCAAATCATGAGTGGGGTAGTTCTGTTCATGCTTCTTCAACTGCCGAGAAGCATAAGCGATCACCCGGCCATGCTGCATCAATACGCAACCTAATCCCACTCGCGAAGCATCACAGTAGACAACAAATCCGCCTGATCCCGAAGGCAAAGATAATACCGGCGCCGTAGTCAAACAAGTCCGTAGCTGCTGAAAACTGCGCTCGCACTCCTCTGTCCAAACGAAAGGAACTCCCTTCCGGGTCAAACCGGTCAATGGTGCACCTATACGGGAGAAGTCCTGAACAAAACGCCTGTAG
This sequence comes from Agapanthus africanus, assembly GCA_030015575.1. NCBI lineage: Eukaryota > Viridiplantae > Streptophyta > Magnoliopsida > Asparagales > Amaryllidaceae > Agapanthus > Agapanthus africanus. Next base: position 440,512,775 of record CM057340.1, on the reverse strand, counting down.
TAGCCCGCCAGGCCTAGAAAATTACGGATCTCAGTAACCGATGTAGGTCGGGGCCACTGCTGAACAGCCTCAATCTTCTTCGGGTCCAAACAAATGCCGTCTCTCGTAACCACGTGACCCAAGAATCCGACGTTGTCCAGCCAGAATGCACACTTGGAGAACTTCGCGAACTGCTGGTGCTCCCTCAGAGTCTGTAACGTAATCCGCAAGTGCTGCTCGTGCTCTCTCTGCTCCGGGAGTACACCAAGATATCGTCGATAAACACGATGATGAACAAGTCAAGATACGGCCTGAATGTACGGTTCATCAAATCCATGAATGCTGCTGGGGCGTTGGTGAGTCCGAACGACATCACCAAAAACTCGTAGTGGCCGTAGCGCGTGCGGAAAGCTGTCCTCGGTATATCCTCCTGTCGAACTCGCAGCTGATGGTATCCTGATCGCAAGTCGATCCTCGAAAAATACCCCGCACCCTGAAGCTGGTCGAACAAATCATCAATGCGCGGCAACGGATATCTGTTCCGAACGGTAACTTTGTTCAGCTGGCGGTAGTCGATACATAAGCGCAAACTTCCATCCTTCTTCTTGACAAACAGGACCGGAGCACCCTACGGAGAAACAGTCGGTCGAATAAGCCCCTTATCTAACAAATCCTGCAACTGATCCTTTAGCTCTCGAAGCTCTGCCGGGGCCATCCGATAAGGCGGTATAGAAATAGGCCCCGAGCCGGGAATCAAATCAATGCAGAACTCAACATCGCGCTCAGGCGGTAGCCCAGGTAGCTCATCAGGGAAAACATCAGGGAACTCACAAATTACCGGGACCCGGTCTAACGGAACCTCTGCAGCTCGAGTATCACAAATACACGCTAAGAATCCCTGACATCCCTTCCGCAAGAGCTGACCAGCGCGAAGAGACGAAATTAAGCTGGGAAGGGTGACACTGCGGTCTCCCCGAATAACAAGGACTGGCTCTCCCGGAAAGCTAAATATGACTGCCTTCTCACGGCAGTCCACCGAAGCATAACAAGTGGCTAGCCAATCCATGCCCAGAAGCACATCAAAGTCCAACATATCGAGGAGAATCAAATCAATTGATGAATCCCTCTCCCCGATACGAACGGAACAAACGAAATACAAACCGAGCGACAAATGACTCACCTACCGGAGTACTAACAACAAGCGGATGATCTAACGACGACGACTCACGGCCCAACATCGGTGCAAAGTGTGTAGAGACGTATGAATGTGTGGAACCTGGGTCGAATAATACCCGTGCGTCGAAAGAAAAAACTGGCAAGGTACCTGTCACAATGGCATTGGATGCCTGCGCATCCTGCGGTGTCAAAGCAAAAACTCGGGCCTGTCCTCCACCGATAGCGGGCTGACCTCGACCTCGGCCTCTGCCTCCTCGTCCTCTCTGAACAGGACCGCCGCGTCCACGGCCTCTCGGTGCACCTAACTGGCGTGGAGCATCGCCTGGGGTAGGAAGTAGGGCTCTCTGAGGAGGGGGTGGTGATGGTGGCAGGGTCACATGCGGAACTGTCGCTGCTCCCTGTCGTCTCGCCGGACAGTCTCTGACTAGATGGAGCAAACTCCCGCACCCAAAACACCCTGGCGACGGCTGCTGCTCCTGGGGATAAGAACCATATAACTGTCCCCGCCCAAATCCTCTGCCAGGCCTATCTCTCGGGAAGAATCTGGCGTGCTGCCTCTGAGACGGTACATCGGTGCGAATCCTCTTTGGCCCAGAAACGGCCGAAGTCCATGATATGCGTGCCTCCATCCGCAATGCCGTATCCATAGCAGCTGAATAAGTGTCGTAGGGCTGGGCGCCAATGGCAAGATATAGCTGGGCATCAAGTCCCTGTACGAACCTCTTCACCATCTTCTCCTCGGTATCCACCAAATACTGAGCATATCGGGATAACTGTGTAAACTGGATGTCATACTCAGACACCGTCATCCCAGGTGTCTTGACTAAGGCCTCGAAGCTACGAGCTCTGGCGTCACGAACGCTCTCTGGAAGGAAACGGGCTAGAAAGACCGCTGTAAACTCGACCCAAGTCATAGGCGGTAGACCTGCAGCTCGACCTATCAAGACTGACTCCCACCATGTCTGCGCGAGACCCTCTAGTCGGAAACTCGCAAGCTCTACCCATCGATCATCCGAACATCTCAGCGAACGGCAGATCCTGGCTAAACTGTCAAGGAACGTCTGTGGGTCCTCCGCTGCCTCGGTGCCGGTGAATACTGGAGGTCTCAGCCTCATGAAATCCTGTAGTGAAACCGGGATGGTCACGGTGGTAGTAGTAGGAGTAGGTATCATGGTCGTCTGTGATGTACTAGGTACGTCATCCGGCCTCGGTGTACGACTGGCTGCAACTAGGGATCCTAATATCTGACGTAGCTCCTGCATGCCTCCCATCATCTGTCGCAACTCCTCCATACCAGTCTCGAGCCTATCCATACGGCCTGGGGAAGGTGGATCGGTCTGTCCCTGCGGCATAGGCATACCACCCTGCTCAGTCCTAGTCTCGGACGAGCCAGCTCGAATCTCGTCTCTGGCGGCAGCCCTCTGTGCCCTCGTAGCCTTCGGCGACATAGTGGCTGTTACAGGAAAATGGATAGTAAGGACAGTGCAATAGGATCATAGGATACACGGAATTGAAGAAGGAATTTTTCAAGCAAGTATATCCTAAAGTCACTTAGGCGGAGTACCGTATCGTAAGTATGCCGCGGACATACGCACGCTACGTTACCCTGCTTAAGTCACTTACTCCATCTACCAAGGGTCATCCTACACTCACAAAGGTAAAACCTATCGCTTTGATACCAACTTTGTCACGACCCGCAGGGTACGGAACGTGACTGGCACTTAAGTTTACGAAACGTCTAAAGACGTCCGTAAAATAAGTAAGCCAAAGCCCAGAAAACAAAACCAATTAAGCAAAAGAGTGAAGAAAACCCAATCAATTGAAAGCGAGTTTATCAAATAAGTCTTGTAAAACCCTTTTTAAAAACAATACCAATTTTTCCGAAAATTTCGGCAGAGTCTCCTTTGTAAATACTGGCCCCCAAAATAGGTACAACAAAATATATATGAATCCAACAAAATAGGGCATCCCCAAGCGGGAGCTAGCTCTTCGCCACAAGGCGGTCACAAATCCCACGCAATATAAAGCAACAACATGCGAAATAATCATAAAGAAGCATAAGAAAACAACATGTCGACTCAAGTGAGCTCGACCCCAAAATACAGCATAAAAGTCCACAAACCTCACAGTCTCATCTCTAGGTCAATACAATAATACTGGTAGAAACAGTAGATGGAGTACACTAGATACAAAGAATATACAAGGTGGTACAAAAATAATAACATGACCCACCTATGGGCAAAACCTCGAGTCCAGGCAAAAGAGGCAAAAGAACAAGTGCGCCCGCCGCTACTGTACTGACGGAGCGGACCTGCAAAAGGCTGTGGCACAACGGGGGTGAGTTGCCAACTCGTGAGTAATAAATAACATCTACAAAGGCTATCGTATGCATGCACACAAGAATCCTAGCATCTAAAATACAGGTATGAATGGATGCACTAGCAGGTGTGTATACAACATCAGTGTACGAATATGTATGCAACATGAATATCTGAGGTCTCAATAGGTATCTATAAGAAACATTTTATCTCTTTTTGTTTTTGAAACTCTTTTAGAATGCCAGCATAATACTCAAGGAATCGACGAGAACCGGTGTCCAGCAACGACTCCTAAAAGCTGTCTCAAATCTCATAAATACATGTCATAGTGTCTCTGGCCTCAGCCGTCCGGCTGACCCATCTCAAATATCAATATCTCATCATCTAGCGGCCACGGTCGGTATCCTCTGGATATCCGCCATCCCAAACAGTCACCGGTAGATAATCCGTCCCCTGCCAGGCTCAACGTCAACACCACATTCCTCTTGCCCCGGGGTACCTTACCGGGCCCACCATGTACCCGTGACGGTTCCTCCACTCCTCGACACGGATTTCCAAAACCACAGCAAACTCATGGTGGACGACACTTACATCACTAGAAAACCGCAATTTACATATTTTAAAAAATATAGTAAGTTTAGAAATTTTGCGGCTTTCCCCCGAAATCCAGAAATATCATAAAATCTCAAGAAATCCTCATAAGTGTATATGTCAATGATAATGAATGCATATGGTATCAATAATCAAGTTGCGATGTGTGATTAATAGATTAGGCATGAACAATTAATATGATGAAGTACATGCACATGAATAGAAATCCTACGGTTTCATTTTAAGGAATTAAAGGCAATAGCACAAGTTTAAGTATCAATTAGTAAAAGGTTTCAATTTAAAGGTTATCTAGTGTGGTGGCATGGCAATTACCAGGGTGTGTGTGTAAGCATGAATAGTGCTCGTGCTGCATATAAAAACCCTGGCAATGGTGCAGGTGTCCTATAAAATGGTTTCGTATAGGTATGTCAATATAATGCATGGATGCAGCAAATAGTCAACTAAGTATTTCACCCCTAATTACTAACATCACTAAGAATCTTGTAAGTTACTAAAACTATCGGGCGGCTTGCGCCATCCAACGATAGTCCCCCGTAGATGTTACATCTACTCACCGGAATCCCTGGCTAGCTGTGTCCAATCACCGCCTTTCCCTTTCGCGCCGCGTCTGACGTCTCCGCGACCGAACCTGGAATTTACATCAATACCAAACATAAGGTTACATATCAAGAACGACGCAAAACCCCAACGAAACTACTAATGTTCACTAGCTAGGTACAACGTACACAAAGTGCGCGGAACACACGCGAAAATCGCAAAAACTGCCAAAAAAAACCGCCGATTTGGTCGCCCGGCAAAACTAAAACCCGACTACCCAAAAATCCGCACTCACGCATCCTAAACGTCATAGGAGATGCTAAAAATATCCCCAAGGTATCACAAATAATTCACTAAATAATTTTAATAAAAACCTAGTAAGCACAAACTAGCAATTTTGGTGCAAAAATCGAAACTTAGCGATACGGTTATCACAATCCAACCACACAACAAGCAATCTACAAACACTATAATTACAACACATTAGCAAAGATTCAAAACCTATTTTCCATAAACAACCATTACTTGAATTATATAACCTAGCAATTCTTAATCCAAACTATATATGAAAACCTTAAATTAACACTAATTTATAACTCAATTAGCAAGTTAACCTTCTAGATTAGGTTAGCAAAACAACTAGATAACAAATTAGATTTAATCAACTAAATAATGGTTTCTAAACCCTAATTCAACTCATTTATCATGCTTCACAACCCATATTCCATACATAAACCCTCTCTTGAATTTCCTAAAACAACAATTTACAACCAAAATCAAACTTTTAAAATTAACTAAATTAGCATAATTTGAAGACCACATAAACAAGGTAACTTCTTTGATTTGGTTGTGTAGGAACTAGCAAGCAAGATAAATTTAATTAACCACATAATGGTGTGCTAACAAACCCTAGTTTAAAACAAACTACTCTTTTATAAACTAGATTAGAAATTAGCTAAACTTTTAACACTAAAACCATATAATTAAAGGAATTTAGCCAAAAGAAATTAACTTGATGGAAATTATACCTCAAGATCTATGGATCAAGCATGTGATTTGCCTCTAAGGATGGCTTCCTAGCTCCAAGATTCAAGCAAGAATGGCTAAGGATAATGATAGCATAAGGATTTTGTTTGGATTTTTGAATAAAATTGTGGATTTTGATGTGTTTTTTTTGAAGAAATTTGAAGAAAATGAAAAGAAAAGAGATGAAGAGGAGGAGGTGCAGGTTTCGGCCAGAGGGAGGTAAGGGGAGGGGTGTGGGTGTGTGGGAAAGGTCAAGAGTCAACTCCCCAAAAGTCAATGCACCATACTTCAACAACTATATTTAAAATAAATTCCTAAACAAAACAATTCCACACATGAAAGAAAATCAATGTGAGGCCAGAAATTTCTGGACTTGATCAAGGTGGGGCTGTCCTAGGGCTGAGGGAAGAGAGAGAGGGGTTTTACAAAAGAAGTTTTATGCAAAAAGACCCCCTACAAGTCAAAAATTGCAAGTTTTAGCTTAAAATTCAATAAATTCGTTTCCTATCATAAAAATTTGTTAAAAATAAAAATAAAATACTAAAAATTTATGTTACAACTAGATTTTAATTAACATAATTTTAAAGATTAAAATTACCCCGGAAAAATTTGTATTTATCGCTAAATTAATGTATTTTCTTACCGGCTTAAAATAATATTAAAAAATTGAAAAATTAGGGAAAATTTTTAAACGACCAGAATTTCATAAGTAACTCATTAGCTACTAAAAACAAGCAATTACCTATCCATTTTAGCTATAATTAGTCCTAAACTGCAAAATAACGAGAAAGACGGTTTTCGGAAAAATACCGAATTTTCACCGATTTTCAGGAAAACACCAAAACGACTTTTCAAGACGCTACAGATACGCCAGTATATGGCCTTAGTGCAAGAGGGAGATTGTTAGTGTATATGCCCTAGAGGCCATTACTGTATCATACTAGTTTGTATATTACTTGATGGAAGCTTGGGATATTCACAATTGTATAGACAATCTTGCTCAATATAGTAGTATGCTACTTGGTTTGTCTCCGCTTTAATGTGTACATGTGTGTTTCTTTATTGTATCACCTATACGCATTAGTAGAGCCCTTAGGATCTTTGCTTGATTACCGGCGTTGTGATGGCAATCACACTCGTGGGGGCTGGGTAATCCACAAGCACATCCTTATACACGTCCCTAGTCGTGGGATTATCGAGACAGGGCATCGATACTCCGGAGTAGACTAGCGTATGCGCTTCTCATCCCAGCACGGGAGACGGTCTGTCCCACAGCCGTCAGTATGTCGTACTTGAGATAGTATGCGGGTGCTCGTTAGGATACGAGTACAATGGACCGGACTCGTTGGGAACTGATGGTTGTTATTATACCTATCGTCAGTTATCAGTTCCCAGGTGACATGAGTACAGCTTTAGTCCGCTGACTTGACACTGTCACTTCGCCTCGAGTGTGTTCCCACTGTTCTTTGATTACTACCCTACCACGGCTCTACTGAGTCATGCAAACAGGTAGTAGTTGGGTGCAGTCCCGAAGCACTTGGAGGCAGTGATGGTAGACAGGATTCATCTCTCCCGGTATTGGGGGTTAACATCGCGCTATGTCTAGGAGAGCCATTACACATGTAGTCCCTGGCCAGGGCAAGCGAGACATATTGGTAGGTTTCCAGTGATGTCTCAGGGTCTTCTGGGCTACACTCCGACACGACTTGTACCGCTATTAGGGGACTGACGTTCACCACCCCCTTAGGTCCGCCATGCGATGTATCAGACGAACAGACCGGACTGTACGGAGATTGTCACATACAGGCTCAGTAGGAGTTCGGATGGGTTTACCTCATCGGCCTTCTTATCGACATCTACCTGGGGACCGTTACGTACAGCTAGTGCCGCTTGCGGTCTGTGGTTAAACCCACTGCCAGCGTAGTGTCGAGTGTTTAGAGTCCCACACAGAGAGTTTCCCTACATTGAGCGAAACGTGTAGAGGCCGTATGGTTTTATGGTGGAGCTACGATCACTTACGTGCACTTGTGTGCGTATACTGTTCGGGCAGGCAACACTAGTGGGCTTTGGTTTAAGCCAGATCCTAGTATTGCACAGATGGATTTGATTTGTCTTATGTGCATTCGCATTCTACGGAATGCGGATGCGGGTGTGTATGCACAGTTTTGAGGACCGATGAAGGAGGAGGTGCCCAATTAGGGTTTTGGCAGTTGGTTCAGCCAAAACCGTAATGTGGCACACTCATTAGGGTTTTGACAGATCGTTTGGTCAAAACCGTTATGAGTCGGAGACATTGTTTACTAATCTTTTTAGTGATAGATTTGTGATGGCTAATTGCGTTGACCATTTGACCACTTGGATCTCTCTTGACTTTGTTGACCCGTTGACCGTGTTGACCATTGACCTTCAAGAGAGATCCACACTCTTCTTTCATTTTCTTTTTATTTCTTGTGTTATGATAATGGTCAATTCAATGTGCCATCAACTTCTATCATGATAGGATTAGTAATGATGATTTTGTGTATTATTGGAACCATGGTTCATTTCTTTTGGTTGGATTTTTTTTTCATTATTCTCTTCTCATTCTCTCTCTTGAAGTGAGAAGAAAAAAAAAAGCTCCATGGTTGCTAAGTTTCTTCTTCTTCTTCCTCCTCTTGATCTCATCTTTTGATCTCATGTGTTGAGAGAAAAAGACCCCACAAAGATAAACACATCCATACATCTCCTCTACACAACCTAGGGCTTCTAGATTAGCGATCTCTTTGCCCTAGTTACCTCGGCTCGAGGTGGAGCTCGGTGTACATCTCTCGGGTGGATCGTCTTCGACTCAAGGAGGCCGCGGAGGTGACCAAAGTCCGGATCAAGCCTCGGAGCAAGCAAGGAGAAGAACAACAAGAAGAGAAGGAGTACAAGTTGAGGTATAACCCCTAACCGAGTAGATAAATCTCTAGTTAGGATGCTAGTGTATTGTTTAGTAAAGATCCGGCTTTTACGGTCCATGTTACCACGTTCAGAAAAATTTTTGTTTTACCGTTTCCGCAACCCCGAAAGAACCGGGTGAGGTAACGTTGACCTAACAGATTGTTCTGTGATGTTGCGGATTGGTCGTGGGGGATATCCTGGATGCAATGCTAGTACAGTTTTTGTTGTATTATGTACATTTGATATTGCGGGGCGAGCTTCCGATATGTGGACTGCCCTCACTGCCTATTTGTATATTATTCTTTTGGGGAACGACCAGGTTGCGGTCGATGTACCCGTTGTAAGTAAATTTTACTTTCTGTACTAGGATTGCCCCGCGGAGGGGTGCACGGATAGCCGGGCTCTAGAGGGCAACAAGTCCGCATCTCATAGCATTGAGACGGAGGGGGCTTTACTCTAGAATTGGGGGGCTATTCGCCGCACTCGTAGGGGGTACAGGTTGACCCAGGAGGGGTGCCCAAGTTACCGGATTCTGTGAAGCGCTGGGTGGTCCATTCACATTGCTGAAGGGGGCTGCCTCGCTTCAGGTTTTGGCGGGTAACTTGCCGCGCCCGTAGGGGTCTAGGATTTCATTGCACAGGCTACCCACACGACCAGGGGAACGTCGGGTTTCAGTAGCGGCTTTGTGAAACCCGGGGATCCCAGATATCTGTATTGTTCTGTGATGCTGTACACTTCTGTGATGTTGCATTTTATCACGCCTTGAGCGAAATATTATATATTGATATACATATATATACTAGTAGATGTTGTATATATTTTGCATCCACGCTAGTCCAGTCCCCACTCTTTCGTTAGTTAGCTAACCTAACGGGTAATGGCGGGACCCAGTCGCGAATGCGGATGGCATATACGTACATCATTATATTTTCGTTCTTTGTGGTGTGATCAATTGATGGGACTGTATTGATTCGGATCAATGCAAGTAAAACAAACCTAATCTGATGTTGTTGGAACACTTTTCAAAAAGCTCTTATTGCAAGGACGTTCTCTTTTGTTTAGCATCGTGGTATTCAGTTGGAATATCTTGCTCCTCAGTCGACGAGGCAAGGGTCGAGATCCCTTCACCGGGAGTGACCCCTTGGACAAAAAGTTTGCGTCAGGGCAATACCTAGACTATAGCCGATTACTTTTGTTTTGCATCGTGGTATTCAGTTGGAATATCCTGCACCTCATTCTACGGGGAAAGTGCCGAGATCCCTTCACCGGGAGTGACCTCTTTAGCAAAGGTTTTCGTCACTATATTTTTAAAAGCTATCCGGTTTCTTCAACGATATCAAGTTCTTTACGTTAAAGGTTTTCGCCAGAAACCATTCGTAGCCCTCCGTCATTTCATATGGGTTGTCAATAGTATTCAAGCTGTGTTTGTTGGCCAAAGTCAAGGCACGGTGTTTGGTAGCTGTTGGGTATTCATATGCAACATAGATAGATGCGTTGGTTTGGGGCAGTCGTATAGCCTTGTTGGCCAAAGTCAAGGGCTTGTGCGGGTGGGCTCAAATTAACCTGGAGAATGACGGGTAGAACTTGACATGTGACTTATGATTTGTTGGCCAAAGTCAAGGTCATAAGAGCATGGGGCAAAAATCCACATCGGGAGTTTCTAAAGAAACTGAAACTTGCCAGATATGTGCATACCTTCTGGAGTGTGATAGCGTGAGCGGATTCCGTCACGTTATCATGAGATGATAGTTGGATCCCGATTCCCACTGATGATTTGGTTTACTCCTCGGGTGAACCCGACTAATTCTTCTTTCGGGTTTAGAGAAGAATTTGATGTTAAAGTTAGAGGTTTCCAGATTAGATAAAGTGATAACCATTCTGATCTAGGTTACAGTGCATGCTGAGTGTTTCTTTTCTCTCTCTCTTTGGCAGCGACCATTGACCTGACCCTAGACTATGACTCAGTGACCAAATTAACCGAACCTTCTTAAACACTGGCTTTTGGATTGTCCGAGTTGCAAACCTCATTGCCACTCCTACTTTTACCCTTTTCTCCAGGACACCCCATATTACTACGAACGTCCACTTCCATTGGACAAAACCATCGTATGGTTATATACGAACTCAAAGGGATTTATTCGAGGATGGTTTCTGGTTCTGGAGAAAACGGATAGGATTATTCAGTTGTCTTTTCCTTTTACCTTCTCTCAGGTTGCGACTACTCCTTAGTTTAGGAGATAATACACCTATTACGCAAATTGGATAATCTTCTTCCAAAGCATAGGCTGGTGCCGACCGGTAGGGAATGAAGAAAACCAATTAGACTAACGATGGTGTACAGAAGGTATTATGTAAAGACAAAGAAAAGGATTCGAAGGAGGGTAAAGTAAATTGCGATTGCTATTCACGACCAAACCAGGTATTTCATTACCACTCCCACATCACCTTTGTATTTCTCCAGGACACTCCGTATCACTACGAAGATCCACAGTTTATTGGATATTCCATCGTATGGTTATATACGAACTCGAAAGGAACTTGTTCCAGTTCGGGGATGGATTCTGGTTTAGGAGAAATAGGAATAAGGTTTATTCGGTTGTCTTTTATCTTCACCTTCTCTCGCATTGCGAGTGCTCCTAAGATTAGGACAGCACACCCATTATGCTTATTGGATAGTCTTCTTCCAAACCATAGGCTGGTGCCGAAAGGTAGGGAAGGGAGAAAACCATTTGGCCTAAAGGGGTGTGCAGAAGGTAATGACTAAAGACATATAAAGGGATTTGGAAAGGTGGCAAAGAATTACACGGTTACAGTTGTGAATCTGGATAATGGAAGAAGCATTACTAGGAATATCGGGATACCCCAACGAAACATTTCGATGTTTCAGTTTCACTGTGTACTGTTAAAGGAAAACTGATTTCCCAATTAGAAACTTGCTCCAGGGTATGTATTTACCAGGTATGATTCTCACATCTGTATGGTTTTACAGATGATGAGTGGGAGTGAGTTATTGGCAATTAGGTGACTATCCTCATTATATCGGAATTCGTTGTAATTGGTGATATTTGAGGAAATCGCCTGGGTTGTTTTCCGGACGGCAAATATTTGGTTTTGAATATCCGCTGTTATGCACCAATTTCAAATTGATATATCTGTACGTCTATTTTTTATAGAGTGAGATGTACCTTTTTGAAATTATGTCTATGACATTTACCTATATCAGTGGATGGTTAGGTAAGGAGCATTAAATAGTGGTGTAATTCTTCTTAACCATAAGTACAGTTTTCAACCTACGACACACAGGGAATGAGTTATTAGACTCAAGGGACATATACAGAGTATTGTATGTTGTCCAGTGTCCATTAGGACAAAGGGGTTGGTCCTCGTACTATATTCGGTTTACTTATGACTTGTCTAGTTTTTAGACAGGTGTTTCGTAGAAACACAGGGTCTGAATTTTGAGAAGTTATAGGTATATGAATAAAGTAGAGAACCAGGTGTAGCAAGTATCGGGATTTTTCAAGGTGATCGAAGAAGTAGATACTTGTGTATGGTATTCAGTTGATAGTAGTGATTAAGAGAACTTGCTTCTCTTTCAGATTACTCATAATTGAAAGCATTCCTAAGTTGAGTAACGTTGATCGGCCTCCTTCCATTTAGTTAACATGCACTGGAGACAAATGCATGATTTGAATCTGGTTCAATTAAATCAGCGCCTCTGGTCCTATATTGGATATAGAACAGTTCGTATATTAACGATGTTAAAGTACGGGGAGTTGTCCGGCTTATGCTTAAAACCAGACTCTGGATAACTCAAGGCACGTTTCTGTGATGGCTGTTTGTGGGTTGACCCAGGCTATGACGAGGGTTGACTTTCTACCATCTGGAAGATCAATAGTGATATTGTTCTTGACTCGCCACAGTTTTAACAAAAATGGATTTTTTGAGAAAACAGTAGTGGGAGTATGGTAGAACTGGAAGTGATTCCAGAACCACAAACGATTACTGATGATTTGATAGGAACCTAAAGATTCAATCTGGTTTGACATTCTATTGGCCACTCCGCAGATAAAGTGGGTAACCTCAGGCACCCGAGAGGCACTTCGGTATGCTCAAGGACGGTGGCAGGGAGGTTCTTGTTTACCCAGACTTGCCATTGCTGTTGTTCCAGACTGTGAGACCCGGCAGGAGGATGAGTATAGCGTCGTTCTAAACTGGCTTTAGAAGTGTACGTCTATATGACTCTGCCAGAGGGTTGTCGTAGTCAGTGGGAGCAGCGGAAGCATTGGTGGACAAGTGGCTTATGTCTATTTATAGACTAAAGCAGATATAGCGGAGATAGATCATCTATTTCTGATGTGACAGTCATAGGTTTGACTTCATCAGAATAGGGGATGGATCTGTTAAGAAGGTAGTAGGGTGTGATGTCCTGGTATTTGGATGACATACACAAAGTAGGAAAAGAAACTCCTATACTACGATCGGTTAAACTTTGGTCGTCACACAGTGGTTTCTCCACATAGGACATGGATATAATATCATACATTCTGGTTACTAGATCTATGGTTTTAGATCTAGATTTGGGTGGTTTCCCAATCAGGGTACTTAGACAGGATTCCAAGAGTATTTAGAATGGACGACTCCAGGCACGGTCGTGTACCTGCAGGTGGTGGAGTCACCCTCTCTAAAGGTGTCTTATAGACTAAAGGGGAGAGGGATGTGCATGATTGGCAGATCACTTGCTTAGGCAATTAAGTCAATCATGAGATGTCAAGTACCACACCAGATGTTGTTCTTGCAGTAGGTGCAATAAGTTGATATTCATCCAATCCTGGAGAAACAATCGGAAGCAGCTTTAGAACATAAGTGGATGTTCTAGGGATATGATAACGACAGCCTCATTCGGGAGACAGTTATCATTCCAGGCTTCCAAGGTGACCTGGACGACAAGGAGGTTGTCAGAGTTATAGTTTTCCTTCTGACGAGGGGCAGTATTTTGGACAAGTGGTCCAAGGAAATACTGAGGGAGGCATGGCGCAGGATACTGATTAAGTTCAGTTGACGATACAGTCTAAGAAGTTTGGATTTGGAGTTCATTTATGAGCTAGGTCCCATCAGACATCCAGACACATTCTAAGACAGGTATTGCTCAATTCGGGAGATGGATTTCTCCGCGAACTTGAGATAAAAAGAGATATAGAAAGAAACATCAAAGCGGATCCACTCACTAAGGCTGTTCCTTTAACGCAATAGTTTCGCAAACGAGCTTTGTGAGACTGACTAGTAGAGGAGTTGGGTGTTCGGTATCACACGGGCTGTGAGTATGCGACATCGCAATAATTAGCCTTGAGTGCAAGTGGGAGATTGTTGGAGATAGTGCCCTCAAAGTCAATTATTGGATCACAGGCACGTGATTGCAATGATTGAGGGAGGACCTATTCCGATAGGACAGTCTTACTCGAGATGATAGTATGCTATCTGGTTTATCTTTATGATCGTGTACTGCTTTAGGTGACCTGACAGGTCACTATTACACGTTGATAGAGCCCCTAGGATTCTTGCTTGACTGCCAGCAGTATGAGGGCGATCATATACGTGGGAGCTGGTAGTCTATAAGCACATCCTTAAAAGGTCCCTAGTCGTGGGAGTTTCGAGACAGGGCATCGATACTCCAGAGTAGACTAGTGTATACAGTCGAGACCCCGATGAGGGGCGGTGGCCGGTCTCACAAGCCACTGGTGTCAGCTGGTTCACCTAAGATGTATACAGGTGCTCATTGGGTTATGAGTACACCGGAAAGGACTCGCCGGGAACATGCTAGTTAGGATTATACCTGATGTCAGATAGCAGTTCCCCGGTGACATGTGTACAGGTTAGTTCATCGACCTGAGGATCGTCATTTGTCTCGTGTGAGTTCCCACTGTACTTTGATTACTACCCTACCACGCTCAAAGGAGACGTGCAAACAGGTTTTAGTTGGGTACAGTCCCGAGCTACATGGCGGCAGTGAGCGGATCTTCAGGGTTTCGTCTCTCCCGGTATTGGGGGTGAGGTCACGCTATGTTTAGGAGAGCCATTACATGAAGTCCTTGGCCAAGGGAGGAGATTTACTGGTAGGTTTTCCAGTAGTATCTCTGGGTGTTCTGGGCAACACTCCGACACGACTTGTACCGCTTTTAAGGGTCTGACTTTTACCAACCCCCTAGGCCCGCCATGCGATGCTCATAGACGAACGGACCGGACTGTACGGATATTGTCACTGACAGTCTCAGTAGGGTGTCAGGCTGAGTTCGCTCACAGACGTCCCTTTTGGTCAATACCTGGTAGCCCGTTACGTATAGGCTAATACCTCTGACGTGCTAGTGGTTAAATCCACAACCAAGGTGTTGACGAGTCTTTAGAGTCCCCCACAGATAGTTGCTCTAGTTTTCAGGCGAAACGCTGTAGATGCCATATGGAGATATGGTAGGGTTCGATCAGATACGTACGGTATTGCACGGATCAGGATCGGACGGATAATACTAGCCGGCTTTAGTTTAAGCCGGATCCTAGTATAGTACAGTGTAGATTTTGTCTCATTGCATTTGTATTTCGGTCGGAATACAAATGCGGGTATGTATATACAGTAGCGGGGTTTTCCTGTAATTTATTACGGGATCAGTTTTCTGGAGTTGCCAGTTTGCTTTTCGGTTTTGGCCATTTTCCTTTGTATCTTTCAATGGCCGAAGATTGGTGAGGAGGGCTTATTTGCATTTGTGCAAATAAGCATTTTGGAGGATGTTGATTGCTTATTGTTGTATCATGATGACTTAGCCTCCATTTGACTTCTTGACTTCTTCATGATGGCTTGACCTTTTGAAGTCATCATGCTTGATGATGATGGTTGGTGTCACGACCCGAAAGAGCACGTGACTGGCCCTTGAACCATATGAAGTCTATAGGACCCCATCTGATCCAAGTAAGCCAAAAGCCCAGAAATCTAAAACCATTTAAAGAGTAAATAGGAAAACTTGTTTTGAAAGGTAAAGAAATCATGTTTCGAAAATCAAAGTTTTTAAATAACTAAGACGAATGTGTATTTTTAAAATGTGTAACCTTTCCTGAAAATTTCGGCAGAGTTTCCTTTGTAAAAACTGGCCCCGAACGGTGTACAACAAGAATAATATATATGAAATGATAAAATGCATCCCCAAGCGGCAGCTAGGTCTTCGTCAAACGACGGTCACAACCACGCAAGCAATAATAATATACAACGCCAAAGGGCGAGGATCAAAACCAAAAAAGAACTCAAAACAGCCAGAAAACCGTAATACTACAAACGCGACTCTAAGGTCGAAATAATACAACACTGTTTCTAAGTCTGAAACAATATACAAGTTTTGGTTGATGGAATTTCTAGATACAATAAACAATACAGGAACAATGGCGGTTCTGATACAAAAGAACCCACCTACCAACGCAAGTCACCCATATGGAAGCAATGTGCCAGAAATGCCGCTATGGAATCTGTACGGAAAAACCTGCAAGGACTGTGGCACAACGGGGGTGAATTGCTAACTCGTGAATAGAAAATATCTACAAGCAGAGATCGAATGCATGACCCAACCTAGGTCAATACGATCAGTTATAAATAAACCTCAATATGAATAAAGCTGAAGCATGCTAAACTGGCAATGTAATCTCTATACATGAGTGTAGTGCCAAGTGCTCGTGCTAGTGCCTCAGGTAATAGCATATAATGAATGTGAGGTATGATCAATGTAATCAAATCTACATGTACGTGGATCCCGTCCACTCGTCACCCAATGACAATAACCATCATGCATGTAAATATCATCAGCATATGCATGGAAATATGAGGGTATAAACCACCCGTGTCCCTCGCGACACGTCAAAATCATGGAACCGGAGTGCCCAGCATCGGCACTCGAAAACATCATGAAAACTGTGCCCAGCATCGGCACGTAAATCCTCATATATCGGGCTCCGTCAGTCCGGATCGGCCCATGGGCTCTGTCTGCGGTATCGGCCCTCGGCCCCGGCAGTACGCCCATATCCATCTATCGACTCTGGTCAGTATCCTCCGGATAACTGCCAGGTCCAACCAATCACCGGTAGGTACTTGCCACCCTGCCAGGCTCATCGTCTACTCCACGAAAAACATTTCTTGCCCCAAGGAACCATACCGGGTCCACCATGTACCCGCAATCGGCCTCATCCGCCTCCTCGAATCGGGTTTCACATGTCGCTCTCAGCACCGAGAAAACACATGGTGGACGCACTGAAATATCATATCAAGGGTAACCGGATTTTAAAACAATTCCATATTCTCTTTTTAAAACACCCACGGTTCCCAAAACTAGAAATATCATGGAAATAACATATCTCAATGCGTATAATCAGAAAGCATGACTTATGCGACATGTGAAGAAATGTAAGCAACATCACTGAATGCAACAGTACTACAGTGTAGTGACATGGCAATTATCGATGATGAATTGTGTGAGCCGGCAAACAAGTGTACGTGGAACATACGCATCATCGATAATTGTGCTGGTGTCCTAGCAGCATGACTGAAATGTATCAACAATATAAGCGATGCAATGCAACAGCATGAATATGCGGAATCGAGTAATCACGCAACAGTAAAGAACCTGTCTCAATAATTATATCATACAACCTTGCCTTTTGAAATAAGACGAATTAGGGCTTTTGGTAAAATAAGGGCTACGGTGTTTTAAGAAAAGACGCGTCGTTTGAAAATATCCGTATAAACCCTTTTTGCTCTATCTTTAAAATATCCCCGATTCGTTAGTTTTGAAATAGGTATGACTCGGGTCTAGCCTAACGCCTACTAGGCGAACTACGAACCCAACAATCAAGCCAATCAAGAGGGGTATGAAAACCACCTAAATCTGAGTCGATATCACACTATCTCATCGCATGACAGGTATCACTACCATCATATCGCATCTCCAATACGAACTCTGTCATGTCGCCAAATCTGACGGTCTCAATCGCATCTCATCGACTCATCTCAATCCCACGTATCATACTCAAAACTCGTATATGAACACATAGTCCCATACCCATGTGTAGATATACACACCATCATAAGCGCACAGATAAATGGAAGAATGCATGCAAGTATATGTGTATGTGTATTTGTATGTGTGCAACCCCTACTCTAGGGTTTCGCACTATACTAAACCAATATATTCTTATCACCAATAGTACCATTATCACCATCAATAATCCCAACAACACATAATAAATATATGTGTGTATACGTATTCGTATACATCACCACGGACTGCGGGGGTGCTATACGCCATCCACCCGACTTCTCCCCATAAATATAAATCTACTCACCTTGCTTCTCATGTGTCGGTGCCGATGTCGCCATCTTCATCTTCTTTGCCTCACATCTCGTAGGGTACCTACAAGGATATCACAACGCTAAAGCACATAAAAATCACATCGGAAACCAAAACGGCACACGCTACGCCTATAGGTAAAAACCTATAACCTCGCATGCAAACACGATCAATATCCACTTGTCGTTGACGTCCAAAGGCCACCCGACAGCAACGAAACACCAAATACCAAAATCCATACTAACACAAGTCGTAAACCATGCACCAACATAAGAAAATCATCCCAGATTTCACCCTAGATGGAATCAGTCAAAACTAGACATACCCAGGGTCAAGAATATAGGAAATAGGGCCATGCACAAAAATCGAGGCAATTCCCTCCTGCTCTGGCCGCAATTTGCGACCAGAAGGAATTAATTGGCGGCCTCAGTTTGGAGTCGGGGGCTAGGGTTTGGTGTGGTGGTTCCATGGTGCCTGCACATCTCACTGTCAACTCAGTTTTATTTATGGGGTCTCGGGGTAATAGCAGATTCCACAAAACACTTCCAGATTTACAGTTTTCCCCGATATCGATTCCGTAATTCCGTATTCTGGTTTCAAGTTCAGGTTTGGGTCCAAATTAGCATCACACAAGGGGTTCTAAGGTCACCACAATCCTCAATTCCATCTTTGATTTCAGGTTTACCGTAAACCCTAACTTGAATTCTCTAAAGTCCACAAAACGACACAATATCAATATGAAACTAGAATTGATGCACAAGGAATTTGAAATACTACAAGAGGGTGCAGAAATTACCTCCTTCGGCAACTCAAGAATTTTCTTGAGTTGCTCAAAGTTCTCCAAATCCAATCTTGCTTGGTTCAAAGTGTAGCTAGTGAGCTCGGGAACACTTTTTGTGAAGTGGGAATAGGGTTTTGGCTTTGTTTTCATGGTGGATCTAGGGTTTTTGTGAAGAGGGAGAGTGAGGGAGAGGGAGGAGCAGCAGTAGCTCATGGAGGGGGAGAGAGAAATGAGATGGGGAAATGATGGAGGAAAGGGTCAAACTCAAAAGCAACCTACTCTCTCTCTCTCTCATCATCACTTATCTTTTCTTTTCTTTTCTTCACTAAACTCTTCTCACTTGAATAGTAGATCCAAAAGAACAACCATGGTAGAAATGCACATGCAACACAAGTGTAACAAGGGTGGAAAATGATATGTGCACATTTTTGCATAAAAATGCTAAAAATCCAATTAGCGATTTTTAATCGCGATTAGCTCTATATTAGTATATAAGTAATCTTAAAAACTTTAAAATGGCATAATTCAATAAAATACCTTATTTTAGAATTTTCCATAATTTTTCCCTATTTATTTGTATTTAATTAACCCGAATATTAAAATATTCATTAAAATAATATTAAATTATAAAAATTCCCGAAAATAATATTTTACTATTTTGGAAACGTTACAATCTACCCCCCTTAAAGAAATTCGGTCCCCGAATTTAAATTTAAACTCCCAAATACTAAAATATTGCAATACAAATTCCAAGTCATCGGGGCTCCGAAATCTGCAATACATAAAACGTATTATAGCGCAATGCATGCGCATGAGTACTGAGCAGATAACTCAAAAGCAACACTCCATCAAGCATCCCGCAATCATCGGAGTCATGGTAAATACACAAATGTCAAATCCAATACAAAACCAATAGGATATAGATCAGAACTATACATGTAGACATCCAATCTATACATCTAAATAGCTGATGTAAATGCTTGCCCAATCTTTTTAAGTCGCTGTGCGATGCGCGTAACACTGCACAGTGGCGGACGTTTTTCACAAGAAAATAACTATATATGTATATATATATCCTTTGTTTAATAGGTACGTTCCGCCGTTTTGAAAATAATTTTGAAAGGTTTCCTTGTTTTTAAACGTTTCATGTCATATCGGACACGTAGGTATATATATATCGAGACCATAGCTCGCTCATTGGAAATCCCTTCGAACTATCAATGCATGCAAAATATATCCAGATACTGTCCTCTGACTAGTCCTGCTCGGTACAAAACGAATATCAGATATCATAGAAATGTACTGCTCCAAAAGGAATAAATCCCAAAAATGCACATAACACCACCCTGTGCGTCTGGTGCGCACGGAAATCAAAATCCATATATGAGCCATACAAGTGCACAAAACAACATCTAGGTGCAATGGGTGTGCATGAAACATCTGTCATAGGCAACGTGTGTGCCTGACAGCCCAAACATGTGCATCTGACATGCACGAAGAATCTCGATTTAGTGCATCTGGTGTGCCCCAAAATCGTATCTCAAAACATGCGCCCAACATGCGCGAAAATCCAAATCGGTGCATCCATCGGGCACGAATGAAAATCTAAACCCTGCGCACTCAACATGCACGGAATCACAAAATCCAATAGCAACGCCGAACATACGTAAGTCCAGTCAAAAGCACGGAGTGCAAGAATCCACATCAATATCACAATCAAAATCGACATATCGAAAGACATCAAATCGAAGTCAGGTGCAACCGTAATGCACAAAATGTAAATTCGGTGCAACAAAGGCATGATATATAAATCTGATGCGATAAACGCAAGAAACATAAAACTGGTGCGACAAACGCACGAAGTATAGAACTGGTGCATCCCATGCACAAATATCAAGCAATAACTCAAATACGTAAGCAGCAACACCAAGTGTACCCAGGTATAAAGGAAATCATAAACGTGTGCAACTGCGTGCACAAAACTCACATCAATGCACTACAAGCATTTGAAACTATGCTGGAAGCGTAAATCAAATCACCGACATAAAATAGGAATGAAATCACAATCAATACCTCAAGAGTAATAACTATGTGCAAGGTATAAATATCCAGTAGGTGCAACCATGATGCACCAAATCAAATATCATGGAACTCAGTCATCAAGACTAAATCATGCAAATAGATCGCCCAAAATACCGAAATCTCAAAAGACGGATACGTGATAGTCGAATCATAAAATCATAAATCATAAATACCGTCGTCGGTATATCCTCATTCGAAGTCGAGAAGGTGCCGGTACATCCAATGCTAGCGGCGCAAGATACCTACTTGCCTCTTGCTCGCGGCTGGCGCCCTCTGCCTCTGGTTCCTGATCTTTCCTGTAGATTACCAATCTCGCAATCCATCGGCCCATCGGCCCGGTCAGGTGTGCTGATAGGAACGATCCCGTCCTGGCACTTCCTTGGTCATCTCTCGGTCAATCCTCACGACCGCTCGTAACGCAGCACATCTCTGGCGCCGACCTCGGGTCCTCTGAATGCACATCACGCATCTGCTCCTGGTGCAAATCTTATTGCAGCAGTGTATTGGAAGGAATCCCTGCTCAAGGTCTCTTCTGATTTTGCCTAGGCCAAATTGTACAGGGCTGGTACTCTGGCATAATCTTTTCTCGCTCTCTGGACATCTGCGTCCTTAGTACAACATCTCCTCGGAAGCTGGTCGCATCCATGTGCCTCTGTATGCATATCCGACTTTTAATCTTAACGGGGTGTAATAACAGCTCGTCTGCTTCTCGCACGACTTCTTGTCCCGCTTGTCTGTATCATCGACCATTTCGACATCGCGTCTCTATTTGCACACTTCAATGCCATCGGCTACGGTCCCTCCGAAGTCTCTAACACGGACTCGAAATCACGAACTCAGTATCTTCATCACTCAGTAGGAGATATCTAGCCGAACACGTCCTCAGCGTGCATATCACATCTCTGATGTCAGCGGAGTGAAACGTCATCTCGTCGAAATCTCGTGCAAACTCTTTACTCCACCTTGCTCCAATATCGACTGATTCGGACTCATCTCATCGTGGCTACACAGACTGCGCTCCAACGGCTTTGCTCGTATCTGGAGTCTCCCAAGCAGTGTCCCATCACATGATATCGAATGATGTCGAACCATCCGATCGACTTGTCAGAACCTCACAATCCCCTATGAGCTCAACATCTCGGGTACAGTTTAATAGTATCGAGTACATACCACAGCATCGGTGGTCCAGCCGTAGAAGGGCAAACCCAAGCCTCATAAATGGCGCCGCGGAACTGCCGCAAACCCTAAGGTTCAAAGGCTTTCACACGGTCATTATGTCGAGTTAGGGTTTCATTCTTCTAGAGGGTCCATAGAATCGCTTGCATGTCTTTCCGAATACTTTAAACTTGGAAAATGGGTTCCTGACATTCGATCGTCTCAATCGACTCTCAACGAATCTGCGTGAAGTCGCCTCTAGTTGGAATCAATCTATCTGATGGCCTCGCATAGGGGTAAGCGAACGAACCACATGTCCTAGTCATTCATCCTCGGTGACTAGCGACTCACTATCAGTGGCTCAATCCTCTGGTACCGACCGGTACATCCGAGAAATCTCGCAACAGCGATCTGTCAAACGCTCATAGTGCGGAAACACAAAATACTAAGCCTCAATGCAACCGTATGTCTCTGGAATCACGCCCTGGTCAGCCCTCGTCCATGAAGAGCTCATGCTGACGCAACTCGAGCCGTAGCTCACTCTGCCCGTGCAATCGCGGCAGCAAAACCATAACCAGTATCGATGAAGGTAGATCATAGGAAGAAATATAATACGGTGCAAGGAAATGTACAACCTAAGGTTTCTTAAGCGGAGTGGCGTGTCGTAAGTATGCCGTGGAACATACCCACGGTACGTCACTATACTTTAGTCACCTATTCCATCAACCAAGGGTCATCCTACACGATGAATGTTCGGGTCTAATACCCCCTCGACTAAGTCTAAGTTCCGTAAGGTCAAGCCTAGATTCCGTATATAAATAACGCCCTAGGCTCCACATAGTCAAACTCAGACTCGAACCAAGGTCAACCTAGCACTCTGATACCAACTTTGTCACAACCCGAAAGAGCACTTGACTGGCCCTTGAACCATATGAAGTCTATAGGACCCCATCTGATCCATGTAAGCCAAAAGCCCAGAAATCTAAAACCATTTAAAGAGTAAATAGGAAAACTGGTTTTGAAAGGTAAAGAAATCATGTTTCGAAAATCAAAGTTTTTAATTAACTAAGCCGAATGTGTATTTTTAAAATGTGTAACCTTTCCTGAAAATTTCGGCAGAGTTTCCTTTGTAAAAACTGGCCCCGAACGGGGTACAACAAGAATAATATATATGAAATGATAAAAGGCATCCCCAAGCGGGAGCTAGCTCTTCATCAAACGACGGTCACAACCACGCAAGCAATAATAATATACAACGCCAAAGGGCGAGGATCAAAACCCAAAAAGAACTCAAAATAGCCAGAAAACCGTAATACTACAAACGCGACTCTAAGGTCGAAATAATACAACACTGTTTCTAAGTCTGAAACAATATACAAGTTTTGGTTGATGGAATTTCTAGATACAATAAACAATACAGGAACAATGGCGGTTCTGATACAAAAGAACCCACCTACCAACGCAAGTCACCCATAAGGAAGCAGTGTGCCAGAAATGCCGCTATGGAATCTGTACGGCAAAACCTGCAAGGACTGTGGCACAAAGGGGGTGAGTTGCCAACTCGTGAATAGAAAATATCTACAAGCAGAGATCGAATGCATGACCCAACCTAGGTCAATATGATCAGATATAAATAAACCTCAATATGAATAAAGCTGAAGCATGCTAAACTGGCAATGTAATCTCTATACATTAGTGTAGTGCCAAGTGCTCGTGCTAGTGCCTCAGGGAATAGCATATAATGAATGTGAGGTATGATCAATGTAATCAAATCTGCATGTACGTGGATCCCGTCCACTCGTCACCCAATGACAATAACCATCATGCATGTAAATATCATCAGCATATGCATGGAAATATGAGGATATAAACCACCCGTGTCCCTCGCGACACGTCAAAATAATGGAACCGGAGTGCCCAGCATCGGCACTCGAAAACATCATGAAAACTGTGCCCAGCATCGGCACGTAGATCCACATATATCGGGCTCTGTCAGTCCGGATCGGCCCATGGGCTCTGTCTGCGGTATCGGCCCTCGGCCCCGGCAGTACGCCCATATCCATATATCGACTCTGGTCAGTATCCTCCGGATAACTGCCAGGTCCAACCAATCACCGGTAGGTACTCGCCACCCTGCCAGGCTCATCGTCTACTCCACGAAATACATTTCTTGCCCCGGGGAACCATACCGGGTCCACCATGTACCCGTAATCGGCCTCATCCGCCTCCTCGAATCGGGTTTCACATGTCGCTCTCAGCACCGAGAAAACACATGGTGGACGCACTGAAATATCATATCAAGCGTAACCGGGTTTTAAAACAATTCCATATTCTCTTTTTAAAACACCCACGGTTCCCAAAAC
This sequence comes from Agapanthus africanus, assembly GCA_030015575.1. Classification (NCBI taxonomy): domain Eukaryota; kingdom Viridiplantae; phylum Streptophyta; class Magnoliopsida; order Asparagales; family Amaryllidaceae; genus Agapanthus; species Agapanthus africanus. The sequence goes on along the minus strand of CM057340.1, from coordinate 440,488,447 downwards.
CAGAAATATTATGGAAATAACATATCTCAATGCGTATAATCAGAAAGCATGACGTATGTGACATGTGAAGAAATGTAAGCAACATCACTGAATGCAACAGTACTACAGTGTAGTGACATGGCAATTATCGATGATGAAGTGTGTGAGCCGGCAAACAAGTGTACGTGGAACATACGCATCATCGATAATTGTGCTGGTGTCCTAGCAGCATGACTGAAATGTATCAACAATATAAGAGATGCAATGCAACAGCATGAATATGCGGAATCGAGTAATCACGTAACAGTAAAGAACCTGCCTCAATAATTATATCATGCAACCTTGCCTTTTGAAATAAGACGAATCAGGGCTTTTGGTAAAATAAGGGCTACGGTGTTTTAAGAAAAGACGCGTCGTTTGAAAATATCCGTATAAACCCTTTTTTCTCTATCTTTAAAATATCCCCGATTCGTTAGTTTTGAAATAGGTATGACTCGGGTCTAGCCTAACGCCTACTAGGCGAACTACGAACCCAACAATCAAGCCAATTGAGAGGGGTATGAAAACCACCTAAATCTGGGTCGATATCACACTATCTCATCGCACGACAGGTATCACTACCATCATATCGCATCTCCAATACGAACTCTGTCATGTCGCCAAATCTCACGGTCTCAATCGCATCTCATCGACTCATCTCAATCCCACGTATCATCCTCAAAACTCATATATGAACACATGGTCCCATACCCATGTGTAGATATACACACCATCATAAGCGCACAGATAAATGGAAGAATGCATGCAAGTATATGTGTATGTGTATGTGTATGTGTGCAACCCCTACTCTAGGGTTTCGCACTATACTAAACCAATACATTCTTATCACCAATAGTACCATTATCACCATCAATAATCCCAACAACACATAATAAATATATGTGTGTATACGTATTCGTATACATCACCACGGACTGCGGGGGGGCTATACGCCATCCACCCGACTTCTCCCCGTAGATATAAATCTACTCACCTAGCTTCTCATGTGTCGGTGCCGATGTCGCCATCTTCATCTTCTTTGCCTCACATCTCGTAGGGTACCTACAAGGATATCACAACGCTAAAGAACATGAAAATCACATCGGAAACCAAAACGGCACACGCTACGCCTATAGGTAAAAACCTATAACGTCGCATGCAAACACGATCAATATCCACTTGTCGTTGACGTCCAAACGCCACCCGACAGCAACGAAACACCAAATACCAAAATCCATACTAACACAAGTCGTAAACCATGCACCAACATAAGAAAATCATCCCAGATTTCACCCTAGATGGAATCAGTCAAAACTAGACATACCCAGGGTCAAGAATATAGGAAATAGGGCCATGCACAAAAATCGAGGAAATTCCCTCCTGCTCTGGCCGCAATTTGCGGCCAGAAGGAATTAATTGGCGGCCTCAGTTTGGAGTTGGGGGCTAGGGTTTGGTGTGGTGGTTCCATGGTGCCTGCACATCTCACTGTCAACTCAGTTTTATTTATGGGGTCTCGGGGTAATAGCAGATTCCACAAAACACTTCCAGATTTACAGTTTTCCCCGATATCGATTCCGTAATTCCGTATTCTGGTTTCAAGTTCAGGTTTGGGTCCAAATTAGCATCACACAAGGGGTTCTAAGGTCACCACAATCCTCAATTCCATCTTTGATTTCAGTTTTACCGTAAACCCTAACTTCAATTCTCTAAAGTCCACAAAACGACACAATATCGATATGAAACTAGAATTGATGCACAAGGAATTTGAAATACTACAAGAGGGTGCAGAAATTACCTCCTTTGGCAACTCAAGAATTTTCTTGAGTTGCTCAAAGTTCTCCAAATCCAATCTTGCTTGGTTCAAAGTGTAGCTAGTGAGCTCGGGAACACTATCTGTGAAGTGGGAATAGGGTTTTGGCTTTGTTTTCATGGTGGATCTAGGGTTTTTGTGAAGAGGGAGAGTGAGGGAGAGGGAGGAGCAGCAGTAGCTCATTGAGGGGGAGAGAGAAATGAGATGGCGAAATGATGGAGGAAAGAGTCAAACTCAAAAGCAACCTACTCTCTCTCTCTCTCATCATCACTTATCTTTTCTTTTCTTTTCTTCACTAAACTCTTCTCACTTGAATAGTAGATCCAAAAGAACAACCATGGTAGAAATACACAAGCAACACAAGTGTTACAAGGGTGGAAAATGATATGTGCACATTTTTGCACAAAAATGCTAAAAATCCAATTAGCGATTTTTAATCGCGATTAGCTCTATATTAGCATATAACTAATCTTAAAAACTTTAAAATGGTATAATTCCATAAAATACCTTATTTTAGAATTTTCCATAATTTTTCCCCATTTATTTGTATTTAATTATACCCGAATATTAAAATATTCATTAAAATAATATTAAATTATAAAAATTCCCGAAAATAATATTTTATTATTTTGGAAACGTTACAGTTGGTTATGATGGTTGAGTGTGACTTGGTTTTGTAATGATGATTCTTCATGATAACCTTCTCTCTCTCTCTATTGCATTATGGGGGATCATTTTCTTTTTCATTCATACACACTCCTTTCATGTTCTTCTGGTTGATATGGCCGGCCAAAGAAGGGAGGGGGCTGTCCCATATTTTTGGTGTGGGATTTTTATTCTTTTGTCTTTGTAAAATCCCACAAGATCCATCTCCATAAGCTTATATCATTTCCTCCACCATATGGCAACTTCCACAACCCCAAATGAGACACAAGTTCCACACTACATTCTACAGCAAATCTTGGGCACGTCGACTCGCCAACTTCGTGCCCGAATTGCCTCGGACCAGAGGCGGGAGCCCGTAAAAGAAGCCGGCGATGTGGTGCCCTTGCGGCGATGTGATGGAGACCGGAGATTCCGCAGGAGATCGGGATGACGACGAGAAGATCGGACCGTATGGATCACTCGGTATATCTCTCTACCCATTCTCTAGATAGCTAGGACTAGATTAATGGCATGATCCGTGTTTATAGTACGCGGTGGTGCCGGTATAAAAAGTTAAAGAAAAGCATTGCTTCCGCATTCCGGCATCGGATTGACGGCCGGGGCGCCGCCGTGCACTTACACTTCTAAATCATCAGTTGTACTTTGTGGTGCTGGAACCACTTCCAGCTCAACCTCTTTGCCACTAATTTCTTTTGCAAGAAATTCCCTTTCCAAAAAGGTGGCATGTTGAGCAACAAACACTTTTTGTTCCTCGGCTTGGTAGAGAAAATATCCTTGAGAATTCTTTGGATATCCCACAAACTTGCAAAGAGTTGATCGTGCTTCGAGTTTGTCCGGATTTTGCTTTTTGACATAGGCTGGACAACCCCATAACTTAATTCGTTTAAAATATGGTCTCTTCCTACTCCATATCTCATATGGTGTGGTAGGTACTGATTTAGACGGAACCAGATTCAATAGGTATATGGCAGTCTCAAGCGCATACCCCAAAAAGGAAATAGGTAACTCAGCATCGCTCATCATTGAGCGCACCATATCTAATAGGGTGCGATTGCTTCGTTCCGATACACCGTTGTGCTGTGGTGTATAAGGAGGAGTAAGCTGAGGGAGAATCCCATTCTCTTTTAGATAATCTAGGAATTCAATGCTTAAGTATTCACCTCCTCGATCAGATCGAAGAATCTTAATACTTTTGCCCATTTGGTTCTCTACTTCGTGCTTATATTCTCTGAATTTCTCAAAAGCTTCAGACTTGTGTTTCAACAGGAACACATGCCCGTATCTAGAGAGATCGTCAGTGAATGTAATGAAGTAGGAAGAACCGTTCCTGGCGTGTGTAGACATAGGACCGCATACATCTCTATGTACCAGTCCTATAAGTTCAGTAACTCTTTCTCCATGTCCACTAAACGGAGTTTTGGTCATTTTTCCTTTGAGACATGAATGGAAAGTGTCATAAGATGATAATTCGAACGAATTCAAATATCCATTCTTATGTAACTTAGCTAGCCGTGTCTCATCGATATGGCTAAGTCTACAGTGCCACAAGAAGGATTCGTTCATTTCTGTGCTTTTCCTCTTGTATGTGTTTTGTATATTGAGGACTGCATTTTTGATTGAGAATGAATATTCCATTATGTAACGAGCCTGATGCAATAAACTTTTGATCTAGGAATATGTTCATAACATTATCCTTTACTGCAAAATTATATCCTTCTTTACTTAATAAAGAAACTGATATAATGTTGCACATCATGTTCGGTATATAATAGCATTCATTCAGAATTAGTGTATCACCACTTTGTAATACCAGGTGATATTTGCCAACTGCTTTGGCTGCAACATTTGCCCCATTCCCTACTTGAACGGAATGATCACCTTTTCCCAGTTCTCTACCTTTACGTAGCCCATGTAACATTTTACATATGTGGGATCCTGATCCGGTATCTAATACCCAGGACGTAGGGTGAACTGAGAAACAGTTCTCAATAACTAACACACCTGAAGAAGATGCATCAACATGCATGTTCTTTTGAGCGGCGTGAGAATCCAGATATTCTCCTATTCCCGGTTCAGTCTTATAACTCTTATAAGAAAGAACGGGTCCAACGTGTTAGTTATATGTATGCCCTAGAGGCCATTACTGTACATAGGATGTATATTGTAGTGGATCCTGGGACATATATAGGGAGGACTTTCTTGCTCGACATGATAGTATGCTATCTGGTTGAACTTTACCTTAACGTGTATACTGATTGTCTCTCTGTTACATGTTGGTAAAGCCCTTAGGATGTGTGCTTGACTACCTGGACTATGATGCGGTTCATACTAGTGGGGACATAGTAGTCCATAAGTACATCCTTCAAAGTCCCTAGTCGAGGGTGTATCGAGACGGGGCATCGATATACCAGAGTAGACTAGCGTATACCTTCTCGACCCATACAGATGGGCGATGGATGATCCCATATCCATTGGTGTTTGACATCAGAGATGATATACGGGTGCTCAGTAGAGACTGGGTACACTGGACGGACTCGCCGAGAACTCCCAGATGGTATTATACCTCACGTCCGATGGCAGTTCTCTGGTGACACTGGTACAGAGTAGTCTGTTGACCCGAGATCGTCATAGAGTCTTGTGTGGTTCCCACTGTGCTTTGATTTCCATCTTACCACGTCCAAGAGGGCGTGCAAAATGGTGGTTTTTGGGTACAGTCCCGAGTCACATGGAGGCAATGAGCGATAGGAGGGGATTCGTCTCTCCCGGTATAGGGGGTTGATGTTGCGCTGTGTTCGATTGGCTATAACAGGAAATCCCTGGCCAGGGTTGCTGAGATTTACTGGTAAGTGTTACCAGCAGTATCTCGAATTGTTATAGAACTCATATCGACACGACTTATCGAGCTATTGGGGTCTGACGTTTACTGCCCCTAGGCGAGATATGCGATATATCAGACGATCAGACCGGACTGTACGGTAGTGTTACTGGTTGGATTCATAGGAGTGTGAGCGGGCTTGCTCGTCGATCTTCTGATCGCTCAATACCCGGGTGGCCGTTACGTTTAGCAGACCGCTTGCGGCTTGTGGATGTTTGATATGATCATCATCTGCTGCCGGCGTATTGACGAGTCTTTAGAGTCCTACACAGAGGTTTCCTGGCTCAAGCGAAACGAAATAGGAGCGCATATGAGATATGTGCGGGACCGAGAATAATGCGTGTATGTGATACCGTATTTCATTCTCGCGATGAATGTGTCGAATGGTTATATGCGATATAACCTAGTTATCGAATCGATGGTTGATTCGATAAGCCGATACATTCGATACTAGTCGGTTATATGCGATATGACCGGATCGTTAAATCAAGTGTTGATTTAATGATTTAATGAATAATTATATATTTGATATATTACTTTGCGTTAACTAGTATCGGTTCACTTAAGATGGATTTTCTCACTCGGATGTGCGCATTGTATATGCGATATACTTTTGTGCACTTGTTTGTATCATGTTTGATGATACATGTTAACTTGGTTAAGTGTAAAGATTAAACCATGGTTAAGTTAATGATTAGGGTTTTGATTATCTTATTTATTTATTTATTTATTTATTTATTTGTTTTGGATAAGATAAAGAAAGAATGGTGGCTTTGTTTGTTTGTTTGTTGAAGATTCATGAACCTTTGACTTAGTCACCTTTCTTGTCTTCATTCTTAACCCTAACCATTTAAGCAAACCATGGTCTATTCTCTACACTTAACTAGAGTTAGGTTATGATAAGTATTGAGATAATTTATCCTTTTTAATTAACTTATCATATCATTTTTCTTCTTCTTCTTCCTTGAACTCAAGAAGAAAACCTTGAGGTCATCAATGGTGATTGATGATAAAGAGTGAGAAATCCAATTCTAAATTGAACCCACATCCTATTTCTTCATCCTCTACCTCTTGCCAAGTAGTAGAGTGTGTTTCCTTCACAAGTTTCTTGACTTGGTGAAGTCGGAGCTTGATTTAGCGATGCCTCGACGTAGATCATCTTCGGCATGGACATCGATGACCTAGCCCGTCCATTCTTCGATGAAGCCGACGCTAGAGCCCGGAACTTGTTATGGACAGCGAGGAGACTTCATTGCGGAGCTATGGAGGTAGAGAACCGGATCTACAAAGGTTGTATTTCCGTATCTCTTAGTTAAGTGTTAACTAGTTTACCGTTTCGCCTAGATTTCTAGCCAACGATCCGTACACTAGGGTTTCTCGGCACCGTATTTTTTGAAATTGGCATGGTTGATGCCTTGTGAGACCTCATTAGGGTGTCTAGGAACCCTACAGTGGTATCAGAGATATTAGGCATTGGATGTCGACCTATGGAGGGTTCTCACTGTGTGACAGTGTGGCGAAGCATAGGCTCTTACCCCCAGGGTGTCCCGAGACCGGAAGGTGTTCCGGCGGGTTGTAGTCCTCGCGAGGGGGTATGCGTAAAAAGTAGCTGCTGAGGGACCCGTTGGTGCCACGGCGACCCTATTGGATGGGGTTGCTGCCTGACCTACAGTGGTATCAGAGCCTAGCTAGAGCCTTAGGCGAAGTCTAGACGGAGTTTGAAGTCCGAACGAACCCGAAACCCGATCACAAACTTGCTCTCTGTACATTTTTTAAAAACTGGGCTTTTTCAAAATTAAAAATATGCAGAAAACTCAGCAGGGAATTATAAGAATTATGGTGCAATTTTTTTCCATGAACAATACAAACCGCGGCAGAAGCGCGGCAGAAGCCTGGCTTCTGCGGCGGTTCCGCCGCACTTTGATGACGTCATCCTCAATTGATTGCACAGTAACTTCTATTATATTATGCTGGAGTTTCTGGGTATTTTTAAAATTTATTCAAGAGTTGAATTTTCTGGAGTTGTTTTGGGGATTCGGTGTTTCGATCGGAGTATCAGATTTTGTCTATGTGGCCTTCCGGATAAATTTTAGAATATGTTAAAAAGTTCGACCGGATATAAATACCCAATTTTTCCCCTGCCGGGAAATTTCCAAGTGTTGGATTTTTCCGTTGTTTAATGACGTTCTAAGTAGTGCAAGTAACGCGATGGACCCTCTAGAAGACAACAAACCTTAACTCGATTATGTGACCGTCTTGAACTGCCCTTTGAACCTTCGGGTTTGGGGCAGTACGGCGTGCCACATGTGAGGCGTTGGCTTGACCCTTCTACGGCTGGACCGTTGGTACTGAGGCACGAACTGAATGTTGTTAGACTTATTTCATGTGTTGGATTGTATCGGGAAAACTTGGGTGTTCGACTGTTCGATCGAAAAGTTTAACATTTTCTGTTTATCTGGAATGGGATACAATAATTGGAATTCACAAGTAGTTATGAGATAACTGAATGAATGTTATAAACAAAGCACTTTAGTCTCACTTGATCGGTTGCCACGGAATTTTGATGCGATCAAAAGTCCGTCGCAATCACGTAGCGTACGCGGATACTCGCCGGGTAAACTTAATAGACAGCCTCGCCCCATAGCCCCGACCAAGAGACTGTAGGAGAACCCCGTCGCCGAAAGCATCCGTCCGGGTGCTCGCGGTAGCGGTGTTCCGCCTTGGTGCACTTCGTCGACGGCGTCGGGGGTGCGGCCGTCTACTGAAGTTTGCGACGAGTATTCGATCAGGATGTCGGGAATCTTGTTGAATTGCCCGACTTGATATTGAAAAGTGTTTTCGATTTTGAGACTAAAATGCGGGGTTTATAATTGTTAGGCATGCGATGTCTAAGGAATTCATTTGGTCAGGCATGCGATGTCTGAGGTGGTTGCGGATTCCAACTGTTGTAGTTTTACACTTTCTTTTCTGTGACCGTAAGTGTAATATGTGATATCGCCGGTTTCGTTGCTATATGTCAACGACAATTAGGATGCGCATATTTACTTACGTTGATGACATGTGATGTTATGTGTTGCTGGATATGTTATATTGGATCGTCGTGTTTGAATAGCCGGGGGTTTTAATGTGAGATGAGTGTTTTTCATTTTCATTCATGTAAAAACTTATATGTAATATTCTTTTATTGGGACACTTCCAGGTTGCTGAAGATGTCACCCTTTGTATATTATTTATTTTTCCGCACTAGGATAGACCCAAGGAGGGGAGCACAAGTAACCGGGTTCAGGAGTCCAGTGGGAGACCAACTCGAGGAGTCGAGTCCGGGTCTCCTAACTCCAGAATTGGTAGGGTTGCTTGCCGCTCTCGTAGGGGTCTAGGGGTGTGGGTTTGGCTATTCATCACGACCGTGGAATCCGTGTTTTATACTGGCTCGTATTGAAAACACGGACGTCCTAGTATATCCAATATTTCATATGTTTCTTCTGCTGCGATATCTGTGATGTGATCATGTGATGTTCTGTGATAGATACAGTATATAGTATATATGATATATTATATAGGCGTTACTTATGTTTTACACCCGCGCTAGCCCTGCCCCGCTCTGCCGTTAGTCACCTAACCTAACGGTGCACGAGGGGACATCGAGGCGAATGCGGATGGCATAAGTGTACGTCGTATTTATCTGTGATGTTTAGGTACTTTAAATGATGGGACTTCATTAATATGATTAATGAAATAAAAGAAACCTAAGATGTTGTAGAATCGAATTTCAAAATAAAACAGGTAGCTACAGTTCTTGCTTTGCACAGCGGTATATGTGATATATCCTGCACCTTATTCGATAAGGAAAGGACCGAGGTCCCTTCACCGGGTGTGACTCCTTTAGCAATAACTGGCAGATGCTACACACTCGGTTTGTCTTTTGATTGCTTTTAAGTGTTTTTGCTTTGCACAGTGATATATATGATATATCCCGCACCTCATTCGACGAGGAAAGGACCGACGATCCCTTCACCGGGAGTGACTCCTTTAGCAAAACTAGAAAAGCCTCAAAAACACTCCATTTCAAAATTCATTCGATCCTACAACGATATCAAGTTCATTACGCAATAGGTTTTCAGAAAAACATGTCGTAGCCCTCCGTCATTTCAGATAAGTAGTAGTTAGTATTCGTGCTACGTTTGTTGGCCTGCGTCAAGGCGTAGTGTGCGGTAGCTAACTGGTGCTTATCTGCATAAGCATATGATGTGATTGGATTAGGGTAGTCGTGCGACTTTGTTGGCCTGCGTCAAGGGTCGTGCGGGTGGGTTTAATTCAATCAGGAAATGACGGGTTGAACTTGACTAGCGGACTATGGTTTGTTGGCCTGCGTCAAGGTCATAGGACGCTAGGGGCAAAATATTATCGGGAATTTCAAGTGTTGAAATTTGCAATGAGATTGCAAACCTTCTATGAGATAGTTGGATCCCGATACCCGCTGCGAGTAAGAGTTACTCCTGGGAGAGTTTTATACATTACAATTAGCCGATCAAGTAGGTGTCTAGAAAGGTGTCAACGAGGTTACGCCTCTGGGAAAACGAGGTTTACATTAATTAGGTTCGTGCGAAAGCACGGGGGACCTCCCTCAAAGTACCGACACTGGCCTGGCTGAAAGATTGGCGAACTTGTAGTGTGTAATTAATCCCGGCTATTCTTTCCTTTTAGGGTTTGAAGGAAGATTTGATAAAAAGCAGTGGGAGCCATCCTGATTAGATAAAATAATAACCAATCTATTCTTGCAAGAGCGCACGCTGAGTGTTTTCTTCTCTCTCTCTCCAGGTAGCGACCATATCACGCTTTAATCAAGATAATAATACGGAATATTGACCGAACCCGCTTGTTATACTGAACTGGGGAACGTTGGTCCCGCTGCAACTTATAATTGTTATAAGACAGAGCAGGAAATTGGGGATTACCAGAATTCCCGTACTGCCCAAACGAAGAGAGTGCATGCTGATGCATCATCTTCGGGTGTATTCATTACAAAGAACTGTTTTCTCTGTATCCTCTACGTCCTGGGTATGTGATACCAGATCAGGATCCCAGATATGTAATTTGTTACATAGGGCTACAGAAAGGTAGAGAACTGAGAACGGATGATAAGTTTCATAAGGCAGAAAACGGGGCAACAGTTGCAGCCAGGTCTGTTGGTCACTGTCACCCTGTATTACGAATACATTGATTCTGAACAAATCCTATTAGATACCGAACCTGATATACAAAATCATATCAGTCTCTTTATTAGTAAAGAAAGGATATAATTTTGTATTGATGGATAATGTTTTGAACATTTCCTATATCAAAAGTTGATCGGTTCAGGCACGTTATCTAAAAGCATTCATGTTCTAAATTAAACTACAGTTCTTAGTATACGGATCACACACAAGAGGAAGAGTTCAGAAATGAACGAATTCTTCTTGAGGCATTGTAGACTATGTCAGATCAATGTGACCCGACTAGCTAGAGTTACATAAAGATGCATATTTAAATCAGTTTGAATTTACATCTTGTGAAACTCGCCAGTCATGTCACAGAGATAAGATGACCATAGCTCCGTTTATTGGAAACAGAGAAAGAGTTAATGAACTCTTGGGATGATACATGTTGATGTATGTAGATCCCCAGTCTACATATGCCAAGACCGGTTCTTTATACTTCATTATATTCTCTGATAATCTCTCAAGATTCAGTCATATGTTCCTGTTGAAACATGAGTCCGAACCTTTTGAGATATTCACAGAATATAAGCTAGAAGTAGAGAACCAAAATACGGGTATAAGTATTATGTCCTTTGATGTGATCAAGGAGGAGAATACTTGAGCACGGAATTTCTGGACTTTTCTAAAGGAGAATGAGATTCTCTCTCGGCATTACTCCTCCGTATACACCATTGCACGATGGTATATCGGGATGGAGCAGATACACCCTATTTGATATGGTGTGCTCTATAATGAGTACTACTGAGTTACCTGTTTCCTTTTTGTGAGTTATGCGCTTGAGAAGCTGCATACCTATTGGATAGGGTTCCAATCAAATCAGTTGCTACCATTTCATATGTGATATGATAAGGGAAGAGCCCATGTCTTAAACTAGTTAAGATTTGGGGTTGTCCGGCCTATGTCTAAAAACAAAATCCGAACAAGCTCGAGGCAAGGTCTGTAATGTAAAACTGGAAAGGTTCCAGCTATACAAACTACAGCAGATGATTTGATAAAGCCAAAGGATTCAGTAGATTCCAATGAACCTCAGCCTCTCCGCCGATCTAGTAGAGTTCCTCACCCACCTGAGAGATACTTCGGTTTCTCTATGACAGTGGGAGCGAGGATTGCATCATGAGATGATGACCCAACTAGTTTCGAGCTGGCCATCAGGAGTAAGACTCTGTAAGAATGGCTGGATGCTTAGCGATCTGAGATGGAATCCATATACACCAACAAAGTATGGACTTTGGTTGCTATATCTGAAGGGTTAAATCCCCATCAGGAGCAAGTATATCTTGAGAAGATTACTTGGTGTACATGGAAAAGTTGAGACTTTCAAAGCTAGACTTGTTAAAGCTTTTTGTCATCGACCAGGCGTGGATAATGATGAAACCTTTTTCAGTACCTATGCTTAAGTCCATCCAGATCCTACTTGCCGCGGCTACATACCATAACTACGATATCTGGCGGTTGGGTGCCATGACTGCTTTTCTAAATGATGTTTTAGAAGAGTGCGTCTATAAGTACACAGCCAGAGGGCCTCGTAGACAGTGGGAGCAGCGGAAACGTGTGCAAGATGTTTTATATGATAAAGCAGGCATCGCAGAGTTGGAACATCTGTTTTGATGTGGTAGTCAAAGAGTTTGACATCATCAAAATGGTAGATGAACCTTGTATAAACAAAAAGGTAGTAGGGAGTATGGTGTTGATCCTCGTAGAGTACGTGGATGACATACTCTTGATAAGAAAAGAGTTTCTTATGCTACGCTCGATCAATCTCCGCTTATCACAATGATTCTCCACACAGGATCAAAGTGATACCTCCTAAATACTAGATTTTGGATCTATGAGATAGATCTAAATGGATGTTAGGATACTCACTAGCTGTAGTGAGATGGTATCAATCGACCCTGGGGAGAATCACTGGAATGGTTCCAGGGTGATAAAGACGACTGAATGTCAGTCGCAGGCATTGTCTTTACCCTCACTAAAGGGACGATATGTTGGAAGAGTTCCAGGCTAGATACCGTGACATACTAGACGATAAAGGCTGGATACATCGCTACTTAAGATGCTACTAAAGAGGCTGTTTGGGTGTATATTGGTTCATGAGATGAACTATGTTCCACCCATTGTGTGACAATGGAGTTGTGGCTTATGCCAAGAAACGCCGGTCCCATCAGTGATCCAGATATATTCTAAGGAAGTATCACTTGATCATGGGGATGGTTGATCTCCAGGGTGATCGAGGTTAGGAGAGTAGATTCAGAGGACAACACAGCGGATCCACTCACAAAGGCCTGTTCCCAGAGAGAGATTTTTATGGGATGGTTGAGTATGAGATACTACAACCGCTGCTACAGATGGCCCTAGTGCAAGTGGGAGATTGTTAGTTATATGTATGCCCTAGAGGCCATTACTGTACATAGGATGTATATTGTAGTGGATGCTGGGACATATATAGGGAGGACTTTCTTGCTCGACATGATAGTATGCTATCTGGTTGAACTTTACCTTAACGTGTATACTGATTGTCTCTCTGTTACATGTTGGTAAAGCCCTTAGGATGTGTGCTTGACTACCTGGACTATGATGCGGATCATACTAGTGGGGACATAGTAGTCCATAAGTACATCCTTCAAAGTCCCTAGTCGAGGGTGTATCGAGACGGGGCATCGATATACCAGAGTAGACTAGCGTATACCTTCTCGACCCATACAGATGGCCGATGGATGATCCCATATCCATTGGTGTTTGACATCAGAGATGATATACAGGTGCTCAGTAGAGACTGGGTAGACTGGACGGACTCGCCGAGAACTCCCAGATGGTATTATACCTCACGTCAGATGGCAGTTCTCTGGTGACACTGGTACAGAGTAGTCTGTTGACCCGAGATCGTCATAGAGTCTTGTGTGGTTCCCACTGTGCTTTGATTTCCATCTTACCACGTCTAAGAGGGCGTGCAAAACGGTGGTTTTTGGGTACAGTCCAGAGTCACATGGAGGCAATGAACGATAGGAGGGGATTCGTCTCTCCCGGTATTGGGGGTTGATGTTGCGCTGTGTTCGATTGGCTATAACAGGAAATCCCTGGCCAGGGTTGCTGAGATTTACTGGTAAGTGTTACCAGCAGTATCTCGAATTGTTATAGACCTCATATCGACACGACTTATCGAGCTATTGGGGTCTGACGTTTACCACCCCTAGGCGAGATATGCGACATATCAGACGATCAGACCGGACTGTACGCTAGTGTTACTGGTTGGATTCACAGGAGTGTGAGCGGGCTTGCTCGTCGATCTTCTGATCGCTCAATACCCGGGTGGCCGTTACGTTTAGCAGACCGCTTGCGGCTTGTGGATGTTTGTTATGATCATCATCTGCTGCCGGCGTATTGACGAGTCTTTAGAGTCCTACACAGAGGTTTCCTGGCTCAAGCGAAACGAAATAGGAGCGCATATGAGATATGTGCGGGACCGAGAATAATGCGTGTATGTGATACCGTATTTCATTCTCGCGATGAATGTGTCGAATGGTTATATGCGATATAACCTAGTTATCGAATCGATGGTTGATTCGATAAGCCGATACATTCGATACTAGTCGGTTATATGCGATATGACCGGATAGTTAAATCAAGTGTTGATTTAATGATTTAATGCATAATTATATATTTGATATATTACTTTGCGTTAACTAGTATCGGTTCACTTAAGATGGATTTTCTCACTCGGATGTGCGCATTGTATATGCGATATACTTTTGTGCACTTGTTTGTTTCATGTTTGATGATACATGTTAACTTGGTTAAGTGTAAAGATTAAACCATGGTTAAGTTAATGATTAGGGTTTTGATTATCTTATTTATTTATTTATTTATTTATTTGTTTTGGATAAGATAAAGAAAGAATGGTGGCTTTGTTTGTTTGTTTGTTGAAGATTCATGAACCTTTGACTTAGTCACCTTTCTTGTCTTCATTCTTAACCCTAACCATTTAAGCAAACCATGGTCTATTCTCTACACTTAACTAGAGTTAGGTTATGATAAGTATTGAGATAATTTATCCTTTTTAATTAACTTATCATATCATTTTTCTTCTTCTTCTTCCTTGAACTCAAGAAGAAAACCTTGAGGTCATCAATGGTGATTGATGATAAAGAGTGAGAAATCCAATTCTAAATTGAACCCACTTCCTATTTCTTCATCCTCTACCTCTTGCCAAGTAGTAGAGTGTGTTTCCTTCACAAGTTTCTTGACTTGGTGAAGTCGGAGCTTGATTTAGCGATGCCTCGACGTAGATCATCTTCGGCATGGACATCGATGACCTAGCCCGTCCATTCTCCGATGAAGCCGACGCTAGAGCCCGGAACTTGTTATGGACAGCGAGGAGACTTCATTGCGGAGCTATGGAGGTGGAGAACCGGATCTACAAAGGTTGTATTTCCGTATCTCTTAGTTAAGTGTTAACTAGTTTACCGTTTCGCCTAGATTTCTAGCCAACGATCCGTACACTAGGGTTTCTCGGCACCGTATTTTTTGAAATTGGCATGGTTGATGCCTTGTGAGACCTCATTAGGGTGCCTAGGAACCCTACACAACGTTCCCCTGCACAGTATAACATGTGGGTTCGGTCAATACATCCATATTATTATCTTGATTAAAACATGACATGGTCTCTACGTGGAGAGAGAGAAAAGAAAACACTTTAGCATATGCTTTTGCAAGATCAGATTGGTTATTATCTTATCTAATCAGGATGGCTCCCACTGTTTTTATCAAATCTTCCTTCAAACCCTAAAAGGAAAGACTAGTTGGGAATAATTACACCCTACAACTTCGCTGATAATTCAGCCAGGCCAGTGTCGGCACTTAGAGGGAGGTTCCCCGTGCTTTCGCACGGACCTAATTAAAGTAAACCTCGTTTTCCCAAAGGCGTAACCCCATTGACACCTTTCTAGACACCTACTTGATCGGCCAATTGTCCTGTGTAAAACTCTCCCAGGAGTAACAATTACTCGCAGTGGGTATCGGGATCCAACTATCTCATAGAAGGTATGCAATCTCATTGCAAATTTCAACACTTGAAATTCCCGATAATATTTTGCCTCTAGCGATCTATGACCTTGACTAAGTCAACAAACCATAAATCGCAATTCAAGTTCAACCCGTACATTTCTCGATTGAATTAAACCCACCCGTACGACCCTTGACTAGTCAACAAGGCCGTGCGAATACCCTAATCAAATCCATCTCATGTTGTAACAGATAAACACTATTTAGCTACCGTACACTACGACTTAACTAAGTCAACAAACTTAGCACGAATACTAAATAATATCAATCTGAAATGACGGAGGGCTACGCAGGTTTTTCAGAAAACCATAAGCGTAATGAACTTGATATCATTGTAGAATCAAATGAATTTTGAAATGGAGTGATTTTGAGGCTTTTATTAGTTTTGCTAAAGAGGCCACTCCCGGTGAAGGGATCTCGGCTCTTTCCTCATCGAATAAGGTGCAGGACATATCATATATATCACTATGCAAAGCAAAAATCCAAAAGCAGTCAAAAGTCAAACCGAGTGTTGTAGCATCTGCCAGTTTTGCTAAAGAGGTCACTCCCGGTGAAGGGATCTCGGCACTTTCCCCATAGAATAAGGTGCAGGGTATATCATATATACCGCTATGCAAAGCAAAACTGTAGCTACCCTTTTTATTTAAAATTTGATTCTACAACATCTTTTAGGTTTCTTTTCTTTCATTAATCACATTAATGAAGTCACATCATTTAAGTCACCTAAACATCACAGATAAATACGACGTACACTTATGCCATCCGCATTCGCCTCGATGTCCCCTCGTGCACCGTTAGGTTAGGTAACTAACGACAGAGCAGGGCAGGGCTAGTGCGGGTGTAAAACATAAGTAACGTTTATATAATATATCATATATACTATATACAGTATCTATCACAGCACATCACATGATCACATCACAGATATCGCAGCAGAAACATAGATATAATGTGGGATATATTAGGACGTCCGTTTTTAGTATTTAGCTAACAATAGAAAATACGGATTCCATAGTCGCGATGAATAGCCAAGCCCACACCCTGGACCCCTACGAGAGCGGTAAGCGACCCTTCCAATTCTGGAGTTTTGGAGACCCGGTCTCGACTCCTCGAGATGGCCTCCTACTGAACCCCAGAACCCGGTCACCTGTGCTCCCCTCCTTAGGTCCATCCTAATGCGGAAAAGTAAATAATATACAACACCGGTGGCATCAACCTCAACCCAGAAGTGCCCCAAATAAAAGAATATTACATTACATTGGAATTTACATGAATGAAAATATAAAACTCTTATCTCACATAAAACCTCCGTTTATTCAATCGCGACAATCCTGCACATCATATCTCAGCAACACATAATATCTCATATCATCAACGTAACTAAGTATGCATACACCGATTGTCATCGACGTATAGCAACGACAATCGGCAATACCACTACATACTACACTTACGGTCACAGAAAAGAAAGTGTAAAACTGCAATATCTGGAATCCACATTCTCTTTAGACATCGTAAATGTGAAATATCACAGACTTCGTATTTCGTGTCTAGTAATATGAATTCCACACATTGCATCACATTCCAGATAATTAGACAGTATTAAAGTTTTCGAACGATTGATCAAATACCCAAGATTTCCTAAAGCTCAACACTTGAGCGGAGTTCAAAAACCCGGAGTGTGACACAGTAGTAGCGGTCCAGCCGTAGAAGGGTCAAGCCAACGCCTCACATGTGGCACGCCGTACTTCCCCAAACCCTAAGCTTCAAAGGGCAGTTCAAGACGGTCACATAATCGAGTTACGGTTTGTTGTCTTCTAGAGGGTCCAGCACAAAACTTGCACGTATCTCAAAAATTTTTAAACCCCGTGAAAAGTGAGCAAATGATAGTCGTTCAAACGCTTCAATACTTTCTAATTTATCCGGAATAGCAAAACAAAATTAAATTCTCCGATCGAATCGACAATTACAAAATGAACCCCTAAATACTCAACACTTGAGTCAAATTAAAAATACCCAGAAAATAACACATTCAGATACAAGAATTATTGTGCAAACCAACTGCCAAAGTCCCACTGTACGACCGCGGTTCCGCGGCACAAGCAGGGTATTGCCGCGGAACCGCGGTGGTCCGTACAGATCACGTCATCATTTTTGCGCCGTAATTCTTAGAAATCCCTACTGTATTTTTTAAGTATTTTTAATTCACAAAAATCCTAGATTTTAAAAATTGTCCAGAGAGGGGGTCGTTTTGTCGTTTTCGGGTTCGATCGGGGTTTTAACTTTGTTAACCCATCGCCTAATGTTCTACGTCGGCTCTGATACCAATGTTGGGATAACCTAGCACCTCATGAAGGGTTTAGAAGTATCACATGTACCAAAGATTGAATTTTTACGGTGCTAAGTTAACAAAAAAAGAATCGTTCCTAGCAAAATTTGGGTTTCAAATTGTGCATACCATCTCATGAAATAAAACTAGGGTTTTGAGAGTACAACCTTTGTAGCTCCCTACGCTAGACTCCTTGGCTAATTGGGGTTTGGAAAAGCTCCGCTTGAACTCTTATAGGTCACCGATGATCCACCCGGAGTCCGCTTTGACGAAGCTAGCGACTTCGCAAGATCAAGAATGAAAATCGAAGCTAACACTCTAAACAAGTGGGCAAGACTTGTGTAGAATGATGTTGTGGTGGGTTTTCTCACTTCAAAATCCTATCTTGATGAATAATTTGCTCACTTGAAAATTCTAGAGAGCAAGAGATCAAGGTTGAAGAAGATGATGGCTATTTTTAGAAGAAGAGAAGAATAACTCCAATGAGAACAAGAAAAAGATAAGCATATATATTTTTCTTTCTTCATCTCAAACCATGGTTATCTTTTATGGATATTTAATTTTACTTTAGTTAAAACACAAGATAAAGATTAAACCATGGTCAAAAGGTAGGTGAACATGGTTAGGTCAAAAGAAGAGTGTAGAAACTCATCCATGATTTAATCTTATCTCTTTTCTTTTGTTTTAGCATAAATAGAAATAAAAATCCATAATATAAACCATGGTGTGAGTCTTATATTGCCACCATTTTCTATGTAAACAACCATGATAGATGATGTATGTATCTATGTATGTATGCACATCCATATGTGCAGGAATCTATAAAGAAAGCATACATGCATGCATACATCCATCAAACACAAGAAAGGATTTCTAGTGAGAAAGTAATGGTTAAATGATAAATCAACATTTGATTTATCAATCCAGCCATATCACATACGACCCCACCAAAAGCAAGCCGCCCGATCAATATTCGGTATCCTATACGCGCATTTCAATCGGGTCCATGCGCATATCGCATACGCGCAACACAACATTTCGCCTGGACTAGGTAACCCCTTTGTGGGACTCTAAGACTCGTCAATACGCCGGCAGTGGGTGATGATCATATCAAGCACCCCCAAGCCGCATGCGGTCAGCAAAACGTAACGGCCACCCGGGTATTGAGCGATCAGAAGAGAACAAGTGAACCAGCTACAACTCCCGTCGAGCCAACCGGCAACACTACCCGTGCAGTCCGGTCTCCTCGTCTGATATGTCGCATATCAAGTCTAGGGGTGGTAAACGTCAGACCCCAATAACCGATAAGTCGTGCCGATGTGAGGCTCATAACTGGTCGAGAAACTACTGGTAACACTTACCAGTAAATCTCCAATTACCCCTGGCCAGGGACATCCCTGTTACGGCCAATCGAGCACAGTGCAACATCAACCCCCAATACCGGGAGAGACGAAACCCCTCCTATCGCTCATTGCCTCCATGTGACTCGGGACTGTACCCAAAAACCACCGTTTTGCACGCCCTTATGGATGTGGTAAGGTGGAAATCAAAGCACAGTGGGAATCACACAAGACTCTATGACGATCTCGGGTCTGCAGACTAACCTGCACAAGTGTCACCTGAGAACTGCCATCTGATGTGAGGTATAATACCATCTGGGAGTTCTCGGCAAGTCCGTCCAGTGTACCCAGTCTCCACTGAGCACCCGTACCCATCTCTGATGTCAAACACCAATGGATATGGGATCATCCATCGCCCATCTCATAGGGCGAGAAGCGTATACGCTAGTCTACACTGGTATATTGATGCCCCGTCTCGATACACCCACGACTAGGGACCTTGAAGGATGTAATTATGGACTACCATGTCCCCACTAGTTGTAAGTGCACGGCGGCGCCCCGGCCTCCATCCCGAGGCCAAAATGTGGAAGCGGTGATATACTTAAATTTTTCATGAACTGGCAAACAGCCGCGCACTAATACCCGGATCGAACCATTAATTAGTCCTAGCTAACTACAAGATAGGGAAGAGAGATATACCGACTGATCCGAGTCCTCCGGTCTTCTCGTCGTGATCCCGATCTCTCGCGGAATGTCCTGTCTCCACCTCGTCGCCGGAAGTGCACCACATCGCCTACTTCTTTTACGGGCTCCCACCTCAATGCCGAGGCAACTCGGGCACGAAGCTGGCTAGTCGACGTGCCCAAGATTTGTTGTAGAATATCTAGTGAGCAAGTCTCATTTGGGGTTAATGGAGGTGCCATTTTGGTGGAGGAAATAAAGGATGTTTTTGGATGAACAGGAGGGTATTTTCTTGGCACCATGAGAACCAAAATTGCCACACCAAAAATGAATCCATCATTCCCTAAGGGAATGGCTGGTCCATACAAGGGAATGGGGAGAGAGAGGGTCAAGACAAAGAGGTGGTTGAAAAGCAAGTGATGAAGAGAAAGAATCAAATGATCACAACAATTCCAACACTCCAAAGCAACCATCATCTTTCCACAAGTCAAACCATGATGACAAGAAGAAGTCAAGAAGTCAAGGTCAAGGAAAAGCTATCATGATACAAATATATGCAAAGACCCCCTCCACAAATGCTTATTTGCAACAATGCAAATAAGCCCTCCTTCACCAATCTTCGGCCAATGAACGAAACAAAGGAAATTGGCCGAAATGGAAAACAAACTGGCAACTCCAGAAAACTGGTCCCGTAATAAATTACAGGAAAACCCCGATACTGTGCATACACACCCGCATTTGTATTCCGACCGAAATACAAATGCAATGAGACAAAATCTACACTGTACTATACTAGGACCCGGCTTAAACCAAAACCGGCCAGTATTATCCGTTCGATCCTGATCCGTGCAATACCGCACGTATCTGATCGAACCTTGCCATATAACCATACGGCCTGTAGTACAAACTGTCCGATCCTGATCCGTGCAATACCGCATGTATCTGATCGGATCTTGCCATATCTCCATACGGCCTCTACAACTTTTCGCCCGAAAGCTGAGTAACTGAATGTGGGGGACTCTAAAGACACGTCAACACCTTGGTTGTGAATTTAACCACTAGCACGTCAGAGATATAAGCCAATACGTAACGGGCTACCAGGTATTGACTAAAAGGTACGTCTGTGAGCGAACTCAGCCCGACAACCCTACTGAGCCTGTCAGTGACAATATCCGTACAGTCCGGTCCGTTCGTCTATGAGCATCGCATGGCGGGCCTAAGGGGTTGGTAAAAGTCAGACCCCCAGAAGCGGTACAAGTCGTGTCGGAGTGTAGCCCAGAACACCCTGAGATACTACTGGAATACCTACCAGTAATTCTCCTTGCCTCGGCCGAGGGCTTCATGTAATGGCTCTCCTAGACACAGCGCGACCTCACTCCCAATACCGGGAGAGACGAACCCCTGAAGATACGCTCACTACCTCCATGTGGCTCGGTACTGTACCCAACTAAAACCTGTTTGCACGACTCCTTTGAGCCGTGGTAGGTTAGTAATCAAAGTACAGTGGGAACTCACACAAGACAAAGGACGATCCCCAGGTCGATGAACTAACCTGTACACATGTCACCAGGGAACTGCCATCTAACGTCTGGTATATGACCAACTAGCATGTTCCCGGCGAGTCCTGTCCGGTGTACTCATAACCCAATGAGCACCTGTATACATCTTAGGTGAACCAACTGACACCAGTGGCTTGTGAGACCGGCCACCGCCCCTCGTCGGGGTCTCGACTATATACACTAGTCTACTCTGGAGTATCGATGCCCTGTCTCGAAACTCTCACGACTAGGGACCATTTAAGGATATGCTTATAGACTGCCAGCTCCCACGTATATGATCGCCCTCATACTGCTGGTGGTCAAGCAAGAATCCTAGGGGCTCTACCAACGTGTAATAGCGACCTGTAAGGTCACCTAAAACAGTACACGATGATAAAGGTAAACCAGATAGCATACTATCATCTCGAGTAAGACTGTCCTATCGGGATAGGTCCTCCCTCAATCATTACAACCACGTGCCTGTGATCCAATAATTGACTCTGAGGGCACTATCTCCAACAATCTCCCATAAGCACTCAAAGCTAATTATTGCGATGTCGCATACTCACAGCCTGTGTGATACCGAACAACCAACTCCTCTACCAGTCAGTCTCACAAAGCTCGTTTGCGAAATTATTGTGCTCGAGGAATAGCCTCAGTGAGTGGATCTGCTTTGTTGTTTCTTTCTATGTCTCTCTAAATCTCAAGTTCGCGGAGAAAGCCATCTCCCGAAATGAGCAATACCTGTCTTAGAATGTGTCTGGATGTCTGATGGGACCTAACTCATAAATGAACTCCAAATCCAAACTTCTTAAACTGTATCGTCAACTGAACTTAATCAGTATCCTGCGCCATGCCACCCTCAGTATTGCCTTGGACCACCTCCAAAATACTGCCCCTCATCAGAAGGGAAAAACTATAACTCTGACAACCTCCTTGTCGTCCATGTCACCTTGGAAGCCTGGAATGATAACTGTCTCCTGCATGAGGCTATCGTTATCATATCCCTAGAACATCCACTTATGTTCTATAACTGCTTCCGACTGTTTCTTCAGGATTGGATCAATGTCAACTTATTGCATCTAGTGCAAGAACAACATCTGGTGTGGTACTTGACATCTCATGATTGACTCAATTGCCTAAGCAACTGATCTGCCAATCATGCACATCCCTCTCCCCTTTAGTCTGTAAGACCCCTTTAGAGAGGGTGACTCCATTTCCTGCAGGTACACTACCGTGCCAGGAGTCGTCCAATCTAAATACTTTTAGAATGCTGTCTAAGTACCCTTAATTGGGAAACCACCCAAATCTAGATCTAAAACCATAGATCCAGTAACCAGTATGTCAGATATAAAATCCAAGTCCTTTGTGGAGAAACCACTGTGTGACGACCAAAGTATAACCGATTGTAGTATAGGAATATCACTTCCTGCTTTGTGTATGTCATCCAAATACCAGGACATCACACCCTACTACCTTCTCAACAGATCCATCCCTATTCTGATGAAGTCAAACCTATGACTGTCACGTCAGAAATAGATGATCTATCTCCACTATTTCTTCTTTAGTCTATAAATAGACATAAGCCACCTGTCCATCAATGCTTCCGCTGCTCCCACTAAAGAAAGAAAGCGCTCACAAAGCGAAACTGACAACCCTCTGGCAGAGTCATATATACGTACACTTCTAAAGCAAGTTTAGAACGACGCTATACTCATCCTCCTGCCGAGTTTCACAGTCTGGAACAACAGCAATGGCAAGTGTGGGTAAACAAGAACTTCCCTGTCACCGTCCTTGAGGCTACCGTAGTACCTCTCGGGTGCCTGAAGTTACCCACCGTATCTGCGGAGTGGCCAATGGAATGTCAAACCAGATTGAATCTTTAGGTTCCTTATCAAATCTTCAGTAATCGTTTGTGGTTCTGGAATCACTTCCAGTTATACCATACTCCCACTACTGTTTTCTGAAAAAAAATCCATTTTTAATTAAAACTGTGGCGAGTTTAGAACAATATTTCTATTGATCTGCCAGATGGTAGAAAGTCAACCCTCGTCATAGCCTGGGTCAACCCACAAACAGCCATTACAGAAACGTGCCTTGAGTTGTCCAGTGTTTGGTTTTAAGCATAAACTGGACAACTCTCCGTACCTTAACATCGCTAAGATATGAACTGTTCTATATCCAATATAGAAACAGAGGCACTGATTTAATTTAACCAGATCCAAATCATGCAACTGTCTCCAGTGCATGTTAACTAAATGGAAGTAGGCCGATCAGCGTTACTCAACTTAGGAATGCTTCCAATCATGAGTAACCTGAAAGAGAAGCAAGATCTCTTTACCATTACTATCAACTGAATACCATTCACAAGTATCTACATCTTCGATCACTTTGAAGAATCCCGATACTTGCTACACCTGGTTCTCTACTCTATTCAAATACCTATAACTTCTCCAAATTCGGACCCTGTGTTTCCACGAAACACTTGTCTAAAAACTAGAGAAGTCATAAGTAAACCGAATATAGTACGAGGACCAACCCCTCTGTCCTGATGGACCCTGGACAACATACAATACTCTGTATAAGTCCCTTGAGTCTGATAACTCATTCACTGTGTGTCGTAGGTTGAAAACTGTACTTATGGTTAAGAAGAATTACACCGCTGTTTAATGCTCCTTACCTAACCATCCACTGATATAGGTAAATGTCATAGACATAATATCAAAAAGGTATATCTCACTCTATAAAAATAGACGTACAGATATATCAATTTGAAATTGGTGCATAACAGCGGATATTCAAAACCAAATATTTGCCGTCCGGCAAACAACCCAGGTGACTTCCTCAAATATCACCAATTACAATGAATTCCGATATAATGAGGATGATCACCTAATTCCCAATAACTTACTCCCACTCATCATCTGTAAAACCATACAGAAGTGAGAATCATACTTGGTAAATACATACCCTGGAGTAAGTATCTAATCGGGAAATCAGTTTTCTTTTAACATTACACAGTGAAACTGAAACATTGAAATGTTTCGATGGGGCATCCGGTATTCTTAGTAATGCCTCTTTCAGATCCACGACTGTAACCGTATAATTCTTTGCCACCTCTCCAAATCCCTTCTTATGTCTTTAGTCATCACCTTCTGCACACCCCTTAGGCCAAATGGTTTTCTTCCTTCCCTACCGTTCGGCACCAGCCTATGGTTTGGAAGAAGACTATCCAATAAGCATAATGGGTGTACTGTCCTAATCCCAGGAGCACTCGCAAAGCGAGAGAAGGTGAAGATAAAAGACAACCGAATAAACCTTATTCCTATTTCTCCTGAACCAGAATCCATCCCCGAACTGGAACAAGTTCCTTTCGAGTTCGTATATAACCATACGATGGAGTATCCAAATAAACTGTGGATCTTCGTAGTGATACGGAGTGTCCTGGAGAAATACAAAGGTGATTTAGGATTGGCGAAGGAATACTTGGTTTGGTCGTGAATAGCAGTCGCAATTTACTTTGCCCTCTTACTAATCCCTTGCTTTGTCTTAACTTAATACCTTCTGCACACCATCGTTAGGCTAATTGGTTTTCTTCATTCCCTACCGTTCGGCACCTGCCTATGGTTTGGAAGAAGACTATCCAATTTGCGTAATAGGTGTACTATCTCCTAAACCAAGGAGTACTCGCAACCTGAGAGAAGGTAAAAGGAAAAGACAACTGAAAAATCCTATCCGTTTTCTCCAGAACCTGAAACCATCCTCGAATAAATTCCTTCGAGTTCGTATCTAACCATACGATGGTTTTGTCCAATGGAAGTGGACGTTCGTAGTAATAAGGGGTGTCCTGGAGAAAAGGGTAAAAGTAGGAGTGGCAATGAGGTTTTCAACTCTGACAATCCAAAAGCCGGTGTTAAGAAGGTTCGGTCAACTTGGTCACTGAGTCATAGTCTTAGGGTCGGGTCAATGGTCGCTGCCAAAGAGAGAGAGAAAAGAAACACTCAGCGTGCACTCTAACCTAGATCAGAATGGTTACCAATTTATCTAATCTGGAAACCTCCCACTGTACCGTCAAATTCTCCTCCAAACCTAAAAGAAGAATTAGTCGGGAACACCCGAGGAGTAAAGCAACTCATCAGTGGGAATCGGGATCCAACTATCATCGCATGATCACGTGACGGAATCCGCTCACGCTATCACACTCCAGAAGGTATGCGCATATCTGGCAAGTTTCAGTTCTTTTGAAACTCCCGATGTGGATTTTTACCCCATGCTCTTATGACCTTGACTTTGGCCAACATATCATAAGTCACATGTCAAGTTCTACCCGTCATTCTCCAGGTTAATTTGAACCCACCCGTACATACCCTTGACTTTGGCGAAAATGGCAGCACGACTGTCCCAAACCAACGCATCTATCTATGCTGCATATGAATAACCAATAGCTACCAAACACTGTGCCTTGACTTTGGCCAACAAACACAGCTTGAATACTATTGACTACCCATATGAAACGACGGAGGGCTACGAATGGTTTCTGGCGAAAACCTTTAACGTAATGAACTTGATATCGTTGAAGGAACTGATAGCTTTTTAGAAAAATATAGTGACGAAAACTTTCGCTAAAGAGGTTACTCCCGGTGAAGGGATCTCGGCTCTTTCCCCGTAGAATGGGGTGCAGGATATTCCAACTGAATACCACGGTGCAAAGCAAAAGTAATCGGCTATAGTGAAGTCATTGCCCTGACGCAAACCTTTTGTCCAAGGGGTCACTCCCGGTGAAGGGATCTCAGCCCTTGCCTCGTCGACTGAGGAGTAGGATATTCCAACTGAATACCACGATGCAAGACAGAAGTGAACGTCCTTGCAATAACAGCCTTTTGAAAAGTGTTCCAACAACATCAGCTTAGGTTTGTTTTTAACTTGCATTGATCCAAATCAACGCAGTCGCATCAATTGATCACACCACAAAGAACGAAAATATACTGATGTACGTATATGCCATCCGCATTCGCCACTGGGTCCCGTCATTACCCGTTAGGTTAGCTAACTAACGACAGAGCGGGGACTGGACTAGCGCGGATGTAAAACATATACAACATCTACTAATATATATACCAATATATTATATTCGCTCAAGGCGTGATAAAATGCAACATCACAGAAAATGTACAGCATCACAGAAACAATACAGATATCTGGGATCCCCGGGTTTCACAGAGCCACTACTGAAACCCGACGTTCCCCTGGTCGTGTGGATAGCCTGTTCAATGAAATCCTAGACCCCTACGGGCGCGACAAGTTACCTGCTAAAACCTGAAGCGAGGCAGCCCCCTTCAGCACCGTGAATGGACCACCCAGCACTTCACGGAATCCGGTAACTTGGGCACCCCTCCTGGGTCAACCTGTACCCCCTACGAGTGCGGCGGATAGCCCGCCAATCCTAGAGTGAAGCCCCCTCCGTCTCAATGCCATGAGATGCGGGCTTGTTGCCCTCTAGAACCCGGCTATCCGTGCACCCCTCCGCGGGGTAATCCTAGTACAGAAAGTAAAATATACATACAACGGGTACATCGACCGCAACCTGGCCGTGCCCCAAAATAATAATACAATCAGGCAGTGACGGCGGTCCACATGTCGGACGCTCGCCCCGCAAACTCAAATGTACATAATACAACAAAACTGTACTAGCATTGCTACCAGGCTATCCCCTACGACCGATCCGCAACATCATAGCAAATACACAGAACATCAACGTGAAAGTCACGTTCGCAAATCCGTCTAACCGGGCTATAGCAGTTAGACAGGATTTACCGATCGAGTGACATTCACGGTCGCAGATATAATGTAAATACTGTGAAATAATGTGTTTAAAATATCCGATTGATCAAATTTTAACAAGTGGGCCCCCAAGCATTACTGTAGCAGATCAAGAAATTCTGGGCCCAAAATTAATATTCCAAAACCCCTAAAATCAGCCCAGAAAGCAACTGGAGAAAAATGACACAGTAATCTGATCATAGTGCGGCAGAACCGCGGCCCAAAGGGGGGTTTGGCCGCGGTTCCGCGCTCCCACTATGGAATCACTCTGTCGAATTTCTACAGTAGCCTTATATTTTCCAGTACATCACTTTTCTGTAACCTGAAAAAATTTTGGACTCCAAAAAATTTCAACAGAAAACTGATGTGAACAAAAATGCGGATTTTGGAATTTTGGTCGATCGGAAATGTAAACACATTAAAACAAAGCTAGACTAAGTTAATGGCGAGGCTCTGATACCAATGTAAGTGCACGGCGGCGCCCCAGCCTCCATCCCGAGGCCAAAATGCGGAAGCGGTGATATACTTAAATTTTTCATGAACTGGCAAACCGCCGCGCACTAATACCCGGATCGAACCATTAATTAGTCCTAGCTAACTACAAGATGGGGAAGAGAGATATACCGACTGATCCGAGTCCTCCGGTCTTCTCGTCGTCATCCCGATCTCTCGTGGATTGTCCTGTCTCCACCTCGTCGCCGGAAGTGCACCACATCGCCTACTTATTTTACGGGCTCCCACCTCAATGCCGAGGCAACTCGGGCACGAAGCTGGCTAGTCGACGTGCCCAAGATTTGTTGTAGAATATCTAGTGAGCAAGTCTCATTTGGGGTTAATGGAGGTGCCGTTTTGGTGGAGGAAATAAAGGATGTTTTTGGATGAACAAGAGGGCATTTTTCTTGGCACCATGAGAACCAAAATTGCCACACCAAAAATGAATCCATCATTCCCTAAGGGAATGGCCGGCCCATACAAGGGAATGGGGAGAGAGAGGGTCAAGACAAAGAGGTGGTTGAAAAGCAAGTGATGAAGAGAAAGAATCAAATGATCACAACAATTCCAACACTCCAAAGCAACCATCATCTTTCCACAAGTCAAACCCTGATGACAAGAAGAAGTCAAGAAGTCAAGGTCAAGGAAAAGCTATCATGATACAAATATATGCAAAGACCCCCTCCACAAATGCTTATTTGCAACAATGCAAATAAGCCCTCCTCCACCAATCTTCGGCCAATGAACGAAACAAAGGAAATTGGCCGAAACGGAAAACAAACTGGCAACTCCAGAAAACTGGTCCCGTAATAAATTACAGGAAAACCCCGATACTGTGCATACACACCCGCATTTGTATTCCGACCGAAATACAAATGCATTGAGACAAAATCTACACTGTACTATACTAGGACCCGGCTTAAACCAAAGCCGGCCAGTATTATCCGTTCGATCCTGATCTGTGCAATACCGCACGTATCTGATCGAACCCTGCCATATAACCATACGGCCTGTAGTACAAACTGTCCGATCCTGATCCGTGCAATACCGCATGTATCTGATCGGATCTTGCCATATCTCCATACGGCCTCTACAACTTTTCGCCCGAAAGCTGAGTAACTGAATGTGGGGGACTCTAAAGACTCGTCAACACCTTGGTTGTGGATTTAACCACTAGCACGTCAGAGGTATAAGCCAATACGTAACGGGCTACCAGGTATTGACTAAAAGGGACGTCTGTGAGCGAACTCAGCCCGACAACCCTACTGAGCCTGTCAGTGAAAATATCCGTACAGTCCGGTCCGTTCGTCTATGAGCATCGCATGGCGGGCCTAGGGGGTTGGTAAAAGTCAGACCCCCAAAAGCGGTACAATTCGTGTCGGAGTGTAGCCCAGAACACCCTGAGATACTACTGGAATACCTACCAGTAATTCTCCTTGCCTCGGCCGAGGGCTTCGTGTAATGGCTCTCCTAGACACAGCGCGACCTCACCCCCAATACCGGGAGAGACGAACCCCTGAAGATACGCTCACTGCCTCCATGTGGCTCGGGACTGTACCCAACTAAAACCTGTTTGCACGACTCCTTTGAGCCGTGGTAGGGTAGTAATCAAAGTACAGTGGGAACTCACACAAGACAAATGACGATCCCCAGGTCGATGAACTAACCTGTACACATGTCACCAGGGAACTGCCATCTGACGTCTGGTATATGACCAACTTGCATGTTCCCGGCGAGTCCTGTCCGGTGGACTCATAACCCAATGAGCACCTGTATACATCTTAGGTGAACCAACTGACACCAGTGGCTTGTGAGACCGGCCACCGCCCCTCGTCGGGGTCTCGACTGTATACACTAGTCTACTCTGGAGTATCGATGCCCTGTCTCGAAACTCTCACGACTAGGGACCATTTAAGGATATGCTTATAGACTGCCAGCTCCCACGTATATGATCGCCCTCATACTGCTGGTGGTCAAGCAAGAATCCTAGGGGCTCTACCAACGTGTAATAGCGACCTGTAAGGTCACCTAAAACAGTACACGATGATAAAGGTAAACCAGATAGCATACTATCATCTCGAGTAAGACTGTCCTATCGGGATAGGTCCTCCCTCAATCATTACAACCACGTGCCTGTGATCCAATAATTGACTCTGAGGGCACTATCTCCAACACTAGTATCATCCGCATCATAGTCCAGGTAGTCAAGTACACATCCTAAGGGCTTTACCAACATGTAACTCTAAGACAGTATAAAGAGACAAATATACATGTTAAGATAAAGAGCAACCTGATAGCATACTATCATATCGAGCAAGAAAGTCATCTCTATATATGTCCAAGCATCCAATATAATATACATCATCTGTATAATACTGGCCTCTAGGGCATACATACAACTAACAATCTCCGACTTGCACTAGGGCCAGCTGCTGTAGTATCGCATACCGAGCATCCCGAAGAGTCTCTCAAACTGTATCTGGGGAATGGCCTTCGTGAGTGGATCCACTGTGTTATTCTTCGTGTCAACCCTCCTGACCTCGATCTCCCGGCGATCAACTATCTCCCGGATCAGGTGATACCACCTCAGAATATGCCTGGATCGCTGATGGGACCTGGGTTCCTTAGCCAAAGCCACCGCTCCATTGTTATCGCAATACAAAGGTATTGGATGCTCAATGGATGGAACCACTCCAAGTTCAGTAATGAACTTCTTGATCCAGACAGCCTCTTTGGCAGCATCGTTGGCAGCGATGTATTCAGCTTCCATCGTTGAGTCTGCCATGGTTTCCTGCTTGGAACTCTTCCAGCTAACCGCCCCTCCGTAAAGGGTAAAGACAAATCGCGAGTGTGACTTAGAGTCGTCCTTATCACTCTCGAAGCTCGAATCGGTAAAGGACTCCACTTGGAGTTCTCCGTTACCATACACCAAGAGCATCTCTTTAGTCCTTCGTAAGTACTTGAGAATGCACTTCACAGCTGTCCAGTGACTCTCTCCAGGATCAGCTTGATACCTGCTCACTACACTTAGTGAGTATGCTACATCGGGCCTGGTACATAGCATCGCGTACATGATAGAGCCTACAGCCGAAGCATAGGGTATCCCTTGCATGCGAGCTCTCTCCAAATCAGTCTTGGGAGACATCTCTTTGGAGAGAGTGACTCCAGAGATCGTGAGTAAGTTCCCACGATTGGATTCTTCCATACTAAAACTCTTTAGTATGGTGTCAATGTACCGAGATTGGGACAATCCCAATATCCGTTTGGATCTATCTCTATAGATCCTAATTCCCAATATGCAGGAGGCATCACCAAGATCTTTCATTGAGAATCTTTGTAATAAGAAGAGCTTGACCGATTGCAGCATAGGAATGTCATTTCCTATCAAGAGTATGTCGTCTACGTACAATACGAGGAAGACAACCTTACTCTCTGCCACCTTCTTGTAAATACAAGGTTCATCTACGTTTTTGACGAAATCAAACTCTTTTATAACTACGTCAAAACAGATGTTCCAACTCCGCGATGCTTGCTTTAATCCATAAATGGATTTAAGCAGCTTGCACACCTTCCCGCTGCTCCCACTATCTACGAAGCCCTCTGGCTGAGTCATGTACACGCACTCTTCTAAATCACCGTTTAGAAAGGCGGTCTTAACATCCATTTGCCAGATTTCATAGTCATGATATGCAGCGACGGCAAGCATGATCCGGATGGATTTAAGCACAGCTACTGGAGAAAAGATTTCGTCATAGTCCATACTTGGTCTTTGACGAAAACCCTTCGCAACAAGCCTAGCTTTGAAAGTCTCCACTTTCCCATCTACACCAAGTTTTTTCTTCAAGATCCACTTGATCCCAATGGGTTTTACCCCTTCAGGAGCAACTTCCAAAGTCCATACTTTGTTGGTGTACATGGATTCCATCTCGGACCGCATTACATCCAGCCATTTCACTGAGTCTCTACTCGTGATGGCCTGCTCGAAACTTGTTGGGTCATCATCCTCCATGATTCAATCCTCGCTCCCACCGTCAATGAGAAAACCATACTATCTCTCAGGTAGACGAGAAAACCTACTAGATCGGCGGAGAGGCTGGGGTTCGTCGGGTACTACTGAATCCTCTAGTTCTACTAAATCATCAGTTGTAGTTTGTGGTGCTGGAACCTCTTCCAGCTCTACCTCTTTGCCACTAATTTCTTTTGCAAGAAATTCCCTTTCCAAAAAGGTGGCATGTTGAGCAACAAACACTTTTTGTTCCTCAGCTTGGTAGAAAAAATTTCCTTGAGAATTCTTTAGATATCCCACAAACTTGGAAAGAACTGATCGTGCCTCGAGTTTGTCCGGATTTTGCTTTTTGACATAGGCTGGACAACCCCATATCTTAATTCGTTTAAAATATGGTCTCTTCCCACTCCATATCTCATATGGTGTGGTAGGTACAGATTTAGATGGAACCAGATTCAATAGGTATATGGCTGTCTCAAGCGCATACCCCCAAAAGAAAATAGGTAACTCAGCATCGCTCATCACTTAGCGCACCATATATAATAGGGTGCGATTCCTTCCTTCCGATTCACCGTTGTGCTGTGGTGTATAAGGAGGAGTAAGCTGAGAGAGAATCCCATTCTCTTTTAGATAATCTAGGAATTCAATGCTTAAGTATTCACCTTCTCGATCAGATCGAAGAATCTTAATACTTTTGCCCGTTTGGTTTTCTACTTCGTGCTTATATTCTCTGAAATTCTCAAAAGCTTCAGACTTGTGTTTCAACAGGAACACATGCCCGTATCTAGAGAGATCGTCAGTGAATGTAATGAAGTAGGAAGAACCGTTCCTGGCCTATGTAGACATATGACCGCATACATCACTATGTACCAGTCCGAAGAGTTCAGTAACTCTTTCTCCGTGTCCACTAAACGGAGTTTTGGCCATTTTTCCTTTGAGACATGAATGGCAAGTGTCATAAGATGATAATTCGAATGAATTCAAATATCCATTCTTATGTAACTTAGCTAGCCGTGTCTTATTGATATGGCCAAGTCTACAGTGCCACAAGAAGGATTCGTTCATTTCTGAGCTTTTCCTCTTGTGTGTGTTTTGTATATTGAGCACTGTATTTTGATTGAGAATGAATATGCCATTATGTAACGAGCCTGATGCAATCAATTTTTGATCTAGGAATATGTTCATAACATTATCCTTTACTACAGAATTATATCATTCTTTACTTAATAAAGAAACTGATATAATGTTGCACATCATGTTCGGTATATAATAGCATTCATTCAGAATTAGTGTATCACCACTTGGTAATACCAGGTGATATTTGCCAACTGCTTTGGCTGAAACATTTGCCCCATTCCCTACTTGAACGGAATGATCACCTTTTCCCAGTTCTCTACCTTTACGTAGCCCATGTAACATTTTACATATGTGGGATCCTGATCCGGTATCTAAAACCCAGGACGTAGGGTGAACTGAGAAACAGTTCTCAATAACTAACACACCTGAAGAAGATGCATCAACATGCATGTTCTTTTGGGCAGCGTGAGAATCCAGATATTCTCCTATTCCCTGTTCAGTTTTATAACTCATATAAGAAAGAACGGGTCCAACGTTCCCCTGCACAGTATAACATGCGGGTTCGGTCAATACATCCATATTATTATCTTGATTAAGGCATGACATGGTCGCTACCTGGAGAGAGAGAGAAGAAAAAACTTTAGCGTACACTCTTGTAAGATCAGATTGGTTATTATCTTATTTAATCAGGATGGCTCCCACTGTTTTTATCAAATCTTCCTTCAAACCCTAAAAAGAAAGACTAGCCGGGATTAATTACACCCTACAACTTCGCCGATCTTTCAGCCAGGCCAGTGTCGGTACTTTGAGGGAGGTTCCTAGTGCTTTCGCACGGACCTAATTAAAGTAAACCTTGTTTTCCCATAGGCGTAATCCCGTTGACACCTTTCTAGACACCTACTTGATAGGCTAATTGTCCTGTGTAAAACTCTTCTAGGAGTAACAATTACTCACAGTGGGTATCGGGTTCCAACTATCTCATAAAAGGTATGCAGTCTTATTGCAAATTTCAACACTTGAAATTCCCGATAATATTTTGCCCCTAACGATCTACGACCTTGACTAAGTCAACAAACCATAAATCGCATGTCAAGTTCAACCCGTACATTTCTCGATTGAATTAAACCCACCCGTACGACCCTTGACTGAGTCAACAAGGCCGTGCGAATACCCTAATCCAATCACATCTCATGTTGTAACAGATAAACACTATTTAGCTACCGTACACTACGCCTTGACTAAGTTAACAAACATAGCACGAATACTAAATAATATCTATCTGAAATGACGGAGGCCTACGCAGGTTTTCCAGAAAACCATAAGCGTAATGAACTTGATATCATTGTAGAATCAAATGAATTTTGAAATGGAGTGATTTTGAGGCTTTTATTAGTTTTGCTAAAAAGGTCACTCCCGGTGAAGGGATCTTGGCTCTTTCCTCATCGAATAAGGTGCAGGACATATCATATATATCACTATGCAAAGCAAAAATCCAAAAGCAGTCAAATGTCAAACCGAGTGTTGTAGCATCTGCCAGTTTTGCTAAAGAGGTCACTCCCGGTGAAGGGATCTCGGCTCTTTCCCCATCGAATAAGGTGCAGGGTATATCATATATACCGCTATGCAAAGCAAAACTGTAGCTACCTTTTTTATTTAAAATATAATTCTACAACATCTTTTAGGTTTCTTTTATTTCATTAATCACATTAATGAAGTCCCATCATTTAAGAAACCTAAACATCACAGATAAATACGACGTACACTTATGCCATCCTCATTCGCCTCGATATCCCATCGTGCACCGTTAGGTTAGGTAACTAACAACAGAGCATGGAAGGGCTAGTGCGGGTGTAAAACATAAGTAACGTTTACATAATATATCATATATACTATATACAGTATCTATCACAGCATATCACATGATCACATCACAGATATCACAGCAGAAACATAGATATAATGTGAGATATACTAGGACGTCTGTATTTAGTATTTAGCCAACAATAGAAAATACGGATTCCATAGTCGTGATGAATAGCCAAGCCCACACCCTGGACCCCTACGAGAGCGGCAAGCGACCCTTCCAATTCTGGAGTTTTGGAGACCCGGTCTCGACTCCTCAAGATGGCCTCCCACTGAACAACAGAACCCAGTCAACTGTGCTCCCCTCCTTGGGTCCATCCTAATGCGGAAAAGTAAATAATATACAACACCGGTGGCATCAACCTCAACCCGGAAGTGCCCCAAATAAAAGAATATTACATTACATTTGAATTTACATGAATGAAAATATAAAACTCTCATCTCACATAAAAAACCCGTCAATTCAATCGCGACAATCCTGCACATCATATCTCAGCTACACATAATATCTCATATCATCAACGTAAGTAAGTATGCATACACCGATTGTCGTCGACGTATAGCAACGACAATCGGCAATACCACTACATACTACACTTACGGTCACAGAAAAGAAAGTGTAAAACTGCAATATCTGGAATCCACATTCTCTTTAGACATCGTAAATGCGAAATATCACATACTTCGTATTTCATGTCTAGTAATATGAATTCCACACATTGCATCACATTCTAGATAATTAGACAGTATTAAAGTTTTCGAACGATCGATCAAATACCCAAGATTTCCTAAAGCTCAACACTTGAGCGGAGTTCAAAAACCCGGAGTGTGACACAGTAGTAGCGGTCCAGCCGTAGAAGGGTCAAGCCAACGCCTCACATGTGGCATGCCGTACTGCCCCAAACCCTAAGGTTCAAAGGGCAGTTCAAGACGGTCACATAATCGAGTTAAGGTTTGTTGTATTCTAGAGGGTCCACCAAAAAACATGCACGTATCTCCAAAATATTTAAACCCCGTGAAAAGTGAGCAAATGATAGTCGTTTAAACACTTCAATACTTTCTAATTTATCCGTAATAGCAAAACAAAATTAAATTCTCCGATCGAATCGACGATTACAAAATGAACCCCTGAATACTCAACACTTGAGTCAAATTAAAAATACCTAGAAAATAACACATTCAGATACAAGAATTACTGTGCAAACCAACTGCCAAAGTCTCACTGTACGGCCGCGGTTCCGCGGCACAAGCAGGGTATTGCCGCGGAACCGCGGTGGTCCGTACAGATCACGTCATCATTTTTGCGCCGTAATTCTTAGAAATCCCTGCTGTATTTTTTTAGTATTTTTAATTCACAAAAATCCCAGATTTTAAAAATTGTCCGGAGAGGGGGTCGTTTTGTCGTTTTCGGGTTCGATCGGGGTTTTAACTTCGTTAACCCATCGCCTAATGTTCTTGGTCGGTTCTGATACCAATGTTGGGTTAACCTAGCACCTCATGAAGGGTTTGGAAGCATCACATGTACCAAAGATTGAATTTTTAGGGTGCTAAGTTAACAAACAAAGAATCGTTCCTAGAAAAATTAGGGTTTCAAATTTTGCATATCATCTCATGAAAGAAAAGCTAGGGTTTTGAGAGTACAACCTTTGTAGCTCCCTACGCTAGACTCCTTGGCTACTTGGGGTTTGGAAAAGCTCCGCTTGAACTCCTCTAGGTCACCGATGATCCACCCGGAGTCCGCTTTGTCGAAGCTAGCAACTTCGCAAAATCAAGAATGAAAATTGAAGCTAACACTCTAAACAAGTGGGCAAGACTTGTGTAGAACGATGTTGTGGTGGCTTTTCTCACTTCAAAATCCTATCTTGATGAATAATTTGCTCACTTGAAAATTCTAGAGAGCAAGAGATCAAGGTTGAAGAAGATGATGGCTATTTTTAGAAGAAGAGAAGAATAACTCCAATGAGAAAAAGAAAAAGATAAGCATATATATTTTTCTTTCTTCATCTCAAACCATGGTTATCTTTTATGGATATTTAATTTTACTTTAGTTAAAACACAAGAGAAAGATTAAACCATGGTCAAAAGGTAGGTGAACATGGTTAGGTCAAAAGAAGAGTGTAGAAACTCATCCATGATTTAATCTTATCTCTTTTCTTTTGTTTTAGCATAAATAGAAATAAAAATGCATAATATAAACCATGGTGTGAGTCTTATATTGCCACCATTTTCTATGTATAAACAACCATGATAGATGATGTATGTATGTATGTATATATGCACATCCATATATGCATGAATCTATAAAGAAAGCATACATGCATGCATACATCCATCAAACACAAGAAAGGATTTCTAGTGACAAACTAATGGTTAAATTATAAATCAACACTTGATTTATCAATCCGGACATATCACATATGACCCCACCAAAAGCAAGCCGTCCGATCAATATACGGTATCCTATAAGCGCATTTCAATCGGGTCCATGCGCATATCGCATACGCGCACCACAACATTTCGCCTGGACTAGGTAACTCCTTTGTGGGACTCTAAGACTCGTCAATACGCCAGCAGTGGGTGATGATCATATCAAGCACCCCCAAGCCGCAAGCGGTCAGCTAAACGTAACGGCCACCCAGGTATTGAGCGATCAGAAGAGAACAAGCGAACCTGCTACAACTCCCGTCGAGCCAACCGGCACCACTACCCGTGCAGTCCGGTCTCCTCGTCTGATATGTCGCATATCAATTCTAGGGGTGGTAAACGTCAGACCCCAATTACCGATAAGTCGTGCCGATGTGAGGCTCATAACGGGTCAAGAAACTACTGGTAACACTTACCAGTAAATCTCCAATTAGCCCTGGCCAGGGACATCCCTGTTACGGCCAATCGAGCACAGTGCAACATCAACCCCCAATACCGGGAGAGACGAAACCCCTCCTATCGCTCATTGCCTCCATGTGACTCGGGACTGTACCCAAAAACCACCGTTTTGCACGCCCTCATGGACATGGTAAGATGGAAATCAAAGCACAGTGGGAATCACAAAAGACTCTATGACGATCTCGGGTCTACAGACTAACCTGCACAAGTGTCACCTGAGAACTGCCATCTGACGTGAGGTATAATACCATCTGGGAGTTCTCGGTGAGTCCGTCCAGTGTACCCAGTCTCCACTGAGCACCCGTACACCATCTCTGATGTCAAACACCAATGGATATGGGATCATCCATCGCCCATCTTATAGGTCGAGAAGCGTATAGGCTAGTCTACACTGGTATATCGATGCCCCGTCTCGATACACCCATGACTAGGGACCTTGAAGTTTGTACTTATGGACTACCATGTCCCCACTAGTATGATCCGCATCATAGTCCAGGTAGTCAAGTACACATCCTAAGGGCTTTACCAACATGTAACTCTAAGACAGTATAAAGAGACAAGTATACATGTTAAGATAAAGAGCAACCAGATAGCATACTATCATATCGAGCAACAAAGTCATCTCTATATATGTCCAAGCATCCAATATAATATACATCATCTGTACAATACTGGCCTCTAGGGCATACATACAACTAACACGTATGTGATATGTGCGGGATCGAGAATAATGCGTGTATGTGATACCGTATTCTATTCTCGCGACTTTTTGTATCGGTCGGTTATATATGATATAGCCGGGTTATCGAATCAAGTGTTGATTCCATAAGTCGATACATTGGATGTTTGTCGGTAATATGTGATATGACCGGATTATTAAGTCAAGTGTTGATTTAATAATTTATTGTATAATTGTATATTTTATATACTAGTTTACATTAACTAACACTTGTTCACTTTAGGGTTTTTCTCACATAAACACAACTTTAATATATATGTGATATATATTAAAATGTGTTTTCTTTTTTGTATCATGGTTGATGATACACTTGACATGGGTGTATAAGATATACACCATTCTATTTTTATGGTGGGTTATAATTATTTAAGATAATTACAAAATTAGTGGAATTTTGTAAAGACCATGAAGCTTGTAGAAGCTTACTTTGCTTTGACAAAGTCCACTAGCTTTGTCTTCACCTTAGATTTTTTTATTAACCTAACCATTTAGATTAGCCATGGTTATGTCTCTACATGAGTTAGTATATGATACTTACTCACCATGGTTAGCTCACTTACTTGATCATTATCCTCACCGCTTTCTTTTGTTCTTCTTCTTCATTGTTAAAAAGGAAAAAGCTTGTTAGGGTTTGATCCAAAGTGATAAAGATTGTGAGAAATAAAATTCTAAAGAGAACCCACTTTCTATTTCTCCATCCTCTATTAGACTAGCAGTTTAGTATAGGGTGTTTGCTTCACTAATTCTTAAGTTAGTGAAGTAGAAGCTTGAGTTGGCATCCCCTCGACGTAGATCATCTTCGGCCTCGAAGACTTCAAGTAAGGACGCGTCTTTCGCCTCGTGAAGCCATGCAAGGGTCCGGGTGAACTACGATCGCAGCGAAAGGACTTCAACAAGGTGCTAAAGAAGTGAATGACCGATCTACAAAGGTTGTATTTCGTATTCACTTAGTCGTAAACATAGTTTACTAGCATATGAAACCCTAATTTTCTAGCAACGATCTTGTTTAGGGTTATTCGGCACGGCTAAAATTTTAAACGGACAAGTTTGATGCTTCCTTAACCCTTGTTAGAGTGCCTAGTAACCCTACAGTGGTATCAGAGCCTAGCTAGAGTATTAGGCGATGTGTTAACGAAGTTAAAACTCCGAACGAACCCGAACACGTCAAGATTACCCCTTCTCTGTACATTTTTTTAAAACTCGGTTTTTCTAAATTAAAAATACCTAAAAAATTCAGCAGAGTTTTCTAAGAACTACGGTGAAAATTGAGCGCGCAATTCGTACACACCGCCGCGGAAACGCGACCGTACCTCCCTTGGGCCGCGGATCCACGGCAGTAATGAGGAATCATGCACTTATCTTTACACTGTAATTACTATTTCTGTTATTTGTATTTTCTGGGTATTTTTAAATTTACTCAAGTGTTGAGTATTTTGGGGTTTATTTTGTAATCGTCGATTTGATCGGAGAATTTCATTTTGTTATGTTATTCCGGATAATTTAGAAAGTACTAAAATGTTCGAACGGATATCATTAACTCAACTTTTCCCGGCACGAAAAACATTCAAGTGTTGAATTTTTCTCGAGTTTAAATCTTTCGGAAAAACATGCATGTGACGCGATGGACCCTCTAGAAGACAACAAACCTTAACTCGATTATGTGACCGTCTTGAACTGCCTTTTGAACCTTTGGGTTTGGGGCAGTACGGCGTACCCCATGTGAGGCGTTGGCTTGACCCTTCTACGGCTGGACCGTTGATACTGTGACGTATTCTGGAATTTTTGAACTCCGCTCAAGTGTTGAGCTATTATGGAAATCTTGAGTGTTTGATTATTCGATCAGAAAGTTTAATACTGTCTATTTATCTGGAATGTGATACAATATGTGGAATTCATATAGTTAGGCATGAAATGCGAAATATGTGATATTTCGGATTTACGATGTCTTAAGAGATT
Source organism: Agapanthus africanus (assembly GCA_030015575.1). Classification (NCBI taxonomy): domain Eukaryota; kingdom Viridiplantae; phylum Streptophyta; class Magnoliopsida; order Asparagales; family Amaryllidaceae; genus Agapanthus; species Agapanthus africanus. The sequence continues at coordinate 440,448,038 of CM057340.1, read as the reverse complement.
GTGGATTACAAATGTTACAGTTTTACACTTTCTTTTCTGTGACCGTAAGTGTAATATGTGATATCGCCGGTTTCGTTGCTATATGTCAACGACAATTGGGATGCGCATATTTACTTACGTTGATGACATGTGATGTTATGTGTTGCTGGATATGTTATATTGGATCGTCGCGTTCTGAATAGCCGGGGCTTTTTATGTGAGATGGGAGTTTTTATTTTCATTCATGTAAAATTAAATGTATATAATATTCGTTTATTTGGGCACTTCCGGGATGAGGTCGATGTCACCATTTGTATATTATTTACTTTTCCGCACAAGGATAGACCCAAGGAGGAGAGCACAAGTAACCGGGTTCTAGAGTCCAGTGGGAGACCAACTCGAGGAGTCGAGTCCGGGTCTTCTAACTTTAGAATTGGTAAGGTTGCTTGCCGCTCTCGTAGGGGTTTAGGGGTGTGGGTTTGGCTATTCGTCGCGACCGTGGAATCCGTATTTTATAGACGCTCAAAATAAAACACGGACGTCCTAGTATATCCAATGTTTCATATGTTTCTTCTGCAGCGATATCTGTGATGTGATCATTTGATATTCTGTGATAAATACTGTATATAGTATATATGATATATTATATAGGCGTTACTTATATTTTACTTCCGCGCTAGCCCTGCCCCGCTCTGCCGTTAGTTACCTAACCTAACGGTGCATGAGAGGATATCGAGGCGAATGCGGATGGCATAAGTCTACGTCGTATTTATCTGTGATGTTTAGGTGACTTAAATGACGGGACTTCATTAATGTGATTAATGAAAGAAAAGAAACCTAAAATATATTGTAGAATCAAATTTTTCAAAAAGGGTAGCTACAGTTTTGCTTTGCATAGCGATATATATGATATATCCTGTATCTTATTCGATGAGGAAAGAGCCGAGATCCCTTCACCGGAGTGACCTCTTTAGCAAAACTGGCAGATGCTACAACACTCAGTTTGTCTTTTGATTGCTTTTGGAGTTTTGCTTTGCATAGCGATATATATGATATATCCCGCACCTTATTCGATGAGGAAAGAGCCGAGATCTCTTCACCGGGAGTGACCTCTTTAGCAAAACTAGTGAAAGCCTCAAAATTACTCCATTTCAAAATTCACATGATTCTACAACGATATCAAGTTCATTACGCAATAGGTTTTCAGAAAAACTTGTCGTATCCCTCCGTCATTTCAGATAAATCCTACTTAGTATTCGTGCTATGTTTGTTGACCTCCGTCAAGGCGTAGTGTGCAGTAACAAACTAGTATTTATCTGCTTATGCATATGATGCAGATTTGATTAGGGTAGTCGTACGACCTTGTTGACCTCCGTCAAGGGTCATGCGGGTGGGTTTGATTCAATCAAGAAATGACGGGTTGAACTTGACTTGCACCCTATGGTTTGTTGACCTCCGTCAAGGTCATAGGATGCTTGGGGCAAAATATTATCGGGAATTTCAAGTGTTGAAATTTGCAATGAGATTGCATACCTTCTATGAGATAGTTGCATCCCGATACCCACTACGAGTAATTGTTACTCCTGAGAGAGTTTTACACAGGACAATTAGCCGATCAAGTAGGTGTCTAGAAAGGTGTCAACGGGGTTACGCCTCTGGGAAAACGAGGATTACTTTAATTAGGTCCGTGCGAAAGCACGGGGAACCTTCCTCAAAATACTGACACTGGCCTGGCTGAAAGATTGGCGAAGTTGTAGGGTGTAATTAATTCCGGCTAGTCTTTCCTTTTAGGGTTTGAAGGAAGATTTGATAAAAACAGTGGGAGCCATCCTGATTAGATAAAATAATAACCAATCTGATCTTGCAAGAGCATACGCTAAAGTGTTTTCTTCTGTCTCTCTCCAGGTAGCGACAATATCATGACTTAATCAAGATAATAATATGGATGTATTGACCGAACCCGCATGTTATACTTTGCTGGGGAACGTTGGTTCCGTTATTTCTTATAAAAGTTATAAAACTGAACATGATATAGGGGAATACCAGGATTCCCATGCCACCCGAATGAAGAAAGTACATGTTGATGCATTTTTTTCAGGTTTGTTCGTTACAGAGAACTGTTTCTCCATTTGCTCTACGTCCTGGTTATTAGATACTGGGTCAGGATCCCATATATGTAATCAGTTACATGGGCTTAGACAAGGTAGAGAACTTGGAGAAGGTGATAAAGACATAAGAGTTAGAAATGGTGCAATTGTTGCAGCTAAAACCGTCGGGGAATATCACCTTGTATTGCCAACTGGTAATACATTGATTCTGAACGAATGCTATTACATGCCGAACCTGATATGCAACATTATATCGGTTTCTTTGTTGAGTAAAGAGGGATATAATTTTGTATTACAGGATAGTGTTATGAACATTTTCCTAAACCAAAAGTTGTTTGGATCAGGCACGTTGTGCAATGGAATTTATGTTCTAAATCAATCAACAGTTCTGAGCTTAATAAACACACACAAGAGGAAGAGTTCAGAAATGAACGAATCCTTCTTGTGGCATTGTAGACTGGGTCGCATCAATGCGACACGAGTAGCTAAGTTGCATAAGGATGGATATTTGAATCCGTTTGAATTTTCATCTTATGACACTTGCCAGTCATGTCTCAAAGGCAAGATGAGTAAAACTCCGTTTACGGGACACGGAGAAAGAGTTACCGAACTTTTGGGACTTATATATAGTGATGTATGCGGTCCCATGTCTACACATGCCTGGGATGGTTCTTCGTACTTCATTACATTCACTGACGATCTCTCTAGATTCGGATATGTGTTCCTGATGAAACACTAATCAGAAGCTTTTGAGAAATTTAGAGAATATAAACAAGAAGTCGAGAAACAAACCGGGAAATGTATTAAAATCCTTCGATCTGATCGAGGAGGTGAATACTTGAGCAATGAATTCCTGGACTTCCTAAAAGAGAATGGGATTCTCTCTCAGCTAACTCCTCCATATACACCACAGCACAACGGTGTATCGGAACGGTGGAACCGCACCCTATTAGATATGGTGCGCTCTATGATGAGTATAGCTGAGTTACCTATTTCCTTCTGGGGATATGCACTGGAGACAGCAGCATACCTACTGAATAGGGTTCCTACCAAATCTGTGCCTACCACCCCATATGAGATATAGGAGGGGAAGAGACCATATCTTAATTTTATTAAGATATGGGGTTGCCCGGCCTTTGTCAAAAGACAAAAACCGGACAAACTCGAGGCAAGGTCTGTTTTGTGTAAGTTTGTTGGATATCCTAAGCATTCGCGAGGGTATATCTTCTACCACAGTGAGGAACAAAGGGTGTTTGTTGCTCAACATGCTACCTTTTTAGGAAAGGAATTTCTTGCAAAAGAGATTAGTGGCTCTGAGGTAGAACTGGAAGAGGTTCCAGCTGTACAAACCACAACAGAAGATTTGGTAGAACCAGAGGATTCGGTAGTTCCCGATGAACCCCAGCCACCCCGCCGATCTAGTAGGGTTCCTCGCCCACCTAAGAGATACTACGGTTTTCTCATGGATGGTGGGACCGAGGATTGCATCATGGTTGATGATGACCAAACTAGCTTCGAGCAGGCCATCACGAATGGAGACTCAGTGAAATGGCTGTATGCAATGCGGTCCGAGATGGAATCCATGTACACCAACAAAGTATGGACTTTGGAAGATGCTCCTGAAGGGGTAAAACCCAATGGGTGCAAGTGGATCTTCAAGAAAAAATTCGGTGTAGATGGGAAAGTAGAGACTTTCAAAGCTAGACTTGTTGCAAAGGGTTTTCGTCAAATACCAGGTGTGGACTATGACGAAACATTTTCTCCAGTGGCTATGCTTAAATCCATCCGGATCATGCTTGCCATCGCTGCATATCATGACTACGAAATCTGACAAATGGATGTTAAGACCGCCTTTCTAAACGGTGATTTAGAAGAGAGCGTGTACATGACTCAGCCAGAGGGCTTCGTAGATAGTGGGAGCAGCAGGAAGGTGTGCAAGCTGCTTAAATCCATTTATGGATTAAACAAAGTATCGTGGAGTTGGAACATCTACTTTGACGTCGTTATCAAAGAGTTTGATTTCGTCAAAAACGTAGATGAACTTTGTGTCTACAAGAAGGTGGCAGAGAGTAAGGTTGTCTTCCTCGTATTGTATGTGGACGACATACTCTTGATAGGAAATGGTATTCCTATGCTGCAATCGGCCAAGCTCTTCTTATCATAAAGATTCTTAATGAAAGATCTAGGTGATGCCTCCTGCATACTAGAAATTATGATCTATAGAGATAGATCTAAAGGATATTGGGATTGTCTCAATCTAGGTACATTGACACCATACTAAAGAGGTTTAGTATGGAAGAGTCCAAACATGGGTTTTTACGCACGATCTCAGGGCTCACTCTCTCCAAAGAGATGTCTCCCAAGACTGATTTGGAGAGAGTTCGCATGCAAGGGATACCCTATGCTTCGGCTGTAGGCTCTATCATGTACGCGATGCTATGTACCAGACCCGATGTAGCATACTCACTAAGTGCAGTGAGTAGGTATCAAGCTGATCCTGGAGAGAGTCACTGGACAGCTGTGAAGAGCATTCTCAAGTACTTGCGAAGGACTAAGGAGATGCTCTTATTGTATGGTAACGGAGAACTCCAAGTGGAGTCCTTTACCGATTCGAGCATCCAGAGTGATAAGGATGACTTTAAGTCGCAGTCAGGATTTGTCTTTACCCTTTAAGGAGGGGCGGTTAGCTGGAAGAGTTCCAAGCAGGAAACCGTGGCAGACTCGACGATGGAGGCTGAATAGATCGCTGCCAACGATGCTGCCAAAGAGGCTGTCTGGATCAAGAAGTTCATTACTGAACTTGGAGTGGTTCCATCCACTAAGCATCCAATACCTTGTATTGTGATAACAATGGAGCGGTGGCTTTGGCCAAGTAATCCAGGCCCCATCAGTGATCCAGGCATATTCTGAGGCGGTATCACCTGATCCGGGTGATAGTAGATCACCCGGAGATCGAGGTCACGAGGGTTGACACGAAGAACAACCTAGCGGATCCACTCATGAAGGCCATTCTCCAGATATAGTTTGAGAGACTCTTCGGGATGCTTGCTATGCGATACTACAACAGCTGGCCCTAGTGCAAGTGGGAGATTGTTAGTTGTATGTATGCCCTAGAGGCCAGTATTGTACAGATGATGTATATTATATTGGATGCTTGGACATATACAGAGAGGACTTTCTTGCTCGATATGATAGTATGCTATCTGGTTGCCCTTTATCTTAACATGTATACTTATCTCTTTATATTGTCTTATAGTTACATGTTGGGAAAACACTTAGGATGTGTACTTGACTACCTGGACTATGATGCGGATCATACTAGTGGGGACATGGTAGTCCATAAGTACATCCTTCAAGGTCCCTAGTCGTGGGTGTATCGAGACGGGGCAACGATATACCAGTTTAGACTAGCGTATATGCTTCTCGACCCATGAGATAGGCGATGGATGATCCCATATCCATTGGTGTTTGACATCAGAGATGGTATACGGGTGCTCAGTGAAGACTGGGTACACTGGACGGACTCATCGAGAACTCCCAAATGGTATTATACCTTACGTCATATGGCAGTTCTCTGGTGACACTTGTGCAGGTTAGTCTGTAGACCCGAGATCGTCATAGAGTCTTGTGTGATTCCCACTGTGCTTTGATTTCCACCTTACCACGTCCATGAGGGCATGCAAAACGGTGGTTTTTGGGTACAGTCCCGAGTCACATGGAGGCAATGAGCGATAGGAGGGGTTTCGTCTCTCCTGGTATTGGGGGTTGATGTTGCGCTGTGCTCGATTGGCCGTAACAGGGAAGTCCCTGGCCAGGGCTGATTTAGAGATTTACTGGTAAGTGTTACCAGTAGTTTCTCGACCCGTTATGAGCCTCATATCGGCACGACTTATCGATTATTGGGGTCTGACGTTAATCACCCCGAGACTTGATATGCGACATATCAGACGAGGACACCGGACTGTAGGGGAAGTGTTACCGGCAGGCTTTTACAGGAGTTGGAGCGGGCTTGCTTGATGATCTTCTGATCGCTCAATACCCGGGTAGCCGTTACGTCCAGCTAGTACCACTGACGGCTTGTGGGTGCTTGATGTAATCATCATCTACTGCCGGCGTATTGACGAGTCTTTAGAGTCCTACATAGAGGTTTTACTGGCTCAGGCAAAATGAAATAGAAGCACGTATGTGATATGTGCGGGAGAGAGAATAATGCATGTATGTGATACCGTATTCTATTCTCGCGACTTTTTGTATCGGTCGGTTATATATGATATAGCCGGATTATCGAATCAAGTGTTGATTCGATAAGTTGATACATTGGATGTTAGTCGGTTATATGTGATATGACCGGATTATTAAGTCAAGTTTTGATTAATAATTTATTGTATAATTGTATATTTGATATACTAGTTTACATTAACTAACACTTGTTCACTTTAGGGTTTTTCTCACATGAACACAACTTTAATATATATGTGATATATATTAAAATGTGTTTTCTTTTTTGTATTATGGTTGATGATACACTTGACATGGGTGTACAGGACATACACCATTCCATTTTTATTGTGGGTTATAATTATTTTAGGTAATTACAAAATTAGTGGAATTTTGGAAAGAGCATGAAGCTTGTAGAAGCTTACTTTGCTTTGACAAAGTCCACTACCTTTGTCATCACCTTAGATTTTTTTATTAACCTGACCATTTAGAATAGCCATGGTTATGTCTCTACATGAGTTAGTATATAATACTCACTCACCATAGTTAGCTCACTTACTTGATCATTATCCTCATCTCTTTCTTTTGTTCTTCTTCTTCATTGTTAAAAAGGAAAAAGCTTGCTAGGGTTTGATCCAAAGTGAGAATGATTGTGAGAAATAAAATTCTAAAGAGAACCCACTTCCTATTTCTCCATCCTCTACTAGACTAGCACTTTAGTTTAGGGTATTTGCTTCACTAATTCTCAAGTTAGTGAAGTAGAAGCTTGAGTTGGCATCCCCTCGACGTAGATCATCTTCGGCCTCAAATATTTCAAGGACTCGTCTTTCGCCTCGTGTAGCTATACAAGGGTCCGGGAGAACCGCGATCGCAGCGAAGGGACTTCAACAAGGAGCTAAAGAAGTGAAGGACCGATCTACAATGGTTGTATTTCGTATTCACTTAGTCGTAAACATAGTTTACTAGCATATGAAACCCTAATTTTCTAGCAACGATCTTGTTTAGGGTTATTCGGCACGGCTAAAATTTTAAACGGACATGTTTGATGCTTCCTTAACCCTTGTTAGAGTGCCTAGTAACCCTACAAGAATTAGTCGGGATCACCCGAGGAGTAAACCAACCCATCAGTGTGAATCGGGATCGAACTATCATCGCATGATAATGTGATGGAATCCACTCACGTTATCATACTCCAGAAGGTATGCGCATGCCTGGCAAGTTTCAGTTTCTTTAGAAACTCCCGATGTGATTTTTACCCTATGCTCTTATGACCTTGACTTTGGCCAACAAATCATAAGTAACATGTCAAGTTCTTTCCGTCATTATCCTGGTTAATTTGAATCCACCCGTACCTACCCTTGACTTCAGCCAACAAAGCTGTACGACTGTCCCAAACCAACACATCTATCTATGCAACAGAAAAGTAGCAAATAGCTACCATACACTATGCCTTGAGTTTGGCCAACAAACATAGCATGAATACTATGTGCTACCCGTCTGAAATGACGGAGGGCTACGAATGGTTTTTGGCAAAAAACCTTTAACGTAATGAACTTGATATCGTTGAAGGAACCAGACAGATTTTTATAAAAATATAGTGGTGAAAACCTTTGCTAAAGAGGTCACTCCCGGAAAGGGATCTCGGCTCTTTCCCATAGAATGAGGTGCAGGATATTCCAACTGAATACCACGATGCAAAGCAAAAAGTAATCGACTATAGTGAAGTTATTACGCAGACGCAAACTTCTGTCCAAGGGGTCACTCCCGGTGAAGGGATCTCGGCCCTTGCCTCGTCGATTAAGGTGCTGGATATTCATAACCGAATACCACTGTGCAAAACAAAAGAGAACGTCCTTGCAATAACAACTTTTTGAAAAATGTTCCAACAACATCAGAATATATTTGTTTAGCTTGCATTGATCCGAATCAATGCAGTCCCATCAATTAATCACACCACAAAATAACAAAAATACGATGTACGTATATGCCATCCGCATTCGCCACTGGGTCCCGTCATCACCCGTTAGGTTACATAACTAACGACAGAGCCGGGACTGGACTAGCATGGGTGTAAAACATATACAACATCTACTAGTATATATATCAATATATAATAATCGCTCAAGGCGTGATAAAATGCAACATTACATAGAGTAATAAGCATCACAGAACAATACAGATAATCTGGGAGCCCCGGGTTTCATAGAGCCGCTGCTGAAACCCGACGTTCCCCTGGTCGTGTGGATAGCCTATGCAATAAAATCCTAGACCCCTACGGGCGCTGCAAGTTACCCGCCAAAACCTGAAGCGAGATAGCCCCCTTCAACAACGTGAATGGACAACCCAGCACTTCACGGAATCCGGTAACTTGAGTACCCCTCCTTGGGTCAACCTGTACCCCCTACTAGTGCGGCGAATAACCCGCCAATTCTAGAGTGAAGCCCCCTCTGTCTCAAAGCCATGAGATGCTGTCCCATTTCCCTCTAGAACCCGGCTACCCGTGCACCCCTCCGCGGGGTAATCCTAGTATAGAAAATAAAATATACAATGGATACATCAACCTCAGCCCGGTCGTGCCCCAAAAGAATAATATACAAACGGGCAGTGACGGCAGTCCACATGTCGGACGCTCGCCCCGCAATATCAAATTTACAAATAATACCAAACTGTACTACCAATGCATCCAGGCTATCCACCACGACAAATCCGCAACATCACAGTACAACACAGAACATCAACGTGAATGTCACGTTCGCAAATCCGTCTAAAAGGACTATAGCAATTAGACAACATTTACCGATCAAATGACATTCATGGTCGCAGATATACTGTAAATACTGTGAACTAACATATCTAAAATTTTCGATCGACAAAATTTCCCGAAGTGGGCCCTAAGTACAATACCCAGTACTCAAAATAATCTGGGCCAAAAATAAAATTACCAGAAACCCAATTTCCAAGTCAGAAACCACTGTAGGAAAATTGGCGGACTGATGCTAGAGTACGGCGGCGGAACCGCGGCCAAAACGTGGGTACGGTCGCGGTTCCGCGCTGCTACAGTGGAATCAGAGAAACATTTTTTCTCAGATTTCTTAGAAAAGCCAGCCTGATTTTCTGCAATACTCAAAATAATTTTTCGACGAAAAAAATATTCGACAGAAAGTTCAGGATTGGAAATTCAGTTTTTGGAAATTTCGTCCGATCGAAATTCTAAACACGTTAGAGCAAGCTACTAAAGGTTAATGGCGTATCTCTAATACCATGTAAGTCTACGGTAGCGCCCCGGCCGTCTGTCCGAGGCCAAAATGCTGAAACGAAAAACTGTTTTCAAACTAGAAACTGGCGCTATCGTATACTTTAAATCCAGATCGAACCATTAACCTACAACTAACTAACTAGAGAAGGGTTGGAAGGGCAATACCGATCGATCCATGTCCTTCGGTCTTTGGCCACAATCCCAAGCTCCTCGCGGCATCTCCGGTCTCGATCTCCTCATCGAAAAGGGCACCACATCTTCGAGTCTTTTTACAGGCTCCCGCTTCATCCGAAGCAACTCGGGCATGAAGTTCGCTAGCCTACGTGTCCAAGGCGAAATAGAGAATGTTTGTGACAACTTTGTCTCTTGCATCCATTGCATTGATAGAGGTTAGAGATGATGTCATTAATGGAGGTTGTGAGCTTGAGCAAGAGGAAGAAGAAGGAGCATTTCTTTCTTATCTTTTGTATGATCAAATCAGAGAGAGTCATGTGAAAAATACAAGAGCAAAAGACTCATATGGCTGCCCTTCCTCTCTCCTCCTCTCATTTCATCCACAAATCAATCTCAATATGTGACACATGCTCAAAGAAAGAGACCATGAGTCACCATTTGTGCATGTGTCACAATTAATGCTCCTAATCATGATTTCTAGCTCATAATTTCCATATGCAAACATTAATCCAAATGTTTGAAACAAAAAAAAGATACGGCAACATCTAAAGTAAACTCGTGACGGATCACAAGGATACCCCTCACTTGTATATACATACCTGCATCCGCATTCCGACTGATTGCGAATGCGATGAGACTAAAGTAATCCAAAAAATCTAATACTAGGATCCGGCTTAAACCAATGCCCACTAGTATGATCCGTCCGATCTTGATCCGTGCACTACCGCACGTATATGATCGAACCCTGCCATATATCATACGGCCTCTATAATGTTTCGCCCGAAACTTGAAAACTGTCTATGGGGGACTCTAAAGACTCGTCAATACATTGGCTGTGGATTTAACCACTAGCACGTCAGAGGTACTAGCCTTACGTAACGGGCTACCAGGTATTGACCAAAAGGGAGGTCGATGAGCGAACTCATCCTGACACCCTACTGAGCCTGTCAGTGACAATATCCGTACAGTCCGGTCCGTTCGTCGATGAGCATCGCAAGGAGGGCCTAGGGGTTGGTAAAAGTGACACCCCAAAAACAGTACAAGTCGTGTTGCAGTGTTCCCAGAACACCTTGATATACTACTGGAATACCTACCAGTAAATTTCCTGCCTTGGCCAAGGACTTCGTGTAATGGCTCTCCTAGACACAGCGCGATCTCACCCCCAATACCGGGAGAGACGAAACCCCTGTCGATCCACTCACTGCCTCCATGTGGCTCGGGACTGTACCCAACTAAAACCAGTTTGCACGACTCCTTTGAGCCGTGGTAGGGTAGTAATCAAAGCATAGTGGGAACTCACACGAGACAAATGACGATCTCAGGTCGATGAACGAACCTGTACACATGTCACCAGGGAACTGCTATCTGACGTCAGGTATAATACTAACTAGCATGTTCCCTGCGAGTCCTGTCAGGTGTACTCATAACCCAATGAGCACCTGTGTACATCTTAGGTGATCCAACAGACACCAATAGCTTGTGAGACCGGCCACCGCCCCTTGTCGGGTTCTCGACTGTATGCACTAGTCTACTAATGGAGTATCGATGCCCAGTCTCGAAACTTCCACAATTAGGGACCTTTTAAGGATGTGCTTATAGACTCCAGCTCCCACGTATATGATCGCCATCATACTGCTGGCAGTCAAGCAAGAATCCTAAGGGCTCTATTAACGTGTAATAGCGACCTGTAAGGTCACCTAAAGCAGTACACGATGATAAAGATAAACCAGATAGCATACTATCATCTTGAGTAAGATTGTCCTACCGGTATAGGTCCTCCCTCAATCATTGCAATCACATGCCTGCGATCCAATAATTGACTTTGAGGGCACTATATCCAACACAATATGTGTATACGCTAGTCTACTCTGGTGTATCGATGCCCTGTCTCGATACACCCTCGACTAGGAATAGTTATAGGATGTACTCGTTGACTACCCTGGCCCCACTAGTATGATCTCATCATAGTCCTAGTAGTCAAGTACATATCCTAAGGGCTTTATCAACATGTGAGAGCAAGACAGTAAACCAATACAAGTCAACATGTTAAGACAAAGTGAAACCAGAAAGCATACTATTATATCGAGCAAGAAAGTACTCACTATATATATCTAAGCATCCACTATAATATACATCATATGTACGACAATGGCAACAAGGGCATATATACAACTAATAATCTCCCACTTGCACTAAGGCCGGCTGTTGTAGTATCTCATACCCAACATCCCGAAGAGTCTCTCAAATTGTATCTTGGCAATATCCTTCGTGAGTGGATCCGCAGTGTTTTCCGTCGTGTCAACTCTCCTGACCTTGATCTCGCGGCGATCAACTATCTCACGGATCAGGTGATACCGCCTCAGAATATGTCTTGACTTCTAATGGGACCTGGGTTCCTTGGCCAAAGCCACAGCTCCATTGTTATCACAATACAAAGGTATTGGATGCTCGATGGACGGAACCCCACCAAGTTCAGTGATGAACTTCTTCATCCAGACAGCCTCTTTGGCAGTATCGTTGGCAGTGATGTATTCAGCCTCCATCATTGATTCTGCCACGGTTTCTTTCTTGGAACTCTTTCAACAAACCGCCCCTCCATTTAGGGTAAATACAAATCCCGAGTTCGACTTAGAGTCGTCCTTATCACTTTGGAAGCTTGAATCGGTAAAGGACTCAACTTGGAGTTCTTCGTTACCATACACCAAGAACATCTCCTTAGTCCTTCTCAAGTACTTAAGAATGTCCTTCACAGCTGTCCAGTGATTCTCTCCTGGATCTGCTTAATACCTACTCACTACACTTAGTGAGTATGCAACATCTTGTCTGGTACATAGCATCGCGTACATGATAGAACCTACTGCCAAAGCTTAGGGTATCCCTTGCATGCGAGCTCTCTCCAAATCAGTCTTGGGAGACATCTCTTTGGAGAGAGTGAGTCCAGAGATCGTGGGTTAGTTCCCACGCTTGGATTTTTCCATACTAAACCACTTTAGTATGGTGTCAATGTACCTGGATTGGGACAATCTCAATATCCGTTTAGATCTATCTCTTTAGATCATGATTCCTAAAGTGCAGGAGGCATCACCTAGATCTTTCATTGAGAATCTATGTGATAAGAAGATCTTGATCGAGTGCAGTATAGGAACATCATTTCCTATCAAGAGTATGTTATCCACGTACAATACTAGGAAGACAACCTTACTCTCTGCAACCTTCTTCTATATACAAGGTTCATCTACGTTTTTGAAGAAGTCAAACTCTTTGACTACAGCATCAAAACAGATGTTCCAACTCCGCGATGCTTGCTTTAACCCGTAGATGGATTTAAGTAGCTTACACACATTTCCGCTGCTCCCACTACCTATGAAGCCTTCTGGCTGAGTCATGTACACGCACTCCTCTAAATCACCATTTAGAAAGACGGTCTTAACATCCATTTGCCTGATTTCATAGTCTTGGTTTGCAGCAATGGCAAGTAAGATCCGGATGGACTTAAGCATTGCCACTGGAGAAAAGGTTTCGTCATAATCCACACCTGGTCGTTGACGAAAACCTTTTGAAACAAGTCTAGCTTTGTAAGTCTCAACTTTTCCATCTACACCATGTTTCTTCTTAAAGATCCATTTGCTCCCAATGGGTTTTACCCTTTAGGAGCAACTTCCAAAGTCCATAATTTGTTGGTGTACTTGGATTCCATCTCAAATCGTATTGCATCCAGCCACTTCACAGAGTCTCCACTCATGATGGCCTGCTCGAAGCTAGTCGGGTCATCATCTTCCACGATGCAATCCTCGCTCCCACCATCTTTGAGAAAACCGTAGTATCTCTCAGGTGGATGAGGAACCCTACTAGATCGGCGGAGAGGCTGGGGTTCGTCAGGAACTACTGAATCCTCTTGTTCCACCAAATCTTCTGTCGTAGTTTGTGTTGCTGGAACCTCTTCAAGTTCTATCTCCTCGCCACTAATTTCCTTTGCAAGAAATTCCTTTTCTAAAAAGATGGCATGTCGAGAAACAAACACCTTTTGTTCCTCAGTGTGGTAGAAGATATACCCTTGTGAGTTCTTGGGATATCCTACAAACTTGAACAGGACAGACCTTGCCTCGAGTTTGTCCGTATTGTGCCTTTTGACATAGTCCGGACAACCCAATATCTTATCATACTTAAGAGATGGTCTCTTCCCCTTCCATATCTCATATAGAGTTGTAGGCACTGATTTGGTAGGAACCATAATCAATAGGTGTATGGCTGTTTCAAGTGCATACCCCCAGAAGGAAATAGGCAACTCAGCATTGCTCATCATAGAGCGCACCAAATCTAATAGGGTGCGATTCCTCCACTCCGATACACCGTTGTGCTGTGGTTTATAAGGAGGAGTTGGCTGAGAGTGAATCCCATTCTCTTTTAAATAATACAGGAAATCAATGCTCAAGTATTCTCCTCCTCAATCAGATCGGAAATCTTAATACTTTTGCCCGTTTGGTTTTCAACTTCGTGCTTATATTCTCTGAATTTCTCAAAATTTTCAGACTTGTGTTTCATCCGGAACACATGTTCGTATCTTGAGAGATCATCGGTGAATGTAATGAAGTAGGAAGAACCGTTCCTGGCATGTGTAGACATGGGACCACATACATCACTATGTATCAGTCCTAAGAGTTCTGTATGTCTTTCTCCGTGTCCACTAAACGGAGTTTTGGTCATCTTGCCTTTGAGACATGACTGGCAAGTATCATAATATGAAAATTCGAACGGATTCAAATATCCATCCTTATGTAACTTAGTTAGCCGTCTCGCATTGATATGACCTAGTCTACAATACCATAAGAACGATTCGTTCATTTCTGAACTCTTCCTCTTGTGTGTGTTTTGCACATTAAGTACTGTAATTTGATTGAGAACGTATATGCCTATATTTAACGAGCCTGATCCAATCAACCTTTGATTCAGGAAGTTGTTCATAACATTATCCAGTACTACAAAATTATATCCCTCTTTACTCAATAAAGAAACATATATAAGATTGCATATCAGGGTCGGAATGTAATAGCATTCGTTAAGAATCAATGTATTACCATTTGGTAACACAAGGTGATATTTGCCAACTGCTTTGATTGCAACATTTGCACCATTCTCTACTCTTACGGAATGATCACCCTCTCCCAGTTCTCTACCTTTCCGTAGCCCATGTAACTTATTACATATGTGGGATCCTGATCCGGTATCTAATATCCAGGACGTAGAGTGAACTGAGAAACAGTTCTCGATAACAAACACACCCGAAGAATATGCATCAACATGCTTATTCTTCGTTCGGGTGGCATGAGAATCCAGATATTCTACTGTTCCCTGCTCGGCCTTATAACAATTATAAGTGGGAGCAGGACCAACGTTCCCCTGCTCAGAATAATAAGCGGGTTCGGTCAATGCATCCATATTACTATCTTGATTAAGGCCTGACAAGGTCGCTACCTGGAGAGAGAGAGAGAAGAAAACATTTTAGCGTATTCTCTTACTGTAGGGTTTCTAGGCACACACACAAGGGTCTACGAGGCATCAACCATGCCCGATTTAAAAATTAGCCGTGCCGAACAACCCGATACGAGATCTTTAAACTAGAGTTTAGGCGAAAACTAGTATGTTAAACACTTTAACATTAAGTGAGAAGGATTACAACCTTTGTAGATCCGGTCCTTCACTTCTTAAGCTCTGTGTTGAAGTCCCTTCACGGAGATCATCGCGTTCCGGACTCTCGAGAGGTTCCACGAAGAGAAAGATGCAGTCTTGCTTCTGATCTTCGATACAACGATGATCTACCTTGAAATTTCGTTAACACAAGCTAACACACATAATATGAAGTGAACACCCTCATCTAAATGGCAAGGATAGATGAGGATGATGAAGTAGAATTTTTGCTCTCTTTTATTACCTATTTCTAACACTCATTCATCTCTTGGAAAAAAGCTAGTAAGCTTTTTCATGAAAGAAAGAAGAAGGAAGAAGATGAATGAATCAATTAGAATCCTTTTGTGATGAATAAAGCAAAGGAGATAATGATGAATAATGCAACCATGGTTGACTAAACCATTGTAGAGACTTAACTAGGGCAAGGGTTTGGGTTAGGTCAAGGAATGAGTCACTTGTAAATATCTTTGCAAAAACAAAACTAAACCTTCTAGAATCATCTAGAAAGCATTAACCCAAATCAAACCCTAATCTTGTTTAATCTCTACTAAATATGTTGCATTAGTTATCATATCATGTTACAATATTATATATCACATATATAATATTTATTGTAACCAAATAAAATAATACAATTAACATATATCGCATATATATCAATGTATTACCGAGTGAGAAAAAGAATCTTTTAGTGAGCAAATATTAGTTAATGTAATTTAATATATCCTATATATTATTATACATTAAATTATCGAATCAACACTGGATCCGACAATCCAGCTATATCGCATATAACCGACTAATATTAATCCGTACCGATTCATCGAATCGACACTTGATCCAATGACCCGGCTGATATCAAATATCGCGAGAATAGAATACGGTATCTCATATCGTATTATTTTCGGTCCCGCACATATCACATATGTGCTCCTACTCCGTTTTGCCTGAGTCAAGAAACCTCTGTGTAGGACTCTAAAGAATCGTCAATACGCCGGCAGTAGGTGATGATCATATCAAACACCAACAAGCTGCAAGCGGTCAGCTAAACATAACAGCTACCCAGGTATTGAGCGCTCAGAAGATCAACAAGCAAGCCTGTACATTCTCCTGTGAATCCAAACAGTAACACTCCCGTACAGTCCGGTCTCGTCGTCTGATATGTCGCATATCTCGCCTAGGGGTGGTAAACGTCAGACCCTAGTAGCTCGATAAGTCATGTCGATATGAGGTCTATAACTGTTCGAGAAACTACTGATAACACTTACCAGTAAATCACAGAAACCCTGGCCAGGGATTTCCGGTTATAGCCAATCGAACACAGCACAACATCAACTCCCTATACCGGGAGAGACGAATCCCCTCTTATCGCTCATTGCCTCCATGTGATTCGGGACTGTACCCAAAAGCCACCTTTTTGCACGCCCTCTTGGACGTGGTATGATGGAAATCAAAGCATAGTGGGAATCACACAAGTCTCTATGACGATCTCAGGTCAACAAACTACTCTGTACCAGTGTCACCGGAAAACTGCCATCTGATGTGAGGTACAATACCATCTGGGAGTTCTCGGCGAGTCCGTCCAGTGTACCCAGTCTCTACTGAGCACCCGTACACCATCCTTGATGTCAAACACCGATGGATATGGGATCATCCATCGCCCATTATATTGGTCAAGATGCGTATACGCTAGTCTACTCTGGTGTATCGACGCCCTGTCTCGATACACCCTCGACTAGGAACAGTTATAGGATGTAATCATCAACTACCATGCCCCACTAGTATGATCTCATCATAGTCGCAGTAGTCGAGTACATATCCTAAGGGCTTTAGCAACATATAACATAGAGACAATTGATCGCACGCCGATGGCGTGTCGGATGTTCAAAGATTTAAAGTGTAACCGCGATCAGGACGGTGTCGCTATGCAGCTAGCCGGTTGAGCACGGGTCGGTCCACAGGGAGATGGTGTTATCTTACCTTCTTATCTTAGACGAGTCAATAAAGAATTTGTGTATGATTGTTTGTCTAACCTATGTGTTTATCTGCAAGTATAAGGTTGTTAAGAAAATACGAGATTGTAAGCTAAGAAATCCGTACTCAAAAACCTTTGAGCCGAGTCTTGACCAATTGAAGCTAAGCAATCGGCAACAACGTGGATTAGGGGATTTAAGCGCGGTATTCGTGGAATCCGGCTTATTTACCCTTGTCCTTCCGTTCTTGTCTCTTGCCTTCGCCTCCGGCCAAACCGAACGCAACCGGTCGTGGTTAGGAATCACCGTTACCTTGTCAGGGTACGGTGCCTAACGGAGCGCTTGCGTATGGTTTGGGCGAAGTTCAAATGGAAAATAACGGGAAAAGGAATTGGCAAAGAAATGTTAACTTATAAAACCGTATTAATTCTTAACAATAACAATAATTACAACATTCACAATATGAACAAAAGAGAACAAAAAGAAAAGAACAAATAAAAGAAAAGATACAAGTAATAAAGTGCATGAATAAAATTGCAAGTAATAAAAAGACAAGGTAATAAAAAGCAAGTAATAAAAAGCGATAAAAAGAACGCGGAACTAGGACTCAAGACAAGCATGTGCTCAATAGCCAACCCTTAAACTTGCAAGCTCAATGAAGAGGTTGCAAGATCAAGGGAAGGGTAGAAAACGCATGTGAAATGAAGTGCTAGTCCCGGGAGAAAATACGACCCTTGAGATCAATAACTAACTCTTACCCATTCAAGCTCAATGAAGAGGTTGAATGAGCAAGAGAAAGCAGAAATCTCAAGGGGGAGCAAACTAACAAGAAAGATAAAGAACCCTCATCTTCATTAATCTTCCACTCAAAAGCTCTCACTACAATTTAATGGAGAAAGAATGAAGAAGAGGAAGAAGAAGAACAAAATAACAAAAATCAAGAACAAAGAAAAGCTCCCTTGGTTAAGCTCTGGTCTGCTGTATTTATAGGCAGGGAGTTGAAGTTCTAGGGCAACCAGCAGACCACACATGCAAAGACCAAACTGCCCCCAAAAGACGACAACATGAGGACACTGTACGGCCGCGTTTCCGCGGCCAATGCCCCCTATTGGCCGCGGAAACGCGGCCAAGTGATGGGATTGATGGGTCAATTTTGGTTTCTGTTCCTGGTTCCCTGTTTCCTGGTGTTTGGCATCTTCAGAATACACAAAAGTCTTCTACGATATCAGCAGATTTCCAAGTCCAAGATTGCATTATCTTTTAACTTTTGACTTTATCTCTCCCTCGAGCTCCGCGCACCCATTGATTCTTGTGCAGCCCACCTCGTGCTCTGTGCTTGTCCCAGACACGAATGACTACTGTCACATGTCTTGTATCGGGAATCGGTACTCGGCACTAGACGGATATGGATGACCGGAACCCGGCTTTTATCTGCTGTGGACAGATGTTCTGCATTTGGCGTAACTGTGGAGAATTAATCCTGATTTGCAATATTTGTACTGGAAACCTGTATTCTGCAAACATGTAACAAACACGGATTAAAAGTACCTACCTATAAACACACGAGCGTAAGAATGGGCGGTAAAAAATGCAATATTCTGATATGAACAAATACCCCCAAACTTAACTTTTGCTCGTCCCGAGCAAAACCAATTATTCCTAAAAATAAAATGATAACCGCACTTTCGCAGGGAACGCGATTGCACTGAGCGCGTGCAACAAGCCGTTAAACCTCTAGGTGTCCCTAGTAGGAGGAGTGTTGTCTCCTGAGGGTTTTCAGCGGATACTACCCACAAAATCCGGTCAAGCTAGTTTTGTAAAATAACTAAGATTCAAGCCCCTAAAGTTTTGTTTTAGAAAATAACAATTCTATAATCCTAAGTTTAGACTATCGAACCTTTATTTTTCACACCTCTCTTCTAATTTAACTACAGATTTTATATGTCTTTACGTGCAGTGCAAAATAGTGTCGTTAAGTTCCTGAAAGGTCGAATAGAGTCATTATGTCACACAATAAAGCCCAGATAACAATTTTAAAAGGATCACATAAGTTTTATAAAGAGTTAAGCATTTTTCAAGTTTCGTTTTCCAGTAAAGTTTCAACTTCAGAATTTCTATCTTCCCTAACAGGAAACTAGGTCTTATTCTTCACTCCACCTTTTTCTTGTTTTCATTTCATACACACCTCTGTGAACGTGCAATAGTCTTTATCATAGAGTAAAACCTTCATATCTCCGTTAAAATTTTTTATAAAAGCTTGTCTTTTATCAAGATTATTCTCACACAAAGAACCGTTAGGAATTTTAACTCGGAGAGAACACTTGCTTGATTTTGTTTTAAAACTGGACTTTCTAGGCTTCTTAGCGAGCTTTGGGCCAATGCACCCAAACCAGTTGGTTTTAGGGCATTAGGTGTAGAAACACCCCAGCGGACTTAATTACTCAAGTTACCTAGGTCCAAAAAACAAAAGACAGATTGTCGTGAAAATCAGATGATTTAATACGAACGGAGATATAACTGGCAGTTCAATTATTTTTCAGATAAAAGACGTGTTTAGTGGGTTTGGTGTGTAATCATTCCAATCAAGTTTCAGATGGGTTATTTTTCAGACTTAGTTCCAATTAAGGCATCAATAACATTCCTTCATATTCACTCACTTCATAAACTATTCTTGATATATTACTTATTTCAGAACAAACCTATTTGATCCTCAGAACATCATTTATCTATTTAAAAGTTTTTTAAACATAACATACTTGTCATCTAATTTCCAAAACACACGACACGTGTGGTGAGATGTAAAGACGTATATCAGCAATAGTTAACTTCAAAGGAGAGTTATCTTTCAGGTTTTCAAAATCTAAAAATAAGATTTAGTTATTCTTATCTTATCAAACAAAAACCGTCGAATGTTGAATCAGAGTTCTTCCACAAGCTAACTTGACAAAAAAGTTTTTATATTTTTAGAAAATTTTCAGATTTTTATGGATTTTATGGATAAGGTATGCAAATGCAAAATATACAAATGAATGCGAAGGAAGAAAGCTTACCGAGCACACCCCCAAACTTAAACTTGACAGTGCCCTCACTGTCAGGCTATACCAAGAGGGTCAAAATTGTCGGCGCTCCCCTAAAAACGAATTATATACAACAAAAAATATATACAAAAAAGGTGTCCCCCCCAAACTTAAGTAAAACAGTGTTTCCACTGTTAAGCGTTGAAATTCAGGATTAGGGGGGAAAGAACAGTATCTAACTATACAAGGCCTTACACAGGCCAAAAGTTAACACCAACCATTCAAAGATTGTATCTCTATAAAGCAGTGGCTGGTGGAAGAATGCGGAGAGGTAAGAAATGGAGACTACGCGAGACCGCTTGTGGAGAGAAGTGGAATGCGGTCTCGGTAGATGAGAAGAAGAATGGCGGAAGGGAAAAAGAAGTGGAATACGAACTTGAGGGTGCAAATGGAGTAAATAGATTAGCACAATTTGTGATGACCGATGTGTGAAAAGCGATTGTGCTAATATATTTACCCGTCGAGAAATGGGGTCAAATCCCTCAAGGTTCGTGAGAAACCATGGGTACGCCGAACTTGGTAAACCGGACATAGTAAATGAAAGTGAGACGGGTTCTTGCAAGGTCGGAACGATGGAAAGGGTGGAGGGAAGTGGTTGAGGAGGGGTATCGGTTAAAGGTTCAGGAGGGTGTACACAGTCAGTGGAAGGAATAGGATGAATTAGAAAATCCGACTCATCAATTAAAACTGTTTCATCCTCAGTGCTATCCTCAATATTCTCCTCAAAATTTAGCACATCCATGCACTTCTCTTCAAAATCCAGACGCATATGGGGTTCGGGAAAAACATTTAATGACTCGGGATGATGAATTGGAGAGAAAAACTCAGTCAAATCTACGGGTTCATCATCCAAAATATTCCCGGCGTCAATATCCTCGATCAAGTGAAAATCTATATTCTCAGACACCTCAACAAAAGCATGGATATCAATCAATTCAGGTTCTAGAGTGGAGGTGTAGAGGTCGAGAGGATTGGGTATGGTTTCACTCAAAAGGGACCCTTCACAATCGGGCAAATCAAACACTACAAAATCGCACAACTCATTAAACATTCTATCTTCAACTGATAATTCATTTGGGACATTTGATAGACTTTCAACACAGGAGTTGTGGGATTCAATTTGAGACGGGTAGGTTTGATTTGGAAGGGGGTATATCTCACTCTCTCCACTCAAATTCACTGCCTGTCCTGCCGCCTCATCATACATTGAAAAAGTTGGAGCTAGTTGAAAACTAGCTGCCGGGTCACTAGGTTGCATGAGGGCGGCCATGGACGCATTCAAATCCATCATCTGTTGGCTTGACGCTACCCTAAAGTCTTCCAAGGACTGTTCTAGACTAGACATTGGTTGTGAAGGGGTTTCAGTAAAAGATTCAAAGTTGTTTGGATACTGAAAACTCCCAAATGGCGGTTATGAAGTAATGTCTAGGGAAGGTGCAAAAGTGGGGTAAGATTTGTAGGAATTGAATGGCTGGACAGGAGTGGGATCAACATTTGGATAAGAAGGTGAATGGAATTGTTGATCCCAAGAATTTGTAGTGGTGAAAGGAGTGAAAGATCGGCAACGGGATTGTTCAATTCGTTCAGCAACAGACATTGGTCTCGGGGTTACAACCGGACTTTCAAAAGGGGTATCAACGCAAGAAGGGGTGAATGTTTGAAACGGTTGATACGAAGTGGATTGCGGGGTCCAGTTGTTCGTCCTAGACGCGTCTATCCGATCTCTCAATGAAATTTTTGGCATGGATGGATCGTTCGAAGTTCGGCCAAAACAAGAACCGTAGGAAGTTATTTCTGGTTGTGGGTACCAAAGTTCGGCAAGAGTTTTGCGAGGTGGGGTACCCATGATATGAAGAGAGAGAGAGAAAGGTAGAGAAAAGGAGGGAAAAAGGATGTGATTTTTTTATTTTTTATTTTTATATATATTTTTTATAGAAATATATTAACAAAAGAATGAAATATACACACAAAAAGAATATTGACAAAAACAATCACGACACGAAAATACCACACACCTAATCGTTCTAGGGTTCACCTAGGTCAACTAGACCTGCTCCAGAACTTGATTGTCGAAGTAAAACTGTGTCGAGAAACAGGCTCAAGATACACTGATCACGAGGCCAGGTAAGTGCAGAGATAAGGGGGGGTTTTCCAACGCTTTCGCGAAGTTCCTTAATTAAATAACCCTTTCTCTTTTGGCGGTTTCGCCGTTAACACTTTCCTAGACACCCCGTAAACAATATACCGTTAAGCAAGGTTCTAAACACAGTTAACTTTTCCTAGTGAGCGCGAAGTCCTTAAGGCTTAAAGTCTAGTTTCTTTTAAAATTTGTGCGGGTAATCGTTATGCTCAAGTTCGTGATTTGTGGGCCACGGAAAAGGTGATGAAATCCTTTACCGTATATTGTGGGCTTCGCTTGCCCTTAAGTCCGTATTAATGTATGCAATGCGCAATTCAAAAAATTCTATAAAGAATCAAACAATCGTTTTTTAGTTTAAGCGCGGCGCTGCAACAAATACGGGTTAGTCAATTTTTAGCGTTTGCTAGCGAACTTGCAAAGAATCCTGCAAAGAATAGTATATTGGATGCGTCGGATTTGAGAAGAAGGTGTTAGAAAAATACGTACCGTTACGTTTTTGGGTTAGGAAACCCCCGTTGAATCAAATCCGGTAAGCTTGAAAGGTTCGCTTGCGTGGGTCAAACTACCCAGATCTTTGGCACTGTACTTCGTAATCACCTTTGCCTTGAATGCACACTTTGCTCCCCACAATCGCAGTTTGCAAATACGCAAAAATCTGCACTCTTGCCCACAAAAATGATCAAAAATAACAAAAAGATTTTTTATTTTTTGTGTAAATATATACAAAAAGAATATTAACCCGAATAACAAGAAAGAAAATACGCTACCGTCTCCCCGGCAACGGCGCCATTTGATCGCACGCCGATGGCGTGTCGGATGTTCAAAGATTTAAAGTGTAACCGCGATCAGGACGGTATCGCTATGCAGCTAGCCGGTTGAGCACGGGTCGGTCCACAGGGAGATGGTGTTATCTTACCTTCTTGTCTTAGACGAGTCAATAAAGAATTTGTGTATGATTGTTTGTCTAACCTATGTGTTTATCTGCAAGTATAAGGTTGTTAAGAAAATACGAGATTGTAAGCTAAGAAATCCGTACTCAAAAACCTTTGAGCCGAGTCTTGACCAATTGAAGCTAAGCAATCGGCAACAACGTGGATTAGGGGATTTAAGCGCGGTATTCGTGGAATCCGGCTTATTTACCCTTGTCCTTCCGTTCTTGTCTCTTGCCTTCGCCTCCGGCCAAACCGAACGCAACCGGTTGTGGTTAGGAATCACCGTTACCTTGTCAGGGTACGGTGCCTAACGGAGCGCTTGCGTATGGTTTGGGCGAAGTTCAAATGGAAAATAACGGGAAAAGGAATTGGCAAAGAAATGTTAACTTATAAAACCGTATTAATTCTTAACAATAACAATAATTACAACATTCACAATATGAACAAAAGAGAACAAAAAGAAAAGAACAAATAAAAGAAAAGATACAAGTAATAAAGTGCATGAATAAAATTGCAAGTAATAAAAAGACAAGGTAATAAAAAGCAAGTAATAAAAAGCGATAAAAAGAACGCGGAACTAGGACTCAAGACAAGCATGTGCTCAATAGCCAACCCTTAAACTTGCAAGCTCAATGAAGAGGTTGCAAGATCAAGGGAAGGGTAGAAAACGCATGTGAAATGAAGTGCTAGTCCCGGGAGAAAATACGACCCTTGAGATCAATAACTAACTCTTACCCGTTCAAGCTCAATGAAGAGGTTGAATGAGCAAGAGAAAGCAGAAATCTCAAGGGGGAGCAAACTAACAAGAAAGATAAAGAACCCTCATCTTCATTAATCTTCCACTCAAAAGCTCTCACTACAATTTAATGGAGAAAGAATGAAGAAGAGGAAGAAGAAGAACAAAATAACAAAAATCAAGAACAAAGAAAAGCTCCCTTGGTTAAGCTCTGGTCTGCTGTATTTATAGGCAGGGAGTTGAAGTTCTAGGGCAACCAGCAGACCACACATGCAAAGACCAAACTGCCCCCAAAAGACGACAACATGAGGACACTGTACGGCCGCGTTTCCGCGGCCAATGCCCCCTATTGGCCGCGGAAACGCGGCCAAGTGATGGGATTGATGGGTCAATTTTGGTGTCTGTTCCTGGTTCCCTGTTTCCTGGTGTTTGGCATCTTCAGAATACACAAAAGTCTTCTACGATATCAGCAGATTTCCAAGTCCAAGATTGCATTATCTTTTAACTTTTGACTTTATCTCTCCCTCGAGCTCCGCGCACCCATTGATTCTTGTGCAGCCCACCTCGTGCTCTGTGCTTGTCCCAGACACGAATGACTACTGTCACATGTCTTGTATCGGGAACCGGTACTCGGTACTGGACGGATATGGATGACCGGAACCCGGCTTTTATCTGCTGTGGACAGATGTTCTGCATTTGGCGTAACTGTGGAGAATTAATCCTGATTTGCAATATTTGTACTGGAAACCTGTATTCTGCAAACATGTAACAAACACGGATTAAAAGTACCTACCTATAAACACACGAGCGTAAGAATGGGCGGTAAAAAATGCAATATTCTGATATGAACAACAATCAGAGTACATGTTAAGATAAAGTACAAACAGATAGCATACTATCATATCGTGCAAGAAAGTCCTCCCTATATATGTCCAAGCATCCATTACTGTTAGTTATATTTATGCCCTAGAGGCCATTACTGTACATTGGATGTATATTGTAGTGGATGCTTGGACATATATAGGGAGGACTTTCTTGCTCGACATGATAGTATGCTATCTGGTTGCTCTTTACCGTAACGTGTAGACTGATTGTCTCTCTGTTACATGTTGGTAAAGCCCTTAGGATGTGTACTTGACTACCTGGACTATGATGCGGATCATACTAGTAGGGATATGGTAGTCCATAAGTACATCCTTCAAGGTCCCTAGTCGTGGGTGTATCGAGACGGGGCATCGATATACCAGAGTAGACTAGCGTATACCTTCTCGACCCATATAGATAGGCGATGGATGATCCCATATCCATTGGTGTTTGACATCAGAGATGATATACGGGTGCTCAGTAGAAACTGGGTACACTGGACGGACTCGCCGAGAACTCCCAGATGCTATTATACCTTACATCAGATGGCAGTTCTCTGGTGACACTGGTACAGGTTAGTCTGTAGACCTGAGATCATCATAGAGTCTTGTGTGATTCCCACTGTGCTTTTATTTCCACCTTACCACATCCAAGAGCGGGTGCAAAACGGTGGTTTTTGGGTACAGTCCCGAATCATATGGAAGCAATGAGCGATAGGAGGGGATTCGTCTCTCCCGGTATAGGGAGTTGATGTTGTGCTGTGTTCGATTGGCTATAACCGGAAGTCCCTGGCCAGGGTTGCTGAGATTTACTGGTAAGTGTTATCAGTAGTATCTCAAACTGTTATAGACCTCAAATCGACACGACTTATCGAGCTACTGGGGTCTGACGTTTACCACCCCTAGGCGAGATATACGACATATCAGACGAACAGACCGGACTGTACGGTAAGTGTTACTGGTTGGATTCACAGGAGTGTGAGCGGGCTTGCTCGTTAATCTTCTGATCGCTCAATACCTGGATGGCCGTTACGTTTAGCATACCGCTAGCGCCTTGTGGGTGTTTGATATGATCATCACCTGCTGCCGGCGTATTGACGAGTCTTTAGAGTCCTACACAGAGGTTTCCTGGCTCAAGCGAAACGAAATAGGAGCGCATATGAGATATGTGCGGGACCGAGAATAATACCATTCTGTGATACTGAATTTTATTCTCGTGATTAGTGACATTGATCGGTTATATGCGATATTGCCGGGTTATCGGATCAAGTGTTGATTCGATAAGTTGTTACTATTGATATTAGTCGGTTATATGCAATATGACCGGATAATTAAATCAAGTGTTGATTTAATGATTTAATGTATAATTATATATTTGATATATTACTTTACATTAACTAGTATTTGTTCACTTAAGATTGATTTTCTCAGTTGATGTGCACAAGGAGTATATGTGATATATTTTTGTGCACTTGATTGTATCATGTTTGATTATACATGCAAACTTGGGTGTATGTTTGCTTTAAACTATGATCAGGTTAATGGTTAGGGTTTGATTTATTTGTTTTATTTATTTTCTTTATTCATTTTGGCAAAAATATAATGGAGGCTTGTTTTGTTTTACCCTTGAAGCTTCATGAAGCTTTGAAAGTCTACCATTTTGTTTTTATCCTAAACCTAACCATTACCTAAACCCTAGTTTATTCTCTACATGAGTTTACTAACCCATGGTTGCTAAATGATAACCATCACTTGATTTTCTTTTTGAGATAATTCATAATTCTTTTTCTTTCTTCTTCTTCATCTTCTTCATGAAGAAAAAGCAAAGTTTCTTGAAAATTGTAAAGTGATGAAATCAAGTGAGAAATCCAAATCCAAAGTCAACCCACTTCCTATTTCTTCATCCTCTACCACTTGCCATGTTGTATAGGGTGTTTTCTTCACAAGATCCATGACCTAGTGAAGATGGAACTTAAGTTTGAGTCGCCTCGACGTAGATCATCTTCAGCATCGAAGTCAACGACCTAGCCCGCCCATTTCTCCAATGAAACTGACGCTAGAGTCCGGGATTCCGATGATGGCAGCGGAGGGACGTCAACACGGAGCTAAAGAAGTGGAGGACCGGATATACAAAGGTTGTAGCTCCTTTCACTTTGTAGCAAAGTTGTTTGCTTGCATGTTTTTCGCCTTTACCTGTAGTTAACGATCTTGCATAGGATTCTTAGGCACATGAAAATTTTTATTTTGGCATGGTTGATGCCTTATGGAACCTCTTGAGTGTGCCTAGTAACCCTACAGTGGTATCAGTGCCTAGCTAGAGCTTTAGGCGAAGTGTAGACGAAGTTAGAAACCCGATCGAACCCCGAAACCCTAGATTTCACCCTTCTCTGTACATTTTTGAAAACAGTGGATTTTTCCATATTAAAAATATCCAAAAAATTCAGCAGGGTTTTCTAGGGTTACTGTGAAGCACGTGTCCCTGAATCAACTAAAGCGCCGCGGATCCGCGGCCCAACCCTGGCATTTGCGGCGGTTCCGCGGCCATAAAGAAGCTTCTTGTCACGTTCTTTGCACAGTAATCCCCGTCTGTAATGCCTGTGTTTTCTGGGTATTTCTAATTACTGCTCAAGAGTTGAGTTTTCTGGGTTGTATTGGGAGTTCGTGGATTCGATCGGATTGTCAAACTTTGTCTATGTGTTTTTCCGAGTAATTTTAGAATATGTTAAAAAGTTCGACCGGATATAAATACCCAAGTTTTCCCCTGTTGGGAAATTTCCAAGTGTTGGATTTTTCCGAAGTTTAAGAATTTCTAAGTAGTGTAAGTAACGCGATGGACCCTCTAGAAGACAACAAACCTTAACTCGATTATGTGACCGTCTTGAACTGCCCTTTGAACCTTAGGGTTTGGGGCAGTACGGCGTGCCACATGTGAGGCGTTGGCTTGACCTTTCAACGGCTGGACCGTTGGTACTGTGGCATGAAATGGATGTTTTTGAACTTATTTCAAGAGTTGAGCTGTTTCGGGAAAACATGGGTGTTTGATTGTTCGATCGGAAAGTTTAACATTTTCTATTTATCTGGAATGTGATACAATATTTGGAATCCACAAGTAGTTATGAGATAACTCGATGAAAGTTATAAACGTAGCAGTTTAGTCTCGATTGATCGGTTGCCACAGAATTTTGATGCGATCAAAAGTCCGTCGCAATCACGTAGCGTACGCGGATACTCGCCGGGTAAACTTAATAGACAGCCATGCCGCATAGCCCCGAACAAGTGACTGTAGGAGAACCCCGTAGCCAAAAGCATCCGTTTGGGTGCTCGCGGCAGCAGAGTTCCGCCTTAGTGCACTTCGTCGACGGCATCCGGGGGTGCGGCCGTCTACTGAAGTTTGCGAGAGCATTCGTTCAGGATATCGGGAATCTTGTTGAATTGCCCGACTTGATATTGAAAAGAGTTTTCGATAATGAGACTAAAATGCGGGGTTTATAATTGTTAGGCATGCGATGTCTAAGGAATTCATTTGGTTAGGCATGCGATGTCTAAAGAGTTTGCGGATTCCAACTGTTGTAGTTTTACACTTTCTTTTCTGCGACCGTAAGTGTAATATGTGATATCGCCGGTTTCGTTGCTATATGTCAACGACAATTGGGATACGCATGTTTAGTTACGTTGATGACATGTGATGTTATGTGTTGCTGGATATGTTATATTGGATCGTCGTGTTTGAACAGCCGGGGGTTTTTATGTGAGATGAGTGTTTTTCAATTCCATTCATGTAAAAAAAACTAGTATGTAATATTCTTTTTTTGGGGCACTTCCAGGTTGCGGAAGATGTCACCGTTGATGTATATTATTTACTTTTCCGCACTAGGATAGACCCAAGAAGGAGAGCACAAGTAACCGGGTTCTGGAGTCCAATGGGAGACCAACTCGAGGAGTCGAGTCCGGGTCTCCTAACTCTACAATTGGTAGGGTTGCTTGCCGCTCTCGTAGGGGTCTAGGGGTGTGGGTTTGGCTATTCATCGCGACCGTGGAATCCGTGTTTTATACTGGCTCGTATTGAAAACACGGACGTCCTAGTATATCCAATGTTTCATATGATTCTTCTGCTGCGATATCTGTGATGTGATCATTTGATGTTCTGTGATTAATACTGTATATAGTATATATGATATATTATATAGGCATTACTTATGTTTTACACCCGCGCTAGCCCTGCCCCGCTCTGCCGTTAGTTACCTAACCTAACGGTGCACGAGGGGACATCGAGGCGAATGCGGATGGCATAAGTGTACATCGTATTTATCTGTGATGTTTAGGTCACTTATATGATGGGACTTCATTATTGTGATTAATGAAAGAAAAGAAACCTAAGATGTTGTGGAATCGAATTTTCAAAAACAGGTAGCTACAGTTCTTGCTTTCAATCGCGGTGTTCCTTGTAGAACATCCTGCACCTTATTCGATAAGGAAAGGGTCGAGATCCCTTCACCGGGAGTGACCCCTTTAGCAATAACTGGCAGATGCTACAACTCTCGGTTTGTTTTTTGATTGCTTCTATAGTTTCTGCTTTGCACTGTGATATATATGATATATCCCGCACCTTATTCGACGAGGAAAGGGCCGACGATCCCTTCACCGGGAGTGACCCCTTTAGCAAAACTAGAAAAGCCTAAAAAATACTCCATTTTAAAATCATTTGATTCTACAACGATATCAAGTTCATTACACAATAGGTCTTCAGAAAAACCTGACGTAGCCCTCCGACATTTCAGATAAGTCCTACATAGTATTCGTGCTACGTTTGTTGACCTCCGTCAAGGCGTAGTGTGCGCTAGCCAACTAGTATTTATTTGCTTATGCATATGATGCAGATTGGATTAGGGTAGTCGTGCGACCTTGTGGACCTCCGTCAAGGGTCGTGCGGGTGGCTTTGATTCAATCAAGAAATGACGGGTTGAACTTGACTAGTAGCCTATGGTTTGTTGACCTCCGTCAAGGTCATAGGGTGCTAGGGGCAAAATTATCGGAAATTTCAAGAGTTGAAATTTGCAATGAGATTGCATATCTTCTATGAGATGGTTGGATCCCGATACCGGCTGCGAGTAAGAGTTACTCCTGGGAGAGTTTTGCACTTTGCAATTAGCCGATAAAGTAGGTGTCTAGAAAGGTGTCAACGGGGTTACGCTTCTGGGAAAACGATGTTTACTGTAATTAGGTTCGTGCAAAAGAACAGGGAACCTCCCTCAAAGTACCGACACTGGCCTAGCTGAAAGATTGGCGAACTTGTAGAGTGTAATTAATCCCGGCTAGTCTTTCCTTTTAGGGTTTGAAGGAAGATTTGATAAAAACAGTGGGAGTCATCCTGATTAGATAAAATAATAACCAATCTGATCTTGCAAGAGCATACGCAAAGTGTTTTCTTCTCTCTCTCTCCAGGTAGCGACCATGTCACGCCTTAATCAAGATAATAAAACGGATATATTGACCGAACCCGCTTGTTATACTGAGCTGGGAAACGTTGGTCCCGCTCCAACTTATAATTGTTATAAGACAGTGCAGGGAATTGGGAAATACCAGAATTCCTATGCCGCCCAAACGAAGAAAGTGCATATGATGCATCTCCTACGGGTGTGTTCATTACAAAGAACTGTTTCTCTGTATCCTCTACATCATGGGTATTTGATACCGGATCAGGATCCCAAATATGTAATCTGTTACATAGGGCTACAGAAAGGTAGAGAACTGAGAACGGGTGATAAGTTTCATGAGACAGAAAACGGTGCAAGTGTTGCAGCCAAGTCTGTTGGTCACTGTCACCCTGTATTCCAAATACATTGATTCTGAACAAATGTTATTAGATAACGAACCTGATATACAAAATCATATCAGTTTCTTTATTAGTAAAGAAATGATAAAATTTTGTATTGTTGGATAATGTTTTGAATATTTTCTATATCAAAAGTTGATCGGTTCAGGTACGTTATCTAAAAGCATTAATGTTCCAAATCAAACTACAGTTCTTAGTATACGGAACACATACAAGAGGAGTAGTTCAGAAATGAACGGATCCTTCTTGAGGCATTATAGACTAGGTCATATCAATGTAACCTGACTAGCTAAGTTACATTTAGATGCATATTTAAATCTGTTTCATTTTACATCTTATGAAACTTGCCGGTCATGTCACAAAGATTCGATGACTACAGCTCCGTTTATTGTAAACAGAGAAAGAGTTAGTGAACTCTTAGGATTGATACGTGCTGATGTAAGAAAGTCTCCTGTCTACACATGCCAAGACCGGTTCGTTGTACTTCATTACATTCTCTGATGATCTCTCAAGATTCAGACATATGTTCGTGTTGAAACACAAGTCCGAACCTTTTGAGATATTCACGGAATATAAGTTAGAAATAGAGAACCAAAAACCGGGTATAAGTATTATGTCCTATGATAAGATCAGGGAGAAGAATACTTGTGCATAAAATTCCTGGACTATTCTAAAGGAGAATGAGATTCTCTCTCAGCATTACTCCTCCGTATACACCATAGCACGATGGTATATCGGGGTGGAGCAATAGCACCCTATGTGATATGGTGTGCTCTATGATAAGTACTACTGAGTTTTCTATTTCCTTTTGG
Organism: Agapanthus africanus; assembly: GCA_030015575.1. Lineage (NCBI taxonomy): Eukaryota > Viridiplantae > Streptophyta > Magnoliopsida > Asparagales > Amaryllidaceae > Agapanthus > Agapanthus africanus. Next base: position 440,416,252 of record CM057340.1, on the reverse strand, counting down.
GAGTTATGCACTTATGAAGTTGCATACCTATTCAATAGGTCCGAATCAAATCAGTGCCTACCACTCCATATAAGATATGGTATGGGAAGAGCCTATCTCTTAAGTCAGTTAAGATTTGGGATTGTCCGGCCTATGTCAAAAGAAAAATCCGGAAAAGATCGAGGCAAGGTAAGTTCCGTAGAACTGGAAAGGTTCCAGCTATACAAACTACAGCAGATGATTTGGTAGAACCTAAGGATTTAGTAGATTCCAACGAACCTCAGCCTCTCCGCCGATCTAGTAGGGTTCCTCACCCACCTGAGAGATACTCCGGTTTCTTTATGACAGTGGGAGCGTGGATTGCATCATGGGATGATGACCTAACTAGTTTCGAGCTGGCCATAAGGAGTGGGACTCTGTAAGAATGGCTGGATGTTTATCGATCTGAGATGGAATCCTTTTACACCAACAAAGTATGGACTTTGGTTGCATTATCTGAAGGGTTAAATCCCCATCAGGAGCAAGTATATCTTGAGAAGATTACTTGGTGTACTTGGAAAAGTTGAGACTTTCAAAGCTAGACTTGTTAAAGGCTTGCATCATTGACCAAAATGGATTATGATGAAACCTTTTCTAAGGAGCAATGCTTAAGTCCATCCAGATCCTACTTGCCACGGCTACATACCATGACTACGATATCTGGTGGTTGGGTGTCATGACTGCTTTTCTAAATGATGTTTTAGGAGAGAGCGTCTATAAGTACACAGCCAGAGGGCTTCGTAGACAGTGGGAGCAGCGGAAACGTTAGCGAGATGCTTTATGTGTTAAAGCAGGCATCGCGGAGTTGGAACGTCTGTTTTGATGTGTTAGTCAAAGAGTTTGACATCATCAAAATGGTAGATGAACCTTGTATATACAAAAAGGTAGTAGGGAGTATGGTGGTGATCCTCCTAGAGTACGTGGATGACATACTCTTGATAGGGAAGTGGTTTCCTATACAACGCTCGGTCAATCTACGCTTATCACAACGATTCTCTATATAGGATCAATGTGATACCTACTAAATCCTGGGTTTTGGATATATGAGATAGATCTAATTGGATGTTAGTAAACTCACTAGTTGTAATGAGATGGTATCAATTGATCCTGGGGAGAATCACTGGAAAGGATCCAGGGTGATAAGGACGACTGAAAGTCAGTCACAGGCATTGTCTTTACCCTCAGTAAAGGGACGGTATGTTGGAAGAGTTCCAAGCTAAATACCGTGGCATACTAGACGATAAAGGCTAGATACATTGCTACCAAAGATGCTACCAAAGAGGCAGTCTGGGTGTGTATTAGTTCATGAGATGAACTTCGCTCCTACCATCGTGAGACAATGGAGTTGTGGCTTAAACCTAGGAACGCCCGTCCCATCAGTGATCCAGACATATTCTGAGGCAGCATCACCTGATCATGGAGATGGTTGATCTCTAAGGAGATCGAGGTTAGGAGAGTAGACTCAGAGGACAACACGGCGGATCCACTCACAAAGGCCTTTTCCCAGAGAGAGACTTTTATGGGATGGTTGAGTATGAGATACTGCAACCACTGCTACAGATGGCCCTAGTGCAAGTGGGAGATTGTTAGTTATATGTATGCCCTAGAGGCCATTACTGTACATTGGATGTATATTGTAGTGGATGCTTGGACATATATAGGGATGACTTTCTTGCTCGACATGATAGTATGCTATCTGGTTGCTCTTTACCGTAACGTGTACACTGATTGTCTCTCTGTTACATGTTGGTAAAGCCCTTAGGGTGTGTACTTGACTACCTGGACTATGATGCGAATCATACTAGTGGGGACATGGTAGTCCATAAGTACATCCTTCAAGGTCCCTAGTCGTGGGTGTATCGAGACGGGGCATCGATATACCACAGTAGACTAGTGTATACCTTCTCGACCCATATAGATGGGCGATGGATGATCCCATATCCATTGGTGTTTGACATCAGAGATGATATACGGGTGCTCAGTGGAGATAGGGTACACTGGACGGACTCGCCGGGAACTCCCAGATGGCATTATACCTTACGTCAGATGGCAGTTCTCTGGTGACACTGGTACAGGTTAGTCTGTAGACCCGAGATCGTCATAGAGTCTTGTGTGATTCCCAATGTGCTTTGATTTCCACCTTACCATGTCCAAGAGGGCATGCAAAACGGAGGTTTTTGGGTACATTCCCGAATCACATGTTGGCAATGAGCGATAGGAGGGGATTCGTCTCTCCCGGTATAGGGAGTTGATGTTGTGCTGTGTTCGATTGGCTATAACCGGAAATTCCTGGCCAGGGTTGCTGAGGTTTACTAGTAAGTGTTATCAATAGTATCTCGACCTGTTATAGACCTCAAATCGACATGACTTATCGAGCTACTGGGTCTGACGTTTACCACCCCTAGACGAGATATGCAACATATCAGACGAACAGACCGGACTGTACGGTAAGTGTTACTGGTTGGATTCACAGGAGTGTGAGCGGGCTTGCTCGTTGAACTTCTGATCGCTCAATACCTGGGTGGCCGTTACTTTAGCAGACCGCTTGCGGCTTGTGGGTGTTTGTTATGATCATCACCTGCTCTCGGCGTATTGACGAGTCTTTAGAGCCCTACACAGAGGTTTCCTGGCTCAAGCGAAACGAAATAGGAGCGCATATGAGATATGTGCGGGACCGAGAATAATACCAGTATGTGATACTGAATTTTATTCTCGCGATTAGTGACATTGATCGGTTATTTGTGATATAGCCGGATTATCGGATCAAGTGTTGATTCGATAAGTTGTTACCATTGATATTAGTCGGTTATATGCAATATAACCGGATTATTAAATCAAGTGTTGATTTAATGATTTAATGTATAATTATATATTTGATATATTACTTTACATTTACTAGTATTTGTTCACTTAAGATTGATTTTCTCACTTGATGTGCACAAGTAGTATATGTGATATATTTTTGTGCACTTGATTGTATCATGTTTGATGATACATGCAAACTTGGGTGTATGTTTGCTTTAAACTATGATTAGGTTAATGGTTAGGGTTTGATTTTTTTGTTTTATTTATTTTCTATATTCATTTTGGCAAAAATAAAATGGAGGCTTGTTTTGTTTTACCATTGAAGCTTCATGAAGCTTTGAAAGTCTACCGGTTTGTTTTTATCCTTAACCTAACCATTACCTAAACCCTATTTTATTATCTACATGAGTTTACTAACCCATGGTTGCTAAATGATAACCATCACTTGATTTTCTTTTTGAGATAATTCATAATTCTTTTTCTTTCTTCTTCTTCATCTTCTTCATGAAGAAAAAGCAAAGCTTTCTTGAAAATTGTCAAGTGATGAAATCAAGTGAGAAACCCAAACCCAAAGTGAACCCACTCCCTATTTCTTCATCCTCTACCACTTGCCATGTTATATAGGGTGTTTTCTTCACAAGATCCATGACCTAGTGAAGATGGAGCTTGAGTTTGAGTCGCCTCGACGTAGATCATCTTCGGCATCGAAGTCAACGACCTAGCCCGCCCATTTCTCCGATGAAACTGACGCTAGAGTCCGGGATTCCGATGATCACAGCGGAGGGACGTCAACACAGAGCTAAAGAAGTGGAGGACCGGATCTACAAAGGTTGTAGCTCCTTTCACTTTGTAGCAAAGTAGTTTGCTTGCATGTTTTTCTCCTTTACCTCTAGTTAACGATCTTGCATAGGATTCTTAGGCACATGAAAAATTTGATTTTGGCATGGTTGATGCCATATGTAATCTCTTGAGTGTGCCTAGTAACCCTACAATTACAATATACATCATATGTACAGTAATGGCCTCTAGGACATACATATAACAACAATCTCCCACTTGCACTAGGGCCATCTGTTATGGTATCACATACCCAACAATTAGCTGCGGCTGAAGTATATCATACTCAACCATCCCATAAAAGTCTCTACTGGGAAAAAGGCCTTTGTGAGTAGATCCGCGCTGTAGTCCTCTGTGTCTGCTCTCCTAACCTCGATCTCCCTGGAGATCAACCATCTCCTTGATCAGGTGATACTGCATAAGAATTATATCTGGATTTCATATGGGACGGTAGTTCCTTGGCTAAAGCCACAACTCCATTGTCACACAATGATAGGAACGAAGTTCATCTCATGAACTTATATGTATCCAGACTGCCTCTTTGGTAGCATCTTTGGTAACGATGTATCATGCCTTTAATCGTCTAGTATGTCACTGTATGTAGCTTGGAACTCTTTCAACATACCGTCCCTCCACTAAGGGTAAAGACAATGCCAACGACTGACATTCAGTCGTCCTTATCAGCGTGGAACCTTTCCAGTGATTCTCCCCAGGATCAATTGATACTATCTCACCACAACTAGTGAGAATCCTAACATCCAATTAGATCTATCTCATAGATCCAAAACCCAGGATTTACGAGGTATCAACTTCGATCCTATATGGAGAATCCTTGTGATAAGCGGAGATTGACCGAGCGTAGCATAGGAAACTCCTTCCTTATCAAGAGTATGTCATCCACGTACTCTACGAGGATCATCACCATACTCTCTACTACCATTTTGTATATACAAGGTTCATCTACCATTTTGATGAAATCAAACTCTTTGACTACCACATCAAAACAGATGTTCCAACTCCGCGATGCCTGCTTTATCCTATAAAGCATCTTGCACACGTTTCCGCTGCTCCCACTGTCTACGAAGCCCTCTAGCTGTGTACTTATAGACGCTATCTTCTAAAACATCATTTAGAAAAGCAGTCATAACACCCAACCACCAAATATCGTAGTCAGGGTATGTAGCCGTGGCAAGTAGGATCCGGTTGGACTTAAGCATAGCTTTGAAAGTCTCAACTTTTCCATGTACACCAAGTAATCTTCTGAAGATATACTTGCTCCTGATGGGGATTTAACCCTTCAGATAAAGCAACCAAAGTCCATACTTTGTTGGTGTATAAGGATTCCATATCAGATCACTAAACATCCAGCCATTCTTACAGGGTCCCACTCCTGATGGCCAGCTCAAAACTAGTTGGGTCATCAACTCTTGATGCAATCCTCGCTCCCACTGTCATAGAGAAACCGAAGTATCTCTCAGGTTGGTGAGGAACCCTACTAGATCGGCGGCGAGGCTGAGGTTCGTTGGAATCTATTGAATCCTTCGGGTCTACCAAATCATCTGTATCAATTTGTACAGCTGGAACTCCTTCCAGTTCTACCTCATAACCACTAATTTTTCCACAAGAAATTCCCTTTCGCAAAGGTGGCATGCTGAGAAACAAAACATTTTTTTTCCTCGGTTAGGTAGAAGATATTCCCTTGCGTATGCTTGGGATATCCAACAAAATTCCACAGATCTGACTTTGCCTCAAGGTTGTCCGGATTTTTGTTTTTAGACATTGGCCGGACAACCCCAAATCATAAAAAATTTAAGATATGGGCTCTTCCCATTCCATATCACATATGAAGTGGTAGGCAACTGATTTGATTTGAACCCTATTCAATAGGTATGCAGCTTCTCAATTGCATAACTCCCAAAAGGAAATAGGAAACTCAGTAGTACTCATCATAGAGCACACCATATCACATAAGGTGCTATTGCTCCGCCCCGATATACCATCGTGCTATGGTGTATACAGAGGAGTAATGCAGAGAGAGAATTTCATTCTCCTTTAGAATAGTCCAGAAATTTCGTGCTCAAGTATTCTCCTCCTAGATCTCATCAAAGGACATAATACTTATACCCGTTTATGGTTCTCTACTTCTAACTTATATTCTGTGAATATCTCAAAAGGTTCGGACTTGTGTTTCAACAGGAACATATGTCTTAATCTTGAAAGATAATCAGTGAATTTAATGAAGTACAAAGGACCGATCTTGGCATGTGTAGACAGGGGGCCTTCATACATCAACATGTATCAATCCCAAGAGTTCACTAACTCTTTCTCTGTTTCCAATAAACGGAGCTGTGGTCATCTTATCTCCGTGACATGACTGGCAAGTTTCACAAGATGTAAATTCAAACTAATTTAAATATGCATCTTTATGTAACTTCAGCTAGTCGGGTCGCATTGATATAACCTAGTCTACAATGCCTCAAGAAGGATTCGATTATTTCTGAATTCTTCCTCTTGTGTGTGTTCTGTATACTAAGGACTGTAGTTTGATTTAGAATGTCAATGCTTTTAGATAACGTGCCTGAACCGATCAACTCTTGATATAGGAAATGTTCAAAACATTATCCAACAATACAAAATTATATTCTTCTTTACTAATAAAGAAAAAGATATGATGTTGTATATCAGGTTCGGTAGCAAATAACATTCGTTCAGAATCAATGTATTCTTGTAATACAGGGTGATAGTGACCAACAGAATTGACTGCAACACTTGCACCGTTTCTATCTCATGAAACTTATCACCCGTTCTCAGTTCTCTACCTATCTGTAGCCCATGTAACATATTACATATACGGGATCCTGATCCGGCATTTCATACCCACGACGTAAAGGATATTGAGAAACAGTTCTATATAATGAACACACCCGAAGAAGATGCATCAGCATGCACTTTCTTCGTTTGGGTGGCATGGGAATTCTTGTAATCCCCTATTTCCTGCTCTGTCTTATAACAATTATATTTTAGAGCGGGACCAACGTTCCCCAGCTCAGTATAACAAGCGGGTTCGGTCAATATATCCGTATTATTATCTTGATTAAGGCGTGATATGGTCGTTGCCTGGAGAGAGAGAGAAGAAAACACTCAGCGTATGCTCTTGAAAGATTAGATTGGTTATCTAATATATCTAATCAGGATGTCTCCCACTGTTTTTGTCAAATCTTCCTTCAAACCCTAAAAGGAAAGACTAGCCGGGATTAATTACACGCTACAAGTTCGCCAATATTTCAGCCAGGCCAGTGTCGGTACGTTGAGGGAGGTCCCCCGTGCTTTCGCACGAACCTAATTAAAGTAAACCTCGTTTTCCCAGAGGCATAACCCCGTTAACACCATTCTAGACACCTACTTGATCGGCTAATTGTAATGTGTAAAACTCTCCCAGGAGTAACTCTTACTCGCAGCAGGTATCGGGATCCAACTATCTCTTAGAAGGTATGCAATCTCATTGCAAATTTCAACACTTGAAATTCCCAATAATATTTTGCCCCAAGCCTCCTATGACCTTGACAAAGGCCAACAAATCATAGGCTGCTAGTCAAGTTCAACACGTCATTTCTTGATTGAAATAAACCCACCCGCACGGCCCTTGATAAAGGCCAACAAGGTCGCACGACTACCCTAATCCAATCTGCATCATATGCATAAGCAGATAAGTACTATTCAGCTACCGCACACTACGCCTTGACAAAGGCCAACAAACGCAGCATGAGTACTAAACAGTACTTATCTAAAATGACGGAGGGCTGCGACAGGTTTTTCTGAAAACCTATTGCGTAATGAACTTGATATCGTTGCAGAATCAAATGATTTTAAAATGGAGTTTTTTTTACGCTTTTACTAGTTTCGCTAAAGAGGTCACTCCCGGTGAAGGGATCGTCGGCTATTTCCTCATGGAATAAGGTGCAGGACATATCATATATATCACTGTGCAAAGCAAAACTCCAAAAACAATCAAAAGACAAACCGAAGGGCATAACATCTGCCAGTCATTGCTAAAGGGGTCACTTCCGGTGAAGGGATCTCGGCCCTTTCCTTATCGAATAAGGTGCAGGATGTTCTACATGGAACACCGCGATGCAAAGCAAGAACTGTAGCTACCTGTTTTTGAAAATTCGATTCCACAACATCTTTTAGGTTTCTTTTCTTTCATTAATCATATTAATGAAGTCCCATCATTTATGCCACCTAAACATCACAGATAAATAAGACGTACACTTATGCCATCCGCATTCGCCTCGATGTCCCCTCGTGCACTGTTAGGTTAGGTAACTAACGGCAGAGTGGGGCAGGGCTAGCGCTGGTGTAAAAAATAAGTAAGGCCTATATAATATATCATATATACTATATACAGTATTTATCATAGAACATCAAATGATCACATCACAGATATCGCAGCAGAAGAAACATACGAAATATTGGATATACTAGGACGTCCGTGTTTTATTTTGAGCTACTATAAAACACGGATTCCACGGTCGCGATGAATAGCCAAACCCACACCCCTAGACCCCTACGAGAGCGGCAAGCAACCCTACCAATTCTAGAGTTAGGAGACCCGGACTCGACTCCTCGAGTTGGTCTCCCACTGGACTCCAAAACCCGGTTACTTGTGCTCTCCTCTTTGGGTCTATCCTAGTGCGGAAAAGTAAATAATATACAAAAGGTGACCTCAACCTCAACCCGGAAGTGCCCCAATAAAAGAATATTACATACAATTAATTTTACATGAATGAAAATAAAAACTCTCGTCTCACATAAAACTCCCCGGCTATTGAGAACACGACGATCCAATATAACATATCCCGCAACATATAACATCACATGTCATCAACGTAAGTAAATATGCGCATCCCAATTGTCGTTGACATATAGCAACGAAACCGGCGATATCACATATTACACTTACGGTCACAGAAAAGAAAGTGTAAAACTACAACAGTTGGAATCCACAACCTTCTTTAGACATCGCATGCCTAAACTTTATAAACCCCGCATTTTAGTCTCAATATCGAAAACACTTTTCAATATCAAGTCGGGCAATTCAACAAGATTCCCGATATGCGATCGAATGCTCGTTGCAAACTTTAGTAGACGGCCGCACCCCCGGACGCCGTCGACGAAGTGCACTAAGGCGGAACACCGCTGCCGCGAGCACCCGAACGGATACTTTCGGCGACGGGGTTCTCCTACAGTCACTTGGTCGGGGCTATGGGGCATGGCTGTCTATTAAGTTTACCTGGCGAGTATCCGCGTACGCTACGTGATTGCGACGGACTTTTGATCGCATCAAAGTTCCGTGGCAACCGATCATTTAAGACTAAACTGCTATGTTTATAACATCCAAATCAGTTATCTCATAACTACTTGTGGATTCCAAATATTGTATCACATTCCAGATAAAAAGACAATGTTAAACTTTCCGATCGAATAAACAAACACCCAAGTTTTCCATTTTAATACTTTCTAAACATCCGGAAAACACTACGAAATTAAATTTTCTGATCGAATCTACGAATACAAAATAAACCCCAGATCACTCAACACTTGAGTCAGATAAAAATACCCATAAAACTATCAATAAATAAATAGGAACTTTACTGCGCAAAACGACAAGGGTGACGTCACCTTATGGCCGCGGAACCGCCGCACGAGCCATGCTCGTGCCGCGGTTCCGCGGCGCTTTGGGCGCCAACCATTGTCGTTCTGCACAGTTTTCCTTATATTTTCCTGCTGATTTTTTTAAAGAATTTTTAATTCAGAAAAATCCCAATTTTGAAAAATTTTCCAGAGAGGAGGTTAACTTTGACATGTCGGGGTTCGATCGGAATTTTAACATCGTAAACACATCGCCTAATACTCTAGCTAGGCTCTGATACCACTGTATGGTTCCTAGGCACACACACAAAGGTCTACGAGGCATCAACCATGCCCGATTTAAAAATTAGCCATGCCGAACAACCCGATACGAGATCTTTAAACTAGAGTTTAGGCGAAAACTAGTATGTTGAACACTTTAACATTAAGTGAGAGGGATTACAACCTTTGTAGATCCGGTCCTTCACTTCTTAAGCTCCGTGTTGAAGTCCCTTCGCTTCGATCATCGTGTTCATGACTCTCGAGAGGTTCCACGAAGAGAAAGATGTAATCTTGCTTCCGATCTTCGATATAAAGATGATCTACCTTGAAGTTTCGTTAACACAAGCTAACATTCATAATATGAAGTGAACACCATCATCTAAATGGCAAGGATAGATGAGGATGATGAAGTAGGATTTTTGCTCTCTTTTATTACCTTTTTCTCACACTCATTCATCACTTGGAAAAAAGCTAGTAAGCTTTTTCATGAAAGAAAGAAGAAGGAAGAAGATGAATGAATCAATTAGAATCCTTTTGTGATGAATAAAGTAAAGGAGATAATGATGAATAATGCAACCATGGTTGACTAAACCATTGTAAAGACTTAACTAGGGGTAGGGTTTGGGTTAGGTCAAGGAATGAGTCACTTATAAATATCTTTGCAAAAACAAAACTAAACCTTCTAGAATCATCTAGAAAGCATTAACCCAAATAACACCCTAATCTTGTTTAATCTATAATAAACATGTTGCATTAGTTATCATATCATGTTACAATATTATATATCACATATATAATATTTATTGTAACCAAATAAAATAATACAATAACATATATCGCATATATATCAATGTATTACCCGAGTGAGAAAAAGAATCTTTTAGTGAGCAAATATTAGTTAATGTAATTTAATATATCATATATATTATTATACATTAAATTATCGAATCAACACTTGATCCGACAATCCAGCTATATCGCATATAACCGACTAATATTTATCCGTTACGATTCATCGAATCGACACTTGATCCGATGACCCGGCTGATATCAAATATCGCGAGAATAGAATACGGTATCTCATATCGTATTATTTTCGGTCCCGCACATATCACATATGTGCACCTACTCCGTTTTGCCTAAGTCAAGAAACCACTGTGTAGGACTCTAAAGAATCATCAATACGCCGGCAGTAGGTGATGATCATATCAAACACCCACAAGCTGCAAGCGGTCAGCTAAACATAACAGCTACCCAGGTATTGAGTGCTCAGAAGATCAATAAGCAAGCCTATACATTCTCCTGTGAATCCAAACAGTAACACTCCCGTACAGTCCGGTCTCGTCGTTTGATATGTCGCATATCTCGCCTAGGGGTGGTAAACGTCAGACCCCTGTAGCTCGATAAGTTGTGTCGATATGAGATCTATAACTGTTCGAGAAACTACTGATAACACTTACCAGTAAATCTCAGCAACCATGGCCAGGGATTTTCGGTTATAGCCAATCGAACACAGCACAACATCAACTCCCTATACCGGGAGAGACGAATCCCCTCCTATCGCTCATTGCCTCCATGTGATTCAGGACTGTACCCAAAAGCCACCTTTTTGCACGCCCTCTTGGATGTGGTATGATGGAAATCAAAGCACAGTGGGAATCACACAATACTCTATGACGATCTCGGGTCAACAGACTACTCTGTAGCAGTGTCACCCGAGAACTGCCATCTGACGTGAGGTACAATACCATCTGGGAGTTCTCGGCGAGTCCGTCAAGTGTACCCAGTCTCTACTGAGCATCCGTACACCATACTTGATGTCAAACACCGATGGATATGGGATCATCCATCGCCCATCATATGGGTCAAGATGCGTATACGCTAGTCTATTCTGGTGTATCGATGCCCTGTCTCGATACACCATCGACTAGGAACAGTTATAGGATGTACTCATCGACTACCATGGCCCCACTAGTATGATCTCATCATAGTCCTAGTAGTCGAATACATATCCCAAGGGCTTTATCAACATGTAACATAGAGACAATCAGAGTACATGTTAAGATAAAGTACAACCAGATAGCATACTATCGTGTCGAGCAAGAAAGTCCTCCTTATATATGTCCAAGCATCCATTACAATATACATCATATGTACAGTAATGGCCTCTAGGGCATACATATAACAACACTTGCAAGATTAGATTGGTTATTATCTTATCTAATCAGGATGGCTCCCACTGCTTTTAATCAAATCTTCCTTAAAACCCTAAAAGGTAAAATTAGCCGGGATTAATTACATCTTACAAGTTCGCCAATCTTTCGGCCAGGCCGGTGTTGATACTTTAAGGGAGGTTTCTCGTGCTTTCGCACAGACCTAATTAGAATAAACCTCGTTTTCCCAGAGGCATAACCCCGTTAACACCTTTCTAGACACCTACTTGATCTGCTATTTGTCCTGTGTAAAATTCTCCCAGGAGTAACTTTTACTCATAGTGGGTATCAGGATCCAACTATCTCATAGGAGGTATGCAATCTCTTTGCAAATTTCAACACTTGAAATTCCCGATAATGCTTTTACCCCTAACGTGCTATAACCTTGACGAATGCCAATAAACCATAGTCCGCTAATTAAGTTCAACCCGTGCATTTCTTGATTGAATTAAAATGACCTGCCCGACCCTTGATGAAAGCTAAAAAAGCCGTACGACTACCCTAATCCAATCGCATCATATGCTGCAGATAAGCAGTAAACAGCTACTGCACACTACGCCTTGACGAAAGCCAACAAACATAGCACGAATATTAAATATTACTTATCTGAAATGTCGGAGAGCTACGCAGGTTTTTTAGAAAACTATAGCGTAATGAACTTTATATCGTTGTAGAAACAAATAATTTTAAAAAGGAGTGTTTTTTAGGTTTTCTAGTTTCGCTAAAAAGGTCACTCCCGGTGAAGGGATCTCGGCTCTTTCCTTATCGAATAAGGTGCAGGGTATATCACATATACCGCTACGCAAAGCAAGAAGTATAGAAGCAATCAAAAACTAAATCGAGAGTTTGTAGCATCTGCCAGTTTTGCTAAAGAGGTCACTCCCGGTCAAGGGATCTCGGTTCTTTCCTCATCGAATATGGTGCAGGGTATATCACATATACCGCTATGCAAAGCAAAAACTGTAGATACCCTTTTTAAAAATTTGATTCTACAACTTCTTTTTGGTTTCTTTTATTAATCTTATTAATAAATCCCATCATTTATGCTTCCTAAGTATCATAGAAGAAACGAAAATACAACGTACGCTTATGCCATCCGTATTCGCCACAATGTTCCGTTATGCACCGTTAGGTTCCTTAACTAACGATATATCGGGACGGGACTAGCGCGGGTGTAAAACATAAGCAACATTTATTATATATCATATATACAATAATAAATCATTCATCTCACGCATATAATATGATCACATCACAGTATATCAGCAGCAGAAGAAACATATGAAATATTGGATATACTAGGAGGTCTGTGTTTTATTTCGAGCCAGTATAAAACACGGATTCCACGCTAGCGATGAATAGCCAAACCCACATCCCTAGACCCCCATGAGAGCGGAAAGTAACATTGCCAATTCTAGGGTTAGGAGACCCGGTCTCGACCCCTCGTGATGGCTTCCCACTGGACCCTAAAACCCGGCTACTTGTGCTCTCCTCCTTCGGTCTATCGTAATGCGGAAAAGTAAATAATATACAATGGTGACATCATCCTCAACCCGGAAGTACCCCAATAAAAGAATATAACATACAATTGAATTTTATATTAATGAAAATAAAAACCCTCATCTCACTTAAAACCACCGTCTATTCAAAATACGACGATCCAATTTCACATATCACAGCAACACATAATATCTCATATCATCAACGTAAGCAAGTATGCATATCCCGATTGTCGTTGATGTATAGCAACGAAGCCGTCAATACCCCACATACTACACTTACGGTCGCATAAAAGAAAGTGAAAAACTACAACATTTGGAATCCAAAAACACCTTAGACATCGTAAACCCGAAACATCACATATTACGGATTTCATGCCTAACAATTTGAATTCCACATATTGTATCACAATCACAGAATATCATGGCGATGTTTAATCTTTCGATCGAATCAACATTCACTCACAAATTACCCCCGTGAGCTCAACACTTGAGCAAAGTCAAAACACTCAAAAACCATGCCACAGTGTCTATGGACCAGCCGTAGAAGGAGTTAACCAATGTCTCACCTATGACAACATGGAACTACGGCAAACCCTAAGGTTCGTTCATGGTTCTATTGGCATAGAATCGAGTTAAGGTTATTATAGTCTTCTAGGGCATCCATAGGGGTACTTGCACGATTTTACGAGTACAATCAACTTCGAAAAATTACAACACTTGGAAATTTCAGCGGGGTACAAACTTTGGTGTTTGAAGTTCGATCGAACTGCTAAATATAGTCAAGGTTATCAATACAGTGTTAAATTATACAACTACAAAGTACTACGAATTAACCCCAGGTTAAAATAATCATCACATGAAAATTGCGCTAAGCAAACAATACTAGAAACCCCAAATTGAAGACACCAAAGCACAAGAGGAATACGGAGTCCTGAGGGGGCAGGAGGGCCGGCCATGCCGGAATCCCTAGCCTGGGGCTCGGCCAAAACCCGAGCCCCTATCTCCGTATTTCCTCCATGTTCTTGGGATCTCCCAAATATCATTCTGCACCTGTTTGAATAATTTCTAAAAGACTTTTTAAAAAATTTCCGAAGAGAAAAATGGGGGTTTCAAAATACCGTATTTCGCAGTCGATTTCGTTTTCGTAATTGTTTTAACACCGTGTCTAAAATTCTACCTTGGTTCTGATACCGCTGTTGGGCTTCCCATGCACCTAGTCTAGGGTTTGGTAGTATCACTCATGCCACTTAAAAATTTAGAGAGGTGCAAAGCAAGTAAACCATGAATCTTTACTAGAAATTCTAGGGTAACAAGTTTTGTTAGTGTATATGGCCTAGGGGCCATTATTGTATCATATTAGCTTGTATATTACTTAATGGAAGCTTGGGATATTCACAGTTATATTAACAGTCTTGCTAAACATGGTAGTATGCCACTTGGTTTATATCTATCTTAATATGCGTGTACGTATTGATAGAGCCCTTAGGATCTTGCTTGACTACCAGCGTTGTAATGGCAGTCACACTAGTAGGGGCTGATGTGACAATCTCCGTACAGTCCATTCTGTTCGTACAGTCCATTCTGTTCGTCTAGGTCTAACCGCCACTGCCTCTAAGTGCTCGGGACTGCACCCAACTGCTACCTGTTTGCATGACTCCTTTGAGCCGTGGTAGGATAGCAATCTAAGAACAGTAGGAACACACTCGAGGTGAATAGCAGGGTCAAGTCTGCGGACTATGCTGTATTCATGTCACCTAGGAACTATTAACTGACGACAGGTATAATACAAACCAACAGTTCCCTGCGAGTCATGTCCGGTGTACCCGTAATCTTACGAGCACCTGTATACTATCTCCAGTACGACGTACTAATAGCTGTGGGACAGACCATTTCCCTAACTGGGATGAGAAGCTTACACACTAGTTTACTCCGGAGTATCGATGCCCTGTCTCGATAATCCTATAATTAGGGACTTGAAAAAGGATGTGCTTGTAAGTTAGACAGGATTCGTCTCTCCCGGTATTGGGAGTTGGTATCGCACTGTGTCTGGAGAGATATTACGCAAAGTCCCTGGCCAGGGCAAGCGAGATTTACCGGTAGGGTTTCCAGTAGTTTCTCAAGGTGTAATGGGCTTCGCTCTGACACGACTTATACTGCATTTAGGGGACTGACGCTTACCGCCCCCTTAGGCCCGATATGCGATAGTCCTAGACGAACAGAATGGACTGTACGGAGATTGTCACATCAGGCTCAGTAGGAGTTCGGATGGGTTTCCTCATCGGCCTTCTTATCGACATCTACCTGGGGACCGTTACGTACAGCTAGTGCCACTTGCGGTCTGTGGTTAAACCTACTGCCAGCGTAGTAGTCGAGTCTTTAGATTCCCACACAGAGAGTTTCCCTGCTTTGGGCGAAACGATATAGAGGTCGTATGGTTTTACGGCAGGGTTCGGACACATAGGTGTTTTTACGCACGTACGATGTTCGGACAGTTTTTACTAGCAGCTTTGGTTTAAGCCAGATTCTAGTATTGGATTATTGGATTTATACAGTCTCAGTATTTCCGTGTTTTCACGGATAGGAGGGGCATTCTCGTAATTTGTCGAGAAGCTTCTAGAAGATTAATGAGTTGGTGGCTTAGGTGGCATTTGCATTAATTGGTTTAATGACTCATGGTGTGATTCATCCATAGAGTTAATGATGCATTTATTGTTTAAATGACTCATGAGATGAATCATAAGGTGAGTTAATGAAGCATGATGATAATTGTTATTTGTTATTCATTTAATAAATATCTTATGCTTCATATATTCACAATGATTTCATTATTCCAAGATCATTCTCATTCTCACCTTCTCTCTCCTCAAGCTCCCACTCTTCAAACCCTAACCCTAACCTCTCATGTGTTGAGATCAAGGGTTAGCAAGACTAATTGATCCCTAATCCTATTCTATATCCTCTAGGTTGCTTTGATTAGCACTATTAGTTACCTAGTTACCTCAAGTTAGAGGTCAAGCTTAGAGGAGTAGCTCTCGGGTGGATCTTCTATCACAAAGAGGAGGCCGACGAGGAGGTGGTCAACGAGAACAAGAAGGACATGGTTCATTAGGTATAATCTTCTTTCATAGTAGCTAATCTCTCCTATGATGTTATTAGTTAGGGTTTGGCAAAGATCCGTAAGTTAGTCGATGTTTGTTTTAAACAAAATGATTGTTTTACCTATTTCGCCTCCCCGCAACTCGTGGGGTGTTTAACGTCGACTTACAAGTTTGTATCACATACAAAGAACTAAAGAGATTAGGATTACATCCTTTGTAGTCCGTTCCTTCGCTTCATAAGCTCCGTGTTGAGGTCCCTTCGCTGTGATCATCAAGAACTCTGACTCTCGTGAGGCACCAAGAGGTGAATGATACATCTTGCTTGAAGTCTTCTTTATCTAAGATGATCTACCATGAAGAATCTCTAACCCAAGCTTACACTTCACTAATGAAATTATTAGAGAAGTGAACACCCTAATCTAAGTGGCTAGAATAGATGAGGATGATGAAGTAGGAATTTTTCTCTCTTTTGTTTTCAATTTCTCATACTTAATCATCACAAACATAAAACCTAGTGAAACTTTTTCATAAGTAAGAAGAAGAAGAAGAAGCTAAATCTTTTGTGATGAATAATGAATTATTGTTGTGGTTAGAATTTCAACCATGGGTTAAGAATGAAAAGCTTAAACCTTGTAGAGAATAAACCATGGGTTAAGCGTTTGGGTTGGATTAACAAATATCTTCACAAAATATCAAAGGATGAAGACAAAAGTCAAACCTTCATGAAACTTCATGAAAGCTCATCCAAAGCATAACCCTAATCCAAACCCTAACTAGGTTTAAACTCTAAAACCATGTTGCATTTGTAACCCTAATATGTTACAATATTATATATCACATATACAATATATTTTGTAACAAAAGAAAACAATACAATTAACATATATCGCATAAACATCATTGTATTATCCAGTGAGAAAATGAATCAATAAAGTGAGCTTATATTAGTTGACGTAATTTAATACATCACATATATAATTATACATTAAATTATCGAATCAACACTTGATCCGACAATCCGGCTATATTGCATATAACCAACTAATATAACATATACCAATTCATCAAATCAACACTTGATCCGATGACCTGGCTATATCACATATACCCGGCCGATATCTTATATCGCTAGAATTGAATACGGTATCTCATATCGTATTATTCTCAGTCCCGCACATATCACATATATACTCCTACTCCGTTTTTCCTGAGCCAGGAAACCTCTATGTAGGACTCTAAAGAATCGTCAATACTCAGCAGTAGGTGATGATCATATCAAACACACACAAGCTGTAAGCGGTCAGCTAAATGTAACAGCCACCCGGGTATTGAGCGTTCAGAAGATCAACAAGCAAGCCTGTACATTCTCCTGTGAATCCAATCAGTAACACTACCGTACAGTCTGGTCTCTTCGTCTCATATGTCGCAAATCAAGTCTAGGGGTGGTAAACGTCAGACCCCAGTAACCGATAAGTCGTGTCAATGTGAGGCTCATAACAGGTCGAGAAACTACTGATAACTCTTACCAGTAGCACTCCATATCAGCCCTGGCCAGGGACTTCCAGTTATAGACAATCGAACACAGCACACCATCAACTCTCTATACCGGGAGAGACGAAACCCCTCCTATCGCTCATTGCCTCCATGTGATTCGGGACTGTACCCAAAAGCCACCGTTTTGCATGCCCTCTTGGACATGGTAAGGTGGAAATCAAAGCACGGTAGGAATTACACAAGACTCTATGACGATCTCGGGTCTACAGACTAACCTATATCAGTGTCACCGGAGAATTGCTATATGACGATAGGTATAATACCATCTAGGAGTTCTCAGCTAGTCTGTTCAGTGTACCTAGTCACCACTGAGCACCCGTACACCATCTTTGATGTCAAACACCGATGGATATGGGATCATCCATCGCCTATTATACGGGTCAAGATGCGTATACGCTAGTCTACTCTGGTGTATCGATGCCCTGTCTCGATACACCCTCGACTAGGAACAGTTATAGGATGTACTCGTTAACTACCCTGGCCCCACTAGTATGATCTCATCATAGTCCTAGTAGTTAAGTACATATCGTTAGGGATTTATCAACATGTGAGAGCAAGACAGTAAACCAATACAAGTCAATATATTAAAACAAAGTGAAACCAGATAGCTTACTATCATATCGAGCAAGAAAGTCCTCACTATATATATCCAAGCATCCACTATAATATACATCATATGTACAACAATGGCCTCTAGGGCATATATACAACTAACAACAACATATCTTAAATATGAGGTATGAATGCGGTATGATGAAAACAGAATACATCATGGATGAGAAAACTATTTTCTTAATATAGTGAGATCTGTATAGACATTTAAGTATCATCAATGAAATGATCAGAAAATCAGTGTCAAGCATCGACCCAAAATATATGTCTCAAATCTCAATATCTCAATATCTCAGGCTCCGGCTATGCGGACTGGCCTGTATCCTCAAATCTCAATATCTCAGGCTCCGGCTATCCGGACTGGCCTGTATCATAAACCTCAATAAAAATCACCGGTCAGCAATGCTCCCCTGTCACAGGCTCAAACGCCATTCTCTGTAATCTTCTCGCACTGGGGTACCGCACCGTGTCCACCATGCACCCGCAGACGTTTCATCTCCTCCTCGAATCGGGTGTATGATATCACTCAAGAGCCGAGAAAACTCATCGTAGACATATCACAATCATTACATGATAAAACCGCACTTTTATAATTTAAATGATGATCAGTTTATAATTTCTTGCGATTTCTCCAAAATCCAGAAATTTCATGGAAAATCCGAAATCCAAAATAAAAGTCAATAATAATGAATACTAGGCTCCGGCAATCCGGACTGGCCCTTACAATACTGCATGACTAACGGATATAAAAATATGAATGAAATATCAAGCAATGAATGCAATAATGAACTAACATATGAAACAATAACATATGGGAACTATCAGCTAGCAAGCTATGTCAATTTAATATTTTGTAAGTGTACGTGACTTATCAATTACCGATGAAGATGTGTATGAGCCGGCAAGCGAGTGTACGTAGAGCTTACGCATCATCGGTAATGGTGCTGGTGTCCTAACAACATGTTTCATCATTTCTCACAAAAATACATATACGCATGCAATGCAATGCGAGAAGCAGAATAAATTGTAAATGAATAGTAATGCAGCAATAAAGAAATTTACAGTCCTATATACGAGTCATACAGTTTTTGGTATCTGAAATTGCATGAATCATGAAGTTTAGAAAATAGGGCTATGGTGTTTTTTGGAAAACTATATCATTGGAAATATCCGTAGTATCTCTTGGCTTGTCTTTAAAATACTCACGATTCGTTAGTTTTTGAAATAGGTATGACTCGAGCCTAGCCTACCATCTACAAGTAAACTACAGGACTAAACTAACAGACTAATCGAAAAGGGTAAGGAAAACCACCTAAGTGATCCCGCTTTAATAGTATCCCATACGATACACTATATAATATGACAACCTCGAGTGAAGAGTGCGGATCTATTATCAATATAGCACGTATGGTAAATCCATCGTACGGCATCCCAATCTGGGTACGGGTCAATCTGACATTTATCTCAATATTTAACTGGTATCCTTATCATCACATATCATGAACCTTGGGGTACAGATCTAAGTCTAGTACAATACCGATACCATCTACATATATATATATATATATATATGCGCGTGTATGAAACACATCGCCTAAGGACCCACTATAATATCGTGTCGTATCTCATAATACGAACCACGTAATATCACCGATCTCATGGCACCATGCCCAATCTCATCGACTCATCTCCAAATATTATATACTATCCTCATCATCCGTGTATATGTATACGTATATATATATACATAGTCCCATACTTATGTGTGTGTGTATATATACATACATATCCCCATATACGCATAAGTAATAAACTGTATGCAAGTGTGTGTGTGTGTGCGTGTGTATGCAAAACATAAAACTAGGGTTTCGCCACTAAGAAGCTAAACTAAGTTACTTCTAATTACATTAAACTAACCCATGAACACATAAACCTATCAAGATAATCATGGTTCCACAATAAACATATATATATATATATATATAAATATAGGTGTACGTATTCGTATACGACACTACGAATCTGCGGGGGTGCAATACGCCATCCACCCGACTTCCCCCGTACATATATCTACTCACATTCATCATCGCTTGCCAAAGTCGAGGTCGCAATCCTCTTCTTCATCATCCGAGTCCATGTGGGTGGGGGGGTTCCTACATATATACACACAAGATATCGTAAACCGAAATCACGCACGAAAACCAAATCGGCACGAGTATCGCACATAGGTTAAAACCTATGATCCAAGCATGCACGAATAACCAAAAAACTCTCGACGATCGATGTATAAACGTGAATCGACCGAGATAAAACATAAATATCAAATTCTTGTTCATTAAAAGCCGCAAAACGACATTAGAAACTATGTAAAACACTTCCAGATTTTACCCTAGGTCAAATTGGTCAATTTTGCACATGGCAAGGGTCTAGTTTACTGGAGAGGGAGACATGAACCAAACACGAAGCATCCAGATCAAGTTCTGGCAGCAATTTGTGGCCAGGAAGAATTTATTTGCGGCGAGATTTGAGGGGTAGGGCCTCGGGTCTTGGGTAAAGCTTCTAGGTTTCCTGTATGTGTCACTGTGTTTGCTAAATAATTTTCCAGGTCCCCGGGTTATAGCAGTTCTCAATACAACACCACAATTTCCAATATCGACTAATTTTCAAAGTTCACATTTGGTGTTAAGTCTCAGGTTTTGGTCCAATATACTATCACTAAATGGGTTGTATAGCCTCTACTAACCTCAATTACATAATCACAACTCACAAATCCCTCAAACCTTAACTTGGAATTTTCTAACCTCACTTAATTACACTTAAACACTTCTAAACATGCAAGGATACTAAAGCAAATGAAATACTAGTCTAATAGTGGAGAAATTATCTCATTTGGCAACTGAAGAATTTTCTTGAGTTGCCCCGAAAACTCAAAATCTAATTTTTCTTGGTCCAAAGTGCATCTAGTGAGCTTGTGCATTTTTTTAGTGAAGCATAGATGTATTTTTGATGAGTTTTTAGTGGTGTTTTGAGGGTGTAGAGGAGGGAGGAAGGAGGTGGGCAGCCATGAAGAGAGGGGAGAGGAAAATGAAGAAGGAAATAAAGAAGGGGAAGAAGCCATGGTCCAAGGTTGACCCTCACCTCTCTCTCTCTCTCTCTTGCCCATCCCTCATTGTTTAATCATTTCCTTTTTCTTTTCCTTTTCTTTTATTTTCTTCTCTATTCTCACTCAAAACAAAACCATGAAAGAAAATATAAAGAAAAGCCATGATAAAATATAACAAATGCTAAAATGTGACATGGTGCATGTCATGTGCACAAATCAAGCTTAATGCACGATTAATAATATTTAACCGCGATTAGCATTAAAAGTTAATATAATTAATCATATAGATTTATAATTTGCTTAAATCACATAAAGCACCCTCATTTCGGTAATTCTTATAATTTTCCAAATTTTCCCCAATTTATCTGTATTTAATTTTACCGCACCAATAAAATATTCATAATATTTATTATTTAATTTTAAAATTCCCATAAATAATATTTTATTTTTCTGAAATGTTTCATAAATACCGGCCCTAACGGGTACAAACATGCATATTCATAAGTAATGAATAAAGGCATCCCCAAGCGGGAGATAGCTCTTCGCCAATTGGTGGAAACAACCACGCAAGCAATATAATATACAACGCCGAAGGGCGAGGATCAAAATTCCGAAAAAACCAACATCCTTAAGAAAACCAGTGAAGAATCACAATAATACAAGCGCATGACTATAGTGTCAAAAGAATATAAAAATGGTCTTCTAAGTCTATCAAATAATAAAAGTCTGGTTCATAGAGTTTACTAGATACAATTGAAATAAATAAAAGTACAACGATGGTCATGATTCAAGTGAACCCAACTACCAAAACAATCACCCGGAAGGAAGCAAGAGTGCCAGTAAGCCGCAACGAAACCAGTACGGCCAAACCTGCATGAAACTCTAGCACAACGGGGGTGAGTTGCCAACTCGTGAATAGAAAACATCACCGAGAAGAAATCGCATGTATGACTCTCTCCTAGGTCATACAATAAAATACACAATACTACAACAAGGGTAACAGTAAATCATAAGTGTGATATCAATGTACTTGTGTCTGTGTCAGGAATAATAATATATCGATGCGTGACATGTATGAATGCACCATCCAATGTGTGTCCAACAACGAAACACAAATCATGATAAAACCCGAGTGCCCAACACCGACACTCAAAACATCACATGTCCGTGTCCGACAACGACACATAACACTCAAAACATCACAAAGTCCATGTCCGACAGCGACACATAATACTCAAATCTTAGGCTCCGTCAATCCGTATCGGCCCATGGGCTCCGTCAGTCTGGATCGGCCCATATCCTTCTTTCTCATAACTCCGAACGGTATCCTCCAGATATTCGTCGAGTTTCCATAGAATCACCGGTAGGTAGTGCTCCCCTGCTAGGCTCATCGTCATCCCCACAAAATAACTCTCGCCTCGGGGTACCTCACCGGGTCCACCATGTTCCCACAGACGGTTACTCCACTACTCGAATCAAGTCTCGAAAACTAACTCAGAACCGATAAAACATCATGGTGGACGCTACTCATCATATCAAGGCAAACCGCATCTTTCACTTTTACAATAATCATAAGTTTACAAAAATTCACACGCGGATTCCCAAATCCAGAAATCTTATAAAAGATCCAAAATCTCAAAATCACGAGTCGGTGAACAGTGAATATCGGCTCAAAGCCCTACAATATTGCATAACAGAATGAATGTACAAATGCATGATGTATCTGAGTAAGAAATGCAAAATTTAAACTACCATATGAAGGCAAGCGTACTAGTAATATGTTGAATCTACTAAGTAGCAATTTATGCCAATGAAGTAATGTTTTCTAATGTGTACGTGACATGGAAATTAATGATGATGATATGTGTGAGCCGGCAAGCAAGTGCACATGGAGCATACGCATCATCGGTAAGGGTGTTGGTGTCCTGACGACAAGGGTTCATAACAAACTAACGAAAACACATTTATAAGCATGCAATGTGATGCTAACAGCATGAATATAAAGAAAATGATGTATTACAGCAACATTTAAGAATATACCTTTCTATATACGAGTCATACAATTTTTGGTTTTTGAAATAGCACGAATCGTGGTTTTAGAAAAATAGAGGATACGAGGTCTTTGGAAAAAGATACATCTTTTGAAAAATACGTAGTATCCCTCGTCCTGTCCTTTAAAATACTCATGATTCGTTAGTTTTGAAATATAAGTCTGACTCGAGCCAAGTCAAAAGGGTAAGGAAATCGACCTAAAGTCCGAGTCGATATATCTATTGTTGGATATAGTGCCCTCAAAGTCAATTATTAGATCGCAGGCACGTGATTGCAATGAATGCGGAGGACCTATACCGGTAGGACGGTCTTACTCGAGATGATAGTATGCTATCTGGTTTACCTTTATCAGTCGTGTACAGGTTCAGGTGACTGATCACTGTTACACTTTGATAGAGCCTTTAGGATCTTGCTTTACTACCAACAGTATGATGGCGATCATATACGTGAGAGTTGGGAGGTTTATACGCATATTCTTAATTGTGGTCCCTAGTCGTGGGAGTTTCGAGACAGGGCATCGATACTCCGGAGTAGACCAGTGTATACAGTCGAGACCCCGACGAGGGGCGGTGGCCGGTCTCACAAGCCACTGGTGTCAGTTGGATCACCTAAAATGTATACAGGTGCTCATTGGGTTATGAGTACACCGGACAGGACTTGCCGGGAATCTGCTAATTGGTATTATACCTATCGTCAGATAGCAGTTCCCTGGTGACATGTTTACAGGTTAGTTCATCGAACTGTGGTCGTCATTTGTTTCGTGTGAGTTCCCATTGTGCTTTGATTTCTACCCTACCATGGCTCAAAAGAGTCGTGCAAACAGGTATTTTTGGGGTACAGTCCCGAGCCACATGGAGGCAAGTGAGCGGATCGGCAGGGGATTCGTCTCTCATGGTATTGGTAGTGAGATCGTGCTGTGTCGAGAAAAGCCATTACACAAAACCCACGGCCGTGGCAGGAGATTTACTGGTAGGTACTCCAGTAGTATTTCACGGTGTTATTAGGCTACACTCCGACACGACTTATACTGCTATTGGGGGTCTGACGTTACCAGCCCCCTAGGCAGATATGCGATACTCATAGACGAACGGACCAGACTGTATATACATTGTCACTGTTAGGCTCAGTATGGTTTCCGGATGAGTTCGCTCATCGGCATCCCTTGAGGTCAGTCCATGGGCAGCCATTACGCACAGCTAGTGCCGCTGACGGCTTATGGTTAAACCCACTGCCAGGGTACTGACGAGTCATTTGAGTCTCCCACAGATAGTTTCCCAAGTTCGGGCGAAACGTTGTAGAGGCCGTATGGTTTTATGGCAGGGTTCAGAAAATGCACGTGCGTTTATGCACGTGTCATATTTCGGGCAGATAATACTGGGGGGCTTTGGTTTAAGCCGGATCCGAGTATTATATTGAGTCGATATAATATTTTTGTCTCAGTTGCATTTGTATTCGGTCGTAATACAAATACGGGTATATTTATACTGTTACGGGGTTATCCTGAAATTCGTTTCGGGGTCGCTTTTGGAAGTTACCATTTTTCAGTTTCCAGTTTCCAGTTTCCGTTTTTGACATTCGGTTAAATGCGGATTTATCTTTCCGTCACTCGGGTGAGTCATGAGGGTGAGTCGTGCTTTTAGAAGCTTCTAGATTGATGACTAGGATGGTGAGGTGGCTTAGTGCATTAATTGTTTTGATGATGTGTTGTTAAGGCTCATTGTATGCAATTAATGTTATGCAAGGTGTTCTATATGACACATTCATTTGTTTTAGTGCTTAAGGTCACCTTTTTGGTTCCTACACTCACCCCCCTCTTATATTATGGCCAGCCCCTTGTGAGTGAGAGAGTGAGATTGATTTCATTTGGAAAAAGAATAAAGTTTTGGATGTATGGAAATTTCATAGTTAATTTCTCGTTCCATTTCATTTCGAGTGACAACTTCATTAACCGTTCGTCCACGGCTTTGGACGAAGTGAGTTAAAAGATTCTACTCATTCTCTACATCAATCTTGGTCATCTCTTTTAGCAAACTTGATGACCGAGTTGCCTCGAGTCAGAGGCGGGAGCCCGTTTAAAGATCTGTTGACGTGGTGCCACCTGGACGAGGAGATCGGAGATCGACGAGATCGGAGCAGCCGGAACCAAGTGTGGGATGATGGTTAAAGAATGAAGGACTCGGATCGTTCGGTATAACCTTTCTACCCTCTTTGTAGTCTGTTAGTTTAGCAATTATGGAGGATCCGGGTTATAGTACACGATAGCGCCAGTTAAAAAGTTTTTGTTCCGCATTTGGCGTCTGTAGACGGCTGGGACGCTACCGTAGACTTACAGCGGTATCAGAGCCTCACCATTATGCTTTACTAACTTGTGCTAACGCGTTTAAAATATCGATCGGACCGAATTTCAAAAACTACAATTTTTCTATTTAATGTTTCAGTCTATTTTAAATCTGGTTTAAAAATTATTTTGATCATCCCAGAAAATTGAGCAGGGTTTTTTAAGCACATGGTAAAAATTTGGTCACATGATCCTACAGGACTGCCGTGGATCCGCGGTCAAACCTTGGGCTTGACCGTGCATCCGCGACCAGTTTGTGGGACCAGTGGTCCAAATTTCTACAGTGTCTTCTATAGAGGAAATTGTGGTTTTTGGTATATTTCTTTTTGGGCCCAGTTTTTTTTCTGTACAGCAGATGTACGTGAGGCCCACTTCGGGAAATTTAGTCGATCTAAATTTAAATGTGTTAGTTTATAGTACTTACATTATATCTCCCACCAGGAATGCCATTTGAGCGGTAAATTGCTTCTAATTGCTATAGTCCTTTTAGACGGAATTGCGAACGTGACATTCGCGTTGATGTTCTGTGTTGTGCTGTGATGTTGCGGATTTGTCGTGGTGGATAGCAGTGTGCAATGGAAGTGCAGTTTGAATTTAATTGTACATTTGATATTGCGGGGCGAGTGTCCATCATGTGAACTGCCGGCACTGCCTGTTTGTATAATATTCTTTTGGGGCACGACCGAGCTGAGGTCGATGTACCCGTTGTACATATTTTTCATTTCTGTACTAGGTTTTACCCCACGACGGAGTGCACGGATAGCCGGGTTCTGGAGGGCAACGGGTCCGCATCTCATGGCTTTGAGGGGCAGAGGGGCTTCACTCTAGAATTGGCAGACTATTCGCCGCAGTCGTAGGGGGTACAGGTTGACCCAAGGAGGAGTGCTCAAGTTACCGGATTCTGTGAAGTGCAGGGTGGTCCATTCATTATGCTGTAGGAGGCTGCTTCGCTTCAGGTTTTGGCGGGTAACTTGCCGCACCCGTAGGGGTCTAGGTTTCATTGCATAGGCTATCCACACGACCAGGGGAACGTCGGGTTTCAGCAACGGCTCTGTGAAACTCGGGGATCCCAGATTATCTGTATTGTTCTGTGATGCTTATTACTTTTCTGTAATGTTGCATATTATCACGCCTGGAGCGATTATTGTATATTAGTATATATACTAGTAGATATTGTATATGTTTTGCACCCGCGCTAGTTCAGTCCTCGCTCTGTCGTTAGTTAAGTAACCTAACGGGTGATGACGGGACCCAGTGACGAATGCGGATGGCATATACGTATATTTTATTTTCGTTCTTTTCTGGTGTGATTAATTGATGGGACTGCGTTGATTTTGATCAATGCAAAGGAAAACAAACCTATTTGGCAGTTGTTGGAACAATTTTTAAAAAGGTGTTATTACAAAGACGTTTTCTTTTGTTTTGCATAGCGGTATTCGGTTGGAATATCCTGCACCTCATTCGACGAGGCAAGGGCCGATATCCCTTCACCGGTAATGACCCCTTGGGCAGAAGTTTGCGTCGGGGTAATAACTTCACTATAGTCGATTACAAGTTGCTTTGCATCGCGGTATTCAGTTGGAATATCCTGCACCTCATTCCACGAGGAAAGAGCCGAGATCCCTTCACCGGGAATGACCACTTTAGCAAAGGTTTTCGCCACTATATTTTTTATAAAAAGCTATCAGGTTCCTTTAGCGATATCAAGTTCGTTACGTTAAAGGTTTTTCGCCAAAAACCAGCCGTAGCCCTCCGTCATTTCTTTTCGGTATTCAGTAGTATTTAAGCTATGCATTTTAGCCAAAGTTAAGGCATAGTGTTTGGTAGCTGCTGGGTATTCATTTGTTGCATAGATAGATGAGTTGGTTTGGGACAGTCGTTCTACCGATTGGCCAAAGTCAGGGGCATGTGCGGGTGGGTTCAAATTGACAAGATAGTGACGGGTAGAACTTGGCATGTGACTTATGACATTTTGACCAAAGCCAAGGTCATAAGAGCATGGGGCAAAAATCATATCGGGAGTTTCTAAAGAAACTGAAACTTGCCAGGCAGGCGCATACCTTATGGAGTGTGATAACGTGAGTGGATTCCGTCACGTTATCATGCAATGAGAGTTGGATCCCGATTCCCACTGATGAGTTGGTTTACTCTTCGGGTGATCCCGATTGATTCTTCTTTCAGGGTTGGAGGAGAATTTGACAGTACAGTGGGAGGTTTCCGGATTAGATAAAGTGATAACCATTCTGATCTAGGTTACAGTACACGCAGAGTGTTTCTTTTCTCTCTCTCTCTGGCAGCGACCATTGACCGACCCTAGACTATGACTTAGTGACCAAGTTAACCGAACCTTCTTAAAATACTGGCTTTTGGATTGTCTGAGTTGCATAAGTCATTACCACTCCTTCTTTTACCCTTTGAATTTCTCAGAACACCCCGTATTACTACGGATATCCACTTCCATTGGATAGATCTATCGTATGGTTATATACGAACTTGAAGGGACTTCTTCGAGGATGGATCCAGGTTCAGGAGAAATAGAATTCGTTTATTCAGTTGTCTTTTATTATCACGTTCTCTCAGGTTGCGAGGGCTCTTTAGTTTAGGAGAGTACACTTATTATGCTTATTGGATAGTCTTCTTCGAAACCATAGGCAGGTGCCAAAAGAATAGGGAATGAAGAAAACCAATTAGCTTTAGTAGGGTGTGCAGAAGGTAATATGTAAAGACAAAATAAAGGGATTAGAAAGAGGGCAAAGTAAATTGCGACTGCTATCATTCACGACCAAACCGCGTATTTCATCGCCGCTCCTATTTCACCTTTAAAAGAATAAGGTATTATTCAGTTGTCTTTTATCATCAGCTTCTCTCAAGATGTGTGTACTCCTTGGTTTAGGAGGGTACACCTATTATCCTTACTGGATAGTCTTCTTCCAAACCATAGGCTGGTGCCGAACGGTAGGGAAGGAAGAAAACCATTTAGCCTAACGATGGTGTATAGAAGGTACTGACTAAAAACAAATAAAGGGATTTGGAGAGATGGAAATAAAATATACGGCTAAAGTCATGAATTGGATTATGGAAGAGGCATTACTAGGAATACCAGGACACCCCTACGAAACATTTTCATGTTTCAGTGCATTGTTACAGCAAAACTGTTTTCCCGATTAGATATGTACTCCAGGGTATGTATTTACCAGGTTTCATTCTCATATCTGTATGGTTTTACAGATGATGAGTGGGAGTAAGCTATTGGGAATTAGGTAATTATCCTCAACATATCGGAATTCGTTGTAATTGGTGATATTAGAGGAAATCGCCTGGGTAAAGTTTTCCACCTACGACGCACAGGTTTTGAGTTGTTCAACTCAGCGGACTTATACAGAGTATTGTATGCTGTCCAGTGTCCATCAGGACAAAGGGGTAGGTCCTCGTACTATGTTATGTTTAGTTGACTTCTCAAGTTTTTAGACAAGTGTTTCGTAGAAATACAAGGTCTATGTTTTGAGAAATTGTGGGTATAAGAAAAAAGTAGAGAACCAGGTGTCACAAGTATCGGGATTCTTCAAAGAGATCGAAGATGTAGATTCTATTGATTGGTATTCAGATGATAGTAATGGTTTTCAGAAACTTGTTTCACTTTCAGGTTACTCATAATTGGATGGATTCCTAAGTTGAGTAATGCTGATTAGCCTCTTTCCATTAAGTTGATATGCACTGGAGACAGTTGCATGATTTGAATCTGGTTACAATTAAATAAGTGCCAAAGTTTCTATATTGGATATAGAATGGTTCATACCTTAATGATGTTAAGGTACGAGGAGTTGTCCGGCTTATGCTTAAAACCAGACTCTGGATAACTCAGGGCACGTTTCTGTAATGGTTGTTTGTGGGTTGGCCCAAGCTATGACAATGGTTGACTTTCTACCATTTGGAAGATCAATAGTGATATTGTTCTTGACTCGCCACAGTTTTAGTAAAATGGATTTTTTCAGAAAACAGTAGTGGGAGTATGGTAAAACTGTAAGTGATTCCAGAACCGCAAACGATTACGGAAAATTTAATAGGACCTAAAAATTTAATCAGGTTTGATATTCCATTGGCCACTCCGCAGACATGGTGGGTAACCTCAGACACCCGAGAGGTACTCCGGTAGCCTCAAGGACGGTGACAGGGAGGTTCTTATCTACCCAGACTTGACACTACTGTTGTTCCAAGCTATGAGACCCGGCAGGGGGTTAAGTATAGCGCCGTTCTAAACTCGCTTTAGAAGTGCACGTATATATTATTCTGCCAGAGGGTTGTCGTAGTCAGTGGGAGCAGCGGAAGCATAGTGGGCAAGTAGCTTATGTCTATTTATAGACTAGAGCAGTTATAGCGGAGATAGATCATCTAATTTTTGATGTGACAGTCATAGGTTTGACTTCATCACAATAGGGGATGGATCAGTTAAGAAGGTAGTAGGGTGTGATGTCATGGTATTTGGATGACATACACAGAGTAGAAAGTAAAATTCCTATACTACGATCGGTTGTACTGTGGTCGTCACACGGTTGTTTCTCTAGACAGGATATGGATATAATATCTGACATTCTGGTTTTTGATCTAGATTTGGGTAGTTTCCCAATGTAGGTACTTTGACAGTATTCTGATAGTTTTTAGAATAGTTGACTCCTGGCTTGGTGGTGTACCTGCAGATGATGGAGTCACCCTCTCTAAAGGTGTCTTACAGACTAAAGGGGAGAGGGATGTTCATGATTGGCAGATCACTTGCATAGGCAATTGAGTCAATCATGAGATGTCAAGTACCACACCAGATATTGTTTTTGCACTTGATGCGATAATCTTGTATTAATCTAATCCTAGAGAAACATAAGGAAGCAGTTTTAGAACATAAGTGCATGTTCTACGGATTTAATGACGGCAGACTCCTTCGGGAGACGGTTATCATTCCAAGCTTCAAAAGTGACAAGGATGACAGAGTGATTGTCAGAGTTATAATTTTCCCTCTGACGAGGGACAGTATTATGGACAGGTGGTCCAAGAGGATACTGTGGGAGGCATGGTACAGGATACTGA
The DNA here is from genome assembly GCA_030015575.1 of Agapanthus africanus. NCBI lineage: Eukaryota > Viridiplantae > Streptophyta > Magnoliopsida > Asparagales > Amaryllidaceae > Agapanthus > Agapanthus africanus. The sequence goes on along the minus strand of CM057340.1, from coordinate 440,385,131 downwards.
TTAGGTTTAGTGATCGATACAGTCTAAGAAGTTTGGATTTTGAGTTCATTTATGAACTAGGTCCCATCAGATATCCAGACATATTCTAAGACAGGTATTACTCAATTCGGGAGATGGCTTTCTCCGCGAAGTTAAGATTAAGAGAGATATAGAAAGAAACATCAGGGCGGATCCACTCACTGAGGCTATTTCTCGAACACAATAGTTTTATAAACGGGCTTTGTAAAACTGATTAGTAGAGGAGTTGGATATTCGTTTTCACACGGACTATGAGTATACGACATCGCAATAATTAGGCTTAAGTGCAAGTGGGAGATTGTTGGATATATTGCCCTCAAAGTCAATTATTGGATCGCAGGCACGTGATTGCAATGATTGCGGAGGACCTATACCGGTAGGACAGTCTTACTCGAGATGATAGTATGCTATCTGGTTTACCTTTATCAGTCGTGTACAGGTTCAGGTGACTGATCACTGTTACACTTTGATAGAGCCCTTAGGATCTTGCTTTACTACCAACAGTATGATGGCGATCATATCCATGAGAGTTGGGTGGTTTATACGCATATCCTTAATTGTGGTCCCTAGTCATGGGAGTTTCGAGACAGGGCATCGATACTCCGGAGTAGACCAGTGTATACAGTCGAGACCCCGACGAGGGGCAGTGGCCGATCTCACAAGCCACTGGTGTCAGTTGGATCACCTAAGATGTATACAGGTGCTCATTGGGTTATGAGTACACCGGACAGGACTCGCCGGGAATCTGCTAGTTGGTATTATACCTATCGTCAGATAGCAGTTCCCTGGTGACATGTGTACAGGTTACTTCATCGACCTGAGGTCGTCATTTGTCTCGTGTGAGTTCCCACTGTGCTTTGATTTCTACCCTACCGCGGCTCAAAGGAGTCGTGCAAACAGGTATTTTTTGGGTACAGTCCCGAGCCACATTGAGGCAACTGAGCGGATCGGCAGGGGATTCGTCTCTCCCGGTATTGGGGGTGAGATCGTGCTGTGTCTAGGAGAGCCATTACACAAAGCCCACGGCCGTAGCAGGAGATTTACTGGTAGGTATTCCAGTAGTATCTCACGGTGTTATTAGGCTACACTCCGACACGACTTATACTGCTATTGGTGGTCTGACGTTACCAGCCCCCTAGGCAGATATGCGATACTCATAGACGAACGGACCAGACTGTATATACATTGTCACTGTTAGGCTCAGTAGGGTTTCCGGATGAGTTCGCTCATCGGCGTCCCTCGAGGTCAGTACATGCGCAGCCGTTACGCACAGCTAGTGCCGCTGACGGCTTATAGTTAAACCCACTGCCTGGGTACTGACGAGTCATTAGAGTCCACCACAGATAGTTTCCCAAGTTCGGGCGAAACGTTGAAGAGGCCGTATGGTTTTACGGCAGGGTTCGGAAAATGCACATGCGTTTACGCACGTGTCATATTTCGGGCAGATAATACCCGTGGGCTTTGGTTTAAGACGGATCCGAGTATTAAATTGAGTAGATATAATATCTTTGTCTCAGTTGCATTTGTATTCGGTCATAATACAAATGCGAGTATGTTTATACTGTTACGGGGTTATCCTGAAATTCGTTTCGGGATCGCTTTTGGAAGTTGCCAGTTTCCAGTTTTCAGTTTCCGTATTTGACATTCGGTTAAATACGGATTTATCTTTCCGTCACTCGTGTGAGTCATGAGGGTGAGTCGTGCTCCTTGAAGCTTCTAGATTGATGACTAGGATGGTGAGGTGGCTTAATGCATTAATTGTTTTGATGATGTGTTGTTAAGGTTCATTGTATGCAATTAATGTTATGCAAGGTGTTCTATATGACTCATTCATTTGTTTTAGTGCTTAAGGTCATCTTTTTGGTTCCTACACTCACCCCCCCTTATATTATGGCCGGCCCCTTATGAGTGAGAGAGTGATATTGATTTCATTTGGAAAAGGAATAAAGTTTTGGATGTATGGTTCATAGTTCATTTCTCATTCCATTTCATTTCGAGTGACAACTTCATTAACCGTTCGTCCACGGCTTTAGACGAAGTGAGACAAAGTATTCTACTCATTCTCTACATCAATCTTGGTCATCTCTTTTAGCAAACTTGCTGACCGAGTTTCCTCAAGTCAGAGGCGGGAGCCCGTTTAATGATCCGTTGACGTGGTGCAACCTGGACGAGGAGATCGGAGATCGACGAGATCGGCACAGCCGCAACCAAGCGTGGGATGATGGTTAAAGAACGAAGGACTGGGATCGTTCGGTATAACCTTTCTACCCACTTTGTAGTTTGTTAGTTTAGCAATAATGGCAGATCCAAGTTATAGTATACGACAGCGCCAGTTAAAAAGTTTTTGATCCGCATTTGGCGTCTGTAGACGGCCGGGGCGCTACCGTAGACTTACATCTAATAGTCGGCGTGTTCGTGTGATATGCCCTAGAGGCCATTATTGTATAGTACTAGTTTGTATATTACATTTTGGAAGCTTGGGATATGTACACAGATTTATGACAATCTTGCTCGATATACTAGTTTGCTACTTTGTTTGTATCTTTCTTAATATGTGTATATGTTTCTTTTAACATATCGCTAATACATATTGATAGAGCCCTTAGGATCATTGCTTGACTACCAGCGTTGTGATGACAGTCACACTAGTGGGGGATGGGTAGTCTACAAGCGCATCCTTATACAGGTCCCTAGTCGTAAGATTATCGAGACAGGGTATCGATACTCCAGAGTTCACTAGTGTATACGCTTCTCTTCCCAGCAGGGGTGATGGTCTGTCCTACAGCCATCAGTACGTCGTACTGGAGATAGTTTGCAGATGCTCATTGGGTTATGAGTTACACAGGACGAAGTCGTAGGGTACTGCTGGTTGGTACTATACCTATCTTCAGGTAGCAGTTCCCAGATGACATGAGTACAGCTTAGTCCGTACACTTGACACTGCTACTTCGCCTCAAGTGTGTTCCCACTATTCTTAGATTGCTATCCTACCACGGCTCTATTGATTCATGCAAACATGTAGCTGTTGGGTGTAGTCCTGAAGCACTTAGAGGCAGTGGCGGTCAGATAGGATTCGTCTTTCCTGGTATTGGGGGTTGATGTCGCGCTCTGTTCGGAAAGCCATTACACAAAGTCCCTGGCCAGGGAAAGCGAGATTTACTGGTAGGTACCCCAGTACTTTCTCAGAGTGTTTTTGGCCGCACTCCGACATGACTTATTACACTATTAGGGGTCTGATGTTTGCCGCCCCCTAGGACCGATATGCGACACTCTTAGACGAATAGTACGGAGATTGCCACAGACAGGCTCAGTAGGAGTTTGGATGAGCTTGCTCGTCGGCCTTCTTATCGAAAGATACCTGCGTAGCCGTTACGTGGAGCTAGTACCGCTGACGTGCTAGTGGTTAAACCCACTGCCAGAGTACCGTCGAGTCTTTAGTGTCCCACACAGAGGGTTTCCCATCTTCGGGCGAAACGATTTAGAGGTCGTATAGTTTTACGATAGGGTTCGATCACATACGTGTACTTTTGTGCATGTGATGTTCAAGCAGACAATACTAGTGGGCTTTGGTGTAAACCGGATCCTAGTATTTGATTATTGGATTAGTTTCGTCTCATTGTATTCATGTTTTTCGGAACACGGATGCGGGTATGTATATACAGATGAGAAGGGTATAGAAGGAGGCACCTCATTAGGGTTTTGACAATTGACTTGATTAAAAGAATATGAGGTGGAGAAAAGTATTTGTTAATTTTGGTAAATGATACATTGTGGCATGGATACTTGGGTTGACCACTTGAATTGGATTGACATTTAGACTTAGATATTTTTATGAGATATTTTTGTGACCTAGATATTTTGTGAGATATTTTGTTGTGCAATGCTTGTGGTCTTGTCAAGCTAGCCATTCCATTTTCTATTATCATTTTTATCAAAAAGATTTCTCTTTCCTAAAGTTCACTCTCTCCTTCTTCCTCTCAAAAACCCAAGTGTCTCATGTGTTGAGAATCAAGGGTTTGTGAGAATAAGCTACCCAAAATCACACTTTACTCATTCTAGGTTACTTAGTTTAGCACACTAAGTGATCTAGTTGACTCAACTTGGAGGTTTAGCTCAATGTTGGAAATCTCGGGTGGAACTTCTACGACTTTGAGAAGATAACGAGGAGGTTCTGTCCATTTCCACACCAAGGAGCTCGTGAGGTGAAGGAGGATAGCGAGAAGACAAGAAGGGCATGAAACTTTAGGTATAATCTTCTTACATAGTAGATAAAACCTATAGTTAGTTTGTTAGTTATAGTCTAGCTAAGATTCTGGTGTTCAAGTCGATGTTACCTTGTTGTAAAAATCATTTTTTACCCGTTCAGCTTCCCCGCAAATCCGTGGGGTATATGACGTCAACTTACAGTGGTATTAGAGCTAACTAAACCATGACTAACTTGATTGCAAGTATTAGAACTTCAATCGTCGGAAAAACCGAAAAACTAAACACTGAAAACCATATTTTCTGTCGATTTTTAAAACTTTCTGGAAAAATATTTTTGAACCACTAAAAATATATGCAGCATTTTCTAAGATATCTTAAGAAAATTGAGCCACTGAATCGCCGAGACGACCGAGGAACCGCCGCAAAATGGACCTTTCTGCGGCGGAGTCGCGACCGAGTCAAGGCCGATTCAACTCATCTTTCTTCTATTATTTCTTAATTTTGGTGCTTTATTTTTTGGAATATTTTGTTTCTACCCATGTCACGACCCGAAATATTCGCTCGTGACCAGCACTTAAATCACGCAACGTCTAGAGGCGTAACGTAATTTAAGAAAGATGAAACCCATAATCTAAACCTTTTTGAGAAAATAAAGGTGGTGAAGTTTTGAAATAAAGGTATAATGAAATCAAGTTTTCTTAATGCATAGAAAAGGAACATAAAAATTCAAGTGAAATTTACTAGTTTGAAAACATTTTTCGTCTTTTAAAAATTTGGGCAGCACCTCCTTTGTATATTTTGATCCAAAACCACAAATACATAACAAGAATAATGACATCCCTAAGCGGGAGCTAGCTCTTCGCCAAACGGCGGATCAAAACCACGCATGACAGTATATGTAAGTATACGACGCCAAACGGCAAAGTTCACTACAAAAAGATAAAGAAATAAGCAAGTCATCAAAACCACAAGTAGCGGAAAAACTCTCGCTCTAAGCCTTGCAACCACTATCTCACCAAGTCTTATTACTTATGCAATTTACTAATTTTGATTGATGGAGTTGACTAGATATAATATGAAATATAATACAAGAGTTGGTACGATACAAATGTCCCACCTACCAAAGAAAAACACCCGAATGCAACTGTATGCCAGTGAAGCCGCTACTGATCCATGCGGGCAACCTGCAAGAACTGCGGCACAACGGGGGTGAGTTGCCAACTCGTGAGTAGAAAAATATCTACAAGTTGAAATCGAATAAACAATGACTCCTAGGTCAACTATATCATAAAGGTAATACTATGATATCTAAGGTGACCGGTCTGTATGTGTGCCAACACGGTAGTCAATGCCTATAAGCATGTGGATAACATCCACCAGTATAATAAATGCATGTATGCCTGTGGATCTCGTCTACCCATATAATCAATGAATGTATGCATGTGGATCCCGTCCACCCATATAATCAATGTACGTATACATGTGGATCTCGTCCACGTGTCCACCACTGACACAACAACATCATGCATGTAAATATTATAAAAGCATATGCATGAAAATATGATAATATAAATCAAAATGTGTCCCTCGCGACACCTCAAAATCATGGAACCTGAGTGTCCCGCATCGACACTCGAAACATCATGAAACCCATATCAATCATCGACATGCAAATCCTCATATCTCTCGGGCTCCGCCAGTCCGGATCGGCCCACGGGCTCCGTCAGTGAGGATTGGCCCTTATCATCTCTCGACTCCGGTCGGTATCTTCTGGATATCCGCCGAGCCCAAATTCTATCACCGATGGGTAGTGCTCCCCTGCTAGGCTCACCGTCTAACAATATGAGTCTTCTCGCCTCGGGGCACCTCATCGGGTCCACCATGTACCCGCAGATGCTGCCTACCGCTCCTCAAATCGGGTTTCACATGCCACTCTCAGAATTGAGAAAACACATGGTGGACACACTGAAATACCATATCAAGAGAAACCGGGTTTTTAAAACAACACATACTTTCTTTTAAAATGACCACGGTTCTCAAATTCAGAAATCTCATGAAAACAGCATACCTCAATGCGTAAAATCATAAAGCATGCTGTATGCGACATATGATATAAATGTAAGCATATCCATATATCATGCATCACGGAACAGTGATGTGACAATATGAGGGAAACCACTCTTTTAAAATGAATCACGTTTTTAAATATATCCTGCGGTTCCCAATTTCTCCAGAGTCAAATGCAACATCGTATAAAGGTGCATGTGTGTATGAACACAAGTATGGGTGTACAATATGTATGTACGCAAGTATGGATGTACAATATGAATGTACGCAAGTATATTATGCAAGGAGTCATATCCTAATGCAGCAAATCCTACTGTGTAGTGACATGGCAATTATCGATGATGAATTGTTTGAGCCGGCAAATCTGTGTACGTGTAACATACGCATCATCGATAAAGGTGCAGGTGTACTAGCACAGGTATAAGTGATGCAACGCGAATAACATGAATGCAGCATAAGGTAAATCATCAGCTAAAATCTATAAGGTGTACATATCTAACAGGATCGAGTCGGTGAATCTATTAATCGGCATCTAGCCTCACAACATCCCATACGGTATGCTCCATCGTACAGCAATCTCTAGTCAAGGGTATGGATCAAATCTCAAGTCAAACTCATCACGTACGGAAAATCATCATACGGCGGCATTAAGCTATCAAGGATCTTATCATCCTATAAGACGACGAGGGTACGGACATAACGTGTCGTACGGCTATCACTAACGATTCACAACATATATAATTATCTCTATATACCTATGTCCCAGGTCACATCCGCAACAATCTCATATCAGGGGACCGGCAGGGTATTAATCATCTCAATCGACTCGCATCCGTATACCAATATATCATCAAATCATCATATCGCGTCATATATTCTTTTCATCGCATTTATATCCCACATCAAGTTAATTTTACATATACATTCTACCTTTACTAAAAGCGTAAGTATCTAATCTAGCATACACACCCGAACCATACAAACAGTTTTTAAAAGATATGAATCTTGGTTTTGAAAGTATGGGCTACGATGTTTTTAAGAAAAAGATATCATTTGAAAATCCATAACGTCCCTTAAGGTATCTATGTAAAAGATGCATATGATTCTTTAGTATGGAAATATGTATGGTTCGGATGACACGTCTACGTCGACTATCTAGTCCTATATTACCCTAAACGGCAATATCATCAAATCTCATCCTCAAGTCCCGTCATCACATATTAGCCGTATCATATCACTTTCAACTATCCTTAGTTTCTAATATGGTCCTCAAACTACCTTTTTACTCTATCTACAATTTTTATTAAAAGTTTCATTAACCATAATCTATAAATAAATCGGTTTCCATCAAAGTGTGCGGGGGTGCTATACGCCATCACCCGACTTCGCCCGTAGATATAGATCTACTCACATTGATCCTCTCTTGCTGAAGTCAATGACGCCACGCTCATCCTCGTCATCTTGAAATCCACGTGAGGGTACCTACAACCAATACACAATCACAAATGCGTATTAAAATCAAGTCGGAAAACCAAAACGGCACAAGTTTCGCTCATAGGTTAAAACCTATATCTTCGCGTGCAAAACACGGCTAATAATCCTAATCGTCGACGTTCAAACGCCACACGACCAAAAACAAATCCAAATATCAAAACCAAGCATCCCAAAATACGGAAAATATAGCCAAAAATACCCCAATGTGCTCCCAGATTTTACCCTAGACGAAATTAGCCAATTTTGCATATATAGAGGGTCTAGTTTACTGGATATGGAGCTACAAAACAAGCACGAATCAAACCCCACCAACCCTGGCCGCAATTTGTGGCCAGACGAAATAAATTTGCATCCTGGGCTTTGGGTTAGGGGCACGGGTCTTTAGGGTATGCTACATACTGTCTGCACATCTCTCGGTGTTTGCAAAAAAATTCCTAGTGCCCCAGGGTGATAGCAGATCACAAAATACCAACACAATTCTCACAAATTTCCGACGCCGGGTTTCTAAGTTTGGGGTTTGTGGTTCAATACCTGGTTTCAGTTCATGAAACTAACTCTAGAGGGTTTATAAGGTCTCTACTAACCTCAATTTCATCATGAGTTCAATAATTTCCCAAAACCTTAACTTGAATTTTCCAAACCTCCCTAAACATCACTTAATCACTTCTAAACATGCATAGACACTATTGTGAATGAAATACTATGCTAATGGTGATGAAATTACCTCATTTGGGCAACCTAAGAAAAAGACTAGCTTCTCCAAGTCATCAAAATCAAACTTTTCTTGGTCCAAAGTGTAGAGGGTGAAGAGGGGATCAATTTTAAAGAAAGGGGTTTAGGGTTTTGATGAAGCTTTTTAGTTGATTTCATGGGTTGAAGTGAAGGGAGATGGGGAAGAAGAAGGAGATGAAGAAATAAAACGGGGTGAAGATATGGCAGCCCCCTCTCTCTCCCCTCTTTTATTCTAACTCTCACTCACAATTTATTACCCTTCTACCCCTCTCATTTTCTTTCTCCTTTTATTTCAAACCCAAATCACATAATACCCAAAAATAATACAAGAACACAACATGTAATCAAAATTAAACATGACATGGTGCACTAGCCACGGAAAAACTGTAGAAACACGGATTTGGCTTAATCCCGATTAGCAGTGCACTAATCGGGTTTTTATCCAAACTGCATATAATAAAATTTAAAAATGCCAAATCCTTTAAATAAATTTTTAAATGAATAAATCATTTTAATTTAAATTTATTTCACAATTATCGGTATATATTTATACCCTTTTTCGAAAACCCCAATTTCGCAAATCGGGCAGTTTTCGGGAAAAATATTATTTTAATATTAAATTCCAAAAAAAATATTTTATATTTTCTGAAATGTTACAATCTTCCCCTCTTAAATAAATTCGGTCCCCGAATTTAAATTTAAACCCCGAAAATCTAAAACATTTCAATAACCAGCTCAAATCAACGGTGCTCCGAAATCACGGAAGTTGCAGAAACAACACAGCGCGTCATGTGCGCATGAAAACGAGTACAAAAATCAAAATAAAACTCCGTCAAGCGTCACGCAAATCATCGGATTTGCACGCATATCTTTGGAGTTACAATAGAGATACATATCTCGAAATCCACTATTGAAATCCAATATACACTAATCAATACTATAATACGTGTATAGTACGCATCCTTGAAAACTTTCAAGAACTAAATAAAACTCATGCAAAAATCTTTCTAACTCGCTGCGTGAATGCGTAACTCACGGAATAAGTGATGGACGCTCATTTTAAAATACTAATATACGTCCATATATGTTTTCCTAAATACACGTTCCATCGTTTTCAAAGTATCCCCAAAGGTTTTCCTTTATAAATGTTCGTGTCGCTAACGGACACGTAGAAAATAACGAGACTATAGCTCTTTTTAAAAAACCTCTTAGTAAAATTTTTATGCATGCAAAGTACTCAGGTACTGTCCTCAGATCAGTCCAGTTTGGCTACAACACAATATAGTGCCCAGCATGAAAATAATGCGCTCAAAAGCAAAATCAGCCTCAAAAGGCGTATCCAATAATCACATGCGTCTGGTGCGCACGGATATCAAATCCAAACACAGGTACAACTATACGCACAAAGAAAAACTAAGTGCAACGGGTGTGCACAAAAGCATCTTTCCACTGCAACGGGTGTGCACAAAAGCATCTTTCTACTACAACAGGTGTGCACGACAATAATATCTGGTGCATCTATTGTGCACGAAAATCTCAAATCCGGTACATCAAATGCGCGAAATACAAGTACGGAGCAACCAATGCGCAAAAATCACATTAATAACTCAAATATGTATAAGAACGACACCGAGTGTACCAAGGTGTATAATTCAAAAACACGTGCAACTATGAGAGCAAATCCATTTCAATGCACTACAAGCACATGTGAGTTATACCGAGTGCAAAATTCACATCATCCGTATGAAATCCACGAAATCATAAACCCATGCTACGAAGGTACAAAATCGAGATCAAATGCAATGGATATGCACAAATCGCAAATCAACATAACGGTGTGTAAAATATATATCAGGTGCTATAACTAGGCGCAAAAATGTAAATACCAAGTAGGAGCAGCCATGGTGCACGAAAACGATATCATGAAACTCAATCCTCAAAACTCAAATATAAGCGATATAAGCATGATACTCGGATCACAAATGCAAATCGCAATAAATGAGATTGAGGTACACCTTCTGCAATGTGGAAAAATAAATTGGTGCGCCTAAAACGGGCAGAACAAGAACATCCGCTTGTCTCCTGCTAACGATCTGGCGTCCTCAGTCTCTGGGTCCTTATCTTCTCTGCAGATTCACCAATCTCGCAATCTATCGGCTCATCGGCCCGGTCAGGTGTGCTAACGAGAACGATTCCGCTCTAGCACTTCTCCGGTCATCTCTCGGCCAATCATCACGACCACTCGTAAAGCATCACGTTACTGGCATCAGCCTCTGGTCCTCTGAATACACGTGACATAACTGATCCTGGGTGCAAATCTCATTGCTGCAGTGTCCTGGAAGCAATCCTGCTCAAGGTCTCTTCCGATCTCGCCTATGCCGAACTGTACGGAGGCTGGTACTCTTACATAATCTTTTCTCGTTTTTTGGACATCTGCGTGTTCCGCACACATTTCCTCAGGAACTGGCCATATCCCAACGCCTCTGTATGCATATCAGATCTCTAATCTCGACGGGGAGTAGCAACAGCTCGTCAGCATCTCGCATGAACCTCTGGCTCCACTCGTCTTTATCATCGTCCGCTTCAACGTCATGTCTTGCTGTCTGCGTACTGTTACTGTTCTCGGCCACGGTCAATCCGAAATCTCTAACAAGGACTTAAAATCATGTACTCTGCATCTTCATCACTCTTTAGAAGATATCTGGCCGAACACGTCCTCAGGAACTCGTTCCAACCATCGGAGGAATACTCAATACTCGTCCGTTCTCTATCAACTCACAATGCATCTGGGTGAGGTCCTCTATCCGAAGCTGGTCAGCTTGCAGATCCCTTATCATATGATATCCGGACGACATTAAACCTTTCGATCGAGTCATCAAATTCCCAAAATTTCCCGAAAGCTCAACACCTGAGCACAGTCTAAAATATCTGGTACATACCACAGTACCTCTGGACTAGCCATAGAAAGGAAAACCCAAGCCTCACTGATGACACAGCTAAACTGCCGTAAACCCTAAGGTTCAAAAGCGGTTCCATGGTCATCATGTCGAGTAAGGGTTTCATTCTTCTAGAGGGTCCACAGAATCACCTGCATGTTCCTCCGAACACATTAAACTTGGAAAATGGGTTTTATGACATTCGTTCGAACTTTATAACTTCGCCTAGGCAACATGCGAATACCCTTCGTCCGCATGCTAAACAATGCCTCAATCCTCCAGGAAAGGCGATACATCAACGGTCATCTCTGGATCAGTCTGCTCTAGATCTGAGTAAGACTCTCCATAATGAAAATCTTCAACTCAACTGGGCCTGCGTCGGCGCATCAATATGACGAATCGCTTTCGTCTCTCAACTCAGGATAGACTAGGTAACATCTCTCGCATCTCTGCCTGGAAGCTCCAGCGATCTCAGCTCGTAAGCTCTGGAAGCGATTGATTGAAAGAATTGAAATTAACCGCAATCAAGACGGTGTCGCTATGCAGCTAGCCGGTTGAGCACGGGTCGATCCACAGGGAGATGGTTGTATGTCCTTTCTTGTTTTAGACGAGTCAATAAAGAATGAGTATATGTTTGTTCAATCTAACCTATGTGTATTATTTGCAAGTATAAAGTTGTTAAGAAAAGATACGATAATGTAAGCTAAAGAAATCCGTACTCAAAACCTTTGAGCCGAGTCTTGACCAATTGAAGCTAGAGCAATCGGCAACAACGTGGATTAGGGGATTTAAGCGCGGTATTCGTGGAATCCGGCTTATTTACCCTTGTCCGTCCGTTCTTGTCTCTTGCTTTCGCCTCCGGCCAAACCGAACGCAACCGGTCGCAGTTAGAAATCACCGTTACCTTGTTAAGGTAGGGTGCTTAAAGGAGCGCTTGCGTAACGTTTGGGCGGAGTTCAATGGAAAATAACGGGAAAAGGAAATGAGCAAAGAAAATCTTAACTTACAATACCGTATTGATTCTTAACAACGACAATAATTACAACATTCACAAAGAGAACCAAAAAGAGCAAAACAAAAGAACAATGAAAAGAGAAGATTACAAATAATTAAGTGCATGAATTTAAATTGCAAGAAAGTAAAGCAAGATAATAAAAAGCAAGTAATAAATAAGCAATAAAAAGAATTAGAAACTAAAACTCAAGACGAGTATGGGATCAATAGCCAACCCTTAAACTTGCAAGCTCAATCAAGAGGTTGCAAGATCAAGAGAAGGGTAGAGAACGCATGTGAAATGAAGCGCTAATTCCATAAGAAAATACGACCCTTGAGATCAATAACTAACCCTTAACCTTTCAAGCTCAATGAAGAGGTTGAAAGATCAAGAGGAAGCAAAAATCTCAAGGGGAAGTTAAGCAAAAGAGAATGATAGAAAAACCCTCATCTTCATTAACATCCACTCAATGCTCTCACTACATTTTCATGGAGGAAGAATGAAGAAGAAGAAGAAAAAGACTAAATCCTAACAAAAAGTGGCTCCAAGAATGAACACAAAAAATTGGACCCTTGGCTTAGCTCAGTTCTGGAGTATTTATAGGCAGCTTACAGAAACCCTAGGGCAAGAATCTGGCATAAAATGAAGTACCCAATCTACCCTTAAAAAACGACAACCTGAAGAGCTAGTACGGCCGCGTTTCCGCGGCCTAAGCCTGCTTAGGCCGCGGAACCGCGGCCGTCTTGATGAGTTGGGCCACCATCTTTTGTGGTTTTCCCTGGTTCCTTTTTTCCTCGTGTTTGACAACTACAAACTGCACAAAAGTCTTCCAGAATATCTGCAGATTTCTTTAGTCCAAGATTGCTATCATTTCTTCACTTTTGACTTCTATCTCTCTCGAGCTCCGCGCACCCATTGATTCTTGTGCTGCCCCCCTCGTGCTCTGTGCTTGTCCGAGACACGAATGACCACTGTCATATGTCTTGTCTCTGGAACTGGTACTCGGCACTGGACGGATATGGATGACCGGAACCCGGCTTTTATCTGCTGTGACAGATGTTCTGTATTTGGTGTAACTGTGGAGATTTTGTCTTAATTTGCAATATTTGTACTGGAAACCTGTATTCTGTAAATATGAAACAAACACGGATTACAAGCACCTACCTATAAACACACGAGCATAAGAATGGGCGATATAAAATGCAATATTCTGGTATGAACAAATACCCCCAAACTTAACTTTTGCTCGTCCCGAGAAAAACCAATTATTCACAAAAATAAAATCCTAACCGCAGTTTCACAGGGAACGCGATTGCACTGAGCACGTGCAACAAGCCGTTAAACCTCTAGGTGTCCCTAGTAGGAGGAGTGTTGTCTCCTGAGGGTTTTCAGCGGATTACACCCACAAAATCCCGTCAAGCTAGTGTCATAAGTTAACATCAATTCTACTCCTACAGTTTAGTATTTACGTTAGAAATTCTATCATCCTAAGTTAGAAATATCCAACCCTTATGTTTCACACCTCCTATCTGTTTAAACTTTTGATCCTATACGTTCCACACAAAAAAAGTTTAGAAAGGTGTTGGTTCTCCTGAGTTTTCCTTCTAAAGTGCGGCCTCAAATCAGGGATTTTTATCAACTTTACAGAAAACACAAGTCTTATTCTTTATTTCTATCTCTTATCCAAACATCAATTGTATACCCCTACGTGTGTGTATATTTGCACCCCTACACTCAAGAATTCAATTCAAGCTATAATACCTTTTCCTTAATACCTAATACTACTTCTTTTCATTAAGGATGGACGGATTTGCTCACACACTTTTCATGGGACTATTAATGCTTCTTGAGGCACTAACGACCGATTACTGAATGTGTGAACTTTAAAGCGTAAATAGCAGTTTCCAGGTCTTGACTTTATTCTATTTTTTTCTTTTTTTCTTTTTCTTTTTCTTTTTCAAGACCGGGTATATTTTTCAATATGCTCTTTTAGTGTTTAGCTTTAAATACCGTTTTTTCTTTCATACTAGGCTTTCAGGCAAGAGTATTTCAAGGTATCCTCTACTATCCCAAGTTTCAAGGTGCGTGTAAGTGCAGTTTGTAGGGTATATACTTTCTAAATTTGGACTCGAGAAAAGAAACTATTTTTCAGACTTATCCTTCAGTAAAGCATCAATACTTTCCCTTCATCTTGACTTAACTCAAGAACTGAACTCAAGATTACCTATTTCTCAAAAAAAACTGTAAGGACGTATACTTACCAAAGTTAGACAGAATGAGGGTTATTTTTAGGGTTTTCAATCCCTAAGCTTAGAATTTAGTTATTTCTATCATATCAACTAAACTTTCGGAATAAAGATCTAAGTTATCCTAATAGCTAACTTGACGACAAAGTTTTTTTTATTTTTTTTGGAAAATTTTCAATTTTTGTGGTTTTTAATAGGGTATGCGAATTCAAAATATACAAATGAATGCGAAGGAAGAAAGCTTACCGAGCACACCCCCAAACTTAAACTTGACAGTGCCCTCACTGTCAGGCTATACCAAGAGGGTCAAAATTGCCGGCGCTCCCTAAAAACAAATTATATACAACAAAGAAAAGAAAACAAAAAATATATACACAAAAAGGGTTCCTCCCAAACTTAAGTAAAACAGTGTTTTCACTGTTAAGTGTTGAAGTTCAGGATTAGGGGGGAAAGAGAGCGGTATCAAGCTATACAAGGCCTTACACAGGCCAAAAGAGAGCACCAACCATTCAAAGATTTTATCTCTATAAAGCAGTGGTTGGTCAAAGAAGGCGTAGAGAAAAGAAATGGAGAATACGCGAGACCGTATGGAGATAGAAGCGGGATACGTTCTCGGTATATCAGAAGAAGAAGAATGGCGGAAGGGAAAAAGAAGTGGAGTATGAACTTGAGGGTGCAAATGGAGTGAATAGATTAGCACAATTTGTGATGAGCGATGTGTAAAAAGCGGTTGTGCTAATCTATTAACCCATCGAGAAATAGGGTCAAATCCCTCAAGATTCGTGAGAAACCATGGGTACGCCGAACTTGGTAAACCAGACATATGAAATGAAAGTGAGACGGGTTCTTGCGAGGTCGGAACGATGGAAAGGATGGAGGTAGGTGATTGTGGAAGGTTATTGGTTAAAGGTTCAGGAGGGTGTACACAGTCAATGAAAGGAACATGATGAATTGGAAAATCCGACTCATCAATTAAAACTGGTTCATCCTCAAAGCTATCCTCAAAATTCTCCTCAAAATTTAGCACATCCATGCATTTCTCTTCAAAATCTAGACGCATATGGGGTTCGGGAAAAATATTTAATGACTCGGGATGATGAATTGGAGAGAAAACTTAGCCAAATCTGCGGGTTCATCATCCAAAATAGTCCCAGCGTCAATATCCTTAATCAAGTGAAAGTCAATTTTCTCAGACACCTTATCAAAAGCATGGATTTCAATCAATTCAGGTTCTAAGATGGAGGTGTAGAGGTCAAAAGGATTGGGTGTGGTTTCACTTGGCAAGGTCCCTTCACAATCGGGTAAATCAAACACTACAAAGTCGCACAACTCATTAATCATTCTAGCTTCAATCGGTGAATCGTTGGGAACACTAGATAGACATTCAAAACTGGAGTTGTGGGATTCAAGTTGAAATGGGTAGGCTTGATTGGGAAGGGGGTACAGCTCACTCTCACCACTCAAATTCACAGCCTGTCCTACCGCCTCTTCATACATTGGAAAATTTGGAGCTAGTTGAAAACTAGCTACCGGGTCACTAGGTTGTATGAGGGCGGTCATGGACGCATTCAAATCCATCATCTGTTGGTACGACGCTACCCTAAAGTCTTCCAACGACTGTTCCAGACTAGACATGGGTTGTGAATGGGTTTCAGTAAAAGATTCAAAGTTGTTTGGATACTGAAAACTCCCAAATGGCGGTTCTGAAGCAATGTCTAGGGATAGTGAAAAAGTAGGGTAGGATTGGTAGGAATTGAATGGCTGGACAGGAGCAGGATCAACATTTGGATAGGAAGGTGAATGGAATTGTTGATCCCAAGAATTTGAAGTGGTGAAAGGAGTGAAAGATCGGCTACGGGATTGTTCTATACGTTCTGCAATAGACATAGGTCTTGGAGTTGCAACATGACTCGAAGAAGGGGTATCAACGTAAGAAGGGGTGAATGTTTGAAATGGTTGATACGAAGTGAATTGCGGAGTCAAATTGTTTGTCCTAAACGCGTCTATCCGATCTCTCAATGAAACTTTGGGCATGGAGGGGTCGTTCGATGTTCGGCCAAAGCAAGAACCGTAATAAGTAATGTCTGGTTGTGGGTACCAAAGTTCGGCAAGAGTTTTGCGAGGTGGGGTACCCATGATATGAAGAGAGAAAGAAAGAAAGGCAGAGAAAAGGAGGGGAAAAAATGTGATTTTTTATTTTTATTTTTTTTTAAATTTTTTTTTTTAGATATTAACTAAAGAATGAAATATACACACAAAAAGAATTTGGACAAAAACAATCACGACACAAAAATACCACACACCTAATCGTTCTAGGGTTCACCTAGGTCAACTAGACCTGCTCCAGAACTTGATTGTTGAAGTAAAACTGTGTCGAGAAACGGGCTCAAGATACACTGATCACGAGGCCAAGTAAGTGCAGAGATAAGGGGAGGTTTTCCAATGCTTTCGCGAAGTTCCTTAATTAAATAACCCTTTCTCTTTTGGCGGTTTCGCCGTTAACACTTTCCTAGACACCCCGTAAGCAATGTACCATTAAGCGAGGTTCTAAACACGGTTAACTTCTCCTAATGAGCGCGAAGTCCTTAAGTCTTAAAGTCTAATTTCTTTTAAAATTTGTGCGGGTAAACGTTATACTCAAGTTCGTGATTTGTGGGCCACGGAAAAGGTGATGAAATCCTTTACCGTATATTGTGGGGTTCGCTTGCCCTTAAGTCCGTATTAATTGATGCAATGCGCAATTCAATAAAAATTCTATAAAGAATCAAAAAATCGTTTTTTAGTTTAAGCGCGGCACTGCAACAAATACGGGTTAGTCAATTTTTAGCGTTAGTTAGCGAACTTGCAAAGAATCCTGCAAAGAATAGTATATTGGATGCGTCGGATTTGAGAAGAAGGTGTTAGTATAGTACGTACCGTTAAGTTTTTGGGTTAGGAAACCCCCGTTGAATCAAATCCGGTAAGCTTGAAAAGTTCTCTTGCGCGGGTCAAACTACCCGGATCTTTGGCACTGTACTTTGCAATCACCTTAGCCTTGAATGTACACTTTGCTCCCCACAATCGCAGTTTGCAAATCTGCAAAAATCTGCACTCTTGCCCAGAAAAATGATCAAAAAAAAACAAAACGAATATTTTTTTTTATAAATATATACAAAAAGAATATTAACCCGAATAACAAGAAAGAAAATACGCTACCGTCTACCCGGCAACGGCGCCATTTGATTGAAAGAATTGAAGTTAACCGCAATCAAGACGGTGTCGCTATGCAGCAAGCCGGTTGAGCACGGGTCGATCCACAGGGAGATGGTTGTATGTCCTTTCTTGTTTTAGACGAGTCAATAAAGAATGAGTATATGTTTGTTCAATCTAACCAATGTGTATTATTTGCAAGTATAAAGTTGTTAAGAAAAGATACGATAATGTAAGCTAAAGAAATCCGTACTCAAAACCTTTGAGCCGAGTCTTGACCAATTGATGCTAGAGCAATCGGCAACAACGTGGATTAGGGGATTTAAGCGCGGTATTCGTGGAATCCGGCTTATTTACCCTTGTCCGTCCGTTCTTGTCTCTTTCTTTCGCCTCCGGCCAAACCGAACGCAACTGGTCGCGGTTAGGAATCACCGTTACCTTGTTAGGGTAGGGTGCCTAAAGGAGCGCTTGCGTAACGTTTGGGCGGAGTTCAATGGAAAATAATGGGAAAAGGAAATGAGCAAAGAAAATCTTAACTTACAATACCGTATTGATTCTTAACAACGACAATAATTACAACATTCACAAAGAGAACCAAAAAGAGCAAAAGAAAAGAACAAAGAAAAGAGAAGATTACAAATAATTAAGTGCATGAATTTAAATTGCAAGAAAGTAAAGCAAGATAATAAAAAGCAAGTAATAAATAAGCAATAAAAAGAATTAGAAACTAGAACTCAAGACGAGTATGGGATCAATAGCCAACCCTTAAACTTGCAAGCTCAATCAAGAGGTTGCAAGATCAAGAGAAGGGTAGATAACGCATATGAAATGAAGCGCTAATTCCATAAGAAAATACGACCCTTGAGATCAATAACTAACCCTTAACCTTTCAAGCTCAATGAAGAGGTTGAAAGATCAAGAGGAAGCAAAAATCTCAAGGGGAAGTTAAGCAAAAGATAATGATAGAAAAACCCTCATCTTCATTAACATCCACTCAATGCTCTCATTACATTTTCATGGAGGAAGAATGAATAAGAAGAAGAAAAAGACTAAATCCTAACAAAAAGAGGCTCTAAGAATGAACACAAAAAATTGGACCCTTGGCTTAGCTCAGTTCTGGAGTATTTATAGGCAGCTTACAGAAACCCTAGGGCAAGAATCTGGCATAAAATGTGTAGGGTTCCTAGGCACACTAATGGAGTCTCACAAGTGATCAAACATGCCCAATTGAAATTTTACATGTGCCGAGAAAACCTAATACGGATCGTTAACTAGATATATAGGCGATGCAAGCATATAAACGAATTAAATGCTAAAGGGAAGGGGCTACAACGTTTGTAGATCCGGTCCTCCACCTCCTAGGCTCCGCGATGAAGTCCCCTCGCTGTCCAAATCGGATCCTTGACTCTAGCATTGGCATCATCGAAGAATGGACGGGCTAGATCGTCGGTTCGATGCCGAAGATGATCTACGTCGAGGCATCACAAGAACAAGCTCCAACTTCACCAAGCCTTGAAAACTTGTGAAGGAAACACCCTATACAACTTGGCAAGAGGTAGAGGATGAAGAAATAGGAAGTGGGTAGACTTTAGATTTGGATTTCTCACTCATTTTGGCTAGTTGCCATTGATGGTGCAAGCTTTCTTCAAGTTGAAGATGAAGAAGAAGATGATAAAGAATTATGATAAGTGTTATTTAAAAATAAAAACAATATGATACTTATCATGTCAACAACCATGGTTTAGTGTAGAGAATCAACTAAGGTTAGTAGAATGGTTAGGTTTAGGAGATGAAGACAAAATGGTCATAAGGTCAAAGATGCTTGAAGCATCCAAAAGAAACCATTTTGTTTTCTTGACCTTTTAAAAAAATAAATAGATAAATGAATAAGTAAATAAAAGAAACCCTAACCATTCATATAACCTTGGTCAATTCTTTACACAAACCCAAGCTTGCATGCATCATCAAACATGATACAATCTTGTGCACAAAAGTATATCTCATATACAACTTGTGCAAATCAAGTGAGTAAATCCATTTAAAGTGAACCAATACTAGTTAATGCAAAGTAATATATCAAATATATAATTATACATTAAATCATTAAATCAACACTTGATTCAATGATCCGGTCATATCGCATATAACCGGCTAGTATCCAATGTATCGGCTTATCGAATCAATCCTTGATTCGATAACTAGGTTATATCACATACAACCATTTGACACATTCATCGCGAGAATGAAATACGGTATCACATACACGCATTATTCTCGGTCCCGCACATATCTCATATGCGCTCCTATTTCGTTTCGCTTGAGCCAGGAAACCTCTGTGTAGGACTCTAAAGACTCGTCAATACGCCGGCAGCAGATGATGATCATATCAAACACCCACAAGCCGCAAGCGGTCTGCTAAACGTAACGGCCACCCGGGTATTGAGCGATCAGAAGATCGACGAGCAAGCTCGCTCACACTCCTGTGAATCCAACCAGTAACACTTACCGTACAGTCCGGTCTGTTCGTCTGATATGTCGCATATCTCGCCTAGGGGTGGTAAACGTCAGACCCCAGTAGCTCGATTAGTCATGCCGACTTGAAGTCCATGACATGTGTGAAACTACTGATAACACTTACCAGTAGGTCACTGCAACCCTGGCCAGGGATTTCCTGTTATGGCCAGTCGAGCATAGCGCAACATCAACCCCCAATACCGGGAGAGACGAATCCCATCCTATCGCTCATTGCCTCCATGTGAATCGGGACTGTACCCAAAAACCACCTGTTTGCACGACTCAGTAGAGCCGTGGTAGGGTGGAAATCAAAGCACAGTGGGAGATACACTAGACTCTATGACGATCTCGGGTCAACAGACTAAGCTGTACCAGTGTCACCAGAGAACTGCCATCTGACGTGAGGTATAATACCATCTGGGAGTTCTCGGCGAGTCCGTTCAGTGTACCCAGTCTCCACTGAGCACCCGTATACCATCTCTGAAGTCAAACACCAATGGATATGGGATCATCCATCGCCCATCGCATGGGTCGAGAAGATATGCGCTAGTCTACTCTGGAATATCGATGCCCCGTCTCGATATTCCCACGACTAGGAACAATGAAGGATGTACTCATTGACTACCCAGGCCCCACTAGTATGATCTGCATCATAGTCCTGGAAGTCGAGTACTCATCCTAAGGGCTTTATCAACATGTAACAGAGAGACAGAAAGTATACACGTTAAGACAAAGAGTAACCAGATAGCGTACTATCATGTCGAGCAAGAAAGTCTTACCTATATATGTCCCAGCATCCACTACAATATACATCCAATGTACAGTAATGGCCTCTAGGGCATACATATAACTAACAATCTCCCACTTGCACTAGGGCCATCTGTAGCAGTGGTTGCAGTATCACATACTCATCCATCCCATAAAGTCTCTCTTTGTGAAAAGGCCTTCGTGAGTGGATCTGCCGTGTTCTCCTCTGAGTCTACTCTCCTAACCTCGATCACTCTGGAGATCAACTATCTCCATGATCAGGTGATGCTGCCTCAGAGTATGTCTGGGTCACTGATGGGACCAGGGTTCCAGGGCCAAAGCCACAGTTCCATTGTCACACAATGGTAGGAACCTAGTTTATCCTATGAACCAATATACACCCAAACTACCTCTTTGGCAGTATCTTTAATAGCGATGTTACCAGCCTTTATCGTCTAGTTTGTCACGGTATCTAGCTTGGATATCTTCCAACATACCATCCCTTTACTAAGGGTAAAGACAATGCCTGTGAATGACATTCAGTCGTCTTTATCACTCTGGAACCCTTCCAGTGATTCTCCCCAGGATCAATTGATACCATCTCACTACAACTAGTGAGTATCCTAACATCCAATTAGATCTATCTCATAGATCCAAAGCTTAGGATTTCGTAGGTATCACTTTGATCCTATATGGAAAATCATTGTGATAAGCGGAGATTGATCGAGCGTAGCATAGGAAACTCCTTCCCTAATAAGAGTATGTCATCCACGTACTCTACGAGGATCGTCACCATACTCCCTACTACCTTTTTTTTATACAAGGTTCATCTATCGTTTTTGATGATGTCAACTTCTTTGACTAATCCATCAAAACAGATGTTCCAACTCCGCGATGCCTGCTTTATCCTATAAAGCATCTTGCACACGTTTCCGCTACTTCCACTGTCCACGAGGCCCTCTGGCTGTGTTCTTATAGACGTTCTCTTCTAAATCAATATTTGGAAAAGTAGTCATTGCACCCAACCACCAGATATCGTAGTCGTGGTATGTAGCCGTGGCAAGTAAGATCTGGATGGATTTAAACATAGTCCCTGGAAAAGGTTTCATCATTATCCGTGCCTGGTTGATGACGAAAAACTTTAACAAGTCTAGCTTTGAAAGTCTCAACTTTTCCATATACACCAAGCAATCTTCTCAAGATATACTTGCTCCTGATGGGGATTTAACCCTTCAGTTATAGCAACCAAAGTCCATACTTTGTTGGTGTATAAGGATTCCATCTCAGATCTCTAAGCATCCAGCCATTCTTACAGTGTCCCTACTCTCGATGGCCTGCTCAAATCTAGTTGGGTCATCATCTCATGATGCAATCCTTGCTCCCACTGTCATCGAGAAACCGAGGTATCTCTCAGGCGGATGAGGAACCCTGCTAGATCGGCGGAGAGGCTGATGTTCGTCGGGGACTATAGATTCCTTTGGTTCTGTCAAATCTTCAGCTGTAGTTTCGTATAACTGGAACCTTTCCAGTTCTACAGAACTGACCTTGCCTTGATCTTGTCCGGATTTTGCTTTTGACATAGGCCGGACAATCCCAAATCTTAACTTACTTAAGAGATAGGATCTTCCCACACCATATCTCATATGGAGTGGTAGGCACTGATTTGATTCGAACCTAATTCAATAGGTATTCAGCTTCTCAAGCGCATAACTCCCAAAAAGGAAATAGGTAACTCAGTAGTACTCATCATAGAGCACACGATATCTAATATTGTGTGATTGCTCCGCCCCGATACACCGTTGTGCTGTGGTGTATTCAGAGGAGTAATACTGAGAGAGAACCTCATTTTCCTTTAGAATAGTCCAAGGATTCCATGCACAAGTATTCTCCTCCCTAATCTCATCATAGGACATAATTCTTATACCCGTATTTTGGTTCTCTACTTCCTAGTTATATTCTGTGAATACCTCAAAAGGTTCGGACTTATATTTCAACAGGAATATATGACTGAATCTTGAGAGATTATCAGAGAATATAATGAAGTATAAAGAACCAGTCCTGGCATGTGTAGACAGGAGACCTTACATACATCACTATGTATCAGTCCCAAGAGTTTACCAACTCTTTCTCTGTTTCCAGTAAACAGAGCTGGTGTCATTATATCTTTGTGACAAGACTGGCAAGTTTCCAAGATGTAAATTCAAACTGATTTAAATATGCATCTAAATGTAACTTCAGCTAGTCGGGTCGCATTGATATGACCTAGTCTACAATACCTCAAGAAGAATTCGTTCATTTCTGAACTCTTTCTCTTGTGTGTGTTCTGCATACTAGCAACTGTAGTTTGATTTAAAACGTCAATGCTTTTAGATAACGTGCCTGAACCGATCAACTTTTGATATAGGAAATGTTCAAAACATTATCCAACAATACAAAATTTTATCATTTCTTTACTAATAAAGAGACTGATATGATTTTGTATATCAGGTTCGGTATCTAATAGCATTTGTTCAGAATCAATGTATTGGTAATACAGGGTGACAGTGACCAACAGACTTGGCTGCAACACTTGCCCCGTTTTCTGTCTCATGAAACTTATCACCCGTTCTCAGTTTTTCTACCTTTTTGTAGCCCTATGTAACATATTACATATCTGGGATCCTGATCCGGTATCAGATACCCAGGATGCAGAGGATACTGAGAAACAGTTCTGCATAATGAACACACCCGAAGGAGATGCATCATATGTACTTTCTTCGTTTGGGCGGCATAGGAATTCTGGTATTCCCCTATTTCCTGCTCTCTCTTATAACAATTATAAGTTGGAGCGGGACCAACGTTCCCCAGCTCAGTATAACAAGCGGGTTCGGTCAATACATCCATATTATTATCTTGATTAAGGCGTGATATGGTCGCTACCAGGAGAGAGAGAGAAGAAAACACTCTGCGTGCGCTCTTGAAAGATTAGATTGGTTATGTATTTTATCTAATCAGGATGGCTCCCACTGTTTTTATCAAATCTTCCTTCAAACCCTAAAAGGAAAGACTAGCCGGGATTAATTACACTCTACAAGTTCGCCAATCTTTCAGCCAGGCCAGTGTCGGTACTTTGAGGGAGGTTCCCCGTGCTTTCACACGGACCTAATTACAATAAACCTCGTTTTCCCAGAGGCGTAACCCCGTTGACACCTTTCTAGACACCTACATGATCGGCTAATTGTAAAGTGCAAAACTCTCCCCGGAGTAACAATTACTCGCAGTGGGTATCGGGATCCAACTATCACATAGAAGGTATGCAATCTCATTGCAAATTTCAACAGTTGAAACTCCCGATAATGGTTTTTACCCCTAGCACCTATGACCTTGGCTAAGGTCAACAAATCATAGGTACTAGTCAAGTTCTACCCGTCATTTCGTGATTAATTAGACCCACCCACATGACCCTTGGCTAAGGTCAACAAAGCCACATGACTGTCCTAACTAATCGCATCATATGCTGTGTAGGAAGACATCACTTAGCTACCGCACACTACGCCTCGGCTATGGTCGACAAACGTAGCACGAATACTAAATACTCTACTTCCTAAAATGACGGTGGGTTGCGAATGGTTTTTATGAAAACCTTTAACGCTTTGAACTTGATCTCGTTGCGGAATCAAATGGTTTTTAAATGGAATGTTTTCGAGGCTTTTCTAGTTTTGCTAAAGGGGTCACTCCCGGTGAAGGGATCGTCGGCCCTTTCCTCGTCGAATGAGGTGCGGGATATATCATATATATCACTGTGCAAAGCGGAAAATATAGAAATGATCAAAGACAAACCGAGGGTTGTAGCATCTGCCAGTTATTGCTAAAGGAGTCACTCCCGGTGAAGGGATCTCGGTCCTTTCCTCATCGAATAATGTGCAGGATGTTCTATAATGAACATCGCGATGCAAAGCAAGAACTGTAGCTACCTGTTTTTATTTTGAAATTCGATTCCACAACATCAATTAGGTTTATTTTCTTTCATTAATCTCATTAATGAATATCCCATCATTTAAATTACCTAAACATCACAGATAAATATGACGTACACTTATGCCATCCGTATTCGCCTCGATGTCCCCTCATGCACCGTTAGGTTAGGTAACTAACGGCAGAGCGGGGCAGGGCTAGCGCGGGTGTAAAACATAAGTAACGTCTATATAATATATCAAATATACTATATACTACATCTATCTGAACAGAGCACAGAACATCTTATGATCACATCACAGATAACGCAGCAGAAAGAATCATATGAAATATTGGATATACTAGGACGTTCGTGTTTTCAATACGAGCCAGTATAAAAAACGGATTCCACGGTCGTGATGAATAGCCAAGCCCACACCCCTAGACCCCTACGAGAGCGGCAAGCAACCCTACCAATTCTAAGGTTAGGAGACCCGGACTCGACTCCTCGAGTTGGTCTCCCACTGGACCCCAGAACCCGGTTACTTATGCTCCCCTCCTTGGGTCTATCCTAATGCGGAAAAGTAAATAATATACAAATGGTGACAACATCCGCAACCTGGAAGTGCCCCAATAAAAGAATATTACATACAAGTTTTTACATGAATGAAAATGAAAAACACTCATCTCACATAAAAAAAACCCGGCTATTCAAACACGACGATCCAATATAACATATCCAGCAACACATAACATCACATGTCATCAACGTAAGTAAATATGCGCATCCCAATTGTCGTTGACATATAGCAACGAAACCGGCGATATCACATATTACACTTACGGTCATAGAAAAGAAAGTGTAAAACTACAATAGTTGGAATCCGCAATCACCTCAGACATCGCATGCCTGATCAAATGAATTCCTTAGACATCGCATGCCTAACAATTATAAACTCCGCATTTTAGTCTCATTATCGAAAACTCTTTTCAA
Organism: Agapanthus africanus; assembly: GCA_030015575.1. Lineage (NCBI taxonomy): Eukaryota > Viridiplantae > Streptophyta > Magnoliopsida > Asparagales > Amaryllidaceae > Agapanthus > Agapanthus africanus. The sequence goes on along the minus strand of CM057340.1, from coordinate 440,359,061 downwards.
TATCAAGTCGGGCAATTCAACAGGATTCCCGACATTCTGATCGAATGCTCGTCGCAAACTTTAGTAGGCGGCTGCACCCCCGACGCCGTCGACCAAGTGCACCAAGGCGGAACACCGCTACCGCGAGCACCCGAACGGATGCTTTCGGCGACGGGGTTCTCCTACAGTCACTTAGTTGGGGCGATGGGGTGAGGCTGTCTATTAAGTTTACCCGGCGAGTATCCGCGTACGCTACGTGATTGCGACGGACTTTTGATCACATCAAAATTCCGTGGCAACCGATCATGTGAGACTAAACTGCTATGTTTATAACATTCATTCAGTTATCTCATAACTTATTGTGAATTCCACTTATTGTATCACATTCCGGATAAATGGAAAATGTTAAACTTTCCGATCGAACAATCGAACACCCAAGTTTTCCCGAAACAGCTCAACACATGAAATAAGTCTAACAACATTCAGTTCGTGCCTCAGTACCAACGGTCCAGCCGTAGAAGGGTCAAGCCAACGCCTCACATGTGGCACGCCGTACTGCCCCAAACCCGAAGGTTCAAAGGGCAGTTCAAGACGGTCACATAATCGAGTTAAGGTTTGTTGTCTTCTAGAGGGTCCATCGCGTTACTTGCACTACTTAGAACGTCGTTAAACTACGGAAAAATCCAACAATTGGAAATTTCCCGGCAGGGAAACAAATTGGGTATTTATATCCGGTCGAACTTTTTAACATATTCTAAAAATACCCGGAAAAGCACACCGACAAAATTAGACAGTCCGATCGAATACACCGAGTCCCCAATACAACTCAGAAAATACAACTCTGGAATAAATATTAAAAGCATCCAGAACACACAAGAAATACCAACAGAAACAACTGAAGAAAACTCACAGCCTGATCATCACAGAAGGCCGCGGAACCGCCGCAAAAGGGGGGTCAACGCCGCGGTTCCGCGGTCGTACTGTAGAATTAGGCTGTCGTTTTCTGCAGTTTTTCTTAGAATTTCCTGCACATTTCTCTGCATATTTTTAATTCTAAAAAATCCACAAATTCAGAAAAAGTCCAGAGAGCAATATTAGGGTTTGGGTTTTGATTCGATCGGAGTTCTAATTCCGTCTAGACTTCGCCTAAGGCTCTAACTAGGCTCTGATACCACTGTAGGGTTCCTAGGCACACTAATGGAGTCTCACAAGTGATCAAACATGCCCAATTGAAATTTTACATGTGCCGAGAAAACCTAATACGGATCGTTAACTAGATATATAGGCGATGCAAGCATATAAATGAATTAATTGCTAAAGGGAAGGGGCTACAACCTTTGTAGATCCGGTCCTCCACCTCCTAGGCTCCGCGATGAAGTCCCCTCGCTGTCCAAATCGAATCCTTGACTCTAGCATTGGCATCATCGAAGAATGGGCGGGCTTGATCGTCGGTTCGATGCCGAAGATGATCTACGTCGAGGCATCACAAGAACAAGCTCCAACTTCACCAAGCCTTGAAAACTTATGAAGGAAACACCCTATACAACTTGGCAAGAGGTAGAGGATGAAGAAATAGGAAGTGGGTAGACTTTAGATTTGGATTTCTCACTCATTTTGGCTAGTTGCCATTGATGGTGCAAGCTTTCTTCAAGTTGAAGATGAAGAAGAAGATGATAAAGAATTATGATAAGTGTTATTTAAAAATAAAAACAATATGATACTTATCATGTCAACAACCATGGTTTAGTGTAGAGAATCAACTAAGGTTAGTAGAATGGTTAGGTTTAGGAGATGAAGACAAAATGGTCATAAGGTCAAAGATGCTTGAAGCATCCAAAAGAAACCATTTTGTTTTCTTTACCTTTTAAAAAAATAAATAGATAAATGAATAAGTAAATAAAGAAACCCTAACCATTCATATAACTATGGTCAATTCTTTACACAAACCCAAGCTTGCATGCATCATCAAACATGATACAATCTTGTGCACAAAAGTATATCTCATATACAACTTGTGCAAATCAAGTGAGTAAATCCATTTAAAGTGAACCAATACTAGTTAATGCAAAGTAATATATCAAATATATAATTATACATTAAATCATTAAATCAACACTTGATTCAATGATCCGGTCATATCGCATATAACCGGCTAGTATCCAATGTATCGGCTTATCGAATCAATCCTTGATTCGATAACTAGGTTATATCACATACAACCATTCGACACATTCATCGCGAGAATGAAATACGGTATCACATACACGCATTATTCTCGGTCCCGCACATATCTCATATGCGCTCCTATTTCGTTTCGCTTGAGCCAGGAAACCTCTGTGTAGGACTCTAAAGACTCGTCAATACGCCGGCAGCAGATGATGATCATATCAAACACCCACAAGCCGCAAGCGGTCTGCTAAACGTAACGGCCACCCGGGTATTGAGCGATCAGAAGATTGACGAGTAAGCCCGCTCACACTCCTGTGAATCCAACCAGTAACACTTACCGTACAGTCCGGTCTGTTCGTCTGATATGTCAAGGGTGGTAAACATCAGACCCCAGTAGCTCGATAAGTCATGCCGACTTGAAGTCCATGACATGTGTGAAACTACTGATAACACTTACCAGTATGTCACTGCAACCCTGGCCAGGGATTTCCTGTTATGGCCAGTCGAGCATAGCGCAACATCAACCCCCAATACCGGGAGAGACGAATCCCCTCCTATCGCTCATTGCCTCCATGTGAATCGGGACTGTACCCAAAAACCACCTGTTTGCACGACTCAGTAGAGCCGTGGTAGGGTGGAAATCAAAGCACAGTGGGAGACACACAAGACTCTATGACGATCTCGGGTCAACAGACTAAGCTGTACCAGTGTCACCAGAGAACTGCCATCTGACGTGAGGTATAATACCATCTGGGAGTTCTCGGCGAGTCCGTTCAGTGTACCCAGTCTCCACTGAGCACCCGTATACCATCTCTGAAGTCAAACACCAATGGATATGGGATCATCCATCGCCCATCGCATGGGTCGAGAAGATATGCGCTAGTCTACTCTGGAATATCGATGCCCCGTCTCGATATTCCCACGACTAGGAACAATGAAGGATGTACTCATTGACTACCCAGGCCCCACTAGTATGATCTGCATCATAGTCCTGGAAGTCGAGTACTCATCCTAAGGGCTTTATCAACATGTAACAGAGAGACAGAAAGTATATACGTTAAGACAAAGAGTAACCAGATAGCGTACTATCATGTCGAGCAAGAAAGTCCTACCTATATATGTCCCAGCATCCACTACAATATACATCCAATGTACAGTAATGGCCTCTAGGGCATACATATAACTAACAAAATGAAGTACCCAAACTACCCTTAAAAAACGACAACCTGAAGAGCTAGTACGGCCGCGTTTCCACGGCCTAAGCCTGCTTAGGCCGCGGAACCGCGGCCGTCTTGATGAGTTGGGCCACCATCTTTTGTGGTTATCCCTGGTTCCTTATTTCCTCGTGTTTGACAACTACAAACTGCACAAAAGTCTTCCAGAATATCTGCAGATTTCTTTAGTCCAAGATTGCTATCATTTCTTCACTTTTGACTTCTATCTCTCTCGAGCTCCGCGCACCTATTGATTCTTGTGCTGCCCCCCTCGTGCTCTGTGCTTGTCCGAGACACGAATGACCACTGTCATATGTCTTGTCTCTGGAACTGGTACTCGGCACTGGACGGATATGGATGACCGGAACCCGGCTTTTATCTGCTGTGGCAGATGTTCTGTATTTGGTGTAACTGTGGAGATTTTGTCTTGATTTGCAATATTTGTACTGGAAACCTGTATTCTGTAAATATGTAACAAACACGGATTACAAGCACCTACCTATAAACATACGAGCATAAGAATGGGCGATATAAAATGCAATATTCTGGTATGAACAGCGATATCCTATCAATATCAGTAACAGCTGGGTCATCTGTCTGCTTGGTAGATGACATCACAGTCTCTGAGGTAGGTTGTACAGCAACAGTCCTCTCGCAACTGGCAGTTCTAACAATGGCCCGATCATCCGGTGCAAAACCAAACACTCGCCTTGACAGGAGGTCACAACACAACACTATATCGAGATGTTCCTATCTCACCAGAAACACAATGGTCAGCCCTAGTATCAGACGAGCTCGTCCTGGCCGCAACACTAGCAGCAGCTCAAACTGTGCTCAAACCATGGTGACAGGAACCTCAATCGAGTATCGAAGAGAGCAAATCAACGACAAGAAAGGAAACGACAGATCCAGAATGGATGTATGATCATAAGAAGGAACAACATCAATGAGAGTATGATCATGGAAATGAATAGAATCAAGGATCTCCAATGGATCTATAACCATGGGTATGAAGAGAATCATAAGTCTAAAAAATATGTACACCCTAAGATTTCTTAAGTGGAGTATCGTATCGTAAATATGCCGCAGAACATCCGTACGGTACATCACTGTACTCAAGCTACCTACTGCATCAATCAGGGTCAACCTATAAAACGATAGTTCGGGTCTAATACCCCCCGTTCAAGTCTAAGTTCCGTAATGTCAAGCCTAGGTTCCGAAATACATACCCGCCCTAGACTCCGCATAGTCAAACATAGACTCGAACCAAGGTTAAACCTAACGCTCTGATACCAACTTTGTCATGACCTGAAATATTAGCTCGTGACCAGTACTTAAATCACGTAACGTCTAGAGGCATAACGTAATTCAAGTAAGCTGAAACCCAGAAATCTAAACCTTTTTGAGAAAATAAAGAAGGTGAAGTTTTGAAATAAAGGTATAACGAAATAAAGTTTTCTTAATGCATAGAAAAGGAACATAAAAATGCAAGTGAAATTTACTAGTTTGAAAACGTGTTTCGTCTTTTAAAAATTTGGGCAGCACCTCCTCTGTATATTTTGATCAAAAACCACAAATACATAACAAGAATAATGGCATCCCCAAGCGGGAGCTAGCACTTTGCCAAACGGCCGATCACAACCATGCAAGATAGTATATATAAGTATACGACGCCCAACGGCGAAGCACACCACAAAAAGATAAAAAAATAAGCAAGAAATCAAAACCACAAGTAGAGGAAAACCCCTTGCTCTATGTCTCGCAACCACAATCTCACTATGTCTCCTTCCTTATACAATTTACTAATTTTGATTGATGGAGTTGACTAGATACAGTATGAAATATAATACAAGAGTGTGTACGATACAATTGTCCTACCTACCAAAGTAAAACACCCGAATGCAACTGTGTGCCAGCGAAGCCGCTACTGATCCATGAGGGCAACTTGCAAGAACTGTGGCACAACGGGGGTGAGTTGCCAACTCGTGAGTAGAAAAACATCTACAAGTAGAAATCGAATAAACAACGACTCCTAGGTCAACTATATCATAAAGGTAATACTCTGATATCTAGGGTGACCGGGTCTGTATGTGTGCCAACAAGGTAGTCAATGCCTATAAGCATGTGGATAACATCCAACAGTATAATCAATGCATGTATGCATGTGGATCTCGTCCACCCATATAATCAATGTATGTATGCATGTGGATCTCGTCCACCCATATAATCAATGTACGTATGCATGTGGATCTCGTCCACGTGGCCACCACTGATACAACAACATCATCCATGTAAATATCATAAAAGCATATGCATGAAAATTTGAGGATATAAATCAACATGTGTCCCTCGCGATACCTCAAAATCATCGAAACTGAGTGGCCAACATCGACACTCGAAACATCATGAAACCCGTGTCCAACATCGACACCCAAATCCTCATATCTCTTGGGCTCCGTCAGTCCGGATCGGCCCATATCATCTCTCGACTCCAGTCGGTATCCTCCGGATATCCGCCGTGCCCAAATACTATCACCGATGGGTAGTGCTCCCCTTCCAGGCTCACCCTATAACAATACGAGTCATCTTGCCCCGGGGTACCTCACCAGGTCCACCACGTACCCGCAGACGGTGCCTACCGCTCCTCGAATCGGGTTTCACATGCCGCTCTCAGAACCGAGAAAACACATGGTAGACGCTCTGAAATATCATATTAAGAGAAACCGGGTTTCTAAAACAATACATACTTTCTTTTAAAATGACCACGGTTCTCAAATCCAGAAATCTCATGAAAACAGCATATCTCAATGCGTAAAATCATAAAGCATGATTTAAGCGAAATATGATAGAAATGTAAGCATATCCGTATATCATGCAGCATGGAACAGTGATGTGACAATATAAAGGAAAACCGCTCTTTTGGAATGAATCACATTTTTAAATATATCCTGCGGTTCCTAATTTCTCCAGTGTCAAATACAACATCGTATAAAGGTGCATGTGTGTATGCACGCAAGTATGGGTGTACAATATGTATGTATTCAAGTATGGATGTACAATATGAATGTACGCAAGTATATCATGCAAGGAGCCATATCCTGATGCAGCAAATCTTACTGTGTAGTGATATGGAAATTATCGATGATGAAGTGTGTGAGCCGAAAAAATCTGTCTACGTGTAATATATGCATCATCGATAATGGTGCAGGTGTACAAGCACAGGTATAAGTGATGCAATGCGAATAACATGAATGCAGCAGAAGGTAAATCATCAGCTAAAAGCTATAAGGTGTACATATATAACATGATCGAGTCGGTGAATCTATCAATCGACATCCAGCCTCACAACATCCCATACGATATACTTCATCGTACGACATCCTCTAGTCAAGGGTATGTATCAAACTTCAAGTCAAACTCATCACGTACGGAAAATCATCGTACGGTGGTATTAAGCTATCAGGGATCCTATCATCCTATAAGATGAGGAGGGTACGGACCTAACGTCTCGTACGGCTTTCACTCACGATTCACAACATATAAAATTATCTCTATATACCTATGTCCCAGGTCACTTCCGCAACAATCTTATATCAGGGGACCGGCAGGGTATCAATCATCTCAATCGACTCGCATCCGTATACCAACATATCATCAAATCATCATATCACATCATATATTCTTTTCATCGCATTTATATCCCACATCAAGTAAATTTTACATATACATTCTGTTAGTTATATGTATGCCCTAGAGGCCATTACTGTACATAGGATGTATATTGTAGTGGATGCCGGGACGTATATAGGGAGGACTTTCTTGCTCGACATGATAGTATGCTATCTAGTTACCCTTTACCTTAACGTGTATGCTGATTGTCTCTCTGTTACATGTTGGTAAAGCCCTTAGGATCTGTACTTGACTACCTGGACTATGATGCGGATCATACTAGTGGGGACATGGTAGTCTATAAGTACATCCTTCAAAGTCCCTAGTCGTGGGTGTATCGAGACGGGGCATCGATATACCAGAGTAGACTAGCGTATACCTTCTCGACCCATACAGATGGGCGATGGATGATCCCATATCCATCGGTGTTTGACATCAGAGATGATATACGGGTGCTCAGTAGAGACTGGGTACACTGGACGGACTCGCCGAGAACTCCCAGATGGTATTATACCTCACGTCAGATGGCAGTTCTCTGGTGACACTGGTACAGAGTAGTCTGTTGACCCGAGATCGTCATAGAGTCTTGTGTGGTTCCCACTGTGCTTTGATTTCCATCTTACCACGTCCAAGAAGGCGTGCAAAACGGTGGTTTTTGGGTACAGTCCCGAGTCACATGGAAGCAATGAGCGATAGGAGGGGATTCATCTCTCCCGGTATAGGGGGTTGATGTTGCGCTGTGTTCGATTGGCTATAACAGGAAATCCCTGGCCAGGGTTGCTGAGATTTACTGGTAAGTGTTACCAGTAGTTTCTCGAACAGTTATAGACCTCATATCGACACGACTTATCGAGCTATTGGGGTCTGACGTTTACCACCCCTAGGCGAGATATGCGACATATCAGATGATCAGACCGGACTGTACGGTAGTGTTACTGGTCGGATTCACTGGAGTGTGAGCGGGCTTGCTCGTCGATCTTCAGATCGCTCAATACCCGGGTGGCCGTTACTTTTAGCAGACCGCTTGCGGCTTGTGGGTGTTTGATATGATCATCGCCTTCTACCGGCGTATTGACGAGTCTTTAGAGTCCTGCACAGAGGTTTCCTGGCTCAAGCGAAACGAAATAGGAGCGCATATGAGATATGTGCGGGACCGAGAATAATGTGTGTATGTGATACCGTATTCCATTCTCGCGATGAATGTATCGAATGGTTGTATGTGATATAACCTAGTTATCGATTCAAGCGTTGATTCGATAAGCCGATACATTGTATACTAGTCGGTTGTGTGCGACATGACCGGATCATTGAATCAAGTGTTGATTTAATGATTTAATGTATAATTATATATTTGATATATTACTTTGCATTAACTAGTAATGGTTCACTTTAAATGGATTTTCTCACTTGGATTGTGCAAGTTGTATATGTGATATACTTTTATGCACAAGTTTGTATCATGTTTGATGATGCATATTAACTTGGTTAAGTGTAAAGATTAAACCATGGTTTACTTAATGATTAGGGTTTTGATTATCTTATTCATTTATTTATATATTCATTTTGGAAATTATCTAAGGATGGTGGCTTATTTTATTTTATGTTGAAGTTTCTTGAAACTTTGATCAAGTCAACCATTCTTATCTCTTCCTTAACCCTAACCATCATATCTAACCATGGTCCATTCTCTACACTAAACTAAGGTTAATATTATGATAAGAATGGATTTTATTTTCTATTTTTTATTATTCTTATCATAACAATATTCATCTTCTTCATCTTCTTCTTCTTTGAAGAAGCTTGCTTCATCAATGGTGATTGATGAAAACAAGTGAGAAATCCAATTCTAAAGTCTACCCACTTCCTATTTCTTCATCCTCTACCTCTTGCCAAGTAGTAGAGTGTGTTCTCTTCACAAGTTTTTGGACTTGGTGAAGTCGGAGCTTGATTTAGCGATGCCTCGACGTAGATCATCTTCGGCAATGGACATCGATGACCTAGCCCGTCCATTCTCCGACGAAGCCGACGCAAGAGCCCGGATTTCGTTTTGGACAGCGAGGACACTTCTTCATGGAGCTATGGAGGTGGAGCACCGGATCTACAAAGGTTGTATTTCCGTATCTTATAGTTAATTGTTAACTAGTCCTTTTTCGCCTAGACATCTAGTTATCGATCCGTAGTTTAGGGTTTCTCGGCACCGTAAATTTTGAAATTGGCATGTTCGATGCCTTATGAGACCTCTTGGGAGTGCCTAGGAACCCTACAGTGGTATCAGAGCCTGGCTAGAGCCTTAGGCGAAGTCTAGACGGAATTTCAAGTCCGAACGAACCCGAAACCCCGAATCAATCTTGCTCTCTGTACTTTTTTGAAAACAGTGAGTTTTTCCAAATTAAAAATTGCTAAAAAATTCAGCGGGGAAAAATAAGAATTACGGTGCAAATATTTTCTGGTGAACAGTAAATTTCACGGCGGATTAGCGGCAGAATCATGGTTTCTGCGGCGAATCAGCGGCCCCTTGATGACGTCATCCTCCACTATTTGCACAGTAACTCTTATTATTTTATTCTGGATTTTCTGGGAATTTTTAATACTGTTTCCAGAGTTGTATTTTCTGGGATTATTTTGGGGATTCGGTGTTTCGATCGGAGTATCAAATTTTGTCTGTGTGGCTTTCCGGATAAATTTTAGAATATGTTAAAAAGTTCGACCGGATATAAATACCCAATTTTTCCCCTGTCGGGAAATTTCCAAGTGTTGGATTTTTCCGTAGTTTAACGACGTTCTAAGTAGTGCAAGTAACGCGATGGTCCCTCTAGAAGACAACAAACCTTAACTCGATTATGTGACCGTCTTGAACTGCCCTTTGAACCTTCGGGTTTGGGGCAGTACGGCGTGCCACATGTGAGGCGTTGGCTTGACCCTTCTACGGCTGGACCGTTGGTACTGAGGCACGAACTGAATGTTGTTAGACTTATTTCATGTGTTGAGCCGTTTCGGGAAAACTTGGGTGTTTGATTGTTCGATCGGAAAGTTTAACATTTTCCATTTATCCGGAATGTGATACAATAAGTGGAATTCACAATAAGTTATGAGATAACTAAATGAATGTTATAAACATAGCAGTTTAGTCTCACTTGATCGGTTGCCACGGAATTTTGATGCGATCAAAAGTCCGTCGCAACCACGTAGCGTACGCGGATACTCGCCGGGTAAACTTAATAGAAAGCCTCACTCCATATCCCCGACCAAGTGACTGTAGGAGAACCCCGTCGCCGAAAGCATCCGTTCGGGTGCTCGCGGCAGCGGTGTTCTGCCTTGGTGCACTTCGTCGACCGTATCGGGGGTGCGGCCGCCTACTGAAGTTTGCGACGAGTATTCGATCAGGATGTCGGGAATCTTGTTGAATTGCCTGACTTGAATATTGAAAAGTGTTTTCGATTTTGAGACTAAAATGCGGGGTTTATAATTGTTAGGCATGCGATGTCTAAGTAATTCATTTGGTCAGGCATGCGATGTCTGAGGAGGTTGCGGATTCCAACTGTTGTAGTTTTTCATTTTCTTTTATGTGACCGTAAGTGTAATATGTGATATCGCCGGTTTCGTTGCTATATGTCAACGACAATTGGGATGGACATATTTACTTACGTTGATGACATGTGATGTTATGTGTTGCTGGATATGTTATATTGGATCGTCGTGTTTGAATAGCCGGGGGTTTTTATGTGAGATGAGTGTTTTTCATTTTCATTCATGTAAAAACTTGTATGTAATATTCTTTTATTGGGGCGCTTCCAGGTTGCGGAAGTAGTCACCGTTTGTAGATTATTTACTTTTCCGCACTAGGATAGACCCAAGGAGGAGGGCACAAGTAACCGGGTTCTGGAGTCCAGTGGGAGACCAACTCGAGGAGTCGAGTCCGGGTCTGCTAACTCCAGAATTGGTAGGGTTGCTTGCCGCTCTCGTAGGGGTCTAGGGGTGTGGGTTTGGCTATTCATCATGACCGTGGAATCCGTGTTTTATACTGGCTCGTATTGAAAACACGGACGTCCTAGTATATCCAATATTTCATATGATTCTTCTGCTGCGATATCTATGATGTGATCATGTGATATTCTGTGATAGATACATATATAGTATATATGATATATTATATAGACGTTACTTATGTTTTACACCCGCGCTAGCCCTGCCCTGCTCTGCCGTTAGTTACCTAACCTAACGGTGCACGAGGGGACATCGAGGCGAATGCGGATGGCATAAGTGTACGTCGTATTTATCTGTGATGTTTAGGTATTTAAAAATGGGACTTCATTAATGTGATTAATGAAATAAAAGAAACCTAAGATGTTGTAGAATCGAATTTCAAAATAAAACAGGTAGCTACAGTTCTTGCTTTGCATAGCGGTATATATGATATATCCTGCACATTATTCGATGAGGAAAGGACCGAGATCCCTTCACCGGGAGTGACTCCTTTAGCAATAACTGGCAGATGCTACACACTCGGTTTGTCTTTTGATTGCTTTTAAGTGTTTTTACTTTGCACAGTGATATATATGATATATCCCGCACCTCATTCGACGAGGAAAGGACCGACGATCCCTTCACCGGGAGTGACTCCTTTAGCAAAACTAGAAAGGCCTCAAAAACACTCCATTTCAAAAATCATTTGATTCTACAACGATATCAAGTTCATTACGCAAAAGGTTTTAAGAAAAACCTGTCGTAGCCCTCCGTCATTTCAGATACGTACTAGTTAGTATTCGTGCTGCGGTTGTTTGGCCTCCGTCAAGGCGTAGTGTACGGTAGCTAACTAGTGCTTATCTGCTAGCATATGATGCGATTGGATTAGGGTATTCGTACGGCGTTGTTTGGCCTCCGTCAATGGTCGTGCGGGTGGGTTTAATTCAATCAGGAAATGACGGGTTGAACTTGACTAGCGGACTATGGGTTGTTTGGCCTCCGTCAAGGTCATAGCGAGCTAGGGGCAAAATATTATCGGGAATTTCAAGTGTTGAAATTTGCAATGAGATTGCATACCTTCTATGAGATAGTTGGATCCCGATACCCGCTGCGAGTAAGAGTTACTCCTGGGAGAGTTTTATACATTACAATTAGCCGATCAAGTAGGTGTCTAGAAAGGTGTTAACGAGGTTACGCCTCTGGGAAAACGAGGTTTACATTAATTAGGTTCGTGCAAAAGCACGGGGGACCTCCCTCAAAGTACCGACACTGGCCTGGCTGAAAGATTGGCGAACTTGTAGTGTGTAATTAATCCCGGCTAGTCTTTCCATTTAGGGTTTGAAGGAAGATTTGATAAAAAGCAGTGGGAGCCATCCTGATTAGATAAAATAATAACCAATCTATTCTTGCAAGAGCGCACGCTGAGTGTTTTCTTCTCTCTCTCTCCTGGTAGCGACCATGTCACGCCTTAATCAAGATAATAATACGGATTATTGACCGAACCCGCTTGTTATACTGAGCTGGGGAACGTTGGTCCCGCTCCAACTTATAATTGTTATAAGACAGAGCAGGAAATTGGGGAATACCAGATTTCCCGTGCCGCCCAAACGAATAGAGTGCATGCTGATGCATCATCTTCGGGTGTGTTCATTATACAGAACTGTTTCTCAGTATCCTCCGCATCCTTGGTATATGATACCGGATCAGGATCCCAGATATGTAATCTGTTACATAGGGCTACAAAAGGGTAGAAAAACTGAGAACGGGTGATAAGTTTCATGAGACAGAAAACGGGGCAAGAGTTGCAGCCAAGTCTGACGGTCACTGTCACCCTGTATTACCAATACATTGATTCTGAACGAATGTTATTAGATACCGAACCTGATATACAAAATCATATCAGTCTCTTTATTAGTAAAGAAATGATAAAATTTTGTATTGTTGGATAATGTTTTGAACATTTCCTATATCAAAAGTTGATCGGTTCAGGCACGTTATATAAAAGCATTGATGTTCTAAATCAAACTACAGTTCTTAGTATACGAAACACACACAAGAGGAAGAGTTCAGAAATGAACGGATTCTTCTTGAGGTATTGTAGACTAGGTCAGATCAATGTGACCCGACTAGCTGGAGTTACATTTAGATGTATATTTAAATTAGTTTGAATTTACATCTTGTGAAACTCGCCAGTCATGTCACAAAGATAAGATGACCATAGCTCCGTTTACTGGAAACAGAGAAAGAGTTAATGAACTCTTGGGATGATACATGTTGATGTATGTAGGTCCCCTTGTCTACACATACCAGGACTGGTTCTTTGTACTTCATTACATTCTCTGGTAATCTTACGAGATTCAGACCTATGTTCCTGTTGAAACACAAGCCCGAGCCTTTTGAGATATTCACAGAATATAAGTTAGAAGTAGAGAACCAAAATATGGGTATAAGTATTATGTCCTATGATGAGATCAAGGAGGAGAATACTTGAGCACAGAATTCCTGGACTATTCTAAAGGAGAATGAGATTCTCTCTCAGCATTATTCCTCCGTATACACCATAGCACAATGGTATATCGGGGCGGAGCAATCACACCCTATATGATAAGGTGTGCTCTATGATGAGTACTACTGAGTTACCTTTTTCCTATTGGGTGTTATGCACTTGTGAAGTTGCATACCTATTGAATAGGGTTTGAATCAAATCAGTGCCTACCACTTCATATGAGATATGGAAAGGGAAGAGCCCATATCTTAAGTTAGTTAAGATTTGGGGTTGTCCGGCCTGTGTCTAAAAGCAAAGTCCAGACAAGCTCGAGGCAAGGTCTGTTATGTAGAACTGGAAATGTTCCAGCCATACAAACTGCAGCTGTTGATTTGATAGAACCAAAGGATTCAGTAAATTCCAACGAACCTCAGCCTCTCCGCCGATCTAGTAGGGTTCCTCACCCACCTGAGAGATACTTCGGTTTCTCTATGACAGTGGGAGCGAGGATTGCATCATGAGATGATGACCCAACTAGCTTCGAGCAGGCCATCAGGAGTAAGGCTCTGTAAGAATGGCTGGATGCTTAGCGATCTGAGATGGAATCCTTATACACCAACAAAGTATGGACTTTGGTTGCAATATCTGAAGGGTTAAATCCCCATCAGGAGCAAGTATATCTTGAGAAGATTGCTTGTTGTAGATGGAAAAGTTGAGACTTTCAAAGCTAGACTTGTTAAAGGTTTGCATCATTGACCAGATATGGATCATAATGTTAAAACCTTTTCAAGTATCTATGCTTAAGTCCATCCAGATCCTACTTGCCACGGCTACATACCATGACTGCGATATCTGGTGGTTGGGTGTCTTGACTGCTTTTCTAAATGATGATTTAGAAGAGAGCGTCTATAAGTACACAGCCAGAGGGCTTCGTAGACAGTGGGAGCAGCGGAAACGTGTGCAAGATGCTTTATAGGATAAAGCAGGCATCGCGGAGTTGGAACATCTGTTTTGATGAAGCGGTCAAAGAGTTTGACATCATCAAAATGGTAGATGAACCTTGTATATAGAAAAAGGTAGTAGGGAGTATGGTGACGATCCTCGTAGAGTACGTGGATGACATACTCTTGATAAGAAAGGAGTTTCTTATGCTACGCTCGATCAATCTCCGCTTAGCACAAAGATTCTCCATATAGGATTAAAATGATACCTAATAAATCCTGGATTTTGGATCTATGAGATAGATCTAAATGGATGTTAGGAAACTCACTAGATGTAGTGAGGTGGTGTCAATCGATCCTGAGGAGAATCACTGGAAGGGTTCCAGGGTGAGAAAGACGACTGAAAATCAGTCGCAGGCATTGTCTTTACCCTCAGTAAAGGGACGGTATGTTGGAAGAGTTCCAAGCTAGATACCGTGACATACTAGACGATAAAGGCAGGATACATCGCTACTTACGATGCTACCAAAGAGGCAGTCTGGGTGTATATTGGTTCATGAGATGAACTAAGTTCCTCCCATTATGTGACAATGGAGTTGTGGCTTATGCCAAGGAACGCAGGTCCCATCAGTGATCCAGACATATTCTAAGGCAGTGTCACCTGATCATGGAGATGATTGATCTCCAGGGTGATTGAGGTTTGGAGAGTAGACTCAGAGGACAACACAGCGGATCCACTCACAAAGGCCTGTTCCCAGAGAGAGACTTTTAAGGGATGGTTGAGTATGAGATACTGCAACCACTGCTATCAGATGGCCCTAGTGCAAGTGGGAGATTGTTAGTTATATGTATGCCCTAGAGGCCATTACTGTACATAGGATGTATATTGTAGTGGATGCTGGGACGTATATAGGGAGGACTTTCTTGCTCGACATGATAGTATGCTATCTGGTTACCCTTTACCTTAACGTGTATGCTGATTGTCTCTCTGTTACATGTTGGTAAAGCCCTTAGGATCTGTACTTGACTACCTGGACTATGATGCGGATCATACTAGTGGGGACATGGTAGTCTATAAGTACATCCTTCAAAGTCCCTAGTCGTGGGTGTATCGAGACGGGGCATCGATATACCAGAGTAGACTAGCGTATACCTTCTCGACCCATACAGATGGGCGATGGATGATCCCATATCCATCGGTGTTTGACATCAGAGATGATATACGGGTGCTCAGTAGAGACTGGGTACACTGGACGGACTCGCCGAGAACTCCCAGATGGTATTATACCTCACGTCAGATGGCAGTTCTCTGGTGACACTGGTACAGAGTAGTCTATTGACCCGAGATCGTCATAGAGTCTTGTGTGGTTCCCACTGTGCTTTGATTTCCATCTTACCACGTCCAAGAGGGCGTGCAAAACGGTGGTTTTTGGGTACATTCCCGAGTCACATGGAAGCAATGAGCGATAGGAGGGGATTCGTCTCTCCCGGTATAGGGGGTTGATGTTGCGCTGTGTTCGATTGGCTATAACAGGAAATCCCTGGCCAGGGTTGCTGAGATTTACTGGTAAGTGTTACCAGTAGTTTCTCGAACAGTTATAGACCTCATATCGACACGACTTATCGAGCTATTGGGGTCTGACGTTTACCACCCCTAGGCGAGATATGCGACATATCAGACGATCAGACCGGACTGTACGGTAGTGTTACTGGTCGGATTCACTGGAGTGTGAGCGGGCTTGCTCGTCGATCTTCAGATCGCTCAATACCCGGGTGGCCGTTACGTTTAGCAGACCGCTTGCGGCTTGTGGGTGTTTGATATGATCATCGCCTGCTACCGGCGTATTGACGAGTCTTTAGAGTCCTACACAGAGGTTTCCTGGCTCAAGCGAAACGAAATAGGAGCGCATATGAGATATGTGCGGGACCGAGAATAATGTGTGTATGTGATACCGTATTCCATTCTCGCGATGAATGTATCGAATGGTTGTATGTGATATAACCTAGTTATCGATTCAAGCGTTGATTCGATAAGCCGATACATTGTATACTAGTCGGTTGTGTGCGACATGACCGGATCATTGAATCAAGTGTTTATTTAATGATTTAATGTATAATTATATATTTGATATATTACTTTGCATTAACTACTAATGGTTCACTTTAAATGGATTTTCTCACTTGGATTGTGCAAGTTGTATATGTGATATACTTTTATGCACAAGTTTGTATCATGTTTGATGATGCATATTAACTTGGTTAAGTGTAAAGATTAAACCATGGTTTACTTAATGATTAGGGTTTTGATTATCTTATTCATTTATTTATATATTCATTTTGGAAATTATTTAAGGATGGTGGCTTATTTTGTTTTATGTTGAAGTTTCTTGAAACTTTGATCAAGTCAACCATTCTTATCTCTTCCTTAACCCTAACCATCATATCTAACCATGGTCCATTCTCTACACAAAACTAAGGTTAATATTATGATAAGAATGGATTTTATTTTCTATTTTTTATTATTCTTATCATAACAATATTCATCTTCTTCATCTTCTTCTTCTTTGAAGAAGCTTGCTTCATCAATGGTGATTGATGAAAACAAGTGAGAAATCCAATTCTAAAGTCTACCAACTTCCTATTTCTTCATCCTCTACCTCTTGCCAAGTAGTAGAGTGTGTTCTCTTCACAAGTTTTTGGACTTGGTGAAGTCGGAGCTTGATTTAGCGATGCCTCGACATAGATCATCTTCGGCAATGGACATCGATGACCTAGCCCGTCCATTCTCCGACGAAGCCGACGCAAGAGCCCGGATTTCGTTTTGGACAGCGAGGACACTTCTTCATGGAGCTATGGAGGTGGAGCACCGGATCTACAAAGGTTGTATTTCCGTATCTTATAGTTAATTGTTAACTAGTCCTTTTTCGCCTAGACATCTAGTTATCGATCCGTAGTTTAGGGTTTCTCGGCACCGTAAAATTTGAAATTGGCATGTTCGATGCCTTATGAGACCTCTTGGGAGTGCCTAGGAACCCTACACATTCTACCTTTACTAAAAGCATAAGTATCTAATCTAACATACACACCCGAACCAAACAAACAGTTTTTGAAAGATGTGAATCGTAGTTTTGAAAGTAGGGGCTACGGTGTTTTTAATGAAAGATATCATTTGAAAATCTGTAACGCCTCTCAAGGTATCTATTTAGAAGATGCATATGATTCATTAGGTTGGAAATATGTATGATTCGGATGACACATCTACGTCGACTATCTATTCCTATAGTACCCTAAACGGCAATATCATCAAATCTCATCCTCAAGTCCCGTCATCACATACTAGCCGTACCATATCACTTCCAACTATTCTTAGTTTCAAATATGCTCCTCTAACTACCTTTTTACTCTATCTATAGTTTTCTATTAAAGGTTTCATTAACCATAATCTATATATAAATCGGTTTCCATCAAAGTGTGCGGGGGTGCTATACGCCATCCACCCGATTTCCCCCGTAGATATAGATCTGCTCACATTGATCCTCGCTTGCTGGAGTCGATGACGCCACGCTCATCCTATTCATCTTGAAATTCGCATGGGGGTACCTACAACCAATGCACAATCGCAAATGCGTACTAAAATAAAGTTGGAAAACCAAAACGGCACAAGTTTCGCACATAGGTTAAAACCTATAGCTTCGCGTGAAAAACATGACTAATAATCCTAGTCGTTGACGTTCAAACTGTTAGTTATATGTATGCCCTAGAGGCCATTACTGTACATACGATGTATATTGTAGTGGATGCTTGAACATATATAGGGAGGACTTTCTTGTTCGACATGATAGTATGCTATCTGGTTACTCTTTACTTTAACGTGTATACTGATTGTCTCTCTGTTACATGTTGGTAAAGCCCTTAGGATGTGTACTTGACTACCTGGACTATGATGCGGATCATACTAGTGGGGACATGGTAGTCCATAAGTACATCTTTTAAGGTCCCTAGTCGTGGGTGTATCGAGACAGGGCATCGATGCACCAGAGTAGACTAGCGTATATGCATCTTGACCCATATGATGGGCGATGGATGATCCCATATCCATCGGTGTTTGACATCAAGGATGGTGTACAGGTGCTCAGTGGAGACTGGGTATACTGGACGGACTCGCCGTGAACTCCCAGATGGTATTATACCTTACGTCAGATGGCAGTTCTCTCGTGACACTGGTACAGAGTAGTCTGTTGACCCGAGATCGTCATAGAGTCTTGTGTGATTCCCACTGTTCTTTGATTTCCATCATACCACGTCCAAGATAGGGTGCAAAAAGGTGGCTTTTGGGTACAGTCCCGAATCACATGGAGGCAATGAGCGATAGAAGGGGATTCGTCTCTCCCGGTATAGGGAGTTGATGTTGCGCTGTGTTCGATTGGCTATAACTGGAAATCCCTGGCCAGGGTTGCTGAGATTTTTAGGTAAGTGTTACCAGTAGTTTCTCGAACTGTTATAGACCTCATATCGACACGACTTATCGAGCTATTGGGGTCTGACGTTTACAACCACTAGGCGAGATATGCGACATATCAGACGACGAGACCGGACTGTATGGGAGTGTTACTGATTGGATTCGCAGGAGTACTAGCGGGCTTGCTTGTTGATCTTCTGATCGCTCAATACTCGGGTGGCCGTTACGTTTAGCAGACCGCTTGCGGCTTGTGTGTGTTTGATATGATAATCACCTACTGCCGGCGTATTGACGAGTCTTTAGAGTCCTACACAAGGGTTTCCTGGCTCAAGCGAAACGGAGTTGGAGCACATATGTGATATGTGCGGGACCGTGATTAATACGATATGAGACACCGTATTCTATTCTCACGATTTGTGACATTGATCGGTTGTATGCGATATAGCCGGGTTATCGGATCAAGTGTTTATTCGATAAGTAGTTACACATGATATTAGTCGGTTATAGCTGGGTTATTAAATCAAGAGTTGATTTAAAAATTTAATGTATAATTATATATTTGATATATTACATTACATTAACTAGTATTAGCTCACTTAAGATTTATTTTCTCACTTGATAGTGCATACGTGTATATGTGATATATATTTGTGTACATATGATTGTATCATGCTTGATGATACATCAAAGATGGGTGTATGAGACTTATACCAAGATTAGGATAAAGATTAGGGTTTTGTTTATATCTTAAGAATAACAAAAGAGATAGACTTTGTCAAAGTTCTTAAGCATTCATGAAGCTTGTGGAAACATTGACAAAGTCAACTGTTTTGTCATTCTTAAGGATATTTAGTTAACCCAACCCTTAACCTCATGCTTTGGTTAATTCTCTACATGAGTTAAGCATGATAGCTTAACTCACCCATGGTTACATTATTGAGAGGATAATATTTCATATGATGAGATTATTCTTTCTTCTTCTTCTTCTTCATCAAGCTCCATGAAAAGCTTACTAGCTTTAATGGTGCCATGAGACAAAGTGTGAGAAAATCAATTCTAAAGTGAGCCCACTTCCTACTTCTTCATCCTATACCACTTGCCATGTAGTAGAGTGTGTTCTCTTCACAAAGTTTCTGACCTAGTGAAGGAATAGCTTGAGTTAGTGTCTCCCCGACATAGATCAACTTCGGCATCGAAGTCATCGAAGCAAACACGTTCGTTCTTCTTGTGAAGCTTCTCTAGAGTCCGGAGTTCACGTTCGCAGCGATGGGGACATCTACACGGAGCTAATGAAGTGAAGGACCGGATCTACAATGGTTGTAATCCCTTTCACTTAGTGTTAAAATGTTTAACATGCTTGTTCACGCCTAAACCCTAGTCTAAAGATCTGGCTTTGGGTTGTTCGGCACGGCTAAAAATTTAATCGGGCATGGTTGATGCCTCGTAGACCCTTGTACGCGTGCCTAGCAATCCTACAGTGGTATCAGAGCCAAGCTACAGCTTTAGGCAAAGTCTAGACGAAGTTTAAAGTCCGATCGAACCCGAAAACCCCGATATAAACCTTTCTCTGTACATTTTTTGAAAATGTGATTTTTTATGAATTAAAAATTCACAGAAAAACAAGCAGGAAAAACTAAGAATTACTGTGAATTATGATTCACTAATTCCCTGAAATGACAGCGAAACCGTGGCCAAACCAAGGGTTTGGCGGCCGTTCCGCGGCCAAAATTTGGATTTAGTCCCTCATATTTCATATATTTATTCTTAGGTCCTTTCTTGTCAATTTTTTCTGGGATTTTTTTTATTCCACTCAAGTGTTAAGTTTTCTAGGGTTGTATTGGGGACTCGTTGATTCGATCGGATAATTGAACTTTGTTTAGTTTGTTCCGAATATTTTTAGAAACTGTTAAAAAGTTCGGACGGATATCAATAACTCACTTTTTTCCCAGTCGGAAATATTTTCAAAAGTTGGATTTTTCCGTTGTTTAAGAATGTTCTAAGTTGTGCAAGTAACGCGATGGACCCTCTAGAAGACAACAAAACTTAACTCGATTATGTGACCGTCTTGAACTGCCTTTTGAACCTTAAGGTTTGGGGCAGTACGGCGTGCCACATGAGAGGCGTTGACTTGACCCTTCTACGGCTGGACCATTGGTACTGTGGCATTTGATGGATATTTTTGAACTCCGCTCAAGTGTTGAGCTATTTAGGAAAACTTTGGTGTTTGATTATTCGATCGGAATGTTTAACATTGTCGATTTATCTCGAATGTGATACAATATTTGGAATCCACAAAAAGTTATGAGATAACTAATTTGAATGTTATAAACCTTGCAGTTTAGTCTCAAATGATCGGTTGCCATGGAATTTTGATGTGATCAAAAGTCCGTCTCAATCACGTAGTGTACGCGGATACTCGCCGGGTGAACTTAATAGACAGCCATGCCCTATAGCCCCGACCAAGTGACTGTAGGAGAACCCCGTCGCCAAAAAGCATCCGTTCGGGTGCTCGCGACAGCGGTGTTCCGCCTTAGTGCACTTCGTCGACGGCATCGGGGGGTGCGGCTGTCTACTAAAGTTTGCGACGAGCATTCGATCAGGATATCGGGAATCTTGTTGAATTGGCCGACTAGATATTGAAAAGTGTTTTCGATATAGAGACTAAAATGCGGGGTTTATAATTGTTAGGCATGTGATGTCTAAGGTGGTTACGGATTCCAACTGTTGTAGTTTTACACTCTTTTTTATGCGACCGTATGTGTAATATGTGTTATCGCCGGTTTCGTTGCTATATGCCAACGACAATCGGGATACGCATACTTGCTTACGCTAATGATATGAGATATTATGTGTTGCTGTGATATGTTGCATTGGATCGTCGCGTTTGAATAGCCGGGGGTTTTATCTAAGATGAGAGTTTTTTCTTTTTCATTCATGTAAAATTCATTTGTATGTAATATTCTTTTATTAGGGCACTTCCGGGCTGAGGATGATGTCACCATTGTATATTATTTACTTTTCCGCATTAGGTAGACCCAAGACGGGGAGCACAAGTAACCGGGTTCTAGGGTCAAGTGGGAGACCATCTTGAGGAGTCGAAACCGGGTCTCCTAACCCTAAAGTTGGCAGTGTTGCTTGTCGCTCTCGTAGGGTTCTAGGGATGTGGGCTTAGCTATTCATCGCGACCGTGGAAACCGTGTTTTATACAGGCTCGTATTGAAAACACGGACGTCCTAGTATATCCCATATTTCATATATGTTTCTTCTGCTGCGATATTTGTGATGTGATCATTTGATGTTCTGTGATAAATACTGTATATAGTATATACGATATATTATATGGACGTTACTTATGTTTTACACCCATGCTAGCCTTGCCCCGCTCTGCCGTTAGTTACCTAACCTAACGGTGCACGAGGGGACATCGAGGCGAATGCGGATGGCATAAGTGTACGTCGTAATTATCTGTGATGTTTAGGTGACTTAAATGATGGGACTTCATTAATATGATTAATGAAAGAAAAAGAAACCTAAAAGATGTTGTGGAATCGAATTTTCAAAAACAGGTAGCTACGATTCTTGCTTTGCATCGCGGTGTTCCTTATAGAACATCCTGCACCTTATTCGATAAGGAAAGGGCCGAGATCCCTTCACCGGCAGTGACCCCTTTAGCAATAACTGGAAGATGCTACAACACTCGGTTTGTTTTTTGATTGCTTTTGGAGTTTTTGCTTTGCATAGTGATATATATGATATATCCTGCACCTTATTCGATGAGGAAAGGGCCGACGATCCCTTCACCGGGAGTGACCCCTTTAGCAAAACTATAAAAGCCTAAAAAACACTCCATTTTTAAAATCATTTGATTGTACAACGATATCAAGTTCATTACGCAATAGGTTTTCTGAAAAACCTGTCGTATCCCTCCGTCATTTCAGATAAGTCCTACTAAGTATTCGTGTTACGTTTGTTGGCCTGCGTCAAGGCATAGTTTGTGGTAGCTAACTAGTATTTATCTGTTTATGCATATGATGCAGATTGGATTAGGGTAGTCGTGCGACTTTGTTGGCCTGCGTCAAGGGTCGTGCGGGTGGGTTTAATTCAATCAAGAAATGACGGGTTGAACTTGACTAGCGCACTGTGGTTTGTTGGCCTGCGTCAAGGTCATGGGACGCTAGGGGCAGAATATTATCGGGAATTTCAAGTGTTGAAATTTGCAATGAGATTGCATACCTTCTATGAGATAGTTGGATCCCGATGCCCGCTGCGAGTAAGTGTTACTCCTTGGAGAGTTTTACACATTACAATTAGCCGATCAAGTGGGTGTCTAGAAAGGTGTCAACGGGGTTACGTCTCTGGAAAAAAGAGGTTCACTTTAATTAAGTCCGTGCGAAAACACGGGGAACCTCCCTCAAAGTACCGACACTGGCCTGGCTGAAATATTGGCGAACTTGTAGCGTGTAATTAATCCCGGCTAGTCTTTCCTTTTAGGGTTTGAAGGAAGATTTGATTAAAACAGTGGGAGACATCCTGATTAGATATATTAGATAACCAGTCTAATCTTGCAAGAGCATACGCTGAGTGTTTTCTTCTCTCTCTCTCCAGGTAGCGACTATATCACGCCTTAATCAAGATAATAAAATGGATATATTGACCGAACCCGCTTGTTATACTGAGCTGGGGAACGTTGGTCCCGCTCCAACTTATAATTGTTATAAGACAGAGCAGGAAATTAGGGAATACCAAATTTCCCGTGTCGCCCAAATGAAGAAAGTGCATGCCGATGCATCATCTTCGGGTGTGTTCATTACAGAGAACTGTTTCTCAGTATCCTTTACGTCCTGGGTATGTGATACCGGATCAGGATCCCGCATATGTAATCTGTTACATGGGCTACAGATAGGTAGAGAACTGAGAACGGGTGATAAGTTTCATGAGACAGAAAAAGATGCAAGTGTTGCAGCCAAGTCTGTTGGTCACTATCACCCTGTATTACCAGAATACATTAATTCTGAACAAATGTTATTAGATACCGAACCTGATATACAACATCATATCAGTCTCTTTATCAGTAAAGAAAGGATATAATTTTTTATTGTTGGATAATGTTTTGAACATTTCCTATATCAAGAGTTGATCGGTTCAGGCACGTTATCTAAAAGTATTGACGTTCTAAATCAAACAACAGTTCTTAGTATACAGAAAACACACAAGAGGAAGAGTTCAAAAATGAACGAATCCTTCTTGAAGCATTGTAGACTAGGTAATATCAATACGACCCGACTAGCTAAGTTACATTTAGATGCATAATTAAATTTTTTTGAATTTACATCTTATGAAACTTGCCGGTCCTGTCACAAAGTTACGATGACCATAGCTCTGTTTGTTGGAAACAGAGAAAGAGTTAGTGAACTATTGGGATTGATACATGCTGATGTATGAAAGTCTCCTGTCTACACATGCACATGCCAAGACCGGTTCTTTGTACTTCATTACATTCTCTGATGATCTCTCAAGATTCAGACATATGTTCCTGTTGAAACACAAGTCCGAACCTTTTGAGAGAATCACAGAATATATATTACAAGTAGAGAACCAAAATGGGTATATGTATTATGTCCTTTGATGTGATCAAGGAGGAGAATACTTGAGCACGAGATTCCTGGACTATTCTAAAGGAGAATAAGATTCTCTCTCAGCATTACTCCTCCGTATACACCATAGCACGATGGTATATCGGGGCGGAGCAAAAGCACCCTATGTGATATGGTGTGCTCTATGATGAGTACTACTGAGTTTCCTATTTCCTTTTGGGTGTTATGCGCTTGAGAAACTGCATACCTATTGAATAGGGTTTAAATCAAATCAATTGCCTACTACTTCATATGTGATATGGAAAGGGAAGAGCCCATATCTTAAGTTTGTTAAGATTTGGGGTTGTCCGGACTATGTCTAAAAGCAAGATCCGGACAAGCTCGAGGCAAGGTCTGTTGTGTAGAACTGGAAAGGTTACCGCTATACAAACTACAACAGATGATTTGATAGAACAAAAGGATTCAATACTAACCAACGAACCTTAGCCTCTCCGTCGATCTAGCAGGGTTCCTCACCCACCTGAGAGAAACTTCGGTTTCTCTATGATAGTGGGAGCGAGGATTGCATCATGAGATTGTGACACAACTAGTTTCGAGCTAGCCATCAGGAGTGGGACTCTGTAAGAATGGCTGGATGCTTACCGATCTGAGATGGAATCCTTATACACCAACAAAGTATGGACTTTGGTTGCTTTATCTGAAGGGTTAAATCCCTATTAGGAGAAAGTATAACTTGAGAAGATTACTTGGTGTACATGGAAAGGTTGAGACTTTCAAAGCTAGACTTGTTAAAGGTTTGCATCATTGACCAGGTATGGATTATGATGAAACCTTTTCTAAGTAGCTATGATTAAGTCCATCCAGATCCTACTTGCCACGGCTACATACCATGACTACGATATCTGGCGGTTGGGTGTCATGACTGTTTTTCTAAATGATGTTTTGGAAGAGAGCGTCTATAAGTACACAGCCAGAGGGCTTCGTAGACAGTGGGAGCAGCGGAAACGTGCGCAAGATGTTTTATGTTGATAAAGCAGGCATCGCGGAGTTGGAACATCTATTTTGATGCGGTAGTCAAAGAGTTTGACTTCATCAAAATGGTAAATGAACCTTGTATGTACAAAAAGGTAGTAGAGAGTATGGTGGTGATCCTCGTAGAGTACGTGGATGACATACTCTTGATAGGGAAGGAGTTTCCTATGCTACGCTCAGTTAATCTCCGCTTATCACAAGGGTTCTCCATATAGGATCAAAGTGATACCTCCTAAATCCTGGGTTTTGGATCTATGAGATAGATCTAATTGGATGTTAGGATACTCACTAGTTGTGGTGAGATGGTATCGATCGATCCTGGGGAGAATCACTGGAAAAGTTCCAGGGTGATAAGGACGACTGAATGTCAGTGGCAGGCATTGTCTTTACCCTCAGTAGAGGGACGGTATGTTGGAAGAGTTCCAAGCTAGATACAGTGACATATTAGATGATTAAAGGCAAGATACATCGTTACGAAGGATGATACCAAAGAGGCAGTCTGGATATATATAAGTTCATGAGATGAACTTCGTTCCTAAAATTGTGTGACAATGGAGTTGTGGCTTTTGCCAAGGAACCCCCGTCCCATCAAAAATCCAGATATAATTCTTAGGCAGTATCACCTAATCATAGAGATGGTTGATCTCCAGGGAGATCGAGGTTAGGAGAGTAGACACAGAGGACGACAACGCGGATCCACTCACAAAGGCCTTTTTCCCAGTAGAGACTTTTATGGGATGGTTGAGTATGAGATACATCGACCACAGATAATTGTTGGGTATGTGATACCACAACAGATGGCCCTAGTTCAAGTGGGAGATTGTTAGTTATATCTATGCCCTAGAGGTCATTACTGTACATACGATTTATATTGTAGTGGAAGCTTGGACATATATAGGGAGGACTTTCTTACTCGACATGATAGTATGCTATCTGGTTACTCTTTACTTTAACGTGTATACTGATTGTCTCTCTGTCACATGTTGGTAAAGCCCTCAGGATGTGTACTTGACTACCTGGACTATGATGCGGGTCATACTAGTGGGGACATGGTAGTCCATACGTACATCCTTCAAGGTCCCTAGTCATGGGTGTATCGAGACAGGGCATCGATGCACCATAGTAGACTAGCGTATATGCATCTTGACCCATATGATGGGCGATGGATGATCCTATATCCATCGGTGTTTGACTTCAAGGATGGTGTACGGGTGCTCAGTTGAGACTGGGTATACTGGACGGACTCGCCGAGAAGTCCTAGATGGTATTATACCTTACGTCAGATGGCAGTTCTCTGGTGACACTGGTACAGAGTAGTCTGTTGACCCGAGATCGTCATAGAGTCTTGTGTGATTCCCACTGTACTTTGATTTCCATCATACCACGTCCAAGAGGGCATGCAAAAAGATGACTTTTGGGTACAGTCCCGAATCACATGGAGGCAATGAGCGATAGGAGGGGATTCGTCTCTCCCGGTTTAGAGAGTTGATGTTGCGCTGTGTTCGATTGGCTAAAACTGGAAATCTCTGGCCAGGGTTGCTGAGATTTACTTTTAAGTGTTACCAGTAGTTTCTCGAACTGTTATAGACCTCATATCAACACGACTTATCGAGATATTGGGGTCTGACATTTACCACCCCTAGGCGAGATATGCGACATATCCGACAACGAGACCGGACTGTACGGGAGTGTTACTGATTGGATTCGCAGGAGTACTAGCGGGCTTGCTTGTCGATCTTCTAATCGCTCAATATCCGGGTGGCCGTTAGGTTTAGCAGACCGCTTTCGGCTTGTGTGTGTTTGATATGATCATCACCTACTGCCGGCATATTGACGAGTCTTTAGAGTCATACACAAGGGTTTCCTGGCTCAAGCGAGACGTTGTAGGAGCACATATGTGATATGTGCGCGACCGAGATTAATACGAAATGAGATACCGTATTCTATTCTCGCGATTTGTGACATTGATCGGTTGTATGCGATATAGCCAGGTTATCGGATCAAGTGTTGATTCGATAAGTTGTTACACATGATATTAGTCGGTTATAGCCAGGTTATTAAATCAAGAGTTGATTTAATAATTTAATTTATAATTATATATTTGATATATTGCATTACATTAACTAGTATTGGCTCACTTAAGATTTATTTTCTCACTTGATTGTGCATAAGTGTATATGTGATATATATTTGTGTACATATGATTGTGTCATGCTTGATGATACATCGAAGATGGGTGTATGAGACTTATACCAAGATTAGGATAAAGATTAGGGTTTTGTTTATATCTTAAGAATAACAAAAGAGATAGACTTTGTCAAAGTTCTTAAGCTTTTATGAAGCTTGTGGAAACATTGACAAAGTCAACTCTTTTGTCATTCTTAAAGATATTTAGTTAACCCAACCCTTAACCACATGCTTTGGTTAATTCTCTACATGAGTTAAGCATGATAGCTTAACTCACCCATGGTTACATTATTGAGAGGATAATATTTCATATGATGAGATTATTCTTTCTTCTTCTTCTTCTTCATCAAGCTCCATGAAAAGCTTACTAGCTTTATTGGTGCCATGAGAAAAAGTGTGACAAAATCAATTCTAAAGTGTGCCCACTTCCTACTTCTTCATCCTCTACCACTTGCCATGTAGTAGAGTGTGTTCTCTTCACAAAGTTCATGACCTAGTGAAGGAATAGCTTGAGTTAGTGTCTCCCCGACATAGATCATCTTCGGCCTCGAAGTCGTCGAAGCAAGCACGTTCGTTCTTCTTGTGAAGCTTCTCTAGAGTGCGGAGTTCACCATCGCAGCGATGGGGACAACTACACGGAGCTAATGAAGTGAAGGACCGGATCTACAAAGGTTGTAATCCCTTTCACTTAGTGTTAAAATGTTTAACATGCTTGTGCGCGTGCCTAGCAACCCTACACAAACGCCACACGACCAAATACAAATCCAAATATCAAAACCAAGCATCCCAAAATACGGAAAATATAGCCAAAAATACCCCAATGTGCTCCCAGATTTTACCCCAGATGAAATTAGCCAAGTTTGCATATGTAGAGGGTCTAGTTTACTGGATAGGGAGCTACAGAACAAGAACGATGTTAGTTATATGTATGCCCTAGAGGCCATTACTGTACATACGATATATATTGTAATGGATGCTTGGACATATATAGGGAGGACTTTCTAGCTCGACATGATAGTATGCTATCTGGTTATACTTTATCTTAACATGTACTCTGATTGTCTTTATGTTACATGTTGATAAAGCCCTTAGGATGTGTACTCGACTGCTGGGACTATGATGAGATCATACTAGTGGGGCCACGGTAGTCGACGAGTACATCCTATAACTGTTCCTAGTCAAGGGTGTATCGAGACAGGGCATCGATGCACCAGAGTAGACTAGCGTATATGCATCTTAACCCATATGATGGGCGATGGATGATGCCATATCCATCGTTGTTTGACATCAAAGATGGTGTACGGGTGCTCAGTGGAGACTGGGTACACTGGACGGACTCGCCGAGAACTCCAAATGGTATTATACCACACGTCAGATGGCAGTTCTCCGGTGACACTGGTACAGAGTGGTCTGTTGACCCGAGATCGTCATAGAGTCTTGTGTGATTCCCACTGTGCTTTGATTTCCATCATACCACGTCCAAGAGGGCGTGCAAAAAGGTGGCTTTTGGGTACAGTCCCAAATCACATGGAGGCAATGAGCGATACAAAGGGATTCGTCTCTCCAGGTATAGGGAGTTGATGTTGCGCTGTGTTCGATTGGCTATTGTTGGATATAGTGCCCTCTAATTCAATTATTCTATCGCAGGTATGTGATTGCAATGATTGAGGGAGGACATATACCGATAGAACAGTCTTACTCAAGGTGATAGTATGCTATCTGGTTTGTCTTTATCATCGTATACATGCTTTAGTTCACTATTGCATGATAATAGAGCCCATAGGATTCTTGCTTGACTACCGGCAGTATGATGGCGATCATGTACGTGAGAGCTGGGGTCGATAAGCACATCCTTAAAAGTGTCCCTAGTCGTGGCAGTTTCGAGACAGGGCATCGATACTCCAGAGTAGACTAGTGTATACAGTCGAGACCCCGCCGAGAGGCGGTGGCCGGTCTCACAAGCCACTGGGGTCAGTTGGATCACCTAAGATGTATACAGGTGCTCATTGGGTTATGAGTACACCGGACAGGACTCGCCGGGAACATGCTAGTTGGTATTATACATATCGTCAGATAGCAGTTCCCTGATCAAATGTGTACAGGTTAGTTCATCGATCTCAGGTCGTCATTTGTCTCGTGTGAGTTCCCACTGTGCTTAGATTACCACCCTACCACGCTCAAAGGAGTTGTGCAAACAGGTTTTAGTTGGGTACAGTCCCGAGCCACATTGGAGGCAAGTGAGCGGATCTTCGGGGATTCGTCTCTCCCGGTATTGGGGGTGAGATCGCGCTGTGTTTAGGAGAGCCATTACACGAAATCCATGGCCAGGGTAATCGAGATTTACTGGAAGGTATTCCAGTAATATCTCACGGTGTTCTGGGCTGCTCTCTAACACGACTTATGCAGCTATTGGGGGTCTGACGTTTACCGACCCCCTAGGCCTAATATGCGATACTCATAGACGAATGTTCCGGACTGTACAGATAATTTCACTGTCAGGCTCAGTAGGGTTTATAGATGAGTTCGCTCGTCAGCTTCCCTTCCAATCAATACATAGGCAAACCGTTACGTACAGCTTGTACCTCTGACGTGCTAGTGGTTATTCCCAATGCCAGTGTATTTATGAGTCATTAGAGTCCCCCACAGACACTTTTCTAAGTTCGGGCGAAACGTTGTAGATGCCGTATGGTATTATGGCAGGGTTCGGAAAAAGCACGTGCGTTTCCACACATGTCATTTTTCGGGCAGATAATACTGGTAGGCTTTGGTTTAAGCCGGATCCCAGTATTATGCTGTGTAGATGTAATATCATTGTCTCAGTTGCATTTGTATTCGGTCGTAATACAAATGAGGGTATGTTTATACCGATACGGGGTTATCCTGAAATTCGTTTCGGGATGATTTTTGTAAGTTGCCAGTTTTCAGTTTTCTATCAGCCGTCTTTATCATTCGGTTAAAAACGGATTTATCTTCTCTTCTTTTGGTGAGCCATGGTTCTAGAAGATTCTAGAAGTAGTACCAAGATTCATGATTCATTTGTGAGCATTAAATGGGTGGAGAGTTGTTAAGGTGACTAGGTTTATGTTCATTGGTTCCATTTATTGTTTGTTGATGATTCATTCTTTGATGAATTGTGATTATAAGTATGATATTGTTATGGTCACCATTCAACTCCTACACTCACCCACTCCTTCTATAATCGTGGCCGGCCCCCTCTTGTGGCAAAGTGGAATTGATTCATTTGCAAAAGATTCTGATACTTTTGTGTATGGAAATTTTATATAGTTCAATTTCCATTCACCCGATTCCAAATGGCAACTTGTTTTAACCGTTCGTCCATAGCTTTGGACGTAACGAGACAAAGTATTCTTCTCATTATCTACATCAATCTTGGTCGTCTCTTTTAGCAAACTTGACGATCGAGTTGCCTCGGTTCAAAGGCGGGAGCCCGTTTAAAGATCCGTTGACGTGGTGCCGCCTGGACGACGAGACCGGAGATCAAGCGAGTTTGGATCAACTGCAACATAGCGTGGGATGATGGTTGAAGACCGAAGGACTCGGATCGTTCGGTATAACAATTCTACCCTCTTTACAATTTGTTAGTTTAGCTTTAATGGACGATCCGGGATAAAGTACGCGATAGCGCCAGTCGTAAAAGTTTTGTTCCGCATTTTGGCGTCTGTTAGACGGCCGGGGCGCTGCCGCATACTTACAGTGGTATCAGAGCCTCACCATTAAACTATACTAACTTGTGCTAACGCGTTTATAAGATCGATCGAACGGAATTTCCGAAACTACATTTTTCTGTACCTACAGTTTCTGTTGATTTTTTAACTGTTCTGAAAATTATTTTGACCCCACCAGAAAATCAAGCAGGCTTTTTAATGGACCCTGAAGAAAAACGATCCACCAATTCGACCAAACGGCCGCGGATCCACGGTCAAAGCCTACCTTTGACCGCGGAAGCGCCGCCGAATTGGTGAATTGGTGGGCCATTTTTCTTCTGGGCTTTAATCTTGGGAAATTGTGGTTTCAGGTACTGTTCTTTTGGGCCCAGTTTTTATTACTGTACAGCAGATGTTTGTGGGGCCCACTTGGGAAAATTTAGTCGATCGAAATTTTAAACTTGTTAGTTTACAGCATTTACATTATAGCTCCGACCGGGAATGTCATTTGATCGGTAAACCGCGTCTGATTGCTATAGTCCTTTTAGACGGGTTTGCGAACGTGACATTCGTGTTGATGTTCTGTGTTGTGCTGTAATGTTGCGGATTTGTTGTGGTGGATAGCAGGGTGCAATGATAGTGCAGTTTGGATTTATTTGTACATTTGTTATTGCGGGACGAGCGTCCGACTTGTGGACTGCCATCACTGCATGTTGTATAATATTCTTTTGGGGCACGACCGGGTCGAGGTCGATGTACCCGTTGTACATATTTTTATTTCTGTACTAGGTTTATCTCGTGAAGGAGTGCACGGATAGCCGGGTTCTGGAGGGCAACGGGTCCGTATCTCATGGCTTTGAGAGGCAAAGGGACCTCACTCTAAAATTGGCAGACTATTCGCCGCACTCGTAGGGGATACAGGTTGACCCAAGGAGGGGTGCTCAATTTACCGGATTCCGTGAAGTGCCGGGTGTTCCATTCACTATGTTGTGGGGACCACCTCGCTTCAGGTTTTGGCGGGTAACTTGCCGCACCCGTAGGGGTCTAGGTTTCAATGCACAGGCTATCCACACGACCAGGGGAACGTCGGGTTTCACTAGCGGCTCTGTGAAACCCGGGGATCCCAGATTATCTGTATTGTTGTATGATGCTTATTACTTTTCTGTAATGTTGCATATTATCACGCCTGGAGCGATTATTAAATATTAGTATATATACTATTAGATATTGTATATGTTTTGCACCCACGCTAGTCCAGCCCCCGCTCTGTCGTTAGTTAAGTAACCTAACGGGTGATGACGGGACCCAGTGACGAATGCGGATGGCATATACGTACATTTTATTTTCGTTCTTTTCTGGTGTGATTGATTGATGGGACAGCATTGATTCTTATTAATGCAAGGATAAAACAAACCTATATTTGATGTTGTTGGAACAAATTTTAAAATGAGTTATTACAAAGACGTTTTCTTTTGTTTTGCATAGCGGTATTCATTTAGAATATCCAGCACCTCATTCGAAGAGGCAAGGGCCGAGATCCCTTCACCGGGAGTGACCCCTTGGGCAGAAATTTGCGTCAGGGTAATAACATAAATATAGTCGATCACAAGTTGCTTTGCATCGCGGTATTCAGTTAGAATATCCTGCACCTCATTCCATGAGGAAAGAGACGAGATCCCTTAACCGGGAGTGACCAATTTAGCAAAACGTTTTCGCCACTATATTTTTATAAAAAGATATCAGTTTCCTTCAACAAGATCAAGTTCATTACCTTAAAGGTTTTTCGCCAAAAACCAGCCGTAATCCTCCGTCGTTTCTTATGGATGGTCAGTAGTATTCAAGCTATGTTTGTTGGCCTACGTCAAGGCATATTGTTTGGTAGCTGCTGGGTATTCATTTGTTGCATAGATAGATGCATTAGTTTAAGTCAGACGTACAGCCTTGTTGGCCTACGTCAAGGGCATGTACGATGACTTAAATTAATCAGGACAACGACGGGTAGAACTTGACATGTGGCTTATGATTTGTTGGCCTATGTCAAGGTCATAAGTGCATGGGATAAAAATTATATCGGGAGTTTCAAACATACAGGAAACTTGCTAGACTTGCGCATACCTTCTGGAATGTGTTAACTTGAGTGGCTTCCATCAAGTTATCATGCAATGATAGTTGGATCCCGATTCTCACTGATGAGTTGGTTTACTCTTCGGGTGATCCCGACTAATTCTTCTTTCAGGTTTGGAGGAGAATTTGAGATTACAGTGGGAGATTTCCTAATTAGATAAAGTGATAACCATTCTGATTTAGGTTAGAGTGCACGCAGAGTGTTTCTTTTCTCTTTCTCTTTGGCAGTGACCTTTGACCGACCCTAGACTATGACTCAGTGACCAAGTTGACCGAACCTTCTTAAAATACTGGCTTTTGGATTGTCTATAGTTGCATAAGTCATTACCGCTCCTTCTTTTACCCTTTCTATTTCTCAGAACAACCCGTATTACTACGGATATCCACTTCCATTGGATAGATCTATCGTATGGTTATATACGAACTTTGAGGGATTTCTTCGAGGATGGATCCAGGTTCAGGAGAAATAGAATTGGTTTATTCAGTTTTCTTTTATTATCACCTTCTCTCAGGTTGCGAGGGCTCCTTGGTTTAGGAGAGTACACATATTACGCTTATTCGATAGTCTTATTCCAAAACATAGGCAGGTGCCGAAAGGTAAGGAATGAAGAAAACCAATTTGCTTAAGTAGGGTGTTGCGCCACGGCAGCGCCCCGGCCGTCTATCCGAGGCCAAAATGCGGAATCAAAAATTTTCCTTACTTGGAAACCGGCGCTACCGCGGATAATGAAAACCCGGATCGTAACCATTAACCTAATGCTAGCTAACAAGAGATGGGAAGAGAAGTATACCGAATGATCCGAGTCCTCAGGTCTTCTCCTCGCCATCCCGATCTCCCGCGGAAAGTCTTGTGTCCATATCGTCGCCTCCTTGCCGGAAGGGCACCACATCGCCTGCGTCTTTTACGGGCTCCCGCCTCAATACCGAGGCAACTCGGGCATGAAGCCGGCAACTCGACATGCTCAAGATATGCTGTAGAATGTGTAGTGTAGAGGCTATGTCTCATTTGGGGTTTGTTGCCTTTGAAGATGATGGAGGAATCAAGATTAGAAAAATGGTGCTTGCATTTTTCTAGCATGAAAATGAGATCAAGAATGAAACTCTCAAGATGAAGCTCTCATCTTTTTCTTTCTCTCAACCATGAAAAACTTATCATCCTAGGAAAATGGTGGAGGAAAGAATATGAAGCATGAAGGGAGGTGATGGTAGGAGCACAAGTGGTGACCACACCCAAACATTATGATTACAAACTCAAATCAACTTATCATCCATTTCAAATCACAATCAATCCAAGAAAAGGTGATGGAAAAAGAATATAATGATGATGGAAAAGAATAGTATCTAAAGATGCTATCATAATAAATCATCTTACAAATAAACCCTCCACAAAATGTTATTTGCAAACTTGCAAATAACACCCTCCATCGGAAAAGTCCGGCCGGAAAAGAACAAAGGAAAACCAGCCGGGACAGAATGCAAACTGGCAACTCCAGAAAACTGGTCCCGTAATAAATTACAGGAAAACCCCGACACTGTGCATACACACCCGTATCTGTATTCCGACCGGATACAAATGCAATGAGACAAAATCTACACTGTACTAAACTAGGACCGGCTTAAGCCAAAGCCGGCTAGTAAAATCCGTCCGATCCTGATCCGTGCAATACCGCACGTATCTGATCGGACCCTGCTATATCTCCATACGGCCTCTACAGCGTTTCGCCCGAAAGCTTGAGTAACTGTAAGTGTGCTGGACTCTAAAGACTCGTCAATACTATGGCTGTGGATTTAACCACTAGCACGTCAGAGGTATTAGCCAATACGTGATGGGCCACCAGCTATTGACCAAAAGGGACGTCGATGAGCGAACTCATCCTGACACCCTACAGAGCCTGTCGGTGACAATATCCGTACAGTCCGGTCCGTTCGTCTATGAGCATCGCATGTCGGGCCTAGGGGGTTGGTAAAAGTCAGACCCCCAAAAGCGATACAAGTCGTGTCGGAGTGTAGCCCAGAACGCCCTGAGATACTACTGGAATACCTACCAGTAAATCTCCTGCCTCGGCCGAGGGCTTTGCGTAATGGCTCTCCTAGACACAGCGCGACCTCACCCCCAATACCGGGAGAGACGAACCCCTGAAG
Organism: Agapanthus africanus; assembly: GCA_030015575.1. Taxonomy (NCBI): domain Eukaryota; kingdom Viridiplantae; phylum Streptophyta; class Magnoliopsida; order Asparagales; family Amaryllidaceae; genus Agapanthus; species Agapanthus africanus. The sequence goes on along the minus strand of CM057340.1, from coordinate 440,323,438 downwards.
ATCCGCTCACTGCCTCCATGTGGGTCGGCACTGTACCCAACTAAAATCTGTTTGCACGACTCCTTTGAGCCGTGGTAGGGTAGTAATCAAAGCACAGTGGGAACTCACACGAGACAAATGACGATCTCAGGTCGATGAACTAACCTGTACACATGTCACCAGGGAACTGCTATCTGACATCTGGTATAAGACCAACTAGCAGGTTCCCGGCGAGTCCTGTCCAGTGTACTCATAACCCAATGAGCACCTGTATACATCTTAGGTGAACCAACTGACACCAGTGGCTTGTGAGACCGGCCACCGCCCCTCGTCGGGGTCTCGACTGTATACACTAGTCTACTAATGGAGTATCGATGCTCTGTCTCGAAACTCCTATGACTAGGGACCTTTTAAGGATGTGCTTATAGACTACCAGCTCCCACATATATGATCGCCATCAAACTGCTGGTAGTCAAGCAAGAATCCTAGGGGCTCTATCAACGTGTAATAGCGACATGTCAGGTCACCTAAAGCAGTACACGATGATAAAGATAAACCAGATAGCATACTATCATCTCGAGTAAGACTGTCCTACCGGGATAGGTCCTCCCTCAATCATTGCAATCACGTGCCTGTGATCCAATAATTGACTCTGAAGGCACTATCTCCAACAATCTCCCACTTGCACTCAAGGCTAATTATTGCGATGCCGCATACTCACAGCCCGTGTGATACCGAACACCCAACTCCTCTACTAGTCAGTCTCACAAAGCTCGTTTGCGAAACTATTGCGTTCGAGGAATAGCCTCAGTGAGTGGATCCGCTGTGATGTTTCTTTCTATGTCTCTCTATATCTCAAGTTCGCGGAGAAAACCATCTCCCGAAATGAGCAATACCTGTCTTAGAATATGTCTGGATATCTGATGGGACCTAGCTCATAAATGAACTCCAAATCCAAACTTCTTAGACTGTATCGTCAACTGAACTTAATCCAGCGCTATGCCTCCCTCAGTATCTGCCTGGATCACCTGTCCAGAATACTGTCCCTCGTCAGAGGGAGAACTATAACTCTGACAACCTCCTTGTTGTCCATGTCACCTTGGAAGCCTGGAGTGATAACCGTCTCCTAAAGGAGGCAGCCGTTATCATATCCCTAGAACATTCACTTATGTTCTAAAACTGCTTCCGACTGTTCCTCCAGGATTGGATCAATATCAACTTATTGCATCTAGTGCAAGAACAACATCTGGTGTGGTACTTGACATCTCATGATTGACTCAATTGCCTAAGCAAGTGATCTGCCAATCATGCACACCCCTCTCTACTTTAGTCTATAAGACACCTTTAGAGAGGGTGACTCCATTACCTGCAGGTACACTACCATGCCAGGAGTCGTCCATTCTAAATACTCTTAGAATGCTGTCAAAGTACCCTGATTGGGAAACCACACAAATCTAGATCTAAAACCATAGATCTAGTAACCAGTATGTCTGATATAAGGTCTAAGTCCCTTGTGGAGAAACTACTGTGTGACGACCAAAGTATAACCGATCGTAGTATAGGAATGTCACTTCCTACTTTGTGTATGTCATCCAATACCAGGACATCACACCCTACTACCTTCTCAACAGATCCATCCCCTATTCTGATGACGTCAAAACTATGACTGTCACATCAGAAATAGATGATCTATCTCCGCTATATCTGCTTTAGTCTATAGACATAAGCCTGATGTCCACCAATGTTTCCGCTGCTCCCACTGACTACGACAACCCTCTGGCAGAGTCATATAGACGTGCACTTCTAAAGCTAGTTTAGAACGACGCTATACTCATCCTCCTGCCGGGTCTCGCAGCCTGGAACAACAACAATGGCAAGTGTGGGTAAACAAGAACTTCCCTGTCACCGTCCTTGAGGCTACCGGAGTACCTCTCGGGCGCCTGAAGTTACCCACCTTATCTGCGGAGTGGCCAATGGAATGTCAAATCAGATTGAATCTTTAGGTTCCTTATCAAATCTTCAGTAATCGTTTGCGGTTCTGGAATCGCTTCCAGTTCTACCATACTCCCACTACTGTTTTCTGAAAAATAACCATTTCCTTTTAAAATGTGGCGAGTTAAGAACAATATCACTATTGATCTTCCAGATGGTAGAAAGTCAACCCTCGTCATAGCCTGGGTCAACCCACAAACAGCCATTACAGAAACGTGCCTTGAGTTGTCCAGTGTCTGGTTTTAATCATAAGCCGGACAACTCCCCGTACCTTAACATCGTTAAGATATGAACTGTTCTATATCCAATATAGAACCTGAGCCACTGATTTAAATGAACCAGATTCAAATCATGCAGCTATCTCCAGTGCATGTCAACTAAATGGAAGGAGGCCGATCAGCGTTACTCAACTTAGGAATGCTTCCAATTATGAGTAACCTGAAAGAGAAGCTAGTTCTCTTAATCATTACTATCAACTGAACACCATACACAAGTATCTACATCTTCGATCACTTTGAAGAATCCCGAGACTTGCTACACCTAGTTCTCTACTCTATTTAAATACCTATAACTCCTCAAAACTTAGACCCTGTGTTCTTACGAAACACATGTCTAAGAACTAGAGAAGTTAAAAGTAAACAGAATATAGTATGAGGACCAACCCCTCTGTCCCAATGGACACTGGACAACATACAATACTCTGTATAAGTCCGCTGAGTCTAACAACTCTTTCACTGTGCGTCGTAGGTTGAAAACTGTACTTATGGTTAAGAAGAATTACACCGCTGTTTGATGCTCCTTACCTAACCATCCACTGATATAGGTAAATGTCATCGACATAACATCAAAAGGTATATCTCACTCTATGAGAATAGACGTACAGATATATCAATTTGAAATTGGTGCACAACAGCGGATATTCAAAACCAAATATTTGCCGACCGGCAAACTGCCCAGGTGATCTCCTCAAATTTCACCGATTACAACGAATCCCGATATAATGAGGATGATCACCCAATTCCCAATAACTTACTCCCACTCATCATCTGTAAAGCCATACAGATGTGAGAATCAAACCTGGTAAATACATACCCTGGAGCAAGTGTCTAATCAGGAAATCAGTTTTCTTTTAACATTACACAGTGAAACTGAAACATTGAAATGTTTCGGTGGGGTATCCTGGTATTCCTAGTAATGCCTCTACCATTATCCAGATTCACAACTATAACCGTATAATTCTTTGCCACCTCTCCAAATCCCTTTATATGTCTTTAGTCATTACCTTCTACACACCCCTTAGGCCAAATGGTTTTCTTCCTTCCCTACCGTTCGGCACCAGCCTATGGTTTGGAAGAAGACTATCCAATAAGCATAATGGGTGTACTGTCCTAATCCTAGGAGCACTCGCAATGCGAGAGAAGGTGAAGAGAAAAGACAACTGAATAAACCGTATTCTTATTTCTCCAGGACCAGAATCCATCCCCGAACTGGAACAAGTTCCTTTCGAGTTCGTATATAACCATACGATGGAGTATCCAAAAACTTGGGATCTTCATAGTGATACGGAGTGTCCTGGAGAAATACAAAGGTGATTTAGGATTGGCGAAGAAAAACTTGGTTTGGTCGTGAATATCAGTTGCAATTTACTTTGCCCTATTACTAATCCCTTGCTTTGTCTTAATCTTAATACCTTCTGCACACCATCGTTATGTTAATTGGTTTTCTTCATTCCCCACTGTTCGGCACCAGCCTAAAGTTTGGAAGAAGACTATCCAATTTGCGTAATAGGTGTACTATCTCCTGAACCAAGGAGTACTCGCAATGAGAGAGGGTGAAAAGAAAAGACAACTGAATAATCCTATTCGTTTTCTCCAGAACCAGAAACCATCCTCGAAGTCCTTCGAGTTCGTATATAACCATACGATGGTTTTGTCCAATGGAAGTGGACGTTCGTAGTAATACAGGGTGTCCTGGAGAAAAGGGTAAAAGTAGGAGTGGCAATGAGGTTTGCAACTCTGACAATCCAAAAGCCAGTGTTAAGAAGGTTCGGTCAACTTGGTCACTGAGTCATGGTCTTAGGGTCGGGTCAATGGTCGCTGCCAGAGAGAGAGAAAAGAAACACTCAGCGTGCACTCTAACCTAGATCAGAATGGTTATCACTTTATCTAATCTGGAAACCTCCCACTGTATCACAAATTCTCCTCCAAACCTGAAAGAAGAAATAGTCGGGATCACCCGAGGAGTAAACCAACTCATCAGTGGGAATCGGGACCCAACTATCATCGCATGATAACGTGACGGAATCCACTCACGTCACCACACTCCAGAAGGTATGCGCATGTCTGGCAAGTTTCAGTTCTTTTGAAACTCCCGATGTGTTTTTTTTCCCCTAGGACCCAAGTGACCTTGACAATGCCAACATATCAAAGAGTCCTAGTCAAGTTCAACCCGTCATTATCTTGATTGCGATAAACCCACCCGTATGAGTCCTTGACAATGCCAACATAACCGTACGACTGTCCTAACCAATCCACTTATCCAAGCGACAGAAAAATATTACACAGCTACCGAACACTACGCCTCGGCAATGCACGACATACGTAGCACGAATACTAAGCAATACTAATCTGAAATGACGGAGGGCTACGGATGGTTTTTGGCGAAAAACCTTTTACCGTAATGAACTTGATATCGTTGAAGGAACAGGATAACTTTTTATAAAAATATAGTGACGAAAACCTTTACTAAAGAGGTCACTCCCGGTGAAGGGATCTCGGCTCTTTCCCCGTAGAATGAGGTGCAGGATATTCCAACTGAATACCACGATGCAAAGCAAAAGTAATCGGCTATAGTGAAGTTAATGCCCTGACGCAAACTTCTGTCCAAGGGGTCACTCCCGGTGAAGGGATCTCGGCCCTTGCCTCGTCGACTGAGGAGCAGGATATTCCAAATGAATACCACGATGCAAAACAAAAGTGAACATCCTTGCAATAACAGCTTTTTGAAAAGTGTTCCAACAACATCAGAATAGGTTTGTTTAGCTTGCATTGATCCGAATCAATGCAGTCCCATCAATTGATCACACCACAAAGAACGAAAATATACTGACGTACGTATATGCCATCCGCATTCGCCACTGGGTCCCGTCATCACCCATTAGGTTAGCTAACTAACGGCAGAGCGGGGACTGGACTAGCGCGGATGTAAAACATATACAACATCTACTAATATATATATACCAATATATAGTATTTCGCTCAAGGCGTGAATAAAATGCAACATCACAGAAATGTACAGCATCACAGAACAATACAGATATCTGGAAGCCCCGGGTTTCATAGAGCCGCTGCTGAAACCCGACGTTCCCCTGGTCGTGTGGATAGCCTGTGCAATGAAAACCTAGACCCCAACGGGCGCGGCAAGTCACCCGCCAAAACCTGAAGCGAGGCAGCCCCCTTCAGCAACGTGAATGGACCACCCAGCACTTCACGGAATCCGGTAACTCGGGCACCCCTCCTGGGTCAACCTGTACCCCCTACGAGTGCGGCGAATAGCCCGCCAATCCTAGAGTGAAGCCCCCTCCGTCCCAATGCCATGAGATGCGGGCTTGTTGCCCTCCAGAACCCGGCTATCCGCGCACCCCACCGCGGGGCAATCCTAGTACAGAAAGTAAAATATACATACAACGGGTACATCGACCGCAACCAGGTCGTGCCCCAAAAGAATAAAACAATCAGGCAGTGACGGCAGTCCACATGTCGGACGCTCGCCCCGCAATATCAAATGTACATAATACAACAAAACTGTACTAGCATTGCATCCAGGCTATCCCCCACGACCGATCCGCAACAACACAGCATAAATATAGAACATCAACGTGAAAGTCACGTTCGCAAATCCGTCTAACCGGGCTATAGCAGTTAGACAGGATTTACCGATCAAGTGACATTCACGGTCGCAGATATAATGTAAATACTGTGAAATAATGTGTTTAAAATATCCGATCGATCAAACAATTAAAAAGTGGGCCCCCAAGCAATACTGTAGCACTCACAGAAAATCTGGGCCCAAATTTAATATCCCAAAACCCCCAAAATCAGCCCACAAGCCCACTGAAAAAATTGGACACAGTGAAGACAACAATGTGCGGCGGAACCGCGGCCCAAGGGGGGGTTTGGCCGCGGTTCCGCGCTAAAGTTGTCGACTGAATGTGTCGAATTTTTACAGATGTCTTGGAATTTCCAGTACATCACTTTTATGCAACCTGAAAAAATTTTTGAGCAAGAAAAAAATCAACAGAAAACTGATTTACACAAAAATGAGGTTTTTGGAATTTCGGTCGATGGGAAATGCAAAAACACATCAAACAAAGCTAGAAAAGGTTAATGGCGTAGCTCTGATACCATGTTGCGCCACGGCAGCGCCCCGGCCGTCTATCCGAGGCCAAAATGCGGAATCAAAAATTTTCCTTACTTGGAAACCGGCGCTACCGCGGACAATGAAAACCCGGATCGTAACCATTAACCTAATGCTAGCTAACAAGAGATGGGAAGAGAAGTATACCGAATGATCCGATTCCTCCGGTCTTCTCCTCGCCATCCCGATCTCCCGCGGAAAGTCTTGTCTCCATATCGTCGCCTCCTTGCCGGAAGGGCACCACATCGCCTGCGTCTTTTACGGGCTCCCGCCTCAATACCGAGGCAACTCGAGCATGAAGCCGGCAACTCGACATGCTCAAGATATGCTGCAGAATGTGTAGTGTAGAGGCTATGTCTCATTTGGGGTTTGTTGCTTTTGAAGATGATGGAGGAATCAAGATTAGAAAAATGGTGCTTGCATTTTTCTAGCATGAAAATGAGATCAAGAATGAAACTCTCAAGATGAAGCTCTCATCTTTTTCTTTCTCTCAACCATGAAAAACTTATCATCCAAGAAAAATGGTGGAGGAAAGAATATGAAGCATGAAGGGAGGTGATGGTAGGAGCACAAGTGGTGACCACACCCAAACATTATGATTACAAACTCAAATCAACTTATCATCCATTTCAAATCACAATCAATCCAAGAAAAGGTGATGGAAAAAGAATATAATGATGATGGAAAAGAATGGTATCTAAAGATGCTATCATAATAAATCATCTTACAAATAAACCCTCCACAAAATGTTATTTGCAAACTTGCAAATAACACCCTCCATCGGAAAAGTCCGGCCGGAAAAGAACAAAGGAAAACCGGCCGGGACAGAATGCAAACTGGAAACTCCAGAAAACAGGTCCCGTAATAAATTACAGGAAAACCCCGACACTGTGCATACACACCCGCATCTGTATTCCGACCGGATACAAATGCAATGAGACAAAATCTACACTGTACTAAACTAGGACCGGCTTAAGCCAAAGCCGGCTAGTAAAATCCGTCCGATCCTGATCCGTGCAATACCGCACGTATCTGATCGGACCCTGCCATATCTCCATATGGCCTCTACAGCGTTTCGCCCGAAAGCTTGAGTAACTGTAAGTGTGGTGGACTCTAAAGACTCGTCAATACTATGGCTGTGGATTTAACCACTAGCACGTCAGATGTATTAGCCAATACGTGACGGGCCACCAGCTATTGACCAAAAGGGACGTCGATGAGCGAACTCATCCTGACACCCTACAGAGCCTGTCAGTGACAATATCCGTACAGTCCGGTCCGTTCGTCTATGAGCATCGCATGTCGGGCCTAGGGGGTTGGTAAAAGTCAGACCCCCAAAAGCGGTACAAGTCGTGTCGGAGTGTAGCCCAGAACGCCCTGAGATACTACTGGAATACCTACCAGTAAATCTCCTGCCTCGGCCGAGGGCTTTGCGTAATGGCTCTCCTAGACACAGCGCGACCTCACCCCCAATACCGGGAGAGACGAACCCCTGAAGATCCGCTCACTGCCTCCATGTGGCTCGGGACTGTACCCAACTAAAACCTGTTTGCACGACTCTTTTGAGCCATGGTAGGGTAGTAATCAAAGCACAGTGGGAACTCACACGAGACAAATGACGATCTCAGGTCGATGAATTAACCTGTACACATGTCACCAGGGAACTGCTATCTGACATCTGGTATAAGACCAACTAGCAGGTTCCCGGCGAGTCCTGTCCGGTGTACTCATAACCCAATGAGCACCTGTATACATCTTAGGTGAACCAACTGACACCAGTGGCTTGTGAGACCGGCCACCGCCCCTCGTCGGGGTCTCGACTGTATACACTAGTCTCCTAATGGAGTATCGATGCCCTGTCTCGAAACTCCTATGACTAGGGACCTTTTAAGGATGTGCTTATAGACTACCAGCTCCCACGTATATGATCGCCATCATACTGCTGGTAGTCAAGCAAGAATCCTAGGGGCTCTATCAACGTGTAATAGCGACATGTCAGGTCACCTAAAGCAGTACACGATGATAAAGATAAACCAGATAGCATACTATCATCTCGAGTAAGACTGTCCTACCGGGATAGGTCCTCACTCAATCATTGCAATCACGTGCCTGTGATCCAATAATTGACTCTGAGGGCACTATCTCCAACATAGGGTGTGCAGAAGGTAATATATAAAGACAAATAAAGGAATTAGAAAGAGGGCAAAGTAAATTGCGACTACTAAACATTCACGACCAAACCACGTATTTCATCGCCACTCCTAGTTCACCTTTGATTTCTGCAGAACAACCCGTATCACTACGAACATCCAATTCCATTGGATAAATCCATCGTATGGTTATATACGAACTCGAAGGATAATTTTTCGAGGATGGATTCCGGTTCAGGAGAAATAAGAATGGGTATTATTCAATTATCTTTTATCATCACTTTCTCTCAAGTTGCGAGTACTCCTAGGATTAGGAGGGTACACCTATTATGCTTACTGGATAGTCTTCTTCCAAACCATAGGCTGGTGCCGAACGGTAGGGAAGGAAGAAAACCATTAAGCTTAACAATGGTGTACAGAAGGTAATGACTAAAGACAAATAAAGGGATTTGGAGAGATGGCAAAGAAATATACGGTTACAGTCATGAATTGGATTATGAAAGAGGCATTACTAGGAATATCTGGATACCCCTACGAAACATTTTTTTGTTTCAGTGCATTGTTAATAGAAAAACTGATTTCCCGATTAGATACTTACTCCAGGGTATGTATTTACCAGGTATGATTCTCACATCTGTATGGTTTTACAGATAATGAGTGGGAGTATGTTATTGGGAATTAGGTGATCATCCTCATTATATCGGAATTCGTTGTAATTGGTGATATTTGAGGAAATCGCCTGGGTACAGTTTTCAACCTACGACGCACAGGTTTTGAGTTATTAAACTCGGCAGACTTATACAGAGTATTGTATGTTGTCCAGTGACCATCAGGACAAAGGGGTTGGTCCTCGTACTATATTCTATTTACTTGTGACTTCTCTAGTTTTTAGACAAGTGTTTCGTAGAAATACAATGTCTAAATATTGAGAAGTTGTGGGAATATGAATAAAGTAGAGAACCATGTGTCGCAAGTATCGGGATTCTTCAAAGAAATCGAAGATGTAGATTCTTGTGATTGGTATTCAGTTGATAGTAATGGTTTTGAGAAACTTGTTTCTCTTTCAGGTTACTCATAAATGGATGGATTCCTAAGTTGAGTAATGCTGATTAGCCTCTCTCCATTAAGTTGATATGCACTGGAGACGGCTGCTGATTGATGTTAAAAAGTGTTTTTGTAGAATAACCGCAATCAATAACGGTGTCGCGTGTAGCTAGACCGAGATGAGTACGGTTATTCTACAAAAACACTTTTTCACATCAATCAAATGGCGCCGTTGCCGGGGATACATGCGTAATTTTTTATTCTTATTATTTGTGTAGAATTCTTAGACGATTCATATCATTATTAAAACAAAACTGCAAATTGCATATTTAACGATTTATGCGTGAATTTTTTCAAGGAGATCTAGTGTCACAGAATTAAGGAAAACAGGAAACAGAGACATTTTTAGAGACCCAGAGGAGCACAGAAGGATCTACAAAAAATTTCATCAAGCAATCCCTCTGCCACGCGGCGGAACCGCGGCAAAAGTACCCTTGGTGCGGCGGAAGCGCGGTACAACAGAGGAATTTGGGCTTAAGTCTTCTCTGGTATCTTTCTCAACTCCTTCTCTCCTCTCTCAAATCCAATAAAATCTATCTTCTGCAGGATTCTTTGCAAAATCGCGCCGCTCAAAAATCTTTTTACAAAAGTTTTGTGATTGGTTTTGTTTTGCATATTTTAATACGGACTTTAAGGGGCAAAGGCCAAATCAAGATTAGGTGGGGATTTCATCACCCTTCCTGAGCCCCACAAATCACAAACCGAGCATATAGATCAACCCTTCATTAATTTAAAAAATATCTAGACCAGACTCTAAGGACTGTCGCGCTCATTAAGGACAGAGGAAGGTCGTGGATAATCTATCGTTTATCCGCATTACTTTTGCAGTTCCTAGGCAAGTGTGTCCAAAGGCTAGTGGTTTTTAATTAGGCCCACTACCTTGGTTCCTTCCCACTTACCTGGCACTTACCTGGCTACAAGGGTAGTACGGAGGCGGTAGAGGATTTATCCTGCGGCTTGTCCTTTGGAAGTCTAGGAGCGGTCTAGAGACTAGACCTAGGTGACCTTAGTTCTAGGGTTGCTTGTGCATCTTAGGGTGATTTGTCTTGAGTCCCACATTTTTCAAAACAAACCAATTTTAAAATCACACACACGCTGCCACTTGCACTAAACCCGCTTAGTGCATGCTCGGCTGGACACGGGATCCTAGTTCCTGTCTTGTCCGCGTTCCTGCTATCGACTCCGAGGTCGATGCTTCTTCATCTTCTTTTCTCCCACCACACACCACGACCGAGATGGACGGCGCTCTATCAAATTATAACACCACGCTGCCACTGCCCGAAGGTGCGCAGAATCCACCGCGCATTTCTCTCCAAGAGAGATGCTATCCTATCTGTGGTCCTCTTCCCACTTGTCTATCTCTTCCACCACCTAACGGGGATAATTTCGAGATTAAACCCCACTACATCAATCTGCTGCCCAAATTTCACGGGCTTGAGTCGGAAGACGCGTATGTTTTCATCACCAAATTCGAAAACGTATGCGCAATGATGGGTACTTCACAATTGACTTTAGATGCTATGCGCTTACGTCTTCTCCCATTCACACTGTGCGACTTGGCAGAAAAGTGGCTTTATAATACTGCCGCACACTCTATCACTAATTGGGATGAATTCGTCATAGCATTTCTTAAGAAGTTTTACCCAAACCATAAGACTGCCCGTGTGAGAAGAGAGATCAACCAGTTCACCCAGCTTCCCAATGAACCATTTTGGAAGTGCTTTGAACGTTTCAAGGATCTGCTTTTCCAATGCCCCCATCACGGAATACAAAGATGGGATTTATGTCGGATTATATATGAGGGCATTAATCCAGCGACAAAGCAGATGCTTGAAACAACGTGTCAATGCAATTTCATGTCTAAAGATGACGGTGAAGCGTGGAAATATCTGGAAGACCTTGCTGAACACACGTTGCAGTGGGAAAGCGTAAGACCACCTTCAACTAAGGGAAGTATTCACCAGCTCGATGTTTCTATCGCAGTGAAAGCCGAAATGGCAGCGATACAGAAGAAACTCGACGCTATTGAGAACAAATTCTCATCATTCTCCCTAAATCGGGTCATGCTTCCTAAGACCGTCTGTGGTTGCTGTTCAGATCCTTCACACTTAACGAAAGAATGTCCTATGAATGCTTCGTTTCAAGCTAATGCTGCTTTTCAGCAGCGACCTAGAAACGATCCTTATTCTTCCACGTACAATCAAGGATGGAGGAATCATCCAAACTTTGCTTGGAATCAAAACCAACAAAGCAATTATCAAAGACCTCCTCCACAGCAACCACAACCACAGAATCAGCCCCCCTTTCAGTCACAGAATTACCAAAATCCGGCCAACATTTCTACACCACAAGTGGCCGGTACTGACAACTCACTTGCACAAACTTTGGATATGTTTATGAAACAATCCATGCAAATTTCGGCTGAGATGAGGTCTTCTATTGATACCATAACGAAAAACTCTGCCTCCCATGGTGAGAGTATTAAATCATTACAAAACCAAATCGCACAGTTAAACGCCGCAATGAGTGCGAGAGAGAAAGGGAAACTCCCATCTCAACCCATACCTAATCCTGTCCACTCACAAAGTTATAATGTGAGTGCTGTTACCACGTTGAGATCGGGAAAAGTGCTGAATAACCGAGTGGGTGAGCAGTGTGATGATAGTGACACCAATGATACCCCAGGTTCTTCTTCTTCCCCTAATTCGTCTAGTCTCCCACCTTCACCCGAGCCTATCCTCCGTTTTCCCTAAGGCTCGAACCCTTCTCCCATTTCGCCAAATCTATCTAAGTCGATTCCCACTCCAATTTTGGGATTGAATCCGTCCCCACAATCCTTTCCAATGTTGGACCCAACCCTTATCGATAAAACACCTTATCCAAACAGGTTAAGGGGCAACAGACCAAGTCCACAAATGGAGAAGATTGTGGAAATTTTTAAGCAAGTTAACATAAACATTCCTCTCCTAGATGCTATTCAACAAGTTCTGTCATATGCAAAAATCTTAAAGGACTTGTGCACTAGGAAGAGAAAAATTCAAGTACCTAAAAAAGTTTTCCTTACGAGTAATGTGAGCACAGCTTTTACACAACAACTACCCAAGAAGCGAAAGGACCCCGGAAGTGCTACAATTTCAATTTCTATTGGGGGTAAAAATATCAATCGTGCTCTACTCGATTTAGGTGCTAGTGTTAACTTGCTTCCGTATTATGTTTATGAGCAATTAGGGATCGGAGAGTTAAAACCTGCACATTGCACTCTTCAGATGGCCGATCGATCTATCACCCAACCAGGGGGTGAGCTAGAGGATGTGTTAATCAAAGTCTGGAAATTCATATTCCCTGTGGACTTTATCATTATAGATACACAACCTGTGGCAAACCAACGCAATCAAATCCCAGTGATACTCGGTCGACCCTTTTTGGCCACTTCCAACGCAGTAATCAATTGTAGAAACGGCTCTACGACCCTATCCTTTAGAAAGAAGTCAATTGAGCTTAACATTTACAATTTGGGAAGTGAACCCTCCGAACCCTATGCTCATGTGTGTTCTGTCGAATTAATGGATGTCGACAGCAGCGAATATGATCAACCTCATAATTCTGACTCTTTTCATATGTTGTTGCTTGACACGGACTCTTCCACCGAGTTGTCCGGGTCAACATCTAACGCTGATAAGAAACTTTTTATAGAGTCTGACGATCACCCCATTTTTTCTGATGACATTATTTTTCGGGGTATCGATGAAAGCTTTGAGAAAATTTTCGCTGATGAACTCGCATTTTTACAAGACACGGGTGTTGAGATGAATCAACTCCAAGATGAAGAAATTGGACCTCCACCCCTTCTTTTGGACAATCATGATAATGCGAGTAATCCAACATTACTATCACTGTGTCGTCTCTCCAAATTGAGACGCAATCCTTTTCCATCATACCTCTTGCCACCTCCCCACTTCTTCACGTCGAAAGGTGACATGTTCTTCCACCAACCTTGGTGCTTCATCGATAAAATTTTTGAATGGTTGGTGTTGACCTTCGGTCTTTACAAAGCTTGACATTGACCAATAACCTTGACCCCCTCGTGTGATTTTAAAAGATTAAAATTGTTTAACTCAAGTTTGAGGGGTGGTATATTTTGGCTCTTGAAAGAAAATGATTTTTACAAAATTATGAGCCAAAAATAAGTTTGGGGGAGGATTTTCACTTTCATATATTCTTGGCCCCATTAATAACTTCCTCCCAAGTCTACAGGTTTTTGAGCTTAACGGATGGCATCAGTGAGGAAACTGCTGTAAACAGGTTTGGAGGAGGTTTGTGCTTATTTACACATCAATTTTTATACCTCACGTCAGATGGCAGTTCTCAGGTGACACTTGTGCAGGTTAGTCTGTAGACCTGAGATCGTCATAGAGTCTTGTGTGATTCCCACTGTGCTTTGATTTCCACCTTACCAAGTCCATGAAGGCGTGCAAAACGGTGGTTTTTGGGTACAGTCCCGAGTCACATGGAGGCAATGAGCGATAGGAGGGGTTTCGTCTCTCCCGGTGTTGGGGGTTGATGTTGCACTGTGCTCGATTGTCCGTAACAGGGAAGTCCCTGGCCAGGGCCGATCAGAGATTTACTGGTAAGTGTTACCAGTAGTTTCTCAACCCGTTATGAGCCTCACATCGGCACGACTTATCGGTTATTGGGGTCTGACGTTTACTACCCGTAGACTTGATATGCGACATATCAGACGAGGAGACCGGACTGCACGGTAGTGTTGCCGATTGGCTCGACGGGAGTTGTAGCAGGTTTGCTTGTTTTCTTCTGATCGCTCAATACCCGGGTATGGATATAATATCTGACATTCTGGTAACTAGATCTATGGTTTTAGATCTCGATTTGGCTAGTTTCCCAATATGGGTACTTTGACAGTATTCTAATAGTATTTTAAAATAGATGACTCCTGGCATGCTGGTATACCTGCATATGATGGAATCACCCTCTCTGAAGGTGTCTTACAGACTAAATGGGAGAGGGACGTTCATGATTGGCAGATCACTTGCTTAGGCAATTGAGCCAATCATAAGATGTCAAGTACCACACTAGATGTTGTCTTTGCACTAGATACAATAAGTTTATATTAATCTAATCCTGGAGAAACATTAAGAGGAAGTTTTAGAACATGAATGGATGTTCTACGGATTTGATGATAGCTGCCTCCTTCGGGAGACAGTTATCATTCCAGGCTTCAAAGGTGACATGCATGACAGAGTGATTGTCAGAGTTATAGTTTTCCCTCAGACGAGGGACAGTATTATGGACATGTGGTCCAAGAGGATACTGTGGGAGGCATAGTGCTAGACACTGATTAGTTTCAGTGATCGATACGGTCGAAGAAGTTTGGATTTGGAGTTCATTTATGAACTAGGTCCTATCAGATATCCAGACATATTCTAAGACAGATATTACTCAATTCGGGAGATGGTTTTCTCTGCGAAGTTGAGATATAGAGAGATACAGAAAGAAACAGTGAAGCGGATCCACTCACTGAGGCTATTTCTCGAACACAAGAGTTTTACAAACGAGCTTTGTGAAACTGATTAGTAGAGGAGTTGGATGCTCGGTGTCACACGAGTTCTGAGTACACGACATCGCAATAATTAGACTTAAGTGCAAGTGGGAGATTGTTGGATATAGTGCCCTCTAAATCAATTATTGTATCGCAGGTACGTGATTGCAATGATTGAGGGAGGACCTATACCGATAGAACAGTCTAACTCAAGATGATAGTATGCTATCTGGTTTGTCTTTATCATCGTATACATGCTTTAGTTTACTATTGCATGATGATAGAGCGCATAGGATTCTTGCTTGACTACCAGCAGTATGATGGCGATCATGTACGTGAGAGCTGGGGTCTATAAACACGTCCTTAAAAGTGTCCCTAGTCGTGGGAGTTTCGAGACAGGGCATCGATACTCCAGAGTAGACTAGTGTATACAGTCGAGACCCCGACGAGGGGCGGTGGCCGGTCTCACAAGCCACTGGTGTCAGTTGGATCACCTAAGATGTATACAGGTGCTCATTGGGTTATGAGTACACCAGACAGGACTCGCCGGGAACAAGCTAGTTGGTATTATACATATCGTCAGATAGCAGTTCCCTGGTGATATGCGTACAGGCTAGTTCATCGACCTGAGGTCGTCATTTGTCTCGTGTGAGTTCCCACTGTGCTTAGATTACTACCCTACCACGCTCATAGGAGTTGTGCAAACAGGTTTTAGTTGGGTACAGTCCCGAGCCACATTGGATGCAAGTGAGCGGATCTTCGGGGATTCGTCTCTCCCGGTATTGGGGGTGAGATCGCACTGTGTTTAGGAGAGCCATTACACGAAATCCCTCGCCAGGGTAATCGAGATTTACTGGAAGGTATTCCAGTAATATCTCAGGGTGTTCTGGGCTGCTCACTGACACGACTTATGCAGCTATTGGGGGTCTGACGTTTACCGACCCCCTAGGCCTAATATGCGATACTCATAGACGAATGTTCCGGACAGTACAAATATTGTCATTGTCAGGCTCAGTACGGCTTATAGATGAGTTCGCTCATCAGCTTCCCTTCCAATCAATACATAGGCAAACCGTTACGTACAGCTTGTATCTCTGACGTGCTAGTGGTTATTCCCAGTGCCAGTGTATTGATGAGTCTTTAGAGTCCCCCACAGACACTTTCCTAAGTTCGGGAGAAACGTTGTAGATGCCATATGGTATTATGGCAGGGTTCAGAAATAGCACGTGCGCTTACGCACGTATCATTTTTCGGGCAGATAATACTGGTAGGCTTTGGTTTAAGCCGGATCCCAGTATTATACTGTGTAGATGCTATATCTTTGTCTCAGTTGCATTTGTATTCGGTTGTAATACAAATGCGGGTATGTTTATACCGATACGGGGTTATTCTGAAAGTCGTTTCGGGATGATTTTTGGAAGTTGCCAGTTTTCAGTTTTCTATCAGCCGTCTTTATCATTCGGTTAAAGACGGATTTATCTTCTCTTATTTTGGTGATTCATGGTTCTAGAAGATTCTAGAAGTAGTGACTAGATTCATGATTCATTTGTGAGCATTAAATGGGTGGTGAGTTGTTAAGGTGATTAGGTTTATGTTCATTGGTTGCATTTATTGTTTGTTGATTATTCATTCTTTGATGAATTGTGATGATAAGTATGATATTGTTATGGTCACCATTCAACTCCTACACTCACCCCCTCCTTCTATAATTGTGGCCGGCCCCCTCTTGTGGCAAAGTGGAATTGATTCACTTGCAAAAGATTATGATACTTTTGTGTATGCAAATTTCATATAGTTCAATTTCCATTCACCCGATTCCAAATGGCAACTTCTTTTAACCGTTCGTCCATAGCTTTGGACGTAACGAGATAAAGTATTCTACTCATTATCTATATCAATCTTGGTCGTCTCTTTTAGCAAACTTGACGATCGAGTTGCCTCGGTTCAAAGGCGGGAGCCCATTTAAAGATCCGTCGACGTGGTGCCACCTGGACGACGAGACCAGAGATCAAGCGAGTTTGGATCAACTGCAACATAGCGTGGGATGATGGTTGAAGACCAAAGGACTCGGATCGTTCGGTATAACAATTCTACCCTCTTTACAATTTGTTAGTTTAGCTTTAATGGACGATCCGGGATAAAGTACGCTATAGCGCCAGTCGTAAAAGTTTTGTTCCGCATTTTGGCGTCTGTTAGACGGCCGGGGCACTGCCGCATACTTACAGCTATAACTGAAAATCCCTGGCCAGAGTTGCTGAGGTTTACTGGTAAGTGTTATCAGTAGTTTCTCGAACTGTTATAGACCTCATATCGACACGACTTATCAAGCTACTGGGGTCTGACGTTTACCACTCCTGGGCTAGATATGCGACATATCAGATGAGGAGACCGGACTGTACAGGAGTGTTACTGATTGGATTCACAGGAGAATGTACAGGCTTGCTTGTTGATCTTCTGAGTGCTCAATACCTGGGTGGCTGTTACGTTTAGCTGACCGCTTGCAGCTTGTGGGTGTTTGATATGATCATCACCTACTGCCGGCATATTGACGATTCTTTAGAGTCCTACACAGTGTTTTCTTGACTCAGGCAAAACGGAGTAGGAGCACATATGTGATATGTGCAAGACCGTGGATAATGCGGTATGTGATACCGTATTGGATTCTCGCGATATGAGATATCAGCCGGATATATGTGATATAGCCGGGTCATCGTATTAGTCGGTTATATGCGATATAGCTGGATTGTCGGATCGAGTGTTGATTCGATAATTTAATGTATAGTAATATATATGATATATAAAATTATATCAACTAATATTAGCTCACTAAAAGATTATTTTTCTCACTCGGGTAATACATTGATATATATGCGATATATGTTAATTGTATTATTTTATCTTATTACAATAAATATTGTATATGTGATATATAATATTGTAACATGATATGATTACTAATGCAACATGTTTAGTGGAGTTTAAACATGGTTAGGGTTTGGATTAGGGTTAAGGCTTCTAGTAGCTTCTAGAAGCTTTTCTTTTGTCATGGAAAAAATATTAAGCTTGATATTTTCAAGTGACTCACCTTTAACCCAACACAAACCCTAGACCTAGTTAAATCTCTACAAGGGTTTAGTTGACCATAGTTGCATTATTCATCATTATTGTCTTTGCATTATTCATCATAAAAGGATTATGATATTCTTCTTCTTCTTCTTTCTTTCATGGAAAAAGCTTTCTAGCTTTTTTCCAAGTGATGAAAATGAGTGAGAATAAGAAAATAAAAGAGAGCAAAAATCCTACTTCATCATTCTCATCTATCCTTGCCCTTTAGATGAGAGTGTTCACTTCATTTAGTGAGTTTTAGCTTATGTTAATGAAACTTCAAGGTAGATCATCTTTGTTATCGAAGATCGGAAGCAAGACTGCATCTTTCTCTTCGTAAAGCCTCTCGAGAGTCTGGAACACGATGATCGCACCGAAGGGACCTCAACACGGAGCTTAAGAAGTGAAGGACTGGATCTACAAAGGTTGTAATTGTTAGTTGTATGTATGCCCTAGAGGCCAGTATTGTACAGATGATGTATATTATATTGGATGCTTGGACATATATAGAGATGACTTTCTTGCTCGATATGATAGTATGCTATCTGGTTGCTCTTTATCTTAACATGTATACTTGTCTCTTTATACTGTCTTAGGTTACATGTTGGTAAAGCCCTTAGGATGTGTACTTGACTACCTGGACTATGATGCGGATCATACTAGTGGGGACATGGTAGTCCATAAGTACATCCTTCAAGGTCCCTAGTCGTAGGTGTATCGAGAAGGGGCATCGATATACCAGTGTAGACTAGCGTATACGCTTCTCGACCCATGAGATGGGTGATGGATGATCTCATATCCATTGGTGTTTGACATCAGAGATGGTATACGGGTGCTCAGTAGAGACTGGGTACACTGGACGGACTCGCCGAGAACTCCCAGATGGTATTATACCTCACGTCAGATGGCAGTTCTCAGGTGACACTTGTGCAGCTTAGTCTGTAGACCCGAGATCGTCATAGAGACTTGTGTGATTCCCACTGTGCTTTGATTTCCACCTTACCATGTCCATGAAGGCGTGCAAAACGGTGGTTTTTGGGTACAGTCCTGAGTCACATGGAGGCAATGAGCGATAGGAGGGGTTTCGTCTCTCCCGGTATTGGGGGTTGATGTTGCACTGTGCTTGATTGGCAGTAACAGGGAAGTCCCTGGCAAGGGTTGATTAGAGATTTACTGGTAAGTGTTACCAGTAGTTTCTCGACCCGTTATGAGCCTCACATCGGCATGACTTATCGGTTATTGGGGTCTGACGTTTACCACCCCTAGACTTGATATGCGACATATCAGATGAGGAGACCGGACTGCACGGTAGTGTTGCCGATTGGCTCGACGGGACTTGATATGATTATTACCCACTGCCGGCGTATTGACGAGTCTTAGAGTCCCACAATGGCGTTTCCTGGTCCAGGCGAAACGTTGTGGTGTGCGTATGCGATATGCGCATGGACCCGATTAAAATACGCGTATGGGATACCGTATATTGATCGAGCGGCTTGCTTTTGGTGGGGTCATATGTGATATGGCCGGATTGATAAATCAAGTGTTGATTTATAATTTAACCATTAGTTTCTCACTTAAAATCTTTTCTTGAGTTTGATGGATGTATGCATGCATGTATGCCTTCTTTATAGATTAATGCACATATGAATGTACATACACACATACATACATACATACATACATCCTTCATGGTTGTACATACATGAAAATGGTGGCAATATAAAACTCACACCATGATTTTATATATGGATTTTATTGCATTTCATTTAAAACAAAAAGGAAAATGGAAAATGGTTATCATTGATTTGTTTCTACACTCTTCTTTTGACCTAACCATTCTCACCCACCTTTTAACCTTGGGTAAACTTTCCTTTTGTGTTTTAACTCAAGTTCAATAAGATATTCATTGTTTAACCATGGTTTGAGATGAGAACAAGAAAATATATATACATATATTTTCATTTTTCTTAGCAAGAGTTATTCTTTTCACTCTTGAAAAAATATAGCCATCATCTTCTTCTTCCTCTCTCACTTGCACTCTAGACTTTTGAAGTGAGAAAATTACATAACAAGATTGAATTTTTAAGTGAGAATAAGAACCACAACATCATTCTACACAAGTTTAGCCCACTTTTTTAGAGTGTTATCTTCACTTCTTCTTTTGAAAAGTGAAGTTGCAAGCTTGGACTAGGAGCTTCGGGTGGATCGTCGTGGACACTAGGAGACCTCAAGTGAACCCTCCTCCAACCCTCAAGTGGCCAAGGAGTCTAGCGTAGAGAGCTACAAAGGTTGTACTCTCAAAACCCTAGTATTTCATTCATGTGATGATGTGTAGTTTATGAAACCCTAATTTTTCTAGGAACGATCCGATGTTCGTTAACTTAGCACCCTAAAAATTCCATCTTTGGTACATGTGATGCTTCCAAACCCGTCATGAGGTGCTAGGCTAACCCTTCACTAGTATCAGAGCCGACCTAGAACATTAGGCGACACTTTTACGAAGTAAAAATCCCGATCGGATCAAAATACGGCATTTCGGGACCTTCTCTGGTCTTTTTTTAAAATCTGACATTTTTTAGAATTAAAAATACTTAAAAAATACAGTAGGAAAAACTAAGAAACAGTGTGAAATTCGAAGCCCTGATCCTTACAAATAGCCGCGGAACCGCGGCAAATCCTTGCTTAGGCCGCGGCTCCGCGGCCGTACAGAGGCATCATTACTTCAAATTTGCACATTAATTCTTATAACTGCTTGTATAGTGTTTTAGGTATGTTTAATCTGAATATAATACTGTATTTTCTGGAGATGGTTCTGGGCTCGTCGATTCGATCGGAATTTTCATTTCGTTGCTTTTCCGGGTAAATTAGAAAGTATTGAAGTGTTTGAACGAGTATCATTTGCTCACCATTCATAGGGTTTAAATACTTTGGAGATACGTGCAAGTTTTGTAGTGGACCCTCTAGAAGACAACAAACCTTAACTCGATTATGTGACCGTCTTGAACTGCCCTTTGAACCTTAGGGTTTGTGGCTGTACGGCGTGCCACATGTGAGGCGTTAGCTTGACCCTTCTACGGCTGGACCGCTACTACTGTGTCACACTACGGGTTTTTGAACTCTGCTCAAGTGTTGAGCTTTAGTGAATCTTGGGTATTTGATCGTTCGTTCGAAAACTTTAATACTGTCTGTTTATCTGGAATGTGATGCAATGTGTGGAATTCATATTAAGACATGAATTACGAAATATGTGATATTTCGCATTTACGATGTCTAAAGAGAATGTGGATTCCAGATATTGCAGTTTTGCACTTTCTTTTCTGTGACCGTAAGTGTAGTATGTCGATATTGCCGGTTTCGTCGCTATACATCAACGACAATTGGGGTACGCATACTTACTTACGTTGATGATATGTGATATTATGTGTTGCTGAGATATGATGTGCAGGATTGTCGCGATCGAATAGCCGGGTTTTTTTTTATGTGAGATGAGAGTTTTATATTTTCATTCATGTAAATTCAAATCTAATGTAATATTCTTTTATTTGGGGCACTTCCGGGTTTAGGTCGATGCCACCAGTGTTGTATATTATTTACTTTTCCGCATTAGGAAGGACCCAAGAAGGGGAGCACAGGTGACCGGGTTCTGGGGTTTAGTGGGAGGCCATCTTGAGGAGTCGAGACCGGGTCTCCTAAACTCCAGAATTGGTAGGGTCGCTTGCCGCTCTCGTAGGTGTCGGGGGTGTGGGCTTGGCTATTCATCGCGACTGTGGAATCCGTATTTTCTATTGTTGGCTAAATACTAAATACGGACGTCCTTATATATCCCACAATATATCTATATTTCTGCTGCGATATCTGTGATGTGAACATTAGATATGTTCTGTGATGGATACAGTATATAGTATATATGATATATTATATAGGCGTTACTTATGTTTTACACCCGCACTAGCCCTGCCCTGCTCTGTCGTTAGTTACCTAACCTAACGGTGCACGAGGGGACATCGAGGCTAATGCGGATGGCATAAGTTTACGTCGTATTTATCTGTGATGTTTAGGTGACTTAAATGATGGGACTTCATTGATGTGATTAATGAAAGAAAAGAAACCTAAAAGATGTTGTAGAATCAAATTTTCAAATAAAAGGGTAGCTACAGTTTTGCTTTGCATAGCGGTATATATGATATACCCTGCACCTTATTCGATGAGGAAAGAGCCGAGATCCCTTCACCGGGAGTGACCTCTTTAGCAAAACTGGCAGATGCTACAACACTCGGTTTGACTTTTGACTGATTTTGGAGTTTTGCTTTGCACAGTGATATATATAATATATCCCGCACCTTTTTCGATGAGGAAAGAGCCGAGATCCCTTCACCGGGAGTGACCTCTTTAGCAAGACTAGTGAATGCCTCAAAATCACTCCATTTCAAAATTCACTTGATTCTACGACGATATCAAGTTCATTACGCAATAGGTTTTCAGAAAAACCTGTCGTAGCCCTCCGTCATTTCAGATAAGAACTGTTTAGTATTCGTGCAGCGTTTGTTGGCCTTTGTCAAGGCGTAGTGTACGGTAGCTAAATGGTGCTTATCTGCTTATGCATATGATGCAGATTGTTTTGGGGTAGTCGTACGACCTTGTTGGCCTTTGTCAAGGGTCGTGCGGGTGGGTTTGATTCAATCAAGAAATGACGGGTTGAACATGACTAACATCCTATGATTTGTTGGCCTTTGTCAAGGTCATAGGGGTTAGGGGCAAAATATTATCGGGAATTTCAAGTGTTGAAATTTGCAATGAGATTGCATACCTTCTATGAGATAGTTGGATCCCGATACCCACTGCAAGTAATTGTTACTCCCGGGAGAGTTTTACACAGGACAATTAGTCGATCAAGTAGGTGTCTAGAAAGGTGTCAACGGGGTTACGCCTCTGGGAAAACGAGGTTTACTTTAATTAGGTCCGTGCAAAAGCACGGGGAACCTCCCTCAAAGTACCGACACTGGCCTGGTTGAAAGATCGGCGAAGTTGTAGGGTGTAATTAATCCCGGCTAGTCTTTCCTTTTAGGGTTTGAAGGAAGATTTGATAAAAACAGTGGGAGCCATCCTGATTAGATAAGATAATAACCAATCTGATCTTGCAAGAGCATACGCTAAAGTGTTTTCTTCTCTCTCTCTCCAGGTAGCGACCATGTCATGCCTTAATCAAGATAATAATATGGATGTATTGACCGAACCCGCAAGTTATTCTGTGCTGGAGGATGTTGGTTCCGTTCTTTCTTATAAGAGTTATAGTACTGAACAGGACATAGGGGAATACCAGGATTCCCATGCCACCCGAATGAAGAAAGTACATGTTGATGCATTTTCTTCGGGTGTGTTCGTTACAGAGAACCGTTTCTCCATTTGCCCTACGTCCTGGGTATTAGATACCGGGTCAGGATCCCATATATGTAATAAGTTACATGGGCTAAGGAAAGGTAGAGAACTTAGAGAAGGTTATAAAGTCATTAGAGTTGGAAATGGTGCAATTGTTGCAGCTAAGACTGTCGGGGAATATCACCTTGCATTACCAACTGGTAATACATTGGTTCTGAACGAATGCTATTAAATGCCGAACCGGATATGCAACATTATATCTGTTTCTTTGTTGAGTAAAGAGGGATAAAATTTTTTATTACAGGATAATAGTATGAACATTTTCCGTACCCAAAAGTTGGTTGGATCAGGCACGTTGTGCAATGGCATTTATGTTCTAAATCAATCAACAGTTCTGAGCAAAACAAACATACACAAGAGGAAGAGTTCAGAACTGAACGAATCCTTCTTGTGGCATTGTAGACTGGGTCACATCAATGCGACACGACTGGCTAAGTTGCATAAGGATGGATATTTGAAATCGTTCGAATTTTCATCTTATGACACTTGCCAGTCATGTCTCAAAGGCAAGATGACCAAAACTCCGTTTACGGGACACGGAGAAAGTGTTACCGAACTCTTGGGACTGATACATAGTGATGTATGCGGTCCTATGTCTACACATGCCAGGGATGGTTCTTCGTATTTCATTACATTCACTGACGATCTCTCTAGATTCGGATATGTGTTCCTGATGAAACACAAATCAGAAGATTTTGAGAAATTTAGAGAATATAAACAAGAAGTCGAGAACCAAACCGGAAAAAGTATTAAAATCCTACGATCTGATTGAGGAGGTGAATACTTGAGCAATGAATTCCTGGACTTCCTAAAAGAGAATGGGATTCTCTCTCAGCTGACTCCTCCATATACACCACAGCACAACGGTGTATCAGAATGGAGGAACCGCACCCTATTAGATATGGTGCGCTCTATGATGAGCACAGCTGAGTTACCTATTTCCTTCTGGGGATATGCGCTGGAGACAGCAGCATACCTATTGAATCAATTTCCATCTAAATCTGTACCTACCACACCATATGAGATATGGAGTGGGAAAAGACCATGTCTTAAACGTGTTAAGATATGGGGTTGTCCGGCCTATGTTAAAACCAAAATCCGGACAAACTCGAGGCACGGTCAGTTCTATGCAAGTTTGTGGGATATCCCAAATATTCATATGCATATCTTTTTTACCATACTGAGGAATAAAAAGTGTTTGTTTCTCGACATGCCACCTTTTTAGAAAAGGAATTTCTTACAAAAAAAAATAGTAGCAACCAGGTAGAACTGGAAGAAATTCCGGCTACACAAACTCAAACTGAAGATTTAGTGGAACCAGAGGATTCAGTATCTCCCAACGAGCCTCAGCCTCTCCGCCGATCTAGTAGGGTTCCTCGCCAACCTGAGAGATACTACGGTTTTCTCATGGACAGTGGGAGCGAGGATTGCATCACGGAGGATGATGACCCAACTAGCTTCGAGCAGGCCATCACGAGTGGGGACTCAGTGAGATGGCTGGATGCAATGCGCTCCGAGATGGAATCCATGTACACCAACAAACTATGGTCTTTAGAAAATGCTCCTGAAGGGGTAAAACCCATTGGGAGCAAGTGGATCTTCAAGAAAAAACTTGGTGTAGATGGGAAAGTGGAGACTTTCAAAGCTAGACTTGTAGCAAAGTGTTTTCTTCAAAGACCAGGTGTGGACTATGACGAGACATTTTCTCCAGTGGCTATGCTTAAATCCATCCGGATCATGCTTGCCATCGCTGCATATCATGATTACGAAATCTGGCAAATGGATGTTAAGACCGCCTTTCTTAACGGTGATTTAGAAAAGTGCGTGTACATGACTCAGCCAGAGGGCTTCGTAGTTAGTGGGAGCAGCGGGAAGGTGTGCAAGCTGCTTAAATCCATTTATGGATTAAAGCAAGCATCACGGAGCTGGAACATCTGCTTTGACGTCGTTATCAAAGAGTTTGATTTCGTCAAAAACGTAAATGAATCTTGTATCTACAAGAAGGTAGCAGAGAGTAAGGTTGTCTTCCTCGTATTGTACGTAGACGACATACTCTTGATAAGAAATGACATTCCTATGCTGCAATCAGTCAAGCTCTTCTTATCACAAAGATTCTCAATGAAAGATCTTGGTGATGCCTCTTGCATATTGGGAATAAGGATCTATAAAGATAGATCCAAACGGATATTGGGATTGTCCCAATCCAGGTATATTGACACCATACTAAAGAGGTTTAGTATGGAAGAATCCAAGCGTGGGAATTTACCCACGATCTCTGGAGTCACTCTCTCCAAAGAGATGTCTCCCAAGACTGATTTGGAGAGAGCTCGCATGCAAGGGATACCCTATGCTTCGGCTGTAGGCTCTATCATGTACGTGATGCAATATACCAGACCCGATGTAGCATACTCACTAAGTGTAGTGAGCAGGTATCAATCTGATCCTGGAGAGAGTCACTGGACAGCTGTGAAGAGCATTCTCAAGTACTTACGAAGGACTAAAGAGATGCTCTTGGTGTATGGTAACGGAGAACTCCAAGTGGAGTCCTTTACCGATTCGAGCTTCCAGAGTGATAAGGACGACTCTAAGTCGCAGTCGGGATTTGTCTTTACCCTTTATTGAGAGTGGTTCCATCCATTGAGAATCCAATACCTTTGAATTGCGATAACAATGGAGCGGTGGCTTTGGCCAAGGAACCCAGGTCCCATCAACGATCCAGGCATATTCTGAGGCGGTATCACCTGATCCGGGAGATAGTTGATCACCGGGAGAACGAGGTCAGGAGGGTTGACACAAAGAACAACACAGCGGATCCACTCACGAAGGCCATTCCCCAAATAAAGTTTGAGAGACTCTTCGGGATGCTCGGTATGCGATACTACAGCAGCTGGCTCGAGTGCAAGTGGGAGATTGTTAGTTGTATGTATGCCCTAGAGGCCAGTATTGTACAGATGATGTATATTATATTGGATGCTTGGACATATATAGGGATGAATTTCTTGCTCGATATGATAGTATGCTATCTGGTTGCTCTTTATATTAACATGTATACTTGCCTCTTTATACTGTCTTAGGTTACATGTTGGTAAAGCCCTTAGGATGTGTACTTGACTACCTGGACTATGATGCGGATCATACTAGTGGGGACATGGTAGTCCATAAGTACATCCTTCAAGGTCCATAGTCGTTGGTGTATCGAGACGGGGCATCGATATACCAGTGTAGACTAGCGTATACGCTTCTCAACCTATGAGATGGGCGATGGATGATCCAATATCCATTGGTGTTTGACATCAGAGATGGTATACGGGTGCTCAGTGGAGACTGGGTACACTGGACGGACTCGCCGAGAACTCCCAGATGGTATTATACCTCACGTCGGATAGCAGTTCTCAGGTGACACTTGTGCAGGTTAGTCTGTAGACCCGAGATCGTCATAGAGTCTTGTGTGATTCCCACTGTGCTTTGATTTCCACCTTACCACGTCCATGAGGGCGTGCAAAACGGTGGTTTTTGGGTACAGTCCCGAGTCTCATGGAGGCAATGAGCGATAGGAGGGGTTTCGGCTCTCCCGGTATTGGGGGTTGATGTTGCACTGTGCTCGATTGGCCATAACAGGGAAGTCCCTGGCCAGGGCTGATTACAGATTTACTGGTAAGTGTTACCAGTAGTTTCTCGACCCGTTATGAGCCTCACATCGGCACAACTTATCAGTAATTGGGGTCTGACGTTTACCTCCCCTAGACTTGATATGCGACATATCAGACGAGGAGACCGGACTGCACGGTAGTCTTCCCGATTGGCTCGACGGGAGTTGTAGCAGGTTCGCTTGTTTTCTTCTGATCGCTCAATACCCAGGTAGCCATTATGTTTAGCTGACCGCTTGCGGCTTGGGGGTGCTTGATATGATCATCACCCACTGCTGGCGTATTGACGAATCTTTGAGTCCCACAATGGAGTTTCCTGGTCCAGGCGAAACGTTGTGGTGCGCGTATGCGATAGGCGCATGGACCCGATTAAAATACGCGTATGGGATACCGTATATTGATCGGGCGGCTTGCTTTTGGTGGGGTCATATGTGATATGGCCGGATTGATAAATCAAGTGTTGATTTATCATTTAACCATTAGTTTCTCACTTGAAATCCTTTCTTGAGTTTGATGGATGTATGCATGCATGTATGCCTTCTTTATAGATTCATGCACTTATGGATGTACATACACACATACATACATACATACATCCTTCATGGTTGTACATACATGAAAATGGTGGCAATATAAGACTCACACCATGGTTTTATATATGGATTTTATTGCATTTGATTTAAAACAAAAAGGAAAAAGGAAAAAGGAAAATGGTTATCATTGATTTGTTTCTACACTCTTCTTTTGACCTAACCATTCTCACCCACCTTTTAACCTTGGGTAAACTTTCCTTTTTTTGTTTTAACTCAAGTTCAATAAGATATTCATTGTTTAACCATGGTTTGAGATGAGAACAAGAAAATATATATACATATATTTTCATTTTTCTTAACAAGAGTTATTCTTTTCACTCTTGAAAAAATATAGCCATCATCTTCTTCTTCCTCTCTCACTTGCTCTCTAGACATTTGTAGTGAGCAAATTGCATAACATGATTGGATTTTGATGTGAGAATAATAACCACAATATCATTCTACACAAGTTTAGCCCACTTGTTTAGAGTGTTATCTTCACTTCTTCTTTTGAAAAGTAAACTTGCAAGCTTGGACTAGGAGTTCGGGTGGATCGTCGTGGACACTAGGAGACTTCAAGTGAACCCTCCTCCAACCCTCAAGTGGCCAAGGAGTCTAGCGTAGAGAGCTACAAAGGTTGTACTCTCAAAACCCTAGCATTTCTTTCATGTGATGATGTGTAGTTTATGAAACCTTAATTTTTCTAGGAACGATCCGATGTTCGTTAACTTAGCACCCTAAAAATTCCATCTTTGGTACATGTGATGCTTCCAAACCCTTCATGAGGTGCTAGGCTATCCCTTCAGTAATCCCTCTCACGTAGTGTTAAAGTGTTTGACATGCTTGTTTTCGCCTAAACCCTAGTTTAAAGATCCGGCTTTGGGTTGTTCGGCACGGCTAAAATTTTAATCGGGCATGGTTGATGCCTCGTAGACCCTTATTAGAGTGCCCAGCATCCCTACAGTGGTATCAGAGCCAAGCTAGAGCTTTAGCGAAGTTTAAAGTCCGATCGAACACCGAAACCCTAATTTGAACCCCTATCTGGATATTTTTCGAAAATGTGATTTTTTATGAATTAAAAATGCTCAGAAAATTAAGAAGGAAAAACTAAGAATTACTGTGATGTACGGACCTGTAAATCGCTGATTTGACCGTCGAACCGCGGCCAAACCAAGGGTTTGGCGGCGGTTCCGCGGCCAAAATTTCGAATTAGTCCTTGGAACTTCATATATTTATTCTTAGGTCCTTTCTCGTCATTTTTTTCTGGTAATATTTTAATTCCAATCAAGTGTTGAGTTTTCTAGGGTTGTATTGGGGACTCGTTGATTCGATCGGATAATAAAACTTCGTTTAAGTTTTTTCCGGATAATTTTAGAAACTGTTAAAAAGTTCGAACCGATATCAATAACTCACATTTTCCCCAGTCGAATTTTTTTTCAAAAGTTGGATTTTTTCTCGAGTTTGAAACTTTCTAAGTCGTGTAAGTAACGCGGTGGACCCTCTAGAAGACAACAAACCTTAACTCGATTATGTGACCGTCTTGAACTGTCTCGGAACCCTAGGGTTTGGGGCAGTACGGCGTGCCACATGTGAGGCGTTGGCTTGACCCTTCTATGGCTGGACCATCGGTACTGTGGCATGTGATGGATATTTTTGAACTCCGCTCAAGTGTTGAGCTATTTGGGAAATCTTGGGTGTTTGATTATTCGATCGGAAAGTTTAACACTGTCCTTTTATTTGGAATGTGATCCAATATTTGGAATTCACAGGTAGTTATGAGATAACTAATTTGAATGTTATAAATCTAGCAGTTTAGTCTCAATTGATCGGTTGCCACGGAATTTTGATGTGATCAAAAGTTCGTCGCAATCACGTAGCGTACGCGAATACTCGCCGGGTAAACTTAATAGACAGCCAGGCCCCATAGCCCCGACCAAGTGACTGTAGGAGAACCCCGTCGCCAAAAGCATCCGTTCGGATGCTTGCGGCAGCGGTGTTCCGCCATAGTGCACTTCGTCGACGACATCCGGGGGTGCGGCCGTCTACTAAAGTTTGCGACGAGCATTTGATCAGGATGTCGGGAATCTTGTTGAATTGCCCGACTTGATATTGAAAAGTGTTTTCGATAATGTGACTAAAATGCGGGGTTTATAATTGTTAGGCATGCGATGTCTAAGGAATTCATTTGGTTAGGCATGCGATGTCTAAGGAGGTTGCGGATTCCAACTGTTGTAGTTTTACACTTTCTTTTCTGTGACCGTAAGCGTAATATGTGGTCTATCGCCGGTTTCGTTGCTATACATCAACGACAATCGTGATACACATACTTGCTTACGCTGATGATGTGAGATATTATGTGTTGCTGTGATATGTTATATTGGATCGTCGTGTTTTGAATAGCCGGGAATTTTATGTGAGATGAGAGTTTTTCTTTTTCATTCATGTAAAATTCAATTGTATGTAATATTCTTTTATTGGGGCACTTCCGGGCTGAGGATGATGTCACCATTGTATATTATTTACTTTTCGGCATTAGGTAGACCCAAGGTAGGGAGCACATGTAACCGGGTTCTAGGGTCCAGTGGGAGACCATCTCGAGGAGTCGAGAATGGGTCACCAAACCCTAGAATTGGCAGTGTTGCTTGTCGCTCTCGTAGGGGTCTAGGGATGTGGGTTTGGCTATTCATCGCGACCGTGGAATCCGTGTTTTATACAGGCTCGTATTGAAAACACGGACGTCCTAGTATATCCAATATTTCATATATGTTCTTCTGCTGCAATGTTCTGTGATGAGATCATATTACTGCCCGAGACGAATGTTTATATTATATATATGAGATATATATTATATATTGTTGATTTCGTTTCATATCTGATGCTTGTGAAGCATATTAAAATGGGACTTCATTAATGAGATTAATGAAATAAAAGAAACCTAAAGATGTTGTAGAAACTTGTTTAAAAACTGGTAGCTCTAGTTCTTGCTTTGCATAGCGGTGTTCCTTGTAGAACATCCAACACCTTATTCGATAAGGAAAGAGCCGAGATCCTTTCACCGGGAGTGACCTCTTTAGTGAAACTAGCAGATGCTACAAACTCAGTTTGTCTTTTGATTGCTTCTATAGTTTTTGCTTTGCATAGTGATATTTGTGAAATATCCTGCACCTTATTCGATAAGGAAAGAGCCGACGATCCCATCACCAGGAGTGACCTCTTTAGCAAAACTAGAAAAGCCTCAAAAACACTCCATTTAAAATCACTCGATTCTACAACGATATCAAGTTCATTACGGAAAGGGTTTTCTTAAAACCTGTCGTAGCCCTCCGTCATTTCAGATAAGTACTTCATACTATTCGTGCTGCGTTTGTTGGCTTTCGTTAAGGCGTAGTGTGTGGTAGCTATTTATGCTTATCTGTATAAGCATATGATGCGATTGAGTTAGGGTAGTCGTGCGACTTTGTTGGCATTCGTCAAGGGCCGTGCGGGTCGGTTTAATTCAATCGGAAAATGACGGGTTGAACTTGACTAGTAGCCTATGCTTTGTTGGCATTCGTCACGGTCATAGGATGCTAGGGTAAAATATTATTGGGAATTTCAAGTGTTGAAATTTGCAATGAGATTACATACCTTCTATGAGATAGTTGGATCGCGATACCCGCTGCGAGTAAGAGTTACTCCTGGGAGAGTTTTACACATTACAATTAGCCGATCAAGTAGGTGTCTTAAAAGGTGTCAACGGGGTTATGCCTCTGGGAAAACGAGGTTTACTTTAATTAGGTTCGTACGAAAGCACGGGGGACCTTCCTCAAAGTACCGACACTGGCCTGGCTGAAAGATTGGCGAACTTGTAGCGTGTAATTAATCCCGGCTAGTCTTTCCTTTTAAGGTTTGAAGGAAGATTTGATTAAAACAGTGGGAGACATCCTGATTAGATATATTAGATAACCAATCTAATCCTGCAAGAGCACACGCTGAGTGTTTTCTTCACTCTCTCCAGGTAGCGACCATATCACGCCTTAATCAAGATAATAATACGGATGTATTGACCGAACCCGCTTCTTATACTGAGCTGGGGAACGTTGGTCCCGCTCCAACTTATAATTGTTATAAGACAGAGCAGGAAATTGGGGATTACCAGAATTCCCGTGCTGCCGAAACGAAGAAAGTGCATGCTGATGCATCATCTTCGGGTGTGTTCATTACAGAGAACTGTTTCTCAGTATCCTTTACGTACTGGGTATATGATACCGGATCAGGATCCCGCATATGTAATCTGTTACATGGGCAACAGATAGGTAGAGAACTGGGAACGGGTGATAAGTTTCATGAGATAGAAACGGTGCAAGTGTTGCAGCCAAGTCTGTTGGTCACTATCACTCTGTATTACCAGAATACATTGATTCTGAACGAATGTTATTAGATACCGAACCTGACGTACAACATCATATCAGTCTCTTTATTAGTAAAGAAGGATATAATTTTGTATTGCTGGATAATATTTTGAATATTTCTTATATCAAGAGTTGATCGGTTCATGCACGTTATCTAAAAGCATTGACGTTCTAAATCAAACTACAGTTCTTAGTATACAGAACACACACAAGAGGAAGAGTTCAGAAATGAACGAATCCTTCTTAAGGCATTATAGACTAGGTCATATCAATGCGACCCGACTAGCTGAAGTTACATTAAGATGCATATTTAAATTTGTTTGAATTTACATCTTGTGAAACTTGCTGGTCATGTCACAAAGATAAGATGACCACAGCTCTGTTTATTGGAAACAGAGAAAGAGTTAGTGAACTCTTGGGATTGATACATACTGATGTATGAAAGTCCCCTGTCTACACATGCCAAGACCAGTTCTTTGTACTTCATTACATTCTCTGTTAATCTCTCAAGATTCAGACATGTGTTCCTGTTGAAACATAAGTCCGAAGCTTTTGAGTTATTCACAGAATATAAGTTAGAAATAGAGAACCAAATACGGGTATAAATATTATGTCCTTTGATGAGATCAAGGAGGAGAATACTTAAGCACGGAGATACCTGGACTGTTCTAAAGGAGAATGAGATTCTCTCTCAGCATTACTCCTTCGTATACACCGTAGCATGATGGTATATCGGGGTGGAGCAATAGCACCCTATATGATATCGTGTGCTTTTTGATGAGCACTACTGAGTTTCCTATTTCCTTTTGGGAGTTATGCACTTGAGAAGTTGCATACCTATTGAATAGGGTTCAAATCAAATCAGTTGCCTACCACTTCATATGTGATATGGAAAGGGAAGAGCCCATATCTTAAGTTTGTTAAGATTTGGGGTTGTCCGGCCTATGTCTAAAAGCAAAATCCGGACAAGCTCGAGGCAAAGTCAGATCTGTGGAAGTTTGTTGGATATCCCAAGCATACGCAAGGGAATATCTTCTACTTAACCGAGGAACAAAATATGTTTTGTTTCTGAACATGCCACCTTTGTGAAAGAGAATTTTTTGTGATGAAATAATTGGTCATGAGGTAGAACAGGTAGGAGTTCCAGCTATACAAACTGCAGCTGATGATTTGGTAGAACCAAAGGATTCAATAGTTTCCAATGAACCTCAGCCTCTCCGCCGATCTAGTAGGGTTCCTGACCCACCTCAGAGATACTTCGGCTTTTCTATGACAGTAGGAGCGAGGATTGTATCATGAGATGATGACCCAACTAGTTTCGAGCAAGCTACCAGGAGTGGGACTCTGTAAGAATGGCTGGATGCTTAGCGATCTGAGATGGAATCCTTATACACCAACAAAGTATGGACTTTGGTTGCTCTGTCTGAATGGTTAATTCCCCATCAGGGGCGAGTATATCTTGAGAAGATTACTTGGTGTACATGGAAAAGTTGAGACTTTCAAAGATATGCTTAAGTCCATCCAGATCCTACTTGCCACGGCTACATACCATGAATACGATATCTGGTGGTTGGGTGTCATGACTGCTTTTGTAAATGATGTTTTAGAAGAGAGCGCCTATAAGTAAACAGCCAGAGGGCTTCGTAGACAGTGGGAGCAGTGGAAACGTGTGCAAGATGTTTTATATGATAAAATAGGCATCGCGGAGTTGGAACATCTGTTTTGATGTGGTAGTCAAAGAGTTTGACTTCATCAAAATGGTAGATGAACCTTGTATGTACGAAAAGGTAGTAAAGAGTATGGTGGTGATCCTCGTAGAGTACGTGGATGACATACTCTTGATAGGGAAGGAGTTTCCTATGCTACGCTCGGTTAATCTCTGCTTATCATAAGGATTCTCCATATAGGATCAAGGTGATACCTCCTAAATCCAGGGTTATGGATCTATGAGATAGATCTATTTGGATGTTAAGATTCTCACTAGAAGTAGTGAGATGGTATCAATCGATCCTGGGAAGAATCCCTGGAAAGGTTCCAGGGTGATAAGAACGACTGAATGTCAGTCCCAGGCTTTGTCTTTACCCTCAGTGGAGGGACGGTATGTTGGAAGAGTTCCAAGCTAGATACCGTGACATACTAGAGGATTAAAGGCAACATACATCGTCACTAAGGATGCTACCAAAGAGGCAGTCTGGATATATAAGTTCATGAGATGAACTTCGTTCCTACCATTGTGTGACAATGGAGTTGTGGCTTATGCCAGGGAACCCCTGTCCTATCTGAAAGCCAGATATAATTCTTAGCCAGTATCACCTGATCATGGAGATGGTTGATCTCCAGGAAGATTGAGGTTAGGAGAGTAGACAAAGAGGACAACAGCGCGGATCCACTCACAAAGGCCTTTTTCCCAGTAGAGACTTTTATGGGATGGTTGAGTATGAGATACTTCAACGACATCTAATTGTTGGGTATGCGATACCACAACAGATGGTCCTAGTGCAAGTGGGAGATTGTTAGTTATATGTATACCCTAGAGGCCATTACTTTACATACGATGTATATTGTAATGGATGCTTGGACATATATAGGGAGGACTTTCTTGCTCGACATGATAGTATGCTATTTGGTTGTACTTTATCTTAACATGTACTCTGATTGTCTCTATGTTACATGTTGATAAAGCCCTTAGGATATGTACTCGACTACTGGGACTATGATGAGATCATACTAGTGGGGCCACGGTAGTCGACGAGTACATCCTATAACTGTTCCTAGACGAGGGTGTATCGAGACAAGGCATCGATGCACCAGAGTAGACTAGCGTATACGCATCTTGACCCATATGATGGGCGATGGATGATCCCATATCCATCGGTGTTTGACATCAAGGATGGTGTACGGGTGCTCAGTGGAGACTGGGTACACTGGACGGACACGCCGCGAACTCCCAGATGGTATTATAACATACGTCAGATGGCAGTTCTCCGGTGACACTAGTACAGAGTAGTCTGTTGACCCGAGATCGTCATAGAGTCTTGTGTGATTCCCACTGTGCTTTGATTTTCCATCATACCACGTCCAAGAGGGCGTGCAAAAAGGTGGCTTTTGGGTACAGTCCCGAATCATATGGAGACAATGAGCGATATGAGGGGATTCGTCTTTCCCGGTATAGGGAGTTGATGTTGCACTGTGTTCGATTGGCTATAACTGGAAATCCCTGGCCAGAGTTGCTGAGATTTACTGGTAAGTGTTATCAGTAGTTTCTCGAACTGTTATAGAGCTCATATCGACATGACATATCAAGCTACTGGGGTCTGACGTTTACCACCCCTAGGCGAGATATGCGACATATCAGACGACGAGACCGGACTGTACGGGAGTGTTACTGATTGGATTCACAGGAGAATGTACAGGCTTGCTTGTTGATCTTCTGAGCGCTCAATACCTGGGTGGCTGTTACGTTCAGCTGACTGCTTATAGCTTGTGGGTGTTTGATATGATCATCACCTACTGCCGGCGTATTGACGATTCTTTATAGTCCTACACAGAGATTTCTTGACTCAGGCAAAACGGAGTAGGAGCACATATGTGATATGTGCGGGACCGAGGATAATGCGGTATGTGATACCGTATTGGATTCTCGTGCTATGAGATATCGGCCGGGTATATGTGATATAGCCGGGTCATCGTATTAGTCGGTTATATGCGATATCGCCGTATTGTCGGATCAAGTGTTGATTCGATAATTTAATGTATAATAATATATATGATATATTAAAATACATTAACTAATATTAGCTCACTAAAAGATTCTTTTTCTCACTCGGGTAATACATTTATATATATGCGATATATGCTAATTGTATTATTTTATCTTGTTACAATAAATATTGTATATGTGATATATAATATTGTAACATGATATGATTACTAATGCAACATGTTTAGTGGTGTTTAAACATGGTTAGGGTTTGGATTATGGTTAAGACTTCTAGTAGCTTCTAGAAGCTTTTGTTTTGTCATGGAAAAAATATTATGCTTGATATTTTCAAGTCACTCACCTTTAACCCAACCCAAACCCTAGCCCTAATTAAATCTCTACAAGGGTTTGGTTGACCATGGTTGCATTATTCATAATTATTGTCTTTACTTTATTCATCACAAAAGGATTATGATATTCTTCTTCTTCTTCCTTCTTCTTTCTTTCATGGAAAAAGCTTTCTAGCTTTTTTCCAAGTGATGAAAATGTGTGAGAACAAGAAAATAAAAGAGAGCAAAAATCCGACTTCATCATTCTCATATATCCTTGCCCTTTAGATGAGAGTGTTCACTTCATTTAGTGAGTTTTAGCTTGTGTTAATGAAACATCAAGGTAGATCATCTTTGTTATCGAAGATCGGAAGCAAGATTGCATCTTTCTCTTCGTGAAGCCTCTCGAGAGTCCGGAACACGATGATCGCAGTGAAGGATCTCAACACGGAGCTTAAGAAGTGAAGGACTGGATCTACAAAGGTTGTAATCCCTCTCACTTAGTGTTAAAGTGTTTAACATGCTTGTTTTCGCCTAAACCCTAGTTTAAAGATCCGACTTTGGGTTGTTCGGCACGGCTAAAATTTTAATCGGGTATGGTTGATGCCTCCTAGACCCTTGTTAGAGTGCGCAACATCCCTACACACGAATCAAACCCCACCCACCCCGGCCGCAATTTGCGGCCAGACGGAATAAATCTGTGGCCTGGGCTTTGGGTTAGGGGATCGGGTCTTTTGGGTATGCTACATACTGCCTGCACATCTCTCTGCGTTTGTAAAAAAATTTCTAGTGCCCCCGGGTGATAGCAGATCATAAAATACCAACATAATTCTCACAATTTTCCGATGTCGGGTTTCTAAGTTTGGGGTTTGGGGGTTTATACCTTGTTTCAGTCCATGAAACTAACTCTAGAGGGTTTATAAGGTCTCTACTAACCTCAATTTCAACTTCATTTCAATAATTTCCTAAAAGCCTAACTTGATTTTTCCAAACCACCCTAAACATTACTTAATCACTTCAAAACATGCATATACACTAATGTTAATGAAATACAATGCTAATGGTGATGAAATTACCTCATTTGGGCAACCCAAGAAAAACCCTAGCTTCTCCAAGTCATCAAAATCAAACTTTTCTTTGTCCAATGTGTAGAGGGTGAAGAGGGGATCGATTTTAAACAAAGAGGTTTAGGGTTTTGATGATGATTTCATTGGTTGAAGTGGACGGAGAAAGGGAAGAAAAAGGAGATGAGGAAATAAAATGGGGTGAGGATATGGCAGCCCCCTATCTCTCCCCTCTCTTATTCTAACTCTTTCTCACAATTTATTACCCTTTACCCTTTTCATTTTCTTTTTCCTTTTATTTAAAACCCAAATCACATAATACCCCAAAAGAACACAAGAACACAACATGTAATCAAAACATAACATGACATGGTGCACTAGCCACGGAAAAACTGTAGAAACACGGAATTTGCTTAATCGCGATTAGTAGTGTACTAATCGGATTTTTATCCAAACTGCATGTAATAAATTTTAAATATGCCAAATCTTTAAAATATAATTTTAAGTGAATAAATTATTTTAATTTCCATTTATTTCACAATTATCAGTGTATATTTATACCCATTTTCGAAAACCTAAATTTCGCAAATCGGGCAGTTTTCGGGAAAAGTATTATTTTAATATTAAATTCCAAAAATAATATTTTATATTTTCTAAAATGTTACAACCCAGTATGTTTTTGAATGCTGGTTTGCATTTAGGGTGGTTACGGAAAATATGTTTCTGTCGAATTTTTATTGTACTCGGCTAATTAGTCCTTCTGTAATGATAAATGTGTTCATAAACTTACTCTAATTGCTATATAACGGTTAGTTGGGGGTTGCACATTTCTGTGATGATTATATTGGTTTATGAATATGAACTTGTTAGATCGTCTTGGTTGAATAGCCGGGGATGTGAGATGAGGGTTTTCATTCTTTCATTCGATGTAAAATTTGTACAGTGATGTATTATTATTTTGGCGGGGCACATCCGGGTTGAGATTGTAGCCACTGTTGTATTATTTCTTTTACTCTTTTCTGCTCCTAGGATAGACCAAAGGTGGGGTGCACAAACTACTGGGTACTTTGAAGTGCCGAGTGGCCTACTCACTTTGTTGAGGGAGGTTGCTTCACTTCGAATATTTGGCGGATAGTTTGCCGCACCCGTAGGGGTCTAAGGTGGGGTTTGGCTATTCATCACGACCGTGGAATCCTCCTTTCGTTGCAGGCTCAGAAAAAATGCGGAATTTCTAGTATATCCAATGTGTTCATTTGTGATCTGGAATGCCTATCATTGCGTCTCACGAATCTATATATCTATATATGATATCTTGTAGACGTTGCTTATGTTTTGCATCCACACTAATCTAGCCCCCGCTCTGTCGTTAGTCAAGTAACCTAACGGGTGATGACGGGGCTCCGTGGCGAATGCGGATGGCATAAGCGTACGTTATATTTTCGTTATTTTCTGCAATGGTAGGTTATTTGATGGGATTGCATTACATTAATGCTAAGCAAAAAAAACCAAAGTTGAATCATTGGAACAATTTCAAAACCACTAGGCTTTTTCAAAACAGAAAACATTTAAAATGCGGAGCTTAAACCACTCCTTTTAAAATCTATCAGGTTCCTTCGATTATATCAAGTTCATTACGTTCACGATTTCGCCAAAACCATTCATAGCCCTCCGTCATTTCAGTAGGATATTCAGTAGTATTCAAGCTATGTATTTTGATCTTCGACAAGGCATGGTTGTTATTTATATGTATCCCCTAGAGGCCATTAGTGTACATGGGATGTATATTATAGTGGATTCTTGGATATATATAGGGAGGACTTTCCTGCTCGATATGATAATATGCTATCTGGTTGCTCTTTGTCTTAACATGTTGACTTTTATATGTGAAGCTGTCTTGCTCTCACATGTTGACAAAGCCCATTGGGATGTGTACTTAACACCCAAGACTATAATGGAGATCATACTAGTGGGGCCATAGATAGTCAACAAGTACACTCTATAATTGTTCCTAGTTGAGGGAGTATCGAGACAGGGCATCGATGCTCCAGAGTAGACTAGCGTATACGCATCTTGACCCATATGATGGGCGATGGATGATCCCACATCCATTGGTGTTTGACATCAAAGCTGGTGTATGGGTGCTCAGTGGAGACTGGGTACACTGAAAGGACTCGCCGAGAACTCCTAAATGGTAATATACCAATTGTCAGATAGTAGTTCTCTGGTGACACTGGTGCAGATTAGTCTGTCAACCCGAGATCATCATAGAGTTTTGTGTGTTTCCTACTGTGCTTTGATTTCCACCTTACCACGGTCAAGAGATCATGCAAAACGGTGGTTTTTCGGTACAATCCCGAGTAACAAGGAGGCAATGAGCGATAAGAGGGGATTCGTCTCTCCCGGTATTGGGAGTTGATGTTGCGCTATGCTCGATTGGCCATAAAATGAAATCCCCGTCCAGGGTTGATGAGATTTACTGGTAAGTGTTATCAGTAGTTTCTCGAACCGTTATGGACGTTGCATCGGCATGACTTATCAGGATATTGGGGTCTGACGTTTTACCACCCCTAAGCGATGATATGCGACATATCAGACGTAGAGACCGCACTGTACCGTAGTGTTACTGTCAGGCTTTTGCAAGAGTTAGAGCGGGCTTGCTTGCTGATCTTCTGATCGTTCAATACCCGGGTAGCCGTTATGTCCATCTAGTACCTCTGACGGCTTGTGGGTGCTTGATGTTATCATCATCTACTGCCGGCATATTGACGAGCCTTTAGAGTTGTACACAGAGGTTTCACTGGCTCAGGCAAAACGAAGTAGGAGCATATATGTGATATGTGCGGGACCGAGATTAATACGAGCATGTGATATCGTATTCTATTCTCGCGATATAAAGTATCAATCGGTTATATGTGATATAGCCGGGTTATCGAATCAAATGTTGATTCGATAAGTCGATACTGTATCGGTCGGTTATATGCGATATAGCCGGGTTATCGAATCAAGTGTTGATTCGATATAATGATACAAATAATATTAGTCGGTCATTTGAGATATAACCGGATTATTAAATCAAGTGTTGATTTAATGATTTAATTTATAATTATATATTTGATATATTAATTTATATTAACTAATATTAGCTCACTTAAACATTTATTTTTCTCACATGTGCAGACTTGATATATATATGTGATATATATTAATTGTGTTTTATTTTGTGTCATGGTTGATGATACAAGCTGCATGGGTGTGTGAGACTTACACCATGATGAAGATAATGTAGGATTTATTTATTTAGTTTAAATCAATTATTTGTTGGATAATGGTCACATGGCATGAAGCTTTGAGAAGCTTGCAGACCCATTGACTAGTCCACTTGTTTTGTTTTATTCTAGATATTTTGTTAACCCAACTATTATGTTAACTCATGGTTAAGTCTCTACATGAGACATATTAGATATTTTCTCATCCATGGTTACCATTCTCACTCACAACATTATCTCTCTTCATCTTCCTATTCAAAGCTCAAGAGCTCTCTAGCTCTTGATCAAGTGAGAAACCCTAGTGAGAAAATTAATTCCAAAGTGAGCAAAAGTCCTAATTCTAGATTAGCTCTTTAGTATAGGGTGTTACCTTCACTAATCCCACATTAGTGAAGAGGGTAGCTTGAGTTAGTGTCTCCTCGACGTAGATCATCTTCGGCCACGAAGACTACAAGCAAAAACGTTACCTCCCAAAACCTTGCTTGTTTGTTTAAATTTCTTGTTAAAGATTCTAGGTTAGAGTAACTTAGAACGGAAAAAATTTAAAAACGGCATGGACGATACCTCCCAAAACCTTGCTGCCGTCCTAGGTAACCCTACAGTGGTATCAGAGCCAAGCTAGAAATTTAAACGGTGTTTGTTAGATTACCAAACCGAAACTGCTCCGAAACTTGAAAATCCAAAACTGCAGTTTCTGTCGATTTTTATTGTTGTCAAAAATTTTTCCAAACCAGTACAGAGTGTTGTATATGATATAACATGAACACTGGAGAAATTTAAAGCATTTCTGTGAAAAAGTGGCCGGCCACCATACACCGCATCTCGGCCCAAAACCGAGCTCCCCCCTGAAAATTTACCTGTGTTCCAGTGACTGGGTTTTGGTGTTTCAGGTGTTGTTTTTTTTTTCTAAATTTGCATGTGATGTTAACTTTCTGCAAAAGAAGCTCGGAGTGTTTCGTAGTCATAATTCTAACATGTATTCCGGTTA
This sequence comes from Agapanthus africanus, assembly GCA_030015575.1. Classification (NCBI taxonomy): domain Eukaryota; kingdom Viridiplantae; phylum Streptophyta; class Magnoliopsida; order Asparagales; family Amaryllidaceae; genus Agapanthus; species Agapanthus africanus. The sequence continues at coordinate 440,281,742 of CM057340.1, read as the reverse complement.
TTTATACGATGTTAAAAGGTTTGAACGGATATCAATAACCCAGTTTTGCCCCGCTGGAAATTTTCCAAGTGTTGGACTTTTTCCGAGTTTAAAATTTTCAGAAAATCTTGCAAGTGATTCTGTGGAACCTCTAGAAGAACGAACCTTAACTCAATTATGTGACCGTCGGAACCACCACCAAACCCTAGGGTTGTGGTAGTTCAGCGGTGCCACATGTGAGGCATTGGTTGACCCTTCTACGGCTGTTTCATAAGAGCTGTGGCAGTTTCTGTGTACTTTTTGAACTCCGCTCAAGTGTTGAGCTTATTGGGAAATTTTGGGTTCTTTTTTATTCGATCGAAAAGTTTAACTTCCTCTAGCTATCTGTGATTGTGATACAACATTTGAAATCCATATATAGTTATGAGATAAATAGTTTGAAATTTATAAATCTAGCGGTTTAGTTTCATTTGATCGGTTGCCACGGGATTTTGATGTGATCAAAAGTCCATCGCAATTACGTAGTGTACGCGGATACTCGCCGGGTAACCTTACTAGATAGTCACGCCTCATAGCCCCCACCAAGTGACTATATGAGAACCCCGACACCAAAAGCATCCATTCGGGTGCTCGCGGCAGCGGTGTTCCGCCTTAGTGCACTTCGTCGACGGCATCGGGGGTGCGGCCATCTACTAAAGTTTCCGATGAGCATTCGATTAGGTTATCGGAAATCTTGTTGAATTACCCGATAGGTTATTGAAAAGTGTCTTCAATATCAAGACTAAAATGCGGGGTTTATAATTGTTAGGCATGTGATGTCTAAGGAATTCATTTGTTGGGCATGAAATCCAAAGTATGTGATACATTGGGTTTATGATGTCTAAGGTGGTTGCGGATTCCAACTGTTGTAGTTTTTCACTTTCTCTTCTGCGACCGTAAGTGTAATATGTGGTGTATCACCGGTTTCGGTACTATATGTCAACGGCAGCTGGGATATGCATATTTACATACGTTGATGACATGTGATGTTATTGTAAGTCTACGCCAGCGCCCCGGCCAATAATCTGAGGGCAAACGCGGAAAAAAAAACTTTTATAAACTGGCTCTAGCATAGACTTTAGCCCGGATCTAACCATTAACGCTAAACTAACAAACTACAAAGATGATAGAATGGCTATACCGATCGATCCGTGTCCTTCGATCTTTAGCCATCATCCCACCCTCCTCGTGGCATCTCCGATCTCCTATATCCACGTCGAGGTGGCACCACGTCAACGAATCTTTATACGGGCTCCCGCCTCTATACCGAGGCAACTCGGACATCAAGTCTACTACAAGAGATGACCAAGATGAAGTAGAGCCAGAATAGAATACTTTGTCTTATTACACTCTTTGGTTCTCATCATATGAGAGGGTAAGATTGGAGGTTGAAGAAGATGCAAAGAGTTGGAAATTGTGAGCTCAAGAAACTATCTCAAGAAAGCAAAAACCAAGCACACAAAAGTAACCTTGGCTGCCCAAATTTGCAAGTGAGAAGATATAATGAGGTTTTGTGTCTTTAAACATAGAAAAGATCTCACAAAAATATCCCACAAAAACCCTCAAAAATATATTACCAAAAACAAAACACCATTAATTCTATCATGGCTCACTTAGTGACTCATTAGCATGAGTCACAAGTGAACATGCTAGAAGAAATGTGTCATCCAAATGAGTCACACTTTCCAAATCCAATAATCATTTATATCAAAATGGTTAACCCAAAAAAAATGCATCTTCTAAAGTAATCTCGTAACGGATTACAAGAATACCCCTCAACTGTAAATACATACCGGTATCCGTATTCCGACCGAATACGAATACGATGAGACAAAAATATTCCAACTCAATATAATACTTGGATCCGGCTTAAACCAAAGCCCACCAGTATTATCTGTCCGAACCATGATACGTGCACAAGTGCACGTGCATGTTCGAACCCTGCAATAAAACCATACGGCCTCTACAACGTTTCGCCCGAACTTGGAAAACTATCTGTATGGGACACTAAAGACACGTCAATACCTTGGTAGTGGGTTTAACCATAAGCACGTCAGAGGCACTAGCTATGCGTAACGACTGCCCATGTAATGACCGAAAGGAAAGCCGATGAGCGAACTGTTAGTTATATGTATGCCGTAGAGGCCTATATCAAGAGTTGATCGGTTCAGGCACGTTATCTAAAAGCATTGATGTTCTAAATCAAACTACAGTTCTTAGTATATAGAACACACATAAGAGGAATAGTTCGGAAATGAACGAATCCTTCTTGAGGTATTGTAGACTGGGTCATATCAATGCGACCCGACTAGCCAAGTTACATTTAGATGCAAATTTAAATTAGTTTAAATTTACATCTTATGAAACTTGCCGGTCATGTCACAAAGATAAGATGACCATAGCTCTGTTTATTAGAAACAGAGAAAGAGTTAGTGAACTCTTGGGATTGATACATGCTGATGTATGAAAGTTTCCTGACTACACATGCCAATACCGGTTCTTTGTATTTCATTACATTCTCTGATGATCTCTCAAGATTCAGACATATGTTCTTGTTGAAACACAAGTCCGAACCTCTTGAGATATTCACAGAGTATAAGTTAGAATTAGAGAACCAAAAATGGGTATAAGTATTATGTCCTTTGATGTGATCAGGGAGGAGAATACTTGAGCACGGAATTTCTGCACTATTCTAAAGGAGAACGAGGTTCTCTCTCAGCATTACTCCTCCATATACACCACAGCACGTCGGTGTATCGGGGCGAAGCAATAGCACCCTCTATGATATGGTGTGCTCTATGATGAGTACTACTGAGTTTCCTATTTCCTTTTGGGAGTTATGCTCTTGAGAAGCTGCATACCTATTGAATAGGGTTCAAATCAAATCAGTTGCCTACCACTTCATATGTGATATGGAAAGGGAAGAGCCCACATCTTAAGTTTGTTAAGATTTGGGGTTGTCCGGCCTATGTCTAAAAAGCAAAATCCGGACAAGCTCGAGGCAAGGTCTGTTCTGTAGAACTGGAAAGGTTCCAGCTATACAAACCGCAGCTAATGATTTGGTAAACCCGAAAGATTCAATAGTTTCCAACGAACCTCAGCCTCTCCCCCGATCTAGTAGGGTTCCTCACCCACCTGAAAGATACTTCGGTTTCTCTATGACAGTGGGAGCGAGATTGCATCATGAGATGATGACCCAACTAGTTTCGAGCTGGCCATCAGGAGTGGGACTCTGTAAGAATGGCTGGATGCTTAGCGATCTGAGATGGAATCCTTATACACTAACAAAGTATGGACTTTGGTTGCTTTATCTGAAGGGTTAAATCCCCATCAGGAGCAAGTATATCTTGAGAAGATTACTTGGTGTACATGGAAAAGTTAAGACTTTCAAAGCTATGCTTAAGTCCATCCAGATCCTACTTGCCATGGCTACATACCATGAATACGATATCTGGCGGTTGGGTGTCATGACTGCTTTTCTAAAATGATGTTTTGGAAGAGAGCGTCTATAAGTACACAGCCAGAGGGCTTCGCAGACAGTGGGAGCAGCGGAAACGTGTGCAAGATGTTTTATGTGATAAAGCAGGCATCGCGGAGTTGGAACGTCTGTTTTGATGTGGTAGTCAAAGAGTTTGACTTCATCAAAATGGTAGATGAACCTTGTATATACAAAAAGGTAGTAACGAGTATGGTGGTGATCCTCATAGAGTACGTGGATGACATACACTTGATAGGGAAGGAGTTTCCTATGCTACGCTCGGTCAATCTCCGCTTATCATAAGGATTCTCCATATAGGATCAAAGCGATACCTCCAAAATCCTGGGTTTTGGATCTATGAGATAGATCTAATTGGATGTTAGGATACTCACTAGTTGTTGTGAGATGGTATCAATCGATCCTAGGGAGAATCACTGGAAAGGTACCGGCTGATAAGGACGACTGAATGTCAGTCGCAGGCATTGTCTTTACCCTCAGTGGAGGGACAGTATGTTGGAAGAGTTCCAAGCTAGATACCGTGACATACTAAACGATTAAAGGCAAGATACATCGTTACCAAAGATGCTACCAAAGAGGCAGTCTGGATATATATAAGTTCATAAGATGAACTTCGTTCCTACCATTGTGTGACAATGGAGTTGTGGCTTTTGCCTAGGAACCTCCATCCCATCAGAAATCCAGATATAATTCTTAGGCAGTATCACCTAATCATAGAGATGGTTGATCTCCAGGGAGATCGAGGTTAGGAGAGTAGACACAGAGGATGACAGCACGGATCCACTCACAAAGGCCTTTTTCCCAGTAGAGACTTTTATGGGATGGTTGAGTATGAGATACTTCAATCGCAGCTAATTATTGGGTATGCGATACCACAACAGATGGCCCTAGTGCAAGTGGGAGATTGTTAGTTATATGTATGCCCTAGAGGCCATTACTGTACATACGATGTATATTGTAATGAATGCTTGAACATATATAGGGAGGACTTTCTTGCTCGACATGATAGTATGCTATCTGGTTATACTTTATCTTAACATGTAATCTGATTGTCTCTATATTACATGTTGATAAAGCCCTTAGGATATGTACTCGACTACTGGGACTATGATGAGATCATACTAGTGAGGCCACGGTAGTCGACGAGTACATCCTATAACTGTTCTTAGTCGAGGGTGTACCGAGACAGGGCATCGATACACCAGAGTAGACTAGCGTATACGCATCTTGACCCATATGATGGGCGATGGATGATCCCATATCCATCGGTGTTTGACATCAAGGATGGTGTACGGGTGCTCAGTGGAGACTGGGTACACTGGACGGACTCGCCGAGAACTCCCAGATGGTATTATACCTCACGTCAGATGGCAGTTCTCCGGTGACACTGGTACAGAGTAGTCTGTTGACCCGAGATCGTCATAGAGTCTTGTGTGATTCCCACTGTGCTTTGATTTCCATCATACCACGTCCAAGAGGGCGTGCAAAAAGGTGGCTTTTGGGTACATTACCGAATCACATGGAGGCAATGAGCGATAGGAGGGGATTCGTCTCTCCCGGTATAGGGAGTTGATGTTGTGTTGTGTTCGATTGGCTATAACCGGAAATCCCTGGCCAGGGTTGATGAGATTTACTTGTAAGTGTTATCAGTAGTTTCTCGAACTTTTATAGACCTCATATCGACACGACTTATCGAGCTACTGGGGTCTGACGTTTACCACCCCTAGGCGAGATATGCGACATATCAGACGACGAGACCGGACTGTACGGGAGTGTTACTGTTTGGATTCACAGGAGAATGTACAGGCTTGCTTGTTGATCTTCTGAGCGCTCAATACCTGGGAAGCTGTTACGTTTAGCTGACCGCTTGCAGCTTGTGGGTGTTTGATATGATCATTACCTACTGCCGGCGTATTGACTATTCTTTAGAGCCCTACACAGAGGTTTCTTGGCTCAGGCAAAATGGAGTAGGGGCACATATGTGATATGTGCGGGATCGAGGATAATGCGATATGAGATACCGTATTATATTCTCGCGATATTTGATATCAGCCGGGTCATCGGATCAAGTGTTGATTCGATGAATCGGTACGGATAAATATTAGTCGGTTATATGCGATATAGCCGGATTGTCGGATCAAGTGTTGATTCGATAATTTAATGTATAATAATATATATTATATATTAAATTACATTATCTAATATTAGCTCACTAAAAGATTCTTTTTCTCTCTCGGGTAATACATTGATATATATGCGATATATGTTAAATGTATTATTTTATTTTGTTACAATAAATATTATATATGTGATATATAATATTGTAACATGATATGGTTATTAATGCAACTTGATTAGTGGAGATTAAACATGTTTAGGGTTTGATTAGGGTTAAGCTATTCTAGAAGTTTCTAGAAGGTTTTTTATTTTGTTTTGTGTAAGATATTTTGTGAAGATATTTGCTTAACCAAACCCAAACCCTTGACCATGGTTGTTTCTCTACAAGGGTTAAAGTTTCATTCTTAACTATGGTTGCATTTCTAACCTCACATATGAGTTATTCATTATTCATCACAAAAGGATTCCATCTTCTTCTTCCTTCGCTTTTCATGAAAAAGCTTTCTTGATTTGTTTTTGTGATGATAAATGAGTGAGAAAAAGATAATAAAAGAGAGCAAAAATCCTACTTCATCATCCCCATCTTCCCTTGCCATTTAGATGAGGGTGTTCACTTCATATTATGAGTGTTAGCTTGTGTTAACGAAACTTCATGGTAGATCATCTTTGTATCGAAGATCGGAAGCAAAGGTTGCATCATTCTCTTCGTGAAGCCTCTCGAGAGTACAAAACACGATGATTGCAGCGAAGGGATCTCAACATGGAACTTAAGAAGTGAAGGACCGGATCTACAAAGGTTGTAATCGCTTTCACTTAGTGTTAAATGTTTAACATACTTGTTTTCGCCTAAACCCTAGTTTAAAGATCCGGCTTCGTGTTGTTCGGCACGGCTAATTTTTAAATCGGGCATGGTTGATGCCCCGTAGACCCTTGTGTGCATGCCCAGCAACCCCACACGAACTCATCCTTGAACCCTACAGAGCCTATCAGTGACAATTTCCGTACAGTGCGGTCCGTTCGTCTATGAGAATTGCATATTGGGCCTAAAGGGATGGTAACGTCAGACCCCTAAAAGCTGTATAAGTCGTGTCGGAGGGTAGCCCTGAACACCCTGAGAAACCACTGGAATACCTACCAGTAATTCTCACCTGCCTTGGCTAAGGACTTGGTGTAATGGCTGTCCTAGACACAGCGCGATCTCACCCCCAATACCGGAGAGACGAATCCCCTGCCGATCCGCTCACTGCCTCTATTTGGCTCGGGACTGTACCCAACTAAAACTTGTTTGCATGACTCCTTTGAGCCGTGGTACGGTAGTAATCTAAGCACAGTGGGAACTCACAATAGACAAATGATGAGCTCAGGTCGATGAACTAACATGTACACATGTCACCAGGGAACTGCTATCTGACGCTAAGTATAAATACCAACTAGCATGTTCCCGGCGAGTCCTGTCCGGTGCACTCATAACCCAATGAGCACCTGTATACATCTTAGGTGATCCAACTGACACCAATGGCTTGTGAGGCCGGCCACCGCCCCTCGTCGGGGTCTTGACTGTATACACTAGTCAACTCCGGAGTATCGATGCCCTGTTTCGAAACTCCCACGACTAGGGACCACTTTTAAGGATGTGATTATGGACTACCTAACTCTCACGTATATGATCGCCATCATACCGCTGGTAGTCAATCAAGAATCCTAAGGGCTCTATCAACGTGTAATAGTGATCATGTAGCCTAAAGCTGTACACGATGATAAAGTTAGACTAGATAGCATACTATCATCTCGAGAAAGACTGTCCTACCGGTATAGGCCATCCTCAATCATTGCAATCACGTGCCTGCGATCCAATAATTGACTTTGAGGGCACTACATCCAACAATCTCCCACTTGCACTTATGGCTAATTATTAGGATGTCGCATACTCACAGCCCGTATGATACCCAACACCCAATTCCTCTACTAATCAGTTTCACAAAACTCATTTGTAAAACCCTTGTGTTCGAGAGATAGCCTCAGTGAGTGGATCCGCTTTGATGTTTCTTTCTATATCTCTCTTAATCTCAAGTCCGCGGAGAAAGCTATCTCCCGAATTGAGTAATACCTGTCTTAGAATATGTCTGGATATTTGATGGGACCTAGTTCATAAATGAACTCCAAATCCAAACTTCATAGACTGTATCGTCAATTGTACCTAATCAGTATCCTGCACCAGGCCTCCCACAGTATCCTCTTGGACCACCTGTCCAAAATACTGCCCCCTTCGTCAGAGGGAAAACTATAACTCTGACAATCACTCTGTCATCCATGTCCCCTTGGAAGACTGGAATGATAACCGTCTCCGAAGGAGGCTCCCGTTTATCAAATCCCTAGAACATCCGTTTATGTTCTAAAACTGCTTCCGTATGTTTCTCCAGGATTGGATTAATATAAACTTATTGCATCTAGTGCAAAAACAACATCTGGTGTAGTACTTGACATCTCGTGATTGACTCAATTGCCTAAGCAAATGATATGCCAATCATGCACATCCCTCTCCCCTTCAGTCTGTAAGACACCTTTAAAGAGGGAGACTCCTTCAAGATACACCACCATGCCAGGAGTCGTTCATTCTAAAATACCTTTTAGAATACTGTCTAAGTATCCAGATTGGGAAACTACCCAAATCTAGATCTAAAACCATAGATCTAGTAACCAGAATCTCAGATATTATATCCATATCCTTTATGGAGAAACAACTGTGTGACAACCACAGTATAACCGATCGTAGGATAGGAATCTCACTTCCTACAAAGTGCATGTCATCCAAATACCAGGACATCACACCCTACTACCTTCTGAACAGATCCATCCCCTATTCTGATGAAGTCAAAGCCAAGACTGTCACATCAAAATTAGATGGTCTATCTCCGCTATATCTGCTTTAGTCTATAAATAGATATAAGCTACTTGCCCACTATGCTTCCGCTGCTCCCACTGACCACAACAACCTTCTGGCAGAGTCATATACACGTCCACTTCTAAAACTAGTTTAGAATGACGTTATACTCATCCTCCTGCCGGGTCTCATAGCCTGGAACAACAGTAGTGTCAAGTTTGGGTAAACAAGTACCTCCCTGTCACCTTCCATGAGCCTACCGTAGTACCTCTCGAGTGTCTAAGGTTACACACCATATCTGCGGAGTGGCTAATGGAATGTCAAACCTGATTGAATCTTTAGGTTCTATTAAATTTTCCGTAATCGTTTGCGGTTCTGGAATCACTTCCAGTTCTGCCATACTCCCACTACTGTTTTCTGACAAAATCCATTTTACTAAAACTGTGGCGAGTCAAGAACAATATCACTATTGATCTTCCAAATGGTAGAAAATCAACCCTCATCATAGCCCGGGTCAACCCACAAACAACCATTACAGGAACGTGCCTTGTGTTATCCTGAGTCTGGTTTTAAGCATAAGCTGGACAACTCCCCGTACCTTAACATCGTTAAGATATGAACCATTCTATATCCAAAACAGAACTTTGGCACCGATTTAATTGGAACCAGATTCAAACATGCAGCTGTCTCCAGTCGATGTCAACTTAATGGAAAGAGGCTAATCTGCATTACTCAACTTAGGAGTCCATCCAATTATGAGTAACCTGAAAGAGAAACAAGTTTTTCAAAACCATTACTATCAACTGAATACCAATCACAAGTATCTATATCTTCGATCTCCTTGAAGAATCCCGATACTTGCGACAACTGGTTCTCTACTTTATTCTTATACCCACAATTTCTCAAAACTTAGACCTTGTATTTCTACGAAACACTTGTCTAAAAACAAGAGAAGTCACAAGTAAACAGAACATAGTACAAGGACCAACCCCTTTGTCCTGATGGACACTGGAAAACATACAATACTCTGTATGAGTCCCCTGAGTTGAATAACTCAAAACCTGTGCATCATAGGCTGAAAACTGTACTTATGGTCAAGAACTACTCCGCTGTTCAATGCTCCTTACCCAATCGTCAACTGATATAAGTAAATGTCATAGACATAATTTCAAAAGATATATCTCACTTTATGAAAATAAACGCACAGATATATCAATTTAAAATTGGTGCATAACAACGGATATTTAAAACCAAATACTTGCCGTTAGGCAAAAACCCAGGAGATTTCCTCAAATATCACCAATTACAACGAATTCCAATATAATGAGGATAATCACCTAATTCCCAATTACTTACTCCCACTCATCATCTGTATAACCATACAGATGTGAGAATCAAACCTGGTAAATACATACTCTGGAGCAAGTGTCTAATCGTAAAATCAGTTTTCAATTAACAATGCATGGTAACTGAAACATGAAAATGTTCGAAGGGGTATCCTGGTATTCCTAGTAATGCCTTTTCCATTATGCAAATTCATGACTGTTGTTAGTGTATATAACCTAGAGGCCATTACTGTATCATACTAGTTTGTATATTACTTAATGGAAGCTTGGGATATTCATAGTTGTATACACAATCTTGCTCAAAATGGTAGTATGCTACTTGGTTTGGTTCTACTTTAATGTGTACATGTGTTTCTTTTAGGATATCGCTTATACACATTAGTGGAGCCCTTAGGAACTTTGCTTGATTACCAGCGTTGTGATGGCAGTCACACTAGTGGGGCTGGGTAATCTACAAGAACATCCTTATATAGGTCCCTAGCCATAGGATTATCGAGACAGGGCATTGATACTCTGGAGTAGACTGGCGTATGCGCTTCTCATCCCAGCAGGGGAGATGGTCTGTCCCACAGCCGTCAGTACGTCGTACTTGAGATAGTATACGGGTGCTCGTTAGGTTACGAGTACACTGGACAGGACACGTCGGGAACTGTTGGTTGGTAGTATACCTATCGTCAGTTATCAGTTCCCAGGTGACATGAGTACAGCTTAGTCCGCTGACTTGACACTGTCACTTCGCCTCGAGTGTGTTCCCACTGTTCTTAGATTGCTACCCTACAACAGCTCAAATGAGTCGTGCAAACAGGTAGCAGTTGGGTGCATTCCCGAAGAACTTGGAGGCAGTGATGGTTAGACAGGATTCGCCTCTCCCGGTATTGGGGGTTGATATCGCACTGTGTCTAGGAGAGCAATTACACGAAGTCCCTGGCCAAAGCAAGCGAGATATACTGGTAGGTTTTCCAATGTTATCTCAGGGTGTTCTGGGCTACACTCCGACATGACTTGTACCACTATTAGGGGACAGACGTTTAACGCCCCCTTGGCCCACCATGCGATATTCTCAGACGAACAGACCGGACAGTACGAAGATTGTCACATTCAGACTCAGTAGGAGTTCGGATGGGTTCACATCATCAGTCTTCTTGTCGGCATCTACTTGGGGACCGTTACGTACAGCTAATACCGCTTGCGGCCTGTGGTTAAACCCACTGCCAGCGTAGTGTCGAGTCATTAGAGTCCCACACAGAGAGCTATTCGCCTTTGTGCAAAACAGAGTAGAGGTCGCATGGTTTTGCGACGGGGTTCGTTCACATCCACGCACTTGTGCACGTTTGGTGTCCGGGTAGTTATTACTACCGGGCTTTAGTTTAAGCCAGATCCTAGTATATGTTTTGGGATTGGTTTTATCTCATTGTATTCGTGTTCCTCGGAACACGGATGCGGGTGTGTATGCACAGTTGACAGAGGCAGAGGCAGAGGATTCTCATTAGGGTTGTTGACCGTTGACTTCTTCTAAACTCTAATGAGAATGAGAAATATGATCAATAATATTAATTAAGGATAATTTTGCCATGGTTGAGTTGAACATTTGACTTTTGTTGACTTGTTGACTTTGTGGACATGTTGACCATCATCATTTCATTTCAAAAATGCTTCTTGTTTCTTGCAAATGCATTAAATGATGAAATGATAATGGCCATTCATAAACAAACCATCACAATTTCTTAATTATTATTATTATTATCATTTTTCTAATTTTGAGAGCATGGTTGTAAAAAGCTTTCTCATTCTCACTTGCTCATTCTCTCTCATCCATTAACTCATTCTCTTTCTCTCTCTCAAAGCTCTCATCTTTCATGTGTTGAGAACCATGAGCTCATGAGATAAAACCACCATAACTCCTCTCTACTCATTCTAGGGTTCTAGGTTGAGCAAGCCAAGCACTTTAGTTATCTCTACATTGAGGTAGGACCTCAAGGTAGAGGCCTTCGGGTGCATCCTTCTTCGGCAAAGAGAAGACTACGAGGAGGAGCCGTTCAAACCACTCCAAGGAGCAAGAAGAGAAGGAGTTCAAGACCTAGGTATAACTTCCTAACCGAGTAGCTAAACTTGTAGTTAGTTTGCTAGGTTTTTGTTTAGAAAAGATCCTTTGTTTCTAGTCCATGTTGCCTTGAGAAAAAATCGTTTTTTACCTATTCCGCCTTCCCGTAAGCACCGGGGTGGGCAACGTGGACTTACAGTGGTATAAGAGCCTAGCAAAACAACAACTAGCATGTTAGCAAAGTATTTAGAATTTCGATCCGAGAAAAAATCACAAAACACGTCAAAATCCTCAAGTTTCTGCCGATTTTTAAAACAGCCCTAAAAATATTTCCACACATCTTAAAAATCCGTGCAGGGTTTTCTTGGAACACAAAAGAAAAACGAGCCCACGATTCGACCAGACCACCGCGGAAGCGCGGCGAAACCATGCTTTTCGCCGCGGATCCACGGCCGAATCAACTCGGTCTCGACTCGGATTTGTTGCAATGTTCTTATTTTGACGTTTTGTGATTTTTAAAATATTTTGTTTCTGCCCAGAATTTCCAGAGAACAAAGTTGTGTTTGGGGTAGTTACAAATTGGTGTTTTGATCGAAGTTCTACAAACTTTTGCTAAATGGTTGTATCTGTGATGTGATATATGCACTGAATTTCAACTAATCGCTATACGTCGATTAGTGTGGGTTGTGCATATCGGTAATCGGTAATGTTGTTGGATTGCGTATATGAACTCGTTGGATTGTCGCGGATGAATAGCCGGGGTTTGTGAGATGAGAGTTTCTTTTTCTATCATTTGATGTAATATGTAAATTGATGTAATATTATTTTATGGCCAGAAATCCGGGATGAGCTTGTAGCCGCCATTGTATATTATTTCTTTTACTGTTTTTGCTCCTAGGATAGACCCAAGGTGGGGTGCACAAACTACCGGGTACTTTGAAGTGCCGAGTGGCCTACTCACATTGTTGAGGGAGGTTGCTTCACTTCGAGTACTTGGCAGGTAGTTTGCCACACCCGTAGTGGTCCAGGGTGGGGTTTGGTTATTCATCGCGACCGTATAATTCGTCTTTCGTTGCAGGCTCGAATGAAACACGGATTCCTAGCATATCCATTGTGTTCATCTGTGATCTGGAATGGCTATCATTGAATCTGACGAATGTATATATCTATATATGATATCTAGTAGGCGTTGCTTATGTTTTGCATCCGCGCTAGTCCAACCCCCGCTCTGTCGTTAGTTAAGTAACCTAACGGGTGATGACCGGGCCCCGTGGCGAATGCAGATGGCATAAGCGTACGTCATATTTTCATTGTTTTCAGCAATGGTTGGATTAATTGATGGGACTCATTAAATTAATGCAAGAAAATAAACCAAAGTTAAGTCGTTGGAACAATTTCAAAACCACTCGGTTTCTTTTCAAAACAGAAAACTTTTAAAACGCGGAGCTTGAACCACTCCTTTTAAAAGCTATCACGTTCCTTCGATTATATCAAGTTCACTGCGTTCACGGTTTTACCAAAACCATTCGTAGCCCTCCGTCATTTCATATGGATAGTCAATAGTATTCAAGCTGTGTTTGTTGGCCAAAGTCAAGGCATAGTGATTTGTAGATATTGGATATTCATATGTAGCAAAGATAGATGCGTTGGTTTGGGACAGTCGTACTGCCTTGTTGGCCAAAGTCGGTGGTAGGTACGGGTGAGTTCAAATTAACCTGGAAAATGACGGGTAGAACTTGACATGTGACTTATTATTTGTTGGCCAAAGTCAAGATCATAAGAGCATGGGGCAAAAATCCACATCGGGAGTGTCTAAAGAAATTGAAACTTGCTAGTGCTGCATACCATTTGGAGTGTGATGATTCTGGTAGGATTCCTTCAGTTTTATCACACGATGATATTTGGATCCCGATCCTACTGTGAGTATATGCTACTCCTCGGGAACTGTCTCACTTAACGATCAATGCTCTAAACCAAGTAGGTGTCTAGAAAGGTGTTAGCGGGGCTACGCCCACAGGGAAAAGAGGTTATTTAATTAAGGAACTTCGCGAAAGCGTCGTAAAACCACCCTCGAAGTACCAACACTGGCCTGGCTGAACGGTTAAGCAAGTATTGTACGGTGAGATTGATCCCGACTAATTCTTCTTTTTTGGTTTGAGCAAGGATTCGAGGAACAGTGGGAGCCATCCTGTTTAGACAAACGAAAAACCACTCTAAACTTGCAAGAGCATCATGCTAAAGTGTTTCTTCTCTCTCTCCTAATTGCAGCGACCAAACATCATAACCGGACTTAAGTTACTACTGGATAAAAATATACTGACAGGGCCAAACTACAAAGATTGGCTCAGGAATGTCAAAATGGCAATCACTTATGACAAGTTGGGGTATCTCCATACCACCAAAGCTCCCCCTGTCCCAGGTCCCAAATCCAGTGTCGCGGATATGGAAATCCGTAAGACCTGGGTGATTGACTGTGCGAAGGCCAAGTGCCTCATGCTTGCCTTTATGGACAATGAACATCAGAGGAGGCACGAGAATATGGACCTTGAATCCATATTTCTCTATACTAAGGAACTATATGGAGTGCAATCCCGTATCGCCAGATACGAAGTCTCTAAAAAGTTGTTTTCGGCGAGATTGGCCGTCGGATCATCGGTAGCGAAACACGTGCTTAAGATGATTGGCTTTATTGAAGAGCTCGCTGACCTCAGGACCACGTTAGAGAATGAGCTCTATACTGACTTGATTCTCCAGTCCCTTCCATCCACTTACGCCCAGTTTATCCTGAATTTCAACTTGCAAGGAAAAGAAGTTGAACTTCCAGAACTCCTCAACATGTTAAGGAGTGCCGAGAGCACCTTACAGAGAGTAAGGGAAGCATCCACATTGTTTGTTGGAGGACCTTCCTCTTCTAGGTCCAAGACGAAAGACAAGGGAAAGAAGAAGAAGACCCCCACCAAACCAAGGGGCGGTGTTAGTAAAGTGGAAGCCAAGGGAAAAGCAAAGTTAGCAAAGGTAGTGGGACAACTTGTGGGGAAGGAAGAGTGCTTTTACTGTCATAAGAAAGGACACTGGAAGAAAGATTGCAGGGCTTGGAAGGCCAAGAACCAGGACCCGAAGCAAGTTGTGGCTTCGGCTTTAGGTGTGTATGTTATTGAAAACTGTCTATCAGTAAACTCTACTTCCTGGGTATTGGATACCGGATCAAGATCTCATATCTGTAATTCTTTGCAGGCACTGGAAAAGTATAGGGTTTTGAAGGCAGGTGATATGACCCTCAGAGTTGCAAACGGAGCTGGCACGGATGCTGAGACCGTGGGGGACTGTCACTTGGGATTGTCAGATGGACATGTTTTGGTTTTGCGTGACTGTTATTTTGTACCCAGTGTGACTTGTAATATCATATTTGTATCTTTAATGTCTAAAGAAGGTTATGATTTTGCATTTTTAAGCGATGTTGTAAACATTCACCTTAGTAATATTCTGATTGGGTCGGGTACATTAAGTAACGGTATATACGTTTTAAACCAACCATAGATTTTCAATGTCCAGAATACACACAAAAGAATGTCTCCAGAAATAAATCATGATTTCTTATGGCATTGTAGACTGGGTCACATCAATGAGACGAGGTTAATTAAGTTGCATAAAGAAGGATATTTTGATCCGTTCGAATATCAATCATATGCAACATTTCAATCATGTCTCAATGGAAAGATGACAAAGACTCCGTTCACTGGACACGGAGTAAGAGCGAGCGAGCTCTTGGGATTCGTACACAGCGATGTATGCGGTCCAATGTCTACACATGCGCGAAGCGGTTATTCTTACTTCATTACTTTTACGGATGTTTTTTCAAGGTACGGATATGTCTTCTTAATGAAACATAAATATGAAGCCTTTGAAAAATTCTAGGAATACAAGAATGAAGTAGAAAAACAAACAGGCAAAAGTATCAAGACACTGAGATCTGATCGAGGTGGTGAATACTTGAGTGCCGAGTTCCTGGATTACTTAAAAGAGAATGGAATTCTCTCTCAACTTACTCCTCCATACACCCCACAATATAATGGTTTATCGGAGAGAAGAAACCGGACCCTATTGGATATGTTACGTTCCATGATGAGTAACACTGAGTTGCCGCGATCATTCTGGGGATATGTACTAGAATCAGCTGCATATCTTTTGAACCGAGTTCCAACTAAGACAGTGCCTACCACACCATATCAGATGCGGAGTGGGAAGAAACCCTATCTTAAGCACATTAAGACATGGGGATGTCCAACTTTTGTCAAAAAGCAGCATGCGGACAAACTCGAGGCACGCTCAGTACAGTGCAAGTTTGTGGGATATCCAAAAAACTCCAAGGGATATTTTTTCTATTGCGCAGAGGAACAAAAGGTTTTTGTTTCTCATCATGCCTGCTTCTTGGAAACTGAATTTTTGGAAAATCAGATAAGTGGGAGCGCAATTGAACTGGAAGGAATTCCAGAACCACAAGATATTACTGAAAGCTTAGTAGAACCAGAAGGTTCGAAACAACAGGACATTCCTGCGCCGCTCCGCAGGAGTAGTAGGCAGTCTCATCCGCCCGAGAGATACAACGATTTTCTCATAGACGGGGATAGAGAGGATTACATCTTTGATAATGATGAGCCGCCTAGCTTCCAGCAGGCCATTCAGAGCACTGACTCGGTAAAATGGCTGGATGCAATGCGGACCGAAATGGAGTCCATGTACACCAACAAAGTATGGATTTTGGATGTTGCTCCAGAATGGGTAAAACCCGTTGGCTGCAAATGGATCTTCAAAAGAAAGATTGGTGTAGATGGACAGGTTGAAACCTATAAGGCTAGACTTGATGCAAAGGGTTTTCGTCAAAGGCCTGCTTTGGACTATAACGAAACTTTTTCTCCATTGCCTATGCTCAAATCCATTCGGATCCTTCTAGCCATTGCTGCCTTCCACGATTATGAGATTTGGCAGATGGACGTAAAGACCGCTTTTCTAAATGGAAATTTAGAGGATTGTGTCTATATGGACCAGCCAGTGGGTTTCATTCAGAGCGGGAGCAGCGGGAAGGTGTGCAAGTTGCCTAAGTCCATATATAGACTGAAGCAGGCATCGCGGAGTTGGAACATCTGTTGTGATGAAACGGTCAAAGAATTTGGCTTTATCAAAAATCCAGATGAACCATGCATCTATAGTAAAATTGTATCATGAACTGTCGTATTCCTCGTTTTATACATGGATGACATTCTCTTGATAGAAAATGACATTCTTATGCTACAATCTGTCAAACGGTTCTTGTCACACAGGTTCTCCATGAAAGACCTGGGTGATGCCTCTTACATTCTGGGGATCCGGATCCATCGTGATAGGTCCAAGAGAATATTAGGACTTTCATAGTCCAGGTACATCGACACCATACTGAAAAGATTCAGTATGGAAGATTCCAAGCGCGGTAATTTACCAGCTTGTCACGGGATCACCCTATCAAAAGAGATGTCTCCCAAGACTGATTTGGAGAGGGATCGCATATCTATTATACCCTATGCCTCTGCGGTAGGCTCTATAATGTATGCGATGTTGTGTACCAGACCAGATGTAGCTTATGCACTGAGTGTGGTAAGCGGGTATCATTCAAACCCTGGGGAGAAACACTGGATAGCGGTAAAGAACATTCCGAAGTACCTGAGAAGGACTAAGGACATGTTTTTGGTTTACGGTGGAAAAGATCTCTAGATGGATGCCTTTGCTGACTCCAGCTTCAAGAGTGACAAGGATGACTCCAAATCCATGTCAGGTTATGTCTTTACCCTCAATGGAGGGGCGGTGTGTTGGAACATTTCCAAACAGGAAACCGTTGCTGACTCGACGATGGAAGTGGAATATATCGCTGCATTTGATGCCGCAAAAGAAGCTGTCTGGATAAGGAAGTTCTTGACAGAACTTCAGGTGGTTCCGTCCATTGTTGATCTAATACCTCTGTATTATGACAACAACGGGGCTATAGCTTTAGCGAAGAAACCCAGGTCCCATCAGAAGTCCAGACACATCATGAGGCGGTATCACCTGATCGTGGATCGCCGTGAGATCGAGGTTCGGAGGGTTGCTACAGAAGATTACACAGCAGATCCATTCACGAAGGCCAAACCCCAGACTCAGTTCGAGCGGCTGATCGAGATGATAGGTCTACGATACGCCAGTACATGGGCTTAGTGCAAGTTGGAGATTGTTAGTGTATATGCCCTACAGGCCATTACTGTATCATACTAGTTTGTATATTACTTAATGTAAGCTTATGATATTCACAGTTGTATAGACAATCTTGCTCAAAATAGTAGTATGCTACTTTGTTTGTTTCTACTTTAATGTGTACATGTGTTTCTTTTAGCATATCGCCAATACACATTAGTGGAGCCTTTAGGATCTTTGGTTGATTACCAGCGTTGTGATGGCAGTCACACTAGTGGGGGCTGGGTAATCTACAAGCACATCCTTATATAGGTCCCTAGTCGTAGGATTATCGAGACAGGGCATCGATACTCCGGAGTAGTCTAGCGTATGCGCTTCTCATCCCAGCAGGGGAGATGGTCTGTCCCACAGCCGTCAGTACGTCGTACTTGAGATAGTATGCGGGTGCTCGTTAGGTTACGAGTACACTGGACAGGACTCGTCGAGAACTATTTGTTGGTACTATACCTATCGTCAGTTATCAGTTCCCAGGTGACATGAGTACAGCTTAGTCCGCTGACTTGACATTGTCACTTCGCCTCGAGTGTGTTCCTACTGTTCTTAGATTGCTACCCTACCACAGCTCAAATAAGTCGTGCAAACAGGTAGCAGTTGGGTGCAGTCCCGAAGCACTTGGAGGCAGTGACGATTAGACAGGATTCGACTCTCCCGGTATTGGATGTTGATATCGCGGTGTATCTAGGAGAGCCATTACACGAAGTCCCTGGCCAGGGAAAGCGAGATATACTCGTAGGTTTTCCAGTGTTATCTCAGGGTGTTCTAGGGTACACTCCGACATGACTTGTACCGCTATTAGGGGACTGACGTTTACCTCCCCCTAGGCCCGCCATGCGATATTCTCAGACGAACAGACTGGACTGTACGGAGATTGTCACATTCAGGCTCAGTAGGAGTTCGGATGGGTTCACCTCATCAGTCTTCTTGTCGGCATCTACCTGGGGACCGTTACGTATAGCTAGTACCTCTTGCAGCCTGTGGTTAAACCCACTGCCAGCATAGTGTCGAGTCTTTAGATTCCTACACAGAGGGTTGTTCGCTTTTGGAAAAAACAGAGTAGAGGTTGCATGGTTTTGCGACGGGGTTCGTTCACATCCGCGCACTTGTACACGTTTGGTGTCCAGGAAGTTATTACTGGCGGGCTTTAGTTTATGCCAGATCCTAGTATATGTTTTGGGATTGGTTTTATCTCATTGTATTCGTGTTCATCGGAACACGGATGCTGGTGTGTATGCACAGTTGACAGAGGCAGAGGATTCTCATTAGGGTTGTTTACCGTTGACTTTTTCTAAACCCTAATCAGAATGAGAAATATGATTAATAATATTAATTAAGGATAATTATGCCATGGTTGAGTTGAACATTTGACTTTTGTTGACTTGTTGACCGGTTGACTATTGTTGACATGTTGACCATCATCATGTCATTTCAAAGATGCTTCTTGTTTCTTGCAAATGCATTAAATGATGAAATGATAATGGTCATTCATAAACTAACCATCACAATTTCTTAATTATTATTATTATTATTATTATCATTATTCTTATTTTGAGAACATGGTGTAAAAAGCTATCTCATTCTCACTTGCTCATTCTCTCTCATCCATTAGCTCATCCTCTTCCTCTCTCTCAAAGCTCTTATCTCTCATGTGTTGAGAACCATGAGCTCTTGAGATAAAACCACCATAACTCCTCTCTACTCATTCTAGGGTTCTAGGTTTAGCAAGCCAAGCACTTTAGTTACCTCTAGGTTGAGGTAGGAGCTCAAGGTAGAGGCCTTCGGGAGGATTCTTCTTTGGCAAAGAGAAGACTACGAGGAGGATCCGTTCAAACCACTCCATGGAGCAAGAAGAGAAGGAGTTCAAGACCTAGGTAAAACCTTCTAACCGAGTAGCTAAACTTGTAGTTAGTTTGCTAGGTTTTTTTTTAGCAAAGATCCCTTGTTTCTAGTCCATTTTGCCTTGAGAAAAAATCGTTTTTTACCTATTCTGCCTCCCCGTAAGCACCGGGGTGGGCAACGTGGAGTTACAACTGTAACCGTATATTTTCTTGCCATCTCTCTAAATCTCTTTATTTGTCTTTAGTAGTTATCTTCTGTACACCATCGTTAGGCTAAATGGTTTTCTTCCTTCCCTACCGTTCGGCACCAGCCTATGGTTTGGAAGAAGACTATCCAATAAGCGTAATAGTTGTATACTCCTAAACCAAGGAGTAGTCGCAATCTGAGAGAAGGCGATGATAAAAGACAACCGAATAAAACCTTATTCTATTTCTCCTAAACCTGAATCCATCCTCGAATCTAGAACATGTTCCTTCGAGTTCGTATATAACCATACAATGGATTTATCCAATGGAAGTGGTGTCCGTAATAATACGGGGTGTTCTGGAGAAATGCAAAGTTGAAGTAGGAGTGGCGATGAAGTACACGGTTTGGTCGTGAATGATAGCAGTTCCAATTTACTTTGCCCTCTTTCTAATCCTTTTATTTTGTCTTTACTTATTACCTTCTGTACACCCTACTTAGGCTAATTGGTTTTCTTCATTTCCTACCTTTCGGCACCTGCCTATGGTTTTGAAGAAGACTATTCAATATGCATAATAGGTGTACTCTCCAAAACCAAGGAGCCTTCGCAACCTGAAAGAAGGTGATGATAAAAGACAACTGAATAAACCAATTCAATTTCTCCTGATCCTCGACCCATCCTCGAAGAAGTCCCTTCTGTTGGGTTAGCCTAGCACCTCATGAAGGGTTTGGAAGCATCACATGAACCAAAGGTGGAGTCTTTAGGGTGCTAAGTTAACAAACATCGGATCGTGCCTAGAAAATTAGGGTTTCTAAAATTTTCACATCAACATATGAAAGAATAGATGGGGTTTAGAGAGTAAAACCTTTGTAGCTCCCTACTCTAGACTCCTCGGCTACTTGGGGTTTGAAAAAGCTTCGCATGAACTCCTCGAGGTCACCGATGATCCACCTGGAGTCCGCTTTGTCGAAGCTTGCAACTTTATCCGATCAAGTGAACGAAATCAAGCTAACACTCCAAGCAAGTGGGCTAGACTTGTGTAGAATGGTGTTGTGGTTCTCTTTATCACTTCAAAATCCAATTTTGATGAGTATATTCCTCACTACAAAGAACTAGAGAGCAACAAGAGAGAGGAAGAAGAAGATGATGGCAATATCTTTTTCAAGAGTGAAAAGGATAACTCTTGTTTTAGAAAAAGGAAAATATATATATATATATATATATATATATATATATTTCATGTTCTCATTTCAAACCATGGTTTAAACAATGAATTCATTATTGAACTTGAGTTAAAACACAAAAGGAAACTTTACCTAAGGTTAAAAGGTGGGTGAGAATGGTTAGGTCAAAAGAAGAGTGTAGAAACAAATCTATAATGAACCCCTTTTATTTCCTTTTATGTTTTAGTATAAATACAATAATAATCCATATTAAAACCATGGTGTGAGTCTTATATTGCCATGTATAAGCAACCATGAAGGATGATGCATGTATGTATGTGTACATGTACATCCATATGTGCATGAATCAAAAAGAAGGCATACATGCATGCATACATCCAACTAACTCAAGAAAGGATTTCAAGGGAGAAACTAATGGTTAATTAATAAATCAACACTTGATTTATCAATCCGGTCATATCACATATGACCCCGCCAAAATCAAGCCGCCCGATCAATACACGGTATCCTATACGCGCATTTTAATCGGGTCCATGCGCATATCTCATACGCGCACCACAACGTTTCTCCTGGACTAGGAAACTCCATTGTGGGACTCTGAGACTCGTCAATACGGCGGCAGTGGGTGATGATCATATCAAGCACCCCCAAGCCGCAAGCGGTCAGCTTAACGTAACGGCCACCCGGGTATTGAGCGATCAGAAGAGAATAAGCGAACCTGCTACAACTCCCGTCGAGCCAATCGGCGACACTACCGTGCAGTCCGGTCTCCTCGTATGATATGTCGCATATCAAGTCTAGGGGTGGTAAACGTCAGACCCCAATAACCGATAAGTCGTGCCGATGTTGTTAGTTGTATGTATGCCCTAGAGGCCAGTATTGTACAGATGATGTATATTATATTGGATGCTTGGACATATATAGAGATGACTTTCTTGCTCGATATGATAGTATGCTATCTGGTTACTCTTTATCTTAACATGTATACTAGTCTCTTTAATCTGTCTTATAGTTACATGTTGGTAAAGCCCTTAGGATGTGTACTTGACTACCTGGACTATGATGCAGATCATACTAGTGGGGACATGGTAGTCCACAGGTACATCCTTCAAGGTCCCTAGTCATGGGTGTATCGAGACGGGGCATCGATATACCAGAGTAGACTAGCGTATACGCTTCTCGACCCATGAGATGGGCGATGGATGATCCCATATCCATTGGTGTTTGACATCAGAGATAGTATACGGGTGCTCAGTGTAGACTGGGTACACTGGGCGGACTCGCCGAGAACTCCCAGATGGTATTATACCTCACGTCAGATGGCAGTTCTCAGGTGACACTTATGCAGGTTAGTCTGTAGTCCCGAGATCATCATAGAGTCTTGTGTGATTCCCACTATGCTTTGATCTCCACCTTACCACGTCCATGAGGGCGTGCAAAACGGTGGTCTTTGGGCACAGTCCAGAGTCACATGGAGGCAATAAGCGATAGGAGGGGTTTCGTCTCTCCCGGTATTGAGGGTTGATGTTGCGCTGTGCTCGATTGGCCGTAACAGGGAAGTCTCTGGCCAGGGCTGATCAGAGATTTGCTGGTAAGTGTTACCAGTAGTTTCTCGACCCGTTATGAGCCTCACATCTGTACGACTTATCGGTTATTGGGGTCTGACGTTTACCACCCCTAGACTTGATATGCGACATATCAGAGAACAGACCGGACTGTACGATAAGTGTTACTGGTAGGATTCACAGGAGTGTGAGCGGGCTAGCTTGTCGATCTTCTGATCGCTCAATACCCGGATGGCCGTTACGTTTAGCAGACCGCTTGCGGCTTGTGGGTGCTTGATATGATCATCATCTGCTACCGGAGTATTGACGAGTCTTTAGAGTCCTACACAGAGGTTTCCTGGCTCAAGCGAAACGAAATAGGAGCGCATATGAGATATGTGCAGGACCGAGAATAATGCATGTATGTGATACCGTATTCTATTCTCGCGATGAATGTATCGATTGGTTATATTCGATATAACCTAGATATCGAATCATCGATTGATTCGATAAGCCGATACATAGGATACTAGTCGGTTATATGCGATATGACCGGATCGTTAAGTCAAGTGTTGATTTAATGATTTAATGTATAATTATATATTTGATATATTATTTTGCATTAACTAGTATTGGTTCACTTTAAATGGATTTTCTCACTTGATGTGCAAGTTGTATCTGTGATATACTTTTGTGCACATCTTTGTATCATGTTTGATGATGCTTGCTCATTTGGTTAAGTGTAAAGAATTAAACCTAGGTTAAGAAAGTGATTAGGGTTTTAATTATCTATTCTTTTATTTATTGATTTTGGAAAAAGAATGGGATAAGAATACAAAATGGTTGCTTTCATTCTTGAACCTTTGTGAAGCTTCATGAAGCTTTGACCAAAGTGACCAATTTGTCTTCATGCTTAACCCTAACCACTCTTCTAACCTTGGTAAATTCTCTACACCTAACCATGGTTCCTATTATGATAAGTATTCATTTCTTTTTCATTTTGGATTAACTTATCATAATATTTCCTTCTTCTTGATCTTCTTCTTCAAGAAAGAAAGCTTGATGCCATCAATGGCAACTTGAGTTCTAAAGTGAGAAATCCAATTCTAAAGTGAACCCACCTCCTATTTCTTCACCCTCTACCTCTTGCCAAGTTGTTTTGGGTGTTTTCTTCACAAGTTTCACAAATTTGTGAAGTCGGAGCTTGAACTTGTGATGCCTTGACGTAGATCATCTTCGGCACGAAGCCGACGACCTAGTCCGCCCATTTCTCCGATCAAGCCGACGATTGAGTCTGGGATTCGAGATGGACAGCGAGAGGATGCCTACGTGGAGCTAAGGAAGTGGAGAACCGGATCTACAAAGGTTGTAGCCTCTCTCCTTTAGTTAAGATGTTAACTAGTTTCGTTTTCGCCTAAACTTCTACTCAACGATCCGTATTAGGGTTTCTCGGCACCCGTAAAATCCAAAATTGGCGTGGTTGATGCCTTGTGAGACCTCTTGAGAGTGCCTAGGTACCCTTCATTGGTATCAAAGCCTAGCTAGAGCCTTAGGCGAAGTGTAGACGACGTTTGAAATCCGAACGAATCGAAACCCTAATCCCAAACTTGCTCTCTGGACTTTTTTAAAAAACTGGGTTTCTTCCAAATTAAAAATATGCAGAAAAATCAGCAGGGATTCCTAAGAATTACTGTGCAACACGTGTCCATGATTCCTCAAAAGTGCGGCGGAACCGCGGCAGAAGCCTGGCTTCTGCGGCGGTTCCGCGGCCGAAGCCTGGCTTCTGCGGCGGTTCCGCGGCCGTATGATGACGTCACCCACCTAATTTTGCACAGTAACTCTCTTTATTCAGTGCTGAGTTCTCTGGGTATTTTTAAATATCAATCAAGAGTTGAGTTTTCTGGGGTGTTTTGGGAGTTCGATGATTCGATCGGATTATCAGATTTTGTCTATGTGGCTTCCGGATAATTTTTGAATATTTTAAAAAGTTCGACCGGATATAAATACACATCTTTTCCCCTG
Organism: Agapanthus africanus; assembly: GCA_030015575.1. NCBI lineage: Eukaryota > Viridiplantae > Streptophyta > Magnoliopsida > Asparagales > Amaryllidaceae > Agapanthus > Agapanthus africanus. The sequence goes on along the minus strand of CM057340.1, from coordinate 440,256,814 downwards.
CCGGAAAATTTCCATGTGTTGGATTTTTCTGTGGTTTAAGGACGTTCTAAGTAGTGCAAGTAATGCGATGGTCCCTCTAGAAGACAACAAACCTTAACTCGATTTTGTGACCGTCTTGAACTGCCCTTTGAACCTTCGGGTTTGGGGCAGTACGGCGTGCCACATGTGAGGCGTTGGCTTGACCCTTCTACGGCTGGACCGTTGGTACTGAGGCATGAAGTGAATGTCTTTGAACTTATTTCATGTGTTGAACAGTTTCGGGAAAACTTGGGTGTTCGAATGTTCGATCGGAAAGTTTAATATTTTCTATTTATCCAGAATGGGATACAATAATTGGAATTCACAAACAGTTATGAGATAACTGAATGAAAGTTATAAATCTAGCGGTTTAGTCTCACTTGATATTGAAAAGAGTTTTCGATAATGAGACTAAAATGCTGGGTTTATAACTGTTAGGCATGTGATGTCTAAGTATTTCATTTGATTAGGCATGTGGTGTCTAAAGAGGTTGCGGATTCCAATTGTTGTAGTTTTACACCTTCTTTTCTGTGACCGTAAGTGTAATATGTGATATCGCCGCTTTCGTTGCTATATGTCAACGACAATTAGGATGCGCATATTTACTTACGTTGATGACATGTGATGTTATGTGTTGCTGGATATGTTATATTGGATTGCCGTGTTTGAATAGCCGGGGTTTTTTTTGTGAGATGAGTGTTTTTCTTTTTCATTCATGTAAAAACTTGTATGTAATATTCTTTTATTTGGGGCACTTTCAGGTTGCGGAAGCTGTCACCCTTTGTATATTATTTACTTTTCCGCATTAGGATAGACCCAAGGAGGGGAGCACAAGTAACCGGGTTCTAGGGTCCAGTGGGAGACCATCTCGAGGAGTCGAGTCCGGGTCTCCTAACCCTAGAATTGGCAGGGTTGCTTGCCGCTCTCGTAGGGGTCTAGGGGTGTGGGATTGGCTATTCATCACAACCGTGGAATCCGTGTTTTATACTGGCTCGTATTGAAAACACGGACGTCCTAGTATATCTAATGTTTCATATGTTTCTTCTGCTGCGATATCTGTGATGTGATCATGTGATGTTCTTTGATAGATACAGTATATAGTATATATGATATATTATATAGACGTTACTTATGTTTTACACCCGCGCTAGCCCTGCCCTGCTCTGTCGTTAGTTACCTAACCTAACGGTGCACGAGGGGACATCGAGGCAAATGCGGATGGCATAAGTGTACGTCGTATTTATCTGTGATGTTTAGGTATTTAAATGATGGGACTTCATTAATGCGATTAATGAAATAAAAGAAACCAAATGATGTTGTAGAATCAGATTTTAAAATAAAACAGGTAGCTACAGTTCTTGCTTTGCATAGCGGTATATATGATATACCCTGCACCTTATTCGATGAGGAAAGGACCGAGATCCCTTCACCGGGAGTGACTCCTTTAGCAATAACTGGCAGATGCTACACACTCGGTTTGTTTTTTGATTGCTTCTATAGTTTCTGGTTTGCACAGTGATATATATGATATATCCCGCACCTCATTCGACGAGGAAAGGGCCGACGATCCCTCCACCGGGAGTGACCCCTTTAGCGAAACTAGAAAAGCCTCAAAATCACTCCATTTCAAAACTTCATTTGATTCTACAACGATATCAAGTTCATTACGCTCATGGTTTTTAGAAAAACCTGCGTAGCCCTCCATCATTTCAGATAAGTTGCATATAGTATTCGTGCTACATTTGTTGGCTTTCGTCAAGGTGTAGTGTGCGGTAGCTATGTGCTGCTTATCTGCTGCATATGATGCGACTGGATTAGGGTAGTCGTACGGCTTTGTTGGCTTTCGTCAAGGGTCGTACGGGTGGGTTTAATTCAGTCAAGAAATGTACGGGTTGAACTTGACTAGCGGGCTGTGGTTTGTTGGCTTTCGTCAAGGTCATAGCACGCTAGGGGCAAAAGCATTATCGGGAATTTCAAGTGTTGAAATTTGCAATGAGATTGCATACCTTCTATGAGATAGTTGGATCCCGATACCCACTGCGAGTAAGAGTTACTCCTGGGAGAGTTTTACACATTACAATTAGCCGATCAAGTAGGTGTCTAGAAAGGTGTCAATGGGGTTACGCCTCTGGGAAAATGAGGTTTACATTAATTAGGTTCGTGCGAAAGCACGGGGGACCTCCCTCAAAGTACCGACACTAGCCTGGCTGAAAGATTGGCAAACTATTAGTGTGTAATTAATCCCAGCTAGTCTTTCTATTTAGGGTTTGAAGGAAGATTTGATAAAAACCAGTGGGAGCCATCCTGATTAGATAAGATAAAAACCAATCTGATCTTGCAAGAGCATACGCTAAAATGTTTTCTTCTCTCTCTCTCCAGGTAGCGACCATGTCATGCCCTAATAAAGATAATAATATGGATGTATTGACCGAACCTGCATGTTATACTGTGCTGGGGAACGTTGGTTCCGTTCTTTCTTATAAGAGTTATAGGAATGAACTGAATATAGGGGAATACCAGGATTCCCATGCCACCCGATTGAAGAAAGTACATGATGATGCATTTTCTTCGGGTGTGTTCGTTACAGAGAACTGTTTCTCCATTTTCCCTACGTCCTGGGTATTAGATACCGGGTCAGGATCCTATTTATGTAATCAGTTACATGGGCTTAGAAAAGGTAGAGAACTTGGAGAAGGTGATAAAGACATTAGAGTTGGAAATGGTGCAATTGTTGCAGCTAAGACAGTCGGGGAATATCACCTTGAATTACCTACTGGTAATACATTGGTTCTGAACGAATGCTATTACATGCCGAACCTGATATGCAACATTATATCGGTTTCTTTATTAAGTAAAGAGGGATATAATTTTGTATTACAGGATAATGTTATGAACATTTTTCGTAACCAAAAGTTGGTTGGATCAGGCACGTTGTGCAATGGCATTTATCTTCTAAATCAATCAACAGTTCTGAGCATAACAAACACACACAAGAGGAAGAGTCCAGAACTGAACGAATCCTTCTTGTGGCATTGTAGACTGGGTCACATCAATGCGACACGACTGGCTAAGTTGCATAAGGATGGATATTTGAAACCATTCAAATTTTCATCTTATGACACTTGCCAGTCATGTCTCAAAGGCAAGATGACCAAAACTCCGTTTACGGGACACGGAGAAAGAGTTACCGAACTCTTGGGACTGATACATAGTGATGTATGCGGTCCCATGTCTACACATGCTAGGGATGGTTCTTCGTACTTCATTACATTCACTGACGATCTCTCAAGATACGGACATGTGTACTTGATAAGACACAAGTCTGAAGCTTTTGAGAAATTTAGAGAATATAAACAAGATGTCGAGAACCAAACCGGAAAAAGTATTAAAATCCTTCGATCTGATCGAGGAGGTGAATACTTAAGCAATGAATTCCTGGACTTCCTAAAAGAGAATGGGATTCTCTCTCAGCTGACTCCTCCATATACACCACAGCACAACGGTGTATCAGAAAGGAGGAACCGCACCCTATTAGATATGGTGCGCTCTATGATGAGCACAGCTGAGTTACCTATTTCCTTCTGGGGTTATGCGCTTGAGACAGCCTTACATCTATTGAATATGGTCCCCACCAAATCTGTGCCTACCACTCCATATGAGATATGGAAAGGGAAGAGACCATGTCTTAACTATGTTAAGATATGGGGTTGTCCAGCCTATGTCAAACGACAAAATCCGGACAAACTCGAGGCACGGTCTGTTCTATGCAAATTTATAGGATATCCCAAAAATTCACAAGGGTATATCTTCTACCATCCTGAGGAACAAAGAGTGTTTGTTTCTCGGCATGCCACCTTTTTAGAAAAGGAATTTCTTGAAAAAGAGATTAGTGGTCATGAGGTAGAACTGGAAGAGGTTCCAGCTACAGAAGCTACAACAGAAGATCTAGTGGAACCAGAGGATTCTGTAGTACCCGACGAACCCCAGCCTCTCCGCCGATGTAGTAGGGTTCCTCGCCGACCTGAGAGATACTACGGTTTTCTCAAGGATGGTGGGAGCGAGGATTGCATCATGGAGGATGATGACCCAACTAGCTTCGAGAAGGCCATCACGAGTAGGGACTCAGTGAAATGGCTGGATGCAATGCGGTCCGAGATGGAATCCATGTACACCAACAAAGTATGGACTTTGGATGTTGCTCCTAAAGGGGTAAAACCCATCGGGAGCAAGTGGATCTTTAAGAAAAAACTTGGTGTAGATGGGAAAGTGGAGACTTTCAAAGCTAGACTTGTAGCAAAGGGTTTTCGTCAAAGACCAGGTGTGGACTATGACGAAACCTTTTCTCCAGTAGCTATGCTTAAATCCATCCGGATCATGCTTGCCATCGCTGCATCTCATGATTATGAAATCTGGCAAATGGATGTTAAGACCGCCGTTCTAAATGGTAATTTAGAAGAGTGCGTGTACTTGACTCAGCCAGAGGGCTTCGTAGACAGTAGGAGCAGCGGGAAGGTGTGCAAGCTGCTTAAATCCATTTATGGATTAAAGCAAGCATCGCGGAGTTGGAACATCTGCTTTGACGTCGTTATCAAAGAGTTTGATTTCGTCAAAAACCCAGATGAACCTTGTATCTACAAGAAGGTGGCAGAGAGTAAGGTTGTCTTCCTCGTAATGTATGTGGACGACATACTCTTGATAGGAAATGATATTCCTATGCTGCAATCAGTCAAGCTCTTCTTATCACAAAGATTCTTAATGAAAGATCTTGGTGATGCCTCCTGCATATTGGGAATTAGGATCTATAGAGATAGATCCAAACGGATTTTTTGATTGTCCCAATCCAGGTACATTGACACCATACTAAAGAGGTTTAGTATGGAAGAATCCAAGCGTGGGAACTTGCCCACGATCTCTGGAGTCACTCTCTCCAAAGAGATGTCTCCCAAGACTGATTTGGAGAGAGCTCGCATGCAAGGGATACCCTATGCTTCGGCTGTAGGCTCTATCATGTATGCGATGCTATGTACCAGACCCGATGTAGCATACTCACTAAGTGTAGTGAGCAGGTATCAAGCTGATCCTGGAAAGAGTCACTGGACAGCTGTGAAGAGTATTCTCAAGTACTTGCGAAGGACTAAAGAGATGCTCTTGGTGTATGGTAACGGAGAACTCTAAGTGGAGTCCTTTACCGATTCGAGCTTCCAGAGTGATAAGGACGACTCTAAGTCGCAGTCGGGATTTGTCTTTACCCTTTACGGAGGGGCGGTTAGCTGGAAGAGTTCCAAGCAGGAAACCGTGGCAGACTCGATGATGGAGGCTGAATACATCGCTGCCAACGATGCTGCAAAAGAGACTGTCTGGATCAAGAAGTTCATTACTGAACTTGGAGTGGTTCCATCCATTGAGCATCCAATACCTTTGTATTGCGATAACAATGGAGCGGTGGCTTTGGCCAAGGAACCTAGGTCCCATCAGCGATCCAGGCATATTCTGAGGGGGTATCACCTGATCCGGTAGATAGTTGATCGCCGGGAGATCGAGGTCAGGAGGGTTGACACGAAGAACAACACGGCGGATCCACTCACGAAGGCCATTCCCCAGATACAGTTTGAGAGACTCTTCGGGATGCTCGGTATGCGATACTACAGCAGCTGGCCCTAGTGCTAGTGGGAGATTGTTAGTTGTATGTATGCCCTAGAGGCCAGTATTGTACAGATGATGTATATTATATTGGATGCTTGGACATATATAGAGATGACTTTCTTGCTCGATATGATAGTATGCTATCCGGTTACTCTTTATCTTAACATGTATCCTAGTCTCTTTAATCTGTCTTATAGTTACATGTTGGTAAATCCCTTAGGATGTGTACTTGACTACCTGGACTATGATGCAGATCATACTAGTGGGGACATGGTAGTCCACAGGTACATCTTTCAAGGTCCCTAGTCATGGGTGTATCGAGACGGGGCATCGATATACCAGAGTAGACTAGCATATACGCTTCTCGACCCATGAGATGGGCGATGGATGATCCTATATCCATTGGTGTTTGACATCAGAGATAGTATAGGGTGCTCAGTGTAGACTGGGTACACTGGATGGACTCGCCGAGAACTCCCAGATAGTATTATACCTCACGTCACATGGCAGTTCTCAGGTGACACTTGTGCAGGTTAGTCTGTAGACCCTAGATCGTCATAGAGTCTTGTGTGATTCCCACTGTGCTTTGATCTCCACCTTACCACGTCCATGAGGGCGTGCAAAACGGTGGTCTTTGGGCACAGTCCCGAGTCACATGGAGGCAATGAGCGATAGGAGGGGTTTCGTCTCTCCCGGTATTGGGGGTTGATGTTGCGCTGTGCTCGATTGGCCGTAACAGGGAAGTCCCTGGCCAGGGCTGATCAGAGATTTGCTGGTAAGTGTTATCAGTAGTTTCTCGACCCGTTATGAGCCTCACATCGGCACGACTTATCGGTTATTGGAGTCTGAAGTTTACACCCCTAGACTTGATATGCGACATATCAGACGAACAGACCGGACTGTACGGTAAGTGTTACTGGTAGGATTCACAGGAGTGTGAGCGGGCTAGCTTGTCGATCTTCTGATCGCTCAATACCCGGATGGCCGTTACGTTTAGCAGACCGCTTGCGGCTTGTGGGTGCTTGATATGATCATCATCTGCTACCGGAGTATTGACGAGTCTTTAGAGTCCTACACAGAGGTTTCCTAGCTCAAGCGAAACGAAATAGGAGCGCATATGAGATATGTGCAGGACCGAGAATAATGCGTGTATGTGATACCGTATTCCATTCTCGCGATGAATGTATCGATTGGTTATATTCGATATAACGTAGATATCGAATCAACGATTGATTCGATAAGCCGATACATAGGATACTAGTCGGTTATATGCGATATGACCGGATCGTTAAGTCAAGTGTTGATTTAATGATTTAATGTATAATTATATATTTGATATATTATTTTGCATTAACTAGTAATGGTTCACTTTAAATGGATTTTCTCACTTGATGTGCAAGTTGTATATGTGATATACTTTTGTGCACATGTTTGATGATTGTTGCTCATTTGGTTAAGTGTAAAGAATTAAACCTAGGTTAAGAAAGTGATTAGGGTTTTAATTATCCATTCTTTTATTTATTGATTTTGGGAAAAGAATGGGATAAGAATACAAAATGGTTGCTTTCATTCTTGAACTTTTGTGAAGCTTCATGAAGCTTTGACCAAAGTGACCAATTTGTCTTCATGCTTAATCCTAACCACTCTTCTAACCTTGGTCAATTCTCTACACCTAACCATGGTTCCTATTATGATAAGTATTCATTTCTTTTTCATTTTGGATTAACTTATCATAATATTTCCTTCTTCTTGATCTTCTTCTTCAAGAAAGAAAGCTTGATGCCATCAATGGCAACTTGAGTTCTAAAGTGAGAAATCCAATTCTAAAGTGAACCCACCTCCTATTTCTTCACCCTCTACCTCTTGCCAAGTTGTTTTGGGTGTTTTCTTCACAAGTTTCACAAATTTGTGAAGTCGGAGCTTGAACTTGTGATGACTCGACGTAGATCATCTTCGGCACAAAGCCGACGACCTAGTCCGCCAATTTCTCCGATCAAGCCGACGATTGAGTCCGGGATTCGAGATGGACAGCGAGAGGACGCCTACGTGGAGCTAAAGAAGTGGAGAACCGGATCTACAAAGGTTGTAGCCTCTCTCCTTTAGTTAAGATGGTAACTATTTTCGTTTTCGCCTAAACTTCTAGTCAACGATCCGTATTAGGGTTTCTCGGCACCCGTAAAATCCAAAATTGGCATGGTTGATGCCTTGTGAGACCTTTTGAGAGTGCCTAGGAACCCTTCAGATGTGAGGCTCATAACGGGTCGAGAAACTACTGGTAACACTTACCAGCAAATCTCTGAATCAGCCCTGGCCAGGGACTTCCCTTTTACGGCCAATCGAGCACAGCGCAACATCAACCCCCAATACCGGGAGAGACGAAACTCCTCCTATCGCTCATTTCCTCCATGTGACTCGGGACTGTACCGAAAAACCACCATTTTGCACGCCTTCATGGACGTGGTTAGGTGGAGATCAAAGCACAGTGGGAATCATACAAGACTCTATGACGATCTCGAGTCTACAGACTAACCTGCACAAGTGTCACATGAGAACTGCCATCTGACGTGAGGTATAATACCATCTGGGAGTTCTCGGTGAGTCCGTCCAGTGTACCCAGTCTCCACTGAGCACCCGTATACCATCTCTGATGTCAAACACCAATGAATATGGGATCATCCATCGCCCATCTCATGGGTCGAGAAGCGTATACGCTAGTCTACACTGGTATATCGATGCCCTGTCTCGATACACCTACGACTAGGGACCTTGAAGGATGTACTTATGGACTACCATGTCCCCACTAGTATGATCTGCATCATAGTCCAAGTAGTCAAGTACACATCCTAAGGGCTTTACCAACATGTAACTATAAGACAGTTTAAAGAGACTAGTATACATGTTAAGATAAAGAGCAACCAGATAGCATATTATCATATCGAGCAAGAAAGTCATCTCTATATATGTCCAAGCATCCAATATAATATACATCATCTGTACAATACTGGCCTCTAGGGCATACATACAACTAACAATCTCCCACTTGCATTAGGGCCAGCTGCTGTAGTATCGCATACCGAGCATCCCGAAGAGTCTCTCAAACTGTATCTGGGGAATGGCCTTCGTGAGTGGATCCGCCGTGTTGTTCTTCGTGTCAACCCTCCTGACCTCGATCTCCCAGCGATCAACTATCTCCCGGATCAGGTGATACTGCCTCAGAATATGCCTGGATCGCTGATGGGACCTGGGTTCATTGGCCAAAACCACCGCTCCGTTGTTATCGCAATACAAAGGTATTGGATGCTCATTGGATGGAACCACTCCAAGTTCAGTAATGAACTTCTTGATCCAGGCAGCCTCTTTGGCAGCATCGTTGGCAGCGATGTATTCAGCCTCCATCGTCGAGTCTGCCACGGTCTCCTGCTTGGAACACTTCCAGCTAACCGCCCCGCCGTAAAGGGTAAAGACAAATCCCGACTGCGACTTAGAGTCTTCCTTATCACTCTGGAAGCGCAAATCGGTAAAGGACTCCACTTGGAGTTTTCCGTTACCATACACCAAGAGCATCTCTTTAGTCCTTCGCAAGTACTTGAGAATGCTCTTCACAGCTGTCCAGTGACTCTCTCCAGGATCAGCTTGATACCTGCTCACTACACATAGTGAGTATGCTACATCGGGTCTGGTACATAGCATCGCGTACATGATAGAGCCTACAGCCGAAGCATAGGGCATCCCTTGCATGCGAGCTCTCTCCAAATCAGTCTTGGGAGACATCTCTTTAGAGAGAGTGACTCCAGAGATCGTGGGCAAGTTCCCACGCTTGGATTCTTCCATACTAAACCTGTTTAGTATGGTGTCAATGTACCTAGATTGGGACAATCCCAATATCCGTTTGGATCTATCTCTATAGATCCTAATTCCCAATATGCAGGAGGCATCACCAAGATCTTTCATTGAGAATCTTTGTAATAAGAAGAGCTTGACAGATTACAACATAGGAATATCATTTTCTATCAAGAGTATGTCGTCCACGTACAATACGAGGAAGACAACCTTACTCTCTGCCACCTTCTTGTAGATACAAGGTTCATCTGGGTTTTTGACGAAATCAAACTCTTTGATAACGACGTCAAAGCAGATGTTCCAACTCCGCGATGCTTGCTTTAATCCATAAATGGATTTAAGCAGCTTGCACACCTTCCCGCTGCTCCCACTGTCAACGAAGCCCTCTGACAGAGTCATGTACACGCACTCTTCTAAATCACCGTTTAGAAAGGCGGTCTTAAAATCCATTTGCCAGATTTCGTAGTCATGATATGCAGCGATGGCAAGCATGATCCGGATGGATTTAAGCATAGCCACTGGAGAAAAGGTTTCGTCATAGTCCACACCTGGTCTTTGACGAAAACCCTTTGCAACAAGTCTAGCTTTGAAAGTCTCCACTTTTCCATCTACACCAAGTTTTTTCTTGAAGATCCACTTGCTGCCAATGGGTTTTACCCCTTTAGGAGCAACTTCCAAACTCAATAATTTGTTGGTGTACATGGATTCCATCTCGGACAGCATTGCATCCAGCCATTTCACTGAGTCTCTACTCGTGATGGCCTGCTCGAAACTAGTTGGGTCATCATCCTCCATGATGCAATCTTCGCTTCTACCGTCAATGAGAAAACCGTAGTATCTCTCAGGTGGACGAGAAACCCTACTAGATCGGCGGAGAGGCGGGGGTTCGTCGGGCACTACTGAATCCTCTGGTTCTACTAAATCATTAGTTGTAGTTTATGGTGCTGGAACCTCTTCCAGCTCTACCTCTTTGCCACTAATTTCTTTTGCAAGAAATTCCCTTTCCAAAAAGGTGGCATGTTGAGCAACAAACACTCTTTGTTCCTCAGCTTGGTAGAAAAAATATCCTTGAGAATTCTTTGGATATCCCACAAACTTGCAAAGAACTGATCGTGCCTCGAGTTTGTCCGGATTTTGCTTTTTGACATAGGCCGGACAACCCCATATCTTAATTCGTTTAAAATATGGTCTCTTTCCACTCCATATCTCATATGGTGTGGTAGATACAGATTTAGACGGAACCAGATTCAATAGGTATATGGTTTTCTCAAGCGCATACCCCCAAAAGGAAATAGGTAACTCAGCATTGCTCATCATTGAACGCACCATATCTAATAGGGTGCGATTCCTTCGTTCCGATACACCGTTGTGCTGTGGTGTATAAGGAGGAGTAAGCTGAGAGAGAATCCCATTCTCTTTTAGATAATCCAGGAATTCAAAGCTCAAGTATTCACCTCCTCGATCAGATCGAAGAATCTTAATACTTTTGCCCGTTTGGTTCTCTACCTCGTGCTTATATTCTTTGAATTTCTCAAAAGCTTCAGACTTGTGTTTCAACAGGAACACATTATCTAGAGAGATCGTCAGTGAATGTAATGAAGTAGGAAGAACCGTTTCTGGCGTGTGTAGACATAGGACCGCATACATCACTATGCACCAGTCCTAAGAGTTCAGTAACTCTTTCTCCGTGTCCACTAAACGGAGTTTTGGTCATTTTTCCTTTGAGACATGAATGGCAAGTGTCATAAGATGATAATTTGAATGAATTCAAATATCCATTCTTATGTAGCTTAGCTAGTCGTGTCTCATTGATATGGCCAAGTCTACAGTGCCACAAGAAGGATTCGTTCATTTCTGAGCTTTTCCTCTTGTGTGTGTTTTGTTTATTGAGGACTGTATTTTGATTGAGAATGAATATGCCATTATGTAACGAGCCTGATGCAATCAACTTTTGATCTAGGAATATGTTCATAACATTATCCTTTACTACAAAATTATATCCTTCTTTACTTAATAAAGAAACTGATATAATGTTGCACATCATGTTCGGTATATATTAGCACTCATTCAGGACTAGTGTATCACCATTTGGTAATACCAGGTGATATATGCCAACTGCTTTGGCTGCAACATTTGCCTTATTCCCAACTTGAACGGAATGATCACATTTTCCCAGTTCTCTACCTTTCCGTAGACCATGTAACTGCTTACATATATGGGATCCTGATCCGGTATCTAATACCCAGGACGTAGGGTGAACTGAAAAACAGTTCTCAATAACAAATACACCCGAAGAAGGTGCATCATCATGCATGTTCTCCGTTTGAGCGGCGTGAGAATCTAGATATTCTCCTGTTTCCTGTTCAGTCTTATAACACTTATAAGATAGAACGGGTCCAACGTTCCCCTGCACAGTATAACATGCGGGTTCGGTCAATACATCCATATTATTATCTTGATTAGGGCATGACATGGTCGCTACCTGGAGAGAGAGAGAAGAAAACACTTTAGCGTATGCTCTTGCAAGATCAGATTGGTTATTATCTTATCTAATCAGGATGGCTCCCATTGGTTTTTATCAAATCTTCCTTCAAACCCTAAAAGGAAAGACCAGCCGGGATTAATTACACCTTACAACTTCGTCGATTTTTCAGCCAGGCCAGTGTCGGTACTTTGAGGGAGGTTCCCCGTGCTTTCGCACGGACCTAATTAAAGTAAACCTCATTTTCCCAGAGGCGTAACCCCGTTGACACCTTTCTAGACACCTACTTGATCGGCTAATTGTCATGTGTAAAACTCTCCCAGGAGTAACAATTACTCGCAGTGGGTATCGGGATCCAACTATCTCATAGAAGGTATGCAATCTCATTGCAAATTTCAACACTTGAAATTCCCGATAATGCTTTTGCCCCTAGCGATCTATGGCCTTGACTAAGTCAACAAATCATAAATCGCAAGTCAAGTTCAACCCGTACATTTCTCGATTGAATTAAACCCACCCGTACGACCCTTGACTGAGTCAAGAAGGCCGTGCGAATGCCCTAATCCAATCATATCTCATGTTGTAACTGATAAACATTATTTAGCTACCATACACTATGCCTTGACTAAGTCAACAAACATAGCACGAATACTAAATAATATCTATTTGAAATGACGGAGGGCTACGCAGGTTTTTCAGAAAAAACATGAGCATAATGAACTTGATATCATTGCAGAATTTAGTGAATTTTGAAATGGAGTGATTTTGAGGCCTTTATAGTTTTGCTAAAGGGATCACTCCCGGTGAAGGGATCATCGGCCCTTTCCTCGTCAAATGAGGTGCAGGATATATCATATATATCACTGTACAAAGCAAAACTCCAAAAGCCGTCAAAAGTCAAACCGAGTGTTGTAGTATCTGCCAGTTTCGCTAAAGAGGTCACGCTCGGTGAAGAGATCTCGGCTCTTTCCTCATCGAATAAGATGCAGGGTATATCATATATACCGCTATGCAAAGCAAAACTGTAGCTACCCTTTTTTATTTAAAATTTGATTCTGCAACATCTTTTAGGTTTCTATTCTTTCATTAATCACATTAATGAAGTCCCATCATTTAAGTCACCTAAACATCACAGATAAATACGACGTACACTTATGCCATCCGCATTCGCCTCGATGTCCCCTCGTGCACCGTTAGCTTAGGTAACTAACGACAGAGCAGGGCAGGGCTAGTGCGGGTGTAAAACATAAGTAACGCCTATATAATATATCATATATACTATATACTGTATCCATCACAACATATCAAATGATCACATCACAGATATCGCAGCAGAAACATAGATATAATGTGGGATATACTAGGATGTCCGTATTTAGTATTTAGCCAAAATAGAAAATACGGATTCCATAGTCGCGATGAATAGCCAAGCCCACACCCTGGACCCCTACGAGAGCGGAAAGCGACCAATTCTGGAGTTTAGGAGACCCGGTCTCGACTCCTCGAGATGGCCTCCCACTGAAACCCAGAACCCAGTCACCCGTGCTCCCCTCCTTGGGTCCATCCTAATGCGTAAAACTAAATAATATACAACACAGGTGGCATCAACCTCAACCTGGAAGTGCCCAAAATAAAAGAATATTACATTACATTTGAATTTACATGAATGAAAAAATATATAACTCTCATCTCACATAAATTCCCCGGCTATTCATTCGCGACAATCCTGCACATCATATCTCAGCAACACATAATATCTCATATCATCAACGTAAGTAAGTATGCATCCCCCAATTGTCGTTGATGTATAGCAACGAAACCGGCGATATCGACATACTACACTTACGGTCACAGAAAAGAAGGTGTAAAACTGCAGTATATGGAATCCACATTCTCTTTATACATCATAAATGCGGAATATCACATACCTCGTATTTCATGTCTTATAATATGAATTCCACGCATTACATCACATTCCAGATAATTAGACAGTATTAAAGTTTTCGAACGAACGATAAAATACCCAAGATTCACTAAAGCTCAACACTTGAGCGGAGTTCAAAAAACCGGAGTGTGACACAGTAGTAGCGGTCCAGCCGTAGAAGGGTCAAGCCAACGCCTCACATGTGGCACGCCGTACTGCCCCAAACCCTAAGGTTCAAAGGGCAGTTCAAGACGGTCACATAATCGAGTTAAGGTTTGTTGTCTTCTAGAGGGACCACCACAAAACTTGCACGAACCACCGAAGGATTTAAACCCCGTGAAAAGTGAGCAAATGATACTCGTTCGAACACTTCAATACTTTCCAATTTACCCGGAAAGAAACATAACAAAATTAAATACTCCGATCGAATCGATGGTAACAAAATGAACCCCTAAATTCTCAACACTTGAGTCAGTTTAAAAATACCCATAAAATAAAACATTCCGACACAAGAATTACAGTGCAAACAAACATCAATGATCTCACTTTAAGGCCGCGGTTCCGCGGCACTAGCAGGTTACTGCCGCGGAACCACGGCGATCAGTACAGATCAATAAAAAAAAATTTCGCCGTAATTCTTATAATACCCTGATTTATTTTTTAAGTATTTTTAATTGGCAAAAATCCCAGATTTTAGAAATTGTCCAGAGAGGGGTTGATTTTGTCGATATCGGGTTCAATCGGGGTTTTAACTTCGTTAAAGTGTCGCCTAATGTTCTAGGTCGGCTTTGATACCACTGTTGGGTTAGCCTAGCACCTCATGAATGGTTTGGAAGCATCACATGAACCAAAGGTGGAGTCTTTAGGGTGCTAAGTTAACAAACATCGGATCGTGCCTAGAAAATTAGGGTTTCTAAAATTTTCACATCAACATATGAAAGAATAGATGGGGTTTAGAGAGTACAACCTTTGTAGCTCCCTACGCTAGACTCCTCGGCTACTTGGGGTTTGAAAAAGCTTCGCTTGAACTCCTCGAGGTCACCGATGATCCACCCGGAGTCCGCTTTGTCCAAGCTTGCAACTTTATCCGGTCAAGTGAACGAAATCAAGCTAACTCTCCAAACAAGTGGACTAGACTTATGTAGAATGGTGTTGTGGTTCTCTTTCTCACTTCAAAATCCAATTTTGATGAGTATATTGCTCACTACAAAGAACTAGAGAGCAACATGAGAGAGGAAGAAGAAGATGATGGCAATATCTTTTTCAAGAGTGAAAAGGATAACTCTTGTTTTAGAAAAATGAAAATATATGTATATATATATATATATTTCATGTTCTCATTTCAAGCCATGGTTTAAACAATGAATTCATTATTGAACTTGAGTTAAAACACAAAAGGAAACTTTACCTAAGGTTAAAAGGTGGGTGAGAATGGTTAGGTCAAAAGAAGAGTGTAGAAACAAATCAATAATGAACCCCTTTTCTTTCCTTTTATGTTTTAGTATAAATACAACAATAATCAATATTAAAACCATGGTGTGAGTCTTATATTGCCATCATATTCCATGTATAAGCAACCATGAAGGATGATGCATGTATGTATTTGTACATGTACATCCATGTGTGCATGAATCAAAAAGAAGGCATACATGCATGCATACATCCAACTAACTCAAGAAAGAATTTCAAGTGAGAAACTAATGGTTAATTAATAAATCAACACTTGATTTATCAACCCGGTCATATCACATATGACCCCACCAAAAGCAAGCCGCCCGATCAATACACGGTATCCTATACGCGCATTTTAATCGGGTCCATGCGCATATCTCATACGCGCACCACAACGTTTCGCCTGGATTAGGAAACTCCATTGTGGGACTTTGAGACTCGTCAATACGCCGGCAGTGGGTGATGATCATATCAAGCACCCACAAGCTACAAGCGGTCAGCTAAACGTAACGGCCACCCGGGTATTGAGCGATCAGAAGAGAACAAGCGAACCTGCTACAACTCCCGTCGAGCCAATCGGCGACACTACCGTGCAGTCCGGTCTCCTCGTCTGATATGTCACATATCAAGTCTACGGGTGGTAAACATCAGACCCCAATAACCGATAAGTCGTGCCGATGTGAGGCTCATAACGGGTCGAGAAACTACTGGTAACACTTACCAGCAAATCTCTGAATCAGCCCTGGCCAGGGACATCCCTGTTACTGCCAATCGAGCACCGCGCAACATCAACCCCCAATACCGGGAGAGACGAAACCCCTCCTATCGCTCATTGCCTCCATGTGACTCGGGACTGTACCCAAAAACCACCGTTTTACACGCCCTCATGGACGTGGTAAGTTGGAGATCAAAGCACAGTGGGAATCAGACAAGACTCTTTGACGATCTCGGGTCTACAGACTAACCTGCACAAGTGTCACCTGAGAACTGCCATCTGACGTGAGGTATAATACCATCTGGGAGTTCTCGGTGAGTCCGTCCAGTGTACCCAGTCTCCACTGAGCACCCGTATACCATCTCTGATGTCAAACACCAATGGATATGGGATCATCCATCGCCCATCTCATGGGTCGAGAAGCGTATACGCTAGTCTATACTGGTATATCGATGCCCCGTCTCGATACACCTATGACTAGGGACCTTGAAGGATGTACTTATGGACTACCATGTCCCCACTAGTATGATCTGCATCATAGTCCAGGTAGTCAAGTACACATCCTGAGGGCTTTACCAACATGTAACTATAAGACTGTTTAAAGAGACTAGTATACATGTTAAGATAAAGAGCAACCAGATAGCATACTATCATATCGAGCAAGAAAGTCATCTCTATATATGTCCAAGCATCCAATATAATATACATCATCTGTACAATACTGGCCTCTAGGGCATACATACAACTAACACCTTCGAGTACGTATATAACCATACGATGGGTTTATCCAATGGAAGTGGATGTTCGTAGTAATACGAGGTGTTCTGGAGAAATGCAAAGGGTAAAAGAAAGAGCGGCCATGACTTATGCAACTCAGACAATCCAAAAGCCAGTATTTTAAGAAAGTTCGGTCAACTTGGTCACTGAGTCATAGTCTAGGGTCGGTCAATGGTCGCTGCCAAAGAGAGAGAGAGAAAAGAAACACTCTGCGTGCACTCTAACCTAGATCAGAATGGTTATCACTTTATTTAATCAGGAAACCTCCCACTGTACCATCAAATTCTCCTCCAAACCTAAAAGAAGAATTAGTCGGGATCACCCGTAGAGTAAATCAACTCATCAATGGGAATCAGGATCCAACTCTCATCGCATGATAACGTGAAGGAATCCACTCACGTTATCACACTCCAGAAGGTATGCGTATGCCGGGCAAGTTTCAGTTTCTTTAGAAACTCCCAATATGGATTTTTGCCCCATGCTCTTATGACCTTGACGTTGGCCAAAATGCCATAAGTTACATGTCAAGTTATACCCATAATTATCTTGTTAAATTGAACCCACCCGTACATACCCCTGACGTTGGCCAAATGGCAGAACGACTATCCCAAACCAACTCATCTATCTATGCAACAGATGAATACCCAGCAGGTACCAAACACTATGCCTTGGCGTTGGTCAAAATACATATCTTGAATACTACTGAATACCCATCTGAAATGACGGAGGGCTACGGCTGGTTTTTGGCGAAAAACCTTTAACGTAACGAAGATGATATCGCTGAAGGAACCTGATAGCTTTTTACAAAAATATAGTGACGAAAACCTTTGCTAAAGAGGTCACTCCCGGTGAAAGGATCTCGGCTCTTTCCTTATGGAATGGGGTGCAAGATATTCCAACTGAATACCGTGATGCAAAGCAACAAGTAATCGACTATAGTGAAGTTATTACCCTGACACAAACTTCTGCCCAAGGGGTCACTCCCGGTGAAGGGATCTCGGCCCTTGCCTCATCGAATGAGGTGCAGAATATTCCAACTGAATACCACTGTGCGAAACAAAAGAAAATATCTTTGTAATAACACCTTTTGAAAACTGTTCCAACAACGTCAAACAGGTTTGTTTTCCATGCATTGATCAAAATCAACAAGTCCCATCAATTAATCACACCAGAAAAGAATGAAAATAAAATGTACGTATATGCCATCCGCATTCGTTACTGGGTCCCGTCATCACCCGTTAGGTTACTTAACTAACGACAGAGCGGGGACTGGACTAGCGCAGGTGCAAAACAAAAACAACATCAACTAGTATATATACTAATATACAATAATCGCTCCAGGCATGATAAATGCAACATTACAGAAAAGTAATGAGCATCACAGAACAATACAGATAATTTGGGATCCCCGGGTTTCACAGAGCCGCAACTGAAACCCGACGTTCCCCTGGTCATGTGGATAGCCTGTGCAATGAAAACCTAGACCCCTACGAGTGTGGCAAGTTACCCGCCAAAACCTGAAGTGAGGCAACCCCCTACAGCAAAGTGAATTGACCACCCAGCACTTCACGGAATTCGGTAACTTGGGCACCCCAACTTGGGTCAACCTATATCCCTGACGAGTGCGGTGAATAGTCTGCCAATTCTACAGTGAGGCTCCCTGCCTCTCAAAGCCATGAGATGCGGACCCGTTGCCCTCCAGAACCCGGCTATCCGTGCACTCCGTCGCAAGGTAAACCTAGTACATAAATGAAAATATGTACAACGGGTACATCGACCTCAACCCGGTCGTGCCGCAAAAGAATAATATACAAACAGACAGTGACGGCCGTCCACATGTTGGACGCTCACCCCGCAATATCAAATATACAAATAAATCCAAATTTCACTACCATTGCACACAGCTATCCACCACGACAAACCTGCAACATCACAACACAACACAGAACATCAACGCGAACGTCACGTTCGCAAACCCATCTAAAAGAGCTATAGCAATTAGACACGATTTACCGCTCGAATGACATTCATGGTCGGAGATATAATGTAAGTACTGAAAACTAACACATTTAAATTTTCGATAGACAAAACTTCCCGAAGTGGGCCCCAAGTACATATCTAGTACTTAAACAAAATCTGGGCCCAAACAAAATATTCTAGAAACCACAATTCGATATGAAAGACATCCAGAAGAAAAAAGGTGCACTGAAGTCCCAAAACAGCGGCGGAACCGTGGCTAATAAAAGGCTTGTGCGGCGGTTCAATCGACCAAATTTCTACAGTAGTCTTAGAAAAGCCTGCACGAATTTCTGACATATCCAAAATAATTTTTAGACCAGTTTAAAAATTCGACAGAAACTTTAACATTGAAAATGCGGTTTTGGAAATTTCGTTCGATCGATGTTTTAAACATGTTAGAACAAGCTAGAAAAGGTTAATGGCGTGTCTCTGATACCATGTAAGTCTACGCCAGCGCCCCAGCACATAATCTGAGGCCAAACGCGGAACAAAAACTTTTATAAACTGGCGCTAGCATGGACTTTAACCCGGATCTAACCATTAACGCTAAACTAGCAAACTACAAAGATGATAGAATGGCTATACCGATCGATCCATGTCCTTCGGTCTTTAGCCATCATCTCACGCTCCTCGCGGCATCTCCGATCTCTTGTCTCCTCATTGAGGTGGCACCACTTCAACGAATCTTCATACGTGCTCCTGCCACTATACCAAGGCAACTCGGACATCAAGTCTGCTAAAAGAGATGACCAAGATGAAGTAAAGAAAGAGTAGAATACTTTGTCTCATTAAACACTTTGGTTCTTATCACATGAGAGGCTTAGAGTAGAGGTTGAAGGTATGCAAAGAGTTGGAAATTGTGAGCTCAAGAAACTATCTCAAGAGAGCAAAAACCAAGCACACAAAAATAACCTTGGCTGCCCAAATTTGCAAGTGAGAAGATATAATGGGGTTTTCTGTCTTTAAACATAGAAAAGATCTCACAAAAATATCCCATACAAACCCTCAAAAATATCTTACCAAAAACAAAACACCATTAATTCTATCATGACTCACTTAGTGACCCATTAGCATGAGTCACTAGTGAACATGCTAGAAAAAATGTGTCATCCAAATGAGTCACACTTTACAAATCCAATAATCATTTAAACCAAAATGATTAACCCAAAAATAAATGCATCTTCTAAAGTAATCTTGTAACGGATTACGAGAATACCCCTCACCTGTAAATACATACCTGTATCCGTAATCCGACCGAATATGAATATGATGATACTAAAATATTCCGACTCAATATAATACTTGGATCCGGCTTAAACCAATTTCCACCAGTATTATCTGTCCAAACCATGACACGTGCACAAGTGCACGTGCATGTTCGAACCCTGCCATAAAACCATATGGCCTCTAGAACATTCTGCCCGAACTTGGAAAACTATCTGTGAGGGACTCTAAAGACTCGTCAATAACCCGGCAGTGGGTTTAACCACAAGCACGTCAGAGGGACTAGCTGTGCGTAACGGCTGCCCATGTACTGACCGAAAGGGAAGCCGATGAGCGAACTCATCCTGAAACCCTACTGAGCCTATCAGTGACAATATCCATACAGTCCGGTCCGTTCGTCTATGAGCATCGCATATTGGGCCTCGGGGGATGGTAACGTCAGACCCCTAAAAGCTGTATAAGTCGTGTCGGAGGGTAGCCATGAACACCCTGAGAAACCACTGGAATACCTACCAGTAATTATCACCTGCCTTGGCCAAGGACTTGGTGTAATGGCTCTCCAAGACACAGCGCGATCTCACCCCCAATACCGGGAGAGACGAATCCCCTGCCGATCCGCTCACTGCCTCTATGTGGCTCGGGACTGTACCCAACTAAAACCTATTTGCACGACTCCTTTGAGCCGTGGTAGGGTAGTAATCTAAGCACAGTGGGAACTCACACGAGACAAATGATGACCTCAGGTCGATGAACTAACCAGTACACATGTCACCCGGGAACTGCTATCTGACGCTAGGTATAAATACCAACTAGCAGGTTCCCGGCGAGTCCTGTCCGATGCACTCATAACCCAATGAGCACCTGTATACATCTTAGGTGATACAACTGACACCAATGGCTTGTGAGATCGGCCACCGCCCCTCGTCGGGGTCTGTACTGTATACACTAGTCTACTCCGGAGTATCGATGCCTTGTCTCGAAACTCCCACAACTAGGGACCACTTTTAAGGATGTGCTTATGGACTAACCAACTCTCACGTATATGATCGCCATCATACTGCTGGTAGTCAAGCAAGAATCCTAAGGGCTCTATCAACGTGTAATAGTGATCATGTCACTTAAAGCTGTACACGATGATAAAGTTAGACAGATAGCATACTATCATCTCGAGTAAGACTGTCCTACCGGTATTGGTCCTTCTCAATCATTGCAATCACGTGCCTGCGGTCAAATAATTGACTTTGAGGGCACTACATCCAACAGTTATGTGTTGCTGTGATATGTTATATTAGATCGTCGTGTTTGAATAGCCGGGGATTTTTATGTGAGATAAGAGTTTTTCATTTTCATTCATGTAAAAGCTTGTATGCAATATTCTTTTTTTTTAGGGCACTTCCAGGTTGAGGATGATATCACCATTGATGTATATTATTTACTTTTCCACATTAGGATAGACCCAAGGAGGAGAGCACAAGCAACCGGGTTTTAGGGTCCAGTGGGAGACCATCTCGAGGAGTCAAGACCGGGTCTCCTAACTCTAGAATTGGTAGGGTTGCTTGCCTCTCTCATAGGGGTCTAGGGATGTGGGTTTGGCTATTCATCGCGACTGTGGAATCCGTGTTTTATACAAGCTTAACTTAAAACATGGAATTCCTAGTATATCCAATATTTCATATGTGATTCTTCTGCTGCTGTTATTCTGTGATGTGATAACTAGATATTCTAAGACGAATGCTTATATTATATATATATGATATATATTATATATTGATGCTTTCGTTTCATATGTGATGCTTGGGAAGCAAAATTATTGGGACTTCATTAATTAGATTAATGAAAAAATACAAGAAATCTAAAGATGTTGTAGAAACTTATTTTAAAACTGGTAGCTCTAGTTCTTGCTTTGCAAAGCGGTATTCCTAGTAGAATATCCAGCACCTTATTCGATAAGGAAAGAGCCGAGATCCTTTCATTGGGAGTGACTTCTTTAGCGAAACTAGTCGATACTACAAACTCGGTATGTCTTTTGATTGCTTTTATAGTTTTTTCTTTACATAGTGGTATTTATGAAATATCCCGCACCTCATTGGATGTGGAAAGAGCCGAGATCACTTCACCGGGACTGACATCTTTAGCAAAACTAGTAAAACCCTCAAAAACACACTTTTTTGAAAATCACTCGATTCTTCAACGATATCAAGTTCATTACGCAAAAGGTTTTCTTAAAAACCTGTCGTAGCCCTCCGTCATTTCAGATAAGTACTATTTAGTATTCGTGCTACGTTTGTTGACCATGTTATGATGTAGTGTGCGGTAGCTAGTTAGTGCTTATCTGCATAAGCATATGATGCGAATCGGATTAGGGTAGTCGTACGACTTTGTTAACCATGTTAATGGTCATGCTGGTGGGTTTAATTCAATCAGGAAATGACGGGTTGAACTTGGCTAGCGCTTATGATTTGTTGACCATGTTAAGGTCATAAGTTGCCAGGGGAAAAGTATTATCAGGAATTTCAAGTGTTGAAATTTGCAATGAGATTGCATACCATCTATGAGATAGTTGGATCCCGAAACCCACTGCGCGTAAGAGTTACTCCTGGGAGAGTTTTACACATTACAATTTGCCGATCAAGTAGGTGTCTAGAAAGGTGTTAACGGGGTTATGCCCCTGGGAAAATGTGGTTTATTTTAATTGGGTCCGTGCGAAAGCACAGGAAACCTCCCTCAAAGTACCGACACTGGCCTGGCTGAATGATTGGCGAACTTCTAGGGTGTAATTAATCCCGGCTAATCTTACCTATTAGGGTTTGAAGGACGATTTGATAAAAACAGTGGAAGCCATCCAGATTAGATAAAATAATAACTGATCTAATCTTACAAAAAGCGCACGCAGAGTGTTTTCTTCTCTCTCTCCTGGTAGCGACCATGTCACGCTTTAATCAAGATAATAATATGGATGCAATGACCGAACCTGATTAATATACTATGCTAGGGAACGTTGGTTCCATTCTTTGTTATAATTGTTATAAAACTGAGCAGGAAATAGGGGAATATTTAGATTCCTATGACACCCAATCGAAGAAAGTGTATGTTGATGAATCTTCTTCAGGTGTGTTCACTACCAAGAACTATTTTTCAGTATCCTCTATGTCCTGGGTATGTGATACCGTATCAGGAACCGGCATATGTAATATGTTACATGGGCTACAAAAAGGTTGAGAACTGGGAATGGGTGATATATCTCTATGTGTTAGAGACTGGTGCAATTGTTGCAGCCGAGTCAGTCGGCAAGTATGACCTTGTATTAAAACATTGATTCTGAATGAATGTTATTACATATCGAACCTGATATACAACATTATATCGGTTTGTTTATTAAGTTAAAGAAGGATATAATTTTGTATTAGCGGATAATGTTGTGAACATTCTCCTGAATCTAGAGTTGATTCGATTAGGCACGTTATATAATAGCATATACGTTCTAAATCAAACCACAGTTCATTGTGTATACAACACACAAAAGAGGAGTAGTTCAGAAATGAAAGAATCCTACTTGAGGCATTATAGACTAGGTCATATCAATGCGACACGACCAGCTAAGTTACATAATGATGAATATGAGAATCTGTTCGAATTTTTCATCTTATGCTACTTTTCAGTCTTGTCTCAAAGGTAAAATGACCTATACTCCATTTATTGGAAACAGAGAAAGAGTTTGTGAACTCTTGGGATAGATACATGATGATGTACATAGTCATATGTCTATAAATGCAAAGCTTGGTTCTTCGTACTTCGTTATATTCATCGACTATCTCTCAGGATTCGGTCATATGTTCCTGTTGAAACACAAGTCTGAAACTGTTGAGAAATTCAAGGAATCTAAGCTTGAAATTGAAGAACTAGACAAGTAGAAGTATTAAGTCCTTCGATGAGATCGAGGAGGAGAATATTTGGGAATGGAGTTCCTGGATTTTCTAAAAGGAGAATATGATTCTCTCTCAGCTTACTCCTTCGTATACACCACAGCACAATGGTGTATCGAGACGGAGGTATCGCACCCTATGAGATATGGCGCGCTCTATGATAAGTACTGCTGAGTTACCTATTTTCTTTTGGTGTTATGCACTTGAGAAGTTGCATATCTATTGAATGGGGTTCCATCCAAATCAGTGCCTACCACACTATATGAGATATGGTATGGGAAGAAACCATGTCTTAAACGAGTTAAGAGATAGGGTTGTCCGGCCTATTATGAAAAGCAAAATCCGGGCAAACTCGAAGCATGGTCAGTTCTGTATAAGTTTGTTAGGATATCCCAAACATTAGTGAGGGAATATCTTCTACCATTCTGAGGGGCAAAAGGTGTTTTGTTTCTCAGCATGCCACCTTTTTAGAAAAGGAATTTCTTGTGAAGAAATTAATGGTCATGAGGTAGAACTGGAAGGAGTTCCAGCTACACAAACTAACAGTTGATGATTTGGTGAAACTAAAGGATTCAATAGTCTCCAACGAACCTCAGCCTCTCCACAAACCTGGTAGGGTTCCTCATCAACTTAGCAGATACTACGGTCTTCTCGGTGACAGTGGGAGCGAGGATTGCATCATGGTTGATGATGGCCTAACTAGGTTCTGGCAGGCCGTCACGAGTGGGGACTCTATGAAATGGCTGGATGCTATGCGATCAAAGATGGAATCCATGTACACCAACAAAGTATGACTTTGTATGTTGCACCTGAAGGGGTAAAACCCTTTGGGAGCAAATGGATCTTAAGAAGATTCTGGTTGTAAATGGAAAAGTTGAGACTTTGAAAACTATGCTTAAATTCATCAGGATCAATGCAAGCATCGCGGAGTTGGAACATGTGTTTTGATGAGGCAGTCAAAGTGTTTGACTTCATCAAAATAGTAGATGAACTTTGTATATACAAGAAAGTTGTAGAGAGTAAGGTTGTCTTCTACGTATTATACGTAGATGGCATACTCTTGATAGGAAATGGTTTCCTATGCTACACTAGCTCAAGCTCCTCTTATCATAAGAATTCTCAATAGAAGATCGGAATGATACCTACCACATCTTTCGGATTATGATCTATGGTGATAGATCTAAGTGGATGTTGGGAGTGTCCCAAATCCAGGTACATTAACACCATACTAAAGGATTTTAGTATGGAGGATTCTAAGCGTGGTGGTTCGCCCACTTAGTAATGGATCACTCGCGTGCAAGGGATACCCTATGCTTTGGCAATAGGCTCTATCATGTATGCGATGTTATGTACCAAACCAGATGTAGATGACTCACTAGGTATAGTGCTCAGGAATCAATCGGATCTTGGGAGAATAACTGGACAGCTGTAGAGGACATTCTTAAGTACTTAAGAAGCACTAAAAGAAAGTTCTTGGTTCCGGCTTCCATAGCGATAAGTTCTAATGAAAGTTAGTCACAGGCATTGTCTTTACCCTCAGTGGAGGGACGGTATGATTGGAAGAGTTCCAAGCTAGATACCGTAGCATACTAGACGATAAAGGCTGAATACATTACTACCAACGATGCTACCAAAGAGGTTGTCTGAACATTACTTGTTCATGAGATGAGAAAGGTTCCTACCATTTAGCGTCCAATAACTGTTATTGTGACAACAATGGATTTGTGGCTTTCTCCTAGGAACACTGGTCCCATCAGCGATCCAGACATATTCTGAGACTACTATCACCTGATCAGGGAGATGGTTGATCTGCAACGGATCGAGATAAGGGGAGTAGATTTTGAGGTTAACACGGCGGATCCACTCACCAAAGTCAGCTTTCCTAAATACAATTTGAGAGATTTTGGAATGGTTGAGTATGGGATACTCCAACCATTACTATATTGTTAAGTATGTGATACTGCGACAAATGGCCTTAGTGCAAGTGGGAGATTGTTAGTTATATGTATGCCTTAGAGGTCATTACTGTACATAGGATGTATATTGTAGTGGATGCTTGGACATATATAGGGATGACTTTCTTGCTCGATATGATAGTATGCTATCTGGTTGCTCTTTGTCTTAACATGTTGACTTGTATACGTGATGCCGTCTTGCACTCATGTGTTGACAAAGCCCGTTAGGATGTGTACTTGACACCCAGGTCTATGATAGAGATCATACTAGTGGGGTCATGGATTGTCAACAAGTACACCCTATAATTGTTCCTAGTCGAGGGAGTATCGAGACAGGGAATCGATGCTCCAGAGTAGACTAACGTATACGCATCTTGACCCTTATGATGGGCGATGGATGATCCCACATCCATTGGTGTTTGACATCAAAGATGGTGTACGAGTGCTCAGTAGAGGCTGGGTACACTGAACGGACTCACCTAGAACTCCTAAATGGTATTATATCTATCGTCAGATAGCAGTTCTCTGGTGACACTGGTACAGATTAGTCTGTCGACCCGAGATCGTCATAGTGTCTTGTGTGATTCTTACCGTGCTCTGATTTCTACCGTACCACGGTCAAGAGATCATGCAAAATGGTGGTTTTTGGTTACAGTCCCGAGTCACTTGGAGGCAATGAGCGATAGGAGGAGATTCGTCTCTCCTGGTATTGGGAGTTGATGTTGCGCTATGCTCGATTGGCCATAACATGAAATCCCCGGCCAGGGTTGCTGAGATTTACAGGCAAGTGTTATCAGTAGTTTATCAAACCATTATGGACCTTGCATCGGCATGACTTATCAGGCTATTGTGGTCTGACGTTTTACCACCACCAGGTGATGATATGCGACAAATCAGATGAAGAGACCGGACTGTACGGTAGTGTTACTATCAGGCTTTTGCAGGAGTTAGAGCGGGCTTGCTTGCTGATCTTCTGATCGTTCAATACCTGGGTAGCCGTTACGTCCAGCTAGTACCGCTGATGGCTTGTGGGTGCCTGATGTTATCATCACCTACTGCCGGCGTATTAACGAGTCTTTAGATTCTTACACAGAGGTTTCACTAGCTCGGGCAAAACGAAGTAGGAGCACATATGTGATATGTGCGGGACCGAGATTAATACGAGTATGTGATACCGTATTCTATTCTCGCGATATAAAGAATCAATCGGTTATATGTGATATAGCCGGGTTATCGAATCAAATGTTGATTCGATATGTCGATACTGTATCGGTCGGTTATATGCGATATAGCCGGGTTATCGAATCAAGTGTTGATTCGATATAATGATACAAATAATATTAATCGGTCATATGAGATATAACCGGATTATTAAATCAAGTGTTGATTTAATGATTTAATGTATAATTATATATTTGATATATTAATTTACATTAACTAATATTAGCTCACTTAAACATTTATTTTTCTTACACGTGCACACTTAATATATATATATATGCGATATATATTAATTGTGTTTTATTTTGTGTCATGGTTGATGATACAAGCTACATAGGTGTATGAGACTTACACCATGATGAAGATATTGTAGTGTTTATTTTTTTAGTTTAAATCAATTATTAGTTGGATAATGGTCACATGGCATGAATCTTTAAGAAGCTCGGATACCCATTTACTAGTCTACTATATTTTGTTTTATACTAGATATTTTATTAACCCAACACATGAGACATATTAGATATTTTCTCACACATGGTTGCCATTCTCACTCACAACATTATCTCTCTTCATGTTCCTCATCAAAGCTCAAGAGCTCTCTAGCTCTTGATCAAGTGAGAAACCCTAGGGAGAAAATTAATTACAAAGTGAGCAAAAATCTTACTTCATCATCCTCTACTAGATTAGCACTTTATTATAGGGTGTTAGGTTCACTAATCCCACATTAGATAAGAGGGCAGCTTGGGTTAGTGTCTCCTCGACGTTGATTATCTTCGGCCTCGAAGACATCAAGCAAGATCGTTGCTTTCTTCTCATGGAGCCATTCACGAGTCCGCAAGATCATTTCATCGCAGCGAAGGGACTACTACACGGAGCTACTGAAGTGAAGGACCGGTCTACAAAGGTTGTATTTCTCATTCACTTAGATGTTAAGTTGTTAACATTTTTTGTTTGTTTAAATTTCTAGTTAAAGATTCTAGGTTAGAGTTACTTAGAACGGAAAAAATTTAAAAACGGCATGGACGATGCCTCCCGAAACCTTGCTGCCATCCTAGGTAACCCTACAATAGTGATTAGTAGCTGCTAAATATTCATCTGTAGTATAGATAGATGCGTTTGTTTGGGACAGTCGTACTGCTATTTTGGCCTTCGTCAAGGGTATGTATGGATGTGTTCAAATTAACCTGGACAACGACGGGTAGAACTTGACATATGACTTATGATATGTTGGCCTTCGTCAAGGTCATAAGAGCTTGGGGCAAAAATCAACATCGGTAGTTTCTAACGAAACTGAAACTTGCTAGTATTGCATACCATTTGGAGTGCGATACTTTTGGTAGGATTCCTTCGACTTTATCACACGATGATATTTGGATCTCGAACCTACTGTGAGTATATGCTACTCCTCGGGAGATTTTTCACTTAACGATCAATGCTATAAACCAAGTAGGTGTCTATAAAGGTGTTAACGGGGATACGCCCATAGGGAAAAGAAGTTATTTAATTAAGGAACTTCACGAAAGCGTCGTAAAACCTCCCTCGAAGTACCGACACTGGCCTAGCTGAACGGTTAAGAAAGTATTGTACGGTGAGATTAATCCGGACTAATTCTTCTTTTATGGTTTGAGGAACGATTCGAGAAACAGTGGAAGCCATCCTGTTTAGATAAAGTAAAAACCAATCTAAATTTGCAAGAGCATACTGACAGTGCTAAACTAGAAAGATTGGTTCAGGAATGTCAAGATGGAAATAACTTATGACAAGTTGGGTTATGTACTTCTTACTAAATCCCCCGCCGTCCCATGTCCAAAATCCAGTGTCGCGGATAAGGAAATCCGTAAGACCTAGGAGATTGACTGCATGAAGGCCAAGTGCCTCATGCCGGTCTCAATGGACAATGAGCACCAGAGGCGGCACGAGAATATGGATCTTGAAGCCATATTCCTCCATACCAAAGAATCATATGGAGAGCAATCTCGTATCGCAAGATACGAGACCTCGAAGAAACTATTTCAGGCGAGGTTGGCCATCGGATCATCTGTAGGGGAACACGTCCTTAAGATGATCGGCTATATAGAAGAGCTTGAGGACCTCGGGACCACGTTAGAGAATGAGTTGTATACAGACATAATTCTGCAGTCCCTTCGTTCCACCTATGCACAGTTTATCTTGAATTCTAATATTCAAGATAAAGAAGTTGAACTTCCGGAACTCCTCAACATGTTGAGGAGTGCAGAGGTCAACCTGCAGAAAGCCAGGAAAACACCCGCTCTACTTGTTGGTGGAGCTTCCTCTTCTAGATCAAAGGAGAAAGCCCAAAGAAAGAAGAAGAAGGCCCCCACCAAGCCGACATGCGGTGTTAGTAAGGTGGAAGCAAAGGGCAAGGCAAAAGTGGCGGGGCCGACAGTAGGAAAGGAAGAATGCTTCTACTATCATAAAAAGGGCCATTGGAAGAAAGATTGCTGGGCTTGGAAAGCCAAGAAGCAGGAACCAAAACAAGTTGTGGCTTCGGATTCAGGTGTGCTTGTAATTGAAAATTGTCTGTCAATCAACTCTACTTCCTGGGTATTGGATACCGGATCAGGATCTTATATCTCCAATTCATTGCAGTCATTGAGAAGCCGTAGGGTTCTGAAGACCGGGGATATGGCCCTCAGGGTTGCTAATGGAGCGAGCGTGGATGCTGTGTCCGTAGGGAATATCACCTTGGATTGACGAGTGGACATATTTTGGTTTTGCGCAACTATTTTTGTGTACCTAGTTTGACTTGTAATATCATTTCTGTATCTTTGTTAACTAAAGAAGGTTATGATTTTACATTTGTAAGCGATGTCGTAAACATCCACCTTAATCATGATCATATTGGGTCAGATACTCTAAACAACAGTATATACGTATTAAACCAACTAAAATTTTTCAATGTCCAGAACACACATAAAAGAAAGACTCCAAAAATAAACCATGCTTTCTTATTGCATTGTAAACTAGGTCACAACAACGAAACAAGGTTGACCAAGTCATATAAAAAGGATATTTGGATCCGTTCGAATATCAATCTTATGCAACTTGTCAATCATGTCTCAAAGAAAAGATGACAAAGACTCCGTTCACTGGATGTAGAGTAAGAGCGAGCGAGCTCTTGGGACTAATACACAATGATGTGTGTGGTCTAATATCTACACATGCAAGAAGTGGTTATTCCTATTTCATTACTTTTACGGATGATTTCTCTAGGTATGTACATATTTTCTTGATGAAACATAAATCCGAGGCTATGAGAAATTCCGAAAATATAAGAATGAAGTGGAAAAACAAACCGGAAAAAGTATAAAGACACTGAGATCTGATCGAGATGGTGAATACTTGAGTACCGAGTTCCTTGATTACCTAAAAGTGAATGGAATTCTCTCTCAGCTTACTCCTCCATACACACTAGAACACAACGGTGTATCGGAGAGACGGAACCAAACCCTATTGGATATAGTGCGTTCAATGATGAGTAACGTTGAGTTACCGCGATAATTCTGGGGCTATGCACTAGAATCAGCTGTATATCTTTTGAACAAGGTTCCTACCATGACTGTGCCTACCACACCATATCAGATGAGGAGTGGGAAGAAACCCTATCTTCAATATATTAAGATATGAGGATGTCCAGCTTTTGTTAAAAAGCAGCATGCAGACAAACACGAGGCACGATCAGTACCGTGTAAGTTTGTGGGATACCCAAAGAACTCCAGAGGGTATCATTTCTATTACGCAGAGGAACAAAAGCTTTTTGTTTCTCGTCATGCCCACTTTCTGGAACATCAGTTTATAGAAAAAGAAACTAGTGGGAGCGCAATCGAACTAGAATAAATTCCAGAGCCACAAGCTATTACTGAAAGCTTGGTGGAACCAGATGTTTCAAAAGAACAGGACATTCCTGCACCACTCCGCAGGAGTAGTAGGCTGTCTCATCCTCCTGAGTGATACTATGGTTTTCTCATAGACGGGGATAGAGAGGATTGCTTCATTGATAATGATGAGCCGAGTAACATCCAGCAAGCCATTCAGAGCATTGACTCGGTAAAATGGCTGGATGCAATATGGTTCGAGATGGAGTCCATATACATCAACTAAGTATGGACTTTAGACATTGCTCTAGAAGGGGTAAAACCCGTAGGCTGCAATGGATCTTTAGAAAGAAGATTAGTGCAGATGGACAGGTTGAAACCAATAAGGTTTTCGTCAAAGACCTGGGTTGGACTATGATGAAACCTTTTCTCCAGTAGCTATGCTCAAATCCATTCGGATCCTTCTTGCCATTGCTGCATTCCACGATTATGAGATTTGGCTGATGGACGTAAAAACCGCTTTTCTAAATGGAAATTTAGAAGAGTGTGTCTATTTGGACCAGACAAAGGGTTTCATTCAGAGTGGGAGTAGCAGGAAAGTGTGCAAGTTGCTTAAGTCCATCTATGGACTAAAAAAGCCATCGCGGAGTTCGAACATCTGTTTTGATGAAACGGTCAAAGAATTTGATTTTATCAAAAATCCAGATGAGCCGTGCATTTGTAGTAAGTTTGTAGCACGAACTGTTGTATTCCTCTTCTTGTACATGGATGGCATTCTTTTGATAAGAAATTTCAATCTTATGCTACAATCTGTCAAAGGGTTCCCGTCACACAGGTTCTCGAAGAAAGACCTGGATGATACCTCTTACATTCTAGGGATCCAGATCTATCGTGATAGATCTAAGTGGATATTGGAACTTTCACAGTCCAGGTACATCAATACGATACTGAAAAGATTCAGTATGGAAGATTCTAAGCGCGGTAATTTACCGGCTTGTCACAGAATCATCCTCTCTAAAGTGATGTCTCCCCAGACGGATTTGGAAAGGGATCGCATGTCTATTATACTCTACGCTTCTACGGTAGGCTCTGTAATGTTTGCGATGTTGTGTACCAGACCGGATGTTGCTTAAGCACTAAGCGTGGTAAGCCAGTATCAGTCAAACCCTGGGGAGAAGCACTGGATAGCAGCAAAGAACATTCTCAAGTACCTTAGAAGGACTAAGGAATTGTTCATGGTTTACGTCTGAAAAGGCCTCCAGATCAAGGCCTTTGCTGACTCCAGCTTCCAGAGTGACAAGGATGACTCCAAGTCCATGCCAGGTTATGTCTTTACCCTCAATGGAGGGGCGGTCTGTTTGAAGAGTTCCAAGCACGGCACCGTTGCTGACTCGACGATGGAAGCAGAGTATATCGCAGCTTCTGATGCCGCAAAAGAAGCAGTATGGATGAGGAAGTTCTTAACAGAACTTCACGTGGTTCCGTCTATTGTTGATCCAATACCTCTGTATTGTGACAACAACGGGGCTATAGCTTTAGCAAAGGAATCCAGGTCCCATCATAAGTCCAGAAACATCTTGAGGCGGTATCACCTAATCATGGAGATCATGGATCGCCGGGAGATTGAGTTCGGAGAGTTGCTACTGAGGAAAACACTTCAGATCCATGCACAAAGGCCATCCCTCAAACACAGTTCGATAGGTTATTCGAGATGATAGGTCTGCGATATGCTAGCACATGGCCTTAGTGCAAGTGGGGGATTGTTAGTGTGATATTCCCTAGAGGCCATTATTGTATAGTACTAGTTTGTATATTACATTTTGGAAGCTTGGGATATATACACGAATTTATGACAATCTTGCTCGATGTTGTAGTATGCTACTTGGTTTGTATTTATCTTAATATGTGTATATGTTTCCATTAACATTTAGCTAATACATATTGATAGAGCCCTTAGGATCTTTGCTTGACTACCAGCGTTGTGATGGCAGTCACACTAGTAGAGGCTGGGTAGTCTACAAGCACATCCTTATACAGGTCCCTAGTCGTAGGATTATCGAGACAGGGCATCGATACTACAGAGTAGACTAGTGTATACGCTTCTCATCCCAGCAGGGGAGATGGTCTTTCACACAGCCATCAGTACGTCGTACTGGAGATAGTATGCAGGTGCTCATTTGGTTATGAATTACACTGGACGGAATCGTGGGGTACTGCAGGTTGGTACTATACCTATCGTCAGGTAGTAGTTTCCAGGTGACATGAGTACAGCTTAGTCCGTTGACTTGATACTGCTACTGTTAGTTATATGTATGTCCTAGAGGCCATTACTGTACATACGATGTATATTGTAGTGGATGCTTTGACATATATAGGGAGGACTTTCTTGCTCGACATGATAGTACGTTATCTGGTTGCTCTTTATCTTAACATGTACTCTGACTGTTTCTATGTTACATGTTGATAAAGCCCTTAGGATGAGTACTTGACTACCAGGACTATGATGTGGATCATACTAGTGGGGCAGTGTAATCGTCAAGTACATCCTTCAAATGTTCCTATTCGTAGGAGTACCAAGATAGGGCATCGATACTCCAAAGTAGACTAGCGTATGCGCTTCTTGACCCAAATGATGGGCGATGGATGATCCCATATCCATTGGTGTTTGACATCAGAGAAGGTATACGGGTGCTCAGTGGAGACTGGGTACACTAGACGGACTCGCCGAGAACTCGCAGATGGTATTATACCTCACGTCAGATGGCAGTTCTCTGGTGACACTGGTACAGGTTAGTCTGTAGACCCAAGATCGTCATAGAGTCTTTTGTGATTCCCACCGTGCTTTGATTTCCATTATACCATGTCAAAGAGGGCGTGCAAAAAGGTGGCTTTTGGGTACAGTCCCGAATCACATGGAGGCAATGAGCGATAGGAGGGGTTTCGTCTCTCCCGGTATAGGGAGTTGATGTTGCGCTGTGTTCGATTGGCTATAACTGGAAATCCCTGGCCAGGGTTGCTGAGATTTACTGGTAAGTGTTATCAGTAGTTTCTCGAACTGTTTTAGACCTCATATCGACATGACTTATCGAGCTACTGGGGTCTGACGTTTACCACCCCTAGGCGAGATATGCGACATATCAGACGAAGAGACTGGACTGTACGGGAGTGTTACTGATTAGATTCGCAGGAGAATGTACAGGCTTGCTTGTTGATCTTTTGATCGCTCAATACCTGGGTGGCTGTTACGTTTAGCTGACCGCTTGCAGCTTGTGGGTGTTTGATATGATCATCACCTACTGCCGGCGTATTGACGATTCTTTAGAGTCCTACACAGAGGTTTCTTGGCTCACGCAAAACGGAGTAGGAGCACATATATGATATGTGCGGGACCGAGAACAATACATGTATGTGATACCGTATTAGATTCTCGCGATATGAGATATCGGCCGGGTATATGTGATATAGCCGGGTCATCGGATCAAGTGTTGATTCAATGAACAGATACAGATTATATTTGTCGGTTATTTATGAAATAGCCGGATTATCGGATCAAGTGTTGATTCGATAATTTAATGTATAATTATATATTTGATATATTAAATTACATTAACTAATAAAAGCTCACTAAAAGATTCTTTTTCTCACTGGGGTAATATATTGATATATATGCGATATATGTTAATTGTATTATTTTCTTTTGTTACAAATTTATATTATATATGTGATATATAATATTGTAAGATGTTATAATTACTAATGCAACATGTTTAGTGGAGATTAAACGAGGTTAGGGTTTGATTTGGGTTAAACTTTTCTAGAAACTTCTAGAAGCTTTTATTTTGTTTCTTGCAAAGATATTTAATTTAGATATTTTGCAAGATATTTACTTAACCCAACCCACACCCTTTACTATGGTTAGATCTCTACAATGGTTAAGTCTTTCTTGACTTAACCATGGTTGCATTTGTAATGATATTAACATAATTCATTATTCATCACAAAGCACTTGATCTTCTTCTTCCTCCTTGCAAAGCTTTCTAGCTTTTTGCTTAGTGATGAAAATCAGTGAGATTATGAAAATAAAATAGAGCTAAATTCCTACTTCATCATCCTAATCTATATTAGACATTTAGATTAGGGTGTTCACTTCATTTGTGAGTGAGAGCTTGTGTTTAAGAAACTTCAAGGTAGATCATCCTGGTTATCGAAGATCGGAAGCAAGTTTGCATCATTCTCTTCGTGAAACCTCTCGAGAGTCCGGAACTTGATGGTCGCAGCGAAGGGACCTCAACACGGAGCTTATGAAGTAAAGGACCGGACTACAAAGGTTGTAATCCCGAACTCTTAGATGTTAAAGTGTTTAACATGCTTTGCTTCGCCTAATCTCTAGTTTAAGATCTTGTTTAAGGGTTATTCGGCACGTCTAAATTTTAAATCGGGCATGGTTGATGCTTCGTAGACCCTTGTGAGAGTGCCTAATAACCATACAGTGGTATCAGAGCCAAGCTAGAGATTTAGGCGAAGTCTAGGCGAAGTTTAAAGTCCGATCGAACCCCGTAACCCCTGTTTATACCCTTTTCTGGAAATTTTTCAAAAAGTTGACATTTTTCATATTAAAAATGCTCAGAAAATTCTGCAGGTAATTGTATGGGTTACTGTAAAAAACAAGCCCCAAATCCCTTTATTACGCCGCGGAACCGCGGCAATACCCCTGCTTGCGCGGCGGTTCCGCGGCTAAACAGTAGATTTAGGGTTTGGGTTTTATACAGTAATATCCGTACCAATTTCCTTATTGTTTCTGGGAATTTTTTATTTCACTCAAGTGTTGAGTTTTCTGGGATGTATTGGGAATTCGTTGATTCGATCGGAAAGTTTAACTTCGTTTATGTTTTTCCGGGTTATTTTAGAACGTGTTAAAAAGTTCGACCGGATATCAATAACTCACTTTTTCCCCTGCCGGAAAATTTCTAAGTGTTGGATTTTTCCGTTGTTTAAGAACGTTCTTAGTCGTGCAAGTTACACGGTGGACCCCTTAGAAGAATACAAACCTTAACTCGATTTTGTGACCGTCTGAACCGCCTCTAAACCTTAGGGTTTGGGGCAGTATGGCGTTGCCACATGTGAGGTGTTGGTTTGGCCCTTCTACGGCTGGACCATTGGTACTGTGGCATGTGATGGATGTTTTAAAACTAATTTCAAGTGTTGAGAACTATTTGGGAAAACTTGGGTGTTTGATTATTCGATCGGAAAGTTTAACATTGTCTATTTATCTGGAATGTGATACAATATTTGGAATCCACAAGTAGTTATGAGATAACTAATTTGAATGTTATAAATTTAGCAGTTTAGTCTCAGATGATCGGTTGCCACAGAATATTGATGCGATCAAAAGTCCGCCGCAATCACGTAGCGTACACGGATACTCGCCGGGTAAACTTATTAGACAGCCACGTCCCATAACCCCGACCAAGTGACTGTAGGAGAACCCCGTCGCCAAAAGAATCCGTTCGGGTGCTCGCGGCAGCGATGTTCCGCCTTAGTGCAGTTCGTCGACGGCATCCGGGGGTGCGGCCGTCTACTAAAGTTTGCGACGAGTATTCGATCAGGATGTCGGGAATCTTGTTGAATTGCCCGACTTGATATTGAAAAGAGTTTTCGATAATGAGACTAAAATGCGGGGTTTAAAATTGTTAGGCATGAGATGTCTAAAGAATTCATTTGGTTATGCATGCGATGTCTAAGGAGGTTGCGGATTCAAACTGTTGTAGTTTTACACATTCTTTTCTGTGACCGTAAGTGTAATATGTGGTGTATCGCCGGTTTCGTTGCACTACATCAACGACAATTGGGATACGCATATTTACTTACGTTGATGAAATGTGATATTATGTGTTGCTGTGATATACTATATTGTATCGTCGCGTTTTGAATAGCCGGGGGTTTTATGTGAGATGAGAGTTTTTCTTTTTCATTCATGTAAAATTCATTTGTATGTACTATTCTTTTATTGGGGCACTTCCGGGCTGAGGATGATGTCACCATTGTATATTATTTACTTTTCCGCATTAGGTAGACCCAAGGCGGGGAGCACAAGTAACCGGGTTCTAGGGTCCAGTGGGAGACCATCTCGAGGAGTCGAGACCGGGTCTCCTAACCCTAGAATTGGCAGTGTTGCTTACCGCTCTCGTAGGGGTTTAGGGATGTGGGTTTGGCTATTCATCGCGACCGTGGAATCCGTTTTTTATACAGTCTCGTATTAAAAACATGGACCGCCTAGTATATCCAATATTTCATTTATGTTCTTCTGCCGCAATGTTCAGTGATGAGATCATATTACTGCCTGAGACGAATGTTTATATTATATATATGAGATATATGTTATATTGCAGATTTCGTTTCAAATGTGATGCTTGTGAAGCATAATAAAATGGGACTTCATTAACGAGATTAATGAAATAAAAGAAACCTAAAGATGTTGTAGAAACTTGTTTAAAAACTGGTAGCTCTAGTTCTTTCTTTACATAGCGGTGTTCCTTGTAGAACATCCAGCACCTTATTCGATAAGAAAAGAGCCGAGATCCCTTCACCGGGAGTGACATCTTTATCGAAACTAGCAGATGCTATAAAATCGGTTTGTCTTTTGATTGTTTCTACAGTTTTTTCTTTGCATAGTGATATTTGTGAAATATCCTGCACCTTATTCGATGAGGAAAGAACCGACGATCTCTTCACCGAGAGTGACCTCTTTAGCAAAACTAGAAAAGGCCTCAAAAACATTCCATTAAAATCACTCGATTCTACAACGATATAAAGTTCATTACGCAAAGGGTTTTCTTAAAAACCTGTCATAACCCTCCGTTATTTCAGATAAGTAGTATTTAGTATTCGTGCTGCGTTTGTTGACTTAGTCAAGACATAGTGTGCGGTAGCTGATTAGTGCTTATCTGCAAAGCATATGATGCGATTGGTATAGTGTAGTCGTGCGGCCTTATTGACTTAGTCAAGGGTCGTGCGGGTGGGTTTAATTCAATCGGGAAATGACGGGTTGAACTTTACTTGCGATCTATGGTTTGTTGGCTTAGTCAAGGTCATAGATCGCTTGGGGTAAAATATTATTGGGAATTTCAAGTGTTGAAATTTGCAATGAGATTGCATACCTTCTATGAGATAGTTGGATCCCGATACCCGCTGCGAGTAAGAGTTATGTTAGTTATATGTATGCCCTAGAGGCCATTACTGTACATAGGATGTATATTGTAGTGGATGCTGGGACATATATAGGGAGGACTTTCTTGCTCGACATGATAGTATGCTATCTGGTTACTCTTTACCTTAACGTGTATACTGATTGTCTCTCTGTTACATGTTGGTAAAGCCCTTAGGATGTGTACTTGACTACCTGGACTATGATGCGGATCATACTAGTGGGGACATGGTAGTCCATAAGTACATCTTTCAAGGTCCCTAGTCGTGGGTGTATCGAGATGGGGCATCGATATACCAGAGTAGACTAGCATATACCTTCTCGACCTATACAGATGGGCGATGGATGATCCCATATCCATTGGTGTTTGACATCAGAGATGATATACGAGTGCTCAGTGGAGACTGGGTACACTGGACGGACAAGCCGAGAAATCCCAGATGGAATTATACCTTATGTCAGATGGCAGTTCTGTGGTGACACTGGTACAGGTTAGTCTGTAGACCCGAGATCGTCATAGAGTCTTGTGTGATTCCCACTGTGCTTTGATTTCCACCTTACCACGTCCAAGAGGGCGTGCAAAACGGTGGTTTTTGGGTACAGTCCCGAATCACATGGAGGCAATGAGCGATAGGAGGGGATTCGTCTCTCCCGGTATAGGGAGTTGATGTTGCACTGTGTTCGATTGGCTATAACCGGAAATCCCTAGCCAGGGTTATTGAGATTTACTGGTAAGTGTTATCAGTAGTATCTCGAACTGTTATAGACCTCATATCGACACGACTTATCGAGCAACTGGGGTCTGATGTTTACCACCCTTAGGCGAGATATGCGACATATCAGACGACGAGACCGGACTGTACGGTAAGTGTTACTGGTTGGATTCACAGG
Organism: Agapanthus africanus; assembly: GCA_030015575.1. Classification (NCBI taxonomy): domain Eukaryota; kingdom Viridiplantae; phylum Streptophyta; class Magnoliopsida; order Asparagales; family Amaryllidaceae; genus Agapanthus; species Agapanthus africanus. The sequence goes on along the minus strand of CM057340.1, from coordinate 440,217,690 downwards.
AGTGTGAGCGGGCTTGCTCGTTGATCTTCTGATCGCTCAATACCCGGGTGGCCGTTACGTTTAGCAGACCGCTTGCGGCTTGTGGGTGTTTGATATGATCATCACCTACTGCCGGCGTATTGACGAGTCTTTAGAGTCCTACACAGAGGTTTCCTGGCTCAAGCGAAGCGAAATAGGAGCGCATATAAGATATGTGCGGGACGGAGAATAATGTGTGTATGTGATACCGTATTCTATTCTCGCGATGAATGTATCGATTGTTTGTAAGCGATATAACCTAGTTATCGAATCGAGGATTGATTCGATAAGTCGATACATTGGATATTAGTCGGTCATATGCGATATGACCGGATCGTTAAATCATGTGTTGATTTAATGATTTAATGTATAATTATATATTTGATATATTACTTTATATTAACTAGTATTGGTTCACCTAGGATTATTTTCTCACTTGATTGTGCACATTGTGTATATGATATATGTTTGTGCACTAGTTTGTATAATGTTTGATGATATATGCAAACTTGGGTGTGTATGCTTTAAACCATAGTTTAGGTTAATGGTTAAGGTTTTATTTATTTATTTATTTGTTTTATGAAAACAAAATGGTGGCTTTCTTATTCATTTGCTAGAAGCTTCAAGCATATTTGAAAAGGTCAAAGCCATTTTGTTTTTATTCATAAACCTAACCATTACCTAAACCATAGTTTATTCTCTACATGAGTTTACTAACCCATGGTTGCTAAATGATAACCATCACTTGATTTTCTTTTTGCAATAATTCTTTTTCTTTCTTCTTCTTCATCTTCTTCATGAGTTGAAAAAAGTTTACTTGAAAATTTCCAAGTGATGATTCCAAGTGAGAAATCCAAATCCAAAGTGAACCCACTTTCTATTTCTTCAGCCTCTACCACTTGCCATGTAGTATAGGGTGTTTTCTTCACAAGTTTCATGACATGGTGAAGATGGAGCTCGAGTTAAAGTCGCCTCGACGTAGATCATCTTCGGCATCGAAGTCAACGACCTAGCCCGCCCTTTTCTCCGATGAAATCGACGCTAGAGTCCGGGATCCGATGATCGCAGCGAAGGGACATCGTCATGGAGCTAAGGAAGTGGAGGACCGGATCTACAAAGGTTGTAGTCCCTTTCAATTTAGAGTAAAGTTGTTTGCTCGCATTTGTTTTCGCCTAATATCTAGTTAACGATCTATATTAGGGTTTCTCGGCACCGAATTTTTGAATTTGGCATGGTTGATGCCTTGTGGAACCTCTTGAGTGTGCCTAGGAACCCTACAGTGGTATCAGAGCCTAGCTAGAGCCTTAGGCGAAGTGTAGACGATATTAGAAATCCGATCGAACCCGAAACCCTAGTTTAAAACCCTTCTCTGTACATTTTTTCAAAACTGGGTTTTTTCCATATTAAAATTATGCAGAAAAATCAGCAGGGTTTTTTAGGGATTACTGTGCAGCACATGCGCATGATTCGACTAAAGCGCGGAGGAACCGCGGCACTAGCATGGCTCGTGCGGCGGTTTCGCGACCATGCAGTCACATTAGCTTTTTAAAATTGCACAGTAATTCCTATCTGTTTGTGCTGTATTTTCTGGGAATATTTAACATCTACTCAAGAGTTGAGTATTCTGGGTTGTATTAGGAGTTCGAAGATTCGATCGGATTGTCAAACTTTGTCTATGTGTTTTTCCGGGTAATTTAGAATATGTTAATAAGTTCGACTGGATATAAATACCGAATTATTCCCCTGCCGGAAAATTTCCAAGTGTTGGATTTTTCCGTGGTTTAAAGACGTTCTAAGTAGTGCAAGTAACGTGATGGACCCTCTAGAAGTCAACAAACCTTAACTCGATTATGTGACCGTCTTGAACTGCCCTTTGAACCTTAGGGTTTGGGGCAGTACGGCGTGCCACATGTGAGGCGTTGGCTTGACCCTTCTACGGTTGGACCGTTGCTACTGAGGCATGAAGTGAATGTTTTTAAACTTATTTCATGTGTTGAGCTGTTTCGGGAAAACTTGGGTGTTTGATTGTTCGATCGGAAAGTTTAACGTTTTCTATTTTATCTGGAATGTGATACAATATTTGGAATCCACAAGTTGTTATGAGATAACTGATTTGAATGTTATAAACATAGCACTTTAGTCTCACTTGATCGGTTGCCACGGAATTTTGATATGATCAAAAGTCCGTCGCAATCACGTAGCGTACGCGGATACTCGCCGGATAAACTTAATAGACAGCTACATCCCATAGCCCCGACCAAGTGACTGTAAGAGAACCCCGTCGCCGAAAGCATCCGTTCGGGTGCTCGCGGCAGCGGTGTTCCGCCTTAGTGCACTTCGTCGACGGTATTGGGGGTGCGGCCGCCTACTAAAGTTTGCAACGAGCATTCGATCAGGATGTCGGGAATCTTGTTGAATTGCCCGACTTGATATTGAAAAGTGTTTTCGATAATGAGACTAAAATGCGGGGTTTATAATTGTTAGGCATGCGATGTCTAAGGAATTCATTTGATTAGGCAAGCGATATCTAAAGAGTTTGCGGATTCCAACTGTTGTAGTCTTACACTTTCTTTTCTGTGACCGTAAGTGTAATATGTGATATCGCCGGTTTCGTTGCTATATGTCAACGACAATTGGGATGCGCATATTTACTTACGTTGATGACATGTGATGTTATGTGTTGCTGGATTTGTTATATTGGATCGTCGTGTTTGAATAGCCGGGTTTTTTTTATGTGAGATGAGTATTTTTCATTTTCATTCATGTAAAAACTTGTATGTAATATTCTTTTATTGGGGCACTTCCAGGTTGCGGAAAATGTCACCTTTTGTATATTATTTACTTTTCCGCACTAGGATAGACCCAAGGAGGGGATCACAAGTAACCGGGTTCTAGGGTCCAGTGGGAGACCATCTCGAGGAGTCGAGTCCGGGTCTTCTAACCCTAGAATTGGTAGGGTTACTTGCCGCTCTCGTAGGGGTCTAGGGGTGTGGGTTTGGCCATTCATCGCGACCGTGGAATCCGTGTTTTATACTGGCTCGTATTAAAAACACGGACATCCTAGTATATCCAATATTTCATTTGATATTTTCTGCTGCGTTATCTATGATGTGATCATGTGATGTTCTGTGATAGATACAGTATATAGTATATATGATATATTATATAGGCGTTACTTATGTTTTACACCCGCGCTAGCCCTGCCCCGCTCTGCCGTTAGTTACCTAACCTAACGGTGCACGAGGGGACATCGAGGCGAATGCGGATGGCATAAGTGTACGTCGTATTTATCTGTGATGTTTAGGTACTTAAATGATGGGACTTCATTAATATGATTAATGAAAGAAAAAGAAACCTAATGATGTTGTGGAATCGAATTTTCAAAAACAGGTAGCTACAGTTCTTGCTTTGCATCGCGGTGTTCCTTGTAGAACTTCCTGCACCTTATTCGATAAGGAAAGGACTGAGATTCCTTCACCGAGAGTGACTCCTTTAGCAATAACTGGCAGATGCTACAACCGTCGATTTGTCTTTTGATTGCTTCTATAGTTTCTGCTTGGCACAGCGGTATATATGATATATCATGCACCTTATTCGATGAGGAAAGGGCCGACGATCCCTTCACCGGGAGTGACCCATTTAGCAAAACTAGAAAAGCCTCAAAAACGCTCCATTTAAAACCATTTGATTCGGCACCGATATCAAGTTCATTACACAATGGGTTTTCAGAAAATCCTGTCGTAGCCCTCCGTCATTTCAGATTAGTCCTACTTAGTATTCGTGCTACGTTTGTTGACCTCCGCCATGTCGTACTGTGCGGTAGCTAACTAGTATTTATCTGCTTATACATATGATGCAGATTGGGTTAAGGTAGTCGTACGACCTTGTTGACCTCCGTCAAGGGTCGTGCGGGTGGGTTTGATTCAATCAAGAAATGACGGATTGAACTTGACTAGTAGCCTATGGTTTGTTGACCTCCGTCAAGGTCATAGGGTGCTAGGGGCAAAATATTATCGTGAATTTCAAGTGTTGAAATTTGCAATGAGATTGCATACCTTCTATGAGATAGTTGGATCCCGATACCCGCTGCGAGTAAGAGTTACTCCTGGGAGAGTTTTACACATTACAATTAGTCGATCAAGTAGGTGACTAGAAAGGTGTTAACGAGGTTACGCCTCTGGAAAAACAAGGTTTACATTAATTAGGTTCGTGCGAAAGCACGGGAGACCTCCCTCAAAGTACCGACTGTAGCGTTTTGAAAATCGTTTCGGTGAAATTTCGGAAAATCGGTAAAATAAGGGGGTTTTCTGTAAAAGTCAAAATACAAATATCTTATTATAAAAAATTAAATATACATATTCTAGCTATGTAATTGCTAGTATTTGGTGTTTATTGAGCCACTGGTGAAATTTTAAATTTTTTTAAAAAAAATTATTTTATTATTATTTTAAGCCGTCACTAATACATTTAATTAGGGAAAATTACAAACTGGAATGGGTTGAAACAAATTTTGTGTATCATCACACATTAAATAAAATTTTATCATGTGGTTTTTCAAACGAAATCGTTTGCCAAAACGGTTTAGAAATTTTTTAAGAAAAAAGGCTTTTTTTAGTGTAAATGGATGTTTGGGGTATAGTATTTATCATTTTCCATCACCCCACAACCATACCCACACACACACACACCCATTTAGTTCTTCCCTTGGTTGAATTCAGCAGCCCCCATCAATTTCCCCACTTGAATTTCAAGAAAAGAAAAGAAAGAAAAGAAAAGAAAAGAAAAGAAAAGAAAAGAGAATGATAGAATTAAAGGTGGACTTTTTGACCACATTCTCTCTCCAATCACCTCACACTCTCTTCTCCTCACCATTTGGCCGAGCCCACTTGTTTTTCCTGCATCATAACAACCCACTTTTTTTCTCTCTCATTTTGCATCAAAAAAATTCAACAAAATGCCCAAAAACCAACACAAAAATCCCACAAAATCAAAATCCACCTCCTACCCATTTTTCCTTGGCTACTTTAGCATGGATCTAGGGATTTAGATTTCAATTTGGGAGGCTAAGTGTGCTTGTGAGAGCTTCAAATTATTTGGGTATAAATTCTAACCTTTTGCTTAATGTGTTGTAATTGTTTCATGTTAGCTTAATTAGGTGTTTAATTAGGTTTAAATAGGTTTTCAATTGGTTTTAAGTGCATGATTGAAAATTTTTGAGTTAGGGTTTGAATTCAAATATGGTCATTGTCACTTGTTTAAGTTGACAAAGTGTATTTTGGCATGTGAGGGCATGGAAAAACCTAATCTAGTTGCTATTATGTAAATTGTTGCATTTAATTTGTCCAAATCAAGTTTTTAAGCAAACTAGGTTTTTGGAATTTGATTAAATAATGGAGATAAAAATCTAATTAGGGTATTCATGGCATTATTAACATTTTAAAGTGTAGTTTAATACTTTAGTTCATGAAAATCCAAGCTAGATTGTAGTTTGTGGATTTTTGCTATAAAATTGTTAAAATTTAGGTATTTTGTAAACTAGAATTTTAGGGTTTTTGGAATTTAATGAGATTAAATTATGGGAATTGTTTTTATGACTTATTTAAGATATTTAGTGAATATTGTGGCCTCTAGATTCGTTTATACATCGAGTTTTGTACTGAAACGGTGATTTGTGCTCGCTAGATTTTCGGAAAAATGACTTTTTAAGTGAAATTGGGGTTTTTGTGAATTTTAAGCAATTTTATATTATAATTAGTGATTGTAATTGTACAAATGAGTGTGTTGGGTGCTTTCTCGATGGTTTGGCATTTTTACGCCGACGTCGAGAGTTTTTGGGTCGATTTGTGAAAGCAACAATAGGTTTTGACCTATGTGGGATTCATGCGTCGTTTTGGTCATGGATCGGATTTTAATGCGATACGGTGCGTTATGATATGTAGGTACCCCATGTGGACTTCGAGACGACAAGCAAGCGCGTGGCGATGTCGGCACCGGCGAGCGAGGACCAGGTGAGTAGATTTATATCTACGGGGAGAAGTCGGGGGGATGGCGTTTAGCACCCCCGCAGTTCGTGGTGATGTATAAACACGGATACACACACATATATATATTGTTTATATATTGTTTGAGTTATTGATGATAAATATGGTTATTTTGTGTTCTTGGATGATTGAGTGTCGTGAAACCCTAGAGTAGCGGTCGCACCACACTTGCACACACCCACCCATACTTGCATACTTTCTTCTTTCTTTTGTGCTCATGCGGGAATATATAGTTATGTGTTCATATAGGTATGGGACTATGTGTTCATATACAGATTTGGGGATGATACTTGGGATTGAGATGAGTCGATGAGATTTGTGTTGAGATTGTGATATCGGTGATATGGCAGGATTCGTACTTGAGGTACGTCCTGGTGTTATAGCGGATCTTGGGGCGACGATACGGGTGAATAGTGTTATAAATAAAGTGGTCGACATGTGATCGTGATATGAGATATGATATGCTAGGATATTGATCCTAGGCTGTATTGGGCGATGTATACCCCTTGATGATGATATGTGCTGATGATATCAGTTTGTACGAGACTGTCGATCAGTAGCCAGATCATGACTATATTGATGATATCACTATTGTACTAGACCTAGGTCAGTACCTTAGACTATGATCTTTGATAAAGAGGATACCAGATGAATAGTGTGATGAATATGATTTTGACCCGTACCCAGTTTTGGGGATGCCGTACGACGGATTTACGTACGAGCTATATTTTGATGATTGATCCGCACTCTTGACTTGGGATGTCTGATTATAGATATGGTATCGGATATGATATTATTGAGGCGGGATCACCGACTAATATATATAAAGGTATGTATATGTATCGACTCAGATGTTAGGCGGTTTCCTTACCTGTAGTCCAGCTTGTTAGCTTAACCCTTTAGTTTAGTTTAGTTGTTAGATTAGATTCGATTCTTACCTATTTCAAAAACTAACGAATCGTGGGTATTTTAAAAGACAGCCCAAGGGATCCTACGGATATTTCAAAAGACGTATCTTTTCATAAAAACACCGTAACCCCTATTTTCAAAACCACACGATTCGTGTTATTTTCAGAAGGCACCATTGTAAGACTTATATTAGGTTAATGCAGATTTGTTATCGTTGCGTCTAGTGTTCAGCTCCCGCTCATTATTGTGGTTCGCTCCGCATCGCATGCTTATAATATGCTTCATATTCTACTGTTGATATCTTATGGTTAGGACACCAGCACCATTACCGATGATGCGTATGTACCACGTACACTTACTTGCCGGCTCACACACATCTTCATCGGTAATTGCCATGTCACGTACACCTTATAAAATATTATTGCTTGACATATCCTGTTAGCTAATAGTTTAGACATGATATTAGTGTACTTGCCTTATATGTTAGTTTAGAAATTGTAGTTATTACCTGCTACTTCATGCATACTGTTATTCATTGTTATGCCGCATTCATGGATTCTCATGCATATATTCACTTTTTACATGCTATTGAGGTTTTGGATTCAGATTTCCATGAGATTTTCTAGATTTGGGGAAAACCGCAAAACATATACAAACTTCTTCTTTCTCTTTTTAAATGAAAAGCGCGGTTTTCCCATGATGTATGAGTCGTCCACCATGAGTTTGCTGATGGATTTCGAGACCCGATTCGAGGAGTTGGATGAACCGTTTCGGGTACATGGTGGGCCCGGTACGGTACCCCGGGGCGAGAAGGCCGTGTTGTTGACGTTGAGCCTGGCAGGGGAGCACTACCGACCGGTGATATTACCCGACGCGTCGGATATCCGGAGGATACCGTCGTGGTCTTGAGATGGATGGTAGGGGTCGGTCTGGACTGACGGCGCCCTAGATATTGAGATTGAGACATTGAGATTTCGAGATATTGAGGTACTGAGATTTGATGATACAGGCCAGTCCGGATAGCCGGAGCCTGAGGTTTTGAGACATTGAGATTTATGTTTAGTGTCGATGCTAGACACTGTTGATGCTGATTTCATTTATGATACCTCATTTTAAAAATACAAAGGAAATCTCACTAATTTATGAAAACAGTTTCTTCATTTACATGTATTCTGTTTTCATGCATTCATACCTCATTCATATGATAAATTGCTACCTGAGGCACTGACACGGGCACAAGAGATTACACTCGGGTTAGATATTACCCTAGCCATTGTTATAGGCTGCATGTTATACATATATTTGAGGATATATTATGATCATTAACCTAGGTTGCGTTATTTATGCGATTTCTGTGTGTAGATGTTTTTCTATTCATGAGTTGGCAACTCACCCCCGTTGTGCCCCAGTTTCTTGCAGGTTTGCCGTACAGGTTTCATTACGGCTTTGCGGGCATAGTTTCGTTCGGGTGATTTGCTAGTAGGTGGGTTTACTTGTATCGTACCCCCATTATATATCTTGTATACCGTTATTCTGTTGTATCTAGAAGTTCCATCAACCAAACATGTATTTATTTTTGAGATAGAGACCAGTGATGTTATTCTTTTGACCTTAGAGTCGCGCGTTTTTTTTTCTTGTGGTTTTGAGTTTCCTTTTGAGTTTTTGATCCTCGCCGTTGGCGTTGTATATTATATTGCTTGTGTGGTTGTGACCATCGATTGACGAAGAGCTAACTCCCGCTTGGGGATGCCTTTTTTTTTGATTTCATATACTATTCATATTGTATCCCGGTTGGGGGCCAGTATTTACAAAGGACACTCTGTCGAAATTTTCAGTAAATTTTTGATGTTCTTAAAAACCGCATAATTCGGCTTATGCTATTGAAACTACTTGCTTTAAGTTGGTTTTTCCTGCACTCTACTACTTTTCTTGGTTTGGATTTCTGGGTTTTCGGTTTACTTAGATTACGTACGCCTCGAGACGTTCGTAGTTTACGTGCCGGTCATGTTCCGTACTTTCGGGTCATATCAAAGTTGGTATCAGAGCATTAGGTTTTACCTTCGGAGCGTAGGATGACCCTTGGTTGATGGAATAGGTGACTAAAGTAGAGCGACGTACCGTGGGTATGTTCCGCGGCATACTTACGATACGCTAGTCCACTTAAGAAGCCTTAGGATGTACATTTCTTTGTTCAGTATTATATTCATTCCTGATCTAGCCTCATCGGTACCAGTTATGGTTTTGCTGCCACGATTACGGGCAGGGAGAGCTATGGCTAGAGTTGCGGTCAGCACGAGCTCGTTACGAACGAGGACTGACCAGGGCGTGATTCCGGCGACACACGATTGCAGAGATGTGTCGTTTTATTGTGTTTTCGCGCCACGAGCGTTGATGGATCGCTGTATGAGATTACTCGGACGGGCAGATCAGCACCAGAGGATTGAGCCAATGATAGAAGGTCGCTAGTCACCCACGGATGTATGACTGAGACATGTGGTTCGTTCGCCTACCCGATGAGAGGTCATCAGATAGATTGATTCCAGCTAGAGACGACTTCACGCGGAGACGTTGGGAGTCGACAGAGGCGATCGAATGTCAGAAACCTATTATTCCAAGTTTAAAGTAGTCGGAAGGACATGCAGGCAATTCTATGGTCCCTCTAGAAGAATGAAACCCTAACTCGACATAATGACCGTGTGAAAGCCTTTGAACCTTAAGGTTTACGGCAGTCCCACGGCGCCATTAGTGAGGCTTGGGTTTGCCCTTCTACGGCTGGACCACCGATGCTGTGGTATGTATTCGATACAATTAAACTGTGCCCAAGATGTTGAGCTCTTGGGGGATTATGAGGTTTTGACGAATCGATCGAATGGTTCGACTTCATTTGGATGCTAGGTGGTGAGATGCATTCTTGGGAGACTCCAGATACGAGGATAGTCGTTGGAGCTCAGTCCATGCAGCCACGATGAGATGAGTCCAAAGCAGTCGACATTAGAGAAAGTGGAGTAAGGGGTTCGTACGAGATCTTGATGAGACGACGTTCCACTCCGCCGACATCAGAGATGCGATACGCATGCCGAGGCATTGTGCATAGACATACCTTCCAGAAGGAGTCGCGATGAGTATGTAGCCGTTCCGGAACAAGGAACAGATATAGTAAAGGACGATAACTTCCGGACAGTTCGGCAGAGACATGATTTGGGAGAGCCTCGACAGGACCTTTCTGGAATGAATTACGAGAAGACTAGGACCCAGGAGTGGTCATGTTATGCACGCCAGCAGACCAAAGCTCTTGATCATTGACGAGACATGCTATGAGTGACCACGACAGTTGGCCAGAGATTCTTGAGTATATGCTTGAGCGGGACTATTCCGCCATACTAGATTTCGATGTTTTGGGTGAATTATTCGCATGATTTGGTTTTGATGATTGAGGATTTACGATTTTCGCACAGTCGTTGCACTTGATATCGTTTTCGTGCTTTGGTTTCACATGTTTGTGATTTTACGGTTTTAGACATTTGAGTTGATTTTGTGCGTATGCACGCACACAATTTGGTTTATGCACTCTATATAGTTTATATATGCTTGAAGTGCAGTGATACGCCTTTTGTGCACTTAGATGCACTGGACTTCAATTTCGATTGTGATACTCGATATTTGTTTTGTGCACCTTGTGCACCTGATTTGATTTTGCGCATGTTCGGTGCTTGATACTGGATTTTATGATTTCGTGCACGATGGATGCACCTGATTTGGATTTTCGCGCATGTTGAGTGCATGTCTTGAGATGCGATTTTGGTGCACACCAGATGCACTAAATCGAGATTTTTCGTGCATGTCAGATGCACCTGATTTTGCTGTTAGGCACGTACGTTGCCTATGACCGATGTTGTGTGCACAACCGTTGCACCTTGATGTTGTTTTGTGCACCTACTTGGCACATGTATGGATTTTGATTTCCGTGCGCACCGGACGCACAGGGTTTTCATACGCACTTTTGGATTGATTCTATGGAGCAGTACGTTTTATGATATCTGCTATGTGTTTTCGTACTGGGCAGGACTAGTCAGAGGACAGTACCTGAATATATTTGGCATTCATTTCCTTCAGTTATTTACATATATAGATTTGATATTTACGTGTATAGTTTCGAGTTATATCATATTGGTTTTGTATTAGATTTGACATTTGTGTCTTTACCATGACTCCGATGATTGCGGGATGCTTGACGGAGTTATGATTTAAGTTATATGCTCATTGCTCATGCGCATGCATTGCGCTATGATGCGTATTATGTACTTATGGTTTCGGAGCCCCGACGACATGATGATTTTGCTTAGATGTTTTTGTATTTGGGGGGAGTTTGAATTTAAATTCGGGGACCGAATTTCTTTAAGGGGGGGAAGATTGTAGCGTTTTGAAAATCGTTTCGGTGAAATTTCGGAAAATCGGTAAAATAAGGGGGTTTTCTGTAAAAAGTCAAAATACAAATATCTTATTATAAAAAATTAAATATACATATTCTAGCTATATAATTGCTAGTATTTGGTGTTTATTGAGCCACCGGTGAAATTTCAAATTTTATGAAAAAAATTATTTTATTATTATTTTAAGCCGTCACTAATACATTTAATTAGGGAAAATTACAAACTGGAATGGGTTGAAATAAATTTTGTGTATCATCACACATTAAACAAAATTTTATCATTTCGTTTTTGAAATGAAATCGTTTGCCAAAACGGTTTAGAAATTTTTGAAGAAAAAATGCTTTTTTAGTGTAAATGGATGCTTGGAGTATAGTATTTATCATTTTCCATCACCCCACACCCATACCCACACTCACACACCCCCATTTAGTTCTTCCCTTGGCTGAATTCAGCAGCCCCCATCAATTTCCCCACTTGAATTTCAAGAAAAGAAAAGAAAGAAAAGAAAAGAAAAGAAAAGAAAAGAAAAGAGAATAATAGAATTAAAGGTGGACTTTTTGACCACATTCTCTCTCCAATCACCTCACGCTCTCTTCTCCTTCCCATTTGGCCGAGCCCACTTGTTTTTCCTGCACCACAACAGCCCTCTTTATTCCTCTCTCATTTTGCATCAAAAAAATTCAACAAAATGCCCAAAAACCAACACAAAAATCCCACAAAATCAAAATCAACCTCCTACCCATTTTTCCTTGGCTACTTTAGCATGGATCTAGGGATTTATATTTCAATTTGGGAGGCTAAGTGTGCTTGTGGGAGCTTCAAATTATTTGGGTATAAATTCTAACCTTTTGCTTAATGTGTTGTAACTGTTTCATGTTAGCTTAATTAGGTGTTTAATTAGGTTTAAATAGGTTTTCAATTGGTTTTAAGTGCATGATTTAAAATTTTTGAGTTACGGTTTGAATTCAAATATGGTCATTGTCACTTGTTTAAGTTGACAAACTGTATTTTGGCATGTGAGGGCATGGAAAAACCTAATCTACTTGCTATTATGTAAATTGTTGCATTTAATTTGTCCAAATCAAGTTTTTAAGCAAACTAGGTTTTTGGAATTTGATTAAATAATGGACATAAAATTCTAATTAGGGTATTCATGGCATTATTAACATTTTAAAGTGTAGTTTAATACTTTAGTTCATAAAAATCCAAGCTAGATTGTAGTTTGTGCATTTTTGCTATAAAATTGTTAAAATTTAGGTATTTTGTAAACTAGAATTTTAGGGTTTTTGGAATTTAATGAGATTAAATTATGGGAATTGTCTTTATGACTTATTTAAGATATTTAGTGAATATTGTAGCCTCTAGATTCGTTTATACATCGAGTTTTGTATTAAAACGGTGATTTGTGCTTGCTAGATTTTCGGAAAAATAACTTTTTAAGTGAAATTGGGTTTTTTGTGAATTTTAAGCAATTTTATATTATAATTAGTGCTTGTAATTGTACAAATGAGTGTGTTGGGAGCTTTCTCGATGGTTTGGCGTTTGTACGCTGACGTCGAGGGTTTTTGGGTCGATTTGTGAAAACAACCATAGGTTTTGACCTATGTGGGATTCGTGCGTCGTTTTGGTCATGAGTCGGATTTTAATGCGATACGGTGCATTATGATATGTAGGTACCTTATGTGGACTTCGAGACGACAAGCATGCGCGTGGCGACGTCGGCACCGGTGAGTAGATTTATATCTGCGGGGAGAAGTCGGGTGGATGGCGTATAGCAACCCCGCAGTTCGTGGTGATGTATACAAACACGTATACACACATATATATATTGTTTATATATTGTTTGAGTTATTGATGATAAATATGGATATTTGGTGTTCTTGGATGATTGAGTGTCGTGAAACCCTAGAGTAGCGGTCGCACCACACTTGCACACACCCACCCATACGTGAATACTTTCTTCTTTCTTTTGTGCTCATGCGGGAATATATAGTTATGTGTTCACATAGGTATGGGACTATGTGTTCACATACAGATTTGGGGATGATACTTGGGAATGAGATGAGTCGATGAGATTTGTGTTGAGATTGTGATATCGGTGATATGGCAGGATTCGTACTTGAGGTACGTCCTGGTGTTATAGCGGATCTTGGGGCGACGATACGGGTGAATTGTGTTATAAATAAAGCGGTCGACATGTGATCGTGATATGAGATATGATATGCTAGGATATTGATCCTAGGCTGTATTGGGCGATGTATACCCCTTGATGATGATATGTGCTGATGATATCAGTTTGTACGAGACTGTCGATCAGTAGCCAGATCATGACTATATTGATGATATCAGTATTGTACTAGACCTGGGTCAGTACCTTAGACTATGATCTTTGATAAAGAGGATACCTGATGAATAGTGTGATGAATATGATTTTGACCCGTACCCAGATTTGGGGATGCCGTACGATGGATTTACGTACGAGCTATATTTTGATGATTGATCCGCAATCTTGACTTGGGATGTCTGATTATAGATATGGTATCGGATATGATATTATTGAGGCGGGATCGCCGACTAATATATATACAGGTATGTATATGTATCGACTCAAATGTTAGGCGGTTTCCTTACCTGTAAGCTTGTTAGCTTAGCCCTTTAGTTTAGTTTAGTTGTTAGATTAGATTCGATTCTTACCTATTTCAAAAACTAACGAATCGTGGGTATTTTAAAAGACAGCTCAAGGGATCCTACGGATATTTCAAAAGACGTATCTTTTCAAAAAAACACCGTATCCCCTATTTTCAAAACCCCACGATTCGTGTTATTTTCAAAAGGCACCATTGTAAGACTTATATTAGGTTAATGCAGATTAGTTATCGTTACGTCTAGTGTTCAGCTCCCGCTCATTATTGTGGTTCGCTCCGCATCGCATGCTTATATTATGCTTCATATTCTACTGTTGATATCTTATGGTTAGGACACCAACACCATTACCGATGATGCGTATGTACCACGTACACATACTTGCCGGCTCACACATATCTTCATCGGTAATTGCCATGTCATGTACACCTTTGAAAATATTATTGCTTGACATAGCCTGTTAGCTAATAGTTTAGACATGATATTAGTGTACTTGCCTTATATGTTAGTTTAGACATTGTATTTATTACCTACTACTTCATGCATACTGTTATTCATTGTTATGCCGCATTCATGGATTCTCATGCATATATTCACTTTTTACATGCTATTGAGGTTTTGGATTCGGATTTCCATGAGATTTTCTGGATTTGGGGAAAACCGCAAAACATATACAAATTTCTTCTTTCTCTTTTTAAATGAAAACCGCGGTTTTCCCATGATGTATGAGTCATCTACCATGAGTTTGCTGATGGATTTCGAGACCCAATTCCAGGAGTTAGATGAACCGTTTCGGGTACATGGTGGGCCCGGTACGGTACCCTGGGGCAAGAAGGCCGTGTTGTTGACGTTGAGCCTGGCAGAGGAGCACTACCGACCGGTGATATTTCCCGACACGTCGGATATCCGGAGGATACCGTCGTGGTCTTGAGATGGATGGTAGGGGTCGGTCTGGACTGACTGCGCCCTAGATATTGAGATTGAGACATTGAGATTTCGAGATATTGAGGTACTGAGATTTGATGATACAGGCCAGTCCGGATAGCCGGAGCCTGAGGTTTTGAGACATTGAGATTTATGTTTTGTGTCGATGCTAGACACTGTTGATGCTGATTTCATTTATGATACCGCATTTTAAAAATACAAAGGAAATCTCACTAATTTATGAAAACAGTTTCTTCATTTACATGTATTCTGTTTTCATGCATTCATACCTCATTCATATGATATATTGCTACGTGAGGCACTGACACGGGCACATGAGATTACACTCGGGTTAGATATTACCCTAGCCATTGTTATAGGCTGCATGTTATACATATATTTGAGAATATATTATGATCATTGACCTAGGTTGCGTTATTTATGCGATTTCTGTGCGTAGATGTTTTTCTATTCACGAGTTGGCAACTCACCCCCGTTGTACCCCAGTTTCTTGCAGGTTTGCCGTACAGGTCTCATTACGGCTTTGCGGGCATAGTTTCGTTCGGGTGATTTGATAGTAGGTGGGTTTACTTGTATCGTACCCCCATTATATATCTTGTATATCATTATTCTGTTGTATCTAGAAGTTCCATCAACCAAACATGTATTTATTTTTGGGATAGAGACCAGTGATGTTATTCTTTCGACCTTAGAGTCGCGCGTTTTTTTTCTTGTAGTTTTGAGTTTCCTTTTGAGTTTTTTATCCTCGCTGTTGGCGTTGTATATTATATTGCTTGTGTGGTTGTGACCGTCGATTGACGAAGAGCTAGCTCCCGCTTGGGGATGCCTTTTTTTTGATTTCGTATACTATTCATGTTGTATCCCGTTTGGGGGCCAGTATTTACAAAGTAGACTCTGCCGAAATTTTCAGTAAATTTTTGATGTTCTTAAAAACCGCATAATTCGGCTTATGCTATTGAAACTACTTGCTTTAAGTTGGTTTTTCCTGCACTCTACTACTTTTCTTGGTTTGGATTCTGGGTTTTCGGTTTACTTAGATTACGTACGCCTCAAGACGTTCGTAGTTTACGTGCCGGTCATGTTCCGTACTTTCGGGCCGTGTCACCGACACTGGCCTGGCTGAAAGATTGGCGAACTTGCAGTGTGTAATTAATCCCGGCTAGTCTTTCCTTTTAGGGTTTGAAGGAAGATTTGATAAAAATAGTGGGAGCCATCCTGATTAGATAAAATAATAACCAATCTTTTCTTGTAAGAGCGCACGCTGAGTGTTTTCTTCTCTCTCTCTCCAGGTAGCGACCATATCACGCCTTAATCAAGATAATAATACAGATTATTCACCGAACCCGCTTGTTATACTGAGCTGGGGAACGTTGGTCCCGCTCCAACTTATAATTGTTATAAGACCGAGCAGGAAATTGGGGAATACCAGATTTCCCGTGCCGCCCAAACGAAGAAAGTGCATATGATGCATCTCCTTCGGGTATGTTCATTATAAAGAACTGTTTCTCTGTATCCTCTACATCCTGGGTATTAGATACCGGATCAGGATCCCAGATATGTAATCTGATACATAAGGCTACATAAAGGTAGAGAACTGAGAATGGGCGATAAGTTTCATGAGACAGAAAACGGTGCAAGTGTTGCAACCAAGTCTGTTGGTCACTGTCACCCTGTATTCCAAATACATTGATTCTGAACGAATGTTATTAGATACCGAACCTGATATACAAAATCATATCAGTCTCTTTATTCGTAAAGAAATGATAAAATTTTGTATTGTTGGATAATGTTTTGAACATTTTCTATATCAAAAGTTGATCGGTTCAGGCACGTTATCTAAAAGCATTGATGTTCTAAATCAAACTACAGTTCTTAGTATACGGAACACGCACAAAAGGAAGAGTTCAGAAATGAATGAATCCTTCTTGAGGTAATGTAGACTAGGTCATATCAATGCGACCCGACTGGCTGAAGTTACATTTAGATGCTTATTTAAATTAGTTTGAATTTACATCTTGTGAAATTTTCCAGTCATGTCACAAAGACAAGATGACCACAGCTCTGTTTGTTGGAAACAGAGCAAGAGTTAGTGAACTCTTGGGATTGATACATGCTAATTTATGAAGGTCCCCTGTCTATATATGCCAAGACCGGTTCTTTGTACCTAATTACATTCTCTAATAATCTCTCAAGATTCAGACATATGTTCCTGTTGAAACACAAGTCCGAAACTTTTGAGATATTCACAGAATATAAGATAGAAGTAGAGAACCAAAATAAGGGTATAAGTATTATGTTTTTTGATGTGATCAGGGAGGAGAATACTTTAGCACGGAAATCCTAGACTATTCTAAAGGTGAATGAGATTCTCTCTCAGCATTACTCCTCCGAATACACCATAACACGATGGTATATCGGGGCGGAGCAATAGCACCCTATATGATATGGTGTGCTCTATGATGAGTACTACTGAGTTTCCTATTTCCTTTTTGGGAGTTATGCACTTGAGAAGTTGCATGCCTATTGAATAGGGCTTCAATCAAATCAGATGCCTACCACTTCATATGTGATATGGAAAGGAAAGAGCCCATATCTTAAGTTGGTTAAGATTTGGGATTGTCTGGCCTATGCCTAAAAGCAAAATCCGGACAAGCTCGAGGCAAGGTCAGTTCTGTAGAACTGGAAAGGTTCTAGCTATACAAACTGCAGCTGATGATTTGGTAGAACGAAAGGATTCAGTAGATTCCAATGAACCTCAGCCTCTCCGCCGATCTAGTTGGGTTCCTCACCCACCTGAGAGATACTTCAGTTTCTCTATGACAGTGGGAGCGAGGATTGCATCATGAAATGATGACCCAACTAGTTTCGAGCTGGCCATCAGGAGTGGGACTCTGTAAGAATGGCTGGATGCTTAGCGATCTAAGATGGAATCCTTATACACCAACAAAGTATGGACTTTGGTTGCTTTAGCTGAAGGGTTAAATCCCCATCAAGAGCAAGTATATCTTGAGAAGATTACTTGGTGTACATTGAAAAGTTGAGACTTTCAAAGCTAGACTTGTTAAAGGTTTGCATCATTGACCAGGTATGGATCATGATGAAACTTTTTCTAAGGAGCTATGCTTAAGTCCATCCAGATCCTACTTGCCACGGCTACATATCATGACTACAATATCTGGCAGTTGGGTGTCATGACTGCTTTTCTAAAGGATGTTTTAGAAGAGAAAGTCTAAAAGTACACAGTCAGAAGGCTTCGTAGACAGTGGGAGCAGCGGAAACGTGTGCAAGATGTTTTATGTGATGAAGCAGGCATCGCGGAGTTGGAACATCTGTTTTGATGAGTTAGTCAAACAGTTTGACATCATCAAAATGGTAGATGAACCTTGTATATACAAAAAGGTATTAGGGAGTATAGTGGTGATCCTCGTAGAGTACGTGGATGACATACTCTTGATAGGGAAGGAGTTTCCTATGCTACGCTCGGTCAATCTCCGCTTATCAAAAGGATTCTCCATATAGGATCAATGTGATACCTCCTAAATCCCGAGTTTTCATCTATGAGATAGATGTAATTGGATGTTAGGATACTCACTAGATGTAGTGAGATTGTATCAATTGATCCTGGGGAGAATCACTGGAGGGGTTCTAGGGTGATAAAGACGACTGAATGTCAGTCACAGGCATTGTCTTTACCCTCAGTAATGGGACGGTATGTTGTAAGAGTTCCAAGCTAGATACCGTGGTATACTAGACGATAAAGGCTGGATACATCGCTGCTTAAGATGCTACCAAAGAGGCTGTCTGGGTGTATATTAGTTCATTAGATGAACTTAGTTACTCCCATTGTGTGACAATGGAGTTGTGGCTTATGCCAAGGAACGTCCGTCCCATCAGTGATCCAGACAAATTCTAAGGCAGTATCACCTGATCATGGAGATGGTTGATCTCCAAGGAGATCAAGGTTAGGAGAGCAGACTCAGAGGACAACACGGCGGATCCACTCACAAAAGCCTTTTCCCAGAGAGAGACTTTCATGGGATGGTTGAGTATGAGATACTACAACCACTGCTATAAGATGGCCCTAGTGCAAGTGGGAGATTGTTAGTTATATGTATGCCCTAGAGGCCATTACTGTACATAGGATGTATATTGTAGTGGATGCTGGGACATATATAGGGAGGACTTTCTTGCTCGACATGATAGTATGCTATCTGGTTACTTTTTACTTTAACGTATATACTGATTGTCTCTCTGTTACATATTGGTAAAGCCCTTAGGATGTGTACTTGACTACCTGGATTATGATGCGGATTATACTAGTGGGGACATGGTAGTCCATAAGTACATCCTTCAAGGTCCTTAGTCGTGGGTGTATCGAGGCGGGGCATCGATATACCAGAGTAGACTAGCGTATACTTTCTCGACCCATACTGATGGGCGATGGGTGATCCCATATCCATTAGTGTTTGACATCAGAGATGATATACGGGTGCTAAGTGGAGACTGGGTACACTAGACGGACTCGCCGAGAACTCCCAGATGGTATTATACCTTACGTCAGATGGCAGTTCTCTGGTGACACTCGTACAGGTTAGTCTGTAGACCCGAGATCGTCATAGAGTCTTGTGTGATTCCCACTGTTCTTTGATTTCCACCTTACCACGTCCAAGTGGGTGTGCAAAACGGTGGTTTTTGGGTACAGTCCCGAATCACATAGAGGCAATGAGCGATAGTGGGGATTCGTCTCTCCCGGTATAGGGAGTTGATGTTGCACTGTGTTCGATTGGCTATAACCGAAAATCCCTGGCCAGGGTTGCTGAGATTTACTGGTAAGTGTTATTAGTAGTATCTTGAACTGTTATAGACCTCATATCGACATGACTTATCGAGCTACTGGGGTCTGACGTTTACCCCCCCTAGGCGAGATATGCGACATATCAGACGACGAGACCGGACTGTACGGTAAGTGTTACTGGTTGGATTCACAGGAGTGTGAGCGGGCTTGCTCGTTGATCTTCTAATCGCTCAATACCCGGGTGGCCGTTACGTTTAGCAGACCGCTTGCGGCTTGTAGGTGTTTGATATGATCATCACCTACTGCCGGCGTATTGACGAGTGTTTAGAGTCCTACACAGAGGTTTCCTGGCTCAAGCGAAACGAAATAGGAGCGCATATGAAATATGTGCGGGACCGAGAATAATGCATGTATGTGATACCGTATTCTATTCTCGCGATGTATGTATCGATTGGTTGTATGCGATATAACCTAGTTATCGAATCGAGGATTGATTCGATAAGTCGATACATTGGATATTAGTCGGTCATATGCGATATGACCGGATCGTTAAATCAAGCGTTGATTTAATGATTTAATGTATAATTATATATTTGATATATTACTTTTCATTAACTAGTATTGGTTCACTTAGGATTATTTTCTCACTTGATTGTGCACATTGTGTACATGATATATGTTTGTGCACTAGTTTGTATCATGTTTGTTGATACATGCAAACTTGGGTGTGTATGCTTTAAACCATAGTTTAAGTTAATGGTTAAGGTTTTGTTTATTTATTTATTTATTTTATGAAAACAAAATGGTGGCTTTCTTATTCATTTGCTAGAAGCTTCAAGCATATTTGAAAAGGTCAAAGCCATTTTGTTTTTATTCATAAACCTAACCATTACCTAAACCCTAGTTTATTCTCTATATGAGTTTACTAACCCATGGTTGCTAAATGATAACCATCACTTGATTTTCTTTTTGCAATAATTCTTTTTCTTTCTTCTTCTTCATCTTCTTCATGAGTTGAAGAAAGTTTACTTGAAAATTTCCAAGTGATGATTCCAAGTGAGAAATCCAAATCCAAAGTAAACCCACTTCCTATTTCTTCATCCTCTTCCACTTGCCATGTATTATAGGGTGTTTTCTTCACAAGTTTCATGACTTGGTGAAGATGGAGCTCGAGTTAGAGTCACCTCGACGTAGATCATCTTCGGCATCGAAGTCAACGACCTCGCCCGTCCATTTCTCCAATGAAATTGACGCTAGAGTCCGAGATCCGATGATCGCAGCGAAGGGACATCGTCACGAAGCTAAGGAAGTGGAGGACCGGATCTACAAAGGTTGTAGTCCCTTTCAATTAAGAGTAAAGTTGTTTGCTCGCATTTGTTTTCGCCTAATCTCTAGTTAACGATCTATATTAGGGTTTCTCGGCACCGAATTTTCGAATTTGGCATGGTTGATGCCTTGTGGAACCTCTTGAGTGTGCCTAGGAACCCTACAAGTTACTCCTGGGAGAGTTTTACACATTACAATTAGCCGATCAAGTAAGTGTCTAGAAAAGTGTTAACGGGGTTACGCTCCTAGGAAGATGAGGTTTATTTTAATTAGGTCCGTGCGAAAGCACGGGGAACTTCCCTCAAAGTACCGGCACTGGCCTGGTTGAAAGATTGGCGAACTTATAGGGTGTAATTAATCCCGGCTAGTCTTTCCTTTTAGGGCTTGAAGGAAGATTTGACTAAAACAGTAGGAGACATTCTGATTAGATAAATTGATAACCAATCTAATCTTGTAAAAGCGCACGCTGAGTGTTTTCTTCTCTCTCTCTCCTGGTTGCGACTATGTCATGCCTTAATCAAGATAATAATACGGATGTATTGACCGAACCCGCTTGTTATACTTCGCTAGGGAACGTTGGTCCCGCTCTAACTTATAATTGTTATAAGACAGAGCTGGAAATAGGGAATTACCAAAATTCCCGTGCCACCCAAATGAAAAAAGTGCATGCTGATGCATCTTATTCGGGTGTGTTCATTACCGAGAACTATTTCTCAGTATCCTTTACGTCCTGCGTATGAGATACCGGATCAGGATCCCGCAAATGTAATTTGTTACATGGGCTACAAAGAGGTAGAGAACTGAGAACGGGTGATAAGTTTCATGAGATAGAAACGGTGCAAGTGTTGCATCCAAGTCTGTTGATAGTTATCACCCTATATTACCAGAATACATTGATTCTGAACGAATGTTATTAGATACCGAACCTGATATACAACATCATATCAGTCTCTTTATTATTAAAGAAGGATATAATTTTGTATTGTTGTATAATTTTTTGAACATTTCCTATATCAAGAGTTCATCGGTTCAGGCACGTTATCTAAAAACATAGACGTTCTAAATCAAACTACAGTTCTTAGTATACAGAACACACACAAGAAGAAAAGTTCAGAAATAAACAAATCCTTCTTGAGGTATTGTAGACAATGTCATATCAATGCGACCCGACTAGCTAAATTACATTTAGATGCATATTTAAATTAGTTTGAATTTACATCTTGTGAAACTTGCCGGTCAAGTCACAAAGATAAGATGACCACAGCTCTGTTTATTGGAAACAGAGAAAGAGTTAGTGAACTCTTGGGATTGATACATGATCATGTATGAAGTTCCCTGTCTACACATGCCAAGACCGGTTCTTTATACTTCATTACATTCACTATTTATCTCTCAAGATTCGGACAAATGTTCCTGTTGAAACAAAAGTCTGAACCATTTAAGATATTCACGGAATATGAGTTAGAAGTAGAGAACTAATATGGGTAAAAGTATTATTTCATTTGATGAGATAAAGGAGGAGAATACTTGAGCACGGAATTGTTGGACTATTCTAAAGGAGAATGAGATTCTCTCAGCATTACTCCTCCGTATACACCATAGCATGATGGTATATCGGGGCGGAGCAATTGCACCCTATTAGATATTGTGCGCTCTATGATGATAACTACAGAGTTACTATTTCCTTTTGTGAGTTATGCACTTGAGAAGCTGCATACCTATTGAATAGGGTTCAAATCAAATTTGTTGCCCACTACTTCATATGTGATATGGAATGGGAAGAGCCCATATCTTAAGTAAGTTAAGATTTGGGGTTGTCCGTCCTATGTCTAAAAAGCAAAATCCGGACAAGCTCGAGGCAAACTCAGTTCTGTAGAAGTTTGTTGGATATCCCAAAGCATTTGCAAGGGAATATCTTCTACCTAACCGAGGAACAAAAGATGTTTTGTTTCTCTGCATGCCACCTTTGTGAAACGGAATTTCTTGTAAAAAAATTATTGGTCATGAGGTCGAACTGGAAGGAGTTCCAGCTATACAAACTGCATCTGATGATTTGGTAGAAACCGGAGCATTCAATAGTTTCCAACGAAGCTCAGCCTCTCCGCCGATCTAGTAGGGTTCCTCACCCATCTGAGAGATACTTCGGTTTTCTCTATGACAGTGGGAGCGAGGATTGCATCATGAGATGATGACCCAACTAGTTTCGAGCAGGCCATCAGGAGTGGGACTCTGTAAGAATGGCTGGATGCTTAGCGATCTAAGATGGAATCCTTATACACCAACAAAGTATGGACTTTGGTTACTTTATCTAAAGGGTTAAATCCCCATCAGGAGCAAGTATATCTTTAGAAGATTACTTGGTGTACATGGAAAAGTTGAGACTTTCAAATCTATGCTTAAGTCCATCCAGATCCTACTTGCCACCGCTACATATCATGACTACGATATCTGGCGGTTGGGTGTCATGACTGCTTTTCTAAATGATATTTTGGAAGAGAACGTCTATAAATACACAGCCAGAAGGCTTCATGGACAGTGGGAGCAGCGGAAACGTGAGCATGATGTTTTATGGGATAAATCAGGCATCGCGGAGTTGGAATGTCTGTTTTGATGTAGTAGTCAAAGTGTTTGACTTCGTCAAAATGGTAGATGAACCTTGTATATACAAAAAGGTAGTAGGGAGTATGGTGGTGATCCTCGTAGAGTACGTGGATGACATACTCTTGATAGGGAAGGAGTTTCCTATGTTACGCTCGGTCAATCTCCGCTTATCACAAGGATTCTCCATATTGGATCAAGGAGATACCTCCTAAATCCAAGGTTTTGCATCTATGAGATAGATCTAATTGGATGTTAGGATTCTCACTAGTTGTTGTGAGATGGTATCAATCGATCCTGGGGAGAGTCACTGGAAAAGGTTCCAGGATGATAAGGACGATTGAATGTCAGTCGCAGGCATTGTCTTTACTCTCAGTGGAGGGACGGTATGTTGAAAGAGTTCCAAGATAGATACCGTGACTTAATAGACGATTAAAGGCAAGATACATCGTTACCAAGGATGCTACCAAAGAGGTAGTCTGGATATATATAAATTCATGAGATGAACTTCGTTCCTACCATTGTGTGACAATGGAGTTATGGTTTTGGCCTAGGAACCCCCATTCCATAAGAAATCTAGATATAATTCTTAGGCAGTATCACCTGATCATGGAGATGGTTGAACTCCAGGAAGATCAAGGTTAGGAGAGTAGACACAGAGTACAACAGCGCGAATCCACTCACAATGGCCTATTTCCCAGTAGAGACTTTTATGGGATGGTTGAGTATGAGATACTTCAACTACAGCTTATTGTTGGGTATGTGATACTACAACAGATGGCCCTAGTGCAAGTGGGAGATTGATAGTTATATGTATGCCTTAGAGGCCATTACTGTACATACGATGTATATTGAAGTGGATGCTTGGACATATATAGGGAGGACTTTCTTGCTCGACATGATAGTACGCTATCTGGTTGCTCTTTATCTTAACAAGTACTCTGACTGTCTCTATGTTACATGTTGATAAAGCCCTTTGGATGAGTACTTGACTACGAGGACTATGATGTGGATCATACTATTGGGGACAGTGTAGTCGTCAAGTACATCTTTCAAATGTTCCTAGTCGTGGGAGTACCAAGACAAGGCATCGATACGCCAGAGTAGACTAGCGTATGCGCTTCTTGACCCATATGATGGGCGATGGATGATCCCATATCCATTGGTGTTTGACATCAGAGAAGGTATACGGGTGCTCAGTGGAGAATGGGTACACTGGAGGGACTCGCCGAGAAATCCCAGATGGTATTATACCTCACGTCAGATGGCAGTTTTTTGGTGACACTGGTACAGATTCGTCTGTAGACCCAAGATCGTCATAGAGTCTTGTATGATTCCCACCGTGCTTTGATTTTCATCATACCATGTCCAAGAGGGCGTGCAAAAAGGTGGCTTTTTGGTACAATCCCGAATCACATGGAGGCAATGAGCGATAGGAGGGGTTTCGTCTCTCCCGTATAGGGAGTTGATGTTGCGCTGTGTTCGATTGGCTATAACTGGAAATCCCTGGCTATGGTTGCTCAGATTTACTGGTAAGTGTTATCAGTAGTTTCTCAAACTGTTATAGACCTCATATCGACATGACTTATCGAGCTACTGGGGTCTGACGTTTACCACCCCTAGGCGAGGTATGCGGCATATAAGACGAAGAGACCGGACTGTATGGGAGTGTTACTGATTGGATTCGCAGGAGAATATACAAACTTGCTTGTTGATCTTCTGATCGCTCAATACCTGGGTGGCTGTTACGTTTAGCTGACCGCTTGCAGCTTGTGGGTGTTTGATATGATCATCACTTACTGCCGGCGTATTGAAGATTCTTTAGAGTCCTACACAGAGGTTTCTTAGCTCTGGCAAAATGGAGTAGGAGCACATATATGATATGTGCGGGACCGAGAACAATACGTGTATGTGATAACGTATTAGATTCTTGCGATATGAGATATCGGCCGGCTATATGTGATATAGCCGGGTCATCGGATCAAGTGTTGATTCGATGAACAGATACAGATTATATTAGTCGGTTATTTATGAAATAGCCGGATTATCGGATCAAGTGTTGATTCGATAATTTAATGTATAATTATATATTTGATATATTAAATTACATTAACTAATATAAGCTCACTAAAAGATTCTTTTTCTCACTGGGTAATACATTGATATATATGCGATATATGTTAATTGTATTATTTTCTTTTGTTACAAATATATATTATATATGTGATATATAATATTGTAACATCTTATAATTACTAATGCAACAGGTTTAGTGGAGATTAAATGAGATTAGGGCTTGATTTGGGTTAAACTTTTCTAGAAGCTTCTAGAAGCTTTTATTTTGTTTCCTGCAAAGATATTTAGTTTAGATATTTTGTTTCTTAACCCAACCCACACCCTTTACTATGGTTAGATCTGTACAAAGGTTAAGTCTTTCTTGACTTAACCATGGTTGCATTTGTAAAGATATTAACACAATTTATTATTCATCACAAAGCACTTGATCTTCTTCTTCCTCCTTGCAAAGCTTTCTAGTTTTTTGCTTAGTGATGAAAATGAGTGAGATTATGAAAATAAAATAGAGCTAAATTCTTACTTCATCATCCTAATCTACCCTAGCCATTTAGATTAGGGTGTTCGCTTCATTTGTGAGTGAGAGCTTGTGTTTAAGAAACTTCAAGGTAGATCATCTTAGTTATCGAAGATCGGAAGCAAGTTTGCATCATTCTCTTCGTGAAGCCTCTCGAGAGTCCGGAACATAATGATCGCAGCGAAGGGACCTCAACACGGAGCTTATGATGTGAAGGACCGGACTACAAACGATGTAATCCCAAACTCTTAGATGTTAAAGTGTTTAACATGCTTTGTTTCGCCTAATCTCTAGTTTAAGATCTTGGTTAAGGGTTGTTCGGCACGTCTAAATTTTAAATCTGGCATGGTTGATGCCTCGTAGACCCTTGTGAGAGTGCCTAGTAACCCTACAACTACTTAGCCGCAAGTGTGTTACCACTGTTCTTAGATTGCTACCCTACCACGGTTCTATTGAATCGTGCAAACAGGTAGTAGTTGGGTGCAGTCGCGAAGCACTAGGAGGTAGTGGCGGTTATCTAGGATTTGTCTCTCCCGGTATTGGGGGTTGATGTCGCGCTGTGTTCGGAAAGCCATTACACAAAGTCCCTGGCCAGGGAAAGCGAGATTTACTGGTAGGTACTCCGGTAGTTTATCAGGGTGTTTTTGGCCGCACTCCAACATGACTTATTGCACTATTATGGGTCTGACACTTGCCGCCCCCTAGGACCAATATGTGACATGCTTAACAGTACGGAGATTGCCACATACAGGCTCAGTAGGAGTTTGGATGAGCTTACTCGTCGGCCTTCTTATCGACAGATACCTGGGTAGCCGTTACGTGAAGCTAGTATCGCTGACGTGCTTGTGGTTAAACCCACTGCTAGAGTACCGTCGAGTCTTTAGTGTCCCACACAGAGGGTTTCCCAGCTTCGGGCGAAACGATGTAGAGGTCATATAGTTTTACGACAGGTTTCGATCATATACGTGTACTTGTGCGCATGTGATGTTCAAGCGGACAATACTAGTGGGCTTTTATTTAAGCCGGATCCTAATATTTGATTATTGGATTAGTTTCGTCTCGTTGTATTTGTCACGACCCGAAAGTACGGAACATGACCGGCACATAAACTACGAAACGTCTCGAGGCGTACGTAATCTAAGTAAGCCGAAAACCCAGAAATCCAAACCAAGAAAAGTAGTAGAGTGAAGGAAAAACCAATTTAAATCAAGTAGTTTGCAACATATGCCGAAATATGCATTTTAAAATCACAAGTCTTTTCTAAAAATTTCGGCAGAGTCTCCATTGTAAAAACCGACCCCAAACGGGTACAAAACCTGATAAAGTATATATAAAGAATAAAGGCATCCCCAGGCGGGATCTAGCACTTCGTCAAAAGACGGTCGCAACCACGCAAGCAATATAATATACAACGCCGAAGGGCGAGGATCAAAACAGAAAAGGAAACTCAAAACAGCATGAAATCCATAGAAATACAACGCGCGACTCTAAGGTCGGAAAAATAAACAACTGGTCTCTAGTCTGAAATAAATACATGTTTGGTTGATAGAGTTAAACTAGATACAACTGAAATAAATAATATACAAGGTATAATGGTGGTCACGATGCAAATGAACCCACCTGCCAAGCAAATCACCCGGAAAGGAAGCAGTGTGCCAGCAAAGCCGTAATGAAACCTGTACGATAAAACCTGTAAGAAACTGTGGCACAACGAGGGTGAGTCGCCAACTCGTGAGTAGAAAACATCTACGAGCAGAAATCGCATGAATAACGCAATCCTAGGTCATACGATCACTATATATATAATCCTCAAAATGTAAGCCTGAAGCATGAAAAGGTGGCAAAGGTAAACACCTAACCCATGTATAATCCCATGTGCTCGTGTCAGTGCCTCAGATAGCAATATATCATAGGGATGAGGTATGATGCACGAAAACAGAATACATGTAAATGAAGAAACTGCTTTCATAACTTAGTGAGATTTCTGTATATTTAAAACGAGGTATCATAAATGAAATCTGGATAAATGTCTAGCATCGACACAAAACATAAATCCTAATATCTCAATATCTCAGGCTCCGTCTATCCGGACTGGCCTGTATCATCAAATCTCAGTACCTCAATATCTTAAAATCTCAGTGTCTCAATCTCATTACCTAGGGCGCCGTCAGTCCGGATCGGCTCCTAACATCAATCACAGGACCACGACGGTATCCTCCGGATATCCGACGCGTCAGATAAAATCACAGGTAGGTAGTCTTCCCCAGCCGGGCTCATCGTCTACTACTCGATCTTCTTTCCCCGGGGTACCTTACCGGGTCCACCATGTACCCGAGGCGGTTCATCCGGCTCCTCGAATCGGGTCTCGAAATCCAACAGAAAACTCATGGTGGACGACTCATACATCATGAGAAAACCGTAGTTTTTATTTTAAAATGAGAGAGAAGTTTATAAATGTTCTTGCGGTTTTCCCCCAAATCCAGGAAATCTCAGGAAAATCCGAAATCAAATCAACAATAGCACGTAACAAGTGAATGTAGGCATAAAACTCCATAATACGGCATGACAGTGAATAATATGCGTGAAGTAGCAAGTAATAACTGCAATGTCTAAACTAGCATATAAGGCAAGTACACAAATATTATGTCGAAACTATCAGCTAACAAGTTATGTCGATGAAATAGTATTGTCTAAAGTATACATGACATGGCAATTACCGATGAGGATGTGTTTGAGCCGGAAAGTAAGTGTATGTGGAACATACGCATCATCGGTAATGGTGCTGGTGTCCTAACAGCATGATATCAATAATGGTATATGAAATCACAATATAAGTATGCGATGCGGAGCGAACTGCAATAAGGTGCGGAGATGAATGATAAACACAATGATAACTAATCTGCATTTAATATAAATATAAGTCATACAGTAGTGCCTTTTGAAATAAAATGAATCGCGGTGTTTTGGAAATAAAGGCTACGGTGTTTTTAAGAAAAGATACGTCCTTTGAAATATTTGTAGGATCCCTTGGCCTGTCTTTTTAAAATACCCACGATTCGTTAGTTTTTGGAAATAGGTAGGAATCGAATCTAGTCTATCAACTATACTGAACTATAGGGCTGAGCTACCAGGCTAAACAAAAGGTAAGGAAACAGCCTATCATCTGAGTCGATACAAATATATATATATATATATATATATATATATATATGTCGGTGATCCCACCTCAATAGTATCACATACGACACAATATCTAATATATGACATACTCAAGTCAAGAGTGCGGATCTATCATCAATATATATCTCGTACGTAAATTCGTCGTACGGCATCCCAAATCTGGGTACGGGTCAATATCACATTCATCACATTATTCATCTGGTATCCTCTTTATCAAACATCAAGATCCGGGGTACTGACCTACGTCTAGTGCAATACTGATACCATCTATGTATGCATGCACTGTTGGGTTCCTAGGCACTCTCAAGAGGTCTCACAAGGCATCAACCATGCCAATTTCAAATTTTACAAGTGCCGAGAAACCCTAATACGGATCGTTAACTAGAATTTTAGGCGAAATACGAAACTAGTTAACATCTTAACTAAAAGAGAGAGGCTACAACCTTTGTAGATCCGTTTCTCCACTTCCTTAGCTCCACGTAGGCGTCCTCTCGCTGTCCATCTCGAATCCCGGACTCAATCGTCGGCTTCATCGTAGAAATGGGCGGGCTAGGTCGTCGGCTTCGTGCCGAAGATGATCTACGTCGAGGCATCACAAGTTCAAGCTCCAACTTCACCAAGTTGTGAAACTTGCGATGAAAACACCCTATACTACTTGGCGAGAGGTAGAGGGTGAAGAAATAGGAGGTGGGTTCACTTTAGAATTGGATTTCTCACACTTTAGCTCAAGTTGCCATTAATGGACTTAAGCTTTTTCTTTGAAGATGAAGAAGAAGATGAAGCTAGAATATGATAAGTCTTAATTAAAATTGAAAAGTAAAATGAATACTTATCGTATACTAACTAAGGTAGAGTGTAGAGAATTGACCATGGTTACTTGGAAGGGTTAGGGTTAAGCATGAAGACAAGAATGGTTACAAAGTCAAAGCTTCATGAAGCTTCAACTAGAAACAAAGAAAGCCACCATTCTCATCAAAATCTTTTCCAAATAAATAAATAAACAAATAAATAAATAAATGAATAAACAAAACCCTAATCATCTTTTTAACCATGGTTTGATTCTTTACACTTAACCAATTAAACATGCATCATCAAACATGATACAAACATGTGCACAAAAGTATATCACATATACAACTTGCACATCAAGTGAGAAAATCCATTTAAAGTGAACCAATACTAGTTAATGCAAAGTAATATATCAAATATATAATTATACATTAAATCATTAAATCAACACTTGATTTAACGATCCGGTCATATCGCATATAACCGACTAGTATCTTATGTATCGGCTTATCGAATCAATCCTTTATTCGATATCTAGGTTATATCGAATATAACCAATCGATACATTCATCGCGAGAATGGAATACGGTATCACATACACGCATTATTCTCGGTCCGGCACATATCTCATATGCGCACCTATTTCGTTTCGCTTGAGCCAGGAAACCTCTGTGTAGGACTCTAAAGACTCGTCAATACGCCGGTAGCAAGTGATGATCATATCAAGCACCTACAAGCCGCAAGCGGTCTGCTAAACGTAACGGCCATCCGGGTATTGAGCGATCAGAAGATCGACGAGGTAGCCCGCTCACACTCCTGTGAATCCAACCAGTAACACTTACCGTACAGTCCGGACTGTTCGTCTGATATGTCGCATATCAAGTCTAGGGGTGGTAAACGTCAGACCCCAATAACCGATAAGTCATGCCGATGTGAGGCTCATAACGGGTCGAGAAACTACTGGTAACACTTACCAGCAAATCTCTGATCAGCCCTGGCCAGGGACTTCCCTGTTACGGCCAATCGAGCACTGCGCAACATCAACCCCCAATACCGGGAGAGACGAAACCCCTCCTATCGCTCATTGCCTCCATGTGACTCGGGACTGTACCCAAAGACCACTATTTTGCACGCCCTCATGGACATGGTAAGGTGGAGATCAAAGCACAGTGGGAATCACATAAGACTCTATGACGATCTCGGGTCTACAGACTAACCTGCACAAGTGTTACCTGAGAACTGCCATCTGACGTGAGGTATAATACCATCTGGGAGTTCTCGGCGAGTCCGTCCAGTGTACCCAGTCTCCACTGAGCACCCGTATACCATCTCTGATGTCAAACACCAATGGATGTGGGATCATCCATCGCCCATCTCATGGGTCGAGAAGCGTATACGCTAGTCTACTCTGGTATATCGATGCCCCGTCTCGATACACCCACGACTAGGGACCTTGAAGGATGTACTTATGGACTACCATGTCCCCACTAGTATGATCTGCATCATAGTCTAGGTAGTCAAGTACACATCCTAAGGGCTTTACCAACATGTAACTATAAGACAGTTTAAAGAGACAAGTGTACATGTTAAGATAAAAAGTAGCCAGATAGCATACTATCATATCGAGCAAGAAAGTCATCTCTATATATATATCCAAGCATCCAATATAATATACATCATCTGTACAATACTGGCCTCTAGGCCATACACATAACTAACAATCTCCCACTTGCACTAGGGCCAGCTGCTGTAGTATCACATACCGAGCATCCCGAAGAGTCTCTCAAACTGTATCTGGGGAATGGCCTTCGTAAGTAGATCCGCCGTGTTGTTCTTCGTGTCAACTCTCCTGACCTCGATCTCCCGGCGATCAACTATCTCCCGAATCAGGTGCTACCGCCTCAGAATATGCCTGGATCGCTGATGGGACCTGGGGTCCTTGGCCAAAGCCACCGCTGCATTGTTACCGCAATACAAAGGTATTGGATGCTCAATGGATGGAACCACTCCAAGTTTAGTAATGAACTTTTTGATCTAGACAGCCTTTTTAGCAGCATCGTTGGCAGCGATGTATTCAGCCTCCATCGTCGAGTCTGCCACGGTTTCCTGCTTGGAACTCTTCCAGCTAACCGCCCATCCGTAAAGGGTAAAGACAAAGCCCGACTGCGATTTAGAGTCGTCCTTATCACTCTGGAAGCTCGAATCGGTAAAGGACTCCACTTGGAGTTCTCCGTTACCATACACCAAGAGCATCTCTTTAATCCTTCGCAAGTACTTGAGAATGCTCTTCACAGCTGTCCAGTGATTCTCTCCAGGATCAACTTGATACCTGCTCACTACACTTAGTGAGTAAGCAATATCGGGTCTGGTACATAGCATCGCGTACATGATAGAGCCTACAGCTGAAGCATAGGGTATCCCTTGCATGCGAGCTCTCTCCAAATCAGTCTTGGGAGACATCTCTTTGGAGAGAGTGACTCCAGAGATCGTGGGAAAGTTCCCACGCTTGGATTCTTCCATACTAAACCTCTTTAGTATGGTGTCAATGTACCTGGATTGGGACAATCCCAATATCCGTTTGGATCTATCTCTATAGATCCTAATTCCCAATATGCAGGAGGCATCACCAAGATCTTTCATTGAGAATCTTTGTGATAAGAAGAGCTTGACCGATTGCAGCATAGGAATATCATTTCCTATTAAGAGTATGTCGTCCACATACAATACGAGGAAGACAACCTTACTCTCTGCCACCTTCTTGTAAATACAAGATTCATCTGGGTTTTTGACGAAATCAAACTCTTTGATAACGAAGTCAAAGCAGATGTTCCAACTCCGCAATGCTTGTTTTAATCCATAAATGGATTTAAGCAGCTTGCACACCTTCCCGCTGCTCCCACTGTCTGCGAAGCCCTCTGGCTGAGTCATGTACACGCACTCTTCTAAATCACCATTTAGAAAGGCGGTCTTAACATCCATTTGCCAGATTTCGTAATCATGATATGCAGCGATGGCAAGCATGATCCAGATGGATTTAAGCATAGCCACTGGAGAAAAGGTTTCGTCATAGTCCATACCTGGTCTTTGACGAAAACCCTTTGCTACAAGTCTAGCTTTGAAAGTCTCCACTTTCCCATCTACACCAAGTTTTTTCTTGAAGATCCACTTGCTCCCGATGGGTTTTACCCCTTTAGGAGCAACATCCAAAGTCCATACTTTGTTGGTGTACATGGATTCCATCTCGGACCGCATTGCATCCAGCCATTTCACAGAGTCCCTACTCGTGATGGCCTGCTCGAAGCTAGTTGGGTCATCATCCTCCATGATGCAATCCTCGCTCCCACCATCCATGAGAAAACCGTAGTATCTCTCAGGTTGGCGAGGAACCCTACTAGATCGGCGGAGTGGCTGAGGTTCATTGGGAGCTACTGAATCCTCTGGTTCCACTAAATCTTCTGTTGTGTTTTGTTCAGCTGGAACCTCTTCCAGTTCTACCTTAGAGCCACTAATCTCTTTTGCAAGAAATTCCTTTTCTAAAAAGGTGGCATGTTGAGCAACAAATACTCTTTGTTACTCACTGTGGTAGAAGATATACCCTCGCGAATGTTTGGGATATCCAACAAATTTACACAAAATATACCTTGCCTCGAGTTTGTCCGATTTTTGTCTTTTGACATAGGCCGGGCAACCCCATATCTTAATAAAATTAAGATATGGTCTCTTCCCTTCCCATATCTCATATGGTGTGGTAGGCACAGATTTGGTGGGAACCCTATTCAGTAGGTATGCTGCTGTTTCCAGTGCATATCCCCAGAAGGAAACAGGTAACTCAGCTACACTCATCATAGAGCGCACCATATCCAATAGGGTGCGGTTCCTCCGTTCTGATACACCGTTGTGCTGTGGTGTATATGGAGGAGTTAGCTGAGAGAGAATCCCATTCTCTTTTAGGAAGTCCAGGAATTCAATGCTCAAGTATTCACCTCCTTGATCAGATCGTAGGATTTTAATACTTTTTCCGGTTTGGTTCTCGACTTCTTGTTTATATTCTCTAAATTTCTCAAAAGCTTCTGATTTGTGTTTCATCAGGAACACATATCCGAATCTAGAGAGATCGTCAGTGAATGTAATGAAGTACGAAGAACCATCCCTGGCATGTGTAGACATAGGACCGCATACATCACTATGTATCAGTCCTAAGAGTTCAGTAACTCTTTCTCCGTGTCCCGTAAACGGAGTATTGGTCATCTTGCCTTTGAGACATGACTGGCAAGTGTCATAAGATGAAAATTCAAATGGATTCAAATATCCATCCTTATGCAACTTAGCCAGTCGTGTCGCATTGATGTGACCCAGTCTACAATGCCACAAGAAGGATTCGTTCAGTTCAGAACTCTTCCTCTTGTGTGTGTTTGTTATGCTCAGAACTGTTGATTGATTTAGAACATAAATGCCATTGCACAACGTGCCTGATCCAACCAACTTTTGGTTACGGAAAATGTTCATTACATTGTCCTGTAATACAAAATTATATCCCTCTTTACTCAATAAAGAAACCGATATAATGTTGCATATCAGGTTCGGCATGTAATAACATTCGTTCAGAACCAATGTATTACCAGTTGGTAATACAAGGTGATATTCCCCGACAGTCTTTGCTGCAACAATTGCACCATTTCCAACTCTAATGTCTTTATCACCTTCTCCAAGTTCTCTACCTTTTCTAAGCCCATGTAACTGATTACATATATGGGATCCTGACCCGGTATCTAATACCCAGGACGTAGAGCAAATAGAGAAACAGTTCTCTGTAACGAACACACCCGAAGAAAATGCATCATCATGTACTTTCTTCATTCGGGTGGCATGGGAATCCTGGTATTCCCCTATATCCTGTTCAGTCCTATAACTCTTATAGGAAAGAACGGAACCAACGTTCCCCAGCACAGTATAACATGCGGGTTCGGTCAATACATCCATATTATTATCTTTATTAGGGCATGACATGGTCGCTACCTGGAGAGAGAGAGAAGAAAACACTTTAGCGTATGCTCTTGCAAGATCAGATTGGTTATTATCTTATCTAATCAGGATGGCTCCCACTGGTTTTTATCAAATCTTCCTTCAAACCCTAAAAGGAAAGACTAGCCGGGATTAATTACACCCTACAACTTCGTCGATCTTTCAGCCAGGCCAGTGTCGGTACTTTGAGGGAGGTCCCCCATGCTTTCGCACGAACCTAATTAATGTAAACCTCGTTTTCCCAGAGGCGTAACCCCGTTGACACCTTTCTAGACACCTACTTGATCGGCTAATTGTAATGTGCAAAAATCTCCCAGGAGTAACTCTTACTCGCAGTGGGTATCGGGATCCAACTATCTTATAGAAGGTATGCAATCTCATTGCAAATTTCAACACTTGAAATTCCCGATAATATTTTGCCCCAAGCATCCTATGACCTTGACGGAGGTCAACAAACCACAGAGTGCAAGTCAAGTTCAACCCATCATTTCTTGATTGAATCAAACCCACCCGCACGACCCTTGACAGAGGTCAACAAGGTAGTACGATTACCCTAATCCAATCTGCATCACATGCACAAGCAGCTAAATACTAGTTAGCTACCGCACACTATGCCTTGACGGAGGTCAACAAACGTAGCACGAATACTAAGTAGGATTTATCTGAAATGACGGGGGGCTACGACAGGTTTTTCTGAAAACCTATTGCGTAATGAACTTGATATCGTTGTAGAATCAAATGAAGTTTTGAAATGGAGCGATTTTGAGGCTTTTCTAGTTTTGCTAAAGGGGTCACTCCCGGTGAAGGGATCGTCGGCCCTTTCCTCGTCGAATGAGGTGCGGGATATATCATATATATCACTGTGCAAAGCAGAAACTATAGAAGCAATCAAAAACAAACCGAGCGTGTAGCATCTACCAGTTATTGCTAAAGGAGTCACTCCCGGTGAAGGGATCTCGGTCCTTTCCTCATCGAATAAGGTGCAGGGTATATCATATATACCGCTATGCAAACCAAGAACTGTTGCTACCTGTTTTGTTTAAAATTTGATTCTACAACATCTTTTGGTTTCTTTTATTTCATTAATCACATTAATGAAGTCCCATCATTTAAATACCTAAACATCACAGATGTAAGGTTTCTAGGCACCCTAGTGAGGTCTCACAAGTCATCATCCATGCAAATTTCTAAAAAATACGGTGCCGAGAAACCCTAGAACGGATCGTTAACTAGATATATATAGGCGAAGCGAGTAAGTAAACGGAAATATAGCTAAAGGGAAGGGGCTACAACCTTTGTAGATCCGGTCCACCACTTCCTAAGCTCCGCGATGATCTCCCTCCGTTGTCCAAATCGAACCCTTGACTCTAGCATTGGCATCATCGAAGAATGGGCGGGCTTGATCGTCGGTTCGATGCCGAAGATGATCTACGTCGAGGCATCACAAGAACAAGCTCCAACTTCACCAAGCTTTGAAAAGTTGTGAAGTAAACACCCTATACAACTTGGCAAGAGGTAGAGGATGAAGAAATAGGAAGTGGGTAGACTTTAGATTTGGATTTCTCACTCAATTTCACTAGTTGCCATTGATGGTCACTAGCTTTCTTCATGGAAGAAGAAGATGATGAAGAAGAAGAAGATATGATAAGTTATTTTTAAAAAAGGAAAATAAAAAGAATACTTATCATAACTTCAACCATGGTTTAGTGTAGAGATTTAACCAAGGTTTAGATGAGTGGTTAGGGTTAGACATGAGACAAGAATGGTGGACTTATTCAAAGCTTCAAGAAGCTTCAATGTAAAACAAAGAAAGCCACCATCCTTTTCTTTTGCCAAAAAGAATGAATAAATAAATAAATGGATAAAGAATTAAAAGAAAAGAAACCCTAACCATTCACTAATCATGGTTTAAGTCTTTACACAAACCCAAGGTTGCATGTATCATCAAACATGATACAAACAAGTGCACAAGAATATATCACATATACAATGTGCATCATCAAGTGAGAATATCCTCATAAAGTGAACCAATACTAGTTAATGTAAAATAATATATCAAATATATAATTATGCATTAAATCATTAAATCAATACTTGATTTAACGATCCGGTCATATCGCATATAACCGGCTAGTATCCAATGTATCGGCTTATCGAATCGATCCTTGATTCGATAACTAGGTTATATCACATATAACGAATCGATACATTCATCGCGAGAATGGAATACGGTATCACATACACGCATTATTCTCGGTCCCGCACATATCTCATATACGCTCCTATTTCTTTTCGCTTGAGCCAGGAAACCTCTGTGTATGACTCTAAAGACTCGTCAATACGCCGGCAGCAGATGTTGATCATATCAAACACCCACAAGCCGCAAGCGGTCTGCTAAACGTAACGGCCACCCGGGTATTGAGCGATCAGAAGATCGACGAGCAATCCCGCTCACACTCCTGTGAATCCAACCAGGAACACTTACCGTACAGTCCGGTCTGTTCGTCTGATATGTCGCATATCTCGCCTAGGGGTGGTAAACGTCAGACCCCAATAGCTCGATAAGTCATGCCGACTTGAGGTCCATAACATTCATGAAATTACTGATAACTCTTACCAGTATATCACTGCAACCCTGGCCAGGGATTTCCTGTTATGGCCAGTCGAGCATAGCGCAACATCAACCCCCAATACCGGGAGAGACGAATCCCCTCCTATCGCTCATTGCCTCCATGTGAATCGGGACTGTACCCAAAAACCACCTGTTTGCACGACTCAGTAGAGCCGTGGTAGGGTGGAAATCAAAGCAAAGTGGGAGACACATAAGACTCTATGACGATCTCGGGTCAACAGACTAAGCTGTACCAGTGTCACCAGAGAACTGCCATCTGACGTGAGGTATAATACCATCTAGGAGTTCTCGGCGAGTCCGTTCAGTATACCCAGTCTCCACTGAGCACCCGCATACCATCTTCGATGTCAAACACCAATGGATATGGGATCATCCATCGCCCATCGCATGGGTCGAGAAGATATGCGCTAGTCTACTCTGGAATATCGATGCCCCGTCTCGATATTCCCTCGACTAGGAACATTTCAAAGATGTACTAATGGACTACCCAGGCCCCACTAGTATGATCTGCATCATAGTCCTGGAAGTCGAGTACACATCCTAAGGGCTTTATCGACATGTAATCAGAGAGACAGAAAGTATACATGTTAAGATAAAGAGCAACCAGATAGCGTACTATCATGTCGAGCAAGAAAGTCCTATCTATATATGTCCCAACATCCACTACAATATACATCCAATGTACAGTAATGGCCTCTAGGGCATACAAATAACTAACAATCTCCCACTTGCACTAGGGCCATCTGTAGCAGTGGTCGCAGTATCTAATACTCAACCATCCCATATGAGTCTCTCTCTGGGAAAAGGCCTTCGTGAGTAGATCCGCCGTGTTGTCCTCTGAGTCTTCTCTCCTAACCTCGATCACCCTGGAGATCAACTATCTCCATGATCAGGTGATGCTGCCTCAGAATTTGTCTGGGTCACTGATGGGACCAGGGTTCCAGGGCCGAAGCCACACTTCCATTGTCATACAATGGCAGGAACCTAGTTCATCTTATGAACCAATATACACCCAAACTGCCTCTTTGGTAGTATCTTTAATAGCGATGTTACCAGCCTTTATCATCTAGTTTGCCACGGTATCTAGCTTGGAACTCTTCCAACATACCGTCCCTCTACTGAAGGTAAAGACAATGCCCGTGACTGACATTCAGTCGTCTTTATCACCCTGGAACTCTTCCAGTGATTCTCCCCAGGATCGATTGATACCATCTCACTACATCTAGTGAGAATCCTAGCATCCAATTACATCTATCTCATAGATGAAAACTCAGGATTTACGAGGTATCACTTAGATCCTATTTGGGGAATCCTAGTGATAATAGGAGATTGACCGATCGTAGTATAGGAAACTCTTTTCCTATCAAGAGTATGTTGTCTACGTACAATACGAAGATGACCACCTTACTCTCTACTACCTTTTTGTATATACAAGGTTCATCTACCATTTTGATGAAGTCAAACACTTTGACTAATCCATCAAAACAGATGTTCCAACTCCGCGATGCCTGCTTTATCCTATAAAGCATCTTGCACACGTTTCCGCTGCTCCCACTGTCTACGAAGCCCTCTGGCTATGTTCTTATAGACGTTCTCTTCTAAATCATTATTTAGAAAAGTTGTCATGGCACCCAACCACCAGATATCGTAGTCATGGTATGTAGCCGTGGCAAGTAGGATCTGGATGGACTTAAGCATAGTCCCTGGAAAAGGTTTCATCATTATCCGTGCCTGGTCGATGACGAAAACCTTTAACAAGTCTAGCTTTGAAAGTCTCAACTTGTCCATCTACACCAAGTAATCTTCTCAAGATATACTTGCTCCTGATGGGGATTTAACCCTTCAGATATCACAACCAAAGTCCATACTTTGTTGGTGTATATGGATTCCATCTCAGATTGCTAAGCATCCAGCCATTCTTACAGAGTCCCTACTCTTGATGGCCTGCTCGAATCTAGTTGGGTCATCATCTCATGATGCAATCCTTGCTCCCACTGTCATCGAGAAACCGAGGTATCTCTCAGGCAGGCGAGGAACCCTACCAGATCGGCGGAGAGGCTGAGGTTCGTCGGGGACTATAGAATCCTTTGGTTCTGTCAAATCATCTGCTGTAGTTTGTATAGCTGGAACCTTTCCAGTTCTACATTACAGACCTTACCTCGATCTTGTCCGGATTTTGCTTTTGACATAGGCCGGACAATCCCAGATCTTAACTTACTTAAGAGATAGGCTCTTCCCATACCATATCTCATATGGAATGGTAGGCAGTGATCTGATTCGAACCTAATTCAATAGGTACGCAGCTTCTCAAGTGCATAGCCCCAAAAGGAAATAGGTAACTCAGTAATACTCATCATAGAGCACACCTTATCATATAGGGTGTAATTGCTCCGCCCTGATACACTATCGTGCCATGGTGTATACGGAGGAGTAATGCTGAGAGAGAATCTCATTCTCCTTTAGAATAATCCAGGAATTCTGTGCTCAAGTATTCTGCTCCTCGATCACATCAAAGGACATAATACTTATACCCGTATTTTGGTTCTCTACTTCCAACTTATATTCTGTGAATACCTCAAAAGTTTCGGACTTATGTTTCAACAGGAACATACGACTGAATCTTGAGAGATTATCAGAGAATATAATGAAGTATAAAGAACCAGTCCTGGCATGTGTAGACTGGGGACCTACATACATCAACATGTATCATCCCAAGAGTTCACTAACTCTTTCTCTGTTTCCTTTAAACAGAGCTATGGTCATCTTGTCTTTGTGACATGACTGGCAAGTTTTCACAAGATGTAAATTCAAACTGATTAAATATGCATCTAAAATGTAACTTCAGCCAGTATTGGGGGTTCAGTATACAATGCCTCAAGAAGAATTCGTTCATTTCTGAACTCTTCTTCCTGTGTGTGTTCAGTATACAAAGAACTGTAGTTTGATTTAGAACGTCAATGCTTTTAGATAACGTGCCTGAACCGATCAACTTTTGATATAGGAAATGTTCAAAACATTATCCATCAATACAAAATTATATCCTTTCTTTACTAATAAAGAGACTGATATGATTTTGTATATCAGGTTCGGTATCTAATAGCATTTGTTCAGAATCAATGTATTCGTAATACAGGGTGACAGTGACCAACAGACTTGGCTGCAACACTTGCCCCGTTTTCTGTCTCATGAAACTTATCACCCGTTCTCAGTTTTTCTACCCTTTTGTTGCCCTATGTAACATATTACATATCTGGGATCCTGACCCTGTATCATATACCCAGGATCCAGAGGATACTGAGAAACAGTTCTGCATAATGAACACACCCGAAGGAGATGCATCATATGCACTTTCTTCGTTTGGACGGCATAGGAATTCTGGTATTCCCCTATTTCCTGCTCTGTCTTATAACAATTATAAGTTGGAGCGGGACCAACGTTCCCCAGCTCAAAATAACAAGCGGGTTCGGTCAATACATTCATTTTA
This sequence comes from Agapanthus africanus, assembly GCA_030015575.1. NCBI lineage: Eukaryota > Viridiplantae > Streptophyta > Magnoliopsida > Asparagales > Amaryllidaceae > Agapanthus > Agapanthus africanus. Next base: position 440,176,288 of record CM057340.1, on the reverse strand, counting down.
TTATCTTGATTAAGGCGTGATATGGTCGCTACCAGGAGAGAGAGAGAAGAAAACACTCTGCGTGCGCTCTTGCAAGATCAGATTGGTTATATATTTTATCTAATCAGGATGGCTCCCACTGTTTTTATCAAATCTTCCTTCAAACCCTAAAAGGAAAGACTAGCCGGGATTAATTACACTCTACAAGTTCGCCAATCTTTCAGCCAGGCCAGTGTCGGTACTTTGAGGGAGGTTCCCCGTGCTTTCGCACGGACCTAATTACAGTAAACCTCGTTTTCCCAGAGGCGTAACCCCGTTGACACCTTTCTAGACACCTACTTGATCGGCTAATTGCAAAGTGCAAAACTCTCCCAGGAGTAACAATTACTCGCAGTGGGTATCGGGATCCAACTATCATATAGAAGGTATGCAATCTCATTGCAAATTTCAACACTTGAAACTCCCGATAAAGGTTTTTACCCCTAGCACCTATGACCTTAACTATGGTCAACAAATCATAAGCACTAGTCAAGTTCTACCCGTCATTTCGTGATTAATTAGACCCACCCACATGACCCTTAACTAAGGTCAACAAAGTCACGCGACTGTCCTAACTAATCGCATCATATGCGGTGTAGGAAGACATCACTTAGCTACCGTACACTGTGCCTTGACTATGATCAACAAACACAGCACGAATACTAAGTACTCTACTTCCTAAAATGACGGAGGGTTGCGGCTGGTTTTTGTGAAAACCTTTAACGCTTTGAACTTGATCTCGTTGCGGAATCAAATGGTTTTTAAATGGAATGTTTTTGAGGCTTTTCTAGTTTTGCTAAAGGGGTCACTCCCGGTGAAGGGATCGTCGGCCCTTTCCTCGTCGAATGAGGTGCGGGATATATCATATATATCACTGTGCAAAGCAGAGACTATAGAAGCGATCAAAAGTCAAACCGAGGGTTGTAGCATCTGCCAGTTATTGCTAAAGGAGTCACTCCCGGTGAAGGGATCTCGGTCCTTTCCTTATCGAATAAGGTGCAGGATGTTTTACAAGGAACACCACGATGCAAAGCAAGAACTGTAGCTACCTGTTTTATTTTAAAATTCGATTCCACAACATCAATTAGGTTTATTTTCTTTCATTAATCTCATTAATGAATATCCCATCATTTAAATTACCTAAACATCACAGATAAATATGACGTACACTTATGCCATCCGCATTCGCCTCGATGTCCCCTCGTGTACCGTTAGGTTAGGTAACTAACGGCAGAGCGGGGCAGGGCTAGCGCGGGTGTAAAACATAAGTAACGTCTATATAATATATCATATATACTATATACTACATCTATCTGAACAGAGCAGAGAACTTCGCATGATCACATCACAGATAACGCAGCAGAAAGAATCATATGAAATATTGGATATACTAGGACGTCCGTGTTTTCAATACGAGCCGGTATAAAACACGGATTCCACGGTCGTGATGAATAGCCAATCCCACACCCCTAGACCCCTACGAGAGCGGCAAGCAACCCTACCAATTCTAGGGTTAGGAGACCCGGACTCGACTCCTCGAGATGGTCTCCCTCTGGACCCTAGAACCCGGTTACTTGTGTTCCCCTCCTTGGGTCTATCCTAGTGCAGAAAAGTAAATAATATACATCAACGGTGACAACTTCCGCAACCTGGAAGTGCCCCAATAAAAGAATATTACATACAAGTTTTTACATGAATGAAAATGAAAAACACTCATCTCACATAAAAAAAACCCGGCTATTCAAACACGACGATCCAATATAACATATCCAGCAACACATAACATCACATGTCATCAACGTAAGTAAATATGCGCATCCCAATTGTCGTTGACATATAGCAACGAAACCGGCGACATCACATATTACACTTACGGTCACAGAAAAGAAAGTGTAAAACTACAACAGTTGGAATCCGCAACCACCTCAGACATCACATGCCTGACCAAATGAATTCTTTAGACATCGCATGCCTAACAATTATAAACCCCGCATTTTAGTCTCATTATCGAAAACTCTTTTCAATATCAAGTCGGGCAATTCAACAGGATTCCCGACATTCTGAACGAATGCTCGTCGCAAACTTTAGTAGGCGGCCGCACCCCCGATACCGTCGACGAAGTGCACCAAGGCGGAACACCGCTGCCGCGAGCACCCAAACGGATGCTTTCGGCGACGGGGTTCTCCTACAGTCACTTGGTCGGGGCTATGGGGTGTAGCTGTCTATTAAGTTTACCCGGCAAGTATCCGCGTACGCTACGTTATTGCAACGGACTTTTGATCGCATCAAAATTCCATGGCAACCGATCAAGTGAGACTAAACTGCTATGTTTATAACATTCATTCAGTTATCTTATAACTACTTGTGAATTCCAATTATTGTATCACATTCCGGATAAACAGAAAATGTTAAACTTTCCGATCGAACATTCGAACACCCAAGTTTTCCCGATACAGCTCAAAACATGAAATAAGTCTAACAACGTTCAGTTCGTGCCTCAGTACCAACGGTCCAGCCGTAGAAGGGTCAAGCCAACGCCTCACATGTGGCACGCCGTACTGCCCCAAACCCGAAGGTTCAAAGGGCAGTTCAAGACGGTCACATAATCGAGTTAAGGTTTGTTGTCTTCTAGAGGGTCCATCGCGTTACTTGCACTACTTAGAACTTCGTTAAACTACGGAAAAATCCAACAATTGGAAATTTCCCAGTAGGGGAAAAAGTGGGTATTTATATCCGGTCGAACTTTTTAACATATTCTAAAAATTACCCGGAAAAACACACAGACAAAATTAGACAATCCGATCGATACACCGAGTCCCCAATACAACCCAGAAAACTCAACTCTTGAGTTCAGATTAAAAATTCCCAGGAAAACCAGAATAACAAAATAAGAGATACTGTGCAAAGAAAATTGGGCAAAAAGACAATTCCGCCGCGGAACCGCCGCACGAGCCATGCTCGTACCGCGGAACCGCGGCGGTTTGATCGAATTGGTTCATAGAATTTCACAGTAACTCTTAAAACTGCCTGCTGGATTTTCTGCATATTTTTAATGTGGAAAAATGCACAGTTTTGAAAAAAGAACAGAGAACAAGTTTGGAGTTAGGGTATTGGATCGATCGGACTTCAAATTCCGTCTGGACTTCGCCTAAGGCTCTAGCTAGGCTCTGATACCACTGTAAGGTTCCTAGGCACCCTAGTGAGGTCTCACAAGTCATCATCCATGCAAATTTCTAAAAAATACGGTGCCGAGAAACCCTAGAACGGATCGTTAACTAGATATATATAGGCGAAGCGAGTAAGTAAACGGAAATATAGCTAAATGGAAGGGGCTACAACCTTTGTAGATCCGGTCCACCACTTCCTAAGCTCCGCGATGATCTCCCTCCGCTGTCCAAATCGAACCCTTGACTCTAGCATTGGCATCATCGAAGAATGGGCGGGCTTGATAGTCGGTTCGATGCCGAAGATGATCTACGTCGAGGCGTCACAAGAACAAGCTCCAACTTCACCAAGCTTTGAAAACTTGTGAAGTAAACACCCTATAAAACTTGGCAAGAGGTAGAGGATGAAGAAATAGGAAATGGGTAGACTTTAGATTTGGATTTCTCACTCAATTTCACTAGTTGCCATTGATGGTCACTAGCTTTCTTCATGGAAGAAGAAGATGATGAAGAAGAAGAAGATATGATAAGTTATTTTTAAAAAAGGAAAATAAAAAGAATACTTATCATAACTTCAACCATGGTTTAGTGTAGAGATTTAACCAAGGTTTAGATGAGTGGTTAGGGTTAGACATGAGACACGAATGGTGGACTTATTCAAAGCTTCAAGAAGCTTCAATGTAAAACAAAGAAAGCCACCATCCTTTTCTTTTGCCAAAAAGAATGAATAAATAAATAAATGGATAAAGAATTAAAAGAAAAGAAACCCTAACCATTCACTAATCATGGTTTAAGTCTTTACACAAACCCAAGGTTGCATGTATCATCAAACATGATACAAACAAGTGCACAAGAATATATCACATATACAATGTGCATCATCAAGTGAGAATATCCTCATAAAGTGAACCAATACTAGTTAATGTAAAATAATATATCAAATATATAATTATGCATTAAATCATTAAATCAATACTTGATTTAACGATCCGGTCATATCGCATATAACCGGCTAGTATCCAATGTATCGGCTTATCGAATCGATCCTTGATTCGATAACTAGGTTATATCGCATATAACTAATCGATACATTCATCACGAGAATGGAATACAGTATCACATACACGCATTATTCTCGGTCCCGCACATATCTCATATGCGCTCCTATTTTGTTTCGCTTGAGCCAGGAAACCTCTGTGTAGGACTCTAAAGACTCGTCAATACGCCGGCAGCAGATGTTGATCATATCAAACACCCACAAGCCGCAAGCGGTCTGCTAAACGTAACGGCCACCCGGGTATTGAGCGATCAGAAGATCGACGAGCAAGCCCGCTCATACTCCTGTGAATCCAACCAGTAACACTTACCGTACAGTCCGGTCTGTTCGTCTGATATGTCGCATATCTCGCCTAGGGGTGGTAAACGTCAGACCCCAATAGCTCGATAAGTCATGCCGACTTGAGGTCCATAACATTCGTGAAATTACTGATAACACTTACCAGTATATCACTGCAACCCTGGCCAGGGATTTCCTGTTATGGCCAGTCGAGCATAGCGCAACATCAACCCCCAATACCGGGAAAGACGAATCCCCTCCTATCGCTCATTGCCTCCATGTGAATCGGGACTGTACCCAAAAACCACCTGTTTTCACAACTCAGTAGAGCCGTGGTAGGGTGGAAATCAAAGCACAGTGGGAGACACACAAGACACTATGACGATCTCGGGTCAACAGACTAAGCTGTACCAGTGTCACCAGAGAACTGCCATCTGACGTGAGGTATAATACCATCTGGGAGTTCTCGGCGAGTCCGTTCAGTGTACCTAGTCTCCACTGAGCACCCGCATACCATCTTCGATGTCAAACACCAATGGATATGGGATCATCCATCGCCCATCGCATGGGTCGAGAAGATATACGTTAGTCTACTCTGGAATATCGATGCCCCGTCTCGATATTCCCTCGACTAGGAACATTTCAAGGATGTACTAATGGACTACCCAGGCCCCACTAGTATGATCTACATCATAGTCCTGGAAGTCGAGTACACATCCTAAGGGCTTTATCAACATGTAATCAGAGAGACAGAAAGTATACTGTTAAGATAAAGAGCAACCTGATAGCGTACTATCATGTCGAGCAAGAAAGTCCTACCTATATATGTCCCAGCTTCCACTACAATATACATCCAATGTACAGTAATGGCCTCTAGGGCATACATATAACTAACAACAGATAAATACGACGTACACTTATGCCATCCGCATTCACCTCGATGTCCCCTCGTGCACCGTTAGGTTAGGTAACTAACGGCAGAGCGGGGCAGGGCTAGCGCGGGTGTAAAACATAAGTAACGCCTATATACTATATACTTTATCTATCACAGAACATCACATGATCACATCACAGATATCGCAGCAGAAGAAACATATGAAACATTGGATATACTAGGACGTCCGTGTTTTCAATACGAGCCAGTATAAAACACGAATTCCACGGTCGTGATGAACAGCCAAACCCACACCCCTAGACCCCTACGAGAGCGGCAAACAACCCTACCAATTCTAGGGTTAGGAGACCCGGACTCGACTCCTCGAGATGGTCTCCCACTGGACCCTAGAACCCGGTTACTTGTGCTCCCCTCCTTGGGTGTATCCTAATGCGGAGAAGTAAATAATATACAAAAGGTGACAACTTCCGCAACCTGGAAGTGCCCCAATAAAAGAATATTACATACAAGTTTTTACATGAATGAAAATGAAAAACACTCATCTGACATAAAAACCCCCGGCTATTCAAACACGACAATCCAATATAACATATCCAGCAACACATAACATCACATGTCATCAACGTAAGTAAATATGCGCATCCCAATTGTCGTTGACATATAGCAACGAAACCGGCGATATCACATATTACACTTACGGTCACAGAAAAGAAAGTGTAAAACTACAATAATTGGAATCCGCAATCTCATTAGGCATCGCATGCCTAATCAAATGAAATACTTAGACATCACATGCCTAACAATTATAAACCCCGCATTTTAGTCTCATTACCGAAAACTCTTTTCAATATCAAGTTAGACTAAACCGCTAGATTTATAACATTCATTCAGTTATCTCATAACTGTTTGTGAATTCCAATTATTGTATCCCATTCCGGATACATAGAAAATATTAAACTTTCCGATCGAACATTCGAACACCCAAGTTTTCCCGAAACCGTTCAACACATGAAATAAGTTTAAAGACGTTCACTTCATGCCTCAGTACCAACGGTCCAACCGTAGAAGGGTCAAGCCAACGCCTCACATGTGGCACGCCGTACTGCCCCAAACCCTAAGGTTCAAAGGGCAGTTCAAGACGGTCACATAATCGAGTTAAGATTTGTTGTCTTCTAGAGGGACCATCGTGTTACTTGCACTACTCAGAACGTCCTTAAAACACAGAAAAATCCAACACTTGGAAATTTTCCGGCAGGGAAAAAGTTGGGTATTTATATCCGGTCGAACTTTTTAACATATTCCAAATACCCCGAAAACACATAGACGACGTTTGAAATTACCGGTCGAAACATCGAAGCTCTAAAACACCTCAGAAAACTCAACTCTTTAGTGCATATTAAAAATTCCCAGAAAACTCAGCTGCTGAAATGATGAATTACTGTGCAAATATTACAGGAAAATCCTATTAGTTGGCCGCGGAACCGCCGCAGAAGCCAAGCTTCTGCCGCGGTTTCGCCGCACCTTTGACTGTTCATGAGGTAAATTTTGCACCGTAGTTCTTAGAATTCCCTGCTGAATTTTTTAAGCATTTTTAACCTAGAAAAATCCCAGTTTTTGGAAAAAGTCCAGAGAGCATGATGTGTTAGGGTTTCGATGTGTATTCGGGTTTCAAACGTCGTCTAGACTTCGCCTAAGGCTCTAGCTAGGCTTTGATACCACTGTTGGGTTCCTAGGCACTCTCAAGAGGTCCCACAAGGCATCAACCATGCCAATTTCAAATTTTACAAGTGCCGAGAAACCCTAATACGGATCGTTAACTAGAATTTTAGGCGAAATACGAAACTAGTTAACATCTTAACTAAAGGAGAGAGGCTACAACCTTTGTAGATCCGTTTCTCCACTTCCTTAGCTCCACGTAGGCGTCCTCTCGCTGTCCATCTCAAATCCCGGACTCAATCGTCGGCTTCATCGTAGAAATGGGCGGGCTAGGTCGTCGGCTTCGTGCCGAAGATGATCTACGTCGAGGCATCACAAGTTCAAGCTCCAACTTCACCAAGTTATGAAACTTGCGAAGAAAACACCGTATACTACTTGTCAAGAGGTAGAGGGTGAAGAAATAGGAGGTGGGTTCACTTTAGAATTGGATTTCTCACACTTTAGCTCAAGTTTCCATTAATGGACTTAAGCTTTTTCTTTGAAGATGAAGAAGAAGATGAAGCTAGAATATGATAAGTCTTAATTAAAAATGAAAAGTAAAATGAATACTTATCATATACTAACTAAGGTAGAGTGTAGAGAATTGACCATGGTTACTTGGAAGGGTTAGGGTTAAGCATGAAGACAAGAATGGTTACAAAGTCAAAGCTTCATGAAGCTTCAATTAGAAACAAAGAAAGCCACCATTCTCATCAAAATCTTTTCCAAATAAATAAATAAACAAATAAATAAATGAATGAATAAGCAAAACCCTAATCATCTTTTTAACCATGGTTTGATTCTTTACACTTAACCAATTAAACATGCATCATCAAACATGATACAAACATGTGCACAAAAGTATATCACATATACAACTTGCACATCAAGTGAGAAAATCCATTTAAAGTGAACCAATACTAGTTAATGCAAAGTAATATATCAAATATATAATTATACATTAAATCATTAAATCAACACTTGATTTAACGATCCAGTCATATCGCATATAACCGACTAGTATCTTATGTATCGGCTTATCGAATCAATCCTTGATTCGATATCTAGGTTATATCGAATATAACCAATCGATACATTCATCGCGAGAATGGAATACGGTATCACATACACGCATTATTCTCGGTCCTGCACATATCTCATATGCGCTCCTATTTCGTTTCGCTTGAGCCAGGAAACCTCTGTGTAGGACTCTAAAGACTCGTCAATACGCTGGTAGCAGATGATGATCATATCAAGCACCTACAAGCCGCAAGCGGTCTGCTAAACGTAACGGCCATCCGGGTATTGAGCGATCAGAAGATCGACGAGGTAGCCCGCTCACACTCCTGTGAATCCAACCAGTAACACTTACCGTACAGTCCGGTCTGTTCGTCTGATATGTCGCATATCAAGTCTAGGGGTGGTAAACGTCAGACCCCAATAACCGATAAGTCGTGCCGATGTGAGTCTCATAACGGGTCGAGAAACTACTGGTAACACTTACCAAAAAATCTCTGATCAGCCCTGGCCAGGGACTTCCCTGTTACGGCCAATCGAGCACTGCGCAACATCAACCCCCAATACCGGGAGAGACGAAACCCCTCCTATCGCTCATTGCCTCCATGTGACTCGGGACTGTACCCAAAGACCACCGTTTTGCACGCCCTCATGGACGTAGTAAGGTGGAGATCAAATCACAGTGGGAATCACACAAGACTCTATGACGATCTCGGGTCTACAGACTAACCTGCACAAGTGTCACCTGAGAACTGCCATCTGACGTGAGGTATAATACCATCTGGGAGTTCTCGGCGAGTCCGTCCAGTGTACCCAGTCTCCACTGAGCACCCGTATACCATCTCTGATGTCAAACACCAATGGATGTGGGATCATCCATCGCCCATCTCATGGGTCGAGAAGCGTATACGCTAGTCTACTCTGGTATATCGATGCCCCGTCTCGATACACCCACGACTAGGGATCTTGAAGGATGTACTTATGGACTACCATGTCCCCACTAGTATGATCTGCATCACAGTCTAGGTAGTCAAGTACACATCCTAAGGGCTTTACCAACATGTAACTATAAGACAGTTTAAAGAGACAAGTGTACATGTTAAGATAAAGAGTAACCAGATAGCATACTATCATATCCAGCAAGAAAGTCATCTATATATATATGTCCAAGCATCCAATATAATATACATCATCTGTACAATACTGGCCTCTAGGGCATACACATAACTAACATGCACGTATATGAAACACTACGTCAAAGGACCTGCTAAAATATCATGTCATATCTCAAATACGAACCCTGTCATATCACCGATCTCACAGCCTCAAATCGAATCTCGTCGACTCATCTCAAATCATAAGTACTATCCTCATAATCCAGTATATGTACACATTGTCCCATACTCATGTGAACACATAAATACATATTCACATATACGCACATGTGAAAGAAAGAATGTAAGCAAGTATGTGTGTTCGTGTGTGGGCGCAACCACTACTCTAGGTTTCGTAACTAACACTAAACCAATCCAAGAACACCAAAAATCCATCTTTATCATCAACCAACTCAAACAACATATAATAAATATATGTGTGTATACGTATTCTTATACATCACCACGAACTGCGGGGGTGTTATACGCCATCCACCCGACTTCTCCCCGTAGATATATATCTACTCATCTTGCTTCTTGTGTGCTGATGCCGATGTCGCCTTCTTCATCTCCAATGCCTCGACATCACGTAGGGTACCTACAAGATAATACAATCGCAAAAGCATATGTAATCACATCGGAAACTAAAACGGCACACGCTACTCTCATTGGTAAAAACCTATAGCCTCACATGCAAACACGACCAAAAACCATTTGTCATTGACGTTCAAACGCCACCCGACAGAAACGAATCACCAAATACCAAAATCCATTCTAAAATAAGTCATAAACCATGCGCCAACACAAGAAAATTATCCCAGATTCTACCCTATGTGGAATCAGTCAAAATTGCATATACCAAAGGTCAAATATATTGGAGATAAAGCCCTGAAACAAAAACGAAGCAATTCCCACCTGCTCTGGCTGCAAATTGCAGCTAGAAAGAGTTTATTTGCGGCCTAAAAGAGGGGGTATGGGCTAGGGTTTTTGGTGGTGGTTCCTAGGTGCCTGCATGTATCACTGTCAATCCAAAATAATTTAAGGAGTCTCGGGGTGATAGCAGATTTCCAAATACACTCACAGAATCATAGTTTTTCCCGATATCATTTTTCTAAATCCGTATTCCAGGTTCTAGTTTCAGGTTTGGGTCTCCAATCAATCACCACAGTGTTTGTAGTCCATAATTACACCTCAATTCACCTTTGATTTCATTTCAAACCCTAAACCCTAACTTGGAATTTCCAAAGTCCTCAAAACCACACAATATCGACATGAAACAAGTATGGATGCATAATGAATTGAAACACTGCTCTAATGATGCAGAAACTACCTCCTTTGGCAACTCAAGAATACTCTTGAGTTGCACAAAGTTTTCAAAATCCTCTCTTTCTAGGTCCAATGGGTTCCTCTCGAGCTTGTGAACAATTTTTGTGAAGTGGGAATGGGGTTTTGGAGTTGTATCCATGGTGTTTTGGGGGATTGAAGATGGAAGAGGAGGAGGGAACAGGCGGCAGCAGCAGCTCCTAGGGAGAGAGGGGAGAGAAAATGGTGTGAAGAATGATGGAGGAAAGGTTCACCAAGTCAAAGGTAACCCCTCACCCACTCTTTCTCTCTCATAATCATTCCTTCACTTTTTCTTTTCTTTTCCTTTTCCTTTTTTTTCCTTCTCCTCACAATATTAAACCTAAAACAAACCATGCACCCAAAACATATAAGAAAATATAGCAAGTGTGGAAAAATGATATGTGCATGTTTTGCACAAAAATCCTAAAAATCCGATTAGCGATTTTTAACCGCGATTAGCACTAAATTAGTGTCAAATAAATCATAAAAACATAAAAATGGCATAATCCCATAAATTACCCTATTTTAGAACTTTCCATAATTTTTCAAAAAAATTTCCCATTTATCGGTATTTAATTATACCGAAATATTAAAATATTCAATAAAATAATATTAAATTATAAAAATTCCTAAATATAATATTTTATTTTTTTGAAATGTTACAATCTTCCCCACTTAAAGAAATTCGGTCCCCGAATTTAAATTTAGCCCCCAAATTCTAAAATATTTCAAATGAAAGTCCAAGTCGTCGGGGCTCCGAAATCATCAATACATAAAATGTATCATAGCGCAAGGCATGCGCATAAGTGGTGAGCAGATAACTCCAAATCGATACTCCGTCAAGCGTCCCGCAATCATCGGAGTCATGGTAAAGACACAAATGTCAAATCCAACATAAATCATTATGATCTAAACCAGAACTATACATGTAAATATCAAATCTGTACATGTAGATATATGAAGGAAATGCGTTCCAAATCTTTTAAAGTCGCTGTGCAATGCGCATAACATCGCATAGTGGCGGACGTCTATCATAAGAAAATAACCATATACGTATATATCTTTTGTTTAATATGTACGTTCCGCCGTTTTGAAAACAATTTAGAAGGGTTTCCTTGTTTTAAACGTTTCGCGTCATATCAGACACGTAGGTAAATACTGAGATTATAGCTTGCTTTTTGGAAATCCCTTCGATAACTATCAATGCAAGCAAAATATATCCAGGTACTGTCCTCTGACTAGTCCTGCTCGGTACGAAAACAAATCGCAAATATCATGAAAATGTACTGCTCCATAAGAAATCAATCCCAAAAATGTATATATGAATACTACGTGCGTCTAGAGCGCACGGAAATCAAAACCCATGAATTCGCAAAACTTGTGCACAAAACCACATCTAAGTGCAACGGATCAGCACGAAACGCCTGTCAGAGGCAACGTGTGTGCCTGACAGCATAATCAGATGCATCTGATATGCACGAAGAATCTCGATTTAGCGTATCTGGTGTGCACCAAAATCGCATCTCAAAACATACACCCAACATGCGCGAAAACCCAAATCAGGTGCATTCATCATGCACGAAATCATGAAATCCAATACCAAGAGCCGAACATGCGCAAAATCCAATCAGGTGCACAAGGTGTACAAAAAAAATATCGAACATCACAATCGATATCGAAGTCCAGTGCATCTATGTTCACAAAATGCGTATCACTGCACCGCAAGCATATGTGAACTATACCGAGTGCAAAAACTAAATCGTGTGCGTTCATATGCACAAAATCTACTCAACTGTATGAAACCCATAAAATCATAAACATGTGAAGCCAAGGCACGGAAACGACATCAAGTGCAACAACTGTGTAAAAGTCGTAAATACTCAGTAGGCGCAACCATGGTGCATGAAAACAATTATCATGAAACTCAATCATCAAAATCTGTCATGCGAATAGACCGCCCAAAATACCGAAATCAAATATGGCGGAATAGTCCCGCTCAAGCAAATCCTCCAAGAATCTCTGACCAACTGTCGTAGTCACTCATAGCATGTCTCTTCGATGATCATGAACTCTGGCCTGCTGGGGTGCGTAACGTGACCGCTCCTGGGTCCATGTCTTCTCGTAATTTATTCCAGAAAGGTCCTATCGAGGTCTTCCCCAAATCTCGTCTCTGCCGAACTGTCCGGAAGACATCGTCCTTTACTATATCTGTTTCTTGTTCCGGAATGACTGCATACTCATCCCGACTCCTTCTGGAAGGTATATCCAAGTACAATGCCTCGGCATGCGTACCGCATCACTGATGTCGGCGGAGTGGAACATCATCTCATCCAGATCTGGTATGAACCTCTTACTCCACTTTCCTCTAATGTCAACTGCTTCGGACTCGTCTCGTCGTGGCTGCATGGACTGAGCTCCAACGGCTATCCTCGTATCTGGAGTCTCCCAAGAAGTGGATCTCACCACATAGCATCCGAATGAAGTCGAACCATCCGATCGATTCATCACAACCTCATAATTCCCCAAGAGCTCAACATCTTGGTTACAGTTTAATAGTATCGAGTACATACTACAGCATCGATGGTCCAGCCGTAGAAGGTTAAACCCAAGCCTCACTAATGGCGCCGCGGAACTGCCGCAAACCCTAAGGTTCAAAGGCTTTCACACGGTTATTATGTCGAGTTAGGGTTTTATTCTTCTAGACGGTCCATAGAATTCCCTGCATGCCTTTCCGAATACTTTAAACTTGGAATAATAGGTTTCTGACATTCGATCGTCTATGTCGACTCTCAACGTATCCGTGTGAAGTCGTCTCTAGCTGGAATCAATCTATCTGATGACCTCGCATCAGGGTAGGCGAATGAACCACATGTCCTAGTCATTCATCCTCGATGACTGGCGACCTTCTATCATCTCTTGGTACCACTCGTACTGCAATAGCTCCAACATCCATAGAAATATAACGCGCGACTCTAAGGTCGGAAGAATAAACAACTGGTCTCAAGTCTGAAATAAATACAAGTTTGGTTGATGGAGTTTAACTAGATACAACTGAAGTAAATAATATACAAGGTATAATGGTGGTCACGATACAAGTGAACCCACTACCAAGCAAATCACCCGGAAATGAAGCAGTGTGCCAGCAAAGCCGTAATGAAACCTGTACGGTAAAACCAGCAAGAAACCGTGACACAACGAGGGTGAGTTGCTAACTCGTGAGTAGAAAACATCTACGAGCAGAAATCGCATGAATAACGCAATCCTAGGTTATACGATCACTATATATATAATCCTCAAAATGTAAGTCTGAAGCATGAAAAGGTGGCAAGGGTAAACACCTAACCCAAGTATAATCCCATGTGCTCGTGTCAGTGCCTCAGGTAGTAATATATCATATGGATGAGGTATGATGCATGAAAACAGAATAAATGTAAATGAAGAAACTTATTTCATAACTTAGTGAGATTTCTGTATATTTAAAACGAGGTATCATAAATGAAATCACCATAAATAGTGTCTAGCATCGACACAAAACATAAATCCCAATATCTCAATATCTCAGGCTCCGGCTATCCGGACCGTCCTGTATCATCAAATCTTAGTACCTCAATATCTTAAAATCTTAGTGTCTCAATCTCACTGTCTAGGGCGCCGCCAGTCCAGATCGGGCCCTAACATCAATCACAGGACCACGATGGTATCCTCCGTATATCCGGCACGTCAGGTAAAATCACCGGTAGGTAGTCTTCCCCAGCCGGGCTCATCGTCTACTACTCGATCTTCTTGCCCCGGGGTACCTTACCGGGTCCACCATGTACCCGAGACGGTTCATCCGGCTTTTCGAATCGGGTCTCGAAATCCAACAGAAAACTTATGGTGGACGACTCATAAATCATGAGAAAACCGCAGTTTTTATTTTAAAATGAGAGAGAAGTTTATAGATGTTCTTGCGGTTTTCCCCCAAATCCAGGAAATCTCAGGAAAATTCGAAATCCAATCAACAATAGCACGTAACCAGTGAATGTAGGCATAAAACTCCATAATACGGCATGACAGGGAATAATATGCGTGGAGTAGCAAGTAATAACTGCAATGTCTAAACTAGCATATAAGGCAATTACACTAATATTATGTCGAAACTATCAGCTAACAAGCTATGTCGATGAAATAGTATTGTCTAAAGTGTACGTGACATGGCAATTACCGATGAGGATGTGTGTGAGCCGGCAAGTAAGTGTACGTAGAACATACGCATCATCGATAGTTGTAACGTTTTGAAAATCGTTTCGGTGAAATTTCAAAAAAACGGTAAAATAAGGGGGTTTTCTGTAAAAAGTCAAAATACAAATATTTTTATTATAAAATTAAATATACATATTCTAGTTATGTAATTGCTAGTATTTGGTGTTTATTGAGCCACTGATGAAATTTCAAATTTTCTGAAAATTTTTCCGAAATTAATTATTTTAATAGTATTTTAAGCCGTCACTAATATATTTAATTAGGGAAAATAACAAATTGGAATGAGTTGAAACAAATTTTGTGCATCATAACACATTAAACAAAATTTTATCATATGGTTTTTGAAATGAAATGGTTTGCCAAAACGGTTTAGAAAATATCGAAGAAAAAGGCTTAAATAGTGAATTTAGTGTTAATGGATGTTCGGGGGTATAGTATTTATCATTTTCCATTACCCCACACCCATACCCACACTCACACACCCCCATTTTCCCTCCCCCTTGGCTGAATTCAGCAGCCCCCCCTCTCTTGTCCCCACTTGTTTTGCAAAAGAAAAGAAAAGAAAACACAGGAAAAGAAGAAAGAAATAGATAAGTGAGTGGGCTTTGACTTTTGTGTGGACATGACTCTATTTTCCCCACCTCCCTCTCTCTCCTCTCCTCCCCATTTTCTGGCCGAGCCCTCCCACTACAACAGCCCCCAATTTCCCCTCTCAATTCGTCATCAAAAATCCTCACAAAATGCATCAAAAATCCACCAAAAGTCCCACAAAATCAAAATCTAATTCCTACCCATTTTTCCTTAGCCTCTCAAGCATAGATTTTGGTGAAAAGTTTTCATTTTGGAAGCCAAGATTTTTGTGCTAGATTCTTGATAGATCTCTTGAAATTGTGAGGTATAAATCTTTGCCCTATAGTTAAATTGTTGCTTTAATACTTCAATTCGACTAAATTAGATGCTTAATTAGGTTCTAAATTTAAAACTTGTGAATTCAAGAGAAGGGTTTCAAAAGTCAAGTTAGGTTTTTAGTGATGAGATTGTGGTTGTGTGATATAGTTAACATGTAGTGGGCATGACAAATCAAATCTAGTTGCTAGTTTGCATTTTTGTTAATTTAAATTGTGATAATTATATAAATTGGAAACTAGGTTTTAAAAATATATATATTTTGGTGAGATAAAATTCTAATTAGGGTTTCATGGCATTATTAACATTATAAATTGTGGTTTAATATATTAGTATATGCAAAACCAAGTTTAATTGTAAAATTGTGAATTTTACTTTAAAAAGAGTTAAAATCGGTATTTTTGCAAACTAGGAATTTGGAATATATGCAAATTGATGAGTTTAATTTATGAAAGTGATTTGTATAACCTAATTATGTTATTTAATGAGCATTTTGGCCATTTGAATCGTTAAAATTTGTAGATTGGTTAAAACATCAAGTTTTGAACCGAAATGGGAATTTGTGATAACTAGATTTTGGAAAATAAAACGATTGGTTTAATTTTATGGATTTGATGAATTAATCCCTATTTCTTATACAGTTAGTGAGTTTTGAAACCATGATTGGTACGTTTGGTGTTTTTCTCGATTAATCGGCGTTTGTACGCCGACATCGACGGTTTTTGGGTTGATTTATGAAAGCAAACCATAGATCTTGACCTATGTGGGATTCGTGAGTCGTTTTGGTCATGAGTCGGATTTTAATGCGATACGGTGCGTTATGATATGTAGGTACCCCATGCGGACTTCGAGACAACAAGCAAGCGCGTGGCGACGTCAGCACCGGCGAGCAAGGACCAGGTGAGTAGATTTGTATCTACGGGGAGAAGTCGGGTGGATGGCGTATAACACCCCCGCAGTCCGTGGTGGTGTATACGGATGCGTATACACACCAACAATTTATTATATGTTATTTGGGATTAATAACGATGTTTAGGATGGATATTGGTGTGTTGGATTATTTTAGTGTTGCGAACCCTAGGGTAGTGTTGCACTACACATACATACATATATACTTGCATACATTCCTATTTATATGTGCTCATGGGATTCTTTATAGTTATGTGATCACATGGGTATGGGACTATGTGTTCACATACGGATTTGAGGATGATACTTGGGATTGAGCTGAGTCGATGAGATTTGTTTTGTGGTTGTGATAGCGGTGATATGGCAGGATTCGTACTTGAGGTACGTCCTGGTGTTATAGCGGATCTTGGGACGACGATACGGGTGAATAGTGTTATAAATAAAATGGTCGACATGTGATCGTGATATAAGATATGATATGCTAGGATATTCATACTAGGCCGTATTGGGCGATGTATACCCCTTGATGATGATATGTGCTAATGATATCGGTTTGTACGAGATTGTCGATCAGTAGTCAGATCATGAGTATCTTGAGGATATTAGTATTGTACTAGACATAGGTCAGCACCCTAGACTACGATCTTGAATAAAGAGGATACCAGAGGAATGGCGTGAGGAATATGATATTGACCCGTACCCAGATTTAGGGATGCCGTACGACGGATTTACGTACGAGCTATATCTTGATGATTGATCCGTACTCTTGACTTGGGATGTCTGATTGTAGATATGGTATCAGATATGATATTATTGAGGCGGGATCACCGACTAATATATTTACAAGTATGTATATGGATCGACTCAGATGTTAGGCAGTTTCCCTACCTGTATTCCAGCTTGTTAGCTTAGCCCTTTAGTTTAGTTTAGTTGTTAGATTAGATTCGATTCTTACCTATTTCAAAAACTAACGAATCGTGGGTATTTTAAAAGACAGCCCAAGGGATCCTACGGATATTTAAAAAGACGTACCTTTTCTTAAAAACACCGTAGCCCCTATTTTCGAAACCCCATGATTCGTGTTATTTCAAAAGGCACCATTTGTAGGACTTATATTAGATTAATGCAGGTTAGTTAAAGTTGCGTCTAGTATTCAGCTCCCGCTTATTATTGTGGTTCGCTTCGCATCGCATACTTATGTTATAATTTCTTATTGCAATGTTGATATCATATTGTTAGGACACCAGCACCATTACCGATGATACGTATGTACCACGTACACTTACTTGCCGGCTCACACACATCTTCATCGGTAATTGCCATGTCACGTACACCTTAGAAAATATTATTTCTTGACACAGCGTACTTGCCTTATATGTTAGTTTAGACATTGTAGTTATTACCTGCTACTTCATGCATACTGTTATTCATTGTTATGCCGCATTCATGGATTCTTCTGCATATATTCACTATTTTACGTGTTATTGAGGTTTTGGATTCGGATTTCCATGAGATTTTCTGGATTTGAAGGAAAACCGCAAAAACATAAATAAACCTTTTCTCTCTTTTAAACTAAAAAGTGCGGTTTTTCCCATGATGTATGAGTCGTCTACCATGAGTTTGCTGATGGATTTCGAGACCCGATTCGAGGAGACGGATGAACCGTTTCGAGTACATGGTGGACCAGGTAAGGTACCCCGGGGCAAGAAGCGTGTGATGATGACGATGTGAGCCTGGCAGGGGAGCACTACCTACCGGTGATTTTACCCGACGCGTCGGATATCCGGAGGATACCGTCGTGGTCTTGAGATGGATGGTAGGGGCCGGTCTGGACTGACGGCGCCCTAGATATTATGATTGAGACATTGAGATTTCGAGATATTGAGGTACAGAGACTGTGATACAGAGATATCGAGATATTGGGATTACGTTTTGTGCCGATGCTAGGCACTGTTTTATGCTGATTTCATTGTGATACCTCATTTTAAAAATACAAAGGAAATCTCACTAAATTATGAAAACAGTTCATCATTTACATGTATTCTGTTTCCATGCATTCATACCTCATTCATATGATATATTGCTACCTGAGGCACTGATACGGGCACATGAGATTACACTCGGGTTAGATATTTACCCTAGCCTTGTTATAGGTTGCATGTTATATATATAATTGAGGATATATTATGATCGTTGATCTAGGTTTCATTATTTATGCGATTTCTATTCGTAGATGTTTTTCTATTCACGAGTTGGCAACTCACCCCCGTTGTGCCCCAGTTTCTTGCAGGTTTGCCGTATAGGTTTCTTTACGGCTTGCGGGCATAGTTTCCTTCGGGTGATTTGCTAGTAGGTGGGTTTACTTGTATCGTACCCCCATTATATATCTTGTATATTATTATTCTGTTGTATCTAGAAGTTCCATCAACCAAACATGTATTTATTTTGAGATAGAGACCAGTGATGTTATTCCTTCGACCTTAGAGTCGCGCGTTATATTTCTGCGGTTTTCTTGTGGTTTTGAGTTTCCTTTTGAATTTTGATCATCGCCATTGGCGTTGTATATTATATTGCTTGTGTGGTTGTGACCGTTGATTGACGAAGAGCTAGCTCCCGGTTGGGGATGCCTTTTTATTGATTTCGTATACTATTCATGTTGTATCCCGTTTGGGGGCCAGTATTTACAAAGGAGACTCTGCCGAAATTTTCAGTAAATTTTGATGTTCTTAAAAACCGCATAATTCGGCTTATGCTATTAAAACTACTTGTTTTAAATTGGTTTTCCTTCACTCTACTACTTTTCTTGGTTTGGATTTCTGGGTTTTCGGTTTACTTAAATTACGTACGCCTCGAGACGTTTCGTAGTTTAAGTGCCGGTCATGTTCCGTACTTTCGAGACGTGACAAAATTGGTATCAGAGCGTTAGGTTTTACCTTCGGAGCGTAGGATGACCCTTGGTTGATGGAATAGGTGACTAAAGTAGAGTGACGTACTGTAGGTATGTTCCGCGGCATATTTACGATACGCTACTCCACTTAAGAAGCCTTAGGATGTACATTTCTTTGCTCAGTATTATATTCATTCCGATCTAGCCTCATCAGTACCAGTTATGGTTTTGCTGCCACGATTACGGGCAGGGAGAGCTACAGCTAGAGTTGCGGTCAGCATGAGCTCGTCACGAACGAGGACTGACCAGGGCGAAATTTCGGCAACACACGATTGCAGAGATGTGTCTTTTTACTGTGTTTCCGCGCCACGAGCGTTTGGCGGATCGCCTTTATGAGGTTACTCGGATGTGCTGATCGACACTAGAGGATTGAGCCAATGATAGAGGCCAGCCAGATCTTGATAACCGTTGGTGTGTTGCTTATTCATGACGATCGAGGCACTGTTCAGCGTGCAGACGAGCGAGCCAGTTATTGCTGCGAACGACGAGATATTGCCCCAGATGCTGGAATTAGTGTAGAACGAGTTGTACTAAGAGATGATAAAAGGTCGCTAGTCATCGAGGATGAATGAATAGGACATGTGGATCGTTCGCCTACCCCGATGCGAGGTCATCAGATAGATTGATTCCAGCTAGAGACGACTTCACGCGGAGACGTTGGGAGTCGACAGAGACGATCGAATGTCAGAAACCTATTATTCCAAGTTTAAAGTAGTCGGAAAGACATGCAGGCAATTCTATGGTCCCTCGAGAAGAATGAAACCCTAACTCGACTTAATGACCGTGTGAAAGCCTTTGAACCTTCGGGTTTGCGGCAGTTCTACGGCGCTATTAGTGAGGCTTGGGTTTGCCCTTCTACGGCAGGACCACCGATGCTGTGGTATGTACTCAATACTATTAAACTGTGCCCAAGAGGTTGAGCTCTTGGGGGATTATGAGGTTTTGACGACTCGATCGGATGGCTCGACTTAATTCGGATGCTAGGTGGTGAGATGCATTTCTTGGGAGACTCCCGATACGAGGATAGCCGTTGGAGCTCAGTCCATGTAGCCACGATGAGACGATTCCGAAGCAGTCGACATTAGAGAAAGTGGAGTAAAGAGGTCCGTACAAGATCTGGATAAGACGACGTTCCACTCCGCCGACATCAGAGATGCGATACGCATGCCGAGGTAGAGTACTGGATATACCTTGCAAAAGGAGTCGCGATGGGTATGCAGCCGTTCCGGAGCAAGATGCAGATATAGGAAAGGACGATGACTTCCGGACAGTTGGTAGAGACGAGACATGGAAGAGACCGTGAGCAGGATTCCTTCCAGGACACTGCTGCAATGATACTTGCACCCAGGATCAGATGTGTCACGTACATTCAGAGAGCCAGAGGCCGACGCCAGTGATATGTTGTCTTACGAGTGGTCGCGATGATTGACCGGGAGATGACAAGAGGCGTGCCAGAACGGGATCATCCCCGTTAGCACACCTGATAAGGCCGATGAGCCGATGGACCGAGAGATTGGTAATTCCCAGTGAAGACCTTGACCCAGGAGTGGTCATTGTTACGCACACCAGCAGGCCAGAGTTCATGATCATCGACGAGACGTCCCATTAGTGACCGCGACAGTTGGCCCGAGATTCTTAGAGGATGCGCTTGAGCGGTACTATGCCGCCATTATTGATTTCGATGTTTTGGGTGATTTATTCGAATGATTTGATTTTGATGATTGAGGATTTACGATCTTTGCACAGTGTTGCACTTGATATCGTTTTCGTGCTTGGTTTCACATGTTTGTGATTTTACGTTTTTAGGCATTTGAGTTGATTTTGTGCGTATATACGCACACGATTTGGTTTTTGCACGCGCACGATTTGGTTCCTGCACTTTGTATAGTTTTTATATGCTTGCAGTGCAGTGATACGCCTTTTGTGCACTTAGATGCATTGGACTTTGATTTCGATGGTGATGTTCGATATTTGTTTTGTGCACCTTGTGCACCTGATTTGATTTTGCGCATGTTCGGCACTTGATATTGGATTTCATGATTTCGTGCACGATGGATGCACCTGATTTGGATTTTCGCGCATGTTGGGCGCATGTTTTGAAGTGTGATTTTGGTGCACACCAGATGCAGTAATCGAGATTGTTCGTGCATGTCAGATGCACCTGATTTTGCTGTCAGGCACACATGTTGCCTACGACAGATGTTTCGTGCACACCCGATGCACTTGGATGTTGTTTCTGTGCATATGTATGGCACATATTTGCATTTTGATTTCCGTGCGCACCAGACACACGTAGTATGCATACGCGTATTTTGGGATTGATTTTTCTTATAGAGCAGTACGTTTTTATGATATTGCTATGTGTTTTCGTACTGAGCAGGACTAGTCAGAGGACAGTACTTGAATATATTTTACATGTATAGTTTCGAGTTATATCATATTGGTTTTGCTTGGGATTTGGTATTGATGTCTTCCCCATGACTCCGATGATTGCGGGATGCTTGACGGAGTTCTGATTTGAGTTATATGCTCATTTTTCATGCGCATGAGTTGCGCTACGATTTGCTTTATGTATTTATGATTTCGGAGCCCCGGCGATTTGATGGTTTTGGCTGAAATATTTTAGTATTTGGGGGAAGTTTTAATTTAAATTCGGGGACCGAATTTCTTTAAGGGGGAAGATTGTAACGTTTTGAAAATCGTTTCGGTGAAATTTCAAAAAAACGGTAAAATAAGGGGGTTTTCTGTAAAAAGTCAAAATACAAATATCTTTATTATAAAATTAAATATACATATTCTAGTTATGTAATTGCTAGTATTTGGTGTTTATTGAGCCACTGATGAAATTTCAAATTTTCTGAAAAATTTTCCGAAATTAATTATTTTAATAGTATTTTAAGCCGTCACTAACATATTCAATTAGGGAAAATTACAAATTGGAATGAGTTGAAACAAATTTTTTGCATCATAATACATTAAACAAAATTTTATCATGTGGTTTTTGAAATGAAATGGTTTGCCAAAACGGTTTAGAAAATATCGAAGAAAAAGCCATAAATAGTGAATTTAGTGTTAATGGATGTTTGGGGGTATAGTATTTATCATTTTCCATCACCCCACACCCATACCCACACTCACACACCCCCATTTTCCCTCCGCCTTGGCTGAATTCAGCAGCCCCCCCTCTCTTGTCCCCACTTGTTTTGCAAAAGAAAAGAAAAGAAAACACAGGAAAAGAAGAAAGAAATAGATAAGTGAGTGGGCTTTGACTTTTGTGTGGACATGACTCTATTTTCCCCACCTCCCTCTCTCTCCTCTCCTCCCCATTTTCTGGCCGAGCCCTCCCTCTACAACAGCCCCCAATTTCCCCTCTCAATTCCTCATCAAAAATCCTCACAAAATGCATCAAAAATCCACCAAAAGTCCCACAAAATCAAAATCTAACTCCTACCCATTTTTCCTTAGCCTCTCAAGCATTGATTTTGGTGAAAAGTTTTCATTTTGGAAGACAAGATTTTGGTGCTAGATTCTTGATAGATCTCTTGAAATTGTGAGGTATAAATCTTTGCCCTATAGTTAAATTGTTGCTTTAATACTTCAATTCGACTAAATTAGATGCTTAATTAGGTTCTAAATTTAAAACTTGTGAATTCAAGAGAAAGGTTTCAAAAGTCAAGTTAGGTTTTTAGTGTTGAGATTGTGGTTGTGTGATATAGTTAACATGTAGTGGGCATGCCAAATCAAATCTAGTTGCTAGTTTGCATTTTTGTTAATTTAAATTGTGATAATTATATAAATTGGAAACTAGGTTTTAAAAATATTTATATTTTGGTGAGATAAAATTCTAATTAGGGTTTTATGGCATTATTAACATTATAAATTGTGGTTTAATATATTAGTATATGCAAAACCAAGCTTAATTGTAAAATTGTGAATTTTACTTTAAAAAGAGTTAAAATCGGTATTTTTGCAAACTAGGAATTTGGAATATATGCAAATTGATGAGTTTAATTTATGAAAGTGATTTGTATGGCCTAATTATGTTATTTAATGAGCATTTTGGCCATTTGAATCGTTAAAATTTGTAGATTGGTTAAAACATCAAGTTTTGAACCGAAATGGGAATTTGTGATAACTAGATTTTGGAAAATAAAACAATTGGTTTAATTTTATGGATTTGATTAATTAATCCCTATTTCTTATACAGTTAGTATGTTTTGAAACCATGATTGGTACGTTTGGTGTTTTTCTCGATTAATCGGCGTTTGTACGCCGACGTCGAGGGTTTTTGGGTTGATTTGTGAAAGCAAACCATAGGTCTTGACCTATGTGGGATTCGTGAGTCGTTTTGGTCATGAGTCGGATTTTAATGCGATACGATGCATTATGATATGTAGGTGCCCCATGCGGACTTCGAGATAACAAGCAAGCGCGTGGCGACGTCGGCACCGGAGAGCGAGGACCAGGTGAGTAGATTTGTATCTACGGGGAGAAGTCGGGTGGATGGCGTATAGCACCCCCGCAGTCCGTGGTGGTGTATACGGATGCGTATACACACCAACAATTTATTATATGTTATTTGGGATTAATAACGATGATTATGATGCATATTGGTATGTTGGATTATTTTAGTGTTGCGAACCCTAGGGTAGTGTTGCACTACACATACACACATACATACTTGCATACATTCCTATTTATATGTGCTCATGGGATTCTTTATAGTTATGTGATCACATGGGTATGGGACTATGTGTTCACATACGAATTTGAGGATGATACTTGGGATTGAGCTGAGTCGATGAGATTTGTTTTGTGGTTGTGATAGCGGTGATATGGCAGGATTCGTACTTGAGGTACGTCCTGGTGTTATAGCGGATCTTGGGACGACGATACGGGTGAATAGTGTTATAAATAAAATTGTCGACATGTGATCATGATATAAGATATGATATGCTAGGATATTCATACTAGGCCGTATTGGGCGACGTATACCCCTTGATGATGGTATGTGCTAATGATATCGGTTTGTACGAGATTGTCGATCAGTAGTCAGATCAAGAGTATCTTGAGGATATTAGTATTGTACTAGACATAGGTCAGTACCCTAGACTACGATCTTGAATAAAGAGGATACCAGAGGAATGGCGTGAGGAATATGATATTGACCCGTACCCAGATTTGGGGATGTCGTACGACGGATTTACGTACAAGCTATATCTTGATGATTGATCCGTACTCTTGACTTGGGATGTCTGATTGTAGATATGGTATCGAATATGATATTATTGAGGCGGGATCACCGACTAATATATTTACAGGTATGTATATGGATCGACTCAGATGTTATGCGGTTTCCCTACCTGTAGTCCAGCTTGTTAGTTTAGCCCTTTAGTTAGTTTAGTTGTTAGATTAGATTCGATTCATACCTATTTCAAAAACTAACGAATCGTGGGTATTTTAAAAGACAGCCCAAGGGATCCTACGGATATTTCAAAAGACGTATCTTTTCATAAAAACACCGTAGCCCCTATTTTCGAAACCCCATGATTCGTGTTATTTCAAAAGGCACCATTTGTAGGATTTATATTAGATTAATGCAGGTTAGTTACAGTTGCGTCTAGTATTCAGCTCCCGCTTATTATTGTGGTTCGCTTTGCATCGCATACTTATGTTATAATTTCTTATTGCAATGTTGATATCATATTGTTAGGACACCAACACCATTACCGATGATGCATATGTACCACGTACACTTACTTGCCGGCTCACACACATCTTCATCGGTAATTGCTATGTCACGTACACCTTAGAAAATATTATTTCTTGACATAGCGTACTTGCCTTATATGTTAGTTTAGACATTGTAGTTATTATCTGCTACTTCATGCATACTTTTATTCATTGTTATGCCGCATTCATGGATTCTCATGCATATATTCACTATTTTACGTGTTATTGAGGTTTTGGATTCGGATTTCCATGAGATTTTCTGGATTTGGAGGAAAACCGAAAAAACATAAATAAACCTTTTCTCTCTTTTAAACTAAAAAGTGCGGTTTTTCCCATGATGTATGAGTCGTCCACCATGAGTTTGCTGATGGATTTCGAGACCCGATTCGAGGAGACGGATGAACCGTTTCGGGTACATGGTAGACCCGGTAAGGTACCCCGGGGCAAGAAGCGCGTGATGATGACGATGTGAGCCTGGCAGGGGAGCACTACCTACCGGTGATTTTACCCAACGCGTCGGATATCCGGAGGATACCGTCGTGGTCTTGAGATGGATAGTAGGGGCCGGTCTGGACTGACGGCGCCCTAGATATTGTGATTGAGACATTGAGATTTCGAGATATTGAGGTACAGAGACTGTGATACAGAGATATCGAGATATTGGGATTACGTTTTGTGCCTATGCTAGGCACTGTTTTATGCTGATTTCATTGTGATACCTCATTTTAAAAATACAAAGGAAATCTCACTAAATTATGAAAACAGTTCTTCATTTACATGTATTCTGTTTCCATGCATTCATACCTCATTCATATGATATATTGCTACCTGAGGCATTGACACGGGCACATGAGATTACACTCGGGTTAGATATTTACCCTAGCCTTGTTATAGGTTGCATGTTATATATATAATTGAGGATATATTATGATCGTTGACCTAGGTTGCGTTATTTATGCGATTTCTATTCGTAGATGTTTTTCTATTCACGAGTTGGCAACTCACCCCCGTTGTGCCCCAGTTTCTTGCAGGTTTGCCGTACAGGTTTCTTTACGGCTTGCGGGCATAGTTTCCTTCGGGTGATTTGCTAGTAGGTGGGTTTACTTGTATCGTACCCCCATTATATATCTTGTATATTATTATTCTGTTGTATCTAGAAGTTCCATCAACCAAACATGTATTTATTTTGAGATAGAGACCAGTGATATTATTTCTTCGACCTTAGAGTCGCGCGTTATATTTCTGCGGTTTTCTTGTGGTTTTGAGTTTCCTTTTGAATTTTGATTCTCGCCGTTGGCGTTGTATATTATATTGCTTGTGTGGTTGTGACCGTCGATTGACAAAGAGCTAGCTCCCACTTGGGGATGCCTTTTTATTGATTTCGTATACTATTCATGTTGTATCCCGTTTGGAGGCCAGTATTTACAAAGGAGACTCTGCCGAAATTTTCAGTAAATTTTGATGTTCTTAAAAACCGCATAATTCGGCTTATGCTATTAAAACTACTTGTTTTAAATTGGTTTTCCTTCACTCTACTACTTTTCTTGGTTTGGATTTCTGGGTTTTCGGTTTACTTAGATTACGTACGCCTCGAGACGTTTCGTAGTTTAAGTGCCGGTCATGTTCCGTACTTTCGGGACGTGACAGCAATGGTGCTGGTGTCCTAACAACATGATATCAATAATGGTATATGAAATCACAATATAAGTATGCGATGCGGAGCGAACAGCTATAAGATGCGGAAGCTGAATGATAAACACAATGATAACAAATCTGCATTTAATATAAATATAAGTCATACAGTAGTGCCTTTTGAAATAACACGAATCCCGGTGTTTTGGAAATAAGGGCTACGGTGTTTTTAAGAAAAAATACGTCCTTTGAAATATCTGTAAAATCCTTTGGCCTGTCTTTTTAAAATACCCACGATTCGTTAGGTTTTTGAAATAGGTACAAATCGAATCTAGCCTATCAACTATACTGAACTATAGGGCTGAGCAACCAGGCTAAACAAAAGGTAAGGAAACCGCTAATCATCTGAGTCGATACATATATATATATTAGTCGGTGATCCCGCCTCAATAGTATCACATACGACACAATATCTAATATATGACATTCTCAAGTCAAGATTGCGGATCTATCATCAATATATAGCTCGTACGTAAATCCGTCGTACCGCATCCTAAATCTGGGTACGGGTCAATATTACATTCATCACATTATTCATCTGGTACCCTCTTTATCAAACATCAAGATCCGGGGTACTGACCTATGTCTAGTACAATACAGATACCATCTATGTATGCATGCACGTATCTGAAACACTACGTCAAAGGACCCGCTAGAACATCATGTCGTATCTCAAATACGAACTCTGTCATATCACCGATCTCACAGCCTCAAATCGAATCCCGTCGACTCATCTCAAATCCCAAGTACTATCCTCATAATCATGTATATGTACACATAGTCCCATATCCATGTGAACACATAAATACATATTCACATATACGCACATGTGAAAGAAAGAATGTAAGCAAGTATGTGTGTTCGTGTGTGGGTGCAACCACTACTCTAGGTTTCGCAACTAACCCTAAACCAATCCAAGAACACCAAAAATCCATCTTTATCATCAACCAAATCAAACAAAAAAATAAATATATGTGTGTATACGTATTCGTATACATCACCACGAACTGCGGGGATGCTATAAGCCATCCACCAGACTTCTCCCCGTAGATATAAATCTACTCACCTTACTTCTTGTGTGCCGATGTCGAAGTCGCCATCTTCATCTTCAATGCCTCAACATCACGTAGGCTACCTACAAGTTAATACAATCGCAAAAGCA
Organism: Agapanthus africanus; assembly: GCA_030015575.1. Lineage (NCBI taxonomy): Eukaryota > Viridiplantae > Streptophyta > Magnoliopsida > Asparagales > Amaryllidaceae > Agapanthus > Agapanthus africanus. The sequence goes on along the minus strand of CM057340.1, from coordinate 440,148,074 downwards.
TATGAAATCACATTGGAAACTAAAACGGAACACGCTACTCTCATAGGTAAAAACCTATAGTCTCGCATGCAACACGACCAATAACCCTTTGCCATTGACGTTCAAACGCCACCCGACAGAAACGAATCACCAAATAACAAAATCTATGCTAAAACAAGTCATAAACCATGCGCTAACAAAAGAAAATTATCCCAGATTCTACTCTATGTGGAATCAGTCAAAATTGCATATACCAAAGGTCAAATTTACTGGAGATAAGGCCCTGAAACAAAAATGAAGCAATTCCCACCTGCTCTAGCCGCAAATTGCGGCCAGAAAGAGTTTATTTGGGGCCTGAAAGAGGGGGTAGGAGCTAAGGTTTTGGGTTGTAGTTCCTATGTGCCTGCATGTATCACTGTCAATCCAAAATAATTTAAGGAGTTTCGTGGTGATAGCAGATTTCCAAGTACATTCACAGAATCACAGTTTTTCCCGATAACATTTTTCTAAATCCGTATTCCGGGTTCTATTTTCTGGTTTGGGTCTCCAATCAATCACCACAGGGGTTGTAGTCCCTAATTACACCTCAATTCACCTTTGATTTCATTTCAAACCCTAAACCCTAACTTCGAATTTCCAAAGTCCTCAAAACCACACAATATCGACATGAAACAAGTATGGATGCATAATTTATTAAAACACTACTCTAATGGTGTAGAAACTACCTCCTTTGGCAACTCAAGAATTTTCTTAAGTTGCTCAATGTCTTCAAAATCCTCTCTTTCTAGGTCCAATGTGTTCCTCTCGAGCTTGTGAACAATTTTTGTGAAGTGGGAATAGGGTTTTGGAGTTGTATCCATGCTGTTTTGGGGGATTGAAGATGGAGGAGGAAGAGGGAAGAGGCAGCAGCAGCAGCTCCTAGGGAGAGAGGGGAGAGAAAATGGTGTGAAGAATGATGGAGGAAAGGTTCACCAAGTCAAAGGTAACCCCTTACCCACTCTTTCTCTCTCTTAATCATTCCTTCACTTTTTCTTTTCTTTTCCTTTTCCTTTTTTTTTTCCTTCTCCTCATAACAGTAAACCCAAAACAAACCATAAACCCAAAACATGTAAGAAAATGTAGCAAGTGTGGAAAAATGATGTGTGCATGTTTTGCACAAAAATGCTAAAAATCCGATTAGCGATTTTTAATTGCGATTAGCACTAAATTAGTGTCAAATAAATTATAAAAACTTTAAAATGGCATAAATCCATAAATTACCCTATTTTAGAATTTTCCATAATTTTTCGAAATTTTTTCCCATTTATCGGTATTTAATTATACCGAAATATTAAAATATTCAATAAAATAATATTGAATTATAAAAATTCCTAAAAATAATATTTTATTTTTTTGAAATGTTACGGTAATCGTGTTTTTCGGAACAAGGATGTAGATATGTATATACGTATGAGAAGGGTATAGAAGGAGACACCTCATTAGGGTTTTGACCATTGACTTGATTAAAACAAGTATGAGGTGGAGAAAAGTATTTTTTATTTTTTGTAAATGATAAATTGTGGCATGGCTACTTGGGTTGACCACTTGACCTGGATTGACTATTTGACTTAGATATTTTTGTGAGATATTTTTGTGACCAAGATGTTTTTGTGAGATAATTTGTTGTGCCATGCTTGTGGTCTTACCAAGCTAGCCATTATATTTTCTATTATCATTTTTATTATAAATATATCTCTTTCCTAAAGTTCACTCTCTCCTTCTTCCTCACAAAAACCCTAATGTCTCATGTGTTGAGAATCAAGGGTTTGTGAAACTAAGCTATCCAAAATCATACTCTACTCATTGTAGGTTACTTAGTTTAGCACACTAAGTGATATAGTTGCCTCAACTTGGAGGTTTAGCTCAAGGTTGGAACTCTCGGGTGGATCTTCTACGACTTCGAGAAGCCGACGAGGAGGTGCTATCCATTTCCACATCAAGGAGCTCGCGAGGTGAAGGAGGACAGCAAGAAAATAAGGACTTGAAAATTTTGGGATAATCTTCTTACATAGTAGATAAAACCTCTAGTTAGTTTGTTAGTTATGGTTTAGCAAGGAACCTGGCGTTCAATTCGATGTTACCTTGTTGTAAAAATCGTTTTTTACCCGTTCCGCATCCCCGCAAACCCGTGGGGTATGTGACGTCGATTTACACGGCGATCCCACCTCAATAGCGTCAAGTACGGTAAAATACATACTACGACATCTTCAAGTCAAGAGTGCGGATCAATTATCATATCTATATCTCGTACGGTGAAATCCATCGTACGGCATCCAAAAATCGGGGTACCGGTCAAATATCACATGTACCTCATTATTCATATAATATCATCATCATAAAATCATGAATTAGGGGTACCGTTCTAAAATCTAGTACATTCCTATATCATCAAACATATATCCTCGTGTGTATGAAAACATATCGCCCAACGATCCACTATAATACCATGTCGAATCTCATATCACGATCTCACAGCATTATGCCCGATCATATCGGGTCATTTCTAAGTATCATATACTGGGCTCATCATCCGTGTATATGTATATGTATACATTATATATACCAACGCATACACACACACACACACACACACACACACACACACACATACATATAAACATATACACCCAAACAAATCACGTATGTGCATGTGTGTGTGTCAACCTTTACTCTAGGGTTTCGCGACTAAGAACTAAACTAAAAGCACTCTCTTCCAATTACGCTAAACTAACCCATGGTCTCTTAAATCCTTCCTTGCTAATTAATCATGACTCACAATACGCATATTTATATACATAACATATTCGCAAGCTACACTACAAAATTGCGGGGGTGCTATACGCCATCCACCCGACTTCCCCGTAAATATACATCTACTCACCTTGATCCTTGCTAGCCGAAGTTAAATACGCCACGCTCTTCCTTGTTGTTCAAAGTCCACATGAAAGTGCCTACACATATAAACACATAGTATCGTAAACAGAAATCGCGCACGAAAACCAAAACGGTACACGAATCACACATAGGTTAAAACCTATGGTCTACACATACAAGAATAACTAAAGAACTCCCGATATCGAGTCTTTGAAAGTTACAAAACAAGACAGTAACACAAGAAAAAGGATCCAGATTTTTGTTCACGTGAAATTACGCTAATCAAGCAATATAGTGGGGTAGTATGTAGGGTATGTGTGCTACAGAACTAATTCTAACACCAATACCCACAATTCACCCGGCGAGATACCCTAAAATTCTAGACTGGCCGGCCCTATGTGCTTGGTTTGGGTTTGTCTTCTCATGGTAGTCTTCTAGTGTTTAATATAGGTCAATAGAGTTGCTAGTTTTTCCTGTAAAGGTTCCAGGTTATTCCAGAATTCCTGTAGTCCACAAAGTACAAATAAACCAACATTGGATCAATTCTAGCTCAAGTTTTTGGTCTTTTTTCTTTTATGGTCTGTAATTCTAGCACTATACAGGTGGTGATCCCTATCCAAGTCTCAAATCACATCTAGGAAAATCCCAACATCTTAAATCTACACAAGTTTAACTCTAAACTACTTTAGTTCATAAGGAAAACTAGAAACATAACTAAGGATAAAGGAATCACCTCATTTGGCAACTCAAGAAAATTCTTGAATTGCCTAAAGTCTCCAAAATGGCAACTTGGTTGGTCAAAAGTGTTAATTGTGAGGCTGTGCATAATTTTTATGAAGGAAACAAGGTGGTTTGAGGTGGTTTTAGTGGTGTTGTGAGGAAGTAGATGAGGTGGAGGGAGAGGGCAGCCATGGAGGGAGAGAAGGAGAAGAAAAGGGATGAAGATGAAGCAATAAACAATGAGCCATGGTCCAAAGAGACTCTCACCCTCGCTCTCTCCTATTTCTTTCCCATACCTCCTTGTCCCCACATCAAACTATCTCCATATTCATTTCTTTTCTTTCAATTTCAATCCAAAACAAAAAGACCAAGTTGTAAAAGAAATGAAGCATGGTTTTAAAACAATAAAAGAAATGTAACAGGTATTACGCAACATATCCTGTTGCATGTCATGCACATATCATTCTTAATAAAAAATTAGTAAACACTAATCGAGTTCAATAATAACCCATACACAATTAATTGTTTAACTTCCCAAAAATAACATTTTATTTTTTCTGAAATGTTACATTGTGGGATCAACCATCGCCCTCTAAGGGACAAGAAACGCACCACTAGTCTACTCTGAAATATCGATGCACTGTCTCGATATCCACTCGACTAGGAACTGTTAAAGGATGTACTTTTGGACCACACTGGCCCCACCAGTATGATCTCATCAAAATCCTAGTAGTCAAGGACTTATCCTAAGGGATTTATCAACATGTAAGAGACAGACAATATAATAATACCAGTCCATATGTTAAGATAAAGGCAACCAGATAGCATACTATCATGTCGAGCAGGAAAGTCCTCCATATATATGTCCAATCATCCACTATATCATACAAGAATAGCCTCCAGGGCATACATATCACTAACAGGAACGTCGGGTTCTCATTTACGGCTAAAATGAAATCCGAGGCTCCAAGATTATCCACCATTATGTGTTGCTTGTTGATATTCTGTGATGTTTATATCATGCCTGGGACGAATGTTATATATATATATATATATTTATATATACTAGTAGATGTTGTATATGTTTTGCATTCGTGCTAGTCAAGGCCCCGCTCTGCCGTTAGTTAAGTAACCTAACAGTGCATGACAGGGCCCCATCGCGAATGCGGATAGAATATACGTACATTGTATTTTCGTTTCTTTTTTTCTGGTGTGATATGGATTAATTGATGGGACTGCGTTAACTTTAATTAATGCAACGAAAAACAAACCTAGATGTTGTTGGAACCAATTTTTAAAAACTGACATTACAGACGTTTCCTTTATCTTTACACGGCGATATTCCGTTCTAAATATCCAACACCTCATTCGACGAGGCAAGAGCCGAGAACCTTTCATAGGGAGTGACCTCTTGGGTAAAAGTTTGTGTTAGTATAATAACTTCGCTGTAGTCAATTCCCTTGCTTTGCATCATGGGATTAAGTTAAGAATATCCTGCACAACATTTGATGAGAAAAAGTGCCGAGATCCCTTCACAGGGAGTGATCTCTTTAGCAAAAGTTTATGTAAATATATATTTGTAAGAAACATTTGGGTTCCTTCAACGATATCAAGTTCATTACGCTAAAGCTTTTTCGCCAAAAACCAGCCGTAGCCCTCCGTCATTTCTTACAAGTATTACTCTGTATTAAAGCTGTGTATGTTGACCTCTGTTAAGGCATAGTGAATGATAGCTAGGTATTGCTTGTTTGCTGCATGGATATGCGATTATTTAGGACAGTCACACGGTCATGTTGACCTCTGTCAAGGGCTTGTGCGGGTGGGTCTAAGTTAATGCAGGACAATGATGGGTTGAAGTTGACTTGCGACTTATGGTATGTTGACCTCTGTCAAGGTCATAAGCCGCTTGGAGAAAAAACAACATCAAGAGTTTCAAATATACAGGAAACTTGCCAGGCATGCGCATACCTTTTAGAATGTGGTGACTTGAGTGGCTTCCATCAAGTTATCATGCGATGATAGTTGGATCCCGATTCCGACTGATGAGTTGGTGTTATTCTGTCACGTCCCGAAAGTACGGAACATGACCGCACTTAAACTACGAAACGTCTCGAGGCGTACGTAATCTAAGTAAGCCAAAAACACAGAAATCCAAACCAAGAAAAGTAGTAGAGTGAAGGAAAACCAATTCAAATCAATTAGTTTTAAAAGCATAAGCCAAATTATGCGTTTTTAAAAACATCAAATATTTACAGAAAATTTCGGCAAAGTCTCCTTTGTAAATACTGGCCCCCAAACGGGATACAACATGAATAGTATACGAAATCAATAAAAAGGCATCCCCAAGCGGGAGCTAGCTCTTCGTCAATCGACGGTCACAACCACACAAGCAATATAATATACAACGCCAACGGCGAGGATCAAAACTCAAAAGGAAACTCAAAACCACCAGAAATATAACGAGCGACTCTAAGGTCGAAAGAATAAACAACACTGGTCTCTATCTCAATAAATACATGTTTGGTTGATGGAATTTACTAGATACAACGGAATAATATTATACAAGGTAATATGATGGGTACGATATAAGAAAAACCCACCTACTAGCAAGTCACCCGAATGAAACTGAGCCCGCAAAGCCATAATTGAACCTGTACGGCAAAACCTGCAAGAAACTGGGGCACAACGGGGGTGAGTTGCCAACTCGTGAATAGAAAAACATCTACGCACAGAAATCGCATAAATAACGCAATCCTAGGTCAATGATCATAATATATCCTCAAAAATGTATATAACATGCAGCCTATAACAATGGCTAGGGTAGTATCTAACCCGAGTGTAAACTCATGTGCCCGTGTCAGTGCCTCAGGTAGCAATATATCATATGAATGAGGTATGCATGCATGAAAACAGAATACATGTAAATGAAGAAACTGTTTTCATAAATTAGTGAGATTTCCTTCGTATTTTTAAACTGAGGTATCATAAATGAAATCAGTATCAACAGTGTCTAGCATCGACACAAAACATAAATCTCACTGTCTCGAAATATCAATGTCTCTATCTCAATATCTAGGGCGCCGTCAGTCCAGACCGGCCCCTACCATCCATCTCAAGACCACGACGGTATCCTCCGGATATCCGACGCGTCGGGTAATATCACCGGTCGGTAGTGCTCCCCTGCCGGGCTCAACGTCAACACCACATTCCTCTTGCCCCGGGGTACCGCATCGGGCCCACCATATACCCGTGACGGTTCCTCCACTCCTCGACACGGATCTCGAAAACCACAGCAAACTCATGGTGGACGACACTTTACATCACTAGAAAACCGCAACATTTTATATTTTAAAAGATCATAAGTTGTAAATTTTGCGGCTTTCCCTGAAATCCAGAAATATCATAAATCTCAAAAAAAATCATCACAAGTGCATATGTCAATGATAATGAATGCATATGGTATCAATAACCAAGTTGCAATGTATGATTAATAAACTAGGCATGTAAGGCAGGTACACTAATATCATATCAAACTACTAACTAACAAGCTAAGTCAAGCAAATATATTCTCTAAAGTGTACGTGACATGGCAATTACCAATGAAGATGTGTGTGAGCCGGCAAGTAAGTGTACGTGGTACATACGCATCATCGGTAATGGTGCTGGTGTCCTAACAGCATGATATCAATAATGTAGTACGAAACATAATATAAGCATGCGATGCGAAGCGAACCACAATAATGAGCGGGAGCTGAATACAAGACGCAACTGTAACTAACCTGCATTAATCTAATATAAGTCCTACAAATGGTGCCTTTTGAAATAACACGAATCATGGGGTTTTGAAAATAGGGGCTACGGTGTTTTTTATGAAAAGATACGTCTTTTGAAATATCCGTAGGATCCCTTGGGCTGTCTTTTAAAATACCCACGATTCGTTAGTTTTTGAAATAGGTAAGAATCGAATCTAATCAAACAACTAAACTAAACTAAAGGGCTAAGCTAACAAGCTGGACGACAGGTAAGGAAACCGCCTAACATCTGAGTCGATCCATATACATACCTGTATATATATTAGTCGGTGATCCCGCCTCAATAATATCATATCCGATACCATATCTACAATCAGACATCCCAAGTCAAGAGTGCGGATCGATCATCAAGATATAGCTCGTACGTAAATCCGTCGTACGGCATCCCCAAATCTGGGTACGGGTCAATATCATACTCATCACACTGTTCATCTGGTATCCTCTTTATCAAGATCATCCTCTGGGGTACTGACCTACGTCTAGTACACTACTAAAATCACTATTCACATGGCATCGTCATCCAAAGATACGCTATAACATCAGGATGTATCTCAAGTACAAATCCTGCCATATCACCGATTTCACGACCTCAACTCAAATCTCATCGACTCATCTCAATCCCAAATATCATCCGCAAATCAAGTATGTGAACACCTAGTCCCATACCCAGGTGAACACATAACACATATCCCCATATACGCACAGGTAAAACATAGATGTATGCATGTGTATGTGTGCGTGTGTACGTGTAACAACTACTCTAGGGTTTCGCAACTAACACTAAACTAATCCATGAACACCTAGAATCTACCTTTATCACCAAGTCTCATATCAACATAATATATATAATCAAAATATATGTGTGTATACGTATTCGTATACATCACCACGAACTGCGGGGGTGCTATACGCCATCCACCCGACTTCTCCCCGTAGATCTAAATCTACTCACCTGGTCCTCGCTCGCCGGTGCCGACGTCGCCACGCGCTTGCTTGTCGTCTCGAAGTCCACATGGGGTACCTACATATCATAACGCACCGTATAACATTAAAACCAAATTCGAAATCAAAACGGCAGACGAAAATCAAATCGGCACGCGCATCACGCATAGGTCAAAACCTATCGCCTACGCATGCAAGAATAGCCAAACCAACCCTCGATGTCGATGTACAAACGTTAAACCATCGAGAAAAACCCAAACACTCTCATTTGCGCATTCACGAACATTAATTATAATATAAAATAGGTTAAAATTCACAAAAACCCCAAATTCACCTTAAAAGCCATTTTTCCGAAAATCTAGCAAGCAAAAATTACCCGTTTTAGTATAAAACTCGATATTTAAACAAATCTAGAGGCCTTAATACTTATTAAATATCTTAAATAAGTCATAAAAACAATTTCCATAATTTAATCTCAATAAATTTCATTAACCCCAAAATTCTAGTTTACACTATATCCAAATTTTAACAATTTATAGCAAAAATGCACAAATAACAATTTAGCTTGGATTTTCATGAACTAAAGGCACTAAACCACTCAATATAATATTTATAATGACATGAAATCTTAATTTGAATTTTATCTCACAAAAATATAATTATTTTAAAAACCTAGTTTACAACTTATATAAATATCACATTTTAAATCAACAAAAATGCAAACTAGCAACTTAATTTGATTTAGCATAACACTAATATGTCAAATATATCACACAACCATAATCTCACAACACAAAACCCTGATTAGATTTTCACAAACCCTAATCTAAATCTTCTCTTGCAAACCCACATCTTTCAATTAAGCCAAAAATTAGCACCTAATAAGCTTCATTAAGGAATTAAACCAACAATTGAACAATGGGTCAAAAGTTATACCTCACAACCATGAATCAAACTTGAAATATAGACCTCCAATTTGAAATCCTTGCACCAAGATCCATGCTAAAGAAGACGAGGGAAAATGGGTAGGAGTAGGATTTGGATTTTAGCTTGATTTTTGATGGAATTTGGACATTTTTTTTAGGGGAAATGAGATGGGGTTTTGGGGGAAAATTCTGGACAGCAAGAAGTGGGGGGCTCAGCTGCATGTATGGGGAAAGAGGAGAGAGAGGGAGGTGGGGAAAAAGATATCTAGTCAACCTAGTCAAAGTCCACTCTCATTTCTACATTTCCTTTTTCTTTTCTTTTCTTTTCTTTTCCTTTGAAATTCAAGTGGGGATAAAGATGGGGGCTGCTGAATTCAGCCAAGGGGAGAAGTGAATGGGGGTGTGTGGGTGTGGGTGTGGGTACGGGTGTGGGGTCATGAAAAATGATAAATACAATACCCCAAACATCCATTTACGCTAAAAAAAAGCCTTTTTTCTTCAATAATTTCTAAACCGTTTTGGCAAATGATTTCGTTCCAAAAACCACATGATAAAATTTTATTTAATGTTTTATGATGCACAAAATTTATTTCAACTCATTCCAATTTGTAATTTTCCCTAATTAAATGTATTAGTGAAGGCTTAAAATAATAATAAAATAATATTTTTTCAGAAAATTTAAAATTTCACCAGCGGCTCAATAAACACCAAATAATAGCAATTACATAGCTAGAATATGTATATTTAATTTTTATAATAAGATATTTGTATTTTGACATTTTACAGAAAACCCCCTTATTTTACCGATTTTTTCGAAATTTCACCGAAACGATTTTCAAAACGTTACAATCTTCCCCCCTTAAAGAAATTCGGTCCCCGAATTTAAATTAAAACTCCCCCTAAATACTAAAACATCTAAGCAAAACCATCAAGTCGTCGGGGCTCCGAAATCATAATTACATAAAACAAATCGTAGCGCAGCGCATGCGCATGAAAAATGAGCATATAACTCAATAAAAACTCCGTCAAGCATCCCGCAATCATCGGAGTCATGGGGAAGACATCAATGCCAAATCCAAAGCAAAACCAATTTGATATAAAACTATACACGTAAATATCGAATCTATATATGTAAGTATCTGAAGGAAATGCATGCCAAATCTCTTTAAGTCGCTGTGCAACGCGTATAACACTACACAGTGGCGGACGTCTATCATAAGAAAATAACTATATACATATATACCTTTGTTTGAAATGTACGTTCCGCCGTTTTGGAAACAATTTAGAAAGGTCTCCTTGTTTTAAGCATTTCGTGTCATATCAGACACGTAGGTAAATACAGAGGCTATAGCTCGCTTTTTGGAAATCCCTTCAATAACTTTCAATGCATGCAAAATATATTCAGGTACTGTCCTCTGACTAGTCCTGCTCAGTACGAAAATACATAGCGATATCATAAAAACGTACTGCTCTATACGAAATCAATCTCAAAATATGCACATGAATGCTACGTGCGTCTGGTGCGCACGGAAATCAAAATCCATGAATGTGCCATACATGCGCACAGAAACAACATCTAAGTGCATCGGGTGTGCATGAAACATCTGTTGTCGGCAACATGTGTGCCTGACAGCAAAATCAGGTGCATCTGACATGCACGAAAAATCTCGATTTAGTGCATCTGGTGTGCACCAAAATCACACTTCAAAACATGCGCCCAACATGCGCGAAAATCCAAATCAGGTGCATCCATCGTGCACGAAATCATGAAATCCAATATAAAGTGCCGAATATATGCAAAATCCAATCAGGTGCACAAGGTGCACAAAACAAATATCGAACATCACCATCGAAATCGAAGTCCACGGCATCTAAATGCACAACATACGTAACACTGCACTGCAAGCATATATGAACTATACCGAGTGCAAAAACCAAATCGTGTGCGTATATACGCACAAATCAACTCAACTGTATGAAATCAATATAATCATAAACATGAGAACCAAGGCACGAAAACGATATCAAGTGCAACAACCGTGCAAAAATCGTAAATACTCAGTAGGTGCAACCATGAACCATGAAGACAAATATCATGAAACTCAATCATCAAAATCAATCATGCGAATAAATCGCCCAAAATACGCAAATCAAGTATGGCGGAACAGTACCGCTCAAGCGCATCCTCTAAGAATCTCGGCCAACTGTCGCGGTCACTAGTGGGACGTCTCGTCGATGATCATGAACTCTGTCCTGCTGGTGTGCGTAACCATGACCACTCCTGGGTCAAGGTCTTCACTGTGAATTACCAATCTTTCGGTCCATCGGCTCATCGGCCCTGTCGGGTGTGCTAACGGGGATGATCCAGTTCTGGCACGTCTCTTGTCATCTCCCGGTCAATCATCACGACCACTCGTAAGACAGCATATCACTGGCGTCGGCCTCTGGCTCTCTGAATGTACATGACACATCTGATCCTGGGTGCAAGTATCATTGCAGCAGTGTCCTGGAAGGAATCCTGCTCACGGTCACTTCCATGTCTCGTCTCTGCCAACTGTCTGGAAGTCATTGTCCTTTCCTATATCTGCATCTTGCTCTGGAACGACTGCATACTCATCGCGACTCCTTCTGGAAGGTAAGTCCAAGTACCTTGCCTCGGCATGCGTATCGCATCTCTGATGTCGGCGGAGTGGAACGTCATTTCATCTAGATCTGGTACGAACCTCCTACTTCACCTTTCTCTAATGTCTACCGCTTCGGACTCGTCTCGTCGTGGCTGCATGGACTGAGCTCCAACGACTATCCTCGTATCTGGAGTCTCCCAAGAATGCATCTCACCACCTAGCATCCGATTGAAGTCGAACCATTCGATCGATTCATCAAAACCTCATAATCCCCCAAGAGCTCAACATCTTGGGCACAGTTTAATAGTATCGAATATATATACCACAGCATCGGTGGTCCAGCCGTAGAAGGGCAAACCCAAGCCTCACTAATGGCGCCGCAGAACTGCCGCAAACCCTAAGGTTCAAAGGCTTTCACACGGTCATTAAGTCGAGTTAGGGTTTCATTCTTCTAGAGGGACCATAGAATTGCCTGCATGTCTTTCCGACTACCTTAAACTTGGAATAATAGGTTTCTGACATTCGATCGTCTCTGTCGACTCCCAACATCTCCGCGTGAAGTCGTCTCTAGCTGGAATCAATCTATCTGATGACCTCGCATCGGGGTAGACGAACGATCCATATGTCATAGTCATTCATCCTCGATGACTAGCGACCTTCTATCATCTCTTAGTACAACTTATACTGCAATAGCTCCAACATCTGGGGCAATATCTCGTCGTTCGCAGCAATAACTGGCTCACTCGTCTGCATGCTGAACCGTGCCTCAATCATCAGGAGTAAGCAATACTTCAATGGTCCTAAAAATCTGGCTGGCCTCTATCAGTGGCTCAATCCTCTAGTGCAAATCGGCACGTCTGAGTAATCTCATACAGCAATCCACCCAACGCTCGTGACGCGAAGACACAATGAAAAGACACATCTCTGCAATCGTGTGTCGCCGGAATCATGCCCTGGTCAGTCCTCGTTCTTGACGAGCTCGTGCTGACCGCAACTCTAGCCGTAGCTCTCCCTGCCCGTAATCGTGGAAGCAAAACCATAACTGGTACTAATGAGGCTAGATCGGAATGAATATAATACTGAGCAAAGAAATGTACATCCTAAGGCTTCTTAAGTGGAGTAGCGTATCGTAAATATGCCGCGGAACATACCTACGGTACGTCACTCTACTTTAGTCACCTATTCCATCAACCAAGGGTCATCCTACGCTCCGAAGGTAAAACCTAACGCTTTGATACCAACTTTATCACGTCCCGAAAGTACGGAACATGACCGCACTTAAACTACGAAACGTCTCGAGGCGTACGTAATCTAAGTAAGCCGAAAACCCAGAAATCCAAACCAAGAAAAGTAGTAGAGTGAAGGAAAACCAATTCAAATCAAGTAGTTTTAAAAGCATAAGCCGAATTATGCGTTTTTAAAAACATCAAATATTTACTGAAAATTTCGGCAGAGTCTCCTTTGTAAATACTGGCCCCCAAACGGGATACAACATGAATAGTATACGAAATCAATAAAAAGGCATCCCCAAGAGGGAGCTAGCTCTTCGTCAATCGAAGGTCACAACCACACAAGCAATATAATATACAACGCCAACGGCGAGGATCAAAACTCAAAAGGAAACTCAAAACCACCAGAAATATAACGAGCGACTCTAAGGTCGAAAGAATAAACAACACTGGTCTCTATCTCAATAAATACATGTTTGGTTGATGGAATTTACTAGATACAACGGAATAATATTATACAAGGGAATATGATGGGTACGATACAAGAAAAACCCACCTACTAGCAAGTCACCCGAATGAAACTGAGCCCGCAAAGCCGTAATTGAACCTGTACGGCAAAACCTGCAAGAAACTGGGGCACAACGGGGGTGAGTTGCCAACTCGTGAATAGAAAAATATCTACGCACAGAAATCGCATAAATAACGCAATCCTAGGTCAATGATCATAATATATCCTCAAAATTGTATATAACATGCAGCCTATAACAATGGCTAGGGTAGTATCTAACCCGAGTGTAAACTCATGTGCCCGTGTCAGTGCCTCAGGTAGCAATATATCATATGAATGAGGTATGCATGCATGAAAACAGAATACATGTAAATGAAGAAACTGTTTTCATAAATTAGTGAGATTTCCTTCGTATTTTTAAACTGAGGTATCATAAATGAAATCAGTATCAACAGTGTCTAGCATCGACACAAAACATAAATCTCACTGTCTCGAAATATCAATGTCTCTATCTCAATATCTAGGACGCCGTCAGTCCATACCGGCCCCTACCATCCATCTCAAGACCACGACGGTATCCTCCGGATATCCGACGCGTCGGGTAATATCACCGGTCGGTAGTGCTCCCCTGCCGGGCTCAACGTCAACACCACATTCCTCTTGCCCCGGGGTACCGCATCGGGCCCACCATGTACCCGTGACGGTTCCTCCACTCCTCGACACGGATCTCGAAAACCACAGCAAAGCAAACTCATGGTGGACGACACTTTACATCACTAGAAAACCGCAACATTTTATATTTTAAAAGATCATAAGTTGTAAATTTTGCGGCTTTCCCTGAAATCCAGAAATATTATAAATCTCAAAAAAAATCATCACAAGTGCATATGTCAATGATAATGAATGCATATGGTATCAATAACCAAGTTGCAATGTATGATTAATAAACTAGGCATGTAAGGCAGGTACACTAATATCATATCAAACTACTAACTAACAAGCTAAGTCAAGCAAATATATTCTCTAAAGTGTACGTGACATGGCAATTACCGATGAAGATGTGTGTGAGCCGGCAAGTAAGTGTACGTGTACGTGGTACATACGCATCATCGGTAATGGTGCTGGTGTCCTAACAGCATGATATCAATAATGTAGTACGAAACATAATATAAGTATGCGATGCGAAGCGAACCACAATAATGAGCGGGAGCTGAATACAAGACGCAACTGTAACTAACCTGCATTAATCTAATATAAGTCCTACAAATGGTGCCTTTTGAAATAACACGAATCATGGGGTTTTGAAAATAGGGGCTACGGTGTTTTTTATGAAAAGATACGTCTTTTGAAATATCCGTAGGATCCCTTGGGCTGTCTTTTAAAATACCCACGATTCGTTAGTTTTTGAAATAGGTAAGAATCGAATCTAATCTAACAACTAAACTAAACTAAAGGGCTAAGCTAACAAGCTGGACGACAGGTAAGGAAACCGCCTAACATCTGAGTCGATCCATATACATACCTGTATATATATTAGTCGGTGATCCCGCCTCAATAATATCATATCCGATACCATATCTACAATCAGACATCCCAAGTCAAGAGTGCGGATCGATCATCAAGATATAGCTCGTACGTAAATCCGTCGTACGGCATCCACAAATCTGGGTACGGGTCAATATCATACTCATCACACTGTTCATCTGGTATCCTCTTTATCAAGATCATCATCTGGGGTACTGACCTACGTCTAGTACACTACTAAAATCACTATTCACATGGCATCGTCATCCAAAGATACGCTATAACATCAGGACGTATCTCAAGTACGAATCCTGCCATATCACCGATTTCACGACCTCAACTCAAATCTCATCGACTCATCTCAATCCCAAATATCATCCGCAAATCCAGTATGTGAACACCTAGTCCCATACCCAGGTGAACACATAACACATATCCCCATATACTCACAGGTAAAACATAGATGTATGCATGTGTATGTGTGCGTGTGTACGTGTAACAACTACTCTAGGGTTTCGCAACTAACACTAAACTAATCCATGAACACCTAGAATCTACCTTTATCATCAAGTCTCATATCAACATAATATATATAATCAAAATATATGTGTGTATACGTATTCGTATACATCACTACGAACTGCGGGGGTGCTATACGCCATCCACCCGACTTCTCCCCGTAGATCTAAATCTACTCACCTGGTCCTCGCTCGCCGGTGCCGACGTCGCCACGCGCTTGCTTGTCGTCTCGAAGTCCACATGGGGTACCTACATATCATAACGCACCGTATAACATTAAAACCAAATTCGAAATCAAAACGGCAGACGAAAATCAAATCGGCACGCGCATCACGCATAGGTCAAAACCTATCGCCTACGCATGCAAGAATAGCCAAACCAACCCTCGATGTCGATGTACAAACGTTAAACCATCGAGAAAAACCCAAACACTCTCATTTGCGCATTCACGAACATTAATTATAATATAAAATAGGTTAAAATTCACAAAAACCCCAAATTTACCTTAAAAGCCATTTTTCCGAAAATCTAGCAAGCAAAAATTACCCGTTTTAGTATAAAACTCGATGTTTAAACAAATCTAGAGGCCATAATACTTATTAAATATCTTAAATAAGTCATAAAAACAATTTCCATAATTTAATCTCAATAAATTTCATTAACCCCAAAATTCTAGTTTACACTATATCCAAATTTTAACAATTTATAGCAAAAATGCACAAATAACAATTTAGTTTGGATTTTCATGAACTAAAGAAACTAAACCACTCAATATAATATTTATAATGACATGAAACCTTAATTTGAATTTTATCTCACAAAAATATAATTATTTTAAAAACCTAGTTTACAACTTATATAAATATCACATTTTAAATCAACAAAAATGCAAACTAGCAACTTAATTTGATTTAGCATAACACTAATATGTCAAATATATCACACAACCATAATCTCACAACACAAAACCCTAATTAGATTTTCACAAACCCTAATCTAAATCTTCTCTTGCAAACCCACATCTTTCAATTAAGCCAAAAATTAGCAC
Organism: Agapanthus africanus; assembly: GCA_030015575.1. NCBI lineage: Eukaryota > Viridiplantae > Streptophyta > Magnoliopsida > Asparagales > Amaryllidaceae > Agapanthus > Agapanthus africanus. Next base: position 440,131,330 of record CM057340.1, on the reverse strand, counting down.
CTAATAAGCTTCATTAAGGAATTAAACCAACAATTGAACAATGGGTCAAAAGTTATACCTCACAACCATGAATCAAACTTGAAATCTAGACCTCCAATTTGAAATCCTTGCACCAAGATCCATGCTAAAGAAGACGAGGGAAAATGGGTAGGAGTCGGATTTGGATTTTAGCTTGATTTTTGATGGAATTTGGACATTTTTTTGAGGGGAAATGAGATGGGGTTTTGGGGGAAAATTCTGGACAGCAAGAAGTGGAGGGCTCAGCTGCATGTATGGGGAAAGAGGAGAGAGAGGGAGGTGGGGAAAAAGATATCTAGTCAACCTAGTCAAAGTCCACTCTCATTTCTACATTTCCTTTTTCTTTTCTTTTCTTTTCTTTTCCTTTGAAATTCAAGTGGGGAAAAAGATGGGGGCTGCTGAATTCAGCCAAGGGGAGAAGTGAATGGGGGTGTGTGGGTGTGGGTACGGGTGTGGGGTCATGAAAAATGATAAATACAATACCCCAAACAACCATTTACGCTAAAAAAAGCCTTTTTTCTTCAATAATTTCTAAACCGTTTTGGAAAATGATTTCGTTCCAAAAACCACATGATAAAATTTTATTTAATGTTTTATGATGCACAAAATTTGTTTCAACTCATTCCAATTTGTAATTTTCCCTAATTAAATGTATTAATGACGGCTTAAAATAATAATAAAATAATATTTTTTCAGAAAATTTGAAATTTCACCAGCGGCTCAATAAACACCAAATAATAGCAATTACATAGCTAGAATATGTATATTTAATTTTTATAATAAGATATTTGTATTTTGACATTTTACAGAAAACCCCCTTATTTTACCGATTTTTTCGAAATTTCACCGAAACGATTTTCAAAACGTTACATATTCCTTGGGTGATTTTAGATGATCCCGACTAATTCTCCTTTTAGGGTTAGAAAAAGAATTTGAGGAAACAACGGGAGCCATCCTGATTAGTGTAACGCCTTAGAATGCGTTTAATGTTAATTGAGTGATAATGTGGTGTTTTTAAGGAAAAGTTTACCAAATTGGTTTCCTCACATTTTATAACAATTAATTAATATTTTATTATTATTTGTTATGGCTTGCACACACTTGTGCATGTTAGAGTGGGGGTTAGTTAGTGTTAATCTTGTTAAGTAGCCATGACACCTTAAGCTAATTCTTGCCATGTTAACCTTACACTTAGCTTTGTTGTGTAGAGTTATCTTCTTGATTTGGATTGAGGTGAGGTGGCTAGGTGAGTCATGGAAGGATTTAATGCTTACATTAATGGAAGTGAGGGAGAGAGTAAGTGTAGGACTAATACTCACCCAACACTCACCATCTCATATTGATCTCACCTCACTCTCTCATACTTATCACTTCTCAATTATTTTTCATCTCCTCAACCCTCAACTGAAACCCTCACTATTTCATCACAAAACCATGCAAAACTTTATTAAATCCCACTAAAACACTTCACAAGTCATGATTTAGGCACTAAGTTGACTTGGAGCTTTGAAAGATTGGATTTTTAAGCAAGAGGGGCTAGGTAATGACCTCTAACTGATAATTAGGTGTTTATATTATTGTGTTGCCTTGTGGTTGTGGTTTAGAACACTAAAGGTATAGTTTCGTGCACATATCGTATTTTCAGTGTCATATTGGAGTCTCTGTGATATGCTATGACCTGGAATCCTTACTATAAAATTAAGCAATGTAGTAGTGATGTACTAGTGACCCTGAGTGTACACTTGAAGAATGAACCCTACCAGGGCGGTTTTGGCCGGCGACAACATAGGAAAATCCGGCGACCTCGAATATTTGGGGGAGTTCGGGCTTGGGTTTTGTAGGGTAGCTGTCTACAGTTGTTTAGAGGTCTTTGGTACTGCTTGACTTTTATGTTCTGACAGTATACAAAATATGGTATCACTTTATTATAATCTAGTGTTTTGACTATGCGTGTTACGTTATCCGACATGGTTCGTGATCTTATGTAGCTGCTGCACTTGGGTTGGATTTGGAGTGTCACTACACACGTTAGCCACTAGAAAGACACATGAGAGTTGGATTGGAGTTGGTGTGTCGGTCAAACGTAGTTTGTACGTGATATTGGTCAATTTCTGCGATTTGCACTTGTTATATTTTGTTTTAATAGGATCGCAGGCGGGGGCTTCGAATGCTTCGAAGAAAGGGAAGTAGGTGACTGGATTTACCAAGCTTGAGATCGTCGGTGAGTAGATTTAACATCTACGGGGAAATCGCCCTTATGGCGTTAAGTGTCAGGGCTAGATATGATATGATATTAGCCGCATGTTTATATGCACATATAGAGATTGTGCATGAACATCATTGCATATTATTACTTGTTGTGCCTGGACTTGTAGCCATTGGACACTTCACTATTATTTGACGGTTCATGTCGCACGAGCACTAATTATATGCTACACACACACCGCCGGTAATTGCCATAACACGCACAACATATATACATGTGTGACATTGTATTGATTAGTGATATTGAGACATTGATTCTTATGCGATTGTCGATATGAAATATAGCATACATGCATACCTACATGCTTAAACATATACCTAGCTACAACTACATGTTCACCTTGTTAGTGTATATTCCGTAGGGGCCATTATTGTATCATACTAGCTTGTATATTACTTAATTGAAGCTTGGGATATTCACAGTTATATAACAGTCTTGCTAAACATGGTAATATGCTACTTGGTTTTATCTATCTTAATATTTGAGTATACGTATTGATAGAGCTCTTAGGATCTTACTTGACTACCAGCGTTGTGATGGCAGTCACACTAATGGGGGCTGGGTAGTCAACAAGCACATCCTTTTTCAGGTCCCTAGTCGTAGGATTATCGAGACAGGGCATCGATACTCCGGAGTAGACTAGTGTGTACGCTTATCATCCCAGTTAGGGAGATGGTCTGTCCCACAGCCATCAGTACGTCGTACTGGAGATAGTATACAGGTGCTCGTTGGGTTACGGGTACACCGGACAGGACTCGCAGGGAACTATTGGTTGGTTTTATACCAGTCGTCAGTTAGCAGTTCCAAGATGACATGAGTACAGCATAGTCCGCAGACTTGACACTGCTACTTCGCCTCGAGTGTGTCCCACTATTCTTAGATTTCTACCCAACCACGGCTCAAAGGAGTCGTGCAAACAGGTAGCAGTTGGGTGCAGTCCCGAGCACTTGGAGGCAGTGGCGATTAGAAAGGATTCGTCTTTTCCGGTATTGGGAGTTGATATCGCGCTGTCTCAGAGAGCCAATACGCAAAGTCCCTGGCCATGGCAAGCGAGATTTACTGGTAGGTTCTAGTAGTTTCTCAGGGTGTAATGGGCTTCACTCCGACACGACTTATACCGCTATTAGGGGACTGACGCTTGCCGCCCTCCTAGGCCCGATATGCGATAGTCTTAGACGAACAGACCGGACTGTACGGAGATTGTCATATCAGGCTCAGTAGGAGTTCGGATGGGTTTCCTCATCCGCCTTCTTATCGACATCTACCTGGGGACCGTTACGTACAGCTAGTGTCGCTTGCGGCCTGTGGTTAAACCCACTGCCAGTGTAGTAGTCGAGTCTTTAGAGTCCCATACAGAGAGCTTCCCTACTCCCGGCAAAACGATATAGAGGTCGTATGGTTTTACGACAAGGGTTCGGACGCATACGTATGTTTACGCACGTACGACATTCAGACAGTTTTTACTAGTCGGCTTTGGTTTAAGCCAGTTTCTAGTATCGGGTTATTAGATTATACAGTCTAAAGTTTTTCCGTGTTTTCACGGATAGGAGGGGCGTTCTCGTAATTTCGCGAGAAGCTTCTAGAAGGATGGTGACTTGGGGGTTTAGGTGCATAAGCATTAAATGAGATTAGTGACTCATTTGTGTAATTCATCCTTGTCATTAATGCATCATAAATGGTTAACGACTCATGTAGATGAATCACTCATATGTATTTATGAAGCATGGTTGTTAAATCCTTTATTTTATTTATTTGATAAATAAGAATGCTTCATATATATCATGAGAGTTCATTATCTCTCTTTCATTCTTATGCTCACCTTCTCTCTCCTCAAGCGCACTCTCTCTTCAAACCCTAATCCTACCACTCATGTGTTGAGACCAAGGATTAGTATAGACTAATTAATCCATAACCCAATTCTATATCACCTAGGTTGCTTAGATTAGCACTTTAAGAAACCTAGTTACCTCAAGTTAGATGTGAAGCTTAGGGTAAATCTCTCGGGTGGATCATCTATTACGTGGAGGAGGCCAAGGAGGAGGTGGATAATGAAAAGGAGAAGGACACGGTTCATTAGGTATAATCACTTTTCATAGTAGTTAACTACCTCTATGTTTTTGTTAGTTATCGTTTAGCAAAGATTCTCGGTTAGTCGATGTTTATGCAAAGAACAAGATCGTTTTTCATTTTTCCGCCTCGCCGCAAGTCGTGGGGTGTTGTACATGGACTTACAGTGGTATCAAAGCCTCGCTAAACAATAATTAACTCATCAGCAAAGTCGTATGTATTTCGAACGCAAAACGAACCGAAAAAGACATCGATATCACTAAGTTTCTGTCGAATTTAAAACAGGCTCTAAAAATTTTACAGGGAGCTGCAGAATAACAAGCAGAGATATATAAGAACACTGGAGAAAAATGGGTTCCTGAATCGGCCATACAGCCGCAGAACCGTGGCCGATCCCACCGATCCGCCGCGGATCCGCGGCCGAGTTGGGGCCGATTCTACCCAGTTTGCTCCAGTAACTCTTCTGTGATATTTTTGTATTTTCTGGAATACTTATTTTCTGCTCAAGTCTCTGGTGCACAGAGAAGTTTTCGGAGTAGAATCTGATATGTTTGCTCGGTCGAAATTATACGATGTTTGCTAATTTGATTATATCTGTGATTGTATGATGTGTTCGTAAACCTACCCTAACTGCTAGTATGTCGGTTGGCAGGGGGTTGCACATTTCTGTAATGGATTTTACTGTTTGTGATTATGAACTATATTGGATTGTTGTGATGATTAGCCGGGATTTTGTGATGGATTATTATTTTAATTCATTCAATAAAATTGTAATATGTTGTAATATTATTTTGCGGGGCGCATCCAGGTTGCGGTTGTAGCCACCGTTGTATTATTTCATTTTACTGTTTTTGCTCCTAGGACAGACCCAAGGTGGGATGCACAAACTACCGGGTACTTTGAAGTGTTTAGTGGCCTACTCACTTTGTTGAGTGAGACCGCTTCACTTCGGGTACTTAGCGGGTAGTTTTCCATACCCGTAGGGGTCTAGGGTGGGGTAATGGCTATTCATCACAACTGTGTAATCCGTCTTTCGTTGCAGGCTCAAAAGAAACACGGATTGCTTGCATATCCAATAATGTTCATCTAAGATCTGGAATGCCTATTATTGCGTCTGACGAATGTACAATATCTATATATGATAGCTATTTAGACGTCACTTATGTTTTACACCCGTGCTATCCCAGCCCCCGCTCTGCCGTTAGTTAAGTAACCTAACGGGTGATGACGGGACCCAGTGGCGAATGCAGATGGCATAAGAGGACGTTGTATTTTTGTTGTTTTCTGTAATGATAGGGTAATGATGGGACGCATTATTATTAATGCAAAGAAAATAAACCAAAGTTGAATCGTTGGAACAATTTAAAAGAAACCACTAGGTTATTTTAAAACAGAGGATATTTTTTAATTGCGGAGCTATAACCGCTCCTTTTAAAAAGCTATCAGGTTCCATCGGTTATATCAAGTTCACTACATTCACGGATTTGCCAAAACCATTCGTAGCCCTCCGTCATTTCATTTGGGTATTCAGTAGTATTCAAGCTATGCAGTTTGACCAACACCAAGGCATAGTGTTTGGTAGCTGCTGGGTATTCATTTGTTGCATAGATAGATGAGTTAGTTTGGGACAGTCGTATTATCATTAGGCCAACGTCAGAGATATGTACGGATGGGTTCAAATTAACAAGATAATGATGGGTAGAACTTGACATGTGACTTATGACATTTTGACCAACGCCAAGGTCATAAGAGCATGGGGCAAAAATATATATCGGGAATTTCTAAAGAAACTGAAATTTGCAAAGAGATGCATACCATTTGGAGTTTGATGAATGTTGGTAGGATTCGTTCAACATTATCATACGATGATATTTGGATCCCGATCCTACTGTGAGTATATGCTACTTATCAGGAGATTCGTCACTTAACGATCAATGCTCTAATCCAAGTAGGTGTCAAGAAAGGTGTCAGCGGGGCTACGCCTCCAGAGAAAAGAGGTTATTTAATTAAGGAACTTCGCGAAAGCGTTGGAAAACCTCTCTCGAAGTATCGACACTAGCCTGGCTGAACGGTTAAGCAAGTATTGTACGGTGAGAATAGTCCTGGCTAATTCTTCTTTTATGGTTTGAGGAAGGATTCGAGAAACAGTGGGAGCCATCCAGTTTAGATAAACTAAAAACCACTCTAAACTTGCAAGAGCATCTTGCTAAAGTGTTTCTTCTTTCTCTCCTACTTGCAGCGACCCTGAAAATGACTGGACATAAGTTACTTTTAAAGAAAAATATACTGACAGGGCCAAACTATAAAGATTGGCTACGGAATGTCAAAATAGCTTTGACCTATGACAAATTGGGGTACGTCCTCACCGCTAAGGCACCTGCAGTCCCAGGTCCCAAATCCAGTAATCCGGATAAGGAAATCCGCAAAACCTGGGATTTAGATTGCGCGAAGGTCAAGTGCATCGTGCTTGCCTCGATGAACAATGAACATCTGAGGAGGCATGAGGATATGGATCTTGAATCTATATTTCTCCATACAAAAGATCTGTATGGAGAGCAATCTCGTATAGCAAGATTCGAGACCTCTAAGAACTTGTTTCGAGCGAGGTTGGCTGTCGGATCATCGGTAAGAGAACATGTCATAAAGATGATTGGCTATATAGAAGAGCTCGCAAACCTTGGGATGACTTTGAATAATGAGCACTATACAGAACTTATTCTCCAGTCCCTTCCTTCCACCTACGCCCAGTTTATTCTGAATTTCAACATTCAAAGAAAAGAAGTTGAACTTCCAGAACTCCTTAACATGTTGAGGAGTGCAGAGGGCACCTTTCAGAAGGCAAGGGAAACACCAGCTATGTTTTTTAGCGGTGCTTCTTCTTCCAGGTCCAAGACTAAGGCCAAATGAAGGAAGAAGAAGGCCGCCACCAAACCTAGAGGAGGTGTTAGTAAGGGGGGAGCGAAGGGAAAGAAAAAGTTTGCGGTGCCAGTAGTGGCCAAGGATGAGTGCTTCCATTGTCATAGGAAAGGGCACTGGAAGAAAGATTGCAAGGCGTGGAACGTCAAGAACCAGGAACCGAAGCAAGCTGTGGCTTCGACTTCAGGTGTGTTTGTAATTGAGAATTATCTGTCAATCAACTCTACTTCCTGGGTATTGGATACCGGATCAGGATCTCATATATGCAATTCATTGCAGGCACTGTGAAACCGTAGAGTGCTGAAGGATGGTGATATAACCCTAAAGGTTGCTAACGGAGCAAGCGTGGGAGCTGTGTCCGTCGGGGATTATCACCTGGGATTGACGAGTGGACATATTTTGGTTTTACATAACTGTTTTTGTGTACTTAGTTTAACGTGTAATATCATATCAGCTTCCTTGTTATCAAATAAAGGTTATGATTTCACGTTTGTAAGTGATGTTGTTAACAGCCACCTTAAGCATAGTTTGATTGGGTCCGGTACACTGGATAACAGTATATATGTCTTAAACCAACTCCAGATTTTCAATGTCCAGAACACACTAAAAAGAAAGTCTCCAGATTTAAATAAAGCGTTCTTATGGCATTGTAGACTAGGTCACATCAATGAGACAAGGTTGACTAAGTTACATAGAGAAGGATATTTGGACTCATTCGAATATCAAACTTATGCCACTTGTGAATCATGTCTCAAAGGAAAGATGACAAAGACTCCATTCACTGGACATGGAGTAAGAGCGAGCGAGCTCTTAGGACTCATACACAGCGATGTATGTGGTCCAATGTCTACACATGCAAGAGGTGGTTTTTCCTATTTCATTACTTTTACGGATGATTACTCAAGGTACAGATTCATTTATCTGATGAAACATAAATCGGAGGTTTTTGAGAAATTCCAGGAGTATAAGAATGAAGTAGAAAACCAAAACGGCAAAAGTATCAAGACACTGAGATCTGATCGAGGTGGTGAATACTTAAGTGCCGAGTTCCTAGGTTACCTAAAAGAGAAAGGAATTCTCTCTCAGCTTACTCCTCCATACACTCCACAACATAACGGTGTATCGGAGAGACGGAATCGAACCCTATTGGATATGGTACGTTCCATGATGAGTAATGCTGAGTTACCGCGATCTTTCTGGGGTTATGCGCTAGAATCAGTGGCATATCTTCTGAACATGGTTCCTACCAAGACTGTGCCTACCACCCCATATCCGATGTGGAATGGGAAGAAACCCTATCTTCAGTATCTGAGGATATGGGGATGTCCAGATTTTGTTAAAAAGCAACTTGTAGACAAGCTCGCGGCACGATCAGTACAGTTTAAGTTTGTGGGATATCCAAAGAACTCCAAGGTGTATCTATTCAATTACGCAGAGAAACAAAAGGTTTTTGTTTCTCGTAATGCCCATTTTCTAGAACAGCAGGTTTTAGAAAAGGATACAAGTGGGAGCGAAATAGAACTGGAAGAAATTCCAGAACCACAAACTACTACTGAAAGTTTGGTAGAAACAGTAGTTCAAGAAGAACAGGACAGTCCCGCACCCCTCCGCAGGAGTAGTAGGCCGTCTCATCCGCCTGAGAGATACTGCGGTTTTCTCATAGATGGGGATAGAGAGGATTGCATCATCGATGATGATGAACCTACTAGCTTCCAGCAGGCCATCCAGAGCGGCGACTCGGTACGATGGCTAGATGCAATGCGGACCGAAATGGAGTCCATGTACACCAACAAAGTATGGACTTTGGACTTTGCTCCAGATGGGGTTAAACCCATAGGATGCAAATGGATCTTCAAGAAATAGATTGGTGTAGATGGACAGGTGGAAACCTATAAGGCTAGACTTGTTGCAAAGGGTTTTCGTCAAAGACCTGGTTTGGACTATGACGAAACATTTTCTCCAGTGGCTATGCTTAAATCCATTCGGGTCCTTCTTGCTATTGCTGCCTTCCATAATTATGAAATCTGGCAGATGGACGTAAAGACGGCTTTTCTGAATGGTAATTTAGAAGAGTGCGTCTATATGGATCAGCCTGAGGATTTCAATCAGAGTGGGAGCAACGGTAAAGTATGCAGGTTGCTTAAGTCTATTTATGGACTAAAGCAAGCATCGCGGAGTTGGAACATCTGTTTTGATGAAACAGTCAAAGAATATGAATTTATAAAAAATCTAGATGAACCATGTATATATAGTAAAGTTGTAGCCAGAAGTGTCGTATTCCTCGTCTTGTACGTGGATGACATTCTATTGATAGGAAATGACATTCCTATGGTACAATCTATCAAAGGATTCTTGCCACACCGGTTCTCCATGAAAGACCTGGGTGATGCCTCTTATATTCTGGGGATCCGGATCTATCGTGATAGATCCAAGAGGATGTTAGGACTTTCGCAGTCCAGGTATATCAATACTATAGTGAAAAGATTCAGTATGGAAGATTCTAAGCGCGGTAGTCTACCGTCTTATCACGGAATCACCCTCTCTAAAGAGATGTCTCCCAAAACTGATTTGGAAAGGGAACACATGTCCATTATACCCTACGCTTCTGCGGTAGGCTCTATAATTTATGCGATGTTGTGCACCAGACCAGATGTAGCTTACGCACTCAGCATTGTAAGCCGGTATCAGTCAGACCCAGGGGAGAATCACTGGATAGCAGTAAAGAACATTCTCAAGTACCTGAGAAGGACTAAGGAGATGTTCTTGGTTTACGGCGGAAAAGACCTCAAGATGGAGGCCTTTGCTGATTCCGGCTTCCAGAGTGGTAAGGACGATTCCAAGTCCATGTCAGGTTATGTATTTACCTTCAATGGAGGGGCGTGTGCTGGAAGAGTTCCAAGCAGGACACCGTTGCTGACTCGACGATGGAAGCGGAGTATATTGCTGCTTGCGATGCCGCAAAAGAAGCAGTCTGGATGAAGAAGTTCCTAACAGAACTTCTGGTGGTTCCTACCATTGTTGATCCAATACCTCTGTATTGCGACAACAACGGAGCTATAGCTTTAGCGAAGGAACCAAGGTCCCATCAGAAGTCCAGACACATCTTAAGGCGGTATCACCTAATCAGAGAGATCGTTGATCGTCGGGAGATCGAGGTCAGGAGAGTTGCTACTGAAGAGAACATTGTTGATCCATTCACAAAGGCCCTACCTCAGATTCAGTTCGAGAGGCTAGTCGAGATCATCGGTCCTCGATATGCCAGTACATGGCCCTAGTGCAAGTGGGAGATTGTTAGTGTATATGCCCTAGGGGCCATTATTGTATCATACTAGCCTGTATATTACTTAATGGAAACTTGGGATATTCACAGCTATATAACAGTCTTGCTAAATATGGTAGTATGCTACTTGGTTTTATCTATCTTAATATGTGAGTATACGTATTGATAGAGCTCTTAGGATCTTGCTTGACTACCAGCGTTGTGATGGCAGTCACACTAGTGAGGGCTGGGTAGTCTACAAGCACAGCCTTTTTCAAGTCCCTAGTCATAGGATTATCGAGACAGGGCATCGATACTCCGGAGTAGACTAGTGTGTACGCTTCTCATCCCAGTTGGTGAGATGGTCTGTCCCACAGCCATCAGTATGTCGTACTGGAGATAGTATACAGGTGCTCGTTGGGTTACGGGTACACCGGATAGGACTCACAGGGAACTGTTGGTTGGTTTTATACCAGTCGTCAGTTAACAGTTCCCAGGTGACATGAGTACAGCATAGTCCGCAGACTTGACACTGCTACTTCGCCTCGAGTGTGTTCTACTGTTCTTAGATTGCTACCCTACCACGGCTCAAAGGAATCGTGCAAACAGGTAGCAGTTGGGTGCAGTCCCGAGCACTTGGAGACAGTGGTGGTTAGACAGGATTCATCTCTCCCGGTATTGGGTGTTGATATCGCACTGTGTCAGATAGCCATTACGCAAAGTCCCTGGCCAGGGCAAGCGAGATTTACTGGTAGGTTCCAGTAGTTTCTCAGGGTGTAATGGGCTTCACTCCGACATGACTTATACTGCTATTAGGGGACTGACGCTTGCCGCCCCCTAGGCCCGATATGCGATAGTCTTAGACGAACAGACCGGACTGTACGGAGATTGTCACATCAGGCTCAGTCGGAGTTCGGATGGGTTTCCTCATCGGCCTTCTTATCGACATCTACCTGGGGACCGTTACATACAGCTAGTGCCGCTTGCGGTCTGTGGTTAAACCAACTGCCAGCGTAGTAGTCGAGTCTTTAGAGTCCCACACAGAGAGTTTCCCTACTCCATGCAAAACGATATAGAGGTCGTATGGTTTTACGACAAAGGTTCGAACGCATACATATGTTTACGGACGTACGACATTCGGACAGTTTTTACTAGCCGGCTTTGGTTTACACAAGTTTCTAGTATCGGGTTATTGGATTTATACAGTCTAAAGTTTTTCCGTGTTTTCACGGATGGGAGGGGCGTTCTCGTAATTTCGCGAGAAGCTTCTAGAAGGATGTTGACTTGGGGGTTTAGGTGGCATAAGCATTAAATGAGATTAGTGACTCATTTGTGTGATTCATCCTTGTCATTAATGCATCATAAATGGTTAATGACTCATGTAGATGAATCACTCATATGTATTTATGAAGCATGGTTGTTAAATCCTTTATTTTATTTATTTGATAAATAATAATGCTTCATATATATCATGAGAGATCATTATCTCACTCTCATTCTTATGCTCACCTTCTCTCTCCTCAAGCTCACTCTCTCTTCAAACCCTAATCCTACCACTCATGTGTTGAGACCAAGGATTAGTATAGACTAATTAATCCATAACCCAACTATATATCACCTAGGTTTCTTAGATTAGCACTTTAAGAAACCTAGTTACCTCAAGTTAGAGGTGAAGCTTGGAGTAAAGCTCTCGGGTGGATCATCTATTACGTGGAGGAGGCCCAGGAGGAGGTGGATAACGAAAAGGAGAAGGACACGGTTCATTAGGTATAATCACTTTTCATAGTAGTTAACTACCTCTATGTTTTTGTTAGTTATCGTTTAGCAAAGATTCTCGGTTAGTCGATGTTTTTGCAAAGAACAAGATCGTTTTTCATTTTTCCGCCTCCCCGCAAGTCGTGGGGTGTTGTACTTGGACTTACACACCTTTATATGATGTTGCGTTGGATTTTGGATAAATTGGGAACCGCCTGATATATTTAATAACTTGATGCATTTAAATAGCGGATTTTTCCTTGATATGCTTATATTACTGTTCTATGTTGCATACATCATATTACGTGGATTTACGCATTGTGATATGGATTTCATGTGATTTTCTATATTTGAGAACCGCGTGGATATTCCAAGAAATGTGTATTGTTTTGAAAACCCGGCTTCTCTTGATATGATATTTCCATGCATCCACCATCAGTTTCACAGTTCTGAGACTTGTGTTAGAAACCCGATGCGAGGATTGGATGTAGCCGTTTGCTGGTTCCTGGTGGACCCGGTATGGTACCCCAGGGCAAGAAAGGTATGTCAATGGATTAGACGATGAGCCTGGAAGGAGGTCTACTACCTACCGGTGATAGATTTGGACTCGGAGGATATCCGGAGGATATCGACCGGAGTCGTGAGATGGATATGGGCCGATTCGTACTGCCGGAGCCCGCGGGCCGATCCGGGCAGACGGAGCCCATGATATGTGGATTTGCGTGTCGATGTTGGACATGAGTATTTCATGATGTTTCGAGTGTCGATATTGGACACTCAGGTTCCATGAGATGTATGGATTTGTGGGCCGCTCCTGGTGACGGTGCTTGAGGATTTTATGATTTGGGGTCTCGTTGATGGACATCAGGGTTTTTCCATGCTGATGATTTGTGCATGAGGTTTATTATTTATCCCACACACAGGATTTTTTGATATGCATTTGATTCATGTAGATGTAGTACCCTGGTGGTGTACCTTGATCATGATTGTTGCATATCCATATTGCCATACTTATGCTATCAGATTACATGTGATAGATAATCGCTGTTCGTGCATACTTGCGATTACAGTACGATGTTATTTACTATTCAAGAGTTGGCAACTCATCCCCGTTGTGCCACAGTGTTTTGCAGGTTTGACCTTCAGAGTAGTCACGGCAGGGCGAATTATTATCTCTAATTTTGCAGATACCGCTTCGGTTGGCTGTGAGGCTTTTTGCTATATGTAGGTTTTGCAGTTATCCAATGATGTTCATTATATATCTTATTGTATCTAGTACTCTCCATCTACCACTTTCATGTATTGACTTAGAGACGAGTTGTGAGGATCGATGTTGTATATTCTTGTGACTCTGGGTGTCATGCTCGTGTTGTTAGTTATATGTATGCCCTAGAGGCCATTACTGTACATTGGATGTATATTGTAGTGGATGCTGGGACATATATAGGGAGGACTTTCTTGCTCGACATGATAGTATGCTATCTGGTTGCACTTTACCTTAACGTGTACACTGATTGTCTCCCTGTTACATGTTGGTAAAGCCCTTAGGATCTGTACTTGACTACCTGGACTATGATGCGGATCATACTAGTGGGGACAAGGTAGTCCATAAGTACATCCTTCAAAGTCCCTAGTCGTGGGTGTATCGAGACGGGGCATCGATATACCAGAGTAGACTAGCGTATACCTTCTCGACCCATACAGATGGGCGATGGATGATCCCATATCCATTGGTGTTTGACATCGGAGATGATATACGGGTGCTCAGTAGAGACTGGGTACACTGGACGGACTCGCCGAGAACTCCCAGATGGTATTATACCTCACGTCAGATGGCAGTTCTCTGGTGACACTGGTACAGAGTAGTCTGTTGACCCGAGATCGTCATAGAGTGTTGTGTGGTTCCCACTGTGCTTTGATTTCCATCTTACCACGTCCAAGAGGGCGTGCAAAACGGTGGTTTTTGGGTACAGTCCCGAGTCACATGGAGGCAATGAGCGATAGGAGGGGATTCGTCTCTCCCGGTATAGGGAGTTGATGTTGCGCTGTCTTCGATTGGCTATAACAGGAAATCCCTAGCCAGGGTTGCAGAGATTTACTGGTAAGTGTTACCAGTAGTTTCTCGAACAGTTATAGACCTCATATCGACACGACTTATCGAGCTATTGGGTTCTGACGTTTACCACCCCTAGGCGAGATATGCGACATATCAGACGAACAGACCGGACTGTACGGTAGTGTTACTGGTTGGATTCACTGGAGTATGAGCGGGCTTGCTCGTCGGTCTTCAGATCGCTCAATACCCGGGTAGCCGTTACGTTTAGCAGACCGCTTGCGTCTTGTGGATGTTTGATATGATCATCATCTGCTGCCGGCGTATTGACGAGTCTTTAGAGTCCTACACAGAGGTTTCCTGGCTCAAGCGAAACGAAATAGGAGCGCATATGAGATATGTGCGGGACCGAGAATAATACGTGTATGTGATACCGTATTCTATTCTCGCGATGAATGTGTCGAATGGTTGTATGCGATATAACCTAGTTATCGAATCAAGGATTGATTCGATAAATCGATACATTGGATATTAGCCGGTTATATGCGATATGACCGGATCGTTAAATCAAGTGTTGATTTAATGATTTAATGTATAATTATATATTTGATATATTACTTTGCATTAACTAATATTGGTCCACTTTAGATGGATTTTCTCACTCGGATGTGCGCATTATATATGTGATATGATTTTGTGCACTTGCTTGTATCGTGTTTGATGATACATGCTTTTTGGTTAAGTGTAAAGTATTAAACCTTGGTTAATTGAATGGTTAGGGTTTATTATTTGTTATTCATTTATCTTATTTAATTATCCATTTAATTTTTGATAAATGAATAAAAGAAAAGAGAAAAGAATGGTGGCTAATTTTGTTTCATGTTGAAGCTTCTTGAAGCTTTGATCAAGTCAACCATTCTTATCTCATCCTTAACCCTAACCATTCCCACTAACCCTAGTTTAATCTCTACACTTGACCATGGTTTAGATTATGATAAGTTTTCATTTTCTTTTCATTTTAAAATAACTTATCATAACAATTATCTTCTTCTTCTTCTTCTTCTTGAAGAAAGAAGCTTGCATTCATCAATGGTGATTGATGATAAAGAGTGAGAAATCCAATTCTAAATAGAACCCACTTCCTATTTCTTCATCCTCTACCTCTTGCCAAGTAGTAGAGTGTGTTTTCTTCATAAGTTTCTTGACTTGGTGAAGTCAGAGCTTGATTTAGCGATGCCTCGACGTAGATCATCTTCGGCATGGACATCGACGACCTAGCTCGCTTATTCTCCGATGAAGTCGACGCTAGAGCCCGGATTCTTTTTGGACAGCGGAGAGGACTTCGTTGCGGAGCTATGGAGGTGGAGAACCGGATCTACAAAGGTTGTATTTCCGTATCTCTTAGTTAAGTGTTAACTAGTTGGTTTTTTCGCCTAGTTTTCTAGCAAACGATCCGTACACTAGGGTTTCTCGGCACGTTAAAATTGAAATTGGCATGTTCGATTCCTTGTGAGACCTTACTTGAGTGCCTAGGAATCCTACAGTGGTATCAGAGCCTAGCTAGAGCCTTAGGCGAAGTCTAGACGGAATTTGAAGTCCGAACGAACCCGAAACCCAATTCCGTTCATGCTCTCTATACTTTTTTGAAAACAGTGAGTTTTTCCAGATTAAAAATTGCCAAAAAATTCAGCAGGAAATTGGATGAGTTACTGTGAAGCACGTGATAGTAACTCGACTACAGAGGCGCGAAACCGCGGCCCCCACCATGGGATTCGCGGCGGTTCCGCGGCCACTGTGTTGAGTTACTCCACGTGGCTTGCACAGTAATTCATGTTTTGTAATGCTGAGTCTTCTGGAAATTTTTAATATTTTTTCTAGAGTTGAATTTTCTGGAGTTGTTTTGGGGATTCGGTGTTTCGATCGGAGTATCAAATTTTGTCTGTGTGGCTTTCCGGATAAATTTTAGAATATGTTAAAAAGTTCGACCGGATATAAATACCCAATTTTTCCCCTGTCGGGAAATTTCCAGGTGTTGGATTTTTCCGTAGTTTAACGACGTTCTAAGTAGTGCAAGTAACGTGATGGACCCTCTAGAAGACAACAAACCTTAACTCGATTATGTGACCGTCTTGAACTGCCCTTTGAACCTTCGGGTTTGGGGCAGTACGGCGTGCCACATGTGAGGCGTTGGCTTGACCCTTCTACGGCTGGACCGTTGGTACTGAGGCACGAACGGAATGTTGTTAGACTTATTTCATGAGTTGATTTTTATCGGGAAAACTTGGGTGTTCGATTGTTCGATCGAAAAGTTTAACATTTTCTATTTATCTGGAATGGGATACAATAATTGGAATTCACAAAAGTTATGAGATAACTGAATGAATGTTGTAAATCTAGCAATTTAGTCTCACTTGATCGGTTGCCACGGAATTTTGATGCGATCAAAAGTCCGTCGCAATCACGTAGCGTACGCGGATACTCGCCGGGTAAACTTGATAGACAGCCTCACTCCATAGCCCCGACCAAGTGACTGTAGGAGAACCCCGTCGCCGAAAGCATCCGTACGGGTGCTCGCGGCAGCGGTGTTCCGCCTTGGTGCACTTTGTCGACGGTATCGGGGGTGCGGCCGCCTACTGAAGTTTGCGACGAGTATTCGATCAGGATGTCGGGAATCTTGTTGAATTGCCCGACTTGATATTGAAAAGAGTTTTCGATTTTGACACTAAAATGCGGGGTTTATAATTGTTAGGCATGCGATGTCTAGGGAATTCATTTGGTCAGGCATGCGATGTCTGAGGAGGTTGCGGATTCCAACTGTTGTAGTTTTACACTTTCTTTTCTGTGACCGTAAGTGTAATATGTGATATCGCCGGTTTCGTTGCTATATGTCAACGACAATTGGGATGCGCATATTTACTTACGTTGATGACATCTGATGTTATGTGTTGCTGGATATGTTATATTGGATCGTCGTGTTTGAATAGCCGGGGGATTTTATGTGAGATGAGTGTTTTTCATTTTCATTCATGTAAAAACTTGTATGTAATATTCTTTTATTGGGGCACTTCCAGGTTGCGGATGTTGTCACCATTTGTATATTATTTACTTTTCCGCACTAGGATAGACCCAAGGAGGAGGGCACAAGTAACCGGGTTCTGGAGTCCAGTAGGAGACCAACTCGAGGGGTCGAGTCCGGGTCTCCTAACTCTAGAATTGGTAGGGTTGCTTGCCGCTCTCGTAGGGGTCTAGGGGTTTGGGTTTGGCTATTCATCGCGACCGTGGAATCCGTGTTTTATACTGGCTCGTATTGAAAACACGGACGTCCTAGTATATCCAATATTTCATATGTTTCTTCTGCTGCGATATCTGTGATGTGATCATGTGATGTTCTGTGATAGATACAGTATATAGTTTATATGATATATTATATAGACGTTACTTATGTTTTACACCCGTGCTAGCCCTGCCCCGCTCTGCCGTTAGTTACCTAACCTAACGGTGCATGAGGGGACATCGAGGCGAATGCGGATGGCATAAGTGTACGTCGTATTTATCTGTGATGTTTAGGTACTTAAATGATAGGACTTCATTAATATGATTAATGAAATAAAAGAAACCTAAGATGTTGTAGAATTGAATTTCAAATTAAAACAGGTAGCTACAGTTCTTGCTTTGCACAGCGGTATATGTGATATATCCTGCACCTTATTCGATGAGGAAAGGACCGAGATCCCTTCACCGGGAGTGACTCCTTTAGCAATAACTGGCAGATGCTACACACTCGGTTTGTCTTTTGATTGCTTTTAAGTGTTTTTGCTTTGCACAGCGATATATATGATATATCCCGCACCTCATTCGACGAGGAAAGGACCGACGATCCCTTTACCGGGAGTGACTCCTTTAGCAAAACTAGAAAAGCCTCAAAAGCACTCCATTTTAAAAATCATTTGATTCTACAACGATATCAAGTTCATTACGCAATAGGTTTTCAGAAAAACCTGTCGTAGCCCTCCGTCATTTCAGATAAGTCCTATTTAGTATTCGTGCTACGTTTGTTGACCTCCGTCAAGGCGTAGTGTGCGGTAGCTAACTAGTATTTATCTGTTTATGCATATGATGCAGATTGAGTTATGGTAGTCGTGCGGCCTTGTTGACCTCCGTCAAGGGTCGTGCGGGTGGGTTTAATTCGATCAAGAAATGACGGGTTGAACTTGACTAGTAGCCTATGGTTTGTTGACCTCCGTCAAGGTCATAGGGTGCTAGGGGCAAAATATTATCGGGAATTTCAAGTGTTGAAATTTGCAATGAGATTGCATACCTTCTATGAGATAGTTGGATCCCGATACCCGCTGCGAGTAAGAGTTACTCCTGGGAGAGTTTTATACATTACAATTAGCCGATCAAGTAGGTGTCTAGAAAGGTGTCAACGAGGTTACGCCTCTGGGAAAACGAGGTTTACATTAATTAGGTTCGTGCGAAAGCACGGGGGACCTCCCTCAAAGTACCGACACTGGCCTGGCTGAAAGATTGGCGAACTTGTAGTGTGTAATTAATCCCGGCTAGTCTTTCCTTTTAGGGTTTGAAGGAATATTTGATAAAAAGCAGTGGGAGCCATCCTGATTAGATAAAATAATAACCAATCTATTCTTGACAGAGCGCACGCTGAGTGTTTTCTTCTCTCTCTCTCCAGGTAGCGACCATATCACGCCTTAATCAAGATAATAATATGGATATTTGACCGAACCCGCTTGTTATACTGAGCTGGGGAACGTTGGTCCCGCTCCAACTTATAATTGTTATAAGACAGAGCAGGAAATTAGGGATTACCAGAATTCCCGTGCCGCCCAAACGAAGAGAGTGCATGCTGATGCATCATCTTCGGGTGTGTTCATTACAGAGAACTGTTTCTCAGTATCCTTTACGTCCTGGGTATGTGATACCAGATCAGGATCCCAGATATGTAATCTGTTACATAGGGCTACAGAAAGGTAGAGAACTGAGAACGGGTGATAAGTTTCATGAGGCAGAAAACGGGGCAAGTGTTGCAGCCAAGTCTGTTGGTCACTGTCACCCTGTATCATCAATACATTGATTCTGAACGAATGTTATTAGATATCGAACCTGATATACAAAATCATATCAGTCTGTTTATAAGTAAAGAAATGATAAAATTTTGTATTGTTGGATAATGTTTTGAACATTTCCTATATCAAAAGTTGATCGGTTCAGGCACGTTATCTAAAAGCATTGATGTTCTAAATCAAATTACAGTTCTTAGTATATGGAACACACATAAGAGGAAGAGTTCAGAAATGAACGGATCCTTCTTAAGGTATTGTAGACTAGGTCAGATCAATGTGACCCGACTAGCTGAAGTTACATATAGATGCATATTTAAATCAGTTTGAATCTACATCTTGTGAAACTTGCCAGTCATGTCACAAAGATATAATGACACTAGCTCTGTTTATTGGAAACAGAGAAAGAGTTAGTGAACTCTTGGGATGATACATGTTGATTTATGTAGGTCCCCTGTCTACACATACCAAGACTGGTTCTTTGTACTTCGTTACATTCTCTGATAATCTCTCGAGATTCAGACCTATGTTCCTGTTGAAACACAAGTCCGAACCTTTTGAGATATTCACAGAATATAAGTTAGAAGTAGAGAACCAATACGGGTATAAGTATTATGTCCTTTGATGTGATCAAGGAGGAGAATACTTGTGCACGGAATTCCTGGACTTTTCTAAAGGAGAATGAGATTCTCTCTCAGCATTACTCCTCCGTATACACCATAAAACGATGGTATATCGGGGCGGAGCAATCACACCCTATATGATAAGGTGTGCTCTATGATGAGTACTACTGAGTTACCTATTTCCTTTTGGGAGTTATGCACTTGAGAAGCTGCATACCTATTGAATAGGGTTCGAATCAAATCAGTTGCCTACCACTCCATATGAGATATGGAAAGGGAAGAGCCCATGTCTTAAGCTAGTTAAGATTTGGGGTTGTCCGGCCTATGTCTAAAAGCAAAATCCGGACAAGCTCGAGGCAAGGTCTGTTATGTAGAACTGGAAGTGTTCCAGCTATACAAACTACAGCAGATGATTTGGTACAACCAGAGGATTCAGTAGAAACCAACGAACCTCAGCCTCTTCGCCGATCTAGTAGGGTTCCTCACCCACCTGAGAGATACTTCGGTTTCTCTATGACAGTGGGAGCGAGGATTGCATCATGAGATGATGACCCAACTAGTTTCGAGCTGGCCATCAGGAGTGAGACTCTGTAAGAATGGCTGGATGCTTAGCGATCTGAGATGGAATCTTTATACACCAACAAAGTATGGACTTTGGTTGCTATATCTGAAGGGTTAAATCCCCATCAGGAGCAAGTATATCTTGAGAAGATTACTTGGTGTACATGGAAGAGTTGAGACTTTCAAAGCTAGACTTGTTAAAGGTCTACATCATTGACCAGGTATGGATGATGATGAAACCTTTTCTAAGTAGCTATGCTTAAGTCCATCCAGATCCTACTTGTCACGGCTACATACCATGACTACGATATCTGGTGGTTGGGTGTCATGACTGCTTTTCTAAATGATGTTTTAGAAGAGTGCGTCTATAAGTACACAGCCAGAGGGCTTCGTAGACAGTGGGAGCAGCGGAAACATGTACAAGATGCTTTATAGGATAAAGCAGGCATCGCGGAGTTGGAACATCTGTTTTGATGAAGTAGTCAAAGAGTTTGATATCATCAAAATGGTAGATGAACCTTGTATATACAAAAAGGTAGTAGGGAGTATGGTGGTGATCCTCGTAGAGTACGTGGATGACATACTCTTGATAAGGAAGGAGTTTCCTATGCTACGCTCGGTCAATCTCCACTTATCACAATGATTCTCCATATAGGATCAAAATGATACCTCCTAAATCCTGGATTTTGGATCTATGAGATAGATCTAAATGGATGTTAGGACTCTCACTAGTTGTAGTGAGACGGTATCAACCGATCCTGGGAAGAATCACTGGAAGGGTTCTAGGGTGATAAAGACGACTGAATGTCAGTCACAGGCATTGTCTTTACCCTCAGTAAAAGGGACGGTATGTTGGAAGAGTTCCAAGCTAGATACCGTGACATACTAGACGATAAAGGCTGGATACATCGCTACTTAAGATGCTACCAAAGAGGCTGTTTGAATGTATATTGGTTCATGAGATGAACTATGTTCCTCCCATTGTGTGACAATGGAGTTGTGGCTTATGCCAAGGAACGCCGGTCCCATCAGTGATCCAGACATATTCTAAGGCAGTATCACTTGATCATGGAGATGGTTGATCTCCAGGGAGATCGAGGATAGGAGAGTAGACTCAGAGGACAACACAGCGGATCCACTCACAAAGGCCTGTTCCCAGAGAGAGACTTTTATGGGATGGTAGAGTATGAGATACTACAACCACTGCTACAGATGGCCCTAGTGCAAGTGGGAGATTGTTAGTTATATGTATGCCCTAGAGGCCATTACTGTACATTGGATGTATATTGTAGTGGATGCTGGGACATATACAGGGAGGACTTTCTTGCTCGACATGATAGTATGCTATCTGGTTGCACTTTACCTTAACGTGTACACTGATTGTCTCCCTGTTACATGTTGGTAAAGCCTTTAGGATCTGTACTTTACTACCTGGACTATGATGCGGATCATACTAGTGGGGACAAGGTAGTCCATAAGTACATCCTTCAAAGTCCCTAGTAGTGGGTGTATCGAGACGGGGCATCGATATACCAGAGTAGACTAGCGTATACCTTCTCGACCCATACAGATGGGCGATGGATGATCCCATATCCATTGGTGTTTGACATCGGAGATGATATACGGGTGCTCAGTAGAGACTGGGTACACTGGACGGACTCGCCGAGAACTCCCAGATGGTATTATACCTCACGTCAGATGGCAGTTCTCTGGTGATACTGGTACAGAGTAGTCTGTTGACCCGAGATCGTCATAGAGTCTTGTGTGGTTCCCACTGTGCTTTGATTTCCATCTTACCACGTCCAAGAGGGCATGCAAAACGGTGGTTTTTGGGTACAGTCCCGAGTCACATGGAGGCAATGAGCGATAGGAGGGGATTCGTCTCTCCCGGTATAGGGAGTTAATGTTGCGCTGTGTTCGATTGGCTATAACAGGAAATCCCTGGCCAGGGTTGCAGAGATTTACTGGTAAGTGTTACCAGTAGTTTCTCGAACAGTTATAGACCTCATATCGACACGACTTATCGAGCTATTGGGGTCTGACGTTTACCACCCCTAGGCGAGATATGCGACATATCAGACGAACAGACCGGACTGTACGGTAGTGTTACTGGTTGGATTCACTGGAGTATGAGCGGGCTTGCTCGTCGATCTTCAGATCGCTCAATACCCGGGTGGCCGTTACGTTTAGCAGACCGCTTGCGGCTTGTGGATGTTTGATATGATCATCATCTGCTGCTGCGTATTGACGAGTCTTTAGAGTCCTACACAGAGGTTTCCTGGCTCAAGCGAAACGAAATAGGAGCGCATATGAGATATGTGCGGGACCGAGAATAATACGTGTATGTGATACCGTATTCTATTCTTGCGATGAATGTGTCGAATGGTTGTATGCGATATAACCTAGTTATCGAATCAAGGATTGATTCGATAAATCGATACATTGGATATTAGCCGGTTATATGCGATATGACCGGATCGTTAAATCAAGTGTTGATTTAATGATTTAATGTATAATTATATATTTGATATATTACTTTGCATTAAATAATATTGGTTCACTTTAGATGGATTTTCTCACTCGGATGTGCGCATTATATATGTGATATGATTTTGTGCGCTTGCTTGTATCGTGTTTGATGATACATGCTTTTTGGTTAAGTGTAAAGTATTAAACCTTGGTTAATGAAATGGTTAGGGTTTATTATTTGCTATTCATTTATCTTATTTAATTATCCATTTAATTTTTGATAAATGAATAAAAGAAAAGAGAAAAGAATGGTGGCTAATTTTGTTTCATGTTGAAGCTTCTTGAAGCTTTGATCAAGTCAACCATTCTTATCTCATCCTTAACCCTAACCATTCCCACTAACCCTAGTTTAATATCTACACTTGACCATGGTTTAGATTATGATAAGTTTTCATTTTTTTTTCATTTTAAAATAACTTATCATAACAATTATCTTCTTCTTCTTCTTCTTCTTGAAGAAAGAAGCTTGCATTCATCAATGGTGATTGATGATAAAGAGTGAGAAATCCAATTCTAAATAGAACCCACTTCCTATTTCTTCATCCTCTACCTCTTGCCAAGTAGTAGAGTGTGTTTTCTTCACAAGTTTCTTGACTTGGTGAAGTCGGAGCTTGATTTAGCGATGCCTCGACGTAGATCATCTTCGGCATGGACATCGACGACCTAGCTCGCTTATTCTCCGATGAAGTCGACGCTAGAGCCCGGATTCTTTTTGGAGGTGGAGAACCGGATCTACAAAGGTTGTATTTCCGTATCTCTTAGTTAAGTGTTAACTAGTTGTTTTTTTCGCCTAGTTTTCTAGCAAACGATCCGTACACTAGGGTTTCTCGGCACGTTAAAATTGAAATTGGCATGTTCGATGCCTTGTGAGACCTCACTTGAGTGCCTAGGAACCCTACACGTGTGAGCCGACCTTTGTTTATGTTGATTATCTCTTTTATGTTGTTCCTTGGCTATGGCGTCGTATATCTTCTTGTTGTGCTTGTTTCCACCTTTAGGCGAGATTTGCTCCCGTTTGGGGATGCGTCGTATATCTTATGTTTGTACCCATTTCGGGGCTAGCTTTTACAAAGGAGGTGTTGCCGAACTTTTTATGAAAACAAACTTAAGCTTTATGTTTTGCTTGGGAATATAAAATGTTTCTATCTTTTTTTCCCTTCTTGTAATTGTTTAGATTGCTAGGTTTTCGGCTTACTCAAATTGCGTAATGCCTGTTGACGTTACGTGGTCTAAGTACCGGTCTTGTGCCTAACTTGGGTCATGACAAAGTTGATATCAGAGCGCTAGGTTTTACCTTTCGGAATGTAGCATGACCTTGGTATGATGGAGTAGGCAGCTTAAGCAGAGTGACGTAGCATGTATATGTTCTGCGGCATACTTACGACACGGTACACCGCCTAAGTGACCTTAGGACTTATTGTTTGAAATTCCTTCTGTGATTATATACATCCTTGTGAATCGATTTCTATGTCCTTATCGAATCCTATTTCCTTTTCCATCCATTATGCCGTCGAAGACTTCGATGGCGCAAAGAGCGGCCATGAGAGCCAAGATCAGAGTTGACTCGTCTGAGATGAGGACTGACCCGGGAGGTACGCCCATTGTGCAGGAGCAGATTGATTCTCACGGCCTAAAAGTACGGAACCTGACCGGCACTTAGACTACGAAACGTCTCGAGGCGTACGTAATCTAAGTAAGCCGAAAACCCAGAAATCAAAACCAAAGAAGCAGTAGAGTGAAGGAAAACCAACTAAAAGCAAGTAGTTTTAATAGCATAAGCCGAATTATGCGTTTTTAAAAAACCATCAAGTATTTTCTGAAAATTTCGGCAGAGTCTCCTTTGTAAATACTGGCCCCAAAACGGGATACAACATGAATAGTATAGGAAATCAAAAAAAAAAGGCATCCCCAAGCGGGAGCTAGCTCTTCGTCAATCGACGGTCACAACCACACATGCAATATAATATACAACGCCAAGGGCGAGAATCAAAACTCAAAAGGAAACTCAAAACCACAAGAAAAAAAACGCGCGACTCTAAGGTCGAAAGAATAACATCACTGGTCTCTATCTCAAAAATAAATACATGTTTCGTTGATGGAACTTCTAGATACAACAGAATAATGATATACAAGATATATAATGGGGGTACGATACAAGTAAACCCACCTACTAGCAAATCACCCGAAGGAAACTATGCTCGCAAAGCCGTAAAGAAACCTGTACGGCAAACCTGCAAGAAACTGGGGCACAACGGGGGTGAGTTGCCAACTCGTGAATAGAAAAACATCTACGAAAAGAAATCGCATAAATAACGCAACCTGGGTCAATGATCATAATATATCCTCAAATATATGTATAACATGCAGCCTATAACAATGGCTAGGGTAATATCTAATCGAGTGTGATCTCATGTGCCCGTGTCAGTGCCTCAGGTAGCAATATATCATATGGATGATTTATGAATGCATGAAACAGAATGCATGTACTGAATAAAACTGGTTTCATAAATCAGTGAGATTTCTGTATTTTAAAAGAAATGAGGTACCATATATGAAATCAGCATAAAACAGTGCCCAGCATCGACACAAAACAAGTGTCCAAATACCTCGATATCTCTGTGTCACAATCTATGTACCTCAAGTCTCAATCTCAATGTCTCAATCACAATATCTAGGGCGCCGTCAGTCCAGAACGGCCCCTACCATCCATCTCAAGACCACGACGGTATCCTCCGGATATCCGACGCGTCGGGTAATATCACCGGTAGGTAGTGCTCCCCTGCCAGGCTCACATCGTCATCATCACGCGCTTCTTGCCCCGGGGTACCTTACCGGGTCCACCATGTACCCGAAACGGTTCATCCGTTTCCTCAAATCGGGTCTCGAAATCCATCAGCAAACTCATGGTGGACGACTCATACATCCTGGGAAAACCGCACTTTTTTTTTTAAAAGAGAGAAAAAGTTTATTTATGTTTTTGCGGTTTTCCTCCAAATACAGAAAATCTCATGGAAATCCGAATCCGAAAGCTCAATAACACGTAAAATAGTGAATATATGCATGAGAATCCATGAATGCGGTATAACAATGAATAACAGTATGCATGAAGTAGCAGGTAATAACTACAATGTCTAAACTAACATATAAGGCAAGTACGCTAATATCATGTCTAAACTATTAGCTAACATGCTATGTAAGCAATAATTTTTCTAAGGTGTACGTGACTTGGCAATTACCGATGAAGATGTGTGTGAGCCGGCAAGTAAGTGTACGTAGTACATACGCATCATCGGTAATAGTGCTGGTGTCCTAACAGCATGATATCAATAATGGAGTATGAAACATAATATAAGCATGCGATGCGAAGCGAACCACAATAATGAGCGGCAGCTGAATACTAGACGCAACTATAACTAATCTGCATTAATCTAATATAAGTCCTACAAATGGTGCCTTTTGAAATAACACGAATCATGGGGTTTTGAAAATAGGGGCCACGGTGTTTTTATGAAAAGATACGTCTTTTGAAATATCCGTAGGATCCCTTGTGCTGTCTTTTAAAATACCCACGATTCGTTAGTTTTGAAATAGGTAAGAATCGAATCTAATCTAACAACTAAACTAAACTAAAGGGCTAAGTTAACAAACTGGACTACAGGTAAGGAAACCGCCTATCATCTTAGTCGATACATATACATACCTGTATTTGTATAGTCGGTGATCCCGCCTCAATAATATCATATCTATAACCAGACAGCCCAAGTCAAGAGTGCGGATCAATCATTAAAATATAGCTCGTACGTAAATCCGTCGTACGGCATCCCCAAATCTGGGTACGGGTCAATATCATATTCATCATACTATTCACCTGGTATCCTCCTTATCAAATATCATGATCGGGGTACTGATCTACGTCTAGTACAACACTGATACCGCCTAAGTATGCATGGACGTGTGTGAAACACTACGTCAAGGACCCGCTACAACGTCATGTCGTATCTCAAATACGAATCCTGCCATATCACCGAAGTCACAACCTCAATACAAATCTCATCGACTCATCTCAAACCCAAGCCTCAAATCCGTATGTGAACACATAGTCCCATACCCATGTGAACACATAACTATATATTCCCATATAAGCACAAATGAAAGAAGAAAGTATGCAAGTATGTGTTGGTGTGTGCATGTGTAGTGCGACCACTACTCTAGGGTTTCGGGACACTAAATCATCCAAGGACACCAAATATCTATATTATCATCAATATACTGATACAATATATAAACAATATATATATGTGTGTATACGTATTCGTATACATCACCACGAACTGCGGGGGTGCTATACGCCATCCACCCGACTTCTCCCCGTAGATATAAATCTACTCACCTGGTCCTCGCTTGCCGGTGCCGACGTCGCCACGCGCTTGCTTGTCGTCTCGAAGTCCACATGGGGTACCTACATATCATAACGCACCGTATCGCATTAAAATCTGACTCATGACCAAAACGACACGCGAATCCCACATAGGTCAAAACCTATGGTTTGCTTTCCCAAATCAACCCAAAAACCCTCGACATCGGCGTACAAACGCCAAACCATCGAGAAAAACCCAAATACACTCATTTTCACATTCACGAACACTGATTTTAATATAAAATAGGTTAAAACTCACAAAAACCCTAATTTCACTTAAAAAGTTATTTTTCCGAAAATCTAGCAAGCACAAATCACCGTTTTAGTACAAAACTCGAAGTATGAACGAATCTAGCGGCCACAATATTCACTAAATATCTTAAATAAGTCATAAAAACCCTAAGTAGATTTTTAATCTCACTAACTTTCATTAACCCGAAATTCTAGTTTACAATTTTACCCAATTTTAACACTTTAAAAGCAACGCTTTGTAAACTAGCAACTAAATTAGTTTTAGCATTCAATTAACATGTTAATCTCCATATTAAAACCATAATCAATTTATAAAAACCCTAACTAGATTTTAAATTTCACATTTTCAATAATTTCTAAATACCTAGTTTAGATTAAAAAAACCCTTAATTTGGACAATTTACATCCAACAATTTACATATTATCAAAAAGATTAAGTTTTCATTTCCTTAAGATGATAATCTCCACTTTGCAACCATGATTACATGATAGGAACCCTAATTGCAAATCACAAACCCTTACTTTTTAATTCAAACCATACTCGTGAATTTTCCAAACTTGCAATAAAACCTAATTTAAACCACTCATTAACTTAATTTGAAGAAATAATCAAACAATTTAGCAAAAACCCAAGATTTATTGTACCTCAAGAACCATGGATCAAACATAGAACATGACCTCCAAATTGAAATCTTTGCACCAAGATCCATGCTATAGGGGCTAAGGAAAAATGGGTAGGGGCTTGATTTGGATTTTGGGATTTTTTTGTAGGGATTTTGAGGCAAAGATGGTGGATTTTTGATGAGAAAAGAGGTGAAGAAATGAAGGGGGCTGAAGAAAATGGGGGGGCTCGGCCAAGTGCAGGTGTGGGAGGTGTGGGAGAGTGTGAGGTGTGGGGAGAAAAGTCCAAGTCAAAGAATATCCAAGTCAACCCAACCAATACTTATATATATTTACTCTTTTCTTCTCATTTCTTTTCATTTCTTTTCTTTTAGCCATTCAAGTGGGAGAATGAGGGGGCACTTGGGGCTGCTGATTTGGATAGGGGAGAGAGGGTGTGGGTGAGTGTGGGTGAGGGAAAAAATGATAATGTATTACCCCAATTCCCATTAACACTAATTTCATCGAAAAAGCCTTTTTCTTCGATATTTTCTAAACCGTTTTGGCAAACGATTTCGTTTCAAAAACCACGTGATAAAGTTTTATTTAATTTTTTATGATGCACAAAATTTATTTCAACTCATTCCAATTTGTAATTTTCCCTAATTAAATATATTAGTGACGGCTTAAAATAATATTAAAATAATTAATTTCGGAAAATTTTTCAGAAAATTTGAAATTTCACCAGTGTGTCAATAAACACCAAATACTAGCAATTACATAGCTAGAATATATATATTTTATTTTATAATAAAGATAATTGTATTTTGACTTTTTACCGAAACCCCTTTATTTTACCGTTTTTTCGAAATTTCACCGAAACGATTTTCAAAACGTTACAATCTTCCCCCCTTAAAGAAATTCGGTCCCCGAATTTAAATTAAAACTTCCCCCAAATACTAAAATATTTCCGCCAAAACCATCAAATCACCGGGGCTCCGAAATCATAAATACATAAAACAAATCGTAGCGCAACACATGCGCATGAAAAATGAGCATAAAACTCAAATCAAAACTCCGTCAAGCATCCCGCAATCATCGGAGTCATGGTAATGACACAATGTCAATTCCAATACCAAAACCAATATGATATAACTCGACACTATACACGTAAATATCAGGAGGAAATGCATGCCAAATCCTTTAAGTTACTGTGCAATGCCTATAACACTGCACAGTGGCGGACGTCTATCATAAGAAAATAACTATATATATATATACCTTTATTTGAAATGTACGTTCCGCCGTTTTGGGAAACAATTTAGAAGGGTTTTCCTAGTTTTAAACGTTTCGCGTCATATCAGACACGTAGGTAAATACTGAGACTATAGCTCGCTTTTTGGAATTCCCTTCAATAGCTATCAATGCATGCAAAATACATTCAGGTACTGTCCTCTGACTAGTCCTGCTTAGTATGAAAACACATTGCAATTATCATAAAAAAAATAAAAAAACCAAAAAAAAACCGTACTGCTCAATAAGAAATCAATCCCAAAATACGCGTATGAATACTACGTGCGTCTGGTGCGCACGACAATCAAAATCCGTATACATGCCATACAAGTGCACAGAAACAAGATCTAAGTGCATCGGGTGTGCACAAAACATCTGTCGTAGGCAACGTGTGTGCCTGACAGCAAAATCAGGTGCATCTGACATGCACGAAAAAAATCTCGATTTAGTGCATCTGGTGTGCACCAAAATCGCATCTCAAGACATGCGCTCAACATGCGCAAAAACCCAAAACCAGGGGCATCCATCATGCACGAAATCATGAAATCCAATATCAAGCGCCGAACATGCGCAAAATCAAATCAGGTGCACAAGGTGAACAAAAAAAATATCGAGTATCACAATCGAAATCGAAGTCCAGTGCATCTAAGTGCACCAAAGGCGTATCACTGCACTGCAAGCATATATAAACTATACAGAGTGCAGGAACCAAATCGTGTGCGTGCATACGCATAAAATCAACTCAAATGTCTAAAACCGTAAAATCACAACCACGTGAAACCAAAGCACGAAAACGATATCAAGTGCAACACTGTGCAAAGATCGTAAATCCTCAATCATCAAAATCAAATCATGCGAATAAATCACCCAAAACCATCGAAATCAATAATGGCGGAATAGTACCGCTCAAGTGCATCCTCAAAGAATCTCGGGCCAACTGTCGCGGTCACTAGAGGGACGTCTCGTCGATGATCATGAACTCTGGCCTGCTAGTATGCGTAATAATGACCACTCCTGGGTCAAGGTCTTCACTGTGAATTACCAATCTCTCGGTCCAGCGGCTCATCGGCCCTGTCAGGTGTGCTAACGGGGATGATCCCGTTCTGGCACTTCTCTGGTCATCTCTCGGTCAATCATCGCGACCACTCGTAAGACAGCATATCACTGGAGTCGTCCTCTGGCTCTCTGAATGTACGTGACACATCTGATCCTGGGTGCAAGTATCATTGCAGCAGTGTCCTGGAAGGAATCCTGCTCACGGTCTCTTCCATGTCTCGTCTCTGCCAACTGTCCGGAAGTCATTGTCCTTTCCTTTATTTGCATCTTGCTCTGGAACGGCTGCACACCCATCGCGACTCCTTCTGGAAGGTATATCCAGTACTCTGCCACGGCATGCGCATCGCATCTCTGATGTCGGCGGAGGGAAACATCATCATATCCAGATCTTGTACGGACCTCTTACTCCATTTTCTCTAATGTCGACTGCTTCGGACTCGTCTCATCGTGGCTACATGGACTGAGCTCCAACGGCTATCCTCGTATCGGGAGTCTCCCAAGATACACATCTCACCACCTAACATCCGAATTAAGTCGAACCATCCAATCGATTGTCAAAACCTCATAATCCCCCAAGTGCTCAACATCTTGGGCACAGTTTAATAGTATCGAGTACATACCACAGCATCGGTGGTCCAGCCATAGAAGGGCAAACCCAAGCCTCACTAATGGCGCCGTAGAGCTGCCGCAAACCCGAAGGTTCAAAGGCTTTCACACGGTCATTAAGTCGAGTTAGGGTTTCATTCTTCTAGAGGGACCATAGAATTGCCTGCATGTCTTTCCGACTACTTTAAACTTGGAATAATAGGTTTCTGACATTCGATCGTCTCTATCGACTCCCAACGTCTCCGCGTGAAGTCGTATCTAGCTGGAATCAATCTATCTGATGACCTCGTATCGGGGTAGCGAACGAACCACATGTCCTAGTCATTCATCCTCGAGTGACTAGCGACCTTCTATCATCTATTAGTATAACTCGTCCCGCAATACCTCCAACATATGGGGCGATATCTCGTCACTCGCAGCAACAACTGGCTCACTCGTCTGCACGCTGAACCTTGCCTCAATCATCATGAGTAAGCAATACACCAACGGTCATCAAAATCTGGCAGGCCTCTGTCAGCGGCTCAATCCTCTAGTGTCGATCAGCACATCCGAGTAACTTCATAAAGGCGATCCGCCAAACGCTCGTGGCGTGGAAACACAGTAAAAAGACACATCTCCGCAATCGTGTGTCGCCGGAATTTCGCCCTGGTCAGTCCTCGTTCGTGACGATCTCGTGTTGACCGCAACTCTAGCCGTAGCTTTCCCTGCCCGTAATCATGGCAGCAAAACCATAACTGGTACTGATGAGGCTAGATCGGAATGAATATAATACTGAGCAAGAAATGTACATCCTAAGGTTTCTTAAGTGGAGTAGCGTATCGTAAATATGCCGCGGAACATACCTACGGTACGTCACTCTACTTTAGTCACCTATTCCATCAACCAGGGGTCATCCTACGCTCCGAAGGTAAATCCTAACGCTCTGATACCAACTTTGTCACGACCCGAAAGTACGGAACCTGACCGGCACTTAGACTACAAAACGTCTCGAGGCGTACGTAATCTAAGTAAGCCGAAAATCCAGAAATCAAAACCAAAGAAGCAGTAGAGTGAAGGAAAACCAACTAAAAGCAAGTAGTTTTAATAGCATAAGCCGAATTATGCGTTTTGAAAAAAACATCAAGTATTTTCTGAAAATTTCGGCAGAGTCTCCTTTGTAAATACTGGCCCCAAAACGGGATACAACATGAATAGTATACGAAATCAAAAAAAAGGCATCCCCAAGCGGGAGCTAGCTCTTCGTCAATCGACGGTCACAACCACACAAGCAATATAATATACAACGCCAAGGGCGAGGATCAAAACTCAAAAGGAAACTCAAAACCACAAGAAATAAAACGCGTGACTCTAAGGTTGAAAGAATAACATCACTGGTCTCTATCTCAAAAATAAATACATGTTTGGTTGATGGAACTTCTAGATACAACAGAATAATGATATACAAGATATATAATGGGGGTACGATACAAGTAAACCCACCTACTAGCAAATCACCCGAAGGAAACTATGCCCGCAAAGCCGTAAAGAAAACTGTACGGCAAACCTGCAAGAAACTGGGGCACAACGGGGGTGAATTGCCAACTCGTGAATAGAAAAACATTTACGGAAAGAAATCGCATAAATAACGCAACCTGGGTCAATGATCATAATATATCCTCAAATATATGTATAACATGCAGCCTATAACTATGGCTAGGGTAATATCTAACCGAGTGTGGTCTCATGTGCCCGTGTCAGTGCCTCAGGTAGCAATATATCATATGGATGATGTATGAATGCATGAAACAGAATGCATGTACTGAATAAAACTGGTTTCATAAATCAGTGAGATTTCTGTATTTTAAAAGAAATGAGGTACCATATATGAAATCAGCATAAAACAGTGCCCAGCATCGACACAAAACAAGTGTCCAAATACCTCGATATCTCTGTGTCACAATCTATGTACCTCAAGTCTCAATCTCAATGTCTCAATCACAATATCTAGGGCGCCGTCAGTCCAGACCGGCCCCTACCATCCATCTCAAGACCACGACGGTATCCTCCGGATATCCGACGCGTCGGGTAATATCACCGGTAGGTAGTGCTCCCCTGCTAGGCTCACATCGTCATCATCACGCGCTTCTTGCCCCGGGGTACCTTACCGGGTCCACCATGTACCCGAAACGGTTCATCCGTCTCCTCGAATCGGGTCTCGAAATCCATCAGCAAACTCATGGTGGACGACTCATACATCCTGGGAAAACCGCACTTTTTATTTTAAAAGAGAGAAAAGGTTTATTTATGTTTTTGCGGTTTTCCTCCAAATACAGAAAATCTCATGGAAATCCAAATCCGAAACCTCAATAACACGTAAAATAGTGAATATATGCATGAGAATCCATGAATGCGGCATAACAATGAATAACAGTATGCATGAAGTAGCAGGTAATAACTACAATGTCTAAAATAACATATAAGGCAAGTACGCTAATATCATGTCTAAACTATTAGCTAACATGCTATGTAAGAAATAATATTTTCTAAGGTGTACGTGACTTGGCAATTACCGATGAAGATGTGTGTGAGCCGGCAAGTAAGTGTACGTAGTACATACGCATCATCGGTAATAGTGTTGGTGTCCTAACAGCATGATATCAATAATGGAGTATGAAACATAATATAAGCATGCGATGCGAAGCGAACCATAATAATGATCGGGAGATGAATACTAGACGCAACTATAACTAATCTGCATTAATCTAATATAAGTCCTACAAATGGTGCCTTTTGAAATAACACGAATCATGGGGTTTTGAAAATAGGGGCCACGGTGTTTTTATGAAAAGATACGTCTTTTGAAATATCCGTAGGATCCCTTGTGCTGTCTTTTAAAATACCCACGATTCGTTAGTTTTGATATAGGTAAGAATCGAATCTAATCTAACAACTAAACTAAACTAAATGGCTAAGTTAACAAGCTGGACTACAGGTAAGGAAACCGCCTATCATCTGAGTCGATACATATACATACCTGTATATGTATAGTCGGTGATCCCGCCTCAATAATATCATATCCATAACCAGACATCCCAAGTTAAGAGTGCGGATCAATCATCAAAATATAGCTCGTACGTAAATCCGTCGTACGGCATCCCCAAATCTGGGTACGGGTCAATATCACATTCATCATACTATTCACCTGGTATCCTCTTTATCAAATATCATGATCGGGGTACTGATCTACGTCTAGTACAACACTGATACCGCCTAAGTATGCATGGACGTGTGTGAAACACTACGTCAAGGACCCGCTACAACGTCATGTCGTATCTCAAATACGAATCCTGCCATATCACCGAAGTCACAACCTCAATACAAATCTCATCGACTCATCTCAAACCCAAGCCTCAAATCCGTATGTGAACACATAGTCCCATACCCATGTGAACACATAACTATATATTCCCGTATAAGCACAAATGAAAGAAGAAAGTATGCAAGTATGGGTTGGTGTATGCATGTGTAGTGCGACCACTATACTAGGATTTCGGGACACTAAATCATCCAAGGACACCAAATATCCATATTATCATCAATATACTGAAACAATATATAAACAATATATATATGTGTGTATACGTATTCGTATACATCACCACGAACTGCGGGGGTGCTATACGCCATCCACCCGACTTCTCCCCGTAGATATAAATCTACTCACCTGGTCCTCGCTTGCCGGTGCCGACGTCGCCACGCGCTTGCTTGTCGTCTCGAAGTCCATATGGGGTACCTACATATCATAACGCACCGTATCGCATTAAAATCCGACTCATGATCAAAACGACAAGCGAATCCCACATAGGTCAAAACCTATGGTTTGCTTTCCCAAATCAACCCAAAAACCCTCGACATCGGCGTACAAACGCCAAACCATCGAGAAAAACCCAAATACACTCATTTTCACATTCACGAACACTAATTGTAATATAAAATAGGTTAAAACTCACAAAAACCCCAATTTCACTTAAAAAGTTATTTTTCCGAAAATCTAGCAAGCACAAATCGCCGTTTTAGTACAAAACTCGATGTATGAACGAATCTAGCGGCCACAATATTCACTAAATATCTTAAATAAGTAATAAAAACCCTAAGTAGATTTTTAATCTCACTAACTTTCGTTAACCCGAAATTCTAGTTTACAATTTTACCCAATTTTAACACTTTAAAAGCAACGATTTGTAAATTAGCAACTAAATTAGTTTTAGCATTCTATTAACATGTTAATCTCCATATTAAAATCATAATCAATTTATAAAAACCCTAACTAGATTTTAAATTTCACATTTTCAATAATTTCTAAATACCTAGTTTAGATAAAAAAAAACCTTAATTTGGACAATTTACATCCAACAATTTACATATTATCAAAAAGATTAAGTTTTCATTTCCTTAAGATGATAATCTCCACTCTGCAACCATGATTACATGATAGGAACCCTAATTGCAAATCACAAACCCTTACTTTTTAATTCAAACCATACTCTTGAATTTTCTAAACTTGCAATAAAACCTAATTTAAACCACTCATTAACTTAATTTGAAGAAATAATCAAACAATTTAGCAAAAACCCAAGATTTATTATACCTCAAGAACCATGGATCAAACATAAAACATGACCTCCAAATTGAAATCTTTGCACCAAGATCCATGCTATAGGGCTAAGGAAAAATGGGTAGGGGCTTGATTTGGATTTTAGGATTTTTTTGTAGGGATTTTGAGGCAAAGATGGTGGATTTTTGATGAGAAAAGAGGTGAAGAAATGAAGGGGGCTGAAGAAATGGGGGGGGGCTCGGCCAAGTGCAGGTGTGGGAGGTGTGGGAGAGTGTGAGGTGTAGGGAGAAAAGTCCAAGTCAAAGAAAGTCCAAGTCAACCCAACCAATACTTATATATATTTACTCTTTTCTTCTCATTTCTTTTCATTTCTTTTCTTTTAGCCATTCAAGTGGGAGAATGAGGGGGCACTTGGGGCTGCTGATTTGGAGAGGGGAGAGAGGGTGTGGGTGAGTGTGAGTGAGGGAAAAAATTATAATGTATTACCCCAATTCCTATTAACACTAATTTCACCGAAAAAAGCCTTTTTCTTCGATATTTTCTAAACCGTTTTGGCAAACGATTTTGTTTCAAAAATCATGTGATAAAATTTTATTTAATTTTTTATGATGCACAAAATTTGTTTCAACTCATTCCAATTTGTAATTTTCCCTAATTAAATATATTAGTGACGGCTTAAAATAATATTAAAATAATTAATTTCAGAAAATTTTTCCGAAAATTTGAAATTTCACTTGTGGGTCAATAAACACCAAATACTAGCAATTACGTAGCTAGAATATATATATTTAATTTTATAATAAAGATATTTGTATTTTGACTTTTTACCGAAACCCCTTTATTTTACCGTTTTTTCGAAATTTCATCGAAAGATTTTCAAAACGTTACATTGATCCACCTTCGATGGACCGTATTACTAGGCTTGAGGCCAGTATGCAGGATATGCGCCAGAATATGGGGACGTTGGTTGAGGCCAATTGAGCGCAGCGATAGGAAGTTGTCCCACCTGTTATGGGGACTGTGTCGGTGCCTACTATTCTGGCAGTTGTACCTGCAGCTACAGAGGTAATCCCTATCGTTATCTGAGTTCATGAGGCTAAAGCCTACGATTTTCACAGGCACTGATGCAGCTGAGGACCCGCAGTCGTTTATCGATCGGATGGCCAGGATATGTCGTTCGCTGAGATGCTCCGACACGAGATGGGTAGAGTTCGCGAGATTTCGTCTATAGGGTCTTGCCCAGAAGTTGTACGAGTCTTTAGAAAAGGGCAGAGCCACAGGTCATTCTCCTATGACCTGGGCTGAGTTCTTGACGGTGCTTCTTTCCTGTTTTCTTCCGCAGAGCATCAGGGATGCTCGAGCGCGCAGTTTCGAGTAGTTACGCCAGACTCCGGGTATGACGGTGTTACAGTACAATGTGCAGTTTACCGAGCTACCAGTGTATGCTCCGTAATTGGTAGCTACTGAGTAGATGCGGATTAGGAGGTTTGTTCGAGGCCTGCTTACCCAGTTGTTCCTCGCTATCAGCGTACAGCATTGTGACACGTATGCAGCAGCGGTGGACGCAGCCCTATTGGTTGAGGAGCGTCTTTCCAAGACGTTGGTTGTTCCGGAACCGAAGAAGGTTCGTACTGGTGTATCAGCACGGAGACAGACGTTTAGACGCCGTGACAGATTCCGTTCATGTACTGGGGGTAGTGGAGGCTCGGGACGAGGCCAGTTATTTAGCTCTTATCCCCAGGAGGGTCATCAGTTTTCATCTGGATGTTTCCGGTGCGGGAGTTTGTATCATCGGGTCAGAGATTGTGCTGAGAAACTTGAGGACGAGGCAGCTGTACCACATGTTAACTTACTACCTTCTCCACCTCAGAGAGCATTGCATCTTATGCCTGTTCTTGCCCCGCGTCAGAATCATGCTCATAGAGGTCGTGGTGGTTTTGATTCAAGGGGGCGGGGTGGTAGAGGCGGAGGTCATCTAGAAGCCGGTAGAGGGCAGGCTCGGGTGTTTACCTTGACTCATCAGGATGCGCAAGCGTCCAATGCAATGGTTTCAGGTACTCTTTTTGTATGTTCTTTTGATGCACATGTGTTGTTTGATCCGGGATCTACGCACTCGTTTGTTTCGAAACACTTCGTGCCGAGGTTTGGCTGAGAGTCGTGTTTGCTGGATCGGCTGCTTGTTGTGATTACTCCTGTTGGCGATTCTTTTGTTGCGCGACATGTGTTTTGGTCGTGTGCCGTTCGGATTAGAAATAGAGATTCGTCCGTCGATTTGATCCTTCTAGATATGTTGAACTTCGACGTTCTCCTTGGCATGGACTGGTTAGCTACTTATTATGGGTCTATAGACTGCCGTGAGAAGACAGTCAGTTTTAGTTTTCCGGGCGAGTCTGTTCTGGTTGTGCAGGGGGACCGTGGTGCCGCCCCTCACAAATTGATTTCGGCCCTTTGCGCTAGTCGGATTTTGAGGAGAGGATGTCGGGGATTCTTGGCTTTCATTCAAGATACGGGAGCTACAGTCGAGTCATTGGACCGGATTCCTATCGGGCGAGAGTTTGCCGACATTATTCCGATGAGTTACTTGGTTTGCCGCCAGAGCGCAATATTGAATTTTTCATTGATCCGATTCCTGGCACGGGGGATATTTCTATACCGCCTTACCGGATTGCCCTGGCAGAGCTTAAAGAGCTTAAAGATCAATTGTGAGAGTTGCTTGTTAGGGGACTTGTACGTCCGAGTGTTTCTCCTTGGGGAGCTCCTGTTCTGTTCGTCAAGAAGAAGAACGGCTGTTTGAGTTTGTGTATTGATTATCATTAATTGAACCGAGTTACGGGGCGGAATAGGTATCCTTTACCTCACATTGACGATTTGTTTGATCAGCTCCAGGGTGCGAAACATTTCTCTAAGATTGATTTGCGTTCGGCTTATCATTAGTTGCGGATTCGGAATGATGACATTCCGAAGACTGCTTTTCGTACGTGCTACGGGCATTATGAGTTTTTGGTGAAGTCGTTCGGACTCACCAATGCCCTGTTAGGTCCACGTTACCCACCCCGGTACTTTCGAGGAGGCGGAATAGGTAAAAATCAAATTTTTCTAACTAGGTAACATGGACCATCCATGAAGGATTTTCGCTAAACAAAAACTAACAAATATACTACAAGTTTTAGCTACTATGTAGAATGGTTACACCTAGGTCTTGAACTCCTTCTCTTCTTTTTGTGGTTCTCCTCCTTGCTGTAGGGTTCCTGGGCACACACTAGAGGTTCTACAACCCATCAAACATGGGCAATTCAAATTTTTTCATGTGCCTACAAACCCTAATACGGATCGTTAACCAGATGTATAGGCGATGCAAGCATGTTAACAGCTTTAACTAAGAGTGAACGAACAGACAACCTTTGTAGATCCGGTCCTCTACCTCCATGGCTCCGTGTTGACGTCTCTCCGCTGTACCCATCGGAATCCAAGACTCTCACAGTGGTTTCATCGGAGAAAAGATCGGGCTAGGTCACCGACTTCGATGCCGAAGATGATCTACGTCTAGGCAACACAAGATCAAGCTCCAACTTCACCAAGCCATGAAACTTGTGAAGAAAACACCCTATACTACTTGGCAAGTGGTAGAGGATGAAGAAATAGGAAGTGGGTTCATTTTAGAATTGGATTTCTCAATCTTTTTCTCATGTTGCCATTGATGGAGGCAAGGTTTCTTCTTTGTTGAAGAAGAAGAAGAAGAAAGAATATGATAAGTATATTTAAAATAGAAAACAAAATGATACTTATCATAATCTCAACCATAGTTAGGTGCAGAGAATTAACTAAGGTTAGGTTGAATGGTTAGGGTTAAGCATGAAACAAAAATAGAAGACTTATTCAAAGTTCCATGAAGCTTCAACTAGCAAACAAAGAAAGCCACCATGATTTATTTTTCAAAATTGAATAAATAAATAAATGAATAAGTAAGTAAATCAAAACCCTAACCATTACATAACCATGGTTTAATTCTTTACCCAAACCCAAGTTTGCATGTATCATCAA
Source organism: Agapanthus africanus (assembly GCA_030015575.1). Taxonomy (NCBI): domain Eukaryota; kingdom Viridiplantae; phylum Streptophyta; class Magnoliopsida; order Asparagales; family Amaryllidaceae; genus Agapanthus; species Agapanthus africanus. Next base: position 440,091,346 of record CM057340.1, on the reverse strand, counting down.
ACATGATACAAACAAGTGCACAAAAATATATCACATATACAACTTGTGTATATCAAGTGAGAAAATCCAATTTAAGTGAACCAATACTAGTTAATGCAAAGTAATATATCAAACATATAATTATATATTAAATCATTAAATCAATACTAGATTTAACGATCCGGTCATATCGCATATAACCGACTAATATCCAATGTATCGGCTTATCGAATCATTCCTCGATTCGATAACTAGGTTATATCGCATACAACCAATCGATACATTCATCGCGAGAATAGAATACGGTATCACGTACATGCATTATTCTCGGTCCCGCACATATCTCATATGCGCTCCTATTTCGTTTCGCTTGAGCCAGGAAACCTCTTTGTAGGACTCTAAAGACTCGTCAATACATCGGTAGCAGATGATGATCATATCAAGCACCCACAAGCCGCAAGCGGTCTGCCAAACATAACGGCCACCCGGGTATTGAGCGATCAGAATATCGACGAGCAAGCCCGCTCATACTCCTGTGAATCCAACCAGTAACACTTATTGTACAGTCCGGTCTGTTCGTCTGATATGTCGCATATCTCGCCTAGGGGTGGTAAACGTCAGACCCCAATAGCTTAATAAGTCATGCCGACGTGTGGTCCATAACAATCGTGAAACTACTGATAACTCTTACCAGTATATCACTGCAACCCTGGCCAGGGATTTCCTGTTATGGCCAGTCGAGCATAGCGCAACATCAACCCCCAATACCGGGAGAGATGAATTCCCTCCTATCGCTCATTGCCTCCATGTGAATCGGGACTGTACCCAAAAACCACCTGTTTGCACGACTCAGTAGAGCCGTGGTAGGGTGGAAATCAAAGCACAGTGGGAGACACACAAGACTCTATGACGATCTCGGGTCAACAGACTAAGCTGTACCAGTGTCACCAGAGAACTGCCATCTGACGTGAGGTATAACACCATATGGGAGTTCTCGGCGAGTCCGTTCAGTGTATCCAGTCTCCACTAAGCACCCGCATACCATCTCTGATGTCAAACACCAATGGATATGGCATCATCCATCGTCCAACACATGGGTCGAGAAGATATACGCTAGTCTTCTCTGGAATATCGATGCCCCGTCTCGATATTCCCACGACTAGGAACATTGAAGGATGTACTCATAGACTACCCAGGCCCCACTAGTATGATCTACATCATAGTCCTGAAAGTCGAGTACACATCCTAAGGGCTTTATCAACATGTAACAGAGAGACAGAAAGTACATATGTTAAGATAAAGAGCAACCAGATAGCTTACTATCATGTCGAGCAAGAAAGTCCTACCTATATATGACCCAGCATCCACTACAATATACATCCAATGTATAGTAATGGCCTCTAGGGCATACATATAACTAACAATCTCCCACTTGCACTAGGGCCATCTGTAGCGGTGGTTGCAGTATCACATACTCAACCATCCCATATAAGTCTCTTTCTGGGAAAAATCCTTTGTGAGTGGATCCGCCGTGTTGTCCTCTAAGTCTACTCTCCCAACCTCGATCACCCTGGAGATCAACTATCTCCATGATCAGGTGATGCTGCCTCAAAATATGTCTGGGTCACTGATGGGACCAGGGTTCCTGGGCCTAAGCCACACCTCCATTGTCATACAATGGCAGGAACCTAGTTCATCTTATGAACCAATATACACCCAAACTGCCTCTTTGGTAGTATCTTAAATAGAGATGTTACCGGCCTTTATCCTCTAGTTTGCCACGGTATCTAGCTTGGAACTCTTCCAACATACCGTCCCTCTACTGAGGGTAAAGACAATGCCTGCGACTGACATTCAGTCGTCCTTATTACCCTGGAACCATTCCAGTGATTCTTCCCAGGATCGATTGATACCATCTCACTACATCTAGTGAGAATCCTAGCATCCAATTACATCTATCTCATAGATGAAAACTCAGGATTTAGGAGGTATCACTTTGATCCTATTGGAGAATCCTTGTGATAAGCGGAGATTGACCGAGCGTAGTATAGGAAACCCCTTTCCTATCAAGAGTATGTTGTCCACGTACAATACGAGGATGACCACCTTACTCTCTACTACCTTTTTGTACATACAAGGTTCATCTACCATTTTGATGAAGTCAAACTCTTTGACTACCACATCAAAACAGACGTTCCAACTCCGCGATGCCTGCTTTATCATGTAAAGCAACTTGCACACGTTTCCGCTGCTCCCACTGTTTACGAAGCTCTCTGGCTGTGTTCTTATAGACGTTCTCTTCTAAATCAGTTTAGAAAAGAAGTCATGGCACCCAACCACCAGATATCGTAATCATGGTATGTAGCAATGGCAAGTAGGATCTGGATGGACTTAAGCATAGTCCCTGGAAAAGGTTTCATCATTATCCACACCTGGTTGATGACTAAAACCTTTAACAAGTCTAGCTTTGAAAGTCTCAACTTTTCCATCTACACCAAGTAATCTTCTCAAGATATACTTGCTCCTGATGGGAATTTAACCCTTGAGATATAGCACCCAAAGTCCATACTTTGTTGGTGTACATGGATTCCATCTCAGATCGCTAAGCATCCAGCCATTCTTACAGAGTCCCTACTCTCGATGGCCTGCTCGAATCTAGTTGGGTCATCATCTCATGATGCAATCCTTGCTCCCACTGTCATCGAGAAACCGAGGTATCTCTCAGGCGGATGAGGAACCCTACCAGATTGGCAGAGAGGCTGAGGTTCGTCAGGAACTATTGAATCCTTTAGTTCTGTCAATTATCAGCTGCAGTTTTGTATAGGAGGAACCTTTCCAGTTCTACAGAACTGACCTTGCCTCGATTTTGTCTGGATTTTGCTTTTAGACATAGGCCGGACAACCTCAAATCATAACTAACTTAAGAGGTAGGCTCTTCCCATACCATATCTCATATGGAGTGGTAGGCACTGATTTGATTCGAACCTAATTCAATAGGTATGCAGCTTCTCAAGTGCACAACCCCAAAAGGAAATAGGTAACTCAGTAGTACTCATCATAGAGCACACCATATCTAATACGGTGCGATTGCTCCGCCCTGATACACCGTTGTGCTGTGGTGTATTCAGAGGAGTAACACTGAGAGAGAATCTCATTCTCCTTTAGCATAGTCCAGGAATGCCATGCACAAGTATTCTCCTCCCTGATCTTATCATAGGACATAATACTTATACCTGTATTGGTTCTCTACTTCTAGCTTATATTCTGTGAATATCTCAAAAGGTTCAGACTTGTGTTTCAACAGGAACATATGTCTGAATCTTGAGAGATTATCAGAGAACGTAATGAAGTATAAAGAATCGGTCCTGGCATGTGTAGACAGGAGACCTTACATACATCATCATGTATCAGTCCCAAGAGTTCATTAGCTCTTTCTCTATTTCCAATAAACAGGGCTATGGTCATCTAATTTTTGTGACATGACTGGCATGTTTCACAAGATGTAAATTCAAACTGATTTAAATATGCATCTAAAATGTAACTTTAGCCAGTGGGTCACATTGATATGACCTAGTCTACAATGCATCAAGAAGGATTCGTTCATTTCTGAACTCTTCCTCTTGTGTGTGTTCTGTATACTAGGAACTGTAGTTTGATTTAGAACATCAATGCTTTTAGATAACGTGCCTGAACCGATCAACTTTTGATATAGGAAATGGTCAAAACATTATCCATCAATACAAAATTTTATCATTTCTTTACTAATAAAGAGACTGATATGATTTTGTATATCAGGTTCGGTATCTAATAACATTCGTTCAGAATCAATGTATTGGTAATACAGGGTGACAGTGACCAACAGACTTGGCTGCAACACTTGCCCCGTTTTTTGTCTCATGAAACTTATCACCCGTTCTCAGTTTTTCTAACTTTTTGTAGCCCTATGTAACAGATTACATATCTGGGATCCTGATCCGGTATCAAATACCCAGGATGCAGAGGATACTGAGAAACAGTTCTTTGTAATGAACACACCGGAAGGAGATGCATCATATGCACTTTCTTCGTTTGGGTAGCATTTGAATTCTGGTATTTCCTTATTTCCTGCTCTGTCTTATAACAATTATAAGTTGGAGCGGGACCAACGTTCCCCAGCTCAGTATAACAAGCGGGTTCGGTCAATACATTCATATTATTATCTTGATTAAGGCGTGATATGGTCGCTACCTGGAGAGAGAGAGAAGAAAACACTCTGCATGCGCTCTTGCAAGATTAGATTGGTTATATATTTTATCTAATCTGGATGGCTCCCATTGTTTTTATCAAATCTTCCTTCAAACCCTAAAAGGAAAGACTAGCCGGGATTAATTACACTCTACAAGTTCGCTAATCTTTCAGCCAGGCCAGTGTCGGTACTTTGAGGGAGGTTCCCCGTGCTTTCGCACAGACCTAATTACAGTAAACCTCGTTTTCCCAGAGGCGTAACCCCATTGACACCTTTCTAGACACCTACTTGATCGGCTAATTGTAAAGTGCAAAACTCTCCCAGGAGTAACAATTACTCGCAGTGGGTATCGGGATCCAACTATCACATAGAAGGTATGCAATCTCATTGCAAATTTCAACACTTGAAACTCCCGATAAAGATTTCTACCCCCAACACTTATGACCTTAACTATGGTCAACAAATCATAAGCACTAGTCACGTTCTACCCGTCATTTCGTGATTAATTAGACCCACCCACATGACCCTTAACTAAGGTCAACAAAGTCACGCGACTATCCCAACTAATCGCATCATATGCGGTGCAGGAAGACATCACTTAGCTACCGTACACTGTGCCTTGACTATGGTCAACAAACACAGTATGAATACTAAGTACTCTACTTCCTAAAATGACGGAGGATTGCGAATGGTTTTTGTGAAAACCTTTAACGCTTTGATCTCGTTGCGGAATCAAATGGTTTTTAAATGGAATGTTTTTGAAGCTTTTCTAGTTTTTGCTAAAGGGGTCACTCCCGGTGAAGAGATCGTCGGCCCTTTCCTCGTCGAATGAGGTGTGGGATATATCATATATATCACTGTGCAAAGCAGAAACTATAGAAGCGATCAAAAGACAAACCGAGTGTGTAGCATCTGCCAGTTATTGCTAAAGGAGTCACTCCTGGTGAAGAGATCTCGGTCCTTTCCTCATCGAATAAGGTGCAGGATGTTCTACAATGAACACCGCGATGCAAAGCAAGAACTGTAGCTACCTGTTTTATTTTTGAAATTCGATTCCACAACATCAATTAGGTTTATTTTCTTTCTTTAATCTCATTAATGAATATCCCATCATTTAAGTCCACCTAAACATCACAGATAAATATAACGTACGCTTATGCCATCCGCATTCGCCTCGATGTCCCGTCTGCACCGTAAGGTTAGGTAACTAACGCTAGAACGAGGAAGGGCTAGCGCGGGTGTAAAACATAAGCAACGTCTATATAATATATCATATATACTATATATAATATCTATCTGAACAAATCACATGATCACATCGCAGATAACACAGTAGAAGAATCATATGAAACATTGGATATACTAGGACGTCCGTGTTTTTAATACGAGCCAGTATAAAACACGGATTCCACGGTCGTGATGAATAGCCAATCCCACACCCCTAGACCCCTACGAGAGCGGCAAGCAACCCTACCAATTCTAGGGTTTGGAGACCCGGACTTGACTCCTCGAGATGGTCTCCTACTGGACCCTAGAACCCGGTTGCTTGTGCTTCCCTCCTTGGGTCTGTCCTAGTGCGGAAAAGTAAATAATATACAAAGAGTGACAGCTTCCGCAACCTGGAATTGCCCCAATAAAAGAATATTACATACAAGCTTTTACATGAATGAAAATGAAAAACACTCATCTCACATAAAAAACCCCGGCTATTCGAACACGACGATTCAATATAATATATCCAGCAACACAAAACATCCCATGTCATCAACGTAAGTAAATATGCGCATCCCAATTGTCGTTGACATATAGCAACGAAACCGGCGATATCACATATTACACTTACGGTCACAGAAAAAAATGTAAAACTACAACAGTTGGAATCTGCATCCTTTTTAGACATCGCATGCCTAATCAAATGAAATACTTAGACATCACATGCCTAACAATTATAAACCTCGCATTTTAGTCTCATTATCGAAAACTCTTTTCAATATCAAGTCGGGCAATTCAACAAGATTCCTGACATTTTGATCGAATGCTCGTCGCAAACTTTAGTATGCGGCTGCACCCCCGATGCCGTCGATGAAGTGCACCAAGGCGGAACACCGCTGCCGCGAGCACCCGAACAGATGCTTTCGGCGACGGGGTTCTCCTACAGTTACTTGGTCGGGGCTATGGGGTTAGGCTGTCTATTAAGTTTACCCGGCGAGTATCCGCGTACACTACGTGATTGCGACGGACTTTTGATCGCATCAAAATTCATGGCAACCGATCAAGTGAGACTAAACTGCTATGTTTATAACATTCATTCAGTTATCTCATAACTACTTGTGAATTCCAAATGTTGTATGACATTCCGGGTAAATAGAAAATGTTAAACTTTCCGATCGAACAATCGAACACCCAAGTTTTCCCGAAACAGCTCAACACATGAAATAAGTTTAAAAACATTCACTTTGTGCCTCAGTACCAACGGTCCAGCCGTAGAAGGGTCAAGCCAACGCCTCACATGTGGAACGCCGTACTGCCCCAAACCCTAAGGTTCAAAGGGCAGTTCAAGACGGTCACATAATCGAGTTAAGGTTTGTTGTCTTCTAGAGGGACCATCGCGTTACTTGCACTGCTTAGAACGTCGTTAAACAACGGAAAAATCCAACAATTGGAAATTTCCCGTCAGTGGAAAAAGTGGGTATTTATATCCGGTCGAACTTTTTAACATATTCTAAAATTATCCGGAAAAAACACACAGACAAAATTAGACAATCCGATTGAAACACCGAGTCCCCAATACAACCCAGAAAACTCAACTCTTGAGTACGATTTAAAAATTCCCAGAAAATACAGCACCAGAAAGTAGGAATTACTGTGCAAAAATGAATGGAAGAAGCGGCTAAGTGGCCGCGGAACCGCCGCATTATCCATGCTAATGCCGCGGTTCCGCCGAGCTTTGATCGAATCAGAAGCACGTGCTTCACAGTAATTCTTAGAATCTTCTGCTGATTTTTCTGCATATTTTTAATTCGTAAAAATCCACAAATCCAGAAAATGTCCAGAGAGCCGTTTTGAATTAGAGTTTTGGGTCGATCGGACTTCTAACTCCGTCTACGCATCGCCTAAGGCTCTAGCTAGGCTCTGATACCACTGTAGGGTTCCTGGGCACACACTAGAGGTTCTACAACCCATCAAACATGGGCAATTCAAATTTTTTCATGTGCCTACAAACCCTAATACGGATCGTTAACTAGATGTATAGGCGATGCAAGCAAGTTAACGGCTTTAACTAAGAGTGAACGAACATACAACCTTTGTAGATCCGGTCCTCCACCTCCATGGCTCCGTGTTGATGTCTCTCCGCTGTACCCATCGGAATCCAAGACTCTTACGGTGGTTTCATCGGAGAAAAGATCGGGCTAGGTCGCCGACTTCGATGCCGAACAAGATCTACGTCGAGGCAACACGAGATCAAGCTCCAACTTCACCAAGCCATGAAACTTATGAATAAAACACCCTATACTACTTGGCAAGTAGTAGAGGATGAAGAAATAGGAAGTGGGTTCATTTTAGAATTGGATTTCTCACTCTTTTTCTCATGTTGCCATTGATGGAGGCAAGGTTTCTTCTTTGTTGAAGAAGAAGATGAAGAAGAAAGAATATGATAAGTATATTTAAAATAGAAAACAAAATGATACTTATCATAATCTCAACCATAGTTAGGTGTAGAGAATTAACTAATGTTAGGTTGAATGGTTAGGGTTAAGCATGAAACAAAAATAGAAGACTTATTCAAAGCTTCATGAAGATTCAACTAGCAAACAAGGAAAGCCACCATGATTTGTTTTACAAAAATGAATAAATAAATAAATGAATAAGTAAGTAAACCAAAACCCTAACCATTACATAACCATGGTTTAATTCTTTATACAAACCCAAGTTTGCATGTATCATCAAACATGATACAAACAAGTGCACAAAAGTATATCACATATACAACTTGTGTATATCAAGTGAGAAAATCCAATTTAAGTGAACCAATACAAGTTAATACAAAGTAATATATCAAATATATAATTATGCATTAAATCATTAAATCAATACTTGATTTAACGATCCGGTCATATCGCATATAACCGACTAATATCCAATGTATCGGCTTATCGAATCAATCCTCGATTCGATAACTAGGTTATATCGCATACAACCAATCGATACATTCATCGCGAGAATGGAATACGGTATCACATACACGCATTATTCTCGGTCCAGCACATATCTCATATGCGCTCCTATTTCGTTTCGCTGAGCCAGGAAACCTCTGTGTAGGACTCTAAAGACTCGTCAATACACCGGCAGCAGATGATGATCATATCAAGCACCCACAAGCCGCAAGCGGTCTGCCAAACATAACGGCCACCCGGGTATTGAGCGATCAGAAGATCGACGAGCAAGCCCGCTCACAGTCCTGTGAATCCAACCAGTAACACTTACCGTACAGTCCGGTCTGTTCGTCTGATATGTCGCATATCTCGCCTTGAGGTGGTAAACGTCAGACCCCAATAGCTCGATAAATCATGCCGACGTGTGGTCCATAACAATCGTGAAACTACTGATAACTCTATCCAGTATATCACTGCAACCCTGGCCAGGGATTTCCTGTTATTGCCAGTCGAGCATAGCGCAACATCAACCCCCAATACCGGAAGAGACAAATCCCCTCCTATCGCTCATTGCCTCCATGTGAATCGGGACTGTACCCAAAAACCACCTGTTTGCACGACTCAGTAGAGCCGTGGTAGGGTGGAAATCAAAGCACAGTGGGAGACACACAAGACTCTATGACGATCTCGGGTCAACAGACTAAGCTGTACCAGAGTTACCAGAGAACTGCCATCTGACGTGAGGTATAATACAATCTGGGAGTTCTCGCCGTGTCCGTTCAGTGTACCCAGTCTCCACTGAGCACCCGCATACAATCTCTGATGTCAAACACCAATGGATATGGGATCATCCATCGCCCATCACATGGGTCGAGAAGATATACGCTAGTCTACTCTGGAATATCGATGCCCCATCTCGATATTCCCACGACTAGGAACATTGTAGGATGTACTCATGGACTACCCAGGCCCCACTAGTATGATCTACATCATAGTCCTGGAAGTCGAGTACACATCCTAAGGGCTTTATCAATATGTAACAGAGAGACAGAAAGTATACATGTTAAGATAAAGAGCAACCAGATAGCTTACTATCATGTCGAGCAAGAAAGTCCTACCTATATATGACCCAGCATCCACTACAATATACATCCAATGTACAGTAATGGCCTCTAGGGCATACATATAACTAACACTTGCTTGCTCCTTGTAGTGATTTGAACGGCTCCTCCTCGTCGTCTCCACTTTGCCGTAGATGGATCCACCCGAGGGCCTCGAAATTGAGCTCCTACCTCAACCAAGAGATAACTAAGGTGCTTGGTTTGCTAAACCTAGAACCTTAGAATTTGTAGAGAAGAGTTATGGTGGTTTTGTCTCAAAAGTTTATGATTTCCAACTCATGGCACACTTAAACTTTGCGAGAGGAAGAGGGAGAACTTTCTTTCAAGAGAGAGAAAGAATACGATAGAATGAGCTCTCATCTTACAACCATGCTCACATATTTGGAATAATGATGATAATAATAATAATTAAGAATTGTGATGGTTAGTTTATGAATGACCATTATCATTACATTCATTTAATGCATTTTGCAAAGAACAAGAAGCATCTTTGAAATGAAATGATGATGGTCAACAAGTCCACAATGGTCAACAGGTCAACAAAGTCAACACGTCAACAAAAGTCAAATTGTCAACAACCATAACCATGGCACAATTATCCTTAATTAATATTATTAACCATATTCCGCATTCTCATTAGGGTTTGGAAAAAGTCAACAGTCAACAAGTCAACCAAAGTCAAATGGTCAACAATTCTAATGAGAATGCTCTGTCGCTGCCTCTGTCAACTGTGCATACACAGCCGCATCCGTGTTCCGAGGAACACGAATACACCGAGACAAAACCAATCCCAAAACAAATACTGGGATCTGGCTTAAACCAAAGCCCGCTAGTAATAACTGCCCGGACACCAAACGTGCACAAGTGCGTCGATGTGAACGAACCCTGTCGCAAAACCATGCGACCTCTACTCTGTTTTGCCCAAAGGCGAGTAACCCTCTGTTTGGGACTCTAAAGGCTCGACACTACTCTGGCAGTGGGTTTAACCACAGGCCGCAAGCTGTACTAGCTGTACGTAACGGTTCCCAGGTAGATGCCGACAAGAAGACTGATGAGGTGAACCCATCCGAACTCCTACTGAGCCTTAATGTGACAATCTCCGTACAGTCCGGTCTGTTCGTCTAAGAGTATCGCATGGCGGGCTTAGGGGGCGGTAAATGTCAGTCCCCTAATAGCGGTACAAGTCGTGTCAGAGTGTAGCCCAAAATACCTTGAGAATCTACTGGAAAACCTACCAGTAATTCTCGCTTGCCCTGGCCAGGGACGACAATGTGTAATGGATCTCCTAGACACAGCGCGATATCAACTCCCAATACCGGGAGAGACGAATCCTGTCTAACCGTCACTGCCTCCAACTGCTTCGGGACTGCACATAACTGCTACCTGTTTCCACGACTCAGTAGAGCCGTGGTAGGGTAGTAATCTAAGAACAATAGGAACACACTCGAGACGAAGTGACAGTGTCAAGTCAGCGGACTAAGTTGTACTCATGTCACCTGGGAACTGTTAACTGACGATAGGTATAATACCAACCAAGAGTTCCCGACGAGTCCTGTCCTGTGTACTCGTAACCTAACGAGCACCTGCATACTATCTCCAGTACGACGTACTGATGGCTGTGGGACAGACCATCTCCCCTGCTGGGAAGAGAAGCGTATGCACTAGTCTACTCTGGAGTATCGATGCCCTGTCTCAATAATCCTACGACCAGAGACCAAAATAAGGACATGCTTATAAACCAACCAGCCCCCACTAGTGTGATCGCCATCACAACGCCGGTAGTCATGCAAAGATCCTAAGGGCTCCATCAATATGTTTTTAGCGATATGTTAAAAGAAACATATACACATATTAAGACAGAAACAATCCAAGTAGTATACTACTATATCGAGCAAGACTGTCGTAAACCCTTATATATATCCCAAGTCTCCAAAATGTATTATACAAAGTAGTACTATACAATAATTGCCTCTAGGGCATACATATTCAACAATCTCCTACTTGCACTAAAGGCCAGTAATTGGTGTACCGCATACCCAACGTCTGCACTAAGGCCAGCTGCTGGCGTACCGCATACCCAATAGCTAAAAAAGTCGTTCGAACTGTGTTTGAGGGAGGGCCTTTGTGAATGGATCCGTCGTGTTGTCTTTTGTGTCCACTCTCCTTACCTCGATCACCTGGCGATCAATAATCTCCCTGATCAGGTGATACCGCCTTAAGATGTGTTTGGATTTCTGATAGGACCTTGGTTCCTTTGCTAAAGCTATAGCCCAATTGTTATCGCAATACAAAGGTATTGGGTCAACAATGGACGGAACCACCTGATTTTCACTAATGAACTTCTTCATCAAAACCACCTCTTTTGCGGCATCGCTGGCAGCAATGTATTCATCCTCCATCGTCGAGTCTGCGACGGTATCCTGTTTGGAACTCCTCCAACAAACCGCCCCTCCGTTGAGGGTAAACACAAAACCCGAGACAGACTTGCTGTCATCTTTGTCACTCTGGAAACTTGAATCGGTAAAGGACTCGACCCTGAGGTCTCCATTACCGTAAACTAGGAACATCTCCTTAGTCCTTCTCAGGTACTTGAGAATGTTCTTCACTGCCATCCAGTGGTCCTCACCTGGGTGTGACTGATACCGGCTCACCACGCTCAGCGCGTAAGTTACATCTGGTCTTGTACATAGCATCGCATACATTATAAATCCTACCGCCGAAGCGTAGGGTATAGTGCTCATGCGAACCCTCTCCTCGTCAGTCTTAGGAGACATCTTCTTGGAGAGGGTGATTCCGTGCAATGCGGGTATATTACCACGCCTGGAATCTTCCATACTACAACTCTTTAGTACGGTCTCTATGTACCTGGAATGCGAAAGTCCCAGTAGTCTCTTGGATCTATCGCTGTAGATCTTGATCCCCAGAATCTACGAGGCATCACCCAGGTCCTTCATGGAGAATCGTTGTGACAAGAATAGCTTGACGGATTGTAGCATAGGAATGTCGTTTCCTATCAAAAGAATGTCATCCACGTACAAGACTAGGAACACGACAGTTCTTCCTACAATCTTCTTATAGACGCAAGGTTCATCTTCGTTATTGATGAAATCAAATTCCTTGAATGCCTCATCAAAACAGATGTTCCAGCTCCGCGATGCTTGCTTTAATCCATAAATGGATTTAAGCAACTTGCACACCTTCCTGCTACTCCCACTGTCTACGAAACCTTCTGGCTGATCCATGTAAACGCACACTTCCAAACAGCCGTTTTAACGTCCATCTACCAGATTTCATAATCATGGAAGGAAGCAATGGCAAGTAGGATCCGAGGGATTTGAGCATAGCCACTAGAGAAAAGGTTTCGTCATAGTCCACACCAGGTCTTTGACGAAAACCTTTTGCAACGAGTCTAGCCTTATAGGTTTCCACCTGCCCATTTACACCAAGTTTCCTTTTGTAGATCCATTTGCACCCAACGGGTTTTACCCCAGGTGGAGCAATATCCAAGGTCCATACTTTATTGGTGTACATGGACTCCATTTCGGATTGCATTGCATCCAGCCACTTATCAGAGTCCCTACTAATAATGGCCTTCCTGAAACTGGTAGGGTCATCTTCTTCCAAGGTGCAATCCTCTCGATCCCCGTCTATGAGAAAACCGTAGTATCTCTCGGGCGGATGAGAAATCCTACCGGATCTGCGGAGTGGCTGAGGTTCATTGGGTTTAACTGAATCTAGCGGTTCCTCCAAATCTTTAGTTAAAGTTTGTGTTTCTGGAATTTCATCCAGTTCTACTGTGCTGCCACTAATATTTTTAACAAGAAATTCTTTTTCCAAAAATGTAGCATTCCTGGAACAATTATCTTCTGTTCCTCTGTATGGTAGAATAGATACCCACTAGAATCTTTTGGGTATCCCACAAACTTACAAAAAACTGCCCGAACATCAAGTTTGTCTGGGTTTTGCTTTTTGACATAAGCTGGGCAACCCTAAATCTTAATACGTTTAAGATACAAACTCTTACTACTCCATATTTCATACGGAGTCTTAGTCACGGATTTGGATGGAACTTGATTCAATAGATGTGCTGCTGTTTTAAGTGCATATCCCCAGAATGAAATAGGCAAGTCAGCACTACTCATCATGGAGCGAACCATATCCAATAGGGTACGATTTCTCCGTTCTGATACACCGCTCTGCTGTGGTGTATAAGGAGGAGTAAGATGAGAGAGAATACCATTCTCTTTTAAGTAATCTAGGAATTCCTTGCTTAAGTACCGCCCTCCCCTATCTGATCGGAGGATCTTGATACTTTTGCCAGTCTGGTTCTCTACTTCGTTTCTGAATTCCTTGAATCTCTCAAAAGCTTCAGACTTGTGTTTCATCAGATGCACATAGCCGAACCTAGAGAGATCGTCAGTGAATGTGATGAAGTATGATAACCCACCCCTTGCATGTATAGACATTGGACCACATACATCACTGTGTATGAGTCCTAAGAGCTCTGCTGCCCTTTCTCCATGTCCGGTGAACGGAGATTTGGTCATCTTTCCATTGAGACAAGACCGACAAGTTTCATAAGATGAAAACTCGAACGTATCCAAGAGTCCATCTTTATGCAATTTACTTAGTCTTTTCTCTTCGATATGACCAAGTCTACAATGCCATAAGTAGGATTCGTTCGTATCTGAACTCTTTCTCTTGCGTGTGTTTTGTACATTGAGAACTGTATTCTGATTTAGAACGTAGATACTATTACACAGTGTACCTTCTGCAACCGGTATCTTCTGAAGGTAAATGTTCATGATATTCTTATCATGAACAATGTTATACCCGTCTTTATTGAGGAAAGAAACTGATATGATGTTGCAAACCAAGGAAGGTACATAGTAGCATTCGTTCAAAATCATAGTATTGCCATTTGGCAACACTAGGCGATATTCACCGATGGCTGCAGCATTAACTTGTGCTCCGTTCGCTACCCTGAGCGACATATCACCAGGTACAACTCTCCTACTTTTTCTCAGTCCCTACAATAGATTATAGATATGAGATCCTGATCCGGTATCAAGTACCCAGGAAGTAGGGCTGACCGTAAAGCAGTTCTCAATTACAAGAACACCTGAAGTAGATGCAAAAATATGCTTCTTCTTCAGCTGGGTATCCTTGGAATCCATACAATCCTCTTTCCCTTGCTCATACTTATGACTGTTGTCGTAAGTTAGAGCGGAACCAACGTTCCCCAGCCCTGAATAAGAATTCGGATCGGTCAAGCGATACATTTTATTATCTTGATTAGGACATGAAATGGTTGCTACCTAGAGAGATAGAAAAGAAACACTCAGCGTGCGCTCTTGCAAGATTAACTTGGTTTATTGATTTATCTAACCAGGATGGCTCCCACTGTTTCCTCAAATTCTTCTTCAAACCCTAAAAGAAGAACTAGTCAGGATTAATCGCACGTCACAATACTTGCTTAACCTTTCAGCCGGGCTAGTGTTGGTACTTTGAGGGAGGTTTTCCAACGCTTTCATGAAGTTCCTTAATTAAATAACCTCTTTTCCCTGGAGGCGTAGCCACGCTAACACCGTTCTAGACACCTACTTGGTTTATAGCATTGATTGTTAAGTGAAATAATCTCCCTAGAGTAATCCAACTCATCAGTGGGATCGGGATCTAACTATCATTGTGTGATGACCTAGATGGAATCCACTCTAGTCACCACACTCCAGAAGGTATGCTAAATCTGCAAGTTTCAGTTTCTTTAGAAACTCCTGATGTGGATTTTTGCCCTTAGGACCCAAGTGACCTTGACACAATCAACAAATCAAAAGGTCCTAATCAAGTTCTGCCCGTCATTATCTTGATTGCATTAAACCCACCCGCATAACTCTTGACACAGTCAACAAGGTTACATGACTGTCCTAACCAATCACATTGTATCAAACAGATAAGCAATACTCAGCTACCGTTCACTGCGCCTTGACACAATCAACAAACGCGGCACGAATACTAAGTATAACTTATAAGAAATGACGGAGGGCTATGGATGGGTTTTTGGCAAAAAACTCATTAACGTAAGGAACTTGATATCGTTGGAGGAACCTGATAACCTTTTAAAATATAGTGGCAAAAACTTTTGCTAAAGAGGTCACTCCCTGTGAAGGGATCTCGGCTCTTTCCTCGTCGAATGAGGTGCAGGATATTCCAAACTGAATACCTCGATGCAAAGCAAGAATAATCGACTATTGTGAAGTTATTACCCTGACGCAAACTTTTGTCCAAGGGGTCACTCCCGATAAAGGGATCTCGGCCCTTGTCTCGTCGAATGAGGTGCTGGGGATTCATAACCGAATACTTCTGTGCAAAACAAAAGAGAACGTCTTTGCAATAACAGCTTTTTGAAAATTGTTCCAACAACGTCTTTTAGGTTTGTTTTTTCTTTGCATTAATATAATGCGTCCCATCAATTAATCCTACCATTGTAGAAAACAACGAAAATATGACGTACGCTTATGCCATCCGCATTCGCCACGGGCCCCCGTCATCACCCGTTAGGTTACTTAACTAACGACAGAGCGGGGGCTGGACTAGCACGGATGCAAAACATAAGCAACGCCTACTGGATATCATATATAGATATATACGTTCGTCAGATGCAATGATAGCCATTCCAGATCACAGATGAACACATTGGATATGCTAGGAATCCGCGTTTCGTTCGAGCCTGCAATGAAAGACGGATTACACGGTCGCGATGAATAGCCAAACCCCACCCTAGACCCCTACAGGTGCGGCAAACTACCCGCCAAATACCCGAAGTGAAGCAGCCTCCCTCAACAACGTGAGTAGGCCACTCAGCACTTCAACGTACCCGGTAGTTTCTGCACCCCACCTTGGTTCTATCCTAGGAGCAAAAAAGTAAAAGAAATAATATACAATGGCGGCTACAACCTCATCCCAGATGTGCGGCCATAAAAATAATATTACATCAATTTACATATTACATCAAATGAAAGATAAAGAAACTCTCATCTCGCAAAACCCCGGCTATTCATCCGCGACAATCCAACAACATTATAGATAACAGATATGCACAACCCCCACTAATCGACATATAGCGATTAGCCGACGTTCAGTGCATATATCACATTACAGAGATAACTATTTAATAAGAGTTTGTAGATCTTCGATCAAAATACCAATTTGCAACTACCCCAAACATAACATTGTTCTCTGGAAAATCTGGGCAGAAACAAAACATCTTAAAAATCCCAAAATACCAAACAAAGAGAACTGCAAGAAATCGGAGTCGCGGCCGAGTCAACTCGACCGCGGATCCACGGAGAAACGCATAGTTTCGCCGCGGTTCCGCGGTGTGTTGGCCGAGTCGTGGGCTCAAATTTCTTGCCCACCGATTTTTAAGGCATGTGGAATAATTTTTAGAGCAGTTTTAAAAATCGGCAGAAAGTATGGTTTTTGACATGTTTTCGGGATTTTTTTCGGATCGAAGTTCTAAACACTTTGCTAACAGTTAGTTGTTGTTTACTTAGGCTCTGATACCACTGTTAGATCCACATTACCCACCTCGATACTTTCGGGGAGGCCGAATAGGTAAAAATCCAATTTTTCTATCTAGGTTACATGGACCATCCATGAAGGATTTTCGCTAAACAAAAACTAACAAATATACTACAAGTTTTAGCTACTATGTAGAATAGTTATACCTAGGTCTTGAACTCCTTCTCTTCTTTTTGTGGTTCTCCTCATTGCTTGCTCCTTGTAGTGGTTTGAACGGCTCCTCCTCGTCGTCTCCTCTTTGCCGTAGATGGATCCACCCGAGGGCCTCGAAATTGAGCTCCTACCTCAACCTAGAGATAACTAAGGTGCTTGGTTTGCTAAACCTAGAACCTTAGAATGAGTAGAGAAGAGTTATGGTGGTTTTGTCTCAAAAGTTTATGATTTCCAACTCATGGAACACTTGAACTTTCAGAGAGGAAGAGGGAGAGCTTTCTTTCAAGAGAGAGAAAGAATATGATAGAATGAGCTCTCATCTTACAACCATGCTCACATATTTGGAATAATGATGATAATAATAATAATTAAGAATTGTGATGGTTAGTTTATGAATGACCATTATCATTACATTCATTTAATGCATTTTGTAAAGAACAAGAAGAATCTTTGAAATGAAATGATGATGGTCAACAAGTCCACAATGGTCAACCGGTCAACAAAGACAACAAGTCAACAAAAGTCAAATTGTCAACAACCCTAACCATGGCATAATTATCCTTAATTAATATTATTAAACATATTTCTCATTCTCATTAGGGTTTGGAAAAAGTCAACGGTAAACAAGTCAACCAAAGTCAAATGGTAAATAACCCTAATGAGAATCCTTTGCCTCTGCCTCTGTCAACTGTGCATACACACTCGCATCCGTGTTATGAGAAACACGAATACACTAAGACAAAACCAATCCCAAAACAAATACTAGGATCTGGCTTAAACCAAAGCCTGCTAGTAATAACTGCCCGGACACCAAACGTGCACAAGTGCGCGGATGTGAATGAACCCCATCGCAAAACCATGTGACCTCTACTCTGTTTTGCCCAAAGGAGAGTAACCCTCTGTGTGAGACTCTAAAGGCTCAACACTACACTGGCAGTGGGTTTAACCACAGGTCACAAGCGGTACTAGCTATACGTAACGGTCTCCAGGTAGATGCCGACAAGAAGACTGATGAGGTGAACCCATCCGAACTCCTACTGAGCCTGAATGTGACAATATCCGTACAGTCCGGTCTGTTCGTCTAAGAGTATCGCATGGCGGGCTTAGGGGGCGGTAAACGTCAGTCCCCTAATAGCGGTACAAGTCGTGTCGGAGTGTAGCCCAAAACACCCTGAAAGTCTACTGGAAAACCTACCAGTAATTCTCGCTTGCCCTGGCCAGGGACGATAATGTGTAATGGCTCTCCTAGACACAGCGCGATATCAACTCCCAATACCGGGAAAGACGAATCCTGTCTAACCGTCATTACCTCCAAGTGCTTCGGTACTGCACCCAACTACTACCAGTTTGCACCACTCGGTAGAGCCGTGGTAGGGTAGTAATCTAAGAACAGTGGGAACACACTCGAGGCGAAGTGACAGTGTCAAGTCAGCGGACTAAGGTGTACTCATGCCACCAGGGAACTGTTAACTAACGATAGGTATAATACCAACCAACAGTTCTCGACGAGTCTTGTCCAGTGTACTCGTAACCTAACGAGCACCTGCATACTATCTCTAGTACGACGTACTGATGGCTGTGGGACAGACCATCTCCCCTGCTGGGAAGAGAAGCGTATGCACTAGTCTACTCTGGAGTATCGATGCCCTGTCTCGATAATACTACGACTAGGGACCAAAATAAGGATGTGCTTATAGACCACCCAGCCCCTACTAGTGTGATCGCCATCACAACGCCGGTAGTCAAGCAAAGATCCTAAGGGCTCCATCAATATGTTTTTAGCGATATGTTAAAAGAAACATAAACACATATTAAGATAGAAACAAACCAAGTAGCATACTACTATATCGAGCAAGACTGTCGTAAACCCGTATATATATCCCTTGTCTCCAAAATGTATTATAAAAACTAGTACTATACAATAATGGCCTCTAGGGCATACATATTTAACATGCCCCAGCAGCGTTCATGGATCTGATGAGCCGTATTTTCAGGCCGTTCCTCGACCAGTTTATTATTGTGTTTATTGATGACATTCTGGTCTAGTCTAGGAGTCGAGTGGAGTATGAGAAACACTTGAGGATTACTTTCCAGACATTGAGAGAGCACCGGCTGTATGCTAAATTCTCAAAGTGTGCATTTTGGCTTGATAGAATTGACTTCGTCATGTGGTGACGGGAGACGGTATTCGTGTGGACCCGAGGAAGATCGAGGCTATACAGTTTTGGCCCAGACCTGTATCTGTGACAGAAGTCCACAGCTTTTTGGGCTTAGCTGGTTATTACCGCCGTTTTGTGCAGGATTTCTCGAGTATCACTGCACCGATGACCGGACTGACTCGGAAGGGGGTTCCTTTTGTTTGGACTGATGCATGCGAGCAGAGTTTTCAGCAGTTCAAGACTCGGTTGACAACTGCACCAGTCCTATCTTTGCCTTCTGGATCAGGTAGCTTTGTCGTTTACTGTGATACTTCTCGATTTAGGCTTGGTTGTGTACTGATGCAGCTTGATAGAGTGATTGCTTATGCTTCTAGTTAGCTGAAGAAACATGAGCAGAATTATCCCACTCACGATCTTGAGATGGCCATGGTGGTCTTTGCGCTGAAGATTTGGAGACACTACTTGTACGGGGAGTCATATCAGATTTTCACGGACCACAAGAGCTTGAAGTACTTCTTCCAGTAGCGGGACCTGAATCTGAGACAGCGCCGGTGGATGGAGCTTATGAAGGATTATGATTGTGAGATCCTTTATCACCCGGGCAAGGCGAATGTGGTATCTGATGCTTTGAGTCGTAGCCTCGGGGGTAGCTTGTCCCAGTTGAGCGTAATTCCGAGACATTCTTCTACAAATTGGCAGATCTTGTGCGATGGTAGAGTACAGTTTGAGTTCACTTCCCTTGGGGGACAACTTGCTCATGTCCGCGCCCGTCCACTTCTACTTGATCGTATCAGTGAGGCTCAGCCCAATGATGCCCATTTTTCTGAGATTCTTGAGCTTGTTCGGCAGGATACAGATTCAGAGTTCTTGATTGATGACCAGGGTGTGCTGCGTTACGGGACTCGCTTGTATGTACCAGATACCGATGGGTTGAGACACGAGATCTTAGAGCAGGCACATTAGTCAGCCATTACCGTTCATCCGGCTTCCACCAAGATGTACAATGACTTGAGAGACATTTAATTGTGGGAAGGGTGAAGCTGTAGCGCCTTGAAATGTCGTTTTGGTGTTTTCCCGAAAATCGGTGAAAATATGGTATTTTTCCGTAAATCGTCTTTTTGTTATTTTGCAGTTTAGGACTAATTATACCTAATTTGGATAGGTAATTGCTTGATTTTAGTTGCTAATGAGTTACTTATTAATTTTTGGTCATTTAAAAAATTTTCCCTTTTTTTCAATATTTTAATATTATTTTAAGCCGATAAGAAAATACATTAAATTAGCGATAAATACAAATTTCTTTGGGCTAATTTTAATCTTTAAAATCATGTTAATTAAAATCTAGTTGTAACATAAATTTTTAGTAATTTATTTTAAGTTTTAACTAATTTTCATTATGGAAAACGAAATTTATGGAATTTAAGCTAAAACTTGCAATTTTGGACTTGTAGGGGTTCTTTTTGCATAAATTTTCTTTTGTAAAACCCCATTCACCTTCCCTCACACCCTTGGCCGGCCCCACCTCCTACTGCAGCACATTTTCCCCCCTTCCAAATTGTATTCTTCAACTCCTTTTAAATTGTTTAAAAAGGGTTTAAAATGTAGTAATGGGTAGGGGTATTATGGTATTTTGGGGGGGGCTTTGACTTAGACTTTTGCACCATCCCTTCACATCCCCCATCCCTCTCCTCTCAGCAGAAAATCCTACACCAACAGCCCCAAATATTTTCCCCATTTCTTCTTCTCTTTTGCTTCATTTTCATCTCAAAAATTCAACAAAATCCACAATTTGCTTCACAAATTCAACACAAAACCATATTCCATCTCTTCTCCAACCTAATTTGGTTCAAATCAAGGAGAAAGGAGGTGTCTTGGGAGGCTTGAGCAAGCTTAGGATTGATCTTTTGAGGGATAATTTCTAATCAAATGGTTAAATTGTAGCTTAAGTGTGCTAAACTAGAACCTTGAAATTTGTTTAGTGTTAAATTTAGTGTTAGTATCTAATCTATTTTTTTTAAGAGAGTAGTTTGTTTAAACTAGGTTTTTTTTTAGCACCATTGATTAGTTAATTAAGTTATCTTGTTATCTAGTTTTATACAAACCTAAATTGAGAGATTACTTTGTTTAAGTGGGCTTCGATTTGTGTTAATTTAGGTTTTCAAGTGTGAAATTGGATTTAAATTGGTGGTTATAAAAATCAAGAAAAGGGTTGTTTATGGAAGCATAGGATTTGAAGATTTGGAATGTGTTTTAATCAAGTGATTGTGGTTAACTAGTTGCGGTTGGATGTTATGCTAGGTGGTAGTCCTTTTTGTCGCAAAACGGCGATGTTGCGCCGATTTTTGGAATGTTTGTGCTTGCTAGTTTTGTTATAAAATATTGTGATGAATTATTTGCGATATCTTGATGATATTTTTGGCATATCCTATGATATTTGGGATGTGTGAGTGCGGATGTTTGAGTGATCGGGTTTTAGCTTTGCCGGGCGACCAAATCGGCGATTTTAGTTATTTTTTGCGATTTTCGCGTGTGTTCCGCGCACCTCGTGCACGTTGTACCTAGCTTGTGAACTATGGCATTTTCGTTTGGGATTTGCGTCATTTCATGCTATGTAACCTTATGTTTGGTATTGATATAAATTCCAGGTTCGGTCGCGGAGACGTCAGACGCGGCACGAAAGGGGAAAACGGTGATTGGACGTGACTAGCTAGGGATTCCGGTGAGTAGATGTAACATCTACGGGGGACTATCGTTGGATGGCGCAAGTCGCCCTATAGTTTTAGTAGCTTAAAAAGATTCTTAGTAATGTTAGTAATTAGGGGTGTAATACTTGTATGTTTATTTGCTACATTCATGCCTTATATTGATATACATATGCGAACCCATTCTATAGGACACCTGCACCATTGCCAGGGTTTTTATATGCACCACGAGCACTATTCTTGCCTACACCCACGCCCTGGCGATTGCCATGCCACCACACTAGATAACCTATAAATTGAAACCTTTTACTATAATTGATACTTAAACTGGTGCTATTGCCTTTAATTCCTTAAAATGAAATCGTAGGATTGCTATTCATGTGCATGTACCTCATCATATTATTTGTTCATGCCTAGTCTATTAATCACACATTGCAACTTGATTATTGATACCATATGCAGTCATTATCATTGGCATATGCATTTATGAGGATTTCTTGAGATTTTGTGATATTTCTGGATTTCGGGGGAAAGCCGCAAAATTTCTAAACTTATTATATTTTTAAAATATGTAAATTGCGGTTTTCTAGTGATGTAAGTGTCGTCCCCCATGAGTTTGCTGTGGTTTTCGAGACCCGTTTCGAGGAGTTGGATGAACCGTCTCGGGTACATGGTGGGCCCGGTAAGGTACCCCGGGGCAAGAAGCTCGTGGTGCTGACGATGAGCCTGGCAGGGGGCGGATTACCTACCAGTGACTGTTTGGGACGGTGGATATCAAGAGGATACCGACCGTGGCCGTGAGATGATGAGATATTGATATTGAGATGGGTCAGCCGGATGGCTGAGGCCAGAGATACTATGACTTGGATATATGAGATTTGTGATAGTTTTGAGGTGTCGTTGCTGGACACAGGTTCTTGTTGATTCTAGTGGTATTATGCTGGTATTTCAAAAGTGGTTCCTAAAGGAAAAACATGATTCTTATACTTACACATTCAGATCATGAGTTGATTCACATTGCATTCATACCTGCTGGTATATTCATATTGCATACATACCTGCTATTATGTCCTGCCATACCTGTATTATAGATGCTAGGATGCTTGTGTGCATGCATTCGATAGCCTGTGTAGATGTTATTTATTACTCACGAGTTGGCAACTCACCCCCGTTGTGCCACAGCCTTTTTCAGGTCCGCTCCGTCAGTACAGTAGCGGCGGGCGCACTTGCTTCTTTTGCCTGGACTCGAGGTTTTGCTCTTAGGTGGGTTATATTATTATTTTTGTACCACCTTGTATATTCTTTTTATCTAGTGTACTCCATCTACTGTATCTACCAGTATTATTGTATATTGACCTAGAGATGAGACTGTGAGGTTTGTGGACTTTTATGCTGTATTTGGGGTCGAGCTCACTTGAGTCGACATGCAGTTTTTCTCATGCTTCTTTATGATTATTTTGCATGTTGTTGTTTTATATTGCGTGGGATTTGTGACCGCCTTGTGGCGAAGAGCTAGCTTCCGCTTGGGGATGCCATATTTGTTGGATTCATATATATTCTAGTTGTACCCATTTTGGGGGCCAGTATTTACAAAGGAGACTCTGCCGAAATTTTCGGAAAAATTGATATTGTTTTTTTTAAAAAGGTTTTATATGACTTATTGGATAAACTCGCTTTCAATTGATTGGTTTTCCTTCATTCTTTTGTTTATTTGGTTTTGGTTTCTGGGTTTTGGCTTACTTATTTTACGGATGTCTTGAGACGTTTCGTAACTTAAGTGCCAGTCACGTTCCGTACCCTGCGGGTCGTGACAAAGTTGGTATCAGAGCGATAGGTTTTACCTTTTTGAGTGTAGGATGACCCTTGGTAGATGGAGTAAGTGACTTAAGTAGGGTAACGTAGCGTGTGTATGTCCGCGGCATACTTGCGATACGGTACTCCGCCTAAGTGACTTTAGGATATACTTGCTTGAAATTCCTTCCTCAATTCCGTGTATCCTATGATTCTATTGCACTATTCTTACTATCCGTTTTCCTGTAACAGCCACTATGCGGCCGAAGGCTACGAGGGCACAGAGGGCTGCCGCCCGAGACGAGATTCGAGCTGGCTCGTCCGAGACTAGGACAGAGCAGGGTGGTATGCCTACGGCGCAGGGACAGACCGATCCACCTTCCCCAGGCCGTATAGATAGGCTTGAGACTGGTATGGAGGAGTTGCGATAGATGATGGGGGGCATGCAGGAGCTACGTCAGATGGTAGGATCCCTAGTTGCAGCCAGTCGTACACCGAGGCCGGATGACGTACCTACTACATCACAGACGACCATGATACCTGCTCCTACTACTACCACCGTGGCCATTCCAGTTTCGCTACAGGATTTCATGAGGCTGAGACCTCCAGTATTCACCGGCACCGAGGCAGCGGAGGACCCACAGACGTTCCTTGGCAGTTTAGCCAGGATCTGCCGTTCGCTGAGATGTTCAGATGATCGATGGGTAGAGCTTGCGAGTTTCCGACTAGAGGGTCTCGCGCAGACATGGTGGGAGTCAGTTTTGAGAGGTCGAGCTGCAGGTCTACCGCCTATGACTTGGGCCGAGTTTACAGCGGTCTTTCTAGCTCGTTTCTTCCCAGAGAGAGTTCGTGACGCCAGAGCTCGTAGCTTCGAGGCCTTAGTCAAGACACCTGGGATGACGGTGTCTGAGTATGACATCCAGTTTACACAGTTATCCCGATATGCTCAGTATTTGGTGGATACCGAAGAGAAGATGGTGAAGAGGTTCGTACAGGGACTTGATGCCCAGCTATATCTTGCCATTGGCGCCCAGCACTACGGCTCTTATTCAGCTGCTATGGATACGGCATTACGGATGGAGGCACGCATATCACAGACTTCGGCCGTTTCTGGGCCGAAGAGGATTCGCACCGATGTACCGTCTCAGAGGCAGCGCGCCAGATTCTTTCCGAGAGATAGGCCTGCCAGAGTATTTGGACGGGGACAGTTATATGGTTCTTATCCCCATGGGCAGTAGCCGTCGCCAGGATGTTTTGGGTGCGGGAGTCCGCACCATCTTGTCAGAGACTATCCGGCGAGACGACAGGGAGTGGCGACCGTTCCGCATGTGACCCTACCACCATCACCACCCCCTCCTCAGAGAGCCCTACTTCCTACCACAGGCAATGCTCCACGCCAGTTAGGTGCACCCAGAGGCCGTGGACGCGGTGGTCCTGTTCAGAGAGGACGAGGAGGCAGAGGCCGAGGCCGAGGTCGAGGTCAGCCCGCTATCGGTGGAGGACAGGCCCGAGTTTTTGCTTTGACACCGCAGGATGCGCAGGCATCCAATGCCGTTGTGACAGGTACCTTGCCAGTTTGTTCTTTCGATGCACGGGTATTATTCGACCCAGGTTCCACACATTCGTACGTCTCTACACACTTTGCACCGATGTTGGGCCGTGAGTCATCGTCGTTAGATCATCCGCTTGTTGTTACTCCGGTAGGCGAGTCGTTTGTCGCTCATTTTGTTTTTCGATTGTGTTCCGTTCGTATCGGGGAGAGGGATTCATCGGTTGATTTGATTCTCCTCGATATGTTGGACTTTGATGTGCTTCTGGGCATGGATTGGCTAGCCACTTGTTATGCTTTGGTGGACTGCCGTAAGAAGGCAGTCATATTTAGCTTTCCGGGAGAGCCAGTCCTTGTTATTCAGGGAGACCGCAGCGTCACCCTTCCCAGCTTGATTTCGTCTCTTCGCGCTGGTCAGCTCTTGCGGAAGGGATGTCAGGGATTCTTAGCGTATATTTGTGATACTCGAGCTGCAGAGGTTCCGTTGGACCAGGTCCCGGTTGTTCGTGAGTTCCCTGATGTTTTCCCTGATGTGCTACCTGGGCTACCACTTGAGCGCGATGTTGAGTTCTGCATCGATTTGATTCCCGGCTCGGGGCCTATTTCTATACCGCCTTATCGGATGGCCCCGGCTGAGCTTCGAGAGCTGAAGGATCAGTTGCAGGATTTGTTAGATAATGGGCTTATTCGACCTAGTGTTTCACCGTGGGGTGCTCCGGTCCTGTTTGTTAAGAAGAAGGATGGAAGTTTGCGCTTATGTATCGACTACCGCCAGCTGAACAAAGTTACCGTTCGGAACAGATATCCGTTGCCATGCATTGATGATTTGTTCGACCAGCTTCCGGGTGCGGGGTATTTTTCGAGGATCGACCTGCGATCAGGATACCATCAGCTGCGAGTTCGACAGGAGGATATACCGAGGACAGCTTTCCGCACGCGCTACGGCCATTATGAGTTTTTTGTGATGTCGTTCGGACTCACCAACGCCCCAGCAGTATTCATGGATTTGATGAACCGTACTTTCAGGCCGTATCTTGACTTGTTCATCATCGTGTTTATCGACGATATCTTGGTGTACTCCCGGAGCAGAGAGGAGCACGGGCAGCACTTGCAGATTACGTTACAGACTCTGAGGGAGCACCAGCTGTTCGTAAAGTTCTCCAAGTGTGCATTCTGGCTGGACAGCGTCGGATTCTTGGGTCACGTGGTTACGAGAGACGGCATATGTGTGGACCCGAAGAAGATTGAGGCTGTTCAGCAGTGGCCCCGACCTACATCGGTTACTTAGATCCGTAGTTTTCTAGGCCTGGCAGGCTACTATAGGCGCTTTGTTCAGGACTTCTCCCGTATAGCTGCACCTTTGACCGGTTTGACCCGGAAGGGAGTTCCTTTCGTTTGGACAGAGGAGTGCGAGCGCAGTTTTCAGCAGCTACGGACTTGTTTGACTACGGCACCGGTATTATCTTTGCCTTCGGGATCAGGCGGATTTGTGGTCTACAGTGATGCTTCACGAGTGGGGTTAGGATGCGTATTGATGCAGCATGGCCGGATGATCGCTTATGCTTCTCGGCAGTTGAAGAAGCATGAACAGAACTACCCCACTCACGATTTGGAGATGGCTGCAGTGGTCTTTGCACTGAAGATTTGGCGACATTACCTATATGGCGAGTCGTGCCAAAAATTCACAGACCACAAGAGCTTAAAATACATATTTCAGCAGCGAGACCTGAACCTCAGACACCGTCGTTGGATGGAGTTGGTGAAAGACTACGACTGCGAGATCTTATATCACCCAGGCAAGGCGAATGTAGTGGCAGATGCTTTGAGCAGGAGGCCCGGGGGTAGTCTATCCTATTTGCGCGCAGTGCAGAGGCAGTCGTCAGCAGATTGGCAGATCTTATGCGACAGCCGAGTTGAGTTCGAGTTCACTCAGACAGGGGGACAGCTCGCGCATGTTCGTGCACGCCCACAGTTGCTTGACCATATATATGAGGCACAGCGCAGTGACGACCGTTGCTCAGAGATCATGGCACAGATAGGACAGGGCAAATTTTTCGAGTTCGTGATTGATGATCAGGGGATTCTACGCTATGGATCTAGACTTTGCGTACCAGATGCTGATGGATTGCGGCGCGACATTCTTGAGGAGGCACACCGATCAGTGTATAGTGTCCACCCCGGTTCCACCAAGATGTACCATGATATGAGAGAGACCTACTGGTGGGACGGGATGAAGAGGGACATTGCGGAGTTTGTATCGAGATGCCTGACTTGTCAGCAAGTCAAGGCCGAGCACCAGAGGCCCGCAGGAGAGCTACAGCCGTTACCCATTCCGGAGTGGAAATGGGAGCAGATTTCGATGGATTTCGTTGTGGGTCTACCCAGGACCAATCGAGGGTATGACTCCATCTGGGTGATCGTAGATCGATTGACGAAAGCGGCTCACTTCATGCCAGTGAAGACCACTTTCAGCTTCGCTCAGATGCCCAGCTTTACATCGACGAGATCGTGCGGTTGCATGGCGTACCGACTTGTATCGTGTCAGATCGAGGCACCCAGTTCACCAGCCGACTTTGGCAGACACATCAGGAGGCTTTGGGCACTCGTTTGAGCTTCAGCACAGCGTTTCATCCGCAGACCGACGGACAGTCAGAGCGGACCATTCAGACTCTCGAGGATATGCTCAGAGCGTGCGTTTTAGACTTCGGCGGTAGCTGGGATCATCATTTACCTCTAGTGGAGTTCTCCTACAACAACAGCTTACAGGATACTATTCAGATGGCACCTTTCGAGGCATTATATGGGAGGAGATGCAGATCGCCCGTCTGTTGGACAGAGCTCAGCGAGAGCAGTATTTTGGGGCCGCAGCTTGTTGAGGAGACGACAGCGAAGATACAGTTGATCCGAGACCGGATGAGAGCGGCTCAGAGCAGGCAGAAATCGTATGCAAACAGGCGCCGTCGCAGATTAGAGTTCGCAGTTGGCGACCATGTTTTTCTGAGGGTCTCTCCGATGAAGGGCGTGATGCGTTTTGGGCGAAAGGGGAAGCTTAGCCCTAGATGTAGGGTTACTAGGCACGCTAATGAGGTCTCACAAGGCATCAACCATGCCAATTTCAAATTTTACGGGTGCCGAGAAACCCTAATACGGATAGTTGACTAGAAGTTTAGGCGAAAAAAGAAACTAGTTAACATCTTAACGAAAGGAGAGAGGCTACAACCTTTGTAGATCCATTTCTCCACTTCCTTAGCTCCACGTAGGCGTCCTCTCACTGTCCATCTCGAATCCCGGACTCAATCGTCGGCTTCATCGTAGAAATGGGCGGGCTAGGTCGTCGGCTTTGTGCCGAAGATGATCTACGTCGAGGCATCACAAGTTCAAGCTCCAACTTCACCAAGTTGTGAAACTTGTGAAGAAAACACCCTATACTACTTGGCAAGAGATAGAGGGTGAAGAAATAGGAGGTGGGTTCACTTTAGAATTGGATTTCTCACACTTTAGCTCAAGTTGCCATTAATGGACTTAAGCTTTTTCTTTGAAGATGAAGAAGAAGATGAAGCTAGAATATGATAAGTCTTTTTTAAAATGAAAAAGAAAATGAATACTTATCATAATGTAAACCATGGTTAGGTGTAGAGAATTGACTAAGGTTAGATGAATGGTTAGGGTTAAGCATGAAGACAAAATGGTCACTTTGGTCAAAGCTTCATGAAGCTTCAACAAGCTTCAAGAATGAAAGCAACCCTTTTGTTTTCTTTTGCCATTTCTTTTTTATTCAAATTAGAAAGATAAAAGAATAAATAAATAAAAACCCTAATCATTTACTTAACCAAGGTTTAATTCTTTACACTTAACCAAATGAGCAAGCATCATCAAACATGATACAAACATGTGCATAAAAGTATATCACATATACAACTTGCACATCAAGTGAGAAAATCCATTTAAAGTGAACCAATACTAGTTAATGCAAAGTAATATATCAAATATATAATTATACATTAAATCATTAAATCAACACTTGATTTAACGATCCGGTCATATCGCATACAACCGACTAGTATCCTATGTATCGGCTTATCGAATCAATCCTTGATTCGATATCTAGGTTATATCGAATATAACCAATCGATACATTCATCGCGAGAATGGAATACGGTTTCACATACACGCATTATTCTCGGTCCTGCACACATCTCATATGCGCTCCTATTTCGTTTCGCCTGAGCCAGGAAACCTCTGTGTAGGACTCTAAAGACTCGTCAATACGCCGGTAGGAGATGATGATCATATCAAGCTCCTACAAGCCGCAAGCGGTCTGCCAAACGTAACGGCCATCCGGGTATTGAGCGATTAGAAGATCGACGAGCTAGCCCGCTCACACTCCTGTGAATCCAACCAGTAACACTTACCGTACAGTCCGATCTGTTCGTCTAATATGTCGCATATCAAGTCTAGGGGTGGTAAACGTCAGACCCCAATAACCGATAAGTCGTGCCGATGTGAGGCTCATAACGGGTCGAGAAACTACTCGTAACACTTACCAGCAAATCTCTAATCAGCCCTGGCCAGGGACTTCTCTGTTACGGCCAATCGAGCACAGCGCAACATCAACCCCCAATACCGGGAGAGACGAAACCCCTCCTATCGCTCATTGTCTCCATGTGACTCGGGACTGTACCCAAAGACCACCGTTTTGCATGCCTTCATGGACATGGTAAGGTGGAGATCAAAGCACAGTGGGAATCACACAAGACTCTATGACGATCTCGGGTCTACAGACTAACCTGCACAAGTGTCAACTGAGAACTGCCATCTGACGTGAGCTATAATACCATCTGGGAGTTCTCGGCGAGTCCGTCCAGTGTACCCAGTCTCCACTGAGCACCCGTATACCATCTCTGATGTCAAACACCAATGGATATGGGATCATCCATCGCCTATCTCATGGGTCGAGAAGCGTATACGCTAGTCTACACTGGTATATCGATGCCCCGTCTCGATATACCCACGACTAGGGACCTTGAAGGTTGTATCTATGGACTACCATGTCCCCACTAGTATGATCTGCATCACAGTCTAGGTAGTCAAGTACACATCCTAAGGACTTTACCAACATGTAACTATAAGACAGTTTAAAGAGACAAGTGTACATGTTAAGATAAAGAGCAACCAGATAGCATACTATCATATCGAGCAAGAAAGTCATCTCTATATATGTCCAAGCATCCAATATAATATACATCATCTGTACAATACTGGCCTCTAGGGCATACATACAACTAACAATTTCCCACTTGCACTAGGGCCAGCTGCTGTAGTATCGCATACCGAGCATCCCGAAGAGTCTCTCAAACTGTATCTGGGGAATGGCCTTCGTGAGTGGATCCTCCGTGTTGTTCTTCGTGTCAACCCTCCTGACCTCGATCTCCCGGCGATCAACTATCTCCTGGATCAGGTGATACCGCCTCAGAATATTCCTGGATCGCTGATGGGACCTAGGTTCCTTGGCCAAAGCCACCGCTCCATTGTTATCGCAATACAAAGGTATTGGATGCTCAATGGATGGAACCACTCCAAGTTCAATAATGAACTTCTTGATCCAGACAGCCTCTTTAGCAGCATCGTTGGCAGCGATGTATTCATCCTCCATCGTCGAGTCTGCCACGGTTTCCTGCTTGGAACTCTTCCAGCTAACCGCCCCTCCGTAAAGGGAAAAGACAAATCCCGACTGCGAATTAGAGTCGTCCTTATCACTCTGGAAGCTCGAATCGGTAAAGGACTCCACTTGGAGTTCTCCGTTACCATACACCAAGAGCATCTATTTTGTCCTTCGTAAGTACTTGAGAATGCTCTTCACAGCTGACCAGTGACTCTCTCCAGGATCAGCTTAATACCTGCTCACTATACTTAGTGAGTATGCTACATCGGGTCTGGTACATAGCATCGCACACATGATAGAGCCTACAGCCGAAGCATAGGGTATCCCTTGCATGCGAGCTCTCTCCAAATCAGTCTTGGGAGACATCTCTTTGGAGAGAGTGACTCCAGAAATCGTGGGTAAATTCCCACGCTTGGATTCTTCCATACTAAAGCTCTTTAGTATGGTGTCAATGTACCTGGATTGGGACAATCCCAATATCCGTTTGGATCTATCTCTATAGATCCTTATTCCCAATATGCAGGAGGAATCACCAAGATCTTTCATTGAGAATCTTTGTGATAAGAAGAGCTTGACCGATTGCAGCATAGGAATATCATTTCCTATCAAGAGTATGTCGTCCACGTACAATACGAGGAAGACCACCTTACTCTCTGCTACCTTCTTGTAGATACAAGGTTCATCTGGGTTTTTGACGAAATCAAACTCTTTGATAACGACGTCAAAGCAGATGTTCCAACTCCGCGATGCTTGCTTTAATCCATAAATGGATTTAAGCAGCTTGCACACCTTCCCGCTGCTCCCACTGTCTACGAAGCCCTCTGGCTGAGTCATGTACACGCACTCTTCTAAATCACCATTTAGAAAGGCGGTCTTAACATCCATTTGCCAGATTTCGTAATCATGATATGCAGTGATGGCAAGCATGATCTGGATGGATTTAAGCATAGCTACTGGAGAAAAGGTTTCGTCATAGTCCACACCTGGTCTTTGACGAAAACCTTTTGCTACAAGTCTAGCTTTGAAAGTCTCTACTTTCCCATCTACACCAAGTTTTTTCTTGAAGATCCACTTGCTCCCGATGGGCTTTAACCCTTCAGGAGCAACTTCCAAAGTCCATACTTTGTTGGTGTACATGGATTCCATCTCGGACCGCATAGCATCCAGCCATTTCACTGAGTCCCCACTCGTGATGGCCTGCTCGAAGCTAGTTGGGTCATCATCCTCCATGATGCAATCCTCGCTGCCACCATCCATGAGAAAACCGTAGTATTTCTCAGGTTGGCGAGGAACCCTACTAGATCGGCGGAGAGGCTGGGGTTCGTCGGGTACTACTGAATCCTCTGGTTCTACCAAGTCTTCTGTTATAGTTTGTGTCACTGGAACCTCTTCCAGTTCTACCTCAATACCACTTATCTGTTTCATAAGAAAACTTTTTTCTAAGAAAGTGGCATGTCGAGAAACAAACACCTTTTGTTCCTCGGAATGGTAGAAGATATACCCTTGTGAATTTTTGGGATATCCTATAAACTTACATAAGACTGATCTTGCCTCGAGTTTGTCCGGATTTTGTCTTTTGACATAGGCTGGACAACCCCATATCTTAATATAATTAAGATGTGGTCTCTTCCCTTTCCATATCTCATATGGAGTGGTAGGCACTGATTTGGTAGGAACTCTATTCAATAGGTCCATGGCTGTCTCAAGCGCATATCCCCAGAAGGAAATAGGTAACTCAGCTGTACTCATCATAGAGCGCACCATATCTAATAGGGTGCGGTTCCTCCGTTCTGATACACCGTTGTGCTGTGGTGTATATGGAGGAGTCAGCTGAGAGAGAATCCCATTCTCTTTTAGGAAGTCCAGGAATTCATTGCTCAAGTATTCACCTCCTCGATCAGATCGAAGGATTTTAATACTTTTTCCGGTTTGGTTCTCGACTTCTTGTTTATATTCTCTAAATTTCTCAAAAGCTTCTGATTTGTGTTTCATCAGGAACACATATCCGAATCTAGAGAGATCATCAGTGAATGTAATGAAGTACGAAGAACCATCCCTGGCATGTGTAGACATAGGACCGCATACATCACTATGTATCAGTCCCAAGAGTTCGGTAACTCTTTCTCCGTGTCCCGTAAATGGAGTTTTGGTCATGTTGCCTTTGAGACATGACTGGCAAGTGTCATAAGATGAAAATTCAAACGGATTTAAATATCCATCCTTATGCAACATAGCTAGTCGTGTCGCATTGATGTGACCTAGTCTACAATGCCACAAGAAGGATTCGTTCAGTTCAGAACTCTTCCTCTTGTGTGTGTTTGTTATACTTAGAACTGTTGATTGATTTAGAACATAAATGCCATTGCAAAACGTGCCTGATCCAACCAACTTTTGGTTAAGAAAAATGTTCATAACATTGTCCTGCATTACAAAATTATATCCCTCTTTACTCAATAAAGAAACCGATATAATGTTGCATATCAGGTTCGGCATGTAATAGCATTCGTTCAGAACCAATGTATTACCAGTTGGTAATACAAGGTGATATTCCCCGACATTCTTAGCGGCAACAATTGCACCATTTCCAACTCTAATGTCTTTATCACCTTCTCCAAGTTCTCTACCTTTCCTAAGCCCATGTAACTGATTACATATATGGGATCCTGACCCGGTATCTAATACCCAGGACGTAGAGCAAATGGAGAAACAGTTCTCTGTAATGAACACACCAGAAGAAAATGCATCATCATGTACTTTCTTCATTCGGGTGGCATGGGAATCCTGGTATTCCCCTATATCCTGTTCAGTCCTATAACTCTTATAGGAAAGAACGGAACCAACGTTCCCCAGCACAGTATAACATGCGGGTTCGGTCAATACATCCATATTATTATCTTTATTAGGACATGAAATGGTCGCTACCTGGAGAGAGAGAGAAGAAAACACTTTAGCGTATGCTCTTGCAAGATCAGATTGGTTATTATCTTATCTAATCAGGATGGCTCCCACTGGTTTTTATCAAATCTTCCTTCAAACCCTAAAAGGAAAGACTAGCCGGGATTAATTACACACTACAAGTTCGCCAATCTTTCAGCCAGGCCAGTGTCGGTATTTTGAGGGAGGTTCCCCGTGCTTTCGCACGGACCTAATTAAAGTAAACCTCGTTTTCCCAGAGGCGTAACCCCGTTGACACCTTTCTAGACACCTACTTGATCGGCTAATTGTAATGTGTAAAACTCTCCCAGGAGTAACTCTTACTTGCAGTGGGTATCGGGATCCAACTATCTCATAGAAGGTATGCAATCTCATTGCAAATTTCAATACTTGAAATTCCCGATAATATTTTGCCCCTAGCGTGCTATGACCTTGACGCATGCTAAACAACCCATAGTCCGCTAGTCAAGTTCAACCCGTACAATTCGTGATCGAATTAAACCCACCCGTACGACCCTTGACTCATACCAAACAACGCCGTACGAATACCTTAATCCAATCGCATCTCATGCTACAGATAAGTAATAATCAGCTACCGTACACTACGCCTTGACGCATGCCAAACAACCGTAGCACGAATACTGAATATTACATATCTGAATTGACGGAGGGCTATGCAGGTTTTTCTGAAAACCATGAGCGTAATGAACTTGATATCATTGTAGAATCAAATGAAGTTTTGAAATGGAGTGATTTTGAGGCTTTTCTAGTTTTGCTAAAGGGGTCACTCCCGGTGAAGGGATCGTCGGCCCTTTCCTCGTCGAATGAGGTGCGGGATATATCATATATATCACTGTGCAAAGCAGAAACTATAGAAGCAATCAAAAGCAGACCGAGTATGTAGTATCTGCCAGTTATTGCTAAAGGAGTCACTCCCGGTGAAGGGATCTCGGTCCTTTCCTCATCAAATAAGGTGCAGGGTATATCATATATACCGCTATGCAAAGCAAGAACTGTAGCTACCTGTTTTGTTTAAAATTTGATTCTACAACATCTTAGGTTTCTTTTCTTTCATTAATCACATTAATGAAGTCCCATCGTTTAAGTCACCTAAACATCACAGATAAATACGACGTACACTTATGCCATCCGCATTCGCCTGGATGTCCCCTCATGCACCGTTTGGTTAGGTAACTAACGACAGAGCAGGGCAGGGCTAGTGCGGGTGAAAAACATAAGTAACGTCTATATAATATATCATATATTCTATATACTGTATCTATCACAGAACATCACATGATCACATTACAGATATCGCAGCAGAAGAAACATATGAAACATTGGATATACTAGGACGTCCGTGTTTTCAATACGAGGCAGTATAAAACACGGATTCCACGGTCGTGATGAATAGCCAATCCCACACCCCTAGACCCCTACGAGAGCGGCAAGAAACCCTACCAATTCCAGGGTTAGGAGACCCGGACTCGACTCCTCGAGATGGTCTCCCACTGGACCCTAGAACCCGGTTACTTGTGCTCCCCTCCTTGGGTTTATCCTAGTGCAGAAAAGTAAATAATATACAAAAGGTGACAGCTTCCGCAACCTGGAAGTGCCCCAAATAAAAGAATATTACATACAAGTTTTTACATGAATGAAAATGAAAAACACTCATCTCACATAAAAACCCCCGGCTATTCAAACACGACAATCCAATATAACATATTCAGCAACACATAACATCACATGCCATCAACGTAACTAAATATGCGCATCCCAATTGTCGTTGACATATAGCAACGAAACCGGCGATATCACATATTACACTTACGGTCACAGAAAAGAAAGTGTAAAACTACAACAGTTGGAATCCACAACCTCATTAGACATCGCATGCCTAACAAATGAAATACTTAGACATCACATGCCTAACAATTATAAACCCCGCATTTTAGTCCCATTATCGAAAACTCTTTTCAATATGAAGTGAGACTAAACCGCTAGATTTATAATATTCATTCAGTTATCTCATAACTGTTTGTGAATTCCAATTATTGTATCCCATTCTGGATAAATAGAAAATATTAAACTTTCCGATCGAACATTCGAACACCCAAGTTTTCCCGAAACCGTTCAACACATGAAATAAGTTCAAAGACATTCACTTCATGCCTCAGTACCAACGGTCCAGCCGTAGAAGGGTCAAGCCAACGCCTCACATGTGGCACGCCGTACTGCCCCAAACCCGAAGGTTCAAAGGGCAGTTCAAGACGGTCACATAATCGAGTTAAGGTTTGTTGTCTTCTAGAGGGACCATCGCGTTACTTGCACTACTTAGAACGTCATTAAACTATGGAAAAGTCCAACAATTAGAAATTTCCCGGCAGGGGAAAGATTGGGTATTTACATTCGGTCGAACTTTTTAACATATTCTAAAATATCCGGAAAAACCACATAGACAAAACTTGATAATCCGATCGAAACGACGATTTTCAATGCAACCCCAGAACACTCAACTCTTGATTCAAATTAAAAATTCCCAGAAAACTCAGCATAATAAAATAGGAATTACTGTGCAAATTTGAACAACAGAGGAGACTAGATGGCCGCGGAATCGCCGCATTAGCCATGCTAATGCCGCGGTTCCGCCGCGCTTCTATGGCATTAGGCTATCGAATTTCACAGTAACTCTTACAATCACCTGCTGATTTTTCAACATATTTTTAATATGGAAAAAACCCAGTTTTTGAAAAAAGTCCAAAGAGCAAGTTTGGGATTAGGGTTTCGATTCGTTCGGATTTCAAACGTCGTCTACATTTCGCCTAAGGCTCTAGCTAGGCTCTGATACCACTGTAGGGTTACTAGGCACGCTAACGAGGTCTCACAAGGCATCAACCATGCCAATTTCAAATTTTACGGGTGCCGAGAAACCCTAATACGGATCGTTGATTAGAAGTTTAGGCGAAAAACGAAACTAGCTAAATCTTAACTAAAGGAGAGAGGCTACAACCTTTGTAGATCCATTTCTCCACTTTCTTAGCTCCACGTAGGCGTCCTCTCGCTGTCCATCTTGAATCCCGGACTCAATCGTCGGCTTCATCATAGAAATGGGCGGGCTAGGTCGTCGGCTTCGTGCCGAAGATGATCTACGTCGAGGCATCACAAGTTCAAGCTCCAACTTCACCAAGTTGTGAAACTTGTGAAGAAAACACCCTATACTACTTGGCAAGAGGTAGAGGGTGAAGAAATAGGAGGTGGGTTCACTTTAGAATTGGATTTCTCACACTTTAGCTCAAGTTGCCATTAATGGACTTAAGCTTTTTCTTTGAAGATGAAGAAGAAGATGAAGCTAGAACATGATAAGTCTTTTTTAAAATGAAAAAGAAAATGAATACTTATCATAATGTAAACCATGGTTAGGTGTAGAGAATTGACTAAGGTTAGATGAATGGTTAGGTTTAAGCATGAAGACAAAATGGTCACTTTGGTCAAAGCTTTATGAAGCTTCAACAAGCTTCAAGAATGAAAGCAACCCTTTTGTTTTCTTTTGCCATTTCATTTTTAATTCAAATTAAAAAGATAAAAGAATAAATAAATAAAAACCCTAATCATTTACTTAACCAAGGTTTAATTCTTTACACTTAACCAAATGAGCAAGCATCATCAAACATGATACACACATGTGCACAAAAGTATATCACATATACAACTTGCACATCAAGTGAGAAAATCCATTTAAAGTGAACCAATACTAGTTAATGCAAAGTAATATATCAAATATATAATTATACATTAAATCATTAAATCAATACTTGATTTAACGATCCGGTCATATCGCATACAACCGACTAGTATCCTATGTATCAGTTTATCGAATCAATCATTGATTCGATATCTAGGTTATATCGAATATAACCAATCGATACATTCATCACGAGAATGGAATACGGTATCACATACACGCATTATTCTCGGTCCTGCACACATCTCATATGCGCTCCTATTTCGTTTCGCCTGAGCCAGGAAACCTCTGTGTAGGATTCTAAAGACTCGTCAATACGCCGGTAGCAGATGATGATCATATCAAGCACCTACAAGCCGCAAGCGGTCTGCCAAACGTAAGGGCCATACGGGTATTGAGCGATCAGAAGATCGACGAGCTAGCCCACTCACACTCCTGTGAATCCAACCAGTAACACTTACCGTACAGTCCGGTCTGTTCGTCTGATATGTCGCATATCAAGTCTATGGGTGGTAAACGTCAGACCCTAATAACCGATAAGTCGTGCCGATGTGAGGCTCATAACGGGTCGAGAAACTACTGGTAAGACTTACCAGCAAATCTCTGATCAGCCCTGGCCAGGGACTTCCCTGTTACGGCCAATCGAGCACAGCGCAACATCAACCCCCAATACCGGGAGAGACGAAACCCCTCCTATCGCTCATTGTCTCCATGTGACTCGGGACTGTACCCAAAGACCACCGTTTTGCATGCCCTCATGGATGTGGTAAGGTGGAGATCAAAGCACAGTGGGAATCACACAAGACTCTATGACGATCTCGGGTCTACAGACTAACCTGCACAAGTGTCACCTGAGAACTGCCATCTGACGTGAGGTATAATACCATCTGGGAGTTCTCGGCGAGTCCGTCCAGTGTACCCAATCTCCAGTGAGCACCCGTATACCATCTCTGATGTCAAACACCAATGGATATGGGATCATCCATCGCCCATCTCATGGGTCGAGAAGCGTATACGCTAGTCTACACTGGTATATCGATGCCCCGTCTCGATATACCCACGACTAGGGACCTTGAAGGATGTACCTATGGACTACCATGTCCCCACTAGTATGATCTGCATCACAGTCCAGGTAGTCAAGTACACATCCTAAGGGCTTTACCAACATGTAACTATAAGACAGTTTAAAGAGACAAGTGTACATGTTAAGATAATGAGCAACCAGATAGCATACTATCATATCGAGCAAGAAAGTCATCTCTATATATGTCCAAGCATCCAATATAATATACATCATCTGTACAATACTGGCCTCTAGGGCATACATACAACTAACACTAGATTCATAGGTCCCTTCGAGATCCTCGAGCGTGTCGGCACTGTTGCATATCGTTTGGCTCTTCCACCCAGCTTTCCCGATGTTCACCCCGTCTTCCATGTTTCGATGCTCCGCAAGTACCTTCACGACCCTTTGCATGCGATTCAGCATCCGAAAGTCCAGCTAGAGCGCGACCTTTCTTTTGCAGAGCAGCCGGTGGCCATCCTGGATCGGCAGGTGAAGAAGTTGAGATCGAAAGTTATACCGACCGTCAAGGTCCTTTGGCGTGGCCCGAGCAGCGAGGAGGTTACCTGGGAGACCGAGGGCGAGATGAGGAAGAAATATCCCCATCTCTTTGAAGGTACGCGTAGTTATATTTTTAAATTCAGGGACCGAATTTCTTTAAGGGGGAAGATTGTAGCGCCTTGAAATGTCGTTTTGATGTTTTCCCGAAAATCGGTGAAAATGTGGTATTTTTCCGTAAATCGTCTTTTTGTTATTTTGCAGTTTAGGACTAATTATACATAATTTGGATAGGTAATTGCTTGTTTTTAGTTGCTAATGAGTTACTTATTAATTTTTGGTCATTTAAAAAAATTTCCCTTTTTTTTCAATTTTTTAATATTATTTTAAGCCGATAAGAAAATACATTAAATTAGCGATAAATACAAATTTCTTTGGGCTAATTTTAATCTTTAAAATCATGTTAATTAAAATCTAGTTGTAACATAAATTTTTAGTAATTTATTTTAAGTTTTAACTAATTTTTATTATGGAAAACGAAATTTATGGAATTTAAGCTAAAACTTGCAATTTTGGACTTGTAGGGGGTCTTTTTGCATAAAATTTCTTTTGTAAAACCCCATTCACCTTCCCTCACTCCCTTGGCCGGCCCCACCTCCTACTGCAGCACATTTTCCCCCCCTCCAAATTGTATTCTTTAACTCCTTTTAAATTGTTTTAAAAGGGTTTAAAATGTAGTAATGGGTGGGGGTATTATGGTATTTTGGGGGGGGGCTTTGACTTAGACTTTTGCACCATCCCTTCACATCCCCCATCCCTCTCCTCTCAGCAGAAAATCCTGCACCAACAGCCCCAAATATTTTCCCCATTTCTTCTTCTCTTTTGCTTCATTTTCATCTCAAAAATTCAACAAAATCCACAATTTCCTTCACAAATTCAACACAAAACCATATTCCATCTCTTCTCCAACCTAATTTGGTTCAAATCAAGGAGAAAGGAGGTGTCTTGGGAGGCTTGAGCAAGCTTAGGATTGATCTTTTCAGGGATAATTTCTAATCAAATGATTAAATTGTAGCTTAAGTGTGCTAAACTAGAACCTTGAAATTTGTTTAGTGTTAAATTTAGTGTTAGTTTCTAATCTATTTTTTTTAAGAGAGTAGTTTGTTTAAACTAGGTTTTTTTTTTAGCACCATTGATTAGTTAATTAAGTTATCTTGTTATCTAGTTTTATACAAACCTAAATTGAGAGATTACTTTGTTTAAATGGGCTTCGATTTGTGTTAATTTAGGTTTTCAAGTGTGAAATTGGATTTAAATTGGTGGTTATAAAAATCAAGAAAAGGGTTGTTTATGGAAGCATAGGATTTGAAGCTTTGGAATGTGTTTTAATCAAGAGATTGTGGTTAACTAGTTGCGGTTGGATGTTATGCTAGGTGGTAGTCCTTTTTGTCGCAAAACAGCGATGTTGCGCCGATTTTTGGAATGTCTGTGCTTGCTAGTTTTGTTATAAAATATTGTGATGAATTATTTGCGATATCTTGATGATATTTTTGGCATATCCTATGATATTTGGGATGTGTGAGTGCGGATGTTTGAGTGATCGGGTTTTAGCTTTGCCGGGCGACCAAATCGGCGATTTTAGTTAGTTTTTGCGATTTTCGCGTGTGTTCCGCGCACCTCGTGCACGTTGTACCGAGCTTGTGAACTATGGTATTTTCGTTTGGGATTTGCATCGTTTCATGGTATGTAACCTTATGTTTGGTATTGATGTAAATTCCAGGTTCGGTCGCGGAGACGTCAGACGCGGCACGAAAGGGGAAAGCGGTGATTGGACGTGACTAGCTAGGGATTCCGGTGAGTAAATGTAACATCTACGGGGGACTATAGTTGGATGACGCAAGTCGCCCGATAGTTTTAGTAGCTTAAAAAGATTCTTAGTAATGTTAGTAATTATGGGTGTAATACTTGTATGATTATTTGCTACATTCATGCCTTATATTGACATACATATGCGAACCCATTCTATAGGACACCTGCACCATTGCCAGGGTTTTTATATGCAGCACGAGCACTATTCATGCCTACACCTACGCCCTGGCGATTGCCATGCCACCACACTAGATAACCTATAAATTGAAACCTTTTACTATAATTGATACTTAAACTTGTGCTATTGCCTTTAATTCCTTAAAATGAAATCGTAGGATTGCTATTCAT
The DNA here is from genome assembly GCA_030015575.1 of Agapanthus africanus. NCBI lineage: Eukaryota > Viridiplantae > Streptophyta > Magnoliopsida > Asparagales > Amaryllidaceae > Agapanthus > Agapanthus africanus. The sequence goes on along the minus strand of CM057340.1, from coordinate 440,049,816 downwards.
GTGCATGTACCTCATCATATTATTTGTTCATGCCTAGTCTATTAATCACACATTGCAACTTGATTATTGATACCATATGCATTCATTATCATTGGCATATGCATTTATGAGGATTTCTTAAGATTTTGTGATATTTCTGGATTTCGGGGGAAAGCCGCAAAATTTCTAAACTTATTATATTTTTAAAATATGTAAATTGCGGTTTTCTAGTGATGTAAGTGTCGTCCACCATGAGTTTGCTGTGGTTTTCGAGACCCGTTTCGAGGAGTTGGATGAACCGTCTAGGGTACATGGTGGGCCCGGTAAGGTACCCCGGTGCAAGAAGCTCGTGGTGCTGACGATGAGCCTGGCAGGGGGCAGATTACCTACCGGTGACTGTTTGGGACGGCGGATATCCAGAGGATACCGACCGTGGCCGCGAGATGATGAGATATTGATATTGAGATGGGTCAGCCGGATGGCTGAGGCCAGAGATACTATGACATGGATATATGAGATTTGTGATAGTTTTGAGGTGTCGTTGCTGGACACAGGTTCTTGTTGATTCTTATGGTATTATGCTGGTATTTCAAAAGAAGTTCCTAAAGGAAAAACATGATTCTTATACTTACACATTCAGATCATGAGTTGATTCACATTGCATTCATACCTGCTAGTATATTCATATTGCATACATACCTGCTATTATGTCCTGCCATACCTGTATTATAGATGCTAGGATGCTTGTGTGCATGCATTCGATAGCCTGTGTAGATGTTATTTATTACTCACGAGTTGGCAACTCACCCCCGTTGTGCCACAGCCTTTTTCAGGTCCGCTCCGTCAGTACAGTAGCGGCGGGCGCACTTGCTTCTTTTGCCTGGACTCAAGGTTTTGCTCTTAGGTGGGTTATATTATTATTTTTGTACCACCTTGTATATTCTTTGTATCTAGTGTACTCCATCTACTGTATCTACCAGTATTATTGTATATTGACCTAGAGATGAGACTGTGAGGTCTGTGGACTTTTATGCTGTATTTGGGGTCGAGCTCACTTGAGTCGACATGCAGTTTTTCTCATGCTTCTTTATGATTATTTTGCATGTTGTTGTTTTATATTGCGTGGGATTTATGACCGCCTTGTGGCGAAGAGCTAGCTCCCGCTTGGGGATGCCATATTTGTTGGATTCATATATATTCTTGTTGTACCCATTTTGGGGGCCAGTATTTACAAAGGAGACTCTGCCGAAATTTTCAGAAAAATTGATATTTTTTTTTAAAAGGTTTTATATGACTTATTGGATAAACTCGCTTTCAATTGATTGGTTTTCCTTCATTCTTTTGCTTATTTGCTTTTGGTTTCTGGGCTTTGGCTTACTTATTTTACGGATGTCTTGAGACGTTTCGTAACTTAAGTGCCAGTCACGTTCCGTACCCTGCGGGTCGTGACAGAAGCACGATGTTTCGGACTTTGTTTCGAGGTGCCTGACTTGTCAGCAAGTCAAGGCTGAGCATTAGAGACCGGCTGCAGAGTTGCAGCCTTTCCCGTTCCTTAGCGGAAATAGGAGCAGATTTCCATGGACTTTGTTGTGGGTGTAACCAGGGCCAATCAGGGGTATACTCCATTTGGGTGATTGTTGACCGGTTGTCGAAAGTGGCTCACTTCCTTCAAGTTAAGACCACTTTCAGTTATACTTAGTATGCTTAGTTGTATATTGATGAGATTGTGCGTTTGCACGACGTTCCCACATGAATCGTATCCGACACCCAGTTTACTAGCCGTCTTTGGCAGAAGCTTCACAAAGCTTTGGGTACCCGGTTGAGTTTTTGCACCGCTTTCCATCCGCAGACCGAAGGTCAGTCAGAGTGGACTATACAGACTCTGGAGGATATGCTTCGTGCGTGCGTGCTTGATTTTGGTGGCAGTTGGGATCGTCCTTTGCCGTTGATTGAGTTCTCCTATAACAACAGCTTTCAGGAGACTATTCAGTTGGCACCTTTTGATGCTTTGTATGGTAGGAAGTGTCGATCGCAAGTTTGTTGGACCGAACTCAGCGAGAGTAGGGTTTTTGGACCCTAGCTAGTTCAGGAGACTACGGAGAATATCCAGCTGATTCAGGATAGGATGAGAGCAGCCCAGTGCAGACAAGAGTCTTATGCCGACCGTCGTCATCGACGACTTGAGTTTGCAGTGGGGGATCATGTATTCCTGCGGATTTCTCCGGTGAAGGGCGTTATGAGATTTGGGAAAAAGGGGAAGCTTAGTCCCAAATTTGTAGGTCCTTTCGAGATCCTTGAGCAAGTTGGTACCATTGCCTATCGTTTGGTACTCCCGCCCAGTTTTCTGGATGTTCACCCCATATTCCATGTGTCGATACTTCGTAGATAGCTTCATGATCATTCTCACAAAATTCAGCACCAGACCGTTCAGCTTGAGCCCGATCTTTCGTTCACCGAGCAGCCGATAGTTATATTGGATCGGCAGGTGATGAAATTTCGATCAAAGTTCTTGCCATCTGTGAAGATTCTTTGGCGTAGCCCAACTGGTGAGGAGATCACTTGGGAGGCCGAGAGCGAGATGCGGAAAAAATTCCCTCATCTTTTTGAAGGTACACTTAGTAAGAATTTTAAATTCGGGGACGAATTTCTTTTTAGTGGGGGAGATTGTAACGCCTTAGAATGCGATTAGTGTTAATTGAGTGATAATATGGGTTTTTAAAGGAAAATTTTACCAAATTGGTTTCCTTACATTTTATAACAATAAATTAATATTATATTATTATTTGTTATAGCTTGTACACACTTGTTCATGTTAGTGTGGGGGTTAGTTAGTGTTAATCTTGTTAATTAGCCATGATACCTTAACCTAATTCATGCCATGTTAACCTTACACTTATCATTGTTGTGTAAAGTTATCTTCTTGCTTTGGATTGAGGTGAGGTGGCTAGGTGAGTCATGGAGGGCATTAATGGAGGTGAGGGAGAGTGTATGTGTAAGGCTAATACTCACCCTACACTCACCCTCTCTTCATTATCTCACATCACTCTCTCATTCTTATCTCTTCTCAATTATTTCTTCATCTCCTCAACCCTCAACTGAAACCCTCACTACTTCATCACAAAACCTTGCAAAACTTCATCAAATCCCACTAAAATACTTCATAAGTCTTGATTTAGCCTCTAAGTAGGCTTGGAGCTTAGAAATATTGGATTTTTTAGCAAGTGTGGCAAGGTAATGACCTCTAACTGATAATTAGGTATTTATATTGTTGTGTTGCCTTGTGGTTGTGGTTTAGAACACTAAAGGTATAGTTTCGTGCACATATCTTATTTTTAGTGCCATATTGGAGTCTCTGTGATCTGCTATGACCTGGAATCCTTACTGTAAAATCAAGCAATGTAGTAGTGATTTACTAGTGACCCTGATTGTACTGCTGAAGCACGAACCCCATCTGGGCGGTTTTGGCCAGCGACAACATAGGGAAATCCGACGACCTTGGGTATTTTGTGGAGTTGGGGCTTGGGTTTTGTAGGGTAGCTGTCTACAGTTGTTTAGAGGTGTTTGGTACTTCTTGATTTTTTTTGTTTTGACAGTATACAAAATTTGGGATCACTTTGCTATAATCTAGTGTTTTGACTACGCGTGTTACGTTAACCGACACGGTTCATGATCTTGTGTAACTGCTGCACTTGGGTTGGATTCGGAGTGTCACTACATACGTTAGCCACTAGACGGACACTTGAGAGTGGGATTTGAGTTGGGACGTCGGTCAAACGTAGTTTTTACGTGATATTGGTCGATTTTTGAGATTTGCACACGTTATGTTTTGTGTTAATAGGATCGCAGGCGGGGACTTCGAACTCTACGAAGAAAGAGAAACAGGTGACTGGATTTACTTAGCTCGAGATAGTCGGTGAGTAGATTTAACATCTACTGGGAAATCACCCGTATGGAGTTAAGCGTCAGGGCTTGATATGATATGATATTAGCCGCATGTTTATATGCATATATAGAGATTGTGCATGAACATCATTGCATATTATTACTTGTTGTTCCTGGACTTGTAACCATTGGACGCTGCATTATTATTGACGGTTCATGTCGCACGAGCACTAACTATATGCTGCACACACCGTCGGTAATTGCTATAACACGCACATCATATATACATGTGTGATATTGTATTGATTAGTGACATTGAGACATTGATACTTGTGCAATTGCGCATATGAAATGTAGCATACATGCATACCTACATGCCTACACATATACCTTGCTATAGCTACTTGTTCATCTTTATATGATGTTCCGTTGGATTTTGGATAAATTGGAAACCGCGTGATATTTTTAATAACTTGATGCATTTAAATAGCGGATTTTTCCCTTGATATGCTCATATTACTGTTCTATGTTGCATACATCATATTACATGGATTTACGCATTGAGTAATGGATTTCATGTGATTATCTGGATTTGGGAACCGCGGGGATATTTCAAGAAATGTGTATTGTTTTGAAAACCCGGTTTCTCTTGATATGATATTTCAGTGCATCCACCATGATTTTCTCGGTTCTGAGACTTGTGTTAGAAACTTGATGCGAGGAGTGGATGTGACCGTTTGCGGGTTCATGGTGGACCGGTATGGTACCCCCGGGGCAAGAAAGGTATGTTGATGGATTAGCCGATGAGCTTGGCAGGAGGACTACAACCTACCGGTGATAGTTTTGGACTCGGCGGTAATCCGGAGGATATCGACCGGAGTCGTGAGATGGATATGGGCCGATTCGTACTGCCGGAGCCCACGGGCCGATCCGGCCAGTCAAAGCCCATGATATGTGGATTTGCGTGTCGATGTTGGACACGAGTATTTCATGATGTTTCGAGTGTCGATGTTGGACACTCAGGTTCTATGAGATGTACGGATATGAGGACCGGTCCTGGTGACGGCGCCTGAGGATTTTGGGATTTGGGGTGTCGTTGATGGACACCGGGGTTTTTTCATTTTGATGATTTGTGCTTAAGATTTATTATTTATCCTACACTCAGGAATTATTTGATATGCATTTGATTCATGTAGATGTAGTACCCTTCTGGTGTACCTTGATCATGATCGTTGCATATCCATATTGCAAAACTTATGCTATCAGATTACATGTAATAGATTATCGCTATTCGTGCATACTTGCGAATACAGTATGATGTTATTTACTATTCACGAGTTGGCAACTGACCCCCGTTGTGCCATAGTGTTTTGCAGGTTTGACCCTCAGAGTAGTGGCGGCAGGGCGTCTTATTATCTCAACTTTTATGGATACCGCTACGATTGGCTGTGAGGCCTTTTGCTATAGGTGGGTTTTACGGTTATCCGATGATGTTCATTGTATATCTTATTGTATCTAGTACTCTCCATCTACCACCTTCATTTATTGACTTAGAGACGATTTGTGAGGATCGATGTTGTATATTCTTGTGACTCTGGGTGTCATGCTCGTATGAGCCGGCCTTTGTTTATGTTGATTATCTCTTTTATGCTGTTTCTTTGCTACAGCGTCGTAAATCTTCTTGTGGTGGTTATTTCCGCCTTTAGGCGAGATTTTCTCCTGTTTGGGGATGCTTTACTTAAATCTTATGTTTGTACCCGTTTCGGGGCTAGCTTTTACAAAGGGGTTCTGCCGAAATTTTTATGAAAACAAACTTAAGCTTTAAGTTTTGCTTGGGAATTTAAAATCTTTCTATCTTTTTTTTCCTTCTTGTAATGGTTTAGATTGCTGGGTTTTCGACTTACTGAAATTCCATTACGCCTGTTGAATGTGGTCTAAGTGCCGGTCAAGTGCCTAACTTGGGTCGTGACAATTAGATAAAGTGATTAACCAATATTCTCTAGGTTAGAGTGCACGCTGTGTGTTTCTTTTCTCTCTCTCTTTGGCAGCAACCATGACCTGACCTTAAAAACTCATAAACCAAGTTAACCGAACCATCTTAAAACACTTTGGTTTTTGGATTGTCATTTAGTCGCATATATCATTACCACTCCTGCATCCCCTTCACATTTGTCCAAAACACTCCGTATCACTAAGAAGATCCACAATGATTGGATATGTCATCGTAAAGTTACATACGAACTCAAAGAAACTTGTTTCAGTTCGAGAATGGTTTTCGGTTCTGGAGAAATTGAATAGGATATTCAATTGTCTTTTCCTTTTACCTTCTCTCAAGTTGCGAGGGCTCCTGGTATTAGGAGAGTACACATATTGCGCTTATTGGATAGTCTTCTTCGAAACCATAGGCTGGTGCCGAAATGTAGGGAAGGAAGAAAAGCAATTTGACTAAGTGTGGTATACAGAAGGTAATAAGGAAGACATATAAAGCTATTAGAGTGATGGCAAAGAAAATTGTGACTGCTATCATTCACGACGAATCCGCGTATATCACTGCCAACCTCCCCTTTGCATTTCTCCAGAACACACCGTATTACTACGAAGATCTATATTGATTGTATATTCCATTGTATAGTTATATACGAACATGAAAGAACTTGTTCCAATTCGAGGATGATTTCCGGTTCGGGAGAAATTGAATAGGATTATTCGGTTGTCATGACCCGAAAGTACGGAACGTGACTGGCACTTAGATTACGAGACGTCTAAAGGCGTACCGTAACCTAAGTCAGCCAAAGCCCAGAAAAATCTAAACCAAAATCAAAAGAGAGTGAAGGAAAACCTTTAATGAAAATGGTTTTTAAAAATCATTTAAGTTGCATAGAATCCCTTTTTAAAACATCAAAAATTTCCGAAAGTTTCGGCAGAGTCTCCCCTGTCTTTTTTATCCCCCCAAAATGGGTACAACAAGATAATAAACCTGTAATCATAAAAATGGCATCCCCAAGCGGGAGCTAGCTCTTCGCCCAAGGCGGATCACAACCACATGCAATATATAAGTAATATCAAGAAAGGGCATAAAAAAACGCAAAAATATCAGAAAACACAACGCCGGCTCAAGTGAGCTCGACCCAAAAGAAACCACATATATACAAATCTCTCAGTCTCATCACTATGTCGCATATACAATATAAAGTGGTAGATGGAGAATACTAGATACAATGATAAAGCAAAAACAAATAAAGTGTGCTCGCAACCCACCTACGGGCGATGTCGCGAGTCTGAGCAAAAGGAACTAATGATAAGATAGCCCGCCGCTACAAGACTGACGGGTCCGACCTGCAAGACACTGTGGCACAACGGGGGTCAGTTGCCAGCTCGTGAGTAAATATAACATCTAATAAGGCAATCGTAAGAATGCACGCAATGCACCACAACATGCATGTCCATATGTGATATAATATCTCTGGTATGCATGCACATGTATGCAATGTCATTTCTAACTCTTTAAGTGTTTTAAATGCTAAGGGTACTGCGTTCTTAACTTTTAGAAAATGAATATCTGTATAATAGCTAAGTACCATCAAGAAATCATCTGAAAACCCGTGTCAAGCATCGACACCAAATAGGAATCATATCTGTCTCAATATCGGGCTCCGTCAGTCCGGATCGGCCCATATCATAAATCTCACGACAACGGTCGGTATCCTCCGGATATCCGCCGCGCCAGACATCACCGGTAGGTAGTCTTCCCCTGCCAGGCTCATCGTCTACAACTCGATCTTCTTGCCCCGGGTTACCATACCGGGCCCACCATGTACCCGAAACGGTTCATCCACTCCTCGAATCGGGTCTCGAAATCCAACAGAAAACATGAAAACTCATGGTGGACGACACATACATCACGAGAAATCCGCAACTTTGTTTTGAAAATGATAAATATAAGGTTTTGTTAAATTCTTGCGGTTTTCCCCAAAAACCCAGAAATCGCAGCAATACTGAAATCCTCAAGAAAATCATAATGTCCACATGTTATATATGATAAATGTCTATGATATCAATGCATACGATGTGAATTTTGCTAGAAATCTATATAAATATGATGATGATGCGAGGTATACGTATGCTATGCAATTTCATATATCAAGTATGAACGCAAGTGGCGATATTATGATAAACAGGTTCTATAGTGCACGTGGCATGGCAATTACCAAAGGCGTGTGTGTCACATGAATGGTGCGCATGCAACATATGCCAATGGTAATGGAGTTCGTGTCCTACAAAGTGATATCGCATAAGTATAGATGAATGTCCATACAATCTAATATACTGTTCGCTATAAGGGTATGCAGTGTACATGAATGGATAAGCTAGCTAACAATATGAATTTTGAAAAAAGTAGGGTAATCCTAACTAGGGGGGCGCCTCGCGCCATTCAGACGATTCCCCCATAGATGAATACATCTACTCACCTGAAATCCCCGCTAATCCGATCCGACCACCGCCTTGCCTTTACGCGCCGTGTCCGATGTTTCCCCGACCGATCCTATATTTGCACAACACCAAGCATAAGATTACGTAACCTAAAAAGATGCAAGTCACATTATACAAATATCGACCCTCTCTAATTAAACATAGCATGCACTCGGTGCGCGGGAAAACGCATGAAAATCGCTAATCGTTAACTAGAATCGTCATTTCGGGGAAATCGACAAAACTAAAACCCGACTAGACGAAACCCCACGTTCGCGCACTCTAATAGTCCTATACGAAGCTAATTATATCGCTAACATAACACAATTTGATCGCATTCTAATTTTTGTAAAAATCTAGTAAGCAAATTTCAAACCGATTCGATGCAAACGTCGCAATTTAACGACTTAGCGAGCGTAACCCTCCGCAATTAACCACTCTAATCAAATAGGTAACCAAAGCCCTAACATAACTCTAACAACCATGCTTCAAACCCTAGTTCAACACCAAATCCCATTCTTGATTTTCATGAACAAGAATTTACAACTAAATTAATACTTCAAAATTGAATTTTAGCACACATAAACTACAAGTTAACAAACTAGTTTAGAATTTCACCTCACAAATGGAACCCTAGCATGATCAAGCCACCAAAGAAGCCTCCTTTCTTCTAGTTTTGAACTAAATTTGGTTGAGGAGAGAGTGGATTAGGGTTTAGCATTGAATTGGAGAAGAAAATGGTTAATTTTTATGGATTTTTCATGATTTTTCATGATTTTTGAAGCAAGAATTGAGGTGAAAAGAGGGGGGAGCTGCTGCTATTTTTGGCCAGAGGTGAAGAGGAGGAGGGTGTGGGGTTTCTGGAGAAGTTTCTAGGTCAAAAAGATCCCTCACATCTCATTTAATGCATTTCACATCAACTTTTTACAAAAAAACCCCTTTTTACATAATTTTTTTCATAATTTTCTCACCATAAAACTAAAATGTTGCAAGTCATGATACAATTTTATTAACACCATATTTTAGCTTATAAAGACTCCTAATTATGAAATTTACCTAATTAAATTTGTATTTATCACTAATTTAATGTATTTAAAAAGGCTTAAAATAATAAAAAAAATAATTAATTACGAAATTTTTTTATTTAACTAGAAAATTATAAGTGACATTTTAGTGACAAAATTATAGTAATATCTTATCTAAATTTTGTATAATTAGGTCTACAATGAAAAATACCTATTTTGACTTTTTACGGAAAAAGCCGAAAAATTAACCGATTACCGAAAAACTGCCTGAACGATTTTCGAAGGGTTACAATCTTCCCCCCTTAAAGAAATTCGGTCCCCGAATTTAGAATTTAACTACGCGTACCTTCAAAAAGATGGGGATATCTCTTCCTCATCTCGACCTTGGTCTCCCAGGTGACCTCCTCGCTGTTCGGGCCACGCCAAAGGACTTTGACGGACGGTATAACCTTCGACCTCAATTTCTTCACCTGCCGATCGAAAATGACAACCGGCTGCTCGGTGAAAGAAAGATCACGCTCTAGCTGGATCGTCTGGGAAGGATCATGAAGGTACTTGCGGAGCATCGAGACATGGAACACGGGGTGAACATCGGGGAAGCAGGGCGGAAGAGCTAACCGATAAGCGACTGGACCAACACGCTCTAGGATCTCGAAAGGACCAACATATCTAGGACTCAGCTTCCCTTTCTGCCCAAATCTCATCACACCTTTCATCGAAGAGACCTTCAGGAAAACATGATCGCCAACAGCGAACTCGAGTCGGCGACGACGCCTGTCAGCATATGATTTCTGCCTGCTCTGTGCCGCTCTCATCCTGTCCCGAATCAGCTGTATCTTCTCGGTCGTCTCCTGTACAATCTGCGGCCCCAAAATACTGCTCTCCCTGAGCTCTGTCCAACATACAGGCGATCGACATCTCCTCCCATATAAAGCCTCAAAAGGTGCCATCTGAATCGTCTCCTGAAAGCTATTATTGTAGGAAAACTCGATCAAAGGCAAATGACGATCCCAGCTACCACCGAAATCTAAAACGCAAGCTCTGAGCATGTCCTCAAGAGTCTGAATAGTACGCTCTGACTGACCGTCAGTCTGAGGATGAAAGGCTGTGCTAAAACTCAATCGGGTGCCCAAAGCTTCCTGGAGTTTCTGCCACAATCGGCTGGTAAACTGGGTGCCACGGTCGGACACGATGCAAGTCGGAACACCATGCAGGCGCACTATCTCATCAATATAAACCTGGGCGTACTGAGAAAATCCAAAAGTGGTCTTCACTGGCAGGAAGTGAGCCACTTTCGTCAGTCGATCAACAATCAACCATATAGAGTCGTACCCTCGACTGGTCCTGGGTAGACCCACAATGAAGTCCATGGAGACCTGCTCCCACTTCCACTCAGGGATGGGCAAAGGCTGTAACTCGCCGGCTGGCCTCTGGTGCTCGGCCTTGACTTGCTGACAAGTCAGGCATCTGGACACAAGGTCTGTAATATCCTTCTTCATCCCGTCCCACCAGTAAACCTCTCTCAAATCACGGTACATCTTGGTGGAACCTGGATGCACGCTGTATACTGATCTATGTGCCTCCTCAAGAATATCACGCCTCAGTCCCTCTGAATCTGGCACACACAGTCGAGTCCCAAATCGAAGTATCCCCTGATCATCAATCACGAACTCAGAAACTCTGCCCTGCCGAATCTGCTCAATAATCTCTAAAATACGGGCATCGCTGGACTGTGCCTCGCGGATACGGTCAAGTAACTGTGGGCGTTCTCTGAAATGGGCTAGCTTTCCCCCTGTAGGAGTAAACTCGAACTGCACTCTGCTGTCACATAACACCTGCCAATCCGCCGACGACTGCATCTGCACTGCGCTCAAACAAGATAAGCTACCTCCGGGCCTTCTACTCAAAGCATCTGCCACCACATTCGCCTTGCCCGGATGGTATAAAATCTCGCAGTCATAGTCTTTCACCAACTCCATCCAACGGCACTGTCTCAGGTTCAGGTCTCGCTGCTGGAAGATATACTTCAAACTCTTATGGTCAGTGAATATCTGGCACGACTCACCGTATAGGTAATGTCTCCAGATCTTAAGTGCAAATACCACTGCAGCCATCTCTAAATCATGGGTGGGGTAGTTCTGTTCGTGTTTCCTCAGCTGCCGAGAAGCATACGCAATAACTCTGTCGTGCTGCATCAATACACATCCCAGCCCAACTCTAGAAGCATCACAATATACCATGAACCCGCCTGATCCTGAAGGCAAAGCTAACACTGGTGCAGTAGTCAGACGAGTCTTCAACTGCTGGAAGCTATCCTCACATGCCTGGGTCCAATCAAAAGGAACCCCCTTCCGGGTCAACCCGGTCAATGGTGCAGCAATGCGGGAGAAATCCTGGACGAAACATCGATAATAGCCGGCCAGACCTAGAAAACTGCGAACCTCTGTAACTGATACTGTTCTAGGCCAACGCTGAACTTTCTCGATCTTCCTCGGGTCCACACAAATACCATCTCTCGTCACCACATGACCCAAGAAGTCGACACTGTCTAACCAGAATGCGCACTTGGAGAATTTGGCGAACAGCTGATGCTCCCTCAAAGTCTGCAATGTGATACGTAAGTGCTTCTCATGCTCCTCCCGGCTCCGAGAATAAACTAAGATGTCGTCAATGAACACAATAATGAACCGATCGAGAAACGGCCTGAATACACGGTTCATCAAATCCATAAATGCTGCCGGGGCATTGGTGAGCCCGAACAACATCACTAAGAACTCATAATGACCATAACGAGTACGGAAAGCGGTCTTCGGAATATCCACCTTCCGAACCCGCAACTGGTGATAACCTGACCGTAAATCAACTTTCGAGAAAAACCCTGCACCCTGGAGCTGATCAAATAAGTCATCAATGCGGGGTAGGGGACACCTGTTCCGCACAGTAACCCGGTTCAGCTGACGATAATCAATGAATAAACGCATACTTCTGTCCTTCTTCTTAACAAACAAGACGGGAGCACCCCAAGGTGACACACTCGGTCGGATAAGCCCTTTTTCCAGCAAGTCCTGTAACTGATCCTTTAGCTCTCTCAGCTCCGCCGGGGCCATCCGATAAGGCGGTATAGAGATAGGCCCCGTGCCAGGGATCAAGTCAATACAGAACTCAATCTCGCGCTCTGGTGGCAGACCAAGCAGCTCGTCAGGGAATACATCAGGAAACTCTCTCACAACAGGGACCTGGTCCAACGGAACCTCTGTGGAGCTAGTATCACAAACATAAGCTAAGAATCCCTGACACCCTTTCCTTAAGAGCTGACCAGCGCGAATATAAGAAATCAAGCTGGGAAGGGTAGCACTACGATCTCCCTGAATAATAAGAACCGGCTCACCAGGAAAACTGAATCTGACTGCTTTTTCACGGCAGTCCACGGATGCATAACAGGTGGCTAGCCAGTCCATACTAAGAAGAACGTCAAAGTCTACCATATCGAGGAGAATCAAATCAACTGAAGAATCTCTCTCCCCGATACGAACGGAACACGATCGGTACACAAAACGGGCAACAAAAGACTCGCCTACCGGGGTAATAATGACAATCGGCTGATCTAACGGAGAAGACTCTCGGCCCAACCTCGGTGCAAAGTACGTGGATACATAGGAATGTGTGGAGCCTGGATCAAATAATACTCGTGCATCAAAAGAACATACTGGCAGAGTACCTGTCACGACGGCATTGGATGCCTGTGCATCCTGAGGAGTCAATGCGAACACTCGGGCCTGTCCACCACTAATAGCTGGCTGTCCTCTGCCTCTACCTCGGCCTCTGCCTCTGCCTCTGTCGCCTCGTCCTCTCGGAACTGGACCGCCACGCCCACGGCCTCTAGAAGCGTCTGACTGACGTGGAGCATCGTCAGGAGTAGGAAGTAAAGCTCTCTGAGAAGGTGGTGAGGGTGGTAAAGTCATATGCGGGACTGTCGCCGCGCCCGGACGTCCCATGGTAGAGTCTCTGACACGGTGGTACTGACTCCCACACAGAAAACATCCTGGAGACGACTGCTGGGTCTGTGGATATGAACCAAATAACTGACCTCGTCTCAATCCTCTGCCTCCACCATCTCCCGAAAATAATCTATCGCGGTGTCTACCCATCTGCTGCTGAGCTGGCGTATCAGTACGGATCCTCTTCGGCCCAGAAACGACCGGAGTCTCAGAAATACGCTCCTCCAAAAGTAAGGCTGCATCCATCGCGGCAGCGTATGTATCAAAGTGCTGGGTGCCGATGGAAAGGAATAGCTGTGTATCAAGCCCACGTACAAACCTCTTTATTCTCTTCTCTTCTGTGTCGACTAGGTACGGAGCATATCGAGACAACTGGGTAAACTGTATATCATACTCCGACACTGTCATCCCAGGAGTCTTGCGCAAAGACTCAAAACTACGGGCTCGAGCATCTCGGACACTCTCCGGAAGAAAACGGGGCAAGAAATGCAGATGTAAACTCATCCCAGGTCATAGAAGGCAGACCTGCAGCTCGACCTCTCTCTACTGAATCATACCATGTCTGGGCAAGACCCTCCAGACGAAAACTCGCAAACTCCACCAATCTATCATCAGAACACCTCAACGAACGGCAAATCCGAGCCATCCTATCAAGAAATGCCTGTGGGTCCTCTGTCGCATCTGTACCGGTAAAAGCTGGAGGTCTCAATCTCATGAACTCCTGTAGTGAAACAGGGATAGTCTCCATAGTAGCAGCAGGAGTGACCATCTGTGCAGCAGGTACGATCGTGGTCTGTGCGGTGGAAGGAGCGTCCTCGGATCTCTGTGCCCGGCTGGACTCAACTAAAGATCCCATCATCTGTCGCAACTCTTGCATGCCGGCCTCTAGTCTGGCAATACGATCTGGATAAGGCGGATCAGTATGACCCTGAGGGGTAGGCGTATCCTCCCGCTCGATCCTCGCCTCAGACGGGCCCGCCCGAACCTCATCCCTAGCGGCAGCCCGCTGAGCTCTCGTAGTCTTTGGCGGCATCGAAGCTGGAATAAGAAACAGGACTGATAAGGACATTGCAATTGAATCAAGGAATGCAAGGAATCAAGAAAGGAAATACAAGCAATTATGTCCTAAGGTCACTTAGGCGGAGTACCGTATCGTAAGTATGCCGCGGATCATACCCACGCTACGCCACTGTGTTTAAGTCACCTACTCCATCTACCAAGGTCGTCCTACACTCAGAAAGGTAAAACCTACGCTCTGATACCAACTTTGTCACGACCCGAAAGTACGGAACGTGACTGGCACTTAGATTACGAGACGTCTAAAGGCGTACCGTAACCTAAGTCAGCCAAAGCCCAGAAAAATCTAAACCAAAATCAAAAGAGAGTGAAGGAAAACCTTTAATGAAAATGGTTTTTAAAAATCATTTAAGTTGCATAGAATCCCTTTTTAAAACATCAAAAATTTCCAAAAGTTTCGGCAGAGTCTCCCCTGTCTTTTCTATCCCCCCAAAATGGGTACAACAAGATAATAAACCTATAATCATAAAAATGGCATCCCCAAGCGGGAGCTAGCTCTTCGCCCAAGGCGGATCACAACCACATGCAATATATAAGTAATATCAAGAAAGGGCATAAAAAAAACGCAAAAATATCAGAAAACACAACGCCGGCTCAAGTGAGCTCGACCCAAAAGAAAGCACATATATACAAATCTCTCAGTCTCATCACTAGGTTGCATATACAATATAAAGTGGTAGATGGAGAATACTAGATACAATGATAAAGCAAAAAGAAATAAAGTGTGCTCGCAACCCACCTACGGGCGATGTCGCGAGTCTGAGCAAAAGGAACTGATGATAAGATAGCCCGCCGCTACAAGACTGACGGGTCCGACTTGCAAGACACTGTGGCATAACGGGGGTGAGTTGCCAGCTCGTGAGTAAATATAACATCTAATAAGGCAATCGTAAGAATGCACGCAATGCACCACAACATGCATGTCCATATGTGATATAATATCTCTAGTATGCATGCACATGTATGCAATGTCATTTCTAATTCTTTAAGTGTTTTAAATTCTAAGGGTACTGCGTTCTTAACTTTTATAAAATGAATATCTGTATAATAGCTAAGTACCATCAAGAAATCATCTGAAAACCCGTGTCAAGCATCGACACCAAATAGGAATCATATCTGTCTCAATATCGGGCTCCGTCAGTCCGGATCGGCCCATATCATAAATCTCACGACAACGGTCGGTATCCTCCGGATATCCGCCGCGCCAGACATCACCGGTAGGTAGTCTTCCCCTGCCAGGCTCATCGTCTACAACTCGATCTTCTTGCCCCGGGTTACCATACCGGGCCCACCATGTACCCGAAACGGTTCATCCACTCCTCGAATCGGTTCTCGAAATCCAACAGAAAACATGAAAACTCATGGTGGACGACACATACATCACGAGAAAACCGCAACTTTGTTTTGAAAATGATAAATATAAGGTTTTGTTAAATTCTTGCGGTTTTCCCCAAAAACCCAGAAATCGCAGCAATACTGAAATCCTCAAGAAAATCATAATGTCCACATGTTATATATGATAAATGTCTATGATATCAATGCATACGATGTGAATTTTGCTAGAAATCTATATAAATATGATGATGATGCGAGGTATACGTATGCTATGCAATTTCATATATCAAGTATGAATGCAAGTGGCGATATTATGATAAACAGGTTCTATAGTGCACGTGGCATGGCAATTACCAAAGGCGTGTGTGTCACATGAATGGTGCGCGTGCAACAGATGCCAATGGTAATGGTGTTCGTGTCCTACAAAGTGATATCGCATAAGTATAGATGAATGTCCATGCAATCTAATATACTGTTCGCTATAAGGGTATGCAGTGTACATGAATGGATAAGCTAGCTAACAATATGGATCTTGCAAAAAGTAGGGTAATCCTAACTAGGGGGTGCCTCGCTTATTGGATAGTTTTCTTCCAAACCATAGGCAGGTGCCGAAAGATAGGGAATGAACAAAACCAATTAGCCTAAGTGTGGTATACAGAAGGTAATAAGTTGTAACATTTCAGAAAATATAAAATATTATTTTTGGAATTTAATATCAAAATAATATTTTTCCCGAAAACTACCGATTTGCGAAATCGGGGTTTTCGAAAAAGGGTATAAATATATACCAATAATTATTAAATAATTGGGAATTAAAACGATTTATTCATTTATAAATATATTTAAAGGATTTGGCATTTTTAAGACTTATTATATGCAGTTTAAATGAAAATCCGATTAGTGCACTGCTAATCGCGATTAGGCCAAATATGTGTTTTTACAGTTTTTCATGGCTAGTGCACCTTGTCGTGTTGCATTTGGTTACATGTTGTATTCGTGTTGTTTAATGGGTACTATGTGTTTTGGTTTTAAAAGAGAAAAGAAAAGAAAAGAGGAATGGCAAAAGGGTAATTAGTGAGAGAGTGGGTGACAATAAGTGAGGAGAGAGAGAGAGGGGCTGCTCATTGTTCCTCCACCATTTTTCTTCTTCTTCTTCTTCTTCTTCTTCCTCATCTCCCTCCATCTTCTACCCTCATGACTCGTATGAAAATATTAATCAAAACCACATACCCATTTCTTTAAAAACATGCACATGCTCAAGGGAAGCACATTGAACCAAGAAAAGTTGGATTTTGACGACTTGTGGAGTTAGGGCTGTCTAGAGTGGCCTAAATGAGGTAATCCCTACATTATTAGATTAGTATTTGAGTTTCCTAACTTCTATTGTTAGTTTAGAAGTGTTTTAGTGTAGATTAGTGGGTTTTGAAATTTCCTTGAAGATGGTTGAGGATTCTTGAGTTGTGGTGGTGAAGTTGAGGCCTAGTAGTGGCCATAGAACCACCATAGTGCTAAAAACCCAGACCTAACCTAAGCAAAAAACCTGAAAACCCAAAACAGAAACTTGTCATGTCGGTTTTTTGAAAATATAGGGGGTGTAGGGAAATCTAGAGCAACCTGGGGACTTTCTGAGTTTAGCAAATAATACCAGGGACCCATCTAGGACCCTAGGAAACCACCCGATGAAAACGAAGCCCATGGGAGCCTGGGGGGCCGAGGCGGCCGGAATTCATGGCCTTGTGGCCGGCCAGTGTGGGTGGGTTGGTGCTAGGTCTGTTCCTGTAACTCAAATACCTAATTTACTACACCCTAGACTTGTTTGCTTATCTTTATTTGACCAGAGTCAAAATCTGGTAGCATTCAAGTATGATTTTGGAAATGTTTTCCGTATTTTGAAATGCTGATTTTTGATATTTGGTTTTGATTTTGGTTGTTGGGTGTTTGTACATCAACGACTAGGGGTAATTTGTTGGTTTTGCATGCGTGGGCTATAGGTTCTAACCTATGGGAGATCCGTGTGCCGTTTTGGATTTCAGAACTTGATTTTATAGCGTTGCGATATATGTTGTTATTGTAGGTACCTTCGCGTTGATTCCGATGCGACGGAGCATGGCTTCATCGACTTTGGCAAGCGAAGAACAGGTGAGTAGATTTATATCTACGGGAGGAAGTCGCGTGGATGGCGTATAGCACCCCCACAAAGTTGTAAGAAATGATGCGATGTGATATATATATACTTTTACATGTTAGTGTGTGATATGAACCTTAGCAAGAAAAACTTTAGGAGATTAGGGTTAGTGTTAGCGAGAATTGAAGAAAGGACTTTAGTTGATTTCTTAGTCACGAAAACCTAGAGTAAAGATTTGCATACACGCACATACACATACTCGCATAGTTTTTTCCTTGTGCGTATTGGAGAAATATATATATTGGTATATATGTGCTTGGAAGATGAGGATGTTATATGATACTTGGGAATGAGTCGATATGATCGGGCCTGATGCCGTGAGATATTAATATATGACGAAGATATGTCATAATGTTATAGCGGAACGTTGGACGACGATACCATGTGGATGATGATATATATATGATAGTTGACATATGATCAAGATATGAGATGAGATATGTTATGATATTTATAATGGATCGCTTGGGCGATGTATACTTCCATATGATAATATGTGTTGATGACATCGGATTGTATGAGGCTTTAGATCAGTAACCAGATCATGATACAGTTGATGATATTAGTACTGTACTCGACTTAGATTAGTACCCCTGCTCACGATATGTGATGATGTGTATACCAGATGAATAGTGAGATAAATGTGATATCTGAATCTTACCCAGATTTGGGATGTCGTACGTTAGATTTTCCGTACGAGATATAGTTATGAGGATAGATCCGCACTCTTGACTCGAGGATTTCATATTATTTATTGCATCGTACGTGATACTAGTGAGGCGCGATCACCGAATACTAGATATATATATATATATATATATATATATATATATATATATATATGTATATATCGACTCAGACTTTGGTGGATTCCCTTACCCTTTTCACTGGGCTCGAGGCATACTCATTTTCAAAATTAGAGAATCGTGAGTATTCTAAATACCAAACTGTATGATTCGTATATTGGGTAGGTATATTTTTCATTGTTGCTGTTACTACATAACTTTCTATATATTCATGATGTTTCATCGCATTGCATGCTTGTACATATGTTCTCTGTAATTATCATGAAACCCTGCTGTCTGGACACCAACACCATTACCGATGAAGCGTATATTCCACGTACACCTGCTTGCCGGCTCACACACATCTTCATCGGTAATTGCCATGTCACGTACTCTTTTGAAAATATTATTTCATTGACATAGCTTACTAACTGATAAATGCTACATTTTATAGCTTTCATATGCTAGTTTAATTATTGCATGATATCAGATGCATCTGTATATTCATTGGTTATGCAGTATTATGGAGATTTATGCGGTTTTCATTATTATTGACATGGTGACGTCATGATTTCGGATTCTTCTTACTATTTTCTGGATTTGAAAACCGCATGTGAAAGTTTTGTAAACTGATGAATTATTTTAAAGAGAAAAATGAGGTTTTCCTTAATATGTTGAGTATTGTCTACCATGGTGTTTTCTCAGTTCTGAGACTTTTTCGAGACCCGATTCGAACCATCTCGGGTACATGGTGGGCCCGGCAAGGTACCCCGGGGCAAGAAGCTCGAGTTGTAGACGATGAGCCCGGTAGCAGCAGACTGCCTACCGGTGATTTTACCTAGCGCGGTGGATATCCGGAGGATACCGTTCGTGGTCGTGTGATTGATGATATGGTCTGATCCGGACTGACGGAGCCCGAGGTATTGAGATATTGAGATTTGAGACACTGAGATATTGAGACTTGAGACACTGAGATATTTCGATTGATGATACAGGCCAATCCGGATAGCCGGAGCCTGAGGTATTGAGATACTGGGATTTATGTTTTTTGTCGATGCTGGACACTGCTTTATCTGTCGATTTCATTGATGATACGCGATTTATATACAAACATAAATATCATTAAAATAAAGAAAACAGTTGTCTTATTCTTGATGTATTCTGTTTCATTTGTAATGCATTCATACATCTTATATCTGATATGTTTCTATCTGATGTACTGGCACGAGCACGTGGTATTGCACGTATACATAGATGGACCAGGATATTTATTTGAGGATATTACCCGTTATGACCTAGGATAGCGTCATACATGCGATTTCTACTCGTAGATGTTTTCTACTCTCGAGTTGGCAACTCACCGCCATTGTGCCACAGTTCCTTACAGTTTTGCCGTACAGGTTTCGTTGTGGCTTTGCTGGCACACTGTTCCTTCCGGGTGATTGCTTTGGTAGGTGGGATCTTTTGCATCAGGGCCACCATTGTATATTTGTTATTTTTGTTGTATCTAGTAAAAACTCCATAACCAGACTTGTATATTTGATAGGGATAGATGACCTATGTATATTCATTCGACCTTAGAGTCGTGTGCTGTATTATTATGGTTTTCCCTTGGGTTTCTTGATGATGTTGGATTTTTATCCTGAGTTTGATCCTCGCCTTTCGGCGTTGTATATTATACTGCATTGTGTTGTTTTTTCCGTCGATTGACGAAGAGCTAGCTTCCTCTTAGGGATGCCTTTATTCATTATATATGCTTTATCTGGTTTGTACCCATTTGGGGACAGTTTTACAAAGGAAACTCTGCCAAAATTTTCAGGAAAGGCTTGAGATTTTAAAAATGCATATTTCGGCTTATGCTGTTAAACTTCATGCTTTAATATTTGTTTTCCTTCACTCTACTACTTTACTTGGTTTGTATTTTTGGGTTTTGGCTTACTTAGATTATATACGGCTCGAGATGTTTCGTAGTTTAAGTGCCGGTCATGTTCCGTACTTTTCGGGTCGTGACATAAGTAAAGACAAATAAAGGTATTTGAAAGAGGGCAAAGTAAAATGCGACTGCTATTCACGACCAAACCAAGTATTTCATAGCCACTCCTATTTCGCCTTTGTATTTCTCCAGAATACCCCGTATCACTACGAAGATCCACAGTTATTTGGATAATCCATAGTATGGTTATATACGAACTCGATGGAACTTTTTTCATTTCGGGGATGGATTCTGGTTTAGGAGAAATAGAATAAAGTTTTATTCAGTTGTCTTTTATCATCATCTTCTCTTAGGTTGTGAGTACTCCAAGGATTAAGAGAGTACACCTATTATGCTTATTGGATAGTCTTCCTCCAAACCATAGGCTGGTGCCGAGCAGTATGGAAGGAAGAAAACCATCAAGCCTAACGATGGTGTACAGAAGGTAATGACTGAAGACAAATAAAGAGATTTGGAGAGATGGCAAAGTGTAACATTTCAGAAAATATAAAATATTATTTTTGGGAATTTAATATTAAAATAATATATTTACCGAAAAATGCCCGATTTGATAAATTGGTGTTTTCGAAAAAGGGTATAAATACATACCAATAATTGTGAAATAAATAGAAATTAAAATAATTTATTTATTTAATAATATAATTAAAGGATTTGGCATTTTTAAAATTTATTATATGCAGTTTCGATAAAAACCCGATTAGTGCACTGCTAATCGCGATAAAGCCAAATCCGTATTTCTACAGTTTTTCATGGCCAGTGCACCATGACATGTTTCATTTTGTTACATGTTTCATTTCATTTGGGTTATGTATTATGGTTTATTAGTGGTGAGAAAAAAAAAAGAAAAAGAAAAGTCAAGGGGATATAATGATTAAGGGTAGGTGTACTTTTGTGAGAGAGAGAGTGAGAATAAATGAGTGAGAGAGATAGGGGGTTGTTGCCATGAGCCCTTTCCTCCACCATTTTCATCTTCTTCTTCATTTTACTCACCCTCATCTCCCTACACCTTCAAACCCCAAATCCATCTCCAAAACTCCATCCAAACCATATACCCCTTTCACAAAAAACGATCCCCTCTTCATGCTCTTCGCATTGAACCAAACAAAATGGGATTTTGGCAACTTTGGGACTTCTAAGGTTTTGTTTGGGAGTAACCATGAGGTATATCTCTTTTCTTTGAGAATAGTTTTGAATTCCTAGCTTTTGTTAAGTTTAGACATCGTTTAATATTGGATTGTGAACTTGGAAAATCCCGAGAGAAGGGTTTGGGAAATTGGTGATGTTGTGGTTGTAACTAGACTTGGGTGTTGTTTTAGTGACCTGGACCAGAGCTTAGGAAACCCAAAACACGGATTTAGAAACACCGACATTGGATAAATGTGTGAATTGTGAGGGTATTTTGGAATCTGGAATAACCCGGGGACACTAGAAATGATTTTGCAATTTACTTGGAGTCGTGCAGGCACCTAGGAAGCTACCACCAAGACCTGAGCCCCAACCTCTGCACTAGGGCCGCATATTTATTCAATCTGCCCGCAATTTACGCCCAGGGTAGGTTAGAATTGATCCATATTTGTTCTGGGGTCCGTTTAGATGTTAATTAGGCCCTCCATATATGCAGAATTGACCAATTTGGCTTAGGGTAAAATCCGGGACCATTTCCATGATTTGATGCATTGTTTTACGACTTCGTTTTGACTTGATATTTGTATTTGGTATTGTGTTTCCGTCGTGTGGCGTTTGGACGACCACGACCAGGGTTTTTAGTCGTGTTTTGCATGCAAAGCTATAGGTTTTGACCTATAAGCGAAACGTGTACAGTTTTGGTTTTCCGCTTTGATTTTAATACGCATTGCGATGGTTTATTATTGTAGGTACCTTTGCGTGGATCCCGAGGCGACGGAGTGTGGCGTCATCGACTTCGGCAAGTAAGAAGCAAGGTGAATGGATCTATATCCATGGGGGAAGTCGGGTGGATGGCGTATAACATCCCCGCAAAGTTTTGGTGGAAACTGATTTTAG
The DNA here is from genome assembly GCA_030015575.1 of Agapanthus africanus. Classification (NCBI taxonomy): domain Eukaryota; kingdom Viridiplantae; phylum Streptophyta; class Magnoliopsida; order Asparagales; family Amaryllidaceae; genus Agapanthus; species Agapanthus africanus. The sequence goes on along the minus strand of CM057340.1, from coordinate 440,027,065 downwards.
AATACGGTTAAGGAAACCTAGATTAGGAAACTAGGGTTAGAATGAGATAGCTATGAAACAATATTAGGGACTTGAGGATAGTTATAAGTGATATGTTACTATTATCATAGGATGACGTTTAGCGATACTGCCGTTTAGGGTACTGTAGGACTAGATAGTCGATGTAGATGTGTCATCTGAACCATACCTTTTTCTAAAACAAAGAGTCATATGTATCTTTTAAATATATATATCTTGAGGGATGTTACGGATTTCCAAATGAAATCTTTTTCTTAAAAACACCGTAACCCCTATTTTAAAAACTACGATTCAATTTTTTTAAAATCTGATTGTATAGTTCTGGTGTGTATGTTAGATTAGATACTTATATTTAGTATAGATAGAATGTTTATGTAAATTCGATTTGATGTGTGATATAAATGCGATGAAGGAATATAGGACGGATATCATGATAGGATGATCTGGTGATATATTGGTATACGGATGCGAGTCGATCGAGGTGATTTATACCCTGCCGGTCCCCTGATATGAGATTATTGCGGATGTGACCTGGGACATAGGTGTGTGTATATATATATAATGTTGTGAATCATGGATGATAGGCCATATGTGATATTAGGTCGTACCCTCATTTGTCTTATAGGATGATAGGATCCCTATTAGCTTAATGCCGCCGTACGACGATTTTCCGAGCATGATGAGTTTGACATGATGTTGATCCTTACCATTGACTAGAGGTTGCCGTACGATGGAACATACCGTACGCGATGTTGTTAGGCTGGTTGCCGATTGATAGATTCCCAGACTCGGTCAAATTAGATACGTATACCCGTCAACATTTGCATATGATTTACCTTATATTGCATTCATATTATTTCCATTGCATTGCTTATAACTGTGCTAGTACACTTGCACCATTATCGATGATGCGTATGTTACACGTACACAGATTTGCCGACTCAAACACTTCATCATCGATAATTGCCATATCACTACACAGTAGGATTGCTGCATCATGATATGACTCTTCACATAACATGTTTACGTATACATTGCTATATTTATACTTGCGCACATGCACATTGTATATCCACATTGGTGCACATATACATTGATTTATTCATACTTGCGCATATACACATTTGTATATCCATATTGGTACATTTATACTTGCGCATAGACATATTGTACTACATAGATCACTGGTTTTATTGGGAGATTGGGAACCGCATGTTATATTTTAAAAACTTGAATCATTTTAAAAGAGCGGTTTTCCCTTAATATGTCATACCACTATTCCATGTTGCATGTTACACGCTACGCTTACATTTCTATTATATATTGCATACATCATGCTCTTTTAATGTACGCATTGAGATATATGCTATTTTCTTGAGATTTCTGGATTTGAGAACCGTGTACTTTTTAAAAGAGAATATGTGTTGTTTTAAAAATCCGGTTTCTCTTGATATGATATTTCAGTGCGTCCACCATGTGTTTTCTCGGTTCTGAGAGCAACATGTGAAACCCGATTCAAGGAGGCGGATGAGGCCGATTGCGGGTACATGGTGGACCCGGTATGGTATCCCGGGGCAAGAAAGTGATGCTGTGTATACAAACGGTGAGCCTGGCAGAGGGACTACTACCTACCGTGATAGTTTTTGGGCTCGACGGATATCCGGAGGATACCGACTAGCGTCGAGAGATGATATGGGCCAATCCGGACTGACGGAGCCCGTGGGACGATCCGGACTAACGGAGCCCGATATATGAGGATTTACGTGCTGATGATGGGCACGGTTTTCATGATGTTTTCGAGTGTCGATGCTAGGCACTCAGGTTCCCAGATTTTGATGTGTCGGGAGGGACACCGTTGATACATATATCCTCATACTTTCATGAACACTACTTTATGATATTTATGTGCATACAAACATTGATTTTAGGTGGATGAGATCCACATGCATACACACCTTGATTATGGTTGGACGAGATCCATATACAAGCATTGATTATTATCGTTGGATGTTATCCACATGCATATAGGTATTGACTAACTTGTTGGCGTATTTACAGACCTGGTCATCCTAGATATCATAGTATTACCTTTATGATACAATTGACCTAGGAGTCGTTGTTTATTCGATTTCTATCTTTTGATATTTTTCTACTTACGAGTAGGCAACTCACCACCGTTGTGCCACAATTCTTGCAGGTTGACCGTTTGGATCAGTAGCGACTTCGCTGGCACACAGTTGCATTCGGGTGTTTTGCATTGGTAGGTGGGACACTTGTATCGTACCCGCTCTTGTATCTATATTCTTATTGTATGTAGTTAACTTTATCAATCAAAAGTTGTAAATTGTATAAGTGATGAAACTTGTAGTTGCGAGATTTGAGCGATGGGTTTTATATTCACTTTTGGGGTTATATCTTACTCATTTCTTTATCTTTTTGTGGTGAACTTCGCCGTTGGGAGTCGTATACTTATTTATACTGTATTGCGTGGTTGTGATCCGCTGTTTGGCGAAGAGCTAGCTCCTATTTGGGGATGCCTTTATCATTATTATGTATTTGTAGTTTTGGATCAAAATATACAAAGGAAGTGCTGCCAAAATTCTTAAAAGACGAAATATGTTTTCAAACTAGTAAATTTCACTTGCATCATTCATGTTTTTTTTCTATGGATTAAGAAAACTTGATTTCATTATACCTTTATTTCAAAACCTCACCTCCTTTATTTTTCTCAAAAGGTTTAGATTTCTGGGTTTCAGCTTACTTGAATTCCGTTACGCCTTTAGACATTGCGTGATTCAAGTGCTGGTCACGAGCTAATATTTCGGGTCGTGACAAAGTTGGTATCAGAGCACTAGGTTTAACCTTGTTCGAGTCTATGTTTGACTATGCGGAGTCTAGGGCGGGTATGTATTTTGGAACCTAGGCTTGAACTTACGGAACTTAGACTTGAATGGGGGGGTATTAGACCCGAACTTTTGTTTCATTTGCCGACCCTGGTTGATGGAGTAGGTAGCTTGAGTAGAGTGACGTACCGTATGTATGTTCCGCACCATATTTACGATACGATACTCCACTTAAGAAACCTTAGGATGTAAATATTTTTGAGACCAGTGATTCTCTTCGTATCCATGATTATACATCCATTTGAGATGCTTGATTTTATTTGTTCCATGATCATACTCTCGTTGATGCTGTTCCTTCTTATGATCATGTATCCATTTTAGATCTTTCATTTCCTCTCATGCCGTTGATCTGCTTTCTTCGATACTCGATTGAGGTTCCTGTCACCATAGTTTGAGCGCAGTTTAAGCTGCTGCTAGTGTTGCGGTCAGGGCGAGCTCGTCTGGTACGAGGGCCGACCATTGTGTTTTCTGGTGACACGAGAACGTCTCGATTTAGTGTTGTGTTGCGACCTCCTGATGAGGCGAGTGTTTGGTTTTGCACCGGATGATAGGGCCAATGTTAGAGTAGCCAGTTGTGAAAGGACTGTTGATGTACAGCATACCTCAGAGATTTTGATGTCGCCTACCATGCACATAGGTGACCTAGCTGTTGCTGAGATGATGGGATGTCGCTTCCAGAGCTTATGAGCTAAGATCGCCGGAGCTTCCAGGAAGAAATGCGACAGGTGATAGCTAGTCTACCCCGAATTGAAAGACGGTGATTCGTCAGATTGATGCACCGACGCAGGCCCAGTTGAGTTGAAGATTTCCAGTAGGGACAGAATCTTACTCAGACATAGAGCAGACCGATCCAGAGATGACCGCTGATGTGTCGCCTTCCCTGGAGGATTGAGGCATTGTTTAACATGCGGGCAAAGAATATTCACATGTTGTATATGCGAAGCGAAAAGGTTCGAACGAGTGTCAGAAACCCATTCTTCCCAAGTTTAAAGTGTTCAGAGGAACATGCAGGTAATTCTGTGGACCCTCTAGAAGATTGAAACCCTATCTCGACATGATGACCATGGAACCGCTTTGAACCTTAGGGTTTGTGGCAGTTTACCGATGCCATCAGTGAGGCTTGGGTTTGCCCTTCTACGGCTGGTCCAGAGGTGCTGTGGTATGTACCTGATTTTTTTAGACTACGCTCAGGTGTTGAGCTTTCGGGAAATTTTGGTACCTTGATGACTCGATCGAAAAGTTTGACGCCGTCCGGATACCATGTGACAAGAGATCAGCAAGCTGACCAGCTTTAGATAGAGGACCTCACCCAGAGGCGTTGTGAGTTGAGCGAGAACGGACGAGTATTGAGTATCCCTCCGATGGTTGGGATGAGTTCCCGAGGACGCGTTCGGCCAGATATTTTCTAAAGAGTGATGAAGATACAGAGTACGCAATTTCAAGTCCGTGTAAGAGACTTCGGATTGACAGAGGCCGAGAACAGTTGCAGTGCATAGACAGCATAGTGTGACATCATAGTGGACGATGATATAAACGAGTGGAACCAGAGGTTCGTGCGAGACGCTGACGAGCTGTTCTTACTCACCGTCGAGATCACAGACCTGATATGCTTACAGAAGCATTGGGATACGTCCAGTTTCCGAGGCAATGTGTGCTGAGAACGCAGATGTCCAGAAATTGAGAAAGGATTATGTAAGAGTACCATCCTCTGTATAGTTCGGCATAGGCGAGATTGGAAGAGACCTTGAGCAGTATTCCTTCCGGGACACTGCTGCAATGAGATTTGCACCCAGGATCAGATGTGTCACGTGTCTTCAAAGGGCCAGAGGCCGACGCCAGCAACGTGCCGCTTTACGAGTGGTCATGATGATTGACCGAGAGATGACTAGAGAAGTGCTAGAGCGGAATTGTCCCCGTTAGCACACCCGACAGGGCCGATGAGCCGATGGATTACGGGATTGGTAATCCACAGAGAAAATAAGGACCCAGAGACAGAGAACGCCAGGCCGTGAGCAGGAGGCGAGCGGATGTTCTTGTTCTGCCGGTTTTTAGGCACACCGATTTGTTTTTTCGACATTGTAGGAGGTGTACCTCGATGTCCTTTGTTGCAATTTGCGTTGTGATCCGAGTATCATGCTTATATCGCTTGGATTTGAGTTTTGATGACAAGTTTCCTGATATTGATTTCGTGCACCATGGCTGCACCTACTGGGTATTTGCATGTTTGCGCATAGTTTCACACCCGATATATATATTTATATACACCGTTGTGTTGATTTGCGATTTGTGAATATCTATTGCATTTTATGTTGATTTTGTACCTTCGTATCATGTGATTATGATTTCATGGATTTCATACGGATGATTTGATTTTTGCACTCGGTATAGCTTATATGTGCTTGCTGTGCATTAATATGTGTTTTGTGCACGCAGTTGCACACAATTTTGATTTATACACCTTGGTGTACTTGGTGTTGCTATTTATGTGTTTGAGTTATTGATTGTATTTCGTGCATTTGATGCACCAGATGTTGTTTTCGTGCACAATAGGTGCACCAGATATTGTTGTCATGCATACCGTTGCACTGGACAGATGCTTTCGTGCACACCCGTTGCACTTAGTTTACGTTTCGCACATTGGTAGCACTTGTATTTAGATTTGATTTCTATGCGCACCAGACGCGTGTGATTATTGGATATGCCTTTTGAGGCTGATTTTGCTTTTGAGCACTTTGTTTTCATGATTGGGCACTATATTGTGTAGTAGCCAAACAGGACTGATCTGAGGATAGTACCTGAGTACTCTGCTTGCATTAAAAGATTACCAAAAAAGTTTTCAAAAATAGCTATTGTCTCTCTATTTTCTACGTGTCCGTGAGCGACACGAACGTTTATAAAGGAAAACCTTTTGGGATATTTTGAAAACGACGAAACGTGTATTTAAGAAACATATATAGACATATATTTTTATTTTAAATTGAGCGTCCGTCAGTTATGCCGTGATTTACGCATTCCCGCGGCGATTTAGAAAAGATTTTGCATGTATTTTATTCAGATTTTGGAGTTTTTCAAAAATGCGTACTATACACGAATTATAGTATTTGACTAGTGTATATTGGATTTCAGGACTGGATTTCGAGATCCGTATCTCTATTGTAACTCCGAGGATATGCGTGAAAATCAGATGATTTGTGTAACGCTTGACGGAGTTCGATTTTGAGCTTTGTACTCGTTTTCATGCGCACTTGACGCGCGGTGTTATTTCTGCGTTTTCCATGACTTCAGAGCCCCGTTGATTTGAGCTGATTATTGAAATGTTTTAGATTTTGGGGGTTTAAATTTAAATTCGGTGACCGAATTTATTCAAAGGGGGAAGATTGTAATATTTCAGAAAATATAAAATATTATTTTTGGCAATTTAACATTAAAATAATATATTTTCCGAAAACTGCCCGATTTGCGAAATTGGGGTTTTCGAAAAAGGGTATAAATATATACCAATAATTTTGAAATAAATAGAAATTAAAACGATTTATTCATTTAATAATATAACTAAAGGATTTGGAAATTTTAAAATTTATTATATGAAGTTTCAATAAAAACCCGATTAGTGCACTACTAATAGCGATTAAGCCAAATCCGCATTTCTACAGTTTTTCGTGGCCAGTGCCCCATGACATGTTTTATTTTGTTAGATGTTTCATTTCATTTGGGTTATGTATTATGGTTTATTGGTGGTGAGAAAAGAAAAATAAAAAGAAAAGTCAAGGGGATATAATGATTAAGGGTAAGGGTACTTTTGTGTGGGAGAGAGTGAGAATAATTGAGTGAGAGGGAGAAGGGGCTGCTGCCATGAGCCCTTTCCTCCACCATTTTCATCTTCTTCTTCATTTTACTCACCCTCATCTCCTTCTACCTTCAAACCCCAAATCCATCTCCAAAACTCCATCTAAACCATATACCCTTTTCACAAAAAACGATCCCCTCTTCATGCTCTTCGCATTGAACCAAGCAAAATGGGATTTTGGCCACTTTAGAACTTCTAAGGTTTTGTTTGGGAGTAACCATGAGGTATATCTCTTTTCTTTTAGAATAGTTTTGAATTCCTAGATTTTGTTAAGTTTAGACATCGTTTAATATTGGATTGTGAACTTGTAAAATCCCAAGAGAAGGGTTTGGGAAATTGGTGATGTTGCGGTTGTAACTAGACTTGGGTGCTGTTTTAGTGACCTAGACCAGAGCTTAGGAAACCAAAAACACGGATTTAGAAACCCCGACATCGGATAAATGTGTGAATTGTGAGGGTATTTTGGAATCTGGAGCAACCCGGGACACTAGAAATGATTTTGCAATTTGTAGGAGTCGTGCAGGCACCTAGGAAGCTACCACCAAGACCTGAGCCCCAACCCCTACACCAGGGCCACAGATTTATTCAATCTGGCCACAATTTTTGGCCAGGGTAGGTTCGAATTGATCCATATTTGTTCTGGGGTCCCTTTAGATGTAATTAGGCCCTCCATATATGCAGAATTGACCAATTTGGCTTAGGGTAAAATATGGGACCATTTCCATGAGTTGATGCATTATTTTACAACTTCGTTTTGACTATATTTTGGTATTTCGTATTGTGTTTCCATCGTGTGGCGTTTGGACGTCCACAACCAGGGTTTTTGGTCGTGTTTTGCACGCAAAGCTATAGGTTTTGGCCTATAAGCGAAACGTATACAGTTTTGGTTTTCCGCCTTGATTTTAATACGCGTTGCGATGGTTTATTATTATAGGTACCTTTGCGTGGATCCCGAGGCAACGGAGCATGGCGTCATCGACATCGGCAAGCAAGAAGCAAGGTGAGTGGATCTATTTCCAAGGGGGAAGTCGGGTGGATGGCGTATAGCACCCCCGCAAAGTTTTGGTGGAAGCCGATTGTAGAATACGGTTAAGGAAACCTAGATTAGGAAACTAGGGTTAGAATGAGATAGCTATGAAACCATATTAGGAACTTGAAGATAGTTAGAAGTGATATGTTACTACTATCATAGGATGACGTTTAGCGATACTGCCGTTTAGGGTACTGTAGGACTAGATAGTCAATGTAGATGTGTCATCCGAACCATACCTTTTTCTAAAACAAAAATTCGTATGTATCTTTTAAATATATATATATCTTGAGGGATGTTATGGATTTCCAAATGATATCTTTTTCATAAAAACACCGTAACCCATATTTTCAAAACTACGATTCACTTCTTTAAAAATCTGATTGTATGGTTCGGGTGTGTATGTTAGATTACATACTTATATTTATTAGAGATAGAATGTTTATGTAAATTCGATTTGATGTGTGATATAAATGCGATGAAAGAATATAGGACGGATATGATGATATGATGATATGATGATCTGGTGATATATTGGTATACGGATGCGAGTCGATCGAGGTGATTTATACCCTGCCAGTCCCCTGATATGAGATTATTGCGGATGTGACCTGGGACATAGGTATATATATATATATATATATATATATATATATATTGAATGTTGTGAATCATGGATGATAAGCCGTATGTGATATTAGGCCGTACCCTCATTTGTCTTATAAGATGATAGGATCCCTATTAGCTTGATGCCGCCGTACGATGATTTTCCGTGCGTGATGAGTTTGACATGATGTTGATCCTTACCCTTGACTAGAGGTTGCCGTACGATGGATCATACCATACGCGATGTTGTTAGGCTGGATACCGATTGATAGAATCCCAGACTCGGTCGTATTAGATATGTATACCTGTCAGCATTTGCATATGATTTACCTTATGCTGCATTCGTATTATTTTCATTGCGTTGCTTATACCTGTGCTAGTACACTTGCACCATTATCGATGATACGTATGTTACACGTACACAGATTTGTCGGCTCACACACTTCATCATCGATAATTTCCATATCATTATACAGTAGGATTGTTGCATCATGATATGACTCTTCGCATAACATGTTTACGTATATATTGCTATATTCATACTGGCGTACATACACATTGTATATCCACATTGGTGCACATATACATTGATATATTCATACTTGCGCATATACACATTTGTATATCCATATTGGTACATCTATACTTGCGCATAGACATATTGTACTACATAGATCACTAGTTTTATTGGGAGATTGGGAACCGCATGTTATATTTTAAAAACTGGAATCATTTTAAAAGAGCGGTTTTCCCTTAATTTGTCATACCACAATTCCATGTTGCATGATACACGATATGCTTACATTTCTATTATATATCGCATACATCATGCTCTATTATTGTGCGCATTGAGATATGCTGTTTTCATGAGATTTCTGGATTTGAGAACCGTGGACATTTTAAAAGAGATTATGTGTTGTTTTAAAAACCCGATTTCTCTTGATATGATATTTCAGTGCGTCCACCATGTGTTTTCTCGGTAATGAGAGCGACATGTCAAACCCGATTCGAGGAGGCGGATGAGGCCGATTGCGGGTACATGGTGGACCCAGTATGGTATCCCGGGGCAAAAAAGGGATGCTGTGTATTGATTGATCTCAAAAATATCTAGTAACCGCAATCAAGAACGGCGTCGCTTGGTAGCTAGCCGGTGAGTACGGGTCGGTCCACAGGGATTTTGTGAATTTCCTAATCGATCTTACGAGTTAATTACGAACGGTGTGAATGGATTAATTAAATCCAAAAACTAAATTAATCTAGGGCAATTGAATTAAAGATCTAACTATCTAACTAGGGCAAGGAATTAAATTTAATCTAGGGCAGAGATGTAAAATTACCTAGGGCAAGAATTGAAATCTAAATTAGGGCAATTAAATAAATCTATTTACTTTACAGATGGCTCACTCCAAAAATTTACACAGGGTTGTCGGATCTGATTAGATGATATGAAAAGAGGCATCGATGCTCTCCAAAAGATTTCTAAATTTTATTCATAAAAAGAGGCATGAGGGAGGCATCGTCTTTACAACGATTTAGAGTTCCTATTTCTAGAGGATAGGAAACCCTAGGTTACAATTGATTCGCACGTCTACATTTACCAAAATATCCTTAGGAAGACCTAGTCAAAGTAGACTCCAAGATTTGATAAAATTTTATGTCTCTGTCTCTTTAAAAGGAAGTATTGGGCCTTGAAATTTCCTTTGTTGGCTCTTCTGTCTTTGGGCTTCCTTATTATTTGGTTCTTTTATTAAAATAGCTTCTATGTTTCTTCCAGATCTCCAGTGAATAATTGCGGTGGATTTTTAACCGTTCGCTTTGTTATCTTGAATCTTGCGATGCCTTGTATTTTGTGAACTTATCTTTGTAAGTCCATGCTACCTCTCACGGTACTTTCGGGAATGCGGAATTTGGTAAAAAACGATTTTCTTAAAGATGGTAACATGGACCTATAACCCGGATCTTGGTTAAACATCTATCTAACATCCTAACTATGAGTTTTAGCTACTCGGTTAGGGGGTTATACCTTGCTTGTCTTGAACTCCTTCGTCTTCAAAGCTCCGATGGTGGTCCGATGGCTTCTTCTCGTCGTCTCCGTACGCCGAAGATAGATCCACCTGAAAGCTCCAACCTTTAGCTCCTTCTTCGTTCTTTGAAGAAACTAGTTCACTTGGTTTGCTAAACCTAGTGAACTAGAATGAGTAGAGAAGAAATTGAATGGGATTTTATCTATGGTTCTTGATTCTCAACTCATGAGACAAGAGAACCATAGATCAAGAGAGGGAGCAAGAGGTTGAGGGTGAGAGCAAGAGGAGAGCTCAAGAACAAGAGAGAGAATGAGCAAGAAAGAATGAGGCACTCTTTTGTCTTTCACCCTCTCATAATCCAAAGTGATCATAACTCATCATATCAAAAAAAAAGTCTTATGTGATGGTTTGAAGCAACCATAACCATATCATTTCATGCACTCATTTTACACAAATGAGCAAGTAAACAAAAGTCTTTGTCATGAAATGATGGCTATGGTTATCATGATGGTCAACTAGTCAAGCCTAGTCAACCGGTCAACAAGTCAACAAAAGTCAACAAGTCAACAAGTCAACAAAAGTCAACAAGTCAACAACCATATTACCATAATACTTAATTAATATAATAGTTAATCACATATCATATTCTCATTAGGGTTGAGCATAAAGTCAAATAGTCAACGGTCAACTGTCAACAACCCTAATGAGAATCCGCTGCCTCTGCCTCCCTGTCAACTGTGCATACACACCCGCATCCGCGTTCCGAGGAACACGAATGCAAACTGGATAAATTCAATCCCATAAGGTACACTAGGATCTGGCTTAAACCAAAGCCCGCTAGTGTAAACTGTCCGGACACTGTACGTGCACAAGTGCACGGATGTGACCGAACCCTGTCGCAAAACCATGCGACCTGTCGCAATACCATGCGACCTCTACTCTTTTGCCTAAAGGCGAAAAGCTTTCTGTGTGGGACTCTAAAGAATCGACACTACGCTGGCAGTGGGTTTAACCACAGACCGCAAGCGGCACTAGCTGTGCGTAACGGTCCCCAGGTAATGCCGACAAGAAGACCGACGAGGCGAAACCCATCTGAACTCCTACTGAGCCTGAGTGTGACATTCTCCGTACAGTCCGGTCTGTTCGTCTGATACATCGCATGGCGGGCCTAGGGGGCGGTAAACGTCAGTCCCCCAATAGCGGTACAAGTCGTGCCGGAGCGAAGCCCAAAACACCCTGAGATAACACTGGAAACCTACCAGTATATCTCGTTTGCCCTGGCCAGGGACTACTCGTGTAATGGCTCTCCTAGACACAGCGCGATGTCAACCCCCAATACCGGGAGAGACGAATCCTGTCTAACCGTCACTGCCTCCAAGTGCTTCGGGACTGCACCCAACCACTACCTGTTTGCACGACTCCTTTGAGCCGTGGTAGGGTAGTGATCAAAGTACAGTGGGAACACACTTGAGGCGAAGTGACAGTGTCAAGTCAGCGGACTAAGCTGTACTCATGTCACCTGGGAACTGATAACTGATGATAGGTATAATACCAACTAGTCAGTTCCCGACGAGTCCTGTCCAGTGTACCCGTAACCTAACGAGCACCCGCATACTATCTCAAGTACGACGTACTGACGGCTGTGGCACAGACCGTCTCCCACACTGGGATGAGAAGCGCATGCGCTGGTCTACTCCGGAGTATCGATGCCCTGTCTCGATAGTCCTGCGACCAGGGACCTGCATAAGGATGTGCTTATGGATTACCCAGCCCCACTAGTGTGACGGCCATCACATCGCTGGTAATCAAGCAAAGATCCTAAGGGCTCTACTAATGTGTATAGGCGATATACAAAAATAAACACATGTACACATTGAAGTAGAAACAAACCAAGTAGCATACTACTATTTTGAGCAAGATTGTATATACAAGGTGAATATCCCAAGCATCCATTAAGTAATATACAAACCAGTATGATACAGTAATGGCCTCTAGGGCATATACACTAACAATCTCCCACTTGCACTAAGGCCATGTACTGGCGTATCGAAGACCTATCATCTCGATCAGCCGCTCGAACTGAGTCTGGGGCAGGGCCTTGGTGAATGGATCTGCAGTGTTATCTTCTGAAGCGACTCTCCGAACCTCGATCTCCTGGCGATCTACGATCTCCCTGATCAGGTGATACCGCCTTAAGATGTGCCTGGTCTCTGATGGGACCTGGGTTCCTTCGCTAAAGCTATAGCCCCGTTGTTGTCGCAATACAGAGGTATTGGATCAACAATGGACGGAACCACCTGAAGTTCTTTCAAGAACTTCCTCATCCAGACAGCTTCTTTTGCGGCATCAGATGCAGCGATGTATTCCGCTTCCATCGTCGAGTCTGCAACGGTTTCCTGTTTGGAACTCTTCCAACACACCGCCCCTCCATTGAGGGTAAAGACAAAACCCGACATGGACTTGGAATCATCCTTGTCACTCTGGAAGCTGGAGTCAGCAAAGGCCTCGATCTGGAGGTCTTTTCCGCCATACACTAAGAACATCTCCTTAGTCCTTCTCAGGTACTTGAGAATGTTATTTACCGCTATCCAGTGTTTCTCCCCAGGGTTTGACTGATACCGGCTTACCACACTGAGTGCATAAGCTACATCCGGTCTGGTACACAACATCGCATACATTATAGAGCCTACCGCAGAAGCGTAGGGTATAATAGACATGCGATCCCTCTCCAAATCAGTCTTGGGAGACATCTCTTTAGAGAGGGTGATCCCGTGACAAGCCGGTAGGTTACCGCGCTTGGAATCTTCCATACTGAATCTCTTCAGTATGGTGTCGATGTACCTGGACTGTGATAGTCCTAATATCCTCTTAGATCTGTCACGGTAGATCCGGATACCCAGAATGTACGAGGCATCACCCAGGTCTTTCATGGAGAACCTGTGTGACAAGAACCCCTTGACAGATTGTAGCATAGGAATGTCATTTCCTATTAAGAGAATGTCATCCACGTATAAAACGAGGAATACTACAGTTCTCGCTACAAATCTACTATAGATGCATGGTTCATCTGGATTTTTGATAAAGCCAAATTCTTTGACCGTCTCATCAAAGCAGATGTTCCAACTCCGCGATGCCTGCTTTAGTCCATAGATGGACTTAAGCAACTTGCACACCTTTCCGCTGCTCCCACTCTGAATGAAACCCTCTGGTTGGTCCATATAGACACACTCCTCTAAATTTCCATTTAGAAAAGCTGTCTTCACGTCCATTTGCCAGATTTCATAATCGTGGAAGGCAGCAATGGCAAGAAGGATCCGAATGGATTTCAGCATGGCTACTGGAGAAAAGGTTTCGTCATAGTCCAAGCCAGGTCTTTGACGAAAACCCTTTGCTACCAGCCTAGCTTTATAGGTCTCAACCTGTCCATCTACACCAATCTTCCTTTTGAAGTTCCACTTGCATCCTACGGGTTTTACCCCGTCTGGAGCAATGTCCAACGTCCATACCTTGTTGGTGTACATGGACTCCATTTCGGTCCGCATTGCATCCAGCCATTTCACTAAGTCAACGCTCTGAACGGCCTGCTGGAAGCTAGTAGGCTCATCATAATCTATGATGCAATCCTCTCTATCCCCGTCTATGAGAAAACCGCAGTATCTCTCGGGCGGATGAGACTGCCTACTACTCCTGCGAAGCGGCGTAGGAATGTCCTGTTCTTCCGAACCCTCTGGTTCCACTAACCTTTCAGTAATAGTCTGTGGTTCTGGAATTTCTTCCAGTTCCACTGCGCTCCCACTAATTTCCTTTTCCAAGAACTGGTGTTCTAGGAAGTGGGCATTACGAGAAACAAGGACTTTTTGTTCCTCTGCGTAGTAGAAAAGATACCCCCTGGTGTTCTTTGGGTATCCCACAAACTTGCACAGTACTGAGCGTGCCTCGAGTTTGTCCGCATGCTGCTTTTTGACAAAAGCTGGACATCCCCAGATCTTCAGATATTGAAGATAGGGTTTCTTCCCACTCCACATTTCATATGGGGTGGTAGGCACAGTCTTAGTCGGAACTCGGTTTAAAAGGTATGCTGCTGATTCTAGCGCATATCCCCAGAATGATCGCGGTAACTCAGCGTTACTCATCATGGACTGCACCATATCCAATAGGGTGCGGTTCCGTCTCTCCGATACACCGTTATGTTGCGGGGTGTATGGAGGAGTAAGCTGAGAGAGAATTCCGTTCTCTTTTAAATAGTCCAGGAACTCGGCACTTAAGTATTCTCCACCTCGATCCGATCTTAGAATCTTAATACTTTTGCCGGTCTGTTTCTCTACTTCATTCTTATACTCCTGGAATTTTCCAAAGGCCTCGGACTTATGTTTCATCAAGAAGACATAACCGTACCTTGAGAAGTCATCCGTAAAAGTAATGAAGTAAGAATGTCCGCTTCGGGCATGTGTAGACATTGGACCGCACACGTCACTGTGTACGAGTCCCAAGAGCTCACTCGCTCTTACTCCTTGTCCAGTAAACGGAGTCTTTGTCATCTTTCCTTTGAGACAAGATTGACAAGTGGCATACGATTGATATTCGAACACATTCAAATATCCTTCTGTATGCAACTTAGTCAACCTTCTCTCATTGATGTGACCCAATCTACAATGCCATAAGAAAGTCTGATTTATTTCTGGAGACTTTCTTTTGTGTGTATTCTGGACGTTGAAAATCTGTGGTTGGTTTAACACGTATATACCATTACTCAATGTACCTGACCCAATCAAAACTTGATTAAGGTGAATGTTTACAACATTACTTACAAACGCAAAATCATAACCTTCTTTAGAAACTAAAGATACAGAAATGATATTACAAGTTGCGTTGGGTACAAAAAAGCAATTACGCAAAACCAAAACATGTCCATCTGACATTCCCACGTGATAGTCCCCCACGGCTTTAGCATCCATGCTAGCTCCGTTCGCAACTCTGAGGGTCATGTCACCTGCCTTCAAAACCCTACGGTTTCTCAACGCCTGCAAAGAATTACAGATATGAGATCCTGATCCGGTATCCAATACCCAGGAAGTAGAGTTTATTGAAAGACAGTTTTCAATAACATACACACCTGAAGCTGAAGCTGCAACCTGCTTCAATTCCTGTGTTCTGGCCTTCCAGGCCCTGCAATCATTCTTCCAGTGTCCTTTCTTATGACAATAGAAGCATTCTTCCTTATCCACAAGCTTCCCCGCTATCTTTGTTGCTTTACCTTTTCCCTTCGTATCCACTTTACTAACACCGCCCCTTGGTTTGGCGGGGGCCTTCTTCTTCTTTCCCTTGGCTTTCGCCTTGGACCTAGAAGAAGATGATCCTCCTACAAACAAAGTGGATGTATCCCTACCTTTCTGTAGGGTGCCCTCTGCGCTCCTCAGCATGTTGAGGAGCTCTGAAAGTTCAACCTCTTTTTCTTGTAAGTTGAAGTTCAGTATAAACTGGGCGTAAGTGGAAGGAAGGGACTGGAGAACTATATCCGTATACAGCTCACTCTCCAATGTGATCCCTAGGTCAGCGAGCTCCTCAATGAAGCCGATCATCTTTAGCACGTACTCGGCTACTGATGATCCGACGGCCATTCTTGTCGAAAATAACTTTTTCGACGCTTCGTATCTTGCGATACGAGATTGCTCTCCATACAGTTCTTTTGTATGAAGCAATATGGATTCCATGTCCATATTCTCATGCCTCCTCTGATGTTCGTTGTCCATCGAGGCAAGCAGGAGGCATTTGGCCTTCGCGCTATCAATCTCCCAAGTCTTACGGATTTCCTTATCCGCGACGCTGGAAGTTGGACCAGGGACAGGGGGAGCTTTGGTGGTAAGAAGATACCCCAGCTTGTCGTAAGTGATTGCTATCTTGACATTCCTGAGCCAATCTTTGTAGCTTGGCCCTGTCAGTTTGTTTTTATCTAGGAGTAACTTAAGTCCAGTCATGTTGATTGGTCGCTGCAATTAGGAGAGAGAAGAAGAAACACTCAGCATGATGCTCTTGCAAGTTTAGAGTGGTTTTTAGTTTGTCTAAACAGGATGGCTCCCACTGTTTCTCGAATCCCTCCTCAAACCATAAAGGAAGAATTAGTCAGGATCAATCCCACCGTACAATACTTTCTTAACCGTTCAGCCAGGCCGGTGTCGGTACTTCGAGGGAGGTTTTCCAACGCTTTCGCGAAGTTCCTTAATTAAAGAACCTCTTTTCCCTGGGGGCGTAGCCCCGCTAACACCTTTCTAGGCACCTACTAGGTTTATAGCATTGATCGTTAAGTGAGAAATTTCCCGAGGAGTAGCATATACTCACAGTAGGATCGGGATCCAAATATCATTGCGTGACGAAACTGAAGGAATCCTACCAGAATCATCACACTCCAAATGGTATGAAAATCTAGCAAGTTTCAGTACTTATGAAACTCCCGATGTGGATTTTTGCCCCATGCTCTTATGACCTTGGCGTGAGGTCAAAATGTCATAAGTCACATGTCAAGTTCGTCCTATCATTATCCAGGTTAATTTGAACCCACCCGTACATACCCTTGACGTAGGCCAAAATGGCAGTACGACTGTCTCAAACCAACGCATTCTATCTATGCAACAGATAAATATCCGGCAGCTACCAATCACTATGCCTTGGCGTGAGGTCAAAATACATAGCTTTAATACTACCGAATATTTAACTGAAATGATGGAGGGCTACGGATGGTTTTGGCAAAACCGTGAACGTAGTGAACTTGATTTGGTCGATGGAACGAGATAGCTTTTAAATGGAGTGGCTCAAACTCCGTATTTTAAAAGTTTGTTTTGAAAAGAACCGAGTGGTTTTTCGAAAGTGTTCCAACGACTTTAACTTGGTTTATTATCTTGCATTAGTTCTTTTAATGCGTGATATTCTTGCATTAGTTCTTTTAATGCGTCCCATCATTTAATCCTACCATTGCAGAAAACAACCAAAATATGACGTACGCTTATGCCATTCGCATTCGCCACGGGGCCCCGTCATTACCCGTTAGGTTACTTAACTAACGACAGAGCGGGGGCTGGGCTAGCGCGTCTGTAAAACATAAGCAACGCCTAAATAATATCATATATAGATATACTGCAATGATAAACATTTCAGATCACAGATGAATACATTGGATATACTAGGAATCTGTAATTTGCACGAGCCTGTAACAAAAACAGATTACACGGTCGCGGTGAATAGCCAAATACCCCACCCAAGACCCCTACGGGTGCGGAAAACTACCCGCCAAGTACCCAAAGCGTAGTAACCTCCCTCATCTCCTATGAGTAGGCCACTCGACACTTCGGCATACCCGGTAGTTTGTGCACCCCCTCCATGGGTCTATCCTAGGAGCAAAAACAGTAAAAAGAAATTATACAATGATGGCTACAACCCCGACCCGGTTGTGCGGCCATACAAATAATTATTACATCAATTTACAAATTTACATGAATTGAAAGAAAAGAAAACTCTCGTCTCACAACCCCCGGCTATTCACCCGCGACAATCCAACATATTCATATACACATTCCAGCACATTACAGATCACAGATTTGTATAACCCCCACTAATCGACATATAGCGATTAGTAGACGTTCAATACAAATATCACATTACAGAAAACCCGTTAGCTTAAGTCTTTTAGAAGTTCGATCAAAAATACGGATTTTCGGGACCCCAAAAAGAAATTTTCGTTCTGGAAAATCTGGGTTGAAAATATATATGCTAAAAATCCCAAAATACCCCCATGAAAACACTGCAGCAAAAATTTTCCTCGGCCGAGTCGACTCAGCCGAGGATCCGCGGCAGGAGCGTGCTCGCGCCGCGCTTCCGCGGCCCTTTGACTCGAACGTTGGACAATTTTTGGTGGTTATTCATAAAAAAGCCTGAGCCGATTTTAGGTGTTAAAATAATCAACTTTTGAACAGTGGAAAAGTCGACAGAAACTGCAAAAATTTTGGGGTTTGTTTCGGGACTTTTTCGTTGATCGATCTTCTAGATACTTGCTAACATGCTAGATAGAGTTTAACTAGTCTCTGATACCACTGTAAGTCCATGCTACCTCTCCCGGTACTTTCGGGAATGCGGAATTTGGTAAAAAACGATTTTCTTAAAGATGGTAACATGGACCTATAACCCGGATCTTGGTTAAACATCTATCTAACATCCTAACTATGAGTTTTAGCTACTCGGTTAGGGGGTTATACCTTGCTTGTCTTGAACTCCTTCGTCTTCAAAGCTCCGATGGTGGTCCGATGGCTTCTTCTCGTCGTCTCCGTACGCCGAAGATAGATCCACCTGAAAGCTCCAACCTTTAGCTCCTTCTTCGTTCTTTGAAGAAACTAGTTCACTTGGTTTGCTAAACCTAGTGAACTAGAATGAGTAGAGAAGAAATAGAATGGGATTTTATCTATGGTTCTTGATTCTCAACTCATGAGACAAGAGAACCATAGATCAAGAGAGGGAGCAAGAGGTTGAGGGTGAGAGCAAGAGGAGAGCTCAAGAACAAGAGAG
Organism: Agapanthus africanus; assembly: GCA_030015575.1. Taxonomy (NCBI): domain Eukaryota; kingdom Viridiplantae; phylum Streptophyta; class Magnoliopsida; order Asparagales; family Amaryllidaceae; genus Agapanthus; species Agapanthus africanus. The sequence continues at coordinate 440,008,087 of CM057340.1, read as the reverse complement.
AGAATGAGCAAGAAAGAATGAGGCTCTCTTTTGTCTTTCACCCTCTCATAATCCAAAGTGATCATAACTCATCATATCAAAAAAAAAGTCTTATGTGATGGTTTGAAGCAACCATAACCATATCATTTCATGCACTCATTTTACACAAATGAGCAAGTAAACAAAAGACTTTGCCATGTGATGGCTATGGTTATCATGATGGTCAACTAGTCAAGCCTAGTCAACCGGTCAACAAGTCAACAAAAGTCAACAAGTCAACAAGTCAACAAAAGTCAACAAGTCAACAACCATATCACCATAATACTTAATTAATATAATAGTTAATCACATATCATATTCTCATTAGGGTTGAGCATAAAGTCAAATAGTCAACGGTCAACTGTCAACAACCCTAATGAGAATCCGCTGCCTCTGCCTCCCTGTCAACTGTGCATACACACCCGCATCCGCGTTCCGAGGAACACGAATGCAAACTGGATAAATCCAATCCTATAAGGTACACTAGGATCTGGCTTAAACCAAAGCCCGCTAGTGTAAACTGTCCGGACACTGTACGTGCACAAGTGCACGGATGTGACCGAACCCTATCGCAAAACCATGCGACCTGTCGCAATACCATGCGACCTCTACTCTTTTGCCTAAAGGCGAAAAGCTTTCTATGTGGGACTCTAAAGACTCGACACTACGCTGGCAGTGGGTTTAACCACAGACCGCAAGCGGCACTAGCTGTGCGTAACGGTCCCCAGGTAATGCCGACAAGAAGACCGACGAGGCGAAACCCATCTGAACTCCTACTGAGCCTGAGTATGACATTCTCCGTACAGTCCGGTCTGTTCGTCTGATACATCGCATGGCGGGCCTAGGGGGCGGTAAACGTCAGTCCCCCAATAGCGGTACAAGTCGTGCCGGAGCGAAGCCCAAAACACCCTGAGATAACACTGGAAACCTACCAGTATATCTCGTTTGCCCTGGCCAGGGACTACTCGTGTAATGGCTCTCCTAGACACAGCGCGATGTCAACCCCCAATACCGGGAGAGACGAATCCTGTCTAACCGTCACTGCCTCCAAGTGCTTCGGGACTGCACCCAACCACTACCTGTTTGCACGACTCCTTTGAGCCGTGGTAGGGTAGTGATCAAAGTACAGTGGGAACACACTTGAGGCGAAGTGACAGTGTCAAGTCAGCGGACTAAGCTGTACTCATGTCACCTGGGAACTGATAACTGACGATAGGTATAATACCAACTAGTCAGTTCCCGACGAGTCCTGTCCAGTGTACCCGTAACCTAACGAGCACCCGCATACTATCTCAAGTACGACGTACTGACGGCTGTGGGACAGACCGTCTCCCACACTGGGATGAGAAGCGCATGCGCTGGTCTACTCCGGAGTATCGATGCCCTGTCTCGATAGTCCTGCGACCAGGGACCTGCATAAGGATGTGCTTATGGATTACCCAGCCCCACTAGTGTGACGGCGATCACATCGCTGGTAATCAAGCAAAGATCCTAAGGGCTCTACTAATGTGTATAGGCGATATACAAAAATAAACTCATGTACACATTGAAGTAGAAACAAACAAAGTAGCATACTACTATTTTGAGCAAGATTGTATATACAAGGTGAATATCCCAAGCATCCATTAAGTAATATACAAACCAGTATGATACAGTAATGGCCTCTAGGGCATATACACTAACAATCTTTCTGTAGGCTTGATCAAGATCCTTCTATTTGTTGGTTGCAGTTCCACTTTTTCATTGTCTTTTATCTTTTTCACTGTTTTAGATCCAAGAACCTGTAGCCTGTAATATGTAGCAGACATGCGTCAAAAGCAACTGTTTATTTATAAAACGAATAAGAATGGGGAATATAATAATGCAATATTACGGTATGAACAAATACCCCCAAACTTATCTTTTTCTCGTTCTCGAGCAAACTTAGTTTTATTCTCGACAAAATCCTAACCGCACTTTCGCAGGGAAACGCGATTGCATTTTGCTCGTGCAACAAGCCATTAAATCTCTAGGTTTCCCTAGTAAGAGGAGTGTTGTCTCCTGAGGGTTTTCAGCGAATACTACCCACAAAATCCTATCAATTTGGAATTTCGACTTTTGTTCTCCAATTAGGTTTTCTAACAAGGAATTCTATTATCGTCGACCTGTAAATTATCCACCCATATTCTTCACACTTCCTTATCATTTAACTTAAGATTTTATATATTCTGCAGACTTACTTAGCTTTCGGCATCTCTTAAGTTTTCCTTCTAGGGTTCCATCTCCACATAGAAATTTTTTATCGACTCTACTAAAGATACAAGTTCTATACTTCATTCCTCTCTCTTATCTAAATTTCAATCACATATCCCTACGTGTGTGTATGAATCACCCCTACACTTGGAAATTCAAATCAAGCAGTCATACCCTTGTCCGTTGTCTAAAGTACTTATTAGTTGGTGAATTTTTAATTGAATTTTGCTTACACATCCTTCATGTGACCGTTAATAGTTCTTGAGGTACCAACAACCGATTACAGGATGCGTATGCACTTTAAAGTGTAATTCCTAGTCTTGCAACATCCAAGGTTTTAACAGTGACTCCCAAACCAGTTGGTCTAAGGCACTAGGTGATGAAGCACCCTCGGTAAATATTTTTCTATTTTTGCAGCTTTAAGTAATCACAAAAGCCAGTGTTCATTTTTTTCTTCTTTATTCACACTTTTTTTTATTTTCATTTCTTCGTACTAAGGTCTTTAGACAAGAGCATTTCAAGGTCTCCTCTACTATTCCAAGTTTCAAGGTGCGTGATTGTGCAAATTGTAGAGTATACATTTTCAGAATCTAGACTTAAGCTAGGAATTATTTTTCAAATTTATACTCAAATAAGAACATCAATACTTTTCCTTTGTTTCGACTTAGCTAAAAAAGTGAACTCAAATTTTGCCTATTTCTAAATAAACTATAAAGACATATACTTTCTACCGTAAAATTTTAAGGAAGGTTATTTTTAGGATTTTTAATTTACTAAGTCTAAGATTTAGTTGTTCCTAACCAGTTAACCTATTTGTCATACTCAAATAAGGCCAAAATTGAATACAATATTTTTTATAATTTTTCAAAAATTTTCAATTTTTATGGGTTTTCAAATAAATATGCAAATGCAAAAATATACATATGAATGCGAAGGAAGAAGACGTACCGAGCATACCCCCAAACTTAAACTTGACAGTGTCCTCACTGTCATGCTACACCAAGAGGGTCAAAATTGTCGGCACTCCCCTGTTTATTTATTTATAATTTTTTTTTATTTTTAAAAGAAAAACAAAAATATACATACAACAACGTTCCCCCTAAACTTAAGCTTGGCCTTATATAAGCCAAAGGTTAGCACCAACCATTCAAAAATCTTATCGGCATAATGGTCGAGTTGGTGAAAGAATGGAGTGGAAAGAAAGGAAATGAGAAGCACACGAGACCGTGTGGGAAGAAAGGTAGAATATGGTCTCGGTGGAGGAGAAGAATGGCGGAAAAGAGAAAGAAGGGTAGCACGATCTTGAGGGTGTAAATCGAGTGAATAAATTAGCGCAATTTGTGATAACCGATGTGTTAAAAGCGATTGTGTTAATCTATCAACCCGTCGAGAAATTATGTCAGATTCCTCAAGATTCGCAAGAAAACATCAGTACATCGAACTCGGTAGTGGAGATGAATGCGTAACAGTCTCTTGCACTGTCGGAACGATAGGACAGACGAAAGGGAGTGAATTAGGGATAGGTTCATTCTCACCGTAGTAAACTGTCTCGAATTTGAAAGATTCCATCAATGGTTCGAAACGACAGTAAGCAACCGAGTCTGATGGTTCAACTAACTCATCTGAAAATTCAAAGGACTCAAACTCGGGTGGTGAGACTTCAACATCGTTCGAAAAAGTGAAACACTCGTAAGTGTCATCGGCTGTGATAACTGTGTCAGATTCAAAGGAAAAGTTTTCAAGCTCACAGTCGTCAAGCGTGATCTTGTGCGCGGTCGGAACGATGGAAAGGAGGGAGGGTGATATAACAGTTAAAGGTTCAGGAGGCGAAATTGAAAAATCCGACACATCAAACAAAAATGGTTCAACCTCAATATTATCCTCAAGACTCTCCTCAATACTATCCTCATAAGTCTCCTCAATTGTTAACTCATCCATGCCATTATCATCAAAATCAAGACGCATATGAAGTTTGGAAGAAACATTTAATGACTCGGGATGATGAATTGGACATAAAATTTCAATCAAATCTACTGGTTCATCATCCAAAATATTCCCGGCGTCTATCTCTTCAATCAAGTGAAAATCAATATTTTCTGACACCTCATCAAAAGCATGGATATTTATCGGTTTAGGTTCTAGATTGGAGGTATAAAGATCGAAAGGATTAAGTGTGGTTTCACTTGAAAGGGGTTCTTCACAATCTGGCAAATCAAGCACTACGAAATCACACAACTCATTTTTATTTTCAACTTGTGAATCATTTGGGACAATCGATGGAAAACCGGAGTTGTGGGCTTCAATGGGGATATCGGCAGGTTTGATTTCGAAAGGTGTAAAACTCACTCTCTCTTCTCAAATTCTCGCTCTGTCCAACCGCCTCCTCATACATTGAGAAATTTGAAACTAGTAGGAAACTAGCTACAGGTTCACTAGGTTGTAGAAGGGCGGAGATGGACGCATCCACATTCCTCGTCATTTTGTTTGTTGCTAAGATATAAGCCTCCAATGACTGTTCCAAACTAGACATGGGTTGTGAAGGTATTTCAGTAAAAAATTCGAAATTGTTTGGATAAGTGAAACTCCCAAATGGCTGTGTAGAAGCAGTGTCTAGTGAAGGTGGGAAAGTCGGGTAGGACTGGTAGGAAGTGGATGGTTGGACAGGCGTAGGATCAATATGTGGATAAAAAGGTGAATGGACTTATTGATCCCTAGAACTGGATGTGCGGAGAGGGGTGAAAGATCGGCTACGAGACTGAGCAATGTGCTCAGCAATAGACATCGGCTTAGGAGTTACAACAGGACTCGAAAAAGTGGTGTCAACGTACGAAGGTGGTAAAGGTGGACTTGGTTGACACAAAGTGGGTTGCAACGTCGAACTGTTTCTCCTAGATACTTCTATTTGATCTTTAAAAGAAATTTTGGGCACGGAGGGATCTTCCTTAAATCGACCGAAACAATTGACGTACGAGGCAAAGTTAGGTTCAGGATACCAAAGTTCGGAAAGTGATTTAAGATGTGGGGTACCCATGTTAGAAGAAAAAGAAGGGAAAGAAGGTAGGTGGTGCAAGGATTTCTTAGCGGCAAAAATTTGCAAGTTGTTAAAAAAAAATTCTTCCTTTTTCCCTTTTTTTTTATTTGTTTGGAACTTTTTGCAAAAATAATTTAAATAAAGCGCTAAGACACACTTTCGATCAACCAAAAATGTAACATTTTCAAAAATATAAAATATTAATTTTGGGAATTTTTATAATTTAATATTATTTTATTGATTATTTTAATATTAAATCTATAATTAAATGCAAATAAATAGGAAAAATGTTAGAAAAATTATGAAAAGTTTTGGAAAATTCTAAAATAGGGTAAATTAGTGAATTATGACATTTTTAAGTTTTTGTGATTAGTTTGACACTAATTTAGTGCTAATCGCGATTAAAATCGCTAATCGGGTTTTTTGGCAATTTTGTGCAAAACTTGCACATATCACTTTTTCTACACTTGTGTTACATTTTATTTGTCATGTTATTTTGGGTTTACCATTCTTGTGAGAAGGTTTGGTTTTAAAAGAAAAGGAAAATGAGAAAAAGAGAAAAGAAAAGGAGGGTAGGTGAGAGAGAGGCATGGGGCACCATTGACCTTGAGACCCTAGCCCCCAACTCCCTATCCCGGCCGCCAATTTTCCCCTTTTGGCCGCCAATTGCGGCCTGGGTCCCACCATTTTGGGTCGTGTTGGTTCTGTAGCTCCTACATGCTTACTTTAGGCCCTTGGTATATTTAGATTTGCATAAATTGATCTCTGGTAAAATCTGGGACATATTTCATGAGTTGCTGTTTTGGATCTTAGTTTCCGTATTCCGTATTTTCATTTCTGCAGTGGTGTATTTCGTTTTACCTCGACTATTTGTCGTTTATACGACGATATAGAGGATTTATTGATGGTTTTGAAGGCGTGCCATAGGTTCTCACCTATAGGCCCCTTATCGTATCGTTTTGGATTTCATGCGCCGTTTTAGCTTGGATTTGGTTTTAATGCGCATATACGATAATTGATGTGTAGGTACCCATGAAGACTTCGGGACGACAAGCAAATGCGTGGTGACGTCCGCAAATGATGATGCAAGGTGAGTGGATTATATCTACAGGGGGAAGTCGGGTGGATGGCGTATAGCACCCCCGCAGTCCGTAGATAGATTATTATGCAGTTTCTTATGGTGATAGGTGTATTATGGATAGTTAGGGTTAGTAGTGACTAGTGTAGTCATAGTCGCGAACCCTAGGATAGAATTACACCTATACACATACCCTTGCTTATCACTTACACTTGCACTGTGATTGATGATATGTGATGATTTTGGAGATGAGTCGATGATGGGGGCGTGGAGCCCTGAGATCGGTGATTTGATACGATTCATATGTGGGATATGACTTGTGATTCCTTGCGGGCTTGGGATATGTGTTTACCCCCGCATGCATACTTCTCTGATGGTATCGACTTGTACTAGACATGGAGTAGTACCCCCAGACTTTATGATCTGATGATAGTGATACCTGTTATGTGACGAGATAGTGAGATGTTGACCTGTACCCAGCTATTGGGGATGCCGTACGATGATGTACCGTACGAGCCGATATTGATGATAGATCCGCACTCATAACTAGAGGATATCTTACGATATGACATTGAGGCGGGATCACCGACTATATATCTATATATATATACATTGACTCAGATTTAGGTGGTTTCCACACCTATCCCTCCTGATTTACCTGATACTTAGATGTAGTTTGCATAGTAGATACTTCACTGTGGTGTTGACTACTAGATATCTGCATTTTCCTGCTATTCGCATTGCTGGCATATGTTCATTATTATGTTATTATCATGCTGTTAGGACACCAGCACCATTATCGATGATGCGTTTGTTTCACGTACACTATTTGCCGGCTCACACACTTCATCATCGATAATTGCCATGCCACTACACTGTAGTACTGTTGCATTCATGATATGATTCTTGCTTGGCATATTGTACACATGTACCTGTACACAAACATAGATGATTCTGACTTGATTGAGATTGAGGACCGCAAGATATTCTTTAAAACTGATTCATTCTAAAAGAGCGGTTTCTCCCGACATATGCACATTACTATTCCATGTTGTATGATTTCCGATATGACTCTATTCTTTGCATGTCGCATACATCATGGATTGATTGCATAGCACATTGCATTGGATTTACTTCTTGATGTGGACTTTCATGTGATTTCTGATTTTGAGGACCGTGGGATTATTTAAGAAAAGATGTTCTTTTATGAAAAACCCGGTACCTCGTGATATGATATTTTGGTGCGTCCACCACGCGTTTTCTCGGTGCTGAGACGTGTGCTTGAAACCCGATTCGAGGAGTGGATGATCCGATTGCGGGTTCGTGGTGGGCCCGGTATGGTTCCCCTCGGCGAGATGATCGATGGGTTATGCCGATTGAGCCTGGAGGCGGGCGAGTACCTACCGGTGATTGTATTTGAGCTCGGCGGATATCCGGGGGATACCGCCTGGAGCCGAGAGATGGGCGTACTGCCGGGGCCGACGGGCCGATACCGCAGACGGAGCCCAGAGATGGACATGGGTTGACTCGTACTGCCGGGGGCCGAGGGCCGATACCGCAGACGGAGCCCCATATGGATGAGGATTTACGTGTCGATGCTAGGCACGGGTTTCATGATGAGTTTTCCATGATTTTATTTATATCCTCACATTGTATACATGATGCTTACTGTCAGTGGGTGACAGGTGGACGGGTTCCACATATATACAGACATGGTTCATATACAGACTGGATTTACACTTATCATACTTCATTTGAATATATAACAGGGTATGAGGGCGCTGTTATATATACCCTTACACCAATATTAGTGGTATGGGACGCTAATATATGTGTATTGATATCATTGATATTTCATCATATTTACCTCATGCAGACATACCTTACACTGATGACATGTTATTCCCTGAGTACCTGGCACTTCATACATGATTAGATGTTACCTTGCCACCTTATTACACTCAGATGTACTCTTGTGGATTATATCACTGATCGTTGACTTAGGTTTATATCTTGCATTCGGTTTCTGCTTGTAGATATTTCTATTCACGAGTTGGCAACTCACCCCCGTTGTGCCACAGTTCTTGCAGGTTCTGCCGTACAGGTTCTATTGCGGCATTTCTGGCACACTACCTTCTTGCGGGTGATTTGCTTTGGTAGGTGGATTCTTTCGTATCAAGAACCACCATTGTATTTATTTTATTTCATTGTATCTAGAATGTCCATCAACCAAAACTTGTTTATTCTTTCAGACTTAGAGACAGTGTTGTTTTATTCGACCTTAGAGTCGCGCTTAGTTGTATTGCGGTTTTCTTGCTGCTTTTGAGCTTTCTTTTAGATTTTCTCCTCGCCACTTGGCGTTGTATATTATATCATTGGGTGGTTGTGACCGTCGTTTGACGAAGAGCTAGCTCCCGCTTGGGGATGCCTTTATCATTGCATATATGTACTGTTATCCTTGTTGTACCCCATTCGGGGCCAGTTTTACAAGAGAAACTCTGCCGAAATTTTTAGAAAAGACTTTATTGTTTTCAAAACGTACCTTCGGCTTAGTTATTTAAAAACCTTGATTTCAAACCTGTATTTCTTCACTTCTTTAAACCAGTTTTCTTTACTTATTCTTCAAAATGGTTTTAGATTTCTGGGCTTTTGGCTTACTTGGATCAGATGGAGTCCTATAGGCTTCATATGGTTCAAGGGCCAGTCACGTGCTCTTTCGGGTCGTGACAAAGTTGGTATCAGAGCGCTAGGTTGACCTTGGTTCGAGTCTAAGTTTGACTATGTGGAGCCTAGGGAGTTAATTATATACGGAACTTAGGCTTGACCTTACGGAACTTAGACTCGATCGAGGGGGTGTAAACCCGAACTTTCGTCGTATTAGGATGACCCTTGGTTGATGGATTAGGTGACTAAAGTAGAGTGACGTACCGTTGGTATGTTCCGCGGCATACTTACGACACGCCACTCCGCTTAAGGAACCTTAGGATGTGCATATTTTTGATATCAGTGATTTTCTTCATATCCAGGATTATACATCCATTTGAGATCCCCGATTCTATTAGTTCCATGATCATACCTTCATTGATACTGTTCCTTCCTATGATCATGTATCCACTTTAGATCTGTTGTTTCCCTTCTTGCCACTGATGTGCTCTCTTTGATGCTCGATTGAGATTCCTGTCACCGTGTTTGAGCGCAGTTTGGGCTGCTGCTAGGGTTACGGCCGGTGTGAGCTCGTTTGGTACGAGGGCCGACCATTGTGTTTTCTGGTGACATGGGAACGTCTCGAGTTAGTGTTGGTGATTTTGACCTCTAGTGGAGGCGAGTGCTTGGTCTTGCACCGGATGGTCGGGCCATTGTTAGAGCTGCCAGTTGAGAGAGGACTGTTGATGTACAGCATACCTCAGAGATTGTGATGTCGCCTACCGTGCAGACAGATGGACCAGCTGTCGCTGAGATTGACAGGATGTTGCTTTCGGAGCTTACGAGCTGAGATTGCCGGAGCTTTCAGGCAGATATGCGACAGATGATAGCTAGTCTACCCGATTTGAGAGACGAAGGTGATTCGTCCGATTTTGCGCCAGAGCGGGCCCAGTTGAGTTGAAGATTTCCAGTGTGGAGAGTCTTACTCAGATCTAGAGCAGGCTGATTCAGAGATGACCGCTTATGTATTGCCTTTCCTGGAGGATTGAGGCGTTGTTCGGCGTACAGGCATATGAGCCAGTTGTTGCTGCAAATGATGAGATATCGCCCAGATGGTTGGAGCTACTGCAGCATGAGCATGTTCTTGGAGAAATGATAGCGAGTTGCTAGTCACCAAGGATGAATGACTAGGACGTGTGGTGAGTTCGCTTACCCCGATGCGAGATCGTCAGGTGGATTGTTTCCAGCTAGAGACGACTTCACGCAGGTTCGTTGAGAGTCGATAGAGACGATTGAATGTCAGGAGCCTATTTTCCAAGTTTAAAGTATACGGAAAGACATGCAGGTGATTCTATGGACCCTCTAGAAGAATGAAACCCTAACTCGACTTAATGACCGTGTGACAGCCTTTGAACCTTAGGGTTTACGGCGGTTCCGCGGCGCCATTAGTGAGGCTTGGGTTTGCCCTTCTACGGCTGGACCACCGACGCTGTGGCATGTACTCGATACTATTAAACTGTACCCGAGATGTGAGCTCTTGGGGGATTATGAGGATCTGACGAGTCGATCGGATGGTTCGACATCTTTCGGATATCGTGATGGGACACTGCTTGGGAGACTCCAGATGCGAGCGTAGCCGTCGGAGCGCAGTTCGTGTAGCCATGATGAGACGAGTCCGAACCAGTCGACACTTGAGAGCAAGGTGGAGTAAAGAGTTCGTACGAGATTTCGACGAGGTGACGTCCCACTCCGCTGACTTTAGAGATGTGTTATGCACCCCGAGGCGTGGTATATGGATATATCTTCCAGAAAGAAGCGCGATAAGTATGCAGCCGTTCCGGAATAAGCTTTAGCTTCAGCTTTGGATGATGACTTCCGGGCGTTTCGGCAGGATTAAGATTTGAGAAAGGAACCTGATAGGACCCTTCTGGAAAACGATATGAGAAGACCTAGACCCAGAGTGGTCATTTTGCGCACACCCAGCAGGACAGAGTTCGGCATTGTCGACGAGGTAGTTGACCAAGTTCGGATAAAGGAACTTACCCAGATGCGTTGCGAATTGATCAAAGACGGACGAGTGATGAGTATTCCTCCGATGGTTGGGACGTGTTCCCGAGGACCAGTTCGGCCTGACATCTGCTACAGAGTGATGAAGCTACAGAATACGTGATTTCGAGTCCGTGTGAGAGACTTCAGATTGACCGTGGCCGAGAACAGTGCAGTGCATAGTAGCTTGGCGTGACGACATAGTGGACGATGATAGAGACAGTTGGAACAAGAGGTTCGTGTGAGACACTGACGAGCTGTCATTGCTTCCCGTCGAGACTAGAGACCTGATATGCTTACAGAGACGTTGGGATGTGACCAGTTTCTGAGAAATATTGTTCTGAGGATACAGGTGTCTTTTGAGCGAGAAGAGGTTGTGCAGGAGAGCCAGCCTCTGTGCAGATCGGCTTAGGCGAAATCGGAAGAGACCTTGAGCAGGATTCCTTCCAGGACATTGCGGCAATGATGTTTGCACCCAGGATCAGATGTGTGACGTGCTTTCAGAGAGCCAGAGGCCGACGCCAGTGATATGCTGCCTTACGAGTGGTCGTGAGGTTTGATCGAGAGGTGACCAGAGAAGTGCCAGAACGGAATCGTCCCCGTTAGCACACCTGATAGGGCCGATGAGCCGATTGACCGCGTGATAGGTAACCCACAGAGAAGATAAGAATCCAGAGTCAGAGGACGCCAGACCGTGAGCTGGAGGCAGGTAGATATCCTGCGCTGCTAGCAGTGGATTGCACCGACTCCTTCTCGACCTCGAAGGAGGAACTACCGCAGACGGTATTTATGATTTGTGATTTTGTGATTTGATTATCACGTATCCGTCATTTTGGATTTCGGTATTTTGGGCGTTCTGTTTGCATGATTTAGTTTTGATGACTGAGTTTCATGATATTGGTTTCATGCACCCACTGGATATTTATATATTTTGCGCAGAGTTACTACTTTTGAGGTATTGATTGAGATTTCATGCCTACGGCATGCGGTGATTTGATTTGCACTTCCAGCGTGGTTTTCATGCACCTTTAGTATTTTGATTTACGATTTTGGTGCACGCCAGATGCACTAAATCGGGATTCTTCGTGCATGTCACCTGCACCTGATTTATTTTTCTGTCAGGTATACACGTTGCCTATGACAGATGTTTCGTGCACACCCGTTGCACTTAGATGTTGTTTTCTACACCTGTTTAGCACATATATGGATTTTTGATCTCAGTGCGCACCAGACGCACAGGATTGTGTTATGTATAGATTGGATGTCTACATGTGTAGTTCCGATCCATATCATATCGGTTTGTATTGGATTTGACATTGTGTTTTTACATTGACTCCGATGATTGCGGGATGCTTGACGGAGTTTTGTTTTTGAGTTATCTACTCAGTACCCTTGCGCATGCATTGCGCTGTGACGTTCTATGTGTTGATGATTTCGGAGCCCCGACGACTTTGGTTTATTACTGAAATGTTTTTGTATCTGGGGGTTTAAATTTAAATTCGGGGACCGAATTTCTTTAAGGGGGGTAGATTGTAACATTTTCAAAAATATAAAATATTAATTTTGGGAATTTTTATAATTTAATATTATTTTATTGATTATTTTAATATTAAATCTATAATTAAATGCAAATAAATAGGAAAAATGTTAGAAAAATTATGAAAAGTTTTGGAAAATTCTAAAATAGGGTAAATTAGTGAATTATGACATTTTTAAGTTTTTGTGATTAGTTTGACACTAATTTAGTGCTAATCGCGATTAAAATCGCTAATCGGGTTTTTTGGCAATTTTGTGCAAAACTTGCACATATCACTTTTTCTACACTTGTGTTACATTTTATTTGTCATGTTATTTTGGGTTTACCATTCTTGTGAGAAGGTTTGGTTTTAAAAGAAAAGGAAAATGAGAAAAAGAGAAAAGAAAAGGAGGGTAGGTGAGAGAGAGGCATGGGGCACCATTGACCTTGAGACCCTAGCCCCCAACTCCCTATCCCGGCCGCCAATTTTCCCCTTTTGGCCGCCAATTGCGGCCTGGGTCCCACCATTTTGGGTCGTGTTGGTTCTGTAGCTCCTACATGCTTACTTTAGGCCCTTGGTATATTTAGATTTGCATAAATTGATCTCTGGTAAAATTTGGGACATATTTCATGAGTTGCTGTTTTGGATCTTAGTTTCCGTATTCCGTATTTTCATTTCTGCAGTGGTGTATTTCGTTTTACCTCGACTATTTGTCGTTTATACGACGATATAGAGGATTTATTGATGGTTTTGAAGGCGTGCCATAGGTTCTCACCTATAGGCCCCTTATCGTATCGTTTTGGATTTCATGCGCCGTTTTAGCTTGGATTTGGTTTTAATGCGCATATACGATAATTGATGTGTAGGTACCCATGAAGACTTCGGGACGACAAGCAAATGCGTGGTGACGTCCGCAAATGATGATGCAAGGTGAGTGGATTATATCTACAGGGGGAAGTCGGGTGGATGGCGTATAGCACCCCCGCAGTCCGTAGATAGATTATTATGCAGTTTCTTATGGTGATAGGTGTATTATGGATAGTTAGGGTTAGTAGTGACTAGTGTAGTCATAGTCGCGAACCCTAGGATAGAATTACACCTATACACATACCCTTGCTTATCACTTACACTTGCACTGTGATTGATGATATGTGATGATTTTGGAGATGAGTCGATGATGGGGGCGTGGAGCCCTGAGATCGGTGATTTGATACGATTCATATGTGGGATATGACTTGTGATTCCTTGCGGGCTTGGGATATGTGTTTACCCCCGCATGCATACTTCTCTGATGGTATCGACTTGTACTAGACATGGAGTAGTACCCCCAGACTTTATGATCTGATGATAGTGATACCTGTTATGTGACGAGATAGTGAGATGTTGACCTGTACCCAGCTATTGGGGATGCCGTACGATGATGTACCGTACGAGCCGATATTGATGATAGATCCGCACTCATAACTAGAGGATATCTTACGATATGACATTGAGGCGGGATCACCGACTATATATCTATATATATATACATTGACTCAGATTTAGGTGGTTTCCACACCTATCCCTCCTGATTTACCTGATACTTAGATGTAGTTTGCATAGTAGATACTTCACTGTGGTGTTGACTACTAGATATCTGCATTTTCCTGCTATTCGCATTGCTGGCATATGTTCATTATTATGTTATTATCATGCTGTTAGGACACCAGCACCATTATCGATGATGCGTTTGTTTCACGTACACTATTTGCCGGCTCACACACTTCATCATCGATAATTGCCATGCCACTACACTGTAGTACTGTTGCATTCATGATATGATTCTTGCTTGGCATATTGTACACATGTACCTGTACACAAACATAGATGATTCTGACTTGATTGAGATTGAGGACCGCAAGATATTCTTTAAAACTGATTCATTCTAAAAGAGCGGTTTCTCCCGACATATGCACATTACTATTCCATGTTGTATGATTTCCGATATGACTCTATTCTTTGCATGTCGCATACATCATGGATTGATTGCATAGCACATTGCATTGGATTTACTTCTTGATGTGGACTTTCATGTGATTTCTGATTTTGAGGACCGTGGGATTATTTAAGAAAAGATGTTCTTTTATGAAAAACCCGGTACCTCGTGATATGATATTTTGGTGCGTCCACCACGCGTTTTCTCGGTGCTGAGACGTGTGCTTGAAACCCGATTCGAGGAGTGGATGATCCGATTGCGGGTTCGTGGTGGGCCCGGTATGGTTCCCCTCGGCGAGATGATCGATGGGTTATGCCGATTGAGCCTGGAGGCGGGCGAGTACCTACCGGTGATTGTATTTGAGCTCGGCGGATATCCGGGGGATACCGCCTGGAGCCGAGAGATGGGCGTACTGCCGGGGCCGACGGGCCGATACCGCAGACGGAGCCCAGAGATGGACATGGGTTGACTCGTACTGCCGGGGGCCGAGGGCCGATACCGCAGACGGAGCCCCATATGGATGAGGATTTACGTGTCGATGCTAGGCACGGGTTTCATGATGAGTTTTCCATGATTTTATTTATATCCTCACATTGTATACATGATGCTTACTGTCAGTGGGTGACAGGTGGACGGGTTCCACATATATACAGACATGGTTCATATACAGACTGGATTTACACTTATCATACTTCATTTGAATATATAACAGGGTATGAGGGCGCTGTTATATATACCCTTACACCAATATTAGTGGTATGGGACGCTAATATATGTGTATTGATATCATTGATATTTCATCATATTTACCTCATGCAGACATACCTTACACTGATGACATGTTATTCCCTGAGTACCTGGCACTTCATACATGATTAGATGTTACCTTGCCACCTTATTACACTCAGATGTACTCTTGTGGATTATATCACTGATCGTTGACTTAGGTTTATATCTTGCATTCGGTTTCTGCTTGTAGATATTTCTATTCACGAGTTGGCAACTCACCCCCGTTGTGCCACAGTTCTTGCAGGTTCTGCCGTACAGGTTCTATTGCGGCATTTCTGGCACACTACCTTCTTGCGGGTGATTTGCTTTGGTAGGTGGATTCTTTCGTATCAAGAACCACCATTGTATTTATTTTATTTCATTGTATCTAGAATGTCCATCAACCAAAACTTGTTTATTCTTTCAGACTTAGAGACAGTGTTGTTTTATTCGACCTTAGAGTCGCGCTTAGTTGTATTGCGGTTTTCTTGCTGCTTTTGAGCTTTCTTTTAGATTTTCTCCTCGCCACTTGGCGTTGTATATTATATCATTGGGTGGTTGTGACCGTCGTTTGACGAAGAGCTAGCTCCCGCTTGGGGATGCCTTTATCATTGCATATATGTACTGTTATCCTTGTTGTACCCCATTCGGGGCCAGTTTTACAAGAGAAACTCTGCCGAAATTTTTAGAAAAGACTTTATTGTTTTCAAAACGTACCTTCGGCTTAGTTATTTAAAAACCTTGATTTCAAACCTGTATTTCTTCACTTCTTTAAACCAGTTTTCTTTACTTATTCTTCAAAATGGTTTTAGATTTCTGGGCTTTTGGCTTACTTGGATCAGATGGAGTCCTATAGGCTTCATATGGTTCAAGGGCCAGTCACGTGCTCTTTCGGGTCGTGACAAAAAATGCCCAATCAGGCCTAGATCTAGGGTCACCTAGGTCAGCTAGACAGCTCCTAACTGTTCCAAAAGGCTAGAAATAGGACCTCAAACCGCCTCTTCACCGCCAATTGCGGCCAGGTAAGTGCCAGGTTTGTGGGAGGCTCCCCGCTACAAGTAGCGGTCCTAATTAAGTAACCACTTACCTAGACAACGCAAAGTCAGGTCAGGATAAACGGTCGATGCCTATAACTTGTCCTCTGTCCTATTGAGCTCGAAGTCTTTAGGGTTGAGTCTAGTATTTTTTAATTAAGAATGGTCAATGCAAATGCCTTATGTGATTTCTGGGGTCCTGTGAAGGGTGATGAAATCCCCACCCAATTTGAATTGGTCAAAAGCCCCTTAAAGTCAGTTTTAAAGATATGCAAAACAGAAAAATCACTTGCAATCAAATCTTTTAATTTTATGCGCGGCGCAAAGAATCCTGCACAAGATTGTTATTTGGAAGGGGAAGATTTTTAAGCGCAAAGAATCCTGCAGGAGATTTTTCAGAGGAGATATCAGAGATTTGCAGAGGAGGAGATCGGAAGACTTACAGAATTTTTTATTTTTTTTACCGTGCTTCTGCCCCTTTTTTTTGACTCGACCAAAACGCAGCGGTTCCGCGGTCGCAGGTAGGCTCGCGCAGCGGTTCCGCGGTGGCATGAACGTTTCAACAGTTTTTTTTGTCACCAGATCTCCGCGGTTGACTTGTAGACTTGGTCCTCCAAATTTCTTCTGTTCCTCGGTTGTTGTGATCTTCTGTTTGTTCGGATTTGATATTTGTTGTTTTGATCTCTGTAGATTTCCAGATCCGAATTTGTTCGTAGATCCTGCAAAATTCACATAAAATAACCCTTCCCAAAAATAACAGATGATATATTTTTATATTTTTTTGATTTTTATGATTTTTTAATTTTGATTAACCCGAAATTGCAAAAAGGAAATAACACGCCATCCCCGTCAACGGCGCCATTTGATTGATCTCAAAAATATCTAGTAACCGCAATCAAGAACGGCGTCGCTTGGTAGCTAGCCGGTGAGTACGGGTCGGTCCACAGGGATTTTGTGAATTTCCTAATCGCTCTTACGAGTTAATTACGAACGGTGTGAATGGATTAATTAAATCTAAAAACTAAATTAATCTAGGGCAATTGAATTAAAGATCTAACTATCTAACTCGGGCATGGAATTAAATTTAATCTAGGGCAGAGAATGTAAAATTACCTAGGGCAAGAATTGAAATCTAAACTAGGGCAATTAAATAAATCTACTTACTTTACAGATGGTTCTCTCCAAACATTTACACAGGGTTGTCAGATCTGAATAGATGATATGAAAAGCGGCATCGATGCTCTCCAAAAGATTTCTAAATTTTATTCATAAAAAGAGGCTTGAGGGAGGCATTGCCTTTACAATGATTTAGAGTTTCTATTTATAGAGGATAGGAAACCCCAAGTTACAATTGATTCGCACGTCTACATTTACCAAAATATCCTAAGGAAGACCTAGTCAAAGTAGACTCGGAGCTTTGGTAAAATTTTATGTCTCTGTCTCTTGAAAAGGAAGTATCGGGCCTTGAAATTTCCTTTGTTGGCTCTTCTGTCTTTAGGCTTCCTTATTATTTGGTTCTTTTATTAAAATAGCTTCTATGTTTCTTTCAGATCTCCAGTGAATAATTGCGGTGGACTTTTAACCGTTCGTTTTGTAATCTTGAATCTTGCGATGCCTTGTATTTTGTGAACTGATCTTTCTTTAGGCTTGATCAAGATCCTTCTATTTGTTGGTTGCAGTTCCACTTTTTCATTGTCTTTTATCTTTTTCACTGTTTTAGAACCAAGAACCTGTAACCTGTAATATGTAGCGGACATGCGTCAAAAGCACCTGTTTATTTATAAAACGAATAAGAATGGGGAATATAATAATGCAATATTACGGTATAAACATGTATACAGACGGTGAGCCAGACAGAGGGACTATTACCTACCAGTGATAGTTTTTGGGCTCGACGGATATCCGGAGGATACCGACCGGAGTCGAGAGATGATATGTGCCGATCCGGACTGACGGAGCCCGTGGGCCGATCCGGACTGACGGAGCCCGATATATGAGGATTTACGTGCCGATGTTGGGCACGGTTTTCATGATGTTTTCGAGTGTCGATGTTAGGCACTCAGGTTCCATGATTTTGATGTGTCGGGAGGAACACCGTTGATACATATATCCTCATACTTTCATGCACACTCCTTTATGTTCTTTATGTGCATACAGACATTGATTTTGGGTGGACGAGATCCATATGCATACATACCTTGATTATGGTTGGACGAGATCCATATACATGCATTGATTATTACCGTTGGATGTTATCCACATGCATATAGGTATTGACTAACTTGTTGGCACATATACAGACCCGGTCACCCTAGATATCATAATATTACCTTTATGATATAGTTGACCTAGGAATCGTTGTTTACTCGATTTCTAGCTGTTGATATTTTTCTACTCACGAGTTGGCAACTCACCCCTGTTGTGCTACAGTTCTTGTAAGTTGATCGTTTGGATCAGTAGCGGCTTCGCTGGCACACAGTTGCATTCGGGTGTTTTGTATTAGTAGGTGGGACACTTGTATCGTACCAGCTCTTGTATCTATATTCTTATTGTATCTAGTTAACTCCGTCAATCAAAAGTTGTGAATTGTATAAGTGATGAGACTTTGTGAGACTTGTAGTTGTGAGATTTGAGCGATGGCTTTTATATTCACTTTTGGGGTTATATATTTCTCATTTCTTTATTTTTTTGTGGTGAACTTCGCCGTTGGGCGTCGTATACTTATTTATACTGTATTGCGTGGTTGTGATCCGCCATTTGGCGAAGAGCTAGCTCCCGCTTGGGGATGCCTTTATCATTATTATGTATTTGTGGTTTTGGATCAAAATATACAAAGGACGTGCTGCCAAAATATTTAAAAGACGAAACATGTTTTCAAACTAGTAAATTTCACTTGCATCATTCATGTTTCTTTTCTATGCATTAAGAAAACTTGATTTCATTATACCTTTATTTCAAAACCTCACCTTCTTTATTTTCCTCAAAAGGTTTAGATTTCTGGGTTTCAGCTTACTTGAATTCCGTTATGCCTTTAGACGTTGCGTGATTTAAGTGCTGGTCACGATCTAATATTTCGGGGTGTGACACAAAGGAAATATACAGTTACAGACATGAATCTGGATAATGGAAGAGGCATTACTAGAAATATTCGGATACCACTTCGAAACATATTCATGTTTCAGTTTCACTGTGTATTGTTAATAAAAAACTGATTTCCCAATTGGTCCTTACTCCAGGGTATGTATTTATCAGGTATGATTCTCACATCTGTATGGTTTTACAGATGATGTATGGGAAGTTGATGGAAATTAGGTGATCATCCTCATTATATCGGAATTCGTTGTAATTGGTGATATTTGAGGAAATCGCCTGGGTACAGTTTTCAACCTACGACGCACAGGGTTTGAGTCATTAAACTCAGGGGACTTATACAAAGTATTCTATGTTGTCCAGTGTCCATTAGGACAATGGGGTAGGACCTCGTACTATATTCTGTTTACTTATGACTTCTCTAGTTTTAGACATGTGTTTCCTAGAAAAACATGGTCTAAGTCTTGAGATGTTATTGGTACGAGAGTAAAGTAGAGAACCAGGTGTAGCAAGTATCGGTATTCTTCAAGGTGATCGAAGATGTAGATACTTGTATATTGTATTCAGTTGATGGTAATGTTTTAGAGAACTTGCTTCTATTTCGAGTTACTCATAATTGGATAAACTCCTAAGTTGAATAATGCTGATCGGCTTCTCTCTCCATTTAGTTGACATGCATTGGAGACAGCTGCATGATTTGAATCCGGTTCCAATTAAATCAGCGCCTCTGTTTCTATATTGTATATAGAATGGATCATATCTTAACGATGTTAAGGTATATGGAGTTGTCCGGCTTATGCTTAAAACCATACTCTAGATAACTCAAGGCACGTTTTTGTAATGGCAGTTTGTGGGTTGAACCTGGTTTTGACGAGGGTTTACTTTCTACTATCTGGATGATCAATAGTGATATTGTTCTTGACTCGCCACAGTTTTAGTAAAATGGATTTTTTCAGAAAACGGAAGTGGGAGTATGGTAGAACTAGAAGAGATTACAGAACAGCAAACGATTACGGAAAATTTAATAGGACCTAATTATTCAATCAGGTTTGATATTCCATTAGCCACTACGCAGATATGGTGGGTAACCTTAGACACCAGAGAGGTACTCCGGTAGCCTCAAGGACGGTGACACGGATGTTCTTATTTACCCAGACTTGCCATTACATTCATTCTAGACTATGAGACTCGGCAGGAGGACAAGTATAGCGTCGTTCTAAACTAGTTTTAGAAGTGCACGTGTATATTATTCTGCCAGAAGGTTGTTGTAGTCAGTTGGAGCAGCGGAAGCATAGTGGACAAGAAGCTTGTGTCTATTTATAGACTAAAGCAGATAAAGCGGAGATAGATCATCTATTTTTGATGTGAAAGTCATGGGCTTTGACTTCATTAGAATAGGGGATGGATCTGTTAAGAAAGTAGTAGGGTGTAATGTCCTGGTACCTGGATGACATACATAGAGTACGAAGTAAACTCTTATACTACGATCGGTTATACTGTGGTTGTCACACTGTGTTTTCTCCACATAAGATATGAATATTATATTAGACATTCTGGATACTAGATCTATGGTTTTAGATCTAGATTTTGGTAGTTTCCCAATCTGGGTACTTTGACAGCATTCTAAAGGTAATTAGAATGGACGATTCCTGGCATGGTGGTGTACCAGCAGGTGATGGATTCGCCCTCTCTAAATGTGTTTTACAAACTAAATGGGAGAGGGATGTGTATGATTGGCAGATCACTTGCTTAGGCAATTGAGTTGATCATGAGATGTCAAGTACCACACCAGGTGTTGTTTTTACACTAGATACAATAAGTTGATATTGATCCAATCCTGAAGAAACGTTCGGAGGCAGTTTTTGAACAAAAGTGGATGTTTTAGGGATTTGATAACGGTAGCCTCCTTCGGGAGACAGTTATCATTCCAGGCTTCCAAGGTGACCTGGATGACAGAGTGACTGTCGGAGTTTTAGTTTTTCATCTGACGAGGGGCTGTTGTTTGGACAGGTGATCCAAGCGGATACTGAAGGAGGCACGGCGCAGAATACTAATTAAGTTCAGTTATCGATACAGTCTAAGAAGTTTGGATTTGGAGTTCATTTGCAAACTAGTTCCCATCAGATATCTATACATATTCTAAGATAGGTATTGCTTATTTTGGGAGATGGGTTTCCCCGCGAACTTTAGATATAGAGAGATACAGAAAGAAACATCAAGAGCGGATCCTCTCACTGAGGCTATTTCTCGAACACAATAGTTTCACAAACAAGCTTTGTGAGACTGATCAGTAGAGGAGTTGGGTGTTCGATATCACACGAGCTGTGAGTATGTGACATCGCAATAATTAGCCTTAAGTGCAAGTGGGAGATTGTTTGATATAGTGCCTTCAAAGTCAATTATTGGATCGCGGGCATATGATTGCAATGATTGAGGGAGGACCTATACCGGTAGGACAGTTTTACTCAAGATGATAGTATGCTATCTGGTTTATCTTTATCATCTTTTACTGCTTTAGGTGACAATATATATATTACTATTGCATGTTGATAAAGCCCATAGGATTCTGGCTTGACTACCAACAGTATGATGGAGATCATATACGTGAGAGTTGGGTAGTCTATAAGCTCATATTTAAAAGTGGTCCCTATACGCAAGTGTTTTGAAACAGGGCATAGATACTCCGGAGTAGACTAGTGTATACAGTCGAGACCCCGACGAGGGGCGATGGCCGGTCTCACAAGCCATTGGTGTTAGTTGGTTCACCTAAGATGTATACAGGTGCTCATTAGGTTTATATGTACACCAGACAGGACTCGCCGGGAATATTCTAGCTGGTTATTAAAACCTGTCGTCAGATAGCAATTCCCAGGTGACATGTTTACAGGTTAGGCTATCGACATGAGATCGTCATTTGTCTCGTGTGAATTCCCACTGTGCTTTGATTATTATCCTATCACAGCTCAAAGGAGTCGTGCAAACAGGTTTTAGTTGGGTACAGTCCCGAGCCACATGAAGGCAGTGAGCGGATCGGCAGGGGAGTCGTCTCTCCCAACGTTGTGGGTGAGATCGCGTTGTGTTTAGGAGAGCCATTACACGAAGTCCTTGGCCATGGCAAGCGAGATTTACTGGTATGTATTCCAGTAGTATCTCAGGTGTTTTGGGCTACACTCCGACACGACTTATACCGCTTTTAGGGGTCTGACGTTTACCAGCTCCCTAGGCCCGATATGTGATACTCATAGACGAACGGACCAGACTGTATGGATATTGTCACACATAGGCTCAGTAGGGTTCCAGAATGAGTTCGCTCATCGGACTCCCTTTCACTCAATACATAGGAAGCCGTTACATACAGCTAGTACCACTGACGGCTTGTGGTTAAACCCACTGCCAGAGTATTGACGAGTCTTTAAAGTCCCCCACAGAAAGTTTCCCAGTTCGGGCGAAATGTTGTAGAGGCCGTATGGTTTTATGGCAGGGTTCGAACATATGAGTGCACTTGTGCATGTGTCATGGTTCGGACGGATAATACTAGGGGGTTTTGGTTTAAGACGGATCCTAGTATTATATTGTGTAGGGATTTTTTTTGTCTCATTGCATTTGTATTCGGTCGAAATATAGCTGCGGGTATGTATATACAGCTGCGGGTTAATCTTGTAATTTATTACGGGATCGCCTTTTGAAGATGCCAGTTTATCCTCATTCGATTAAGCATTATACTTGATGTTTATTTAGCCATTTCTTTTATCCCTAACTGAATGTTTGCGAAAGGGGGTTCCCTGAAAATTTCGAATTGCATGGAGGGGTTTTTTTGTGGTGAGAAAAAATGGTGCAGACTTTTGTTTTGAGTGAAGATATTTGAGCGGATATTTTGTATAGATATTTGTTATTGATTTTTGCATATGGTCACCATTCTCTTGGCTTGCACTCACCCCCCACTACTTATGGCCGAGCGCATTGTGCCCCCTAAGGCAGAGCCTTGTTTTTGGGTGAAAAAAAGGTAGATTTCTTTCTTGCAACAAAAATTCCAAAGCTCATTCCCATCACAACTCCCAAATTTGGCAACTTCGATTAACCATCACCCAATCGCTTGAGTGCCTCGAGACAAAGTGTTTTACACTCACTCTACTTCATCCTTGGACTTGTCGGCTAGCAAACTTCGTATCCAAGTTCCCTCAGTTTAGAGACGGGAGCCTGTATAAAGATTCGTTGACGTGGCGCATCCTTCGGCGAGGAGGAGACCGTAGATCGAGCGAGATCGGAGACCGAGCTTCGTCGGTGCATCCACAACAAGCTAAGGGCAGAGGTTAAAGATCGAAGGATATGGATCAATCGATATAATCTCTAAACCCCATTTTACAGAATACTAGTTTACGGTTAATGGAACGATCAGGGTTTTATGTTTGGGTTAGCGTCAGTTCGAAAAACTTTTTGTTCTGTATTTGGCCTCGGATAGACGTCCGGGGCGCTGGCGTTGACTTACACATACTGCCTGGTAACTGACCCAATAGGTCTAGTCCTCTTTGGCTCCGGAACGATCGATGTCTCGTTCAGATGCTCTTATACTCGCATAGCTGCGTCCATGTCCTGCTTATAAATATCGAAATGCTGGGAGCCTATAGCAAGGAATAGCTGTGTATGTAGACTCCTCACAAACCTCTTCATCCGGACCTCCCGTGATAGCTGGGTGAACTGAAAGTCATACTCTGCAACCAGCATATCTGCAGAATTTCAGAATGCCTTGAAACTGCAGGCTTTGGCATCTCTTACACTTTGTGTAAGAAATCTGGCAAGGAACACCTCAGAAAACTCTTTCCATGACATCGGAGGAAGACCGGTGGCTCGCCCTCTCTCCATCGACTCACACCATGCATGTGCAAGTCCCTCCAATCGAAAGCTGGTCAGCTCCGCCGACCTTGCATCAGAACATCTCAATGACCTGCCGATCCTGGCCATCCTATCAAGAAAGGACTGAGGATCTACTGCTGCGACGGTCCCTATAAACTCCGGAAGTCTCAACCTCATAAACTCCGGAAGTGATACCCCTATCACCCTCGAGTCTACAAGTGTGACAGTCTGCATGGGCAGTACATCGGGCTCTACTAATCGATGCCTGGTCCTGTCTCTGAATACGGGTGGCGTCAGTAAGCTGTCCCACCATCTGCTGTAAGCCCAACATGCTCTCCTCTATCCTAGTCAGTCTATCAGAAGGAGGAGGATCAACATGCTCTGGTACCGCCAAAATGTCTGGTGCGTCAGTCGCCGTCATAGGTGGATTCATCCTAGTTGCATCCCTGACTGCGGCTCACCTAGCTCGCGTAGCCATAGCAACTAGAACAAGAAACGAAAGTTGATAAGGCATACGGATAAGAACAACAATAATAGGAAGTCAAAGGAAGGATTAATCATAATATACATCCTAAGTTTACTTAGGCTGAGTATCGTAGCGTAAATACGCCGCGGAACATATGTACAATACTCTAATCATCCCAAATCACCTACTCCATCAAACCAAGGGTCAACCTACATAACGAAATTTTAAGTCTACTAACTTCAATTCACTAATCGGTTCCGTAAGGATTATCCTAAGCTCTGATACCAAATTTGTCACGACCCGAAATTCGGATATGATGACACTTAGATTGTATGACATCTAAAGATGTCGACACAATCGGAGAAAACCAAAAACGAAGATCAAAAGCCTTTTTGCGGAATTTAGAATTTTTTTAAAACTTTTTAAGTAAAAGGATGAGGTAGCATGTCGAATGATTTTAAGAAATGAAATCTAAACAACTGACTTTTAGCATTTAAAATGTTCGACAACACCTCCTTATTAATCATTAATAAAAGCAGTTACACAATGTTTAATGAAGTTGCGTCCCTAGTTGGGAGCAAAAATAACACCAAACAGCGGAAATCAATACGCAACAATAATACGACGCTCTAGCGAAGAATTTCATGCATAAGTAAAGAAAGCAAAAATTAATACAACTAGACGATCTCTGATTGTAATAATTTCTTGATTGGATGTAAAAGTATCAATTCAAATGGTCCCCGGCAATGGCGCCATTTGATTGAATGAAGTTCTCGGTTCGTGTAAGTAGAAAATTGTAAAGAAATCACAACCAAAAATATTTTGACCGCAATCAATAACGGTGTCGGATGTAGCGTGTTAGTAAGTGCGGATCGTGCACAGGGAAAGTGTAATCGTTCGTCTTTCGAATTAGATGAGTCGAAACTTTAAGGAAACGAAAAAAAACAATTCATGATTTAAAATTTGAAGTTCAAGAATTAGAAAATCTAGATCTAATAATAAGAAAAAGATAGAATTAAAAATTGATAGTTTGATGATTTTTCCAACCAAATATCAAGAATCGAAATGAGGCTCGTAGGAATCGATCGGATCTATAGATGTGATGTAATCTTACAATTACGTATTCTTATCCTTCGATGAATTGATACTAGATAGATGATGATCGATCGAGAATTAGGGATTTCTTATGAAACTACGATTTCATCTTATCCCTTGTTCTTTCGTCGATATCATTCACATTCTAGCCTCTAGTAAATTCAAGAAAGGATCGTAGATCCCTAATTTCGAGCGATAACAATCAAGAAAGTATCGCAAAAAAACTAGGTCATCGATTCTTGAACTTGCTAGGGTTTACAAAACTCGTACGACTTAAGAATCGTATTAAGATTTGTTACATTATCATTATATTGATCGTCTCGACTCCTTAACGAGCGGAGTTTTACTCAAACATCACAACAAGAACTACAATTACAAATTGAGATCGAATCATGATGCAAGAATTTAAAGAAAGGAAGATTAAAGAATTTCACCTTTTATTTATATCCACTATTTCGTTACAATCGCTCAAGAACTACAAGAGGAAGAACTCGATCATCGATTTGGCTTCGCTCGTCTCCTCGAGTCACGGATCGGCTTGGATCACTTGCTCGATTGGAGATCGGCTCCGATCCTAAAAGGTTGAAGGGCTTCTCGCTTGATTGGTACTCGGGATCTTGAATTTTGATTGGAATTAGGGTTCGGCTTTCGCATAAGTCTTGTCACTATACTTGTGGATGAAGAGGGAGAGATGAAGAATTAATGAACAACTAAGATTGAATTAATGATTGATGAACAACCTCAACCCTTAGATCTAGGTTCCTATTTATAGATCTCAAAACCCTAGATCTAGGAATTTAAATTTGAATTTCCCTCCAAAAGTTTGTTAGCAAGATTTGAATTTCCCTCCAAAAGTTTGTTGAGGAGAAGCTTCTAGATGTGATTAGTTAGGAGGGAGCTTCTAGAAGAGGTTAGTTAGGAGCTTAATTAGGATTAGCTTAATTAATCATCTTTTGCTGATCTGGCAGAAACTTCGAGGGTTTTCTGGAGATTGAAGTATATAAAAGGAATGTGGGCCCAGAGATGAGAATTTTGCACAGAAAATGGCGCGCTGACGTGTCAATACCGCCGCGGAAACGCGGCAAAAGCCGGCTCCCGCCGCGGTTTCGCGGCGCTTTTGGGGCTTCATGGCTTGAAACATTTGGTGCTGATTTAGGCTGAGTTGTGGGCCTTTCTTTGATATGTTGATTTTTATATTTCCTTCTGAATTGCTACCAGATCTGAAAACATGGAGTTGGTGTATTTTTGATCAGCTTCTTTTGACTTTGCTCCTACAATTTCCTGCACAAATCTCGACACAAGTGTTGTGCAATATAGGGATGATGCGATGCCATAAAATACAGTCAATTTCCTTTAGAGTGCCGGTTTTAGAGTCTAACACATGCAATCTAATATTTCAGGACTGTTTTGCTAATATGTGAAATATGAATGTCGAACACTTCTAGATGAGTGTAAAAGATAGGGAAAATGCCGTGTTAAAATTGCATTATTTTCGACTGATCAAATTCCCCCAAACTTAATTTCGATCGTCTCGAGCGAACTTTTTATTAAAACGAAGGAGAAAATAAAGAAAGAGAAAAACTAACTAGCACACTTTCGTAGGCAACATGAGTGCACTGAGCACGTGCAACAAGCCTTTAAATCTCTAGGTGTCCCTAGTAGGAGGAGTGTTGTCTCCTGAGGGTTTTCAGCGGATTGCACCCACAAAATCCAATAATAAAAGAAAGATCATGAATATTACATTTAAAGAAAAGAATTGTAGATGAAAAGCCTTGAAAATTAGGGTTTGCAACTAAGCTAGCTTTTCTGTTGTCATGAGCCCTATCTTAATGGTCATGAAAAGATGTTAGAAATCACGTGCTCCCTCAATAATACATCGTCTTATTCTTCATTCCTATTTTTCTTCCAAACATTGATCATATCACCCTGCGTGTGTGTAAAGGACATCCCTACACCCGGAGAATTCAATTCAAGCTATCATACTCTTGCCCATCAGCCTCAGTACATTTTTAATTAGTGAATATTAGGATTGCTCACAAACTTTCATGTGACCGTTAATACTTCTTGAGGTACTAACCGACCGATTACTCCTGTGTTTGCTTATTTGGTGTATTTTCCTCGTCTTGTACCACCTCAGGCATAGCAGTGACTCCCAGATCAGTTGGCCTTAGGGCACTAGGTGAAAAGGCACCCTCGCTATATATTTTTTGTTGCCCTCGGTGATAACAAAACCAGTGTCCATTTTTCTCACCACTTTATATTTTTTTATTCACTTTTTCTTTTTATTTCCTTCATACTTTTGCTTTAAGACAAGAGCGTTTCAAGATATCCTCTACTATCCCGGGCTTCAAGACGTGTGTAAGTGCGAATAGCACGGTATCATCGTTCAAAATGTTTGGCTTCCAGAATAGAAACTATTTTTCAGACTTATTTTTATCCTCAGATTAGTGACGTCCTTCATCTTACTAACCCTTGGGACAACGGCTCATAACTACTTATTACTAGTCCGTATAAGAAAACTTCTAATTTTCTTGGTTTTCTTAAATTTTTCCAAATCTCATGGATGTAACTTTTCACTATCTAAACTTTTATTATCTTACTTATGTACAAAAATATTTTTATCTTTTTGAAATTTTTTAAATTTTTATGGTTTTCAAAAATGTTTTGTGCTTATGCAAAGTATGATGCAAATGATGCGAAAATAAGCACAAACCTCCCCCAAACTTTTTTTCAACAGTGTCCTCACTGTTGCCTTCTGTTAAATCTTGAAAAACCTGTAAGCTTGGAGGGAATTTATTAGTGGGGGCAAAATATTTAAGTGAAGATCCTTCCCCAAACTTATTTTTGGCTCAAAATTTTGTAAAATTTTCTTTTCGAAGAGCCAGAAAAATGCCCCCCCAAACTTATGCAATGTTAATCTTTTGAAAATCACATGAAGGGGTCAAGAATCATTGGTCGATGCAAAGCTTTACAAAGACCGAAAGTTAACACCAACCATTCAAAAATTTTGTCAATGCAGTGCTCTGGTTGGTGGAAGAAGAAGTGGGGAAAGGTTAAGTGGTGGAATAGAAAGTGTGTGCGTCTCATTTTGGAGAGACGATGCAGTGATTGTGATGGATTACTCGCATTCATTTTACAATTCAGAAGAAGGGATGGAGGTTCAATTTCAGTGAGTGGGACATGATTCATCTCAACACCCGTGTTATTCAAAAATGCGAGTTCATCAGCGAAGATCTCCTCAAAAGTTCCATCAATACCCCGATGAATAATATCATCACAAAACGCGGGGTGATCTTTAGACTCTAAGAACGGTTCATAATCAGTGTTAGTTGTTGACCCCGACATCTCGGTGGAAGAGTCCGTATGTGTATGATACATAGTTGGGTCGAACAATAACGTATGAAAAGAGTCTAGATCGGTATCGGGAGGATCATCAAATTCGCTGCTGTCGACATCCATTAAGTCGACAAAACAGACCTGAGCAGTAGGTTCGGAGGGTACACTTCCCAACTTGTAAATGTCCAGCTCTATTGACCTATTCCCGAAAGATATGGTCATAGAACCATTACGACAGTTGATGATAGCGTTGGAAGTGGCCAAAAAGGGGCGACCTAAAATCACCGGAATTTGATTCCGTGGGTTCGCTACAGGCTGTGTATCAATTACAATAAAGTCCACAAGGAATATAAATTCCCCGATTTTTATTAACACATCCTCCAGTTCACCCCTAGGTTTGGTGATTGATTGGTCAGCCATCTGGAGAGTGCAATGGGTTGGCTTCAACTCTCCGATACCTAGTTGCTCATAGACTGAGTATGGAAGCATGTTAACACTAGCGCCAAGTTCAAGTAGAGCACGGTTAATGTGTTTTTCCTAATAGAAATGGAAATAGTAGGATATCCAGGATCCTTACGTTTCCTTGGTAATTGTTGGGGGAAAGCCGTGTCTATTGTTTTTTCCATGAAAATCTTCTTGGGCACTTAAGTCTTCCTCTTCCTAGTGCACAAGTTCTTAAGAGTTTTCGCATAGGACGGAACTTGTTGGATGGCATCTAGGAGAGGGATGTTGGGGTTAACTTGCTTAAAAATATTCATAATCTTCTCCATATGTGGACTCGGTGTGTTTGCCCTTAACCGATGAGGATAAGGTGCTTTAGCAATAAGCGCTGGGTCCATCATAGGAGAAGGAAGTGGGGGTAGACGTGATCCCAAAAGAGGAGTGGGGATCGTCTGTGGAGAACTAGAAGAGGGTTGCTGAGGTGTTGAGCCTTTTGGGAAACGAAGAATAGGCTCGTAAGAAGGTGGTGGGGTAGAAGAACTGGGGTTAGAATTAGAAGTGTGTGTGGAAGGAAAGGTCTCAGCCGGGGTTTTATCAATTGATTTATCAGTGTCATCAAACTCTTCCCCAATATGATTGTCAAGCACTTTTCCAGATCTCAACGTGATTGCATCCACATGATGTGAATAGCTAGGATTGGGTAAAGGTTGAGCTGGAAATTTCCCTTTCTCTCTTGCACTCATTTCGGCTCTTAATCGTGAAATTTCTGCTTCCATCGAATTGATATTCTCAGCTTGGGACGCTGAGTTTTTCTCAATTTTATCGACAGAAGACTTCATTTCAGCCGAAACTTGCATGATATTTGTTAAGACCAAATTCATGCATTGTGCAAATGAATAGGTTTCATCAGTCCCGGTCAATTGCAAAGGACTAGACAGCTCAGGTGTGTTGACCGGATTTTGAAAATTTTGTGCTTGAAAGGGGTGCTGACTCAATTGTGGTTGCTGTTGTGGTGGAGGAGCCCTTTGGAAATTATGTTGGGTTGGAACCGTGTTTTGAAATTGGGATTGGTTCCAAGCAAAGTTAGGGTGATTCCTCCAAGCCTGATCATATGTGGAGGAAGATGGATCATTTCTAGGTCTTTGAAATGCGGCATTGGTATGATCATGACCTTGAAACGGACATTCTTCCGTCAAGTGAGACGGATCAGAACAACAGCCACATACAGTTTTGGAGATTGACATTTGATTTAAGGTGGCGGCTAAAAATTTGTTTTCCATAGCGTCAAATTTCTTGTGTAAAGCTGCAATGTCAGCTCCAATTCCTATGGAAACATCATTGCCATCCCTAGACGATTGACTCACACCCTCCCACTGTAAAGATTTTTCAGCGAAATCTTCTAGAAATTTCCAAGCTTCCCTATCATCTTTGGTCATGAAGTTGCCTTGACACATGGATTCAAGGGTCTGTCTTGTGTTAGGATTAATGCCTTCATAAATGATTCGGCACAGTTCCCATCTTGGGATGCCGTGATGTGGACATTGGACTAACAGATCCTTGAAACGTTCAAGACATTTTGAAAATGTTTCATTTGGAAGTTGGGTGAATTGATAGATTTCGCTACGGACTCGAGCTGTTTTGTGATGTGGGTAAAATTTCTTAAGGAATGCTTTGACGAATTCATCCCAATTTGAAATGGAATGTGTGGTAGTGTTATATAGCCACTTCTTGGCTAAATCGCACAAAGTAAATGGGAGAAGACGAAGACGCATAGCATCCACAGAGAGCTGTGAGGTACCCATCATTGCGCATACATTTTCAAATTTCGTGATAAACACGTATGCGTCTTCAGACTCGAGACCGTGAAATTTTGGTAGAAGGTTGATGTATTGGGGTTTAATCTGAAATTTTTCCCCGTTGGCTGGTGGTATGGAAAGACGGGTGGAAAGTGGACCTCGTGTAGGATAGCACCTCTCTTGGAGAGAGATGGGAGGTGGATTCTGCGCACCAACGGACGGCGGCAGAGTAGTGGAAAAGAAGTTCGATGGAGACGGATCCATCGATGTGGGTGTGGTGGTGGGTAAAAGAAAGGGTAAATGTAGAAATACCGACTTTTGGGTCGATCGGGGAAACGCGGACTAAACGGGCACTAGAAACCCGTGTCCAGCCTATCTTGCACTAAAAAGGGTTAGTACAAGTGGCAGTGTGAATTTATAATTAGGGGAGATGAATGAATGCGGTGTTTGTTTTGAAAAATTGGACGGATTTTTGAAAAAATGATGCAACACAACAAATGCAACACACAAAACCCTAATTCTAGGGGTCGCCTAGGTCAGATCTCTAGACCGCTCCTAACTGCCAAAAGACAAGTCGCAGGATAGAATCCTCCACTGCCTCTTTGTCCCCCTGTGGCTAGGTAAGTGCCAGGTAAGTGGGAAGGTACTCCACTACGTAAGTAGTGGGCCTAATTAATAACCACTAGTCTTCGACACACTTGCCTTAGACACCACAAGAAAACGCGGATAAACAATGAATTACCCACGGCCTTCTTCTGTCCTAAGTGAGCGCGACGGTCTTTAGAGTCATCTCTAGATTTCTTTTAGTTAATGAGGGTAAATGCGGATGCAAGTTTGTGATTTTTGGGGCTTAGGAAGGGTACTGAACTCCCCACCTAATCTGGATTTGTTCTTTGCCCCTAAATTTTCCGTATTAATTATGCAAACAACCACAAAATCAAAACACGCACAATTTAATTTTTCTTTTTGCACGGCGCTGCGATTTTTGCAAAGAAACCTGCACAAAATGTTAGTTGGAGCTAAAAAGAGGAGAGAGGAGAAGGTATGAAACTTACAGAGGAAAATTGGCACAGAGAGGGCTTCAAAAAGCCGAGGAACCGCCGCACTATGGGGGTATTTGCTGCGGAATAGCGGTCAATTGAAGGGATCTCTGCAAAAAAAATTTAGGATAATGCTTCTGTTGCTCTCCTTAGCTCTCTGGAATATTCACAAAAATTTTATCCAAGCTCCAATGATTCCAGATTTCCTCGCAATCAAATCACAACAACTCGTATTATGGTTTGTGCGAGTTTAGATCAAAAAAATATAGATGGAATAAATTTTTCAACTCAAATTTCAAACTACGAACAATTAGCGCACTATCCCCGGCAACGGCGCCATTTGATTGTAATAATTTCTTGATTGGATGTAAAAGTATCAATTCAAATGGTCCCCGGCAACGGCGCCATTTGATTGAATAAAGTTCTCGGTTCGTGTAAGTAGAAAATTGTAAAGAAATCACAACCAAAAATATTTTGACCGCAATAAATAACGGTGTCGGATGTAGCGCGTTAGTAAGTGCGGATCGTCCACAGGGAAAGTGTAATCGTTCGTCTTTCGAATTAGATGAGTCGAAACTTTAAGAAAAAGAAAAGAAAACAATTCATGATTTAAAATTTGAAGTTCAAGAATTAGAAAATCTAGATCTAATAACAAGAAAAAGATAGAATCAAGAATTGATAGTTTGATGATTTTTCCAACCAAATATCAAGAATCAAAATGGGGGTCGTAGGAATCGATCGGATCTATAGATGTGATGTAATCTTACAATTACGTATTCTTATCCTTCGATGAATTGATA
Organism: Agapanthus africanus; assembly: GCA_030015575.1. NCBI lineage: Eukaryota > Viridiplantae > Streptophyta > Magnoliopsida > Asparagales > Amaryllidaceae > Agapanthus > Agapanthus africanus. Next base: position 439,974,830 of record CM057340.1, on the reverse strand, counting down.
CTAGATAGATGATGATCGATCGAGAATTAGGGATTTTTTATGAAACTACGGTTTCATCTTATCCCTTGTTCTTTCATCGATATTATTCACATTCTAGCCTCTAGCAAATTCAAGAAACGGTCGTAGATCTCTAATTTCGAGCGATAACAATCAAGAAAGTATCGCAACAAAACTAGGTCATCGATTCTTGAACTTGCTAGGGTTTACAAAACTCGTAGGACATAAGAATCGTATTAAGATTTTTTACATTATCATTCTATTGATCGTCTCGACTCCTTAACGAGCGAAGTTTTACTCAACATCACAACAAGAACTACAATTATAAATTGAGATCGAATCATGATGCAAGAATTTAAAGAAGGGAAGATTGAAGAATTTCACCTTTTATTTATATCAACAATTTCGTTACAATCGCTCAAGAACTATAAGAGGAAGAACTCGATCGTCGATTTGGCTTCGCTCGTCTCCTTGAGTCGCGGATCGGCTTGGATCACTTGCTCGATTGGAGATCGGCTCCGCTCCTAAAAGGTTGAAGGGCTTCTCGCTTGATTGGTACTCGGGATCTTGAATTTTGATTGGAATTAGGGTTAGGGTTTCGCACAAGTCTTGTCACTAGACTTGTGGATGAAGAGGGAGAGATGAAGAATTAATGAACAACTAAGATTGAATTAATGATTGATGAACAACCTCAACCCTTAGATCTAGGTTCCTATTTATAGATCTCAAAATCCTAGATCTAGGAATTTAAATTTGAATTTCCCTCCAAAAGTTTGTTGAGGAGAAGCTTCTAGATGTTTTTAGTTAGGAGGGAGCTTCTAGAAAAGGTTAGTTAGGAGCTTAATTAGGATTAGCTTAATTAATCATCTTTTGCTGATCTGGCAGAAACTTCGAGGGTTTTCTGGAGATTGAAGTATATAAAAGGAATGTGGGCCCAGAGATGAGAATTTTGCACAGAAAATAGCGCGCTGACGTGTCAATACCGCCGCGGAACCGCGGCAAAAGCCGGCTCCCGCCGCGGTTTCGCGGCGCTTTTGGGGCTTCATGGCTTGAAACTTTTGGTGCTGATTTGGGCTGAGTTGTGGGCCTTTCTTTGATATGTTGATTTTTATATTTCCTTCTGAATTGCTACCAGATCTGAAAACATGTAGTTGGTGTATTTTTGATCTGCTTCTTTTGACTTTGCTCCTGGAATTTCCTGCACAAATCTCGACACAAGTGTTGCGCAATATAGGGATGATGCGATGCCATAAAATACAGTCAATTTCCTTTATAATGCCGGTTTTAGAGTCTAACACATGCAATCTGATATTTCAGGACTGTTTTGCTAATATGTGAAATATGAATGCCGAACACTTCTAGATGAGTGTAAAAGATAGGGAAATTGCCGTGTTAAAATTGCATTATTTTCGACTGATCAATCTCACTTAATCAAAACAAACATATACAGACATATCTCGTTCTAAGTCAAATGTACAGGGTCTGATGGAGAATTTCTAGATCCAAATACATATACCAAAATAGGAGATTACTACGTGGGCAAACTATTGGATTACGGCAGCGCCCCGGCCGTCTTTCCGAGGCCAAATGCGGAACAAAAACTTTTCAAAACTTCGCGCTAACATAACCAAATACCCGGATCATTCCATTAACCGTTAACTAGCAATCTACAAAGAAGTTGGAATGGCTATACCGATCGATCCGTGTCCTTCAGTCTTTAGCCACCATCCCTTGCTCTTCGCAGCATCTCCGATCTCGCTCGATCTCCGTTCTCCTTGTCGAAACAACACCACGTCAAGAAGTCTTTTTACGGGCTTCCACATCAATCCGAAGCAACTCGGACATGAAGTTTGCTAGCCGACATGTCCAAGGTGAAGTAGAGAATGTGTGTAATAACTTTGTCGCTAAACATCCATTGATTCTCAACACATGAGATTGTACGGATGGAGGTTGACGATGAAGCCATGGTGGAAGATGTGAGCTAGAGAAGAAGATGAAGAAAAGCTCTTTTTTTGTTATTATGTTGTATGAATTGTGAGAGTGCATGAATGAAATCTTAAGACCAACCCCAAGCCTTGTGGCTGCCCTCTCTCTCTCCTCATATCATTTCAACACAATAATCAATCAAAAAAGGTGACATTGCACAAAAAATTAGACCATGAGTCATCAGCCATGCACATGCCTCATTTAATGCCCTTCATCATGATTTCCACTCACAATTTTCACCACTAAACATTTAAACCAAAATGTTCAATACAAAAAGTGAATGGCAACATCTAAATAAACTCATGACGGATCATAAGGATACCCCTCACCTATATATACATACCTGCATCCGCATTCAGACTGAATGCGAATGCAATGAGACGAAAGTAATCCAACAAATCTAATACTATGATCCGACTTAAAGCAAAGCCTACTAGTATGATCCGTCCGATCATGATCCGTGCACAAGTGTACGTATATGATCGAACCCTGCCATAATACCATACGGCCTCTACAACGTTTCGCCTGAACCTTGGGAAACTATCTGTGGGGGACTCTAAAGACTCGTCATTACGCTGGCAGTTGGTTTAACCACAAGCACGTTAGTGGTACTAGCTGTACGTAACGGCTACCCATGTATTGACCAAAAGGGAGGCTGATGAGCGAACTCATCCTGAAACCCTACTGAGCCTGTCAGTGACAATATCCTTACAGTCCGCTCGATTCGTCTATGAGTATCGCATATCGCGTCTAAGGGGGTAGATAACGTCAGACCCCAAATAACGCGATATTTAGTGTCGGTATGAAACCCATCAGCACCAAATAAACTACCAATCCAAGATCGGTAATTCTCGACTACCTTGGCCAAGGTTTTCTGGTGATGGCCAACCGTGCACTGTGCGACATCAACCCCCAATACCGGGAGAAGCGAATTCCCAACGATCCGCTCACTGCCTCCATGTGCCTCGGTACTGTACCCAGTTAAAACCTGTTTTCACGATACCTTTGAGCCATGGTAGGGTAGTAATCAAAGCACAGTGGGAACTCACATGAGACAAATGACGATCTCAGGTCGACAGGCAAACCTGTACACATGTCACCTGGGAACTTCTATGTGACAATATGTAGAATACCAACTAGTAGTTTCCCGACAAGTCCGTCCAGTGTACTCATAACCCAATGAGTACCTGTATACTATCATATGTGAACAAACTAACACCAATGGCTTGTGAGACCTGGCCACCGCCCCTTGTCAGGGTCCCGATCAGTATACACTAGTCTACACTGGAGTATCGATGCCCAATCTTGATACTCCCAGGACTAGGGACATTTAAAGATGTGCTTATAGACCCCCAGCTCCCATGTATATGATCGCCATCATAATGCTGGTAGTCAAGCAAGAATCCTATGGGCTCTATCAATATATACATGATGATAAAGACAAACCAGATAGCATACTATAATCTCAAGTAAGACCGTTCTATCGGTATTGGTCCTCCCTCAATTATGATAATCACCTGCCTGCGACTGCGATAATTGCCTTGAGGGCACTATAGACAACAATCTCCCACTTACACTTAAGGAAAATTATTGCGATATCCATACTCACAGCACGTGTGATACCGAACACCCAACTTCCCTACTAATCAGTCTCACAAAACCACTTTGTGAAACTAATGTGTTCGAGAAATAGCCTCAGTGAGTGGATCCGCTCCAATCTTTCTTTCTATATCTCTCTATATTTCAACATCGCGGTGATAGCAATCTCCCGAAATGAGCGATACTAGTCTTGGAATTTGTCTGGATATCTGATAGGACCCAGTTCACAAATGAACTCCAAATCCAGCATGTTTCTTAGACTGTATCATCCACCGAACTTAATCAATATACTGCGCCATGCCTTCCTCAGTATCCGCTTGGACCACCTGTCCAACATATTGTCTCTCAGAAGAGGGAAAAACTATAATTCTAACAGCCACTCTGTCATCCAGGTCACCTTTGAAGCCTGAAATAATAACCGTCTACTTAAGGAGGCTACCGTTACCATATTCCTAGAACATCTACTTATGTTCAAAACTGCTTCCCAGCATTTCTCCAGGATTGGATTAATATATTTTTATTGCAGCTAGTACAAAAACAACATCTGGTGTGGTACTTGACATTTCATGATTAACTCAGTTTCCTAAGCAAGTGATGTGCTAATCATGCAGATCCATCTCCCCTTCAGTCTGTAAGACACCTTTAGAGAGGGTGACTCCATTACCTGCAGGTAAACCACCATGCCAGGAGTCGTCCATTCTAAAACACTATAGAATAGTGTCAAATAGCGAAATTGGGACAGATCCCAAATCTAGATCAAATCTATAGATCTAGTAACCAGAAAATCCGATATTATATCCATGTCCTATGTGGAGAAAACAATTGTGTGACAGCCACAGTATAACCGATCATAGTATAGGAATTTCACTTTCTATTAAGTGCATTTCATCCAAAATACCAGGACAACACATCTTACTACCTTCTTATCAGATCCATCTCCCATTCTGATGAAGTCAAAGCCCATGAATGTCACATCAAAAATAGATGATCTATCTCCGCTATATCTTGTTTAGTCTATAAATTGAAATAAGCTACTTGTCCACTATACTTCAACTGCTCCCACTGACTACGACAACCCTCTGGTAGAGTCATATACACGTGCACTTCTAAAGCTAGTTTAGAACGACGCTATACCCATCCTCCTGCCGGGTCACATAGTCTAGGACAATAGTAATGGCAAGTCTGGATAAACAAGAACCTCCCTGTCACCGTCTTTGAGAATACCGAAGTACCTTTCGGGTTCCTGAGGTTTTACCCTCCATATCTGCAGAGTGGCTAATGGAATGTCAAACCTGATTGAATGTTTTGGTCCTAATAAATTTTCAGTAATCGTCCATGGTTCTGGAATCACTTTCAGTTCTACCATACTCCCACTACTGTTTTCTAAAAAAGTCCATTTTACCAAAATTGTGGAGAGTCAAGAACAATATCGCTATTGATCTTCTAGATGGAAGAAAATTAACCATCGTCAAAGCCCGGGTTAACCCACAAACTTCCATTACGGAAAGGTGCCTTGAGTTTATTCGGATTTTATTTTAAAGAATCAGCCGGACAACTCCCTATACCTTAACATCGTAAAGATATAAATTTATTCTATATATATGTAATATAGAAACGAAAGAACTAATTTAATTGGAACCGGATTAAAAATCATGCAGCTGTCTCCAATGCATATCAACCAAATAGAAAGAGGTCATTCAGCATTACTCAACCCAGAGTGCATCCATATATGAGTAATCTGAATGAGAAGCAAATTTTCAAACCATTACTATCAACAGAATACCAAAGACACGTGTCTGCATCTTCGACTTCCTCGAAAAATGATGATACTTCCAACAAATGGTTCTCTACTTTATTCTTATAGCTATAACTTCTCAATATCTGGACCTTGCATTTCAACGAAATACATGTCTAAAATTAGAGCAGTGATGAGTAAACAGAATATAGTACGAGTACCAACCCTATTTGTTTTAATGAACACTGGACAACATACAATACTTTGTATAAATCCACTAAGTTTACAACTCAAACTCTGTGCACTGTAGGTTGAAAACTGTACTATGGTTAAGAAGAATTACACCGTTTGGAATGCACCTTACCTAATCACCAACTGATTAGATAAATGTCATAGACATAATTTCAAAAATTTATGTCTCACTTTATAAAATAAACGTACAGATATATCATTTTAAAATTGGTGCATAATAATGGATATTCAAAACCAAATATTTGCCATCCGGCAAAATCCAGATGATTTCCTCAAATATCACCAATTACAACGAATTCCGATATAATGAGGATCTAATAACCCAATTACCAATATCTTACTCCCATTATCCATCCGTAATAATATACAGATGTGAGAAACTGATCTGGTAAATACATACCCTAGAGTTAAATTATAATTTGGAAACCAGTTTTCAATTAATATCGCACAGTGAAACTGAAACATGAAAATATTTCGAAGGGGTAACCGGGTATTCCTAGTAACGCCTCTTCCACTTTCCTGATTCATGACAGTAACCATATATTTACCCGCCCTCACTGCAATCCCTTAATTATGTCTTTACTTATTACCTTCTGTACATCATCTTTAGGCTAATTGGTTTTCTTCTTTCCCCACCCTTCGGCACTAGCCTCAGGTTGGGAAGAAGACTATACAATAAGAGTAATAGGTGCACTCTCTTAATCCTAGGAACCCTCGAAACCTGAGAGAAGGTAAAGGGAAAAGACATCTGAATAATCCTATTCTTATTTCTCCTGAACCGGAAACCATCCTTGAATCTGGAACAAGTTCTTTCGAGTTCGTACGTAACTATACGATGGTATATCCGTAGTGATACGGAGTGTTCTGGAGAAATCCAAAATGGATGTGGGAGTGGCAGGGGTTTACATGGTTTTGTCGTGAATAATAGCAGTCGCAATTCTTTTTGCCATTATTCTATTACCTTTATATATCTTTACTTATTACTTTCTGTACACCACACTTATGCTTATTTGGTTTTCTTCCTTCCCTACCTATCGATACCTGCCTATGATTTGGAAGAAGACTATCCAATAAGCTCAATAGGTGTACCCTCTCCTAATCCTAGGAGCCCACACCACCTGAGAAAAGGTAAAGGGAAAAGACAATCGAATAATCTTATTCAATCTCTCAAGAATCAGAATCCATCCTCGAATCTGGAGCAAGTTCCTTCGAGTTCGTATATAACCATACGATGGATTTATCCAATGGAAGTGGATATTCTTAGTAATACGAGGTGTTCTAGAGAAATGCAAAGGGTAAACGAAGGAGTGGCAATGATGTATGCAACTTAGACAATCCAAAAGCCAGTGTTTTAAGAAAGTTCGGTTAACTTGGTTACCGAGTCATAGTCTAGGGTCGTGTCATGGTCGTTGCCAAAGAGAGACTGAGAAAAGAAACACGCTGCGTGCACTCTAACCTAGATCAGAATGGTTATCATTTTATCTAACCAGGAAACCTCCCACTATATCCTCAAATTCTCCTCCAAACCTCAAAGAAAAATTAGTCGGGATCACCCGAGGTGTAAACCAACTCATCAGTGGGAATCGGGATCCAACTATCATCGCATGATAACGTGATGGAATCCACTCACGTTATCACACTCCAGAAGTTATGCGCATGCCTGGCAAGTTTCAATTTCTTTAGAAACTAACGATGTGATTTTTACCCCATGCTCTTATGACCTTGACGAAGGCCAAAATATCATTAGTCATATGTCAAGTTCTACCCGTCAATATCCAAGTTAATTTGAACCCACCCACACATACCCTTGACGAAGGCCAAAATGGTAGTACGACTGTCCCAAACCAACGCATCTATCTATGCAACAGAAAAGTAACAAATAGCTAACATACACTATGCCTTGAGAAGGCCAACATACATAGCATGAATACTAAGTGCTACCCGTCTAAAATGACGGAGGGCTACGAATGGTTTTTGGCGAAAAACCTTTAACGTAATGAACTTGATATCGTTGAAGGAACCGGATAGCTTTTATAAATATATAGTTGCGAAAACCTTTGCTAAAGAGGTCACTCCCGGTGAAGGGATCTCGGCTTTTTCCCCGTAGAATGAGGTGCAGGATATTCCAAACTGAATTCCGCGATGCAAAATAAAAAGTAATCGACTATAGTGAAGTTATTACCGTGACACAAACCTCTGTCCAAGGGGTCACTCCCTATGAAGGGATCTCGGCCCTTGCCTCGTCGAATGAGGTGCTAGATACTCATAACCGAATACCACTGTGCAAAATAAAAGAGAACGTCCTTGTAATAACTTCTTTTTGAAAAAATGTTCCAACAACATTTGTATTGGTCTGCTTTCTTTTGCATTGATCTGAATCAATGCAGTCCCATCAATTAATCACACCAATAAAGAACGAAAATAAATTGAACGTATATGTCATCCGCATTCGTTACTAGGTCCCGTCACCACTCGTTAGGTTACTTAACTAACGACCGAGCGGGGACAGTACTAGCGCGGGTGTAAAACATATTCAACATCTACAAGTATATATATAAATATAAAATAATCGCTCCAGGCGTGATAAATGCAATATCACAGAAAAGTAATAAGCATCACAGAACAATACAGATAATCTGGGATCCCCGGGTTTCATAGAGACACAAATGAAACCCGACGTTCCCCTGGTCGTGTGGATAGCCTGTGCAATGGAAACCTAGACCCCTAGGAGTACGGCAAGTTACCCGTCAAAACCTGAAGCGAGGCAGCCCCTTTCAATAATGTGAATGGACCACCCAGCACTTCACGGAATCCGGTAACTTGATCACCCCTTCTTAGGTCAACCTATACCCCCTATGAGTGCGATGAATAGCCCGCCAATCTAAGAGTGAGGTCCCCTCCCTCTCAAAGCCATGAGATGAAGAGCCATTGCCCTCCAGAACCCGACTATCCGTGCAATCTACCGCGGGGTAAACCTAGTACAGAAAAGAAAATATATACAACGGATGCATCGACCTCAGCCCGGTCGTGCCCCAAAAGAATATACAAACAGGCAGTGACGGCCGTCCACATGTTGGAAGCCCGCCCCACAATATCAAATGTACAAATATATCCAAATTGCACTACCATTGCACACAAGCTATCCACCACGACAAATCCGCAACATCACAGCACAACACAGAACATCAACGTGAATGTCACGTTCGCAAACCCGTCTAAAAGAGCTATAGCAATTAGGCAAGATTTACCGCTCGAATGATATTTACGGTCACAGAAAGTAATGTAATGCACTGCAAAACTTTAAATAATGTTAAAAATATCGACTCCAAAATAACCCCCGATTAGCCCAAACCACTTGATAAAACCATATCCAAACTGGGCCTAACACAAACAATACCACAGAACCAAAAACACAGAGGCTAGAGCACACCCAAAACACCAACTCCATAGGGCCGTACAGGGCCGGTGACGCCGGATATAGGGGCTTGGGGATCGGCCAAAAACCGAGGGGAGGAGTTCATTTTTAGGGTGTGTTCTTGTGTCCTCCCGAGCAGTTTTCTGAACATGTTTAAAAAAAATTTCTGGGCCATTTCATAATCAACAAAGACTACGTATTCCATAGCATCGTTTGGGTTTTGTTCCGGTTTCGATACTTTAACATTGCCTAAACCAACTAGTAGACGGTTAATAGCCTGGCTCTGATACCATGTAAGTTTACGCCAGCTCCCCGGCCGTCTATCTGAGGCAAAATGCGGAATAAAAACTTTTTCGAACTGGCGCTAACACAAATTTAAAACCCGGATCGTTCCATTAACCGTAAACTAGCATTCTGTAAAATGGGGTTTAGAGATTATACCGATCGATCCGTGTCCTACGGTCATTAACCTCTGCTTCTAGCTTGTTGTGGATGCACCGACGAAGCTCGCTCTCCGATCTCGCTCGATCTACGGTCTCCTCATCGCCAAAGGATGCGCCACGTCAACGTATCATTTTACGGGCTCCCGTCTCTAAACCGAGGCAACTCGGGCATGAAGTTTGCTACCGGACATGTCCAAGGTTGAAGTAAAGTGAGTGTAGAACACTTTGTCTCGAGGCACCCAAGCGATTGGGGGAAGGTTAATCGAAGTTGCCAAATTTAGGAGTTGTGACGGAAATGAGCTCTGGAATTTTTGTTGCAAGAAAGAAATCTACCTTTTTTTCAGCCAAAAATGAGGCTCTACCTTAGGGGGCAGAATGCTCTCGGCCATAAGTAGTGGGGGGTGAGTGCAAGACAAGAGAATGGTGACCATATGCAAAAATCAACAACAAATATCTATAAAAAATATCCTCTCAAATATCTTCACTCAAAACAAAAGTCTGCACCGTTTTTCTCACCACAAAAAACCCCCTCCATGCATAATTCGAAATTTGCAGGAAACCCCCTTTCGCAAACATTCAGTCGGGGATATAAGAAATGGCTTAATAAACATTAAGTATAATGTTTAGTCGAGGGAGGATAAACTGGCAACTTCAAAAGGCGGTCCCGTAATAAATTACAAGATAACTCCGCAGCTGTATATATATACCCGCAGCTATCTTCCGAACAAATACAAATGCAATGAGACATAAAATATCCCTACACAATATAATACTAGGATCCGACTTAAACCAAAACCCACTAGTATTATCCATCCAAAGCATGACACGTGCACAAGTGCACGCGTATGTTCGAACCCTGCCATAAAACCATACGCCCTCTACAACGTTTCGCCCGAACTGGGAAACTTTCTGTGGGGGAATCTAAAGACTCGTCAATACTCTGGCAGTGGGTTTAACCACAAGCCGTCAGTGGTACTAGCTGTACGTAACGGCTGCCCATGTATTGAGTGAAAGGGAGTCCGATGAGCGAACTCATCCTGGACCCTACTGAGCCTTTGTGTGACAATATCCGTACAGTCCGGTCCGTTCGTCTATGAGTATCGCATATCGGGCCTAGGGAGCTGGTAAATGTCAGACCCCCAAAAACGGTATAAGTCGTGTCGGAGTGTAACCCAAAACACCTGAGATACTACTGGAATACCTACCAGTAAATCTCTCTTGCCATGGCCATGGACTTCGTGTAATGGCTCTTCTAAACACTGCGCGATCTCACCCCCAATGTTCGGAGAGACGATTCCACTGCCGATCCACTCACTACCTCTACGTAGCTAGGGACTGTACCCAACTAAAACCTGTTTGCACGACTCCTTTGGGCCGTGGTAGGGTAGTAATCAAAGCACAGGGGAACTCACACGAGATAAAAGACGATCTCAGGTCGATAGACTAACCTGTACACATGTCACCTGGGAATTGTTATCTGACGACATATTTTAATAACCAGCTAGCATATTCCCGGCGAATCCTGTCTCATAACCCAATGAGCACCTGTATACATCTTAGGTGAACCAACTAACACCAATGTCCTGTGAGACCGGCCACCGCCCCTCGTCGGGGTCTCGACTATATACACTAGTCTACTCCGGAGTATCGTTGCCCTGTCTCGAAACTCCCGCGACTTGGGACCGCTTTTAAGGATGTGCTTATAGACTACCCAACTCTCACATATATGATCGCCATCATACTGTTGGTAGTCAAGCAAGAATCCTATGTTCTTTATCAACGTGCAATAGTGATATATATAATGTCACCTAAAGCAGTACACGATGATAACGATAAACCAGATAGCATACTATCATCTTGAGTAAGACTGTCCTACCGGTATAGGTCCTCCCTCAATCATTGCAATCATATGCCCGCGATCTAATAATTGACTTTGAGGGCACTATATCCAACAGTATGGGAGAGGTGGAGGCATACACACTCCAGGACAGGGTGTTGGTCGAGGCTTGGCTCAGAGCCAGATGTTCAGTTCGTATCCTATTGAGCAGAGGCCCCCATTTACATGTTTTAGATGCGGACTTCTTGGGCATTTGGCTAGAGAGTGTAGACGCTATAGAGGGACTGCGGTTCCGCAGACTGCTTTACCCCCTCCACCTTATACTCCAATGGCACTACTTCCTCCACCAGTTGGCACTATGCACTAGGCCATTGTACCGCGAGGTCGGGGTTTTGCAGGACGTTTTCAGAGAGGACGGGGTGACCGAGGGAGAGGACGTCAGGATGCTGGTAGTGTCCAGGCTCGGGTTTTTGCCTAAACTGCACATGATGCCGAGGCATCCAATGCAGTTGTGACAGGTACTCATTCAATATGTTCTTTAGATGCACAAATTTTATTTAATCCCGGTTCTACGCACTCTTACGTGTCTGCACACTTTGCACTTTCTCTGGGGAGAGAGTCGTCGTTGTTAGAATTACCTCTTGTTGTTATTACTCCAGTGGGAGATTCTTTTGTAGCCCTACACGTATTCAGGTCCTGTTCAGTACGTATTGGTGATAGTAATTCGTTAGTAGATTTGATTCTCCTGGATATGCTAGATTTTGATATACTTCTTGGTATGGATTGGCTGGCCGCTTGTCATGCTTACGTTGATTGTCGGGGGAAAACGGTCAGATTCTGTTTTCCAGGCGAACCGGTTTTTGTTGTGCAGGGAGACTGCAATATAAATCCTGCCAACCCGATTTCTGCTCTATGTGCGGGATGGCTCTTAAAGAAGAGTTGTCATGGGTTATTAGCGTATGTTCAAGACGTATGAGCCGCTTGTAGGGTTCCTAGGCACTCATATAAAGGTTTATAAGGCATCAACCATGCCCGAATAAAATTTTAGACGTGCCGAACAACCCAAAGCCGGGATCTTTGCTAGATTATTAGGGTTTAACATGCAAGTAAACAACTTTACAACTAAGTGTGAGGGATTACAACCTTTGTAGTCCGCTCCTTCGCTTCATAAGCTCCAAGTAGAAGTCCCTTCACCGCGATCCACGATCTCCTCGACTCAAGAGAGGCTCCACAACTCGAACGATCCATGCTAGCTTGTAGTCTTTCTTTTCTCCGATGATCTACCTCGAAGTTTCTATAAATCAAGCTCTCTCACTCTAATGAGGTGAACACCCTAATCTAATTGGCTAGAGTAGATGAGGATGCTGGAGTAGTATTTATGCTTTCTTTTTATATCAAATTCTCACATGAAATCATCACAAAATTAAAACCTAGTAAGCTTTCTCAAAGCTCAAGGTTGAAGAAGAAGAAGAAATAATGCATAATCCTTTTTGTGATGAATAATGAAATTATATATCATTAATAATGCAACCATGGTCAAGGATGACAAGGATAACTCATGTAGAGAATTAACTAGGGCTAGTGTTTGGGTTGAGTTAAACAATGAGTCATAAAAAAATATCAACCATAATATCTTTCTTATGACAAAAGAAAGGCTTCTAGAATGTTCATGAATGAACTAACCCAAATCAAACCCTAACCTTATTTAATCTCCACTGAACATGTTGCAATAGTAATCATATCATGTTACAATAATATATATCACATATATATTATATATTTGTAACAAAAGAAAATAATACAATTAATATATATCGCATATATATAAATGTATTACCCGGTGAGAAAAAGAAATAATAAAGCGAGCCTATATTAGATAATGTAATGCAATATATCATATATATTATTATACATTAAATTATCGAATCAACACTTGATCCGACAATCCGGCTATATCGAATATAACCAACTAATATATCATGTACCGATTCATCGAATCAACACTTGATCCGATGACCCGGTTCATATCAAAATAACGCGAGAATATAATACGGTAACTCATATCGCATTATCCTCGGTCGTGGAAATATCACGTATGTGCTCCTACTCCGTTTTGCGTGAGTCAAGAAACCACTGTGTAGGACTCTAAAGAATCGTCAATACGCCGGTAGCAGATGATGATCATATCAAACACCCACAAGCTGCAAGCGGTCAGCTAAACGTAACAGCCACCCAGGTATTGAGCGATCAGAAGATCAACAAGCTAGCTTGTACATTCTCCTGTGAATCCAATCAGTAACACTCTCGTACAGTACGGTCTCTTCGTCTGATATGTTGTATATCTAGTCTAGGGGTGGTATACGTCAGACCCCAGTAACCGATAAGTCGTGTCAATCTGAGGCTCATAACAGGTCGAGAAACTACTGCTAACACTTACCAGTAAATCTCTATATCAGCCCTGGCCAGGGACTTCCAGTTATAGCCAATCGAACACAGCACAACATCAACTCCCTATATCGGGAGAGACGAATCTCCTCCTATCGCTCATTGCCTCCATGTGATTCGGGACTGGACCCAAAAGCCACCGTTTTGCACGCCCTCTTGGACATGGTAAGGTGGAAGTCAAAGCACAGTGGGAATCACACAAGACTCTATGACGATCTCAGGTCTACAGACTACCCTGTACCAGTGTCACCGGAGAACTGCCATTTGACGTGTGGTATATCACCATCTGGGAGTTCTCGGCGAGTCCGTCCAGTGTACCCAGTCTCCACTGAGCACCCGTACACCATCTCTGATGTCAAAACACCGATGGATATGGGATCATCCATCGCCCATCATATGGGTCAAGATGCGTATACGCTAGTCTACTCTGGTTTATCGATGCCCTGTCTCGGCACACCCTCGACTAGGAACTGTTATAGGATGTACTCATCGACTACCGTGGCACCACTAGTACGATCTCATCATATTCCCAGTAGTCGAGTACAGATCCTAAGGGCTTTATCAACATGTGGGAGTAAGACAGTAAACTAATATAAGTCAACATGTTAAGATAAAGAAAAACCAAATCGCATACTATCATGACGAGCAAGAAAGTCCTCTCTATATATATCCAAGCATCCATTATAATATACATCATATGTACAACAATGGCCTCTAGGGAATTTATGTAAGTCGATGTGCAACACCCCACGACTTGCGGGGAGGCGGAAATATGAAAAACGATCTTGTTCTTTGTTTAAACATCGACTAACCGCATGAATCGAAGCTAAACGATAAGTAACAACAATCATGGAAGTTCTAAACTACTATGTGAAGTGATTATACCTCAAGAACCATGTCCTTCGGGTCTTCATCGCTGTCCTCCACTCCTCATAGGCTCCTTGGAACATCGGCACCTCAACGACCTCCTCGAATCAAAGACGATCCACCCGAAAGTTCCTACGCCAAGCTTAATCTCAAACTTGAGATAACTAGTTTGCTCAAATTGCTAATTGATTGGAAGAATTAAAGTTAACCGCAATTAAGACGGTGTCGCTATGCAGCTAGCCGGTTGAGCACGGGTCGATCCATAGGGAGATGGTTGTATGTCCGTTCGAGTTTTAGACGAGTCAATAAAGAATTCGTATGAGTTTGTTCAATCTAACCTATGTGTATTATTTGCATGTATAAAGTTGTTAAGAAAAAGATACGAGATTATAAGCTAAGGAAATCCGTACTCAAAACCTTTGAGCCGAGCCTTGACCAATTGAAGCTAGAGCAATCGGCAACAACGTGGATTAGGGGATTTAAGCGCGGTATTCGTGGAATCCGGCTTATTTACCCTTGTCCTTCCGTTCTTGTCTCTTGCTTTCGCCTCCGGCCAAACCGAACGCAACCGGTCGCGGTTAGGAATCACCGTTACCTTGTTAGGGTAGGGTGCCTAACGGAGCGCTTGCATATCGTTTGGGCGGAGTTCAATGGAAAATACGGGAAAAGGAAATGAGCAAAGAAACGTTAACTTATAATATCAAGAGAAGGGTAAAGAACTCATGTGAAATGAAGCACTAAGGAGAGAACAAAATGATACAACCCCTTGAGACCAATGACCAAAGCTTAAATTTGCAAGCTCACTTAAGAGGTTGCAAGATCAAGTTAAGGTAGAGAGCTCAAGGGGGAAGCTAAACAAAAAGAATAATACAAAAACCTTCATCTTTATTCACATCCACTCAATGCTCTCACTACATTTCCATGGAGGAAGAATGAAGAAGAAGAAGAAGAAGAACTAAAACTAACAAAAAGAGGCTAAAGAAATGAACACCCAATTGCTTGGCAAGTTCTGGGGTATTTATAGGAGGTGAACTGAAAACTTAGGGCAACAATCTGCCTCAATATGAAGTCCCCAAACTGCCCCCGAAATACGACAGAGAGAGGACCCCACATGGCCGCGGATCCGCGGCCTAAGCCTGCTTAGGCCGCGGTTCCGCGGCCGTATTGATTAGTTGGGCCACCATCTTTTGTGTGCTCCCCTGGTTCTCTGTCCTATGTTATTGTTCATATACCAAATTGCAGTATGCTTCCACAGTTGCATCAGATTTGCAATGGTCCAAAGTGGCAACAAAAATAATACTTTTGACCTTTCTCCCTCGAGCTCCGCGCACCCATTGATTCTTGTGCTGCCCCTCTCGTGCTCTGTGCTTGTCCGAGACACGAATGACCGCTGTCATATGTCTTGTCTCTGGAACTGGTATGCAGCACTGGACGGATATGGATGACCGGAACCCGGCTTTTATCTGTTGTCAACAGATGTTCTGTATTTGGTGTAACTGTGGAGATTTTGTCTTGACTTGCAATATTTGTAATGGAAACCTGTAATCTGTAAATATGTAACAAACACGAATTAAAAGCACCTACCTATAAACATACGAGCATAAGAATGGGCGGTATAAAATGCAGTATTCTGTTATGAACAAATACCCCCAAACTTAACTTTTGCTCGTCCCGAGCAAAACCAATTATTCATAAAAATAAAATCCTAACCGCACTTTCGCAGGGAACGCGATTGCACTGAGCACGTGCAACAAGCCGTTAAACCTCTAGGTGTCCCTAGTAGGAGGAGTGTTGTCTCCTGAGGGTTTTCAGCGGATTACACCCACAAAATCCCGTCAAGCTAGTGTCATAAGTTAACATCGATTATACTCGTACAGTTTAGTATTTACATTAGAAATTCTATCATCCTAAGTTAGAAATATCCAACCCTTATTTTTCACACCTCCTATATGTTTATCTTTAGATCCTATACGTTCCAAAAAGGTTTAGAAAGATGTTGGTTCTCCTGAGTTTTCCTTCTAAAGTGCGGCCTCAAATCAGGGATTTTTATCAACTTTACAGAAAACACAAGTCTTATTCTTTATTTCTATCTCTTATCCAAACATCAATTGTATACCCCTACGTGTGTGTATATTTGCACCCCTACACTCAAGAATTCAATTCAAGCTATAATACCCTTGCCTTAATACCTAATACTACTTCTTATCATTTAATGATGGACGGTGTTGCTCACACACCTTTCATGCGACTATTAATGCTTCTTGAGGCACTAATGGCCGATTACTGAATGTGTGAGCTTAAAGCGTAAATAGCAGTTTCCAGGTCTTGACTTTATTCTATTTTTCTTTTTCTTTTTCTTTTTCTTTTTCTTTTTCAAGACCGGATATATTTTTCAACATGCTCTTTTGGTGTTTAGCTTTAAATACCGTTTTTTCTTTCATACTAGGGTTTCAGGCAAGAGTATTTCAAGGTATCCTCTACTATCCCAAGTTTCAAGGTGCGTGTAAGTGCAGTTTGTAGGGTATTTACTTTCTAAATTTGAACTCGAGAAAAGAAACTATTTTTCAGACTTATCCTTCAGTAAAGCATCAATACTTTCCCTTCATCTTGACTTAACTCAAGAACTGAACTCAAGATTACCTATTTCTCAAAAAAACTGTAAGGACGTATACTTACCAAAGTTAGACAGAATGAGGGTTATTTTTAGGGTTTTCAATCCCTAAGCCTAGAATTTAGTTATTTCTATCATATCAACTAAACTTTCAGAATAAAGATTTAAGTTACCCTATTAGCTAACTTGACGACAAAGTTTTTATATTTTTTGGAAAATTTTTAATTTTTGTGGGTTTTTTAATAAGGTATGCAAATGCAAAATATACAAATGAATGCGAAGGAAGAAAGCTTAGCGAGCACACCCCCAAACTTAAACTTGACAGTGCCCTCACTGTCAGGCTATACCAAGAGGGTCAAAATTGTCGGCGCTCCCAAGAAACAAATTATATACAAAACAAAAAGGAAAACAAAAAATATATACAAAAAAGAGTCCCCCCCAAACTTAAGTAAAACAGTGTTTCCACTATTAAGCGTTGAAGTTCAGGATTAGGGGGGAAAGAGAATAGTATCAAGCTATATAAGGCCTTACAAAGGCCAAAAGTGAGCACCAACCATTCAAAGATCTTATCGTGATAAAGCAGTGGCTGGTGAAAGAAGGCATAGAGAAAAGAGATGGAGAATACGCGAGACCATATGCGGAGAGAAGCGGGATACGGTCTCGGTATATGAGAGGAAGAAGAATGGCGGAAGGGAAAAAGAAGTAGAATACGAACTTGAGGGTGCAAATGGAGTAAATAGATTAGCACAATTTGTGATGATCGATGTGTGAAAAGCGATTGTGCTAATATATTTATCCGTCGAGAAATGGGGTCAAATTCCTCAAGATTCGTGAGAAACCATGGGTACGCCGAACTTGGTAAACCAGACATACGAAATGAAAGTGAGACGGTTTCTTGCATGGTCGGAACGATGGAAAGGGTGGGGGGAAGTGATTGAGGAAGGTTATCGGTTAAAGGTTCAGGAGGGTGTACACAGTCAGTGGAAGGTAAAGGATGAATTGGAAAATCCGACTCATCAATTAAAACTGTTTCATCCGCAGTATTATCCTCAATATTCTCCTCAAAATTTATCTCATCCATGCATTTATTATCAAAATCCAGACGCATACGGGGTTCGGAAAAAACATTTAATGACTCGGGATGATGATTTGAAGAGAAAAACTCAGCCAAATCTATGGGTTCATCATCCAAATTATTCCCCGCGTCAATATCCTCAATTAAGTGAAAATCAATATTCTCAGACACCTCATCAAAAGCATGGATATCAATCAATTCAGGTTCTAGAGTGGAGGTGTAGAGGTCAAAAGGTTTGGGATTGGTTTCACTTGGCAAGGTCCTTTCACAATCGGGTAAATCAAACACTACAAAGTCGCACAACTCATTCATCATTCTATCTTCAATTGATAAATCATGTGGGATACTCGATAGACTTTCAAAATAGGAGTTGTGGGATTCAATTTGGACCGGGTAGGCTTGATTCGGAAGAGGGTACAGCTCACTCTCTCCACTCAAATTTATAGCCTGTCCTGCCGCCTCATCATACATTGAAAAATTAGGAGCTAGTTGAAAACTAGCTACCGGGTCAGTATGTTGTACGAGAGCGGCCATGGACACATTCAAATCCATCATCTGTTGGCTTGACGCTACCCTAAAGTCTTCCAACGACTGTTCTAGACTAGACATTGGTTGTGAAGGGGTTTCGGTAAAAGATTCAAAGTTGTTTGGATACTGAAAACTCCCAAATGGCGGTTCTGATGCAATGTCTAGGGAAGGTGCAAAAGTAGGGTAGGATTGGTAGGAATTGAATGGCTGGACAGGAGCAGGATCAACATTTGGATAAGAAGGTGAATGGAATTGTTGATCCCAAGAATTTGAAGTAGTGAAAGGAGTGAAAGATCGGCTACGAGATTGTTCAATACGTTCTGCAATAGACATAGGTCTTGGAGTTGCAACATGACTCGAAGAAGGGGTATCAACGTAAGAAGGGGTGAATGTATGAAATGGTTGATACGAAGTGGATTGCGGAGTCAAATTGTTTGTCCTAGACGCGTCTATCCGATCTCTCAATGAAATTTTGGGCATGGAGGGGTCGTTCGAAGTTCGGCCAAAGAAAGAACCGTAAGAAGTAATGTCTGGTTGTGGGTACCAAAGTTCGGCAAGAGTTTTTCGAGGTGGGGTACCCATGATATGAAGAGAGAGAAAGAAAGGTAGAGAAAAGGAGGGGAAAAAGAATGTGATATTTTTTTTTATAGTTTATATATTAACAGAAGAATGAAATATACACACAAAAAGAATATGGACAAGAACAATCACGACACAAAAATACTACACACCTAATCGTTCTAGGGTTCACCTAGGTCAACTAGACCTGCTCCAGAACTTGATTTTCAAAGTAAAACTGTGTCGAGAAACGGGCTCAAGATACACTGATCACGAGGCCAGGTAAGTGCAGAGATAAGGGTAGGTTTTCCAACGCTTTCGCGAAGTTCCTTAATTAAATAACCCTTTCTCTTTTGGCGGTTTCGCCGTTAACACTTTCCTAGACACCCCGTAAACAATATACCGTTAAGCGAGGTTCTAAACACAGTTAACTTCTCCTAGTGAGCGCGAAGTCCTTAAGGCTTAAAGTCTAATTTCTTTTAAAATTTGTGCGGGTAAACGTTATGCTCAAGTTCATGATTTGTGGGCCACGGAAAAGGTGATGAAATCCTTTACCGTATATTGTGGGGTTCGCTTGCCCTTAAGTCCGTATTAATTGATGCAATGCGCAATTCTATAAAAATTCTATAAAGAATCAAAAAATCGTTTTTTAGTTTAAGCGCGGCACTGCAACAAATACGGGTTAGTCAATTTTTTAGCGTTTGTTAGCGAACTTGCAAAGAATCCTGCAAAGAATAGTATATTGGATGCGTCGGATTTGAGAAGAAGGTGTTAGTAAAGTACGTACCGTTAAGTTTTTGGGTTAGGAAACCCCCGTTGAATCAAATCCGGTAAGCTTGAAAAGTTCTTTGGCGCGGGTCAAACTACCCGGATCTTTGGCACTGTACTTTGCAATCACCTTAGCCTTGAATGTACACTTTGCTCCCCACAATCGCAGTTTGCAAATCTGCAAAAATCTGCACTCTTGCCCAAAAAAAAAACAAAAAGAATATTTTTATATATATATATATATACAAAAAGAATATTAACCCGAATAACAAGAAAAGAAATACGTTACCGTCTCCCCGGCAACGGCGCCATTTGATTGGAAGAATTAAAGTTAACCGCAATCAAGACGGTGTCGCTATGCAGCTAGCCGGTTGAGCACGGGTCGATCCACAGGGAGATGGTTGTATGTCCGTTCGAGTTTTAGACGAGTCAATAAAGAATTTGTATGAGTTTGTTCAATCTAACCTATGTTTATTATTTGCAAGTATAAAGTTAAGAAAAAGATACGAGATTATAAGCTAAGGAAATCCGTACTCAAAACCTTTGAGCCGAGCCTTGACCAATTGAAGCTAGAGCAATCGGCAACAACGTGGATTAGGGGATTTAAGCGCGGTATTCGTGGAATCCGGCTTATTTACCCTTGTCCTTCCGTTCTTGTCTCTTGCTTTCGCCTTCGGCCAAACCGAACGCAACCGGTCGCGGTTAGGAATCACCGTTACCTTGTTAGGGTAGGGTGCCTAACGGAGCGCTTGCGTATCGTTTGGGCGGAGTTCAATGGAAAATACGGGAAAAGAAAATGAGCAAAGAAACGTTAACTTATAATATCGTATTTCTTCTTAACAATAATAATTACATTCATTCATAAAAAGAACCAAAAAGAGAGAACAAAAAGAACAAAGAAAAGAAAAGAAAAGATTACAAGCAAGTAATTAAAGTGCATGGTAATAAATTGCAAGTAATTAAAGACAAGAATGAAAAATGCAAGAAAGTAATTACAAGAACCATAGAACTCAAAACAAGCATGGGATCAATAGCCAACCCTTAAACTTGCAAGCTCAATCAAGAGGTTGCAAGATCAAGAGAAGGGTAAAGAACTCATGTGAAATGAAGCACTAAGAAGAGAACAAAATGATACAACCCCTTGAGACCAATGACCAAAGCTTAAACTTGCAAGCTCACTTAAGAGGTTGCAAGATCAAGTTAAGGTAGAGTGCTCAAGGGGGAAGCTAAACAAAAAGAATAATACAAAAACCTTCATCTTTATTCACATCCACTCAATGCTCTCACTACATTTCCATGGAGGAAGAATGAAAAAGAAGAAGAAGAAGAAGAACTAAAACTAACAAAAAGAGGCTAAAGAAATGAACACCCAATTGCTTGGCAAGTTCTGGGGTATTTATAGGAGGTGAACTGAAAACCTAGGGCAACAATCTGCCTCAATATGAAGTCCCCAAACTGCCCCCCGAAATACGACAGAGAGAGGACCCCACATGGCCGCGGATCCGCGGCCTAAGCCTGCTTAGGCCGCGGTTCCGCAGCCGTATTGATGAGTTGAGCCACCATCTTTTGTGTGCTCCCCTGGTTCTCTGTCCTATGTTATTGTTCATATACCAAATTGCAGTATGCTTCCACAGTTGCATCAGATTTGCAATGGTCCAAAGTGGCAACAAAAATAATACTTTTGACCTTTTCTCCCTCGAGCTCCGCGCACCCATTGATTCTTGTGCTGCCCCTCTCATGCTCTGTGCTTGTCCGAGACACGAATGACCGCTGTCATATGTCTTGTCTCTGGAACCGGTATGCAGCACTGGACGGATATGGATGACCGGAACCCGGCTTTTATCTGTTGTCAACAGATGTTCTGTATTTGGTGTAACTGTGGAGATTTTGTCTTGACTTGCAATATTTGTACTGGAAACCTGTAATCTGTAAATATGTAACAAACACGAATTAAAAGCACCTACCTATAAACACACGAGCATAAGAATGGGCGGTATAAAATGCAGTATTCTGTTATGAACACTAATCTAAGCTAACTAGGTGATATAGAGTGAGGTTATGGATGTATTAGTCTAGCTAACCCTTGTACTCAACACATGAGAGGGGAGGATTAGGGTTTTGAAGAGAGAGAGCTTAAGGAGAGAGAAGATGAACCTAATAATGAAATGAGAAAATGAGCTATCATAATATATATCAAGCATTATTGTTTTTCAAGAAAAGAAAAGAAAATGATTTACAACCATGCTTGATAAATATCTTATGGTGATTCATCTTCTTGAGTCATTAAGCAATTATGAAGCATTAATGACATGGATGAATCATCCATATGACTCACTAATCTCATTCAATGTATATGCCACCTTAACCCCCTTAGTCACCATCTTATAGAAGGTTCCCGACAAATTACGAGAATGCCCCACCAATCCGTGAAAACACGGAAAAACTTTAGACTGTATAAATCCAATAACTCGATACTAGAATCTGGCTCAAACCAAAGCCGGCTAGTAAAAACTGTCCGAAAAACTCGTACGTGCGTAAACACACGTACGCGTTCGAACTCTTGTCGTAAAACCATACGACCTCTATATCGTTTCGCCTGGAGCAGGGAAACTCTCTGTGTGGGACTCTAAAGACTCGACACTACGCTGGCAGTGGGTTTAACCACAGACCGCAAGCGGCACTAGCTGTACGTAACGGTCCCAAGGTAGATGTCGATAAGAAGGCCGATGAGGTAAATCATCCGAACTCCCACTGAGCCTGATGTGACAATCTCCATACAGTCCGGTCTGTTCGTCTAAGACTATCGCATATCAAGCCTAGGGGGCGGCAAGCGTCAGTCCCCTAATAGCTGTATAAGTCGTGTCGGAGCGAAGCCCATTACACCCTGAGAAGCTACTGGAACCTACCTGTATATCTCGCTTGCCCTGGCCAGGGACTTTGCATAATGGCTCTCTGACACAGCGCGATATCATCTCCCAATACCGGGAGAGACGAATCCTATCTAACCGCCACTGCCTCCAAGTGCTCGGGACTGCACCCAACTGCTACCTGTTTGCACGACTCCTTTGAGCCGTGGCAGGATAGCAATCTAAGAACAGTGGGACACACTCGAGGCGAAGTAGCAGTGTCAAATCTACGGACTATGCTGTTCTCATGTCACCTGGGAACTGATAACTGACGATGGGTATAATACCAACCAATCGGTTCCTCGGCGAGTCCTGTCCGGTGTACCCGTAACCTAACGAGCACCTGTATACTATCTCCGGTACGACGTACTGATGGCTGTGGGACAGACCATCTCCCCAACTGGGATGAGAAGCGTATACACTTAGTCTACTCCGGAATATCGATGCCCTATCTCGATAATCCAACGACCAGGGACCTATATAGGATATTGCTTACAGACTACCCAGCCCCCACTAGTGTGACTGCCATCACGACGCTGGTAATCAAGCAAAAGATCCTATGGGCTCTTCTAATATGTATAAGTGATACGTTACAAGAAACATATTAAAGTAGACTCAAACCAAGTAGCATACTACTATGTTTAGCAAGACTGTTATATACAACTATGAATATCCAAGCTTCCATTAAGTAATATACATGCTAGTATGATACAATAATGGCCCCTAGGGCAGATACACTAACAATTTACATAACTAACAATCTCCCACTTGCACTAAGGCCAGCTGCTGTAGTATCTCATACTTAGCATCCCGAATAATCTCTCAAACTGTATCTGGGGAATGGCCTTCGTGAGTGGATCCGCAATGTTGTCTTTTGTATCTATTCTCCTGACCTCGATCTCCCGGTGATCAACTATCTCCCTGATTAGGTGATACCGCCTCAGAATATGTCTGGTTTTTGATGGGACCTGGGTTCCTTGGCTAAAGCCACAGCTCTATTGTTATCGCATTACAAAGGTATTGGATGCTCAATGGACGGAACCACACTAAGTTCAGTAATGAACTTCTTTATCAAGACAGCCTCTTTGGCAGCATCGTTGGTAGCGATGAATTCAGCCTCCATCGTCGAGTCTGCAACGTTATCCTGTTTGGAACTCTTCCAACACACTGCCCCTCTATTGAGGGTAAAGACAAATCCCGAGTGCGACTTCGAGTCGTCCTTATCACCTTGGAAGCTCGAATCGGTAAATGACTCCACCTGGAGTTCTTCGTTACCATACACCAAGAACATCTCTTTAGTCCTTCGCAAGTACTTGAGAATGTTTTTCACAGCTATCCAGTGACTCTTTCCTGGATCTGCTTGATACCTACTCACTACACATAGTGAGTATGCTACATCGGGTCTGGTACGTAGCATCGCATACATGATAGAGCCTACTGCCGAAGCATAGGGTATCCCTTGCATGCGAGCTCTCTCCAAATCATTCTTGGGAGACATCTCTTTGGAGAGAGTGAGTCCAGAGATCATGGGTAGGTTCCCATGCTTGGATTCTTCCATACTAAACCTTTTTAGTATGGTGTCAATGTACCTGGAATGGGACAATCTCAATATCCCTTTAGATCTATCTCTATAGATCATGATTCTAATATGCAGGTGGCATCACCTAGATCTTTCATTGAGAATCTTTGTGATAAGAAGAGCTTGACTGATTGCAGCATAGGAATATCATTTCCTATCAAGAGTATGTCATCCACGTACAATACGAGGAATACAACCTTACTCTCTGCAACCTTCTTATAAATACAAGGTTCATTTATATTTTTGTTGAAGTCAAACTCTTTGACTACAACATCAAAATATATGTTCCAACTCCGCGATACTTGCTTTAACCCATAAATGGATTTAAGCAGTTTGCACACCTTTCCGCTACTCCCACTATCTACGAAGCCCTCTGGCTGAGTCATGTACACGCACTTCTAAATCACCGTTTATAAAGGCGGTCTTAAAATCCATTTACCAGATTTCGTAGTCATGGTATGCAGCAATGGCAAGTAAGATCCGGATGGACTTAAGCATAACCACTGGAGAAAAGGTTTCGTCATAATCCACACCTGTTCGTTGACGAAAACACTTTGCAACAAGTCTAGCTTTGAAAGTCTCAACTTTTCCATCTACAACAATTTTCTTTTTAAAGATCCACTTGCACCCAATGGGTTTTACCCCTTCAGGAGCATTTTCCAATGTCCATACTTTGTTGGTGTACATGGATTCCATCTCAGATCGCATTTCATCCAGCCATATCACAGAGTCACTACTCGTGATGGCCTGCTCGAAACTAGTCGGGTCATCATCTTCCATGATGCAATCCTCGCTTCCACCATCAATGAGAAAACCGTTGTATCTTTCAGGTGGATGAGAAACCCTACTAGATCGGCGGAGAGGCTGGGGTTCATCGGGTATTACCGAATCCTCTGGCTCCAATAAATCATCAGTTGTAGTTTGTGGTGCTGGAACCTCTTCCAGCTCTACCTCTTCGCCACTAATTTCTTTTGCAAGAAATTCCTTTTCTCAAAAGGTGGCATATTGAGCAACAAACACATTTTGTTGTTCACTGTGGTAGAATAGATATCCATACGAATTGCTTGGATATCCTACAAACTTACAAAGAACTGATTGTGCCTCGAGCTTGTCCGGATTTTGTTTTTTAACATAGGCCGGACAACCCCATATCTTAACTCTTTTTAGAGATGGTCTCTTCCCATTCCATATCTCATATGGAGTGGTAGGCACGGATTTAGTTGGAACTCTATTCAATAGGTATATGGCTGTCTCCAGCGCATACCCCCAGAAGGAAATAGGTAACTCAGCTGTACTCATCATAGAGCGTACCATATCTAATAGGGTGCGCTTCATCCGTTCCAATACACCGTTGTGCTGTGTTGTATAACGAGGAGTAATCTGAGAGAGAATCCCATTCTCTTTCAGATAATCTAGGAACTCATTGCTCAAGTATTCTCCTCCTCGATCAGATCGAAGGATCTTAATACATTTGCCCGTTTGGTTCTCTACTTCGTGCTTATATTCTCTGAATTTCTCAAAAGCTTCAGACTTGTGTTTCATTAGGAACACATGTACGTATCTAGAGAGATCGTCAGTGAATGTAATGAAGTAAGAAGAACCGTTCCTGGCATGCGTAGACATAGGACCGCATACATCACTATGTACCAGTCCTAAGAGTTCCACAACTCTTTCTCCGTGTCCACTAAACGGAGTTTTGGTCATTTTTCTTTTAAGACATCAATGGCAAGTATCATAAGATGATAATTCGAACGGATTCAAATATCCATCCTTATGTAACTTAGCCAGTCGTGTCGCATTGATATGACCAATTCTACAATGCCACAAGAAGGATTCGTTCATTTCTGAACTTTCCTCTTATGTGTGTTTTGTATATTAAGAACTGTATTTTGATTGAGAATGAATATGCCATTATGTAACGAGCCTGATCCAATCAACTTTTGATCTAAGAATACGTTCATAACATTATCCTTTACTACAAAATTATATCCTTCTTTACTTAATAAAGAAACTGATATAATGTTGCACATCATGTTCGGTATATAATAGCACTCATTCAGAATCAGTGTATTACGACTTGATAATACAAAGTGATATTCGCCAACTGCTTTGGCTGCAATACATGCACCATTCCCTACTTGAACTGAATGATCACCTTTTCCCAGTTCTCTACCTTTACGTAGCCCATGTAACATTTTACATATGTGGGTTCCCGATCCGGTATCTAATACCCAGGACGCAGGGTGAACTGAGAAATAGTTCTCAATAACTAACGAACCCGAAGAAGATGCATCTGTATGCATGTTCTTGGTTTGGGCCGCATGAGAATCCAGATATTCTCCTGTTTCCTGTTCAGTCTTATAACTCTTATAAGAAAGAACGGGACCAACGTTCCCTTGCTCAGTACAATAAGCGGGTTCAGTCAATACATCCATATTATTATCTTAATTATGGCCTGACATGGTCGCTACCTGGAGAGAGGGAGAAGAAAACACTTTAGCGTATGCTCTTGCAAGATTAGATTGGTTATTATCTTATCTAATCAGGATTTTTCCCACTGTTTTTATCAAATCTTCCTTCAAACCCTAAAAGGGAATATTAGCCGGGATTAATTACACCCTACAATTTCATCAATCTTTCAGCCAGGTCAGTATCGGTACTTGAGGGAGGTTCCCCGTGCTTTCGCACGGACCTGATTAAAATAAACCTCGTTTTCCAAGAGGCATAACCCCGTTAACACTTTTCTAGGCACCTACTTGATCGGTTAGTTATCCTGTGTAAAACTCTCTCAGGAGTAACTCTTACGCGCAGTGGGTATCGGGATCCAACTATCTCAAAGGAGGTATGCAATCTCATTGCAAATTTCAACACTTGAAATTCCTGATAATGCTTTTACCCCTAGCAACTTATGACCTTGGCTAAGGTCAACAAATCATAAGTGCTAGCCAAGTTCAACCTGTCATTTCTCAATTGAATTAAACCCACCTGTACGACCCTTGGCTAAGGTCAACAAAGTCGTACGACTACCCTAACTCAATCACATCTCATGTTTTAGCAGATAAATACTAATTAGCTACCGTACACTACACCTTGGCTAAGGTCAACAAACGCAGCACGAATTCTAACTAGTCTCTATCTGAAACGACGGAGGGCTACGCAGGTTTTTCAGAAAACCATGAGGGAAATGAACTTGATATCGTTGTAGAATCAAGTAGTTTTTTTTTTGAAAAAGGAGTGTTTTTGAGGCTTTTTCTAGTTTCGCTAAAGAGGTCACTCCCGGTGAACGGATCTCGGCTCTTTCCCCATCGAATAAGGTGCAGCATATATCATATATACCGCTGTGCAATGCAAGAACTATATAAGCTGTCAAAAACAAAACCGTGAGTTTGTAGTATCTACCAGTTTAGCTAAAGAGGTCACTCCTGGTGAAGGGGTCTCGGCTCTTTCCTCATCGAATAAGGTGCAGGGTATATCATATATACCGCTATGCAAAGCAAAACTGTAGCTACCCTTTTTATAAAGTTTTGATTCTACAGCATCTTTTAGGTTTCTTTTTTTTATTAATCTCATTAATAAAACCCATCAGCTTATGCTTCCTAAGCGTCACAGAAAAAACGAAAGCAGTAATATTTATATATCAGCATATATATATATAGTATAAGCTTTCGTCTTAGGTAGTAATATGATCTCATCACAGAACATTGCAGCAGAAGAACATATATGAAATATTGGATATACTAGGATGTCCGTGTTTTTAATACGAGCCTGTATAAAACACGGATTCCACGGTCGTGATGATTAGCCAAACGCACATCCCTAGACCCCTACGAGAGAGGCAAGTAACACTGCCAATTCTACGGTTAGGAGACCCGGTCTTGACTCCTCGAGATGGCCTCCCACTGGACCCTAGAACCCGGTTACTTTTGTTCTCCTCCTTGGGTCTAACTAATGCGGAAAAGTAAATAATATACACTGGTGACATGAACCTCATCCCGGAAGTGCCCCAATAAAAGAATATTACATACAAATGAATTTTACATGAATGAAAATAAAAACCTCGTCTCACATAAAAACCCCGGCTATTCAGAACATGACGATCCAATATAACATTTCACAGTAACACATAATATCTCATATCATCAACGTAAGCAAGTATTCGTATCCCGATTGTCGTTGATGTATAGCAACGAAGCCGGCGATACACCATATACTACTCTTACGGTCACAGAAAAGAAACTGTAAAACTACAATATTTGAAATCCACAATCTCTTTAGACATCGTAAATCCGAAATATCACATACTTCACATTTCATGCCTAACTTTATGAATTCCACATATTGTATCACATTTCAGATAAATAGACAATATTAAACTTTCCGATCGAATAATCAAATACCCAAGATTTCCTAAATAGCTCAACACTTGAGCAAAGTTCAAATAATCCCACAATGTGTCACAGTACTAATGGTCCAGCCGTAGAAGGGTCAAGCCAACGCCTCACATGTGGCACGCCGTACTGCCCAAAACCCTGAGGTTTAGAGGCGGTTCAGACAGTCACATAATCGAGTTAAGATTTGTTTTCTTCTAGAGGGACCACCGCGCTACTTGCACGTTTTTCCGAAAGCTTTAAACTCAAGAAAAATTCAACACTTGAAAGTTTTTCGTGCCGGGAAAAAATGAGTTAATGATATCCGTTCGAACATTTTAACAGTTTCTAAATTATCCGAAAACAGAACGAAATTAAACTTTCCGATCGAATCAACGAATTCAAAATAATCCCCCGAACACACAACACTTGAGTCAGATTAAAAATACCAAGATGAATGTACAAGTATCTACGGATATTACTGCACAAAACACTAACCCTAATTCTACTGTTCCGCCGCGGAACCGCCGCGCAAGCAAGGTATTGCCGTGGTTCCGCGGCTCTTTAGTGGAATTATGATGTCGTGTTTTACAGTAACTCTTAGAATTCCCAGCTGATTTTTTTGAGTATTTTTAATGCAGAGTAAATCACATTTTTACAAAATTTCTAGAGAGGGGGTCGATTTCGTCATATCGAGGTTTGATCGGAGTTTTAACTTCGTATACACGTCGCCTAATGCTCTAGCTAGGCTCTGATACCACTGTAGGATTCCTAAGCACTCTTATGAAGGTCTTTAAAGCTTCAACCATGCCTGAATAAAATTTTAGACGTGCCGAACAACCCAAAGCCGGGATCTTTGCTAGATTATTAGGGTTTAACATGCAGGAAAACAACTTTACAACTAAGTGTGAGGGATTACAACCTTTGTAGTCCGCTCTTTCGCTTCATAAGCTCCGAGTAGAAGTCCCTTCGCCGCGATCCACGATCTCCTGGACTCAAGAGAGGCTCCACAACTCGAACGATCCATGCTAGCTTGTAGTCTTCCTTTTCTCCGATGATCTACCTCGAAGTTTCTATAACTCAAGCTCTCTCACTCTAATGAGGTGAACACCCTAATCTAATTGGATTGATTAGATGAGGATGATGGAGTAGTATTTATGCTTTCTTTTTATATCAAATTCTCACATGAAATCATCACAAAATGAAAACCTAGTAAGCTTTCTCAAAGCTCAAGGTTGAAGAAGAAGAAGAAGAAATAATGCAAAATCCTTTTTGTGATGAATAATGAAATGATATATCATTAATAATGCAACCATGGTCAAGGATGACAAGGATAACTCATGTAGAGAATTAACTAGGGTAGGGTTTGGGTTGAGTTAAACAATGAGTCATAAGAAAATATCAACTATAATATCTTTTTCATGACAAAAGAAAGGCTTCTAGAATGTTCATGAATGAACTAACCCAAATCAAACCCTAACCTTGTTTAATCTCCACTAAACAAGTTGCATTAGTAATCGTATCATGTTACAATAATATATATATCACATATATATTATATATTCGTAACAAAATAAAATAATACAATTAATATATATCGCATATATATCGATGTATTACCCGGTGAGAAAATGAAATAATAAAGCGAGCCTATATTAGATAATGTAATGCAATATATCATATATATTATTATACATTAAATTATCGAATCAACACTTGATCCGACAATCCGGGTATATCGAATATAACCGACTAATATATCATGTACCGATTCATCGAATCAACACTTGATCCGATGACCCGGTTCATATCAAAATATCGCGAGAATATAATACTGTATCTCATATCGCATTATCCTCGGTCGTGCACATATCACATATGTGCTCCTACTCCGTTTTTCCTGAGTCAAGGAACCTCTGTGTAGGACTCTAAGCCGGTAGCAGGTGATGATTATATCAAACACCCACAAGCTGCAAGCGGTCAGCTAAACGTAACAGCCACCCAGGTATTGAGAGATCAGAAGATCAACAAGCTAGCCTGTACATTCTCCTATGAATCCAATCAGTAACACTCCCGTACAGTCCGGTCTCTCTGTCTGATATGTTGCATATCTAGTCTATGGGTAGTATATGTCAGACCCCAGTAACCGATAAGTCGTGTCGATGTGAGGCTCATAACAGGTCGAGAAACTACTGGTAACACTTACCAGTAAATCTCTATATCATCCCTGACCAGGGACTTCCAGTTATAGCCAATCGAACATAGCACAACATCAACTCCCTATAACGGGAGAGACGAATCCCCTCCTATCGCTCATTGCCTCCATGTGATTCGGGACTGCACCCAAAAGCCACCGTTTTGCAGGCCCTCTTGGACGTGGTAAGGTTGAAATCAAAGCAAAGTGGGAATCACACAAAACTCTATGACGATCTCGGGTCTACAGACTACCCTGTACCAGTGTCACCGGAGAACTGCCATCTGACGTGTGGTATATCACCATCTGGGAGTTCTCGGCGAGTCCGTCCAGTGTACCCAGTCTCTACTGAGCACCCGTACACAATCTCCGATGTCAAAACACCGATGGATATGGGATCATCCATCGCCTATCATATGGGTCAAGATGCGTATACGCTAGTCTACTCTGGTGTATCGATGCCCTGTCTCGGCACACCCTCGACTAGGAACTGTTATAGGATGTACTCATCAACTACCGTGGCCCCAGTAGTATGATTTCATCATAGTCCCAGTAGTCGAGTACAGATCCTAAGGGCTTTATCAACATGTGAGAGTAAGACAGTGAACTAATATAACTCAACGTGTTAAGATAAAGAAAAACCAAATAGCATACTATCATGACGAGCAAGAAAGTCCTCTCTATATTTATCCAAGCATCCATTATAATATACATCATATGTACAATAATGGCCTCTAGGGCATATACATAACTAACACCACTGAGGTCCCGTTCGACCAGGTTCCGATCATACGAGAATTTCCGGATGTGTTCCCTGTTGAATTACCAGGATTGCCACCTGATCGCGATATCGAATTTTGCATTTACTTGATTCCGGGTGCGGGGCCTATTTCTATATCGTCTTATCGGATTGTCCCAGCGGAGTTGATGGAGATCAAAGGTCAGTTGCAAGAATTGCTTGATAGCGGACTCGTTCGTCCAAGTGTATCGCCGTGGGGAGCTCCTGTCTTATTCGTTAAAAGGAAGGACGGCAACATGAGATTGTGCATCGACTAAAGGAAGCTGAATCGAGTTACGGTGCGAAATAAGTATCCATTACCTCGTATTGATGACTTATTCGATCTGCTGCAGGGAGCTGGCTATTTCTCGAATATCGATTTGCGGTTAGGGTATCACCAAATAAGAGTTTGGAAGGATGACATTCCGAAAACTACTTTTCGCACACGATACTTGCATTATGTGTTTTTGGTGATGTCGTTCGTGCTCACCAATGCCCTAACAACTTTCATAGATATGATAAACCGCATTTTCAGGACGTTTCTTGATCAGTTCATCATTGTATTCATTGATGATATTCTTATATACTCCCGTAGTCGAGAGGAGCATAAGCAGCACTTGCGAATTACATTGCATATTTTGAGGGAATACCAGTTGTTCGCTAAATTCTCCAAGTGTGCCTTCTGGCTGGCTAATGTGGATTTCTTGGGTCATGTAGTTACGAGAGACGGCATACGTGTGGACCAAAAGAAGATGTAGACAGTACAGTACTGGCCCAGACCTGTATTAGTTACGGAGATTCGCAGCGTCTCGGTTTGGCCGGTTATTACAGACGTTTTATGCTGGATTTTTCTCATATCACTGCACCGTTGACTGGGTTGACCAGGAAGGAAGTTCAATTTCTTTGGAAAGAGGCATGCGAGCAGAGTTTCCAGGAGTTGAAAACTCGCTTGACGACTGCAACAGTCTTATCTTTACCTTCTGGGTCATGTGGTTTTGTTGTCTCTTGTGACACCTCTCGAGTGGGTTTAGGCTGTGTGTTGATGCAGCACGGCTGGGTCGTCGCTTATGCTTCTCCGAAGTTGAAGAAGCATGAGCAGAACTTTCCCACTTACGACTTAGAGATGGTCACGGTGGTCTTCGCACTCAAGATTTGGATGCATTACTAATACGGTGAGTCATGCCAGATATCCACAAACCATAAGATCTTAAAGTATATCTTTCTGCAGCGGGATCAGAATTTGAGGCAGCGTCGTTGGACGGAGCTTGTAAAATACTATGACTGTGAGATTCTCTATCAATCGGGAAAAGTGAATGTGGTGGCAGATGCCCTGAGTCGGAGGCCAGGAGGTAGCTTATCTTATTTGAGCATAGTGTAGAGGCAGTCTTTCGTAGATTGGCAGATTCTATATGATAGACGAGTACTGTTTGAGTTTACATCGACCGAAGGACAGCTTGCTCATGTCTGCACCCATCCACAGTTACTTAATCGCATCCGAGAGACACAGCCCGCTGATTTTCACTTGTCCGAGATCATAAAGCATGTCAGACAGGGTAGAGATTCTGAATTCGTGATTGATGACCATGGAGCGTTACGGAGTGGGTCTCGTCTTTGCGTGCCAAATTTGGAAGGGCTTGTTAGTGTATATGCCCAAGAGGCCATTATTGTATCATACTAGTTTGTATATTACTTAATGGAAGTTTGGGATATTCACAATTTTATTAACAGTCTTGCTCAAAACACTAGTATGCTACTTGGTTTGTATCTATCTAAATATGAGTATATGTTTCTTCTAACATATTGATAGAGCCCTTAGGATCTTTGCTTGACTACCAGCGTTGTGATGGCTGTCACAATAGTGGGGGCTGGTTAGTTTATAAGCACATCCTTATACAGGTCCCTAGTCATAGGATTATCGAGACAGGGCATCGATAATCCAGAGTATACTAGTGTATACGCTTCTCTTCCCATGAGGGGAGATGGTATGCCCTACAGCCATCAGTACGTCGTACTGGAGATAGTATACATTTGCTTATTGGTTATGAGTTACATTGGACGGACTCATTGGTAACAGCTGGTTGGTAATATACCTATCGTCAGATAGTAGCTCCCAGGTGACATGAGTACAGCTTAGTCCGTTTTCTTGACACTGCTGCTTCGCCTCAAGTGTGTTCCCGGTGTTCTTAGATTACTACCCTACCACGGCTCTGCTGATTCATTGAAACATGTAGTAGTTGAGTGCAGTCCTGGAGCACTTGGAGGTAGTGGCGGTTAGATAGGATTTGTCTCTCCCAATATTGGGGGTTGATATCGCGCTGTGTTCGGAATGCCATTACACATAGTCCCTGGCCAGGGCAAGCGGGATTTACTAGTATGCACTCCAGTAGTTTTTCAGGGTGTATTGGACCGTACTCCGACACAACTTTGTAACGTTTTGAAAATCGTTTCGGTGAAATTTCAAAAAAACGGTAAAATAAGGGGGTTTTCTGTAAAAAGTCAAAATACAAATATCTTATTATAAAAATTAAATATACATATTCTAGCTATGTAATTGCTAGTATTTGGTGTTTATTGACCCACTGGTAAAATTTCAAATTTTCTGAAAAATTTTACGAAAATAATTATTTTAAGCCGTCACTAATATATTTAATTAGGGAAAATTATAAATTTGAATGAGTTGAAATAAATTTTGTGCATCATAATACATTAAATAAAATTTTATCATGTGGGTTTTGAAATGAAATCGTTTGCCAAAACGGTTTAGAAAATATCGAAGAAAAAGGCTTTTTTTTATAGTGTAAATGGATGTTTGGGGTATTGTATTTGTCATTTTCCATTACCCCACACCCATACCCACACTCACACACCCCCATTTTCCCTCCCCCTTGGCTGAATTCAGCAGCCCCCCCTCTCTTGTCCCCACTTGTTTTGGAAAAGAAAAGAAATGAAAGAAAAGAAAAGAAAATGGAGAAATGAGGTGGACCTTTGACCTTGAATTGACTTTGACTTCTCCCCCCACTTTCTATACCTCCCTCTCTCTCCTCTCCCACTCCCATTCCAGCTGACCCCCCCTCCTACAGCAGCAGCAGCCCCCCTATTTCCTTTCTCTTTTCTCTTCAAACTTCATCAAAAATTGCCTCAAATCCATCAAAAAAAATCCCAAAACCCAAATCCGACTCCTACCCATTTTAGCTTAGCCCGTATAGCATGGATCTTTGTGAAAAGAGAGCATTTTGGGAGGCCATGGATGCTTGTGGATCATCAAATGTTTTTGGGTATAATTCTAAAACATTTTTTCTTAATTTGTTACTAATTTCTTAAAGCTAAACTACTTAAGTGTTAATTAGGCTTAAGTTGCAAGTTTTGGAATTCAAGTTATGAATTTGAATGCAAGTTAGGGTTTTATAAAATTGGTGTATGGTTGTGTGTTATATTTAGGCTTTTTGTCATGTTAATACAAGATTAGTAGCTTGTGCTAATGGTTAGTTTAAAAATTGTGTTAATTTGCTAATTTGCTTACTAGGTTTTTGAAATTGATTAAATACTTGGGATTAAAAATGTGTTTAGGTTTTTCATGACTTCATTAACTTTATTAAGTGTGGTTTAATGCTTTAGATCATGCAAATCTAAGCTAGATTGTAGTTTGTGTATTTTTGCTTTGAAATTGTTAAATTTTAGGTATTTTGTAAACTAGAATATTAGGGTTTTTGGAATTTAATGAGATTAAATTCCGGGAATTGTTTATATGACTTATTTAAGATATTTAATAAATATATTGGCCGCTACATTCATTTAAACATCCTGTTTTGTACAAAAACGGCGAATTGTGCTTGCTAGATTTTCGGAAAAATGACTTTTTAAGTAAAATTGGGGTTTTTGTGAGTTTTAACCTAGTTTATATTAAAATTAGTGTTCGTGAATGTGCAAATGAGTGTGATTGGATTTTTCTCGATGGTTTGACATTTGTATATCGACATCGAGGGTTGGTTTGACTATTCTTGCATGCGTAGGCGATAGGTTTGGACCTATGCGTGATACGCGTGCCGATTTGATTTTCGTATGCCGTTTCGATTTCGAATTTAGTTTTAATGCGATATGGTGCGTTATGATATGTAGGTACCCCCATGTGGACTTCGAGACGATAAACAAGCGCGTGGCGACGTCGGCACCGGCTAGCGAGGACCAGGTGAGTAGATTTATATCTACGGGAAGAAGTCGGGTGGATGGCGTATAGCACCCCTGCAGTCCGTGGTGGTGTATACGGATGCGTATACACAACAAAAATTATTATATGTTATTTGGGATTAATAACGATGCTTAGGATGGATATTGGTGTGTTGGATTACTTTAGTGTTGCGAACCCTAGGGTAGTGTTGCACTACACATACACACATACATACTTGCATACATTCCTATTTATATGTGCTCATGGGATTCTTTATAGCTATGGGTTCACATGGGTATGGGACTATGTGTTCAGATACGGATTTGAGGATGATACTTGGGATTGAGATGAGTCGATGAGATTTGATTTGAGGCCATGAGATCGGTGATATAGCAGGGTTCGTATTTGAGATACGACATGACGTTGTAGCGGGTCCTTGACGTTGTGTTTCACACACGTCCATGCATACTTAGGCGGTATCAGTATTGTACTAGACGTAGATCAGTACCCCGATCATGATATTTGATAAAGAGGATACCAGGTGAATAGTATGATGAATGTGATATTGACCCGTACCCAGATTGGGATGCCGTACGATGGATTTACGTACGAGCTATATTAATGATTGATCCGCACTCTTGACTTGGGATGCCTGATTATAGATATGGTATCGGATATGATATTATTGAGGCGGGATCACCGACTAATGTTTATACAGGTATGTATATGTATCGACTCAGATGTTAGGCGGTTTCCTTACCTGTAGTTCAGCCGTATAGTTTAGTGTAGTTGTTAGATTAGATTAGACTTCTTACCTATTTCAAAAACTAATGAATCGTGGGCATTTTTAAAGACAGCCCAAGGGATCCTACGGATATTTCAAAAGACGTATCTTTTCATAAAAACACCGTAGCCCCTATTTTCAAAACCCCATGATTCGTGTTATTTCAAAAGGCACCATTTGTAGGACTGATATTAGATTAATGCAGATTAGTTATAGTTGCGTCTAGTTTTCAGCTCCCGCTCA
Organism: Agapanthus africanus; assembly: GCA_030015575.1. NCBI lineage: Eukaryota > Viridiplantae > Streptophyta > Magnoliopsida > Asparagales > Amaryllidaceae > Agapanthus > Agapanthus africanus. The sequence goes on along the minus strand of CM057340.1, from coordinate 439,937,698 downwards.
TTTTTGTGGTCCGCTTCGCACCGCATGCTTATTTTATGTTTCATACTCCATTATTGATATCATGCTGTTAGGACACCAGCACCATTACCGATGATGCGTATGTACCACGTACACTTAATTGCCGTCTCACACACATCTTCATCGGTAATTGCCATGTCACGTACACCTTAGAAAATATTATTGCTTGACATAGCCTGTTAGCTAATAGTTAGACATGATATTAGTGTACTTGCCTTATATGTTAGTTTAGACATTGTAGTTATTACCTGCTACTTCATGCATACTGTTATTCATTGTTATGCCGCATTCATGGATTCTCATGCATATATTCACTATTTTACGTGTTATTGAGGTTTTGGATTCGGATTTCCATGAGATTTTCTGGATTTGAAGGAAAACTGCAAA